>OU466863.1:46198747-48598747 GCA_911865555.2 Thlaspi arvense
GGATTGAGATACAAGTAATAGAAGCATCTCATTGTACTATTATGAGTCCCAGGTGACTATTTCAAGCCTATTTACTCCATTTTATTTGTGTGATTCATCAGAAATCTGTTTTCCCAATTTCGGTAAGTAGACCAGTTTTTGGATCTTCATTTGGGATATCTTCTAGGGAATGATATACAAGTAATAGAGGCTTCTCTTTGTACTATTATGAGTCCCAGGTGATTATTTCAAAGCCTCTTTTTCTCCTCTTTCCTCCCCTTCTCTCTTTTCTTCTTTTTTTTCTCTTCCTCATTTACTCCTTTTTTTTTGTATGATTCATCAGAAATCCGTTTTCCCAATTTTCGGCGAGTGAGAGCAGTTTCGGATCTTCATTTGGGATATCTTCTAGGGAATGATATACAAGTAATAGAGGCTTCTCATTGTACTATTATGAGTCCCAGGTGAGTATTTCAAGCCTATTTACTCTATTTTATTTGTATGATTCATCAGAAATCCGTTTTCCCCCCATTTTCGGCAAGTAGACCACTTTCAGATCTTCATTTGGGATATCTTCGAGGGAATGAGATACAAGTAATAGAGGCTTCTCATTGTACTATTATGAGACCCAGGTGATTATTTCAAGCCTATTTACTCCATTTTTTTTTGTATGATTCATCAGAAATCCGTTTTCCCAATTTTTGGCAAGTGAGTGCAGTTTCAGATCTTCATTTGCAAACTCTTCTAGAGAATGAGATACATGTAATTGAGGCTTCTCCTTGAACTATTATGAACTCTAGATGACTATTTAGAGCCTATTTACTCCATTTTATTTGTATGATTCATTAGAAATCCGTTTTCCCCATTTTCGGCAAGTAGACCAGTTTTGGATCTTCCTTTGGGATATTTTCTAGGGAATGAGATACAAGTAATAGAGGCTTCTCATTGTACTATTATGAGTCCCATGTGACTATTTCAAGCCTATTTACTCCATTTTATTTGTATGATTCATCAGAAATCAGTTTTCCAAATTTTCGGCAAGTAGACCAGTTTTGGATCTTCATTTGGGATATCTTCTAGGGAATGAGATACAAGTAATAGAGGCTTCTCATTGTACTATTATGAGTCGCAGGTGACTATTTCAAGCCTATTTACTCCATTTTTTTGTATGATTCATCAGAAGTCCGTTTCCCCATTTTCGGCTAGGAGACCTGTTTCTTATTTTCATTTGGGAACTCATCTAGAGAATGAGATACAAGTAATAGAGGCTTCTCATTGTACTATTATGAGTCCTAGTTGACAATTTCAAGCCTATTTACTCTATTTTTATTAGTATGATTCATCAGAAATCAGTTTTCCCCATTTTCGGCAAGTATACCAGTTTTGGATCTTCATTTGGGATATCTTTTAGGGAATGAGATACAAGTAATAAAGGCTTCTCATTGTACTATTATGAGTCCCAGGTGATTATTTCAAGCCTATTTACTCCTTTTTTTTGTATGATTCATCAGAAATCCGTTTTCCCAATTTTCGGCGAGTGAGAGCAGTTTCGGATCTTCATTTGGGATATCTTCTAGGGAAAGATATACAAGTAATAGAGGCTTCTCATTGTACTATTATGAGTCCCAGGAGAGTATTTCAATCCTATTTACTCTATTTTATTTGTATGATTCATCAGAAATCTGTTTTCCCCATTTTCGGCAAGTAGACCACTTTCAGATCTTCATTTGGGATATCTTCGAGGGAATGAGATACAAGTAATAGAGGCTTCTCATTGTACTATTATGAGTCGCAGGTGACTATTTCAAGCCTATTTACTCCATTTTTTTGTATGATTCATCAGAAGTCCGTTTCCCCATTTTCGGCTAGGAGACCAATTTCTTATTTTCATTTGGGAACTCATCTAGAGAATGAGATACAAGTAATAGAGGCTTCTCATTGTACTATTATGAGTCCTAGTTGACAATTTCAAGCCTATTTACTCCATTTTATTAGTATGATTCATCAGAAATCAGTTTTCCCCATTTTCGTCAAGTAGACCAGTTTTGGATCTTCATTTGGGATATCTTTTAGGGAATGAGATACAAGTAATAGAGGCTTCTCATTGTACTATTATGAGTCCCAGGTGACTACTTCAAGCCTATTTACTCCATTTTTTTGTATGATTCATCAGAAGTACGTTTTTCCCATTTTCGGCTAGGAGACCAGTTTCTTATTTTCATTTGGGAACTCTTCTAGAGAATGAGATACAAGTAATAGAGTCTTCTCCTTGAACTATTATGAGCCCCAGATGACTATTTCAAGCCTATTTACGAAATTTTATTAGTATGATTCATTAGAAATCTGTTTTCCCCATTTTCGGGAAATAGAGCAGTTTCGGATCTTCCTTTGGGATATCTTCTAGGGAATGAGATACAAGTAATAGAGGCTTCTCATTGTACTATTATGAGACCCAGGTGATTATTTCAAGCCTATTTACTCCATTTTTTTTGTATGATTCATCAGAAATCCATTTTCCCAATTTTTGGCGAGTGAGTGCAGTTTCAGATCTTCATTTGCAAACTCTTCTAGAGAATGCGATACAAGTAATTGAGGCTTCTCCTTGAACTATTATGAGCCCCAGATGACTATTTAGAGCCTATTTACTCTATTTTATTTGTATGATTCATTAGAAATCCGTTTTCCCCATTTTCGGCAAGTAGACCAGTTTCGGATCTTCCTTTGGGATATCTTCTAGGGAATGAGATACAAGTAATAGAGGCTTCTCATTGTACTATTATGAGTCCCATGTGACTATTTCAAGCCTATTTACTCCACTTTTTTGTATGATTCATCAGAAATCCGTTTTCCCCATTTTCGGCAAGTAGACCACTTTCAGATCTTCATTTGGGATAACTTCGGGGGAATGAGATACAAGTAATAGAGGCTTCTCATTGTACTATTATGAGTCTCAGGTGATTATTTCAAGCCTATTTACTCCATTTTTTTGTATGATTCATCAGAAATCCGTTTTCCCAATTTTCGGCGAGTGAGAGCCGTTTCGGATCTTTATATGGGATATCTTCTAGGGAATGAGATACAAGTAATAGAGGCTTCTCATTGTACTATTATGAGTCCCAGATGACTATTTCAAGCCTATTATTCCATTTTATTTGTATGATTCATCAGAAATCCGTTTTCCCCATTTTCGGCAAGTAGACCAGTTTCAGATCTTTATTTGGGATATCTTCGAGGGAATGAGATACAAGTAATAGAGGCTTTTCATTGTACTATTATGAGTCCCAAGTGACTATTTCAAGCCTATTTACTCCATTTTATTTGTATGATTCATCAGAAATCAGTTTTTCCTATATTGGCAAGTAGATCAGTTTAGAGCCTATTTAGAGCCCCAAATGACTATTTAGAGCCTATTTACTCCATTTTATTAGTATGATTCATTAGAAATATGTTTTCCCCATTTTCGGCAAGTAGAGCAGTTTCGGATCTTCCTTTGGGATATCTTCTAGGGAATGAGATACAAGTAATAGAGGCTTCTCATTGTACTATTATGAGACCCTGGTGATTATTTCAAGCCTATTTACTCCATTTTTTTTGTATGATTCATCAGAAATTCATTTTCCCAATTTTTGGCGAGTGAGTGCAGTTTCAGATCTTCATTTGCAAACTCTTCTAGAGAATGAGATACAAGTAATTGAGGCTTCTCCTTGAACTATTATGAGCCCCAGATGACTATTTAGAGCCTATTTACTCCATTTTATTTGTATGATTCATTAGAAATCCGTTTTCCCCATTTTCGGCAAGTAGACCAGTTTCAGATCTTCCTTTGGGATATCTTCTAGGGAATGAGATACAAGTAATAGAGGCTTCTCATTGTACTGTTATGAGTCCCATGTGACTATTTCAAGCCTATTTACTCCATTTTATTTGTATGATTAATCAGAAATAAGTTTTCCCCATTTTCGACAAGTATACCAGTTTTGGATCTTCATTTGGGATATCTTCTAGGGAATGAGATACAAGTAATAGAGGCTTCTCAGTGTACTATTATGAGCCCCAGGTGACTATTTCAAGCCTATTTACTTAATTTTTTTTGTATGATTCATCAGAAATCCGTTTTCCCAATTTTTGGCAAGTAAGAGCAGTTTCGGATCTTCATTTGGGATATCTTCGAGGGAATGAGATACAAGTAATAGAGGCTTCTCATTGTACTATTATGAGTCCCAGGTGATTATTTCAAGCCTATTTACTCCATTTTTTTTCTATGATTCATCAGAAATCCGTTTCCCCAATTTTCGGCGAGTGAGAGCAGTTTTGGATCTTCATTTGGGATATCTTCTAGGGAATGAGATACAAGTAATTGAGGCTTCTCATTGTACTGTTATGAGTCCCAGGTAACTATTTCAAGCCTATTATTCCATTTGATGTGTATGATTCATCAGAAATCCATTTTCCCCCTTTTCGGCAAGTAGACCAGTTTCAGATCTTCATTTGGGATATCTTCGAGGGAATGAGATACAAGTACTAAAGGCTTCTCATTGTACTATTACGAGTCCCAGGTGACTATTTCAAGCCTATTTACTCCATTTTATTTGTATGATTCATCAGAAATCAGTTTTCCCAATTGCGGCAAGTAGACCAGTTTTGGATCTTCATTTGGGATATCTTCTAGGGAATGAGATACAAGTAATAGAGGCTTCTCATTGTACTATTATGAGTCGCAGGTGACTATTTCAAGCCTATTTACTCCATTTTTTTGTATGATTCATCAGAAGTCCGTTTTCACCATTTTCGGCTAGGAGATCAGTTTCTTATTTTCATTTGGGAACTCTTCTAGAGAATGAGATACAAGTAATAGAGGCTTCTCCTTGAACTATTATGAGCCCTAGATGACTATTTAGAGCCTATTTTTTCCATTTTATTAGTATGATTCATTAGAAATCTGTTTTCCCCATTTTCGGCAAGTAGAACAGTTTTGGATCTTCCTTTGGGATATCTTCTAGGGAATGAGATACAAGTAATAGAGGCTTCTCATTGTACTATTATGAGACCCAGGTGATTATTTCAAGCCTATTTTCTCCATTTTTTTTGTATGATTCATCAGAAATCCGTTTTCCCAATTTTCGGCGAGTGAGAGCAGTTTCGGATCTTCATTTGGGATATCTTCTAGGGAATGATATACAAGTAATAGAGGCTTCTCATTGTACTATTATGAGTCCCAGGTGACTATTTCAAGCCTATTATTCCGTTTTATTTGTATGATTCATCAGAAATCCGTTTTCCCCATTTTCGGCAAGTAGACCACTTTCAGATCTTCATTTGGGATATCTTCGAGGGAATGAGATACAAGTAATAGAGGCTTCTCATTGTACTATTATGAGTCTCAGGTGATTATTTCAAGCCTATTTACTCCATTTTATTTGTATGATTCATCAGAAATCAGTTTCCCCAATTTCGGTAAGTAGACCAGTTTTGGATCTTCCTTTGGGATATCTTCTAGGGAATGAGATACAAGTAATAGAGGCTTCTCATTGTACTATTATGAGACCCAGGTGATTATTTCAAGCCTATTTACTCCATTTTTTTGTATGATTCATCAGAAATCCGTTTTCCCAATTTTTGGCAAGTAAGAGCAGTTTCGGATCTTCATTTGGGATATCTTCGAGGGAATGAGATACAAGTAATAGAGGCTTCTCATTGTACTATTATGAGTCCCATGTGATTATTTCAAGCTTATTTACTCCTTTTTTTTGTATGATTCATCAGAAATCCGTTTTCCCAATTTTCGGCGAGTGAGAGCAGTTTCGGATCTTCATTTGGGATATCTTCTAGGGAATGATATACGAGTAATAGAGGCTTCTCATTGTACTATTATGAGTCCCATGTGACTATTTCAAGCCTATTATTCAGTTTTATTTGTATGATTCATCAGAAATCCGTTTTCCCTTTTTTCGGCAAGTAGACCACTTTCAGATCTTCATTTGGGATATCTTCGAGGGAATGAGATACAAGTAATAGAGGCTTCTCATTGTACTATTATGAGTCGCAGGTGACTATTTCAAGCCTATTTACTCCATTTTTTTGTATGATTCATCAGAAGTCCGTTTTCACCATTTTCGGCTAGGAGATCAGTTTCTTATTTTCATTTGGGAACTCTTCTAGAGAATGAGATACAAGTAATAGAGGCTTCTTCTTGAACTATTATGAGCCCTAGATGACTATTTAGAGCCTATTTTTTCCATTTTATTAGTATGATTCATTAGAAATCTGTTTTCCCCATTTTCGGCAAGTAGAACAGTTTTGGATCTTCCTTTGGGATATCTTCTAGGGAATGAGATACAAGTAATAGAGGCTTCTCATTGTACTATTATGAGACCCAGGTGATTATTTCAAGCCTATTTTCTCCATTTTTTTTGTATGATTTATCAGAAATCCGTTTTCCCAATTTTCGGCGAGTGAGAGCAGTTTCGGATCTTCATTTGGGATATCTTCTAGGGAATGATATACAAGTAATAGAGGCTTCTCATTGTACTATTATGAGTCCCAGGTGACTATTTCAAGCCTATTATTCCGTTTTATTTGTATGATTCATCAGAAATCCATTTTCCCCATTTTCGGCAAGTAGACCACTTTCAGATCTTCATTTGGGATATCTTCAAAGGAATGAGATACAAGTAATAGAGGCTTCTCATTGTACTATTATGAGTCTCAGGTGATTATTTCAAGCCTATTTACTCCATTTTATTTGTATGATTCATCAGAAATCAGTTTTCCCAATTTCGGTAAGTAGACCAGTTTTGGATCTTCCTTTGGGATATCTTCTAGGGAATGAGATACAAGTAATAGAGGCTTCTCATTGTACTATTATGAGACCCAGGTGATAATTTCAAGCCTATTTACTCCATTTTTTTGTATGATTCATCAGAAATCCGTTTTCCCAATTTTTGGCAAGTAAGAGCAGTTTCGGATCTTCATTTGGGATATCTTCGAGGGAATGAAATACAAGTAATAGAGGCTTCTCATTGTACTATTATGAGTCCCATGTGATTATTTCAAGCCTATTTACTCCTTTTTTTTTGTATGATTCATCAGAAATCTGTTTTCCCAATTTTCGGCGAGTGAGAGCAGTTTCGGATCTTCATTTGGGATATCTTCGAGGAAATGAGATACAAGTAATAGAGGCTTCTCATTGTACTATTATGAGTCCCAGGTGATTATTTCAAGCCTATTTACTCCATTTTTTTTCTATGATTCATCAGAAATCCGTTTCCCCAATTTTCGGCGAGTGAGAGCAGTTTCGGATCTTCATTTGGGATATCTTCTTGGGAATGAGATACAAGTAATTGAGGCTTCTCATTGTACTGTTATGAGTCCCAGGTGACTATTTCAAGGCTATTATTCCATTTTATTTGTATGATTCATCAGAAATCTGTTTTCCCCATTTTCGGCAAGTAGACCAGTTTCATATCTTCATTTGGGATATCTTCGAGGGAATGAGATACTAGTACTAGAGGCTTCTCATTGTACTATTACGAGTCCCAGGTGACTATTTCAAGCCTATTTACTCCATTTTATTTGTATGATTCATCAGAAATCAGTTTTCCCAATTTCGGCAAGTAGACCAGTTTTGGATCTTCATTTGGGATATCTTCTAGGGAATGAAATACAAGTAATAGAGGCTTCTCATTGTACTATTATGAGTCGCAGGTGACTATTTCAAGCCTATTTACTCCATTTTTTTGTATGATTCATCAGAAGTCCGTTTTCCCCATTTTCGGCTAGGAGATCAGTTTCTAATTTTCATTTGGGAACTCTTCTAGAGAATGAGATACAAGTAATAGAGGCTTCTCCTTGAACTATTATGAGCCCCAGATGACTATTTAGAGCCTATTTTTTCCATTTTATTAGTATGATTCATTAGAAATCTGTTTTCCCCATTTTCGGCAAGTAGAACAGTTTTGTATCTTCCTTTGGGATATCTTCTAGGGAATGAGATACAAGTAATAGAGGCTTCTCATTGTACTATTATGAGACCCAGGTGATTATTTCAAGCCTATTTACTCCATTTTTTTGTATGATTCATCAGAAATCCGTTTCCCCAATTTTCGGCGAGTGAGAGCAGTTTCAGATCTTCATTTGGGATATCTTCTAGGGAATGATATACAAGTAATAGAGGCTTCTCATTGTACTATTATGAGTCCCAGGTGACTATTTCAAGCCTATTATTCCGTTTTATTTGTATGATTCATCAGAAATCCGTTTTCCCCATTTTCGGCAAGTAGACCACTTTCAGATCTACATTTGGGATATCTTCGAGGGAATGAGATACAATTAATAGAGGCTTCTCATTGTACTATTATGAGTCCCAGGTGATTATTTCAAGCCTATTTACTCCATTTTTTTTCTATGATTCATCAGAAATCCGTTTCCCCAATTTTCGGCGAGTGAGAGCAGTTTCGGATCTTCATTTGGGATATCTTCTAGGGAATGAGATACAAGTAATTGAGGCTTCTCAATGTACTGTTATGAGTCCCAGGTGACTATTTCAAGCCTATTATTCCATTTTATTTGTATGATTCATCAGAAATCCGTTTTCCCCATTTTCGGCAAGTAGACCAGTTTCAGATCTTCATTTGGGATATCTTCGAGGGAATGAGATACAAGTACTAGAGGCTTCTCATTGTACTATTACGATTCCCAGGTGACTATTTCAAGCATATTTACTCCATTTTATTTGTATGATTCATCAGAAATCAGTTTTCCCAATTTCGGCAAGTAGACCAGTTTTGGATCTTCATTTGGGATATCTTCTAGGGAATGAGATACAAGTAATAGAGGCTTCTCATTGTACTATTATGAGTCGCAGGTGACTATTTCAAGCCTATTTACTCCATTTTTTTGTATGATTCATCAGAAGTCCGTTTTCCCCATTTTCGGCTAGGAGATCAGTTTCTTATTTTCATTTGGGAACTCTTCTAGAGCATGAGATACAAGTAATAAAGGCTTCTCCTTGAACTATTATGAGCCCCAGATGACTATTTAGAGCCTATTTTTTCCATTTTATTAGTATGATTCATTAGAAATCTGTTTTCCCCATTTTCGGCAAGTAGAATGGTTTTGGATCTTCCTTTGGGATATCTTCTAGGGAATGAGATACAAGTAATAGAGGCTTCTCATTGTACTATTATGAGACCCAGGTGATTATTTCAAGCCTATTTACTCCATTTTTTTTGTATGATTCATCAGAAATCCGTTTTCCCAATTTTCGGCGAGTGAGAGCAGTTTCGGATCTTCATTTGGGATATCTACTAGGGAATGATATACAAGTAATAGAGGTTTCTCATTGTACTATTATGAGTCCCAGGTGACTATTTCAAGCCTATTATTCCGTTTTATTTGTATGATTCATCAGAAATCTGTTTTCCCCATTTTCGGCAAGTAGACCACTTTCAGATCTTCATTTGGGAAATCTTCGAGGGAATGAGATACAAGTAATAGAGGCTTCTCATTGTACTATTATAAGTCTCAGGTGATTATTTCAAGCCTATTTACTCCATTTTTTTTGTATGATTCATCAGAAATCCGTTTTCCCAATTTTCGGCGAGTGAGAGCCGTTTCGGATCTTCATTTGGGATATCTTCGAGGGAATGAGATACAAGTATTAGAGGCTTCTCATTGTACTATTGTGAGTCCCAGGTGACTATTTCAAGCCTATTTACTCCATTTTATTAGTATGATTCATCAGAAATCAGTTTTCCCAATTTCGGTAAGTAGACCAGTTTTGGATCTTCCTTTGGGATATCTTCTAGGGAATGAGATACAAGTAATAGAGGCTTCTCATTGTACTATTATGAGACCCAGGTGATTATTTCAAGCCTATTTACTCCATTTTTTTGTATGATTCATCAGAAATCCGTTTTCCCAATTTTTGGCAAGTAAGAGCAGTTTCGGATCTTCATTTGGGATATCTTCGAGGGAATGAGATACAAGTAATAGAGGCTTCTCATTGTACTATTATGAGTCCCATGTGATTATTTCAAGCCTATTTACTCCTTTTTTTTGTATGATTCATCAGAAATCCGTTTTCCCAATTTTCGGCGAGTGAGAGTAGTTTCGGATCTTCATTTGGGATATCTTCTAGGGAATGATATACAAGTAATAGAGGCTTCTCATTGTACTATTATGAGTCCCAGGTGACTATTTCAAGCCTATTATTCAGTTTTATTTGTATGATTCATCAGAAATCCGTTTTCCCCTTTTTCGGCAAGTAGACCACTTTCAGATCTTCATTTGGGATATCTTCGAGGGAATGAGATACAAGTAATAGAGGCTTCTCATTGTACTATTATGAGTCTCAGGTGATTATTTGAAGCCTATTTACTCCATTTTTTTTGTATGATTCATCAGAAATCCGTTTTCCCAATTTTTGGCGAGTGAGAGCCGTTTCGGATCTTCATATGGGATATCTTCTAGGGAATGAGATACAAGTAATAGAGGCTTCTCATTGTACTATTATGAGTCCCAGATGACTATTTCAAGCTTATTATTCCATTTTATTTGTATGATTCATCAGAAATCCGTTTTCCCCATTTTCGGCTAGTAGACCAGTTTCAGATCTTCATTTGGGATATCTTCGAGGGAATGAGATACAAGTACTAGAGGCTTCTCATTGTACTATTACGAGTCCCAGGTGACTATTTCAAGCCTATTTACTCCATTTTATTTGTATGATTCATCAGAAATCAGTTTTCCCAATTGCGGCAAGTAGACCAGTTTTGGATCTTCATTTGGGATATCTTCTATGGAATGAGATACAAGTAATAGAGGCTTCTCATTGTACTATTATGAGTCCAACGTGACTATTTCAAGCCTATTTACTCCATTTTTTTGTATGATTCATCAGAAGTCCGTTTTCCCCATTTTCGGCTAGGAGACCAGTTTCTTATTTTCATTTGGGAACTCTTCTAGAGAATGAGATACAAGTAATAGAGGCTTCTCCTTGAACTATTATGAGCCTCAGATGACTATTTCAAGCCTATTTACTCCATTTTATTAGTATGATTCATTAGAAATCTGTTTAAGTCATTTTCGGCAAGTAGACTAGTTTCGGGTCTTCATTAGGGATATCTTCCGGGGAATGAGATACAAGTAATAGAGGCTTCTCATTGTACTATTATGAGTCCCAGGTGACTATTTCAAGCCTATTTTTACCATTTTTTTGTATGATTCATCAAAAATCTGTTTTCCCAATTTTCGGGAAGTAAGAGCACTTTCGGATCTTCATTTGGGATATCTTCTAAGGAATTAGATACAAGTAATAGAAGCTTCTCATTGTACTATTATTAGTCCTAGTTGACTATTTCAAGCCTATTTACTCCATTTTATTGGTATGATTCATCAGAAATCAGTTTTCCCCATTTTCAACAAGTGAGAGCAGTTTCGGATCTTCATTTGGGATATCTTCTAGGGAATGACATACAAGTAATTTAGGCTTCCCAGTCCCAGGTGACTATTTCAAGCCTATTATTCCCCATTTTCGGCAAGTAGACCAGTTTCAGATCTTCATTTGGGATATCTTCGAGGGAATGAGATGCAAGTAATAGAGGCTTCTCATTGTACTATTATGAATCCCAGGTGAGTATTTCAAGCCTATATACTCTATTTTATTTGTATGATTCATCAGAAATCAGTTTTCCCAATTTCGGCAAGTATACCAGTTTTGGATCTTCATTTGGGATATCTTCTAGGGAATTAGATACAAGTAATAGAGGCTTCTCATTGTACTATTATGAGTCGCAGGTGACTATTTCAAGCCTATTTACTCCAATTTTTTGTATGATTCATGAACAGTCTGTTTTCCCCATTTTCGGCTAGGAGACCAGATTCTTATCTTCATTTGGGAACTCGTCTAGAGAATGATATACAAGTAATAGAGGCTTCTCCTTAAACTATTATGAACCCCAGATGACTATTTCAAGCCTATTTAGTCTATTTTATTAGTATGATTCATTAGAAATCCGTTTTCCCAATTTTTGGCAAGTAAGAGCAGTTTCGGATCTTCATTTGGGATATCTTCGAGGGAATGAGATACAAGTAATAGAGGCTTCTCATTGTACTATTATGAGTCCCAGGTGATTATTTCAAGCCTATTTACTCCATTTTTTTTCTATGATTCATCAGAAATCCGTTTCCCCAATTTTCGGCGAGTGAGAGCAGTTTCGGATCTTCATTTGGGATATCTTCTTGGGAATGAGATACAAGTAATTGAGGCTTCTCATTGTACTGTTATGAGTCCCAGGTGACTATTTCAAGCCTATTATTCTATTTTATTTGTATGATTCATCAAAAATCCGTTTTCCCCATTTTCGGCAAGTAGACCAGTTTCAGATCTTCATTTGGGATATCTTTGAGGGAATGAGATACTAGTACTAGAGGCTTCTCATTGTACTATTACGAGTCCCAGGTGACTATTTCAAGCCTATTTACTCCATTTTATTTGTATGATTCATCAGAAATCAGTTTTCCCAATTTCGGCAAGTAGACCAGTTTTGGATCTTCATTTGGGATATCTTCTAGGGAATGAGATACAAGTAATAGAGGCTTCTCATTGTACTATTATGAGTCGCAGGTGACTATTTCAAGCCTATTTACTCCATTTTTTTGTATGATTCATCAGAAGTCCGTTTTCCCCATTTTCGGCTAGGAGATCAGTTTCTAATTTTCATTTGGGATATCTTCTAGAGAATGAGATACAAGTAATAGAGGCTTCTCCTTGAACTATTATGAGCCCCAGATGACTATTTAGAGCCTATTTTTTCCATTTTATTAGTATGATTCATTAGAAATCTGTTTTCCCCATTTTCGGCAAGTAGAACAGTTTTGGATCTTCCTTTGGGATATCTTCTAGGGAATGAGATACAAGTAATAGAGGCTTCTCATTGTACTATTATGAGACCCAGGTGATTATTTCAAGCCTATTTACTCCATTTTTTTGTATGATTCATCAGAAATCCGTTTCCCCAATTTTCGGCGAGTGAGAGCAGTTTCGGATCTTCATTTGGGATATCTTCTAGGGAATGAGATACAAGTAATTGAGGCTTCTCATTGTACTGTTATGAGTCCCAGGTGACTATTTCAAGCCTATTATTCCATTTTATTTGTATGATTCATCAGAAATCGGTTTTCCCCATTTTCGGCAAGTAGACCAGTTTCAGATCTTCATTTGGGATATCTTCGAGGGAATGAGATACAAGTACTAGAGGCTTCTCATTGTACTATTACGAGTCCCAGGTGACTATTTCAAGCCTATTTACTCCATTTTATTTGTATGATTCATCAGAAATCAGTTTTCCCAATTTCGGCAAGTAGACCAGTTTTGGATCTTCATTTGGGATATCTTCTAGGGAATGAGATACAAGTAATAGAGGCTTCTCATTGTACTATTATGAGTCGCAGGTGACTATTTCAAGCCTATTTACTCCATTTTTTTGTATGATTCATCAGAAGTCCGTTTTCCCCATTTTCGGCTAGGAGATCAGTTTCTTATTTTCATTTAGGAACTCTTCTAGAGAATGAGATACAAGTAATAGAGGCTTCTCCTTGAACTATTATGAGCCCCAGATGACTATTTAGAGCCTAGTTTTTCCATTTTATTAGTATGATTCATCAGAAATCCGTTTTCCCAATTTTTGGCAATTAACAGCAGTTTCGGATCTTCATTTGGGATTTCTTCTAGGGAATGAGATATAAGTACTAGAGGCTTCTCATTGTACTATTATGAGTCCCATGTGATTATTTCAGGCCTATTTACTCCTTTTTTTTTGTATGATTCATCAGAAATCCGTTTTCCCAATTTTCGGCGAGTGAGAGCAGTTTCGGATCTTCATTTGGGATATCTTCTAGGGAATGATATACAAGTAATAGAGGCTTCTCATTGTACTATTATGAGTCCCAGGTGACTATTTCAAGCCTATTATTCAGTTTTATTTGTATGATTCATCAGAAATCCGTTTTCCCCTTTTTCGGCAAGTAGACCACTTTCAGATCTTCATTTGGGATATCTTCGAGGGAATGAGATACAAGTAATAGAGGCTTCTCATTGTACTATTATGAGTCTCAGGTGATTATTTCAAGCCTATTTACTCTATTTTTTTGTATGATTCATCAGAAATCCGTTTTCCCAATTTTCGGCGAGTGAGAGCCGTTTCGGATCTTCATTTGGGATATCTTCTAGGGAATGAGATACAAGTAATAGAGGCTTCTCATTGTACTATTATGAGTCCAGATGACTATTTCAAGCCTATTATTCCATTTTATTTGTATGATTCATCAGAAATCCGTTTTCCCCATTTTCGGCTAGTAGACCAGTTTCAGATCTTCATTTGGGATATCTTCGAGGGAATGAGATACAAGTAATAGAGGCTTCTCATTGTACTATTATGAGTCCCAGGTGACTATTTCAAGCCTATTTACTCCATTTTATTTGTATGATTCATCAGAAATCAGTTTTCCCAATTTCGGTAAGTAGACCAGTTTTGGATCTTCCTTTGGGATATCTTCTAGGGAATGAGATACAAGTAATAGAGGCTTCTCATTGTACTATTATGAGACCCAGGTGATTATTTCAAGCATATTTACTCCATTTTTTTGTATGATTCATCAGAAATCCGTTTTCCCAATTTTTGGCAAGTAAGAGCAGTTTCGGATCTTCATTTGGGATATCTTCGAGGGAATGAGATACAAGTAATAGAGGCTTCTCATTGTACTATTATGAGTCCCAGGTGATTATTTTAAGCCTATTTACTCCATTTTTTTTCTATGATTCATCAGAAATCCGTTTCCCCAATTTTCGGCGAGTGAGAGCAGTTTCGGATCTTCATTTGGGATATCTTCTTGGGAATGTAATACAAGTAATTAAGGCTTCTCATTGTACTGTTATGAGTCCCAGGTGACTATTTCAAGCCTATTATTCCATTTTATTTGTATGATTCATCAGAAATCCGTTTTCCCCATTTTCGGCAAGTAGACCACTTTCAGATCTTCATTTGGGATATCTTCGAGGGAATGAGATACAAGTAATAGAGGCTTCTCATTGTACTATTATGAGTCTCAGGTGATTATTTCAAGCCTATTTACTCCATTTTATTTGTATGATTCATCAGAAATCAGTTTTCCCAATTTCGGTAAGTAGACCAGTTTTGGATCTTCCTTTGGGATATCTTCTAGGGAATGAGATACAAGTAATAGAGGCTTCTCATTGTACTATTATGAGACCCAGGTGATTATTTCAAGCCTATTTACTCCATTTTTTTGTATGATTCATCAGAAATCCGTTTTCCCAATTTTTGGCAAGTAAGAGCAGTTTCGGATCTTCATTTGGGATATCTTCGAGGGAATGAGATACAAGTAATAGAGGCTTCTCATTGTACTATTTTGAGTCCCATGTGATTATTTCAAGCCTATTTACTCTTTTTTTTTTGTATGATTCATCAGAAATCCGTTTTCCCAATTTTCGGCGAGTGAGAGCAGTTTCGGATCTTCATTTGGGATATCTTCTAGGGAATGATATACAAGTAATAGAGGCTTCTCATTGTACTATTATGAGTCACAGGTGACTATTTCAAGCCTATTATTCCGTTTTATTTGTATGATTCATCAGAAATCCGTTTTCCCCATTTTCGGCAAGTAGACCACTTTCAGATCTTCATTTGGGATATCTTCGAGGGAATGAGATACAAGTAATAGAGGCTTCTCATTGTACTATTATGAGTCTCAGGTGATTGTTTCAAGCCTATTTACTCCATTTTATTTGTATGATTCATCAGAAATCAGTTTTCCCAATTTTGGTAAGTAGACCAGTTTTGGATCTTCCTTTGGGATATCTTCTAGGGAATGAGATACAAGTAATAGAGGCTTCTCATTGTACTATTATGAGACCCAGGTGATTATTTCAAGCCTGTTTACTCCATTTTTTTTTGTATGATTCATCAGAAATCCGTTTTCCCAATTTTTGGCAAGTAAGAGCAGTTTCGGATCTTCATTTGGGATATCTTCGAGGGAATGAGATACAAGTAATAGAGGCTTCTCATTGTACTATTATGAGTCCCAGGTGATTATTTCAAGCCTATTTACTTCATTTTTTTTCTATGATTCATCGGAAATCCGTTTCTTCAATTTTTGGCGAGTGAGAGCAGTTTCGGATCTTCATTTGGGATATCTTCTAGGGAATGAGATACAAGTAATTGAGGCTTCTCATTGTACTGTTATGAGTCCCAGGTGACTATTTCAAGCCTATTATTCCATTTTATTTGTATGATTCATCAGAAATCCGTTTTCCCCATTTTCGGCAAGTAGACCAGTTTCAGATCTTCATTTGGGATATCTTCGAGGGAATGAGATACAAGTACTAGAGGCTTCTCATTGTACTATTACGAGTCCCAGGTGACTATTTCAAGCCTATTTACTCCATTTTATTTGTATGATTCATCAGAAATCAGTTTTCCCAATTTCGGCAAGTAGACCAGTTTTGGATCTTCATTTGGGATATCTTCTAGGGAATGAGATACAAGTAATAGAGGCTTCTCATTGTACTATTATGAGTCGCAGGTGACTATTTCAAGCCTATTTACTCCATTTTTTTGTATGATTCATCAGAAGTCCGTTTCCCCATTTTCGGCTAGGAGATCAGTTTCTTATTTTCATTTGGGAACTCTTCTAGAGAATGAGATACAAGTAATAGAGGCTTCTCCTTGAACTATTATGAGCCCTAGATGACTATTTAGAGCCTATTTTTTCCATTTTATTAGTATGATTCATTAGAAATCTGTTTTCCCCATTTTCGGTAAGTAGAACAGTTTTGGATCTTCCTTTGGGATATCTTCTAGGGAATGAGATACAAGTAATAGAGGCTTCCCATTGTACTATTATGAGACCCAGGTGATTATTTCAAGCCTATTTACTCCATTTTTTTTGTATGATTCATCAGAAATCCGTTTTCCCAATTTTCGGCGAGTGAGAGCAGTTTCGGATCTTCATTTGGGATATCTTCTAGGGAATGATATACAAGTAATAGAGGCTTCTCATTGTACTATTATGAGTCCCAGGTGACTATTTCAAGCCTATTAATCCGTTTTATTTGTATGATTCATCAGAAATCCGTTTTCCCCATTTTCGGCAAGTAGACCACTTTCAGATCTTCATTTGGGATATCTTCGAGGGAATGAGATACAAGTAATAGAGGCTTCTCATTGTACTATTATGAGTCTCAGGTGATTATTTCAAGCCTATTTACTCCATTTTATTTGTATGATTCATCAGAAATCAGTTTTCCCAATTTCGGTAAGTGGACCAGTTTTGGATCTTCCTTTGGGATATCTTCTAGGGAATGAGATACAAGTAATTGAGGCTTCTCATTGTACTGTTATGAGTCCCAGGTGACTATTTCAAGCCTATTATTCCATTTTATTTGTATGATTCATCAGAAATCCGTTTTCCCAATTTTTGGCAAGTAAGAGCAGTTTCGGATCTTCATTTGGGATATCTTCGAGGGAATGAGATACAAGTAATAGAGGCTTCTCATTGTACTATTATGAGTCCCATGTGATTATTTCAAGCCTATTTACTCTTTTTTTTTTGTATGATTCATCAGAAATCCGTTTTCCCAATTTTCGGCGAGTGAAAGCAGTTTCGGATCTTCATTTGGGATATCTTCTAGGGAATGATATACAAGTATTAGAGGCTTCTCATTGTACAATTATGAGTCCCAGGTGACTATTTCAAGCCTATTATTCAGTTTTATTTGTATGATTCATCAGAAATCCGTTTTCCCCTTTTTCGGCAAGTAGACCACTTTCAGATCTTCATTTGGGATATCTTCGAGGGAATGAGATACAAGTAATAGAGGCTTCTCATTGTACTATTATGAGTCTCAGGTGATTATTTCAAGCCTATTTACTCTATTTTTTTGTATGATTCATCAGAAATCCGTTTTCCCAATTTTTGGCGAGTGAGAGCCGTTTCGGATCTTCATTTAGGATATCTTCTAGGGAATGAGATACAAGTAATAGAGGCTTCTCATTGTACTATTATGAGTCCCAGATGACTATTTCAAGCCTATTATTCCATTTTATTTGTATGATTCATCAGAAATCCGTTTTCCCCATTTTCGGCTAGTAGACCAGTTTCAGATCTTCATTTGGGATATCTTCGAGGGAATGAGATACAAGTAATAGAGGCTTCTCATTGAACTATTATGAGTCCCAGGTGACTATTTCAAGCCTATTTACTCCATTTTATTTGTATGATTCATCAGAAATCAGTTTTCCCAATTTCGGTAAGTAGACCAGTTTTGGATCTTCCTTTGGGATATCTTCTAGGGAATGAGATACAAGTAATAGAGGCTTCTCATTGTACTATTATGAGACCCAGGTGATTATTTCAAGCCTATTTACTCCATTTTTTTATATGATTCATCAGAAATCCGTTTTCCCAATTTTTGGCAAGTAAGAGCAGTTTCGGATCTTCATTTGGGATATCTTCGAGGGAATGAGATACAAGTAATAGAGGCTTCTCATTGTACTATTATGAGTCCCAGGTGATTATTTCAAGCCTATTTACTCCATTTTTTTTCTATGATTCATCAGAAATCCGTTTCCCCAATTTTCGGCGAGTGAGAGCAGTTTCGGATCTTCATTTGGGATATCTTCTTGGGAAAGAGATACAAGTAATTGAGGCTTCTCATTGTACTATTATGAGTCCCAGGTGACTATTTCAAGCCTATTATTCCGTTTTATTTGTATGATTCATCAGAAATCCGTTTTCCCCATTTTCGGCAAGTAGACCACTTTCAGATCTTCATTTGGGATATCTTCGAGGGAATGAGATACAAGTAATAGAGGCTTCTCATTGTACTATTATGAGTCCCAGGTGACTATCTCAGGTGATTATTTCAAGCCTATTTACTCCATTTTATTTGTATGATTCATCAGAAATCAGTTTTCCCAATTTTGGTAAGTAGACCAGTTTTGGATCTTCCTTTGGGATATCTTCTAGGGAATGAGATACAAGTAATAGAGGCATCTCATTGTACTATTATGAGTCGCAGGTGACTATTTCAAGCCTATTTACTCCATTTTTTTGTATGATTCATCAGAAGTCCGTTTTCCCCATTTTCGGCTAGGAGATCAGTTTCTTATTTTCATTTGGGAACTCTTCTAGAGAATGAGATACAAGTAATAGAGGCTTCTCCTTGAACTATAATGAGCCCCAGATGACTATTTAGAGCCTATTTTTTCCATTTTATTAGTATGATTCATTAGAAATCTGTTTCCCCCATTTTCGGCAAGTAGATAAGTTTTGGATCTTCCTTTGGGATATCTTCTAGGGAATGAGATACAAGTAATAGAGGCTTCTCATTGTACTATTATGAAACCCAGGTGATTATTTCAAGCCTATTTACTCCATTTTTTTGTATGATTCATCAGAAATCCGTTTTCCCAATTTTCGGCGAGTGAGAGCAGTTTCGGATCTTCATTTGGGATATCTTCTAGGGAATGATATACAAGTAATAGAGGCTTCTCATTGTACTATTATGAGTCCCAGGTGACTATTTCAAGCCTATTATTCCGTTTTATTTGTATGATTCATCAGAAATCCGTTTTCCCCATTTTCGGCAAGTAGACCACTTTCAGATCTTGATTTGGGATATCTTCGAGGGAATGAGATACAAGTAATAGAGGCTTCTCATTGTACTATTATGAGACCCAGGTGATTATTTCAAGCCTATTTACTCCATTTTTTTTCTATGATTCATCAGAAATCCGTTTTCCCAATTTTCGGCGAGTGAGAGCAGTTTCGGATCTTCATTTGGGATATCTTCTAGGGAATGAGATACAAGTAATTGAGGCTTCTCATTGTACTGTTATGAGTCTCAGGTGACTATTTCAAGCCTATTATTCCATTTTATTTGTATGATTCATCAGAAATCCGTTTTCCCCATTTTCGGCAAGTAGACCAGTTTCAGATCTTCATTTGGGATATCTTCGAGGGAATGAGATACAAGTACTAGAGGCTTCTCATTGTACTATTACGAGTCCCAGGTGACTATTTCAAGCCTATTTACTCCATTTTATTTGTATGATTCATCAGAAATCAGTTTTCCCAATTTCGGCAAGTAGACCAGTTTTGGATCTTCATTTGGGATATCTTCTAGGGAATGAGATACAAGTAATAGAGGCATCTCATTGTACTATTATGAGTCGCAGGTGACTATTTCAAGCCTATTTACTCCATTTTTTTGTATGATTCATCAGAAGTCCGTTTTCCCCATTTTCGGCTAGGAGATCAGTTTCTTATTTTCATTTGGGAACTCTTCTAGAGAATGAGATACAAGTAATAGAGGCTTCTCCTTGAACTATTATGAGCCCCAGATGACTATTTAGAGCCTATTTTTTCCATTTTATTAGTATGATTCATTAGAAATCTGGTTTCCCCATTTTCGGCAAGTAGAACAGTTTTGGATCTTCCTTTGGGATATCTTCTAGGGAATGAGATACAAGTAATAGAGGCTTCTCATTGTACTATTATGAGACCCAGGTGATTATTTCAAGCCTATTTACTCCATTTTTTTTGTATGATTCATCAGAAATCCGTTTTCCCCATTTTCGGCAAGTAGACCACTTTCAGATCTTCATTTGGGATATCTTCGAGGGAATGAGATACAAGTAATAGAGGCTTCTCATTGTACTATTATGAGTCTCAGGTGATTATTTCAAGCCTATTTACTCCATTTTATTTGTATGATTCATCAGAAATCAGTTTTCCCAATTTTGGTAAGTAGACCAGTTTTGGATCTTCCTTTGGGATATCTTCTAGGGAATGAGATACAAGTAATAGAGGCATCTCATTGTACTATTATGAGTCGCAGGTGACTATTTCAAGCCTATTTACTCCATTTTTTTGTATGATTCATCAGAAGTCCGTTTTCCCCATTTTCGGCTAGGAGATCAGTTTCTTATTTTCATTTGGGAACTCTTCTAGAGAATTAGATACAAGTAATAGAGGCTTCTCCTTGAACTATTATGAGCCCCAGATGACTATTTAGAGCCTATTTTTTCCATTTTATATTAGTATGATTCATTAGAAATCTGTTTTCCCCATTTTCGGCAAGTAGATAAGTTTTGGATCTTCCTTTGGGATATCTTCTAGGGAATGAGATACAAGTAATAAAGGCTTCTCATTGTACTATTATGAAACCCAGGTGATTATTTCAAGCCTATTTACTCCATTTTTTTGTATGATTCATCAGAAATCCGTTTTCCCAATTTTCGGCGAGTGAGAGCAGTTTCGGATCTTCATTTGGGATATCTTCTAGGGAATGATATACAAGTAATAGAGGCTTCTCATTGTACTATTATGAGTCCCAGGTGACTATTTCAAGCCTATTATTCCGTTTTATTTGTATGATTCATCAGAAATCCGTTTTCCCCATTTTCGGCAAGTAGACCACTTTCAGATCTTGATTTGGGATATCTTCGAGGGAATGAGATACAAGTAATAGAGGCTTCTCATTGTACTATTATGAGACCCAGGTGATTATTTCAAGCCTATTTACTCCATTTTTTTTCTATGATTCATCAGAAATCCGTTTCCCCAATTTTCGGCGAGTGAGAGCAGTTTCGGATCTTCATTTGGGATATCTTCTAGGGAATGAGATACAAGTAATTGAGGCTTCTCATTGTACTATTATGAGTCCCAGGTGACTATTTCAAGCCTATTATTCCATTTTATTTGTATGATTCATCAGAAATCCGTTTTCCCCATTTTCGGCAAGTAGACCAGTTTCAGATCTTCATTTGGGATATCTTCGAGGGAATGAGATACAAGTACTAGAGGCTTCTCATTGTACTATTACGAGTCCCATGTGACTATTTCAAGCCTATTTACTCCATTTTATTTGTATGATTCATCAGAAATCAGTTTTCCCAATTTCGGCAAGTAGACCAGTTTTGGATCTTCATTTGGGATATCTTCTAGGGAATGAGATACAAGTAATAGAGGCATCTCATTGTACTATTATGAGTCGCAGGTGACTATTTCAAGCCTATTTACTCCATTTTTTTGTATGATTCATCAGAAGTCCGTTTTCCCCATTTTCGGCTAGGAGATCAGTTTCTTATTTTCATTTGGGAACTCTTCTAGAGAATGAGATACAAGTAATAGAGGCTTCTCCTTGAACTATTATGAGCCCCAGATGACTATTTAGAGCCTATTTTTTCCATTTTATTAGTATGATTCATTAGAAATCTGTTTTCCCCATTTTCGGCAAGTAGAACAGTTTTGGATCTTCATTTGGGATATCTTCTAGGGAATGATATACAAGTAATAGAGGCTTCTCATTGTACTATTATGAGTCCCAGGTGACTATTTCAAGCCTATTATTCCGTTTTATTTGTATGATTCATTAGAAATCCGTTTTCCCCATTTTCGGCAAGTAGACCACTTTCAGATCTTCATTTGGGATATCTTCGAGGGAATGAGATACAAGTAATAGAGGCTTCTCATTGTACTATTATGAGTCTCAGGTGATTATTTCAAGCCTATTTACTCCATTTTTTTGTATGATTCATCAGAAATCCGTTTTCCCAATTTTTGGCGAGTGAGAGCCGTTTCGGATCTTCATTTGGGATATCTTCGAGGGAATGAGATACAAGTAATAGAGGCTTCTCATTGTACTATTGTGAGTCCCAGGTGACTATTTCAAGCATATTTACTCCATTTTTTTGTATGATTCATCAGAAGTCCGTTTTCCCCATTTTCGGCTAGGAGATCAGTTTCTTATTTTCATTTGGGAACTCTTCTAGAGAATTAGATACAAGTAATAGAGGCTTCTCCTTGAACTATTATGAGCCCCAGATGACTATTTAGAGCCTATTTTTTCCATTTTATTAGTATGATTCATTAGAAATCTGTTTTCCCCATTTTCGGCAAGTAGAACAGTTTTGGATCTTCATTTGGGATATCTTCTAGGGAATGATATACAAGTAATAGAGGCTTCTCATTGTACTATTATGAGTCCCAGGTGACTATTTCAAGCCTATTATTCCGTTTTATTTGTATGATTCATTAGAAATCCGTTTTCCCCATTTTCGGCGAGTGAGAGCAGTTTCGGATCTTCATTTGGGATATCTTCTAGGGAATGAGATACAAGTAATTGAGGCTTCTCATTGTACTATTATGAGTCGCAGGTGACTATTTCAAGCCTATTTACTCCATTTTATTTGTATGATTCATCAGAAGTCCGTTTTCCCCATTTTCGGCTAGGAGATCAGTTTCTTATTTTCATTTGGGAACTCTTCTAGAGAATGAGATACAAGTAATAGAGGCTTCTCCTTGAACTATTATGAGCCCCAGATGACTATTTAGAGCCTATTTTTTCCATTTTATTAGTATGATTCATTAGAAATCTGGTTTCCCCATTTTCGGCAAGTAGAACAGTTTTGGATCTTCCTTTGGGATATCTTCTAGGGAATGAGATACAAGTAATAGAGGCTTCTCATTGTACTATTATGAGACCCAGGTGATTATTTCAAGCCTATTTACTCCATTTTTTTTGTATGATTCATCAGAAATCCGTTTTCCCCATTTTCGGCAAGTAGACCACTTTCAGATCTTCATTTGGGATATCTTCGAGGGAATGAGATACAAGTAATAGAGGCTTCTCATTGTACTATTATGAGTCTCAGGTGATTATTTCAAGCCTATTTACTCCATTTTATTTGTATGATTCATCAGAAATCAGTTTTCCCAATTTTGGTAAGTAGACCAGTTTTGGATCTTCCTTTGGGATATCTTCTAGGGAATGAGATACAAGTAATAGAGGCATCTCATTGTACTATTATGAGTCGCAGGTGACTATTTCAAGCCTATTTACTCCATTTTTTTGTATGATTCATCAGAAGTCCGTTTTCCCCATTTTCGGCTAGGAGATCAGTTTCTTATTTTCATTTGGGAACTCTTCTAGAGAATTAGATACAAGTAATAGAGGCTTCTCCTTGAACTATTATGAGCCCCAGATGACTATTTAGAGCCTATTTTTTCCATTTTATTAGTATGATTCATTAGAAATCTGTTTTCCCCATTTTCGGCAAGTAGATAAGTTTTGGATCTTCCTTTGGGATATCTTCTAGGGAATGAGATACAAGTAATAGAGGCTTCTCATTGTACTATTATGAAACCCAGGTGATTATTTCAAGCCTATTTACTCCATTTTTTTGTATGATTCATCAGAAATCCGTTTTCCCAATTTTCGGAGAGTGAGAGCAGTTTCGGATCTTCATTTGGGATATCTTCTAGGGAATGATATACAAGTAATAGAGGCTTCTCATTGTACTATTATGAGTCCCAGGTGACTATTTCAAGCCTATTATTCCGTTTTATTTGTATGATTCATCAGAAATCCGTTTTCCCCATTTTCGGCAAGTAGACCACTTTCAGATCTTGATTTGGGATATCTTCGAGGGAATGAGATACAAGTAATAGAGGCTTCTCATTGTACTATTATGAGACCCAGGTGATTATTTCAAGCCTATTTACTCCATTTTTTTTCTATGATTCATCAGAAATCCGTTTCCCCAATTTTCGGCGAGTGAGAGCAGTTTCGGATCTTCATTTGGGATATCTTTTAGGGAATGAGATACAAGTAATTGAGGCTTCTCATTGTACTATTATGAGTCCCAGGTGACTATTTCAAGCCTATTATTCCATTTTATTTGTATGATTCATCAGAAATCCGTTTTCCCCATTTTCGGCAAGTAGACCAGTTTTAGATCTTCATTTGGGATATCTTCGAGGGAATGAGATACAAGTACTAGAGGCTTCTCATTGTACTATTACGAGTCCCATGTGACTATTTCAAGCCTATTTACTCCATTTTATTTGTATGATTCATCAGAAATCAGTTTTCCCAATTTCGGCAAGTAGACCAGTTTTGGATCTTCATTTGGGATATCTTCTAGGGAATGAGATACAAGTAATAGAGGCATCTCATTGTACTATTATGAGTCGCAGGTGACTATTTCAAGCCTATTTACTCCATTTTTTTGTATGATTCATCAGAAGTCCGTTTTCCCCATTTTCGGCTAGGAGATCAGTTTCTTATTTTCATTTGGGAACTCTTCTAGAGAATGAAATACAAGTAATAGAGGCTTCTCCTTGAACTATTATGAGCCCCAGATGACTATTTAGAGCCTATTTTTTCCATTTTATTAGTATGATTCATTAGAAATCTGTTTTCCCCATTTTCAGCAAGTAGAACAGTTTTGGATCTTCATTTGGGATATCTTCTAGGGAATGATATACAAGTAATAGAGGCTTCTCATTGTACTATTATGAGTCCCAGGTGACTATTTCAAGCCTATTATTCCGTTTTATTTGTATGATTCATTAGAAATCCGTTTTCCCCATTTTCGGCAAGTAGACCACTTTCAGATCTTCATTTGGGATATCTTCGAGGGAATGAGATACAAGTAATAGAGGCTTCTCATTGTACTATTATGAGTCTCAGGTGATTATTTCAAGCCTATTTACTCCATTTTTTTTGTATGATTCATCAGAAATCCGTTTTCCCAATTTTTGGCGAGTGAGAGCCGTTTCGGATCTTCATTTGGGATATCTTCGAGGGAATGAGATACAAGTAATAGAGGCTTCTCATTGTACTATTGTGAGTCCCAGGTGACTATTTCAAGCATATTTACTCCATTTTATTTGTATGATTCATCAGAAATCAGTTTTCCCAATTTCGGTAAGTAGACCAGTTTTGGATCTTCCTTTGGGATTTCTTCTAGGGAATGAGATACAAGTAATAGAGGCTTCTCATTGTACTATTATGAGACCCAGGTGATTATTTCAAGCCTATTTACTCCATTTTTTTGTATGATTCATCAGAAATCCGTTTTCCCAATTTTTGGCAAGTAACAACAGTTTCAGATCTTCATTTGGGATATCTTCGAGGGAATGAGATACAAGTAATAGAGGCTTCTCATTGTACTATTATGAGTCCCATGTGATTATTTCAAGCCTATTTACTCCTTTTTTTTGTATGATTCATCAGAAATCCGTTTTCCCAATTTTCGGCGAGTGAGAGCAGTTTCGGATCTTCATTTGGGATATCTTCTAGGGAATGATATACAAGTAATAGAGGCTTCTCATTGTACTATTATGAGTCCCAGGTGACTATTTCAAGCCTATTATTCAGTTTTATTTGTATGATTCATCAGAAATCCGTTTTCCCCTTTTTCGGCAAGTAGACCACTTTCAGATCTTCATTTGGGATATCTTCGAGGGAATGAGATACAAGTAATAGAGGCTTCTCATTGTACTATTATGAGTCTCAGGTGATTATTTCAAGCCTATTTACTCTATTTTTTTTGTATGATTCATCAGAAATCCGTTTTCCCAATTTTCGGCGAGTGAGAGCCATTTCGGATCTTCATTTGGGATATCTTCTAGGGAATGAGATACAAGTAATAGAGGCTTCTCATTGTACTATTATGAGTCCTAGATGACTATTTCAAGCCTATTATTCCATTTTATTTGTATGATTCATCAGAAATCCGTTTTCCCCATTTTCGGCTAGTAGACCAGTTTCAGATCTTCATTTGGGATATCTTCGAGGGAATGAGATACAAGTAATAGAGGCTTCTCATTGTACTATTATGAGTCCCAGGTGACTATTTCAAGCCTATTTACTCCATTTTATTTGTATGATTCATCAGAAATCAGTTTTCCCAATTTCGGTAAGTAGACCAGTTTTGGATCTTCCTTTGGGATATCTTCTAGGGAATGAGATACAAGTAATAGAGGCTTCTCATTGTACTATTATGAGACCCAGGTGATTATTTCAAGCCTATTTACTCCATTTTTTTGTATGATTCATCAGAAATCCGTTTTCCCAATTTTTGGCAAGTAAGAGCAGTTTCGGATCTTCATTTGGGATATCTTCGAGGGAATGAGATACAAGTAATAGAGGCTTCTCATTGTACTATTATGAGTCCCATGTGATTATTTCAAGCCTATTTACTCTTTTTTTTTTGTATGCTTCATCAGAAATCCGTTTTCCCAATTTTCGGCGAGTGAGAGCAGTTTCGGATCTTCATTTGGGATATCTTCTAGGGAATGAGATACAAGTAATTGAGGCTTCTCATTGTACTGTTATGAGTCCCATGTGACTATTTCAAGCCTATTATTCCATTTTATTTGTATGATTCATTAGAAATCCGTTTTCCCCATTTTCGGCAAGTAGACCAGTTTCAGATCTTCATTTGGGATATCTTCGAGGGAATGAGATACAAGTACTAGAGGCTTCTCATTGTACTATTACGAGTCCCAGGTGACTATTTCAAGCCTATTTACTCCATTTTATTTGTATGATTCATCAGAAATCAGTTTTCCCAATTTCGGCAAGTAGACCAGTTTTGGATCTTCATTTGGGATATCTTCTAGGGAATGAGATACAAGTAATAGAGGCATCTCATTGTACTATTATGAGTCGCAGGTGACTATTTCAAGCCTATTTACTCCATTTTTTTGTATGATTCATCAGAAGTCCGTTTTCCCCATTTTCGGCTAGGAGATCAGTTTCTTATTTTCATTTGGGAACTCTTCTAGAGAATGAGATACAAGTAATAGAGGCTTCTCCTTGAACTATTATGAGCCCCAGATGACTATTTAGATCCTATTTTTTTTCCCATTTTATTAGTATGATTCATTAGAAATCTGTTTTCCCCCCCATTTTCGGCAAGTAGAACAGTTTTGGATCTTCCTTTGGGATATCTTCTAGGGAATGAGATACAAGTAATAGAGGCTTCTCATTGTACTATTATGAGACCCAGGTGATTATTTCAAGCCTATTTACTCCATTTTTTTTGTATGATTCATCAGAAATCCGTTTTCCCAATTTTCGGCGAGTGAGAGCAGTTTCGGATCTTCATTTGGGATATCTTCTAGGGAATGATATACAAGTAATAGAGGCTTCTCATTGTACTATTATGAGTCCCAGGTGACTATTTCAAGCCTATTATTCCGTTTTATTTGTATGATTCATCAGAAATCCGTTTTCCCCATTTTCGGCAAGTAGACCACTTTCAGATCTTCATTTGGGATATCTTCGAGGGAATGAGATACAAGTAATAGAGGCTTCTCATTGTACTATTATGAGTCTCAGGTGATTATTTCAAGCCTATTTACTCCATTTTTTTTGTATGATTCATCAGAAATCCGTTTTCCCAATTTTCGGCGAGTGAGAGCCGTTTCGGATCTTCATTTGGGGTATCTTCGAGGGAATGAGATACAAGTAATAGAGGCTTCTCATTGTACTATTGTGAGTCCCAGGTGACTATTTCAAGCCTATTTACTCCATTTTATTTGTATGATTCATCAGAAATCAGTTTTCCCAATTTCGGTAAGTAGACCAGTTTTGGATCTTCCTTTGGGATTTCTTCTAGGGAATGAGATACAAGTAATAGAGGCTTCTCATTGTACTATTATGAGACCCAGGTGATTATTTCAAGCCTATTTACTCCATTTTTTTGTATGATTCATCAGAAATCCGTTTTCCCAATTTTTGGCAAGTAACAGCAGTTTCAGATCTTCATTTGGGATATCTTCGAGGGAATGAGATACAAGTAATAGAGGCTTCTCATTGTACTATTATGAGTTCCATGTGATTATTTCAAGCCTATTTACTCCTTTTTTTTTGTATGATTCATTAGAAATCCGTTTTCCCAATTTTCGGCGAGTGAGAGCAGTTTCGGATCTTCATTTGGGATATCTTCTAGGGAATGATATACAAGTAATAGAGGCTTCTCATTGTACTATTATGAGTCCCAGGTGACTATTTCAAGCCTATTATTCAGTTTTATTTGTATGATTCATCAGAAATCCGTTTTCCCCTTTTTTCGGCAAGTAGACCACTTTCAGATCTTCATTTGGGATATCTTCGAGGGAATGAGATACAAGTAATAGAGGCTTCTCATTGTACTATTATGAGTCTCAGGTGATTATTTCAAGCCTATTTACTCTATTTTTTTTGTATGATTCATCAGAAATCCGTTTTCCCAATTTTCGGCGAGTGAGAGCTGTTTCGGATCTTCATTTGGGATATCTTCTAGGGAATGAGATACAAGTAATAGAGGCTTCTCATTGTACTATTATGAGTCCTAGATGACTATTTCAAGCCTATTATTCCATTTTATTTGTATGATTCATAAGAAATCCGTTTTCCCCATTTTCGGCTAGTAGACCAGTTTCAGATCTTCATTTGGGATATCTTCGAGGGAATGAGATACAAGTAATAGAGGCTTCTCATTGTACTATTGTGAGTCCCAGGTGACTATTTCAAGCCTATTTACTCCATTTTATTTGTATGATTCATCAGAAATCAGTTTTCCCAATTTCGGTAAGTAGACCAGTTTTGGATCTTCCTTTGGGATTTCTTCTAGGGAATGAGATACAAGTAATAGAGGCTTCTCATTGTACTATTATGAGACCCAGGTGATTATTTCAAGCCTATTTACTCCATTTTTTTGTATGATTCATCAGAAATCCGTTTTCCCAATTTTTGGCAAGTAACAGCAGTTTCAGATCTTCATTTGGGATATCTTCGAGGGAATGAGATACAAGTAATAGAGGCTTCTCATTGTACTATTATGAGTTCCATGTGATTATTTCAAGCCTATTTACTCCTTTTTTTTTGTATGATTCATTAGAAATCCGTTTTCCCAATTTTCGGCGAGTGAGAGCAGTTTCGGATCTTCATTTGGGATATCTTCTAGGGAATGATATACAAGTAATAGAGGCTTCTCATTGTACTATATTATGAGTCCCAGGTGACTATTTCAAGCCTATTATTCAGTTTTATTTGTATGATTCATCAGAAATCCGTTTTCCCCTTTTTCGGCAAGTAGACCACTTTCAGATCTTCATTTGGGATATCTTCGAGGGAATGAGATACAAGTAATAGAGGCTTCTCATTGTACTATTATGAGTCTCAGGTGATTATTTCAAGCCTATTTACTCTATTTTTTTTGTATGATTCATCAGAAATCCGTTTTCCCAATTTTCGGCGAGTGAGAGCTGTTTCGGATCTTCATTTGGGATATCTTCTAGGGAATGAGATACAAGTAATAGAGGCTTCTCATTGTACTATTATGAGTCCTAGATGACTATTTCAAGCCTATTATTCCATTTTATTTGTATGATTCATAAGAAATCCGTTTTCCCCATTTTCGGCTAGTAGACCAGTTTCAGATCTTCATTTGGGATATCTTCGAGGGAATGAGATACAAGTAATAGAGGCTTCTCATTGTACTATTATGAGTCCCAGGTGACTATTTCAAGCCTATTTACTCCATTTTCTTTGTATGATTCATCAGAAATCAGTTTTCCCAATTTCGGTAAGTAGACCAGTTTTAGATCTTTCTTTGGGATATCTTCTAGGGAATGAGATACAAGTAATAGAGGCTTCTCATTGTACTATTATGAGACCCAGGTGATTATTTCAAGCCTATTTACTCCATTTTGTTGTATGATTCATCAGAAATCCGTTTTTCCAATTTTTGGCAAGTAAGAGCAGTTTCGGATCTTCATTTGGGATATCTTCGAGGGAATGAGATACAAGTAATAGAGGCTTCTCATTGTACTATTATGAGTCCCATGTGATTATTTCAAGCCTATTTACTCTTTTTTTTTGAATGATTCATCAGAAATCCGTTTTCCCAATTTTCGGCGAGTGAGAGCAGTTTCGGATCTTCATTTGGGATATCTTCGAGGGAATGAGATACAAGTAATAGAGGCTTCTCATTGTACTATTATGAGTCTCAGGTGATTATTTCAAGCCTATTTACTCCATTTTATTTGTATGATTCATCAGAAATCAGTTTTCCCAATTTTGGTAAGTAGACCAGTTTTGGATCTTCCTTTGGGATATCTTCTAGGGAATGAGATACAAGTAATAGAGGCTTCTCATTGTACTATTATGAGACCCAGGTGATTATTTCAAGCCTGTTTACTCCATTTTTTTTTGTATGATTCATCAGAAATCCGTTTTCCCAATTTTTGGCATGTAAGAGCAGTTTCGGATCTCATTTGGGATATCTTAGAGGGAATGAGATACAAGTAATAGAGGCTTCTCATTGTACTATTATGAGTCCCAGGTGATTATTTCAAGCCTATTTACTCCATTTTTTTTCTATGATTCATCAGAAATCTGTTTCCCCAATTTTCGGCGAGTGAGAGCAGTTTCGGATCTTCATTTGGGATATCTTCTTGGGAATGAGATACAAGTAATTGAGGCTTCTCATTGTACTGTTATGAGTCCCAGGTGACTATTTCAAGCCTATTATTCCATTTTATTTGTATGATTCATCAGAAATCCGTTTTCCCCATTTTTGGCAAGTAGACCAGTTTCAGATCTTCATTTGGGATATCTTCGAGGGAATGAGATACTAGTACTAGAGGCTTCTCATTGTACTATTACGAGTCCCAGGTGACTATTTCAAGCCTATTTACTCCATTTTATTTGTATGATTCATCAGAAATCAGTTTTCCCAATTTCGGCAAGTAGACCAGTTTTGGATCTTCATTTGGGATATCTTCTAGGGAATGAGATACAAGTAATAGAGGCTTCTCATTGTACTATTATGAGTCGCAGGTGACTATTTCAAGCCTATTTACTCCATTTTTTTGTATGATTCATCAGAAGTCCGTTTTCCCCATTTTCGGCTAGGAGATCAGTTTCTAATTTTCATTTGGGAACTCTTCTAGAGAATGAGATACAAGTAATAGAGGCTTCTCCTTGAACTATTATGAGCCCCAGATGACTATTTAGAGCCTATTTTTTCCATTTTATTAGTATGATTCATTAGAAATCTGTTTTCCCAATTTTCGGCAAGTAGATAAGTTTTGGATCTTCCTTTGGGATATCTTCTAGGGAATGAGATACAAGTAATAGAGGCTTCTCATTGTACTATTATGAGACCCAGGTGATTATTTCAAGCCTATTTACTCCATTTTTTTTGTATGATTCATCAGAAATCCGTTTTCCCAATTTTCGGCGAGTGAGAGCAGTTTCGGATCTTCATTTGGAATATCTTCTAGGGAATGATATACAAGTAATAGAGGCTTCTCATTGTACTATTATGAGTCCCAGGTGACTATTTCAAGCCTATTATTCCGTTTTATTTGTATGATTCATCAGAAATCCGTTTTCCCCATTTTCGGCAAGTAGACCACTTTCAGATCTTGATTTGGGATATCTTCGAGGGAATGAGATACAAGTAATAGAGGCTTCTCATTGTACTATTATCAGACCCAGGTGATTATTTCAAGCCTATTTACTCCATTTTTTTTCTATGATTCATCAGAAATCCGTTTCCCCAATTTTCGGCGAGTGAGAGCAGTTTCGGATCTTCATTTGGGATATCTTCTAGGGAATGAGATACAAGTAATTGAGGCTTCTCATTATACTGTTATGAGTCCCAGGTGACTATTTCAAGCCTATTATTCCATTTTATTTGTATGATTCATCAGAAATCCGTTTTCCCCATTTTCGGCAAGTAGACCAGTTTCAGATCTTCATTTGGGATATCTTCGAGGGAATGAGATACAAGTACTAGAGGCTTCTCATTGTACTATTACGAGTCCCAGGTGACTATTTCAAGCCTATTTACTCCATTTTATTTGTATGATTCATCAGAAATCAGTTTTCCCAATTTCGGCAAGTAGACCAGTTTTGGATCTTCATTTGGGATATCTTCTAGGGAATGAGATACAGGTAATAGAGGCTTCTCATTGTACTATTATGAGACCCAGGTGATTATTTCAAGCCTATTTACTCCATTTTTTTGTATGATTCATCAGAAATCCGTTTTCCCAATTTTCGGCGAGTGAGAGCAGTTTCGGATCTTCATTTGGGATATCTTCTAGGGAATGATATACAAGTAATTGAGGCTTCTCATTGTACTATTATGAGTCCCAGGTGACTATTTCAAGCCCATTATTCCGTTTTATTTGTATGATTCATCAGAAATCCGTTTTCCCCATTTTCGGCAAGTAGACCACTTTCAGATCTTCATTTGGGATATCTTCGAGGGAATGAGATACAAGTAATAGAGGCTTCTCATTGTACTATTATGAGTCTCAGGTGATTATTTCAAGCCTATTTACTCCATTTTTTTTGTATGATTCATCAGAAATCCGTTTTCCCAATTTTCGGCGAGTGAGAGCCGTTTCGGATCTTCATTTGGGATATCTTCGAGGGAATGAGATACAAGTAATAGAGGCTTCTCATTGTACTATTGTGAGTCCCAGGTGACTATTTCAAGCCTATTTACTCCATTTTATTTGTATGATTCATCAGAAATCAGTTTTCCCAATTTCGGTAAGTAGACCAGTTTTGGATCTTCCTTTGGGATTTCATCTAGGGAATGAGATACAAGTTATAGAGGCTTCTCATTGTACTATTATGAGACCCAGGTGATTATTTCAAGCCTATTTACTCCATTTTTTTGTATGATTCATCAGAAATCCGTTTTCCCAATTTTTGGCAAGTAACAGCAGTTTCGGATCTTCATTTGGGATATCTTCGAGGGAATGAGATACAAGTAATAGAGGCTTCTCATTGTACTATTATGAGTCCCATGTGATTATTTCAAGCCTATTTACTCCTTTTTTTTTGTATGATTCATCAGAAATCCGTTTTCCCAATTTTCGGCGAGTGAGAGCAGTTTCGGATCTTCATTTGGGATATCTTCTAGGGAATGATATACAAGTAATAGAGGCTTCTCATTGTACTATTATGAGTCCCAGGTGACTATTTCAAGCCTATTATTCCGTTTTATTTGTATGATTCATCAGAAATCAGTTTTCCCAATTTCGGCAAGTAGACCAGTTTTGGATCTTCATTTGGGATATCTTCTAGGGAATGAGATACAGGTAATAGAGGCTTCTCATTGTACTATTATGAGACCCAGGTGATTATTTCAAGCCTATTTACTCCATTTTTTTGTATGATTCATCAGAAATCCGTTTTCCCAATTTTCGGCGAGTGAGAGCAGTTTCGGATCTTCATTTGGGATATCTTCTAGGGAATGATATACAAGTAATTGAGGCTTCTCATTGTACTATTATGAGTCCCAGGTGACTATTTCAAGCCCATTATTCCGTTTTATTTGTATGATTCATCAGAAATCCGTTTTCCCCATTTTCGGCAAGTAGACCACTTTCAGATCTTCATTTGGGATATCTTCGAGGGAATGAGATACAAGTAATAGAGGCTTCTCATTGTACTATTATGAGTCTCAGGTGATTATTTCAAGCCTATTTACTCCATTTTTTTTGTATGATTCATCAGAAATCCGTTTTCCCCCAATTTTCGGCGAGTGAGAGCCGTTTCGGATCTTCATTTGGGATATCTTCGAGGGAATGAGATACAAGTAATAGAGGCTTCTCATTGTACTATTGTGAGTCCCAGGTGACTATTTCAAGCCTATTTACTCCATTTTATTTGTATGATTCATCAGAAATCAGTTTTCCCAATTTCGGTAAGTAGACCAGTTTTGGATCTTCCTTTGGGATTTCATCTAGGGAATGAGATACAAGTTATAGAGGCTTCTCATTGTACTATTATGAGACCCAGGTGATTATTTCAAGCCTATTTACTCCATTTTTTTGTATGATTCATCAGAAATCCGTTTTCCCAATTTTTGGCAAGTAACAGCAGTTTCGGATCTTCATTTGGGATATCTTCGAGGGAATGAGATACAAGTAATAGAGGCTTCTCATTGTACTATTATGAGTCCCATGTGATTATTTCAAGCCTATTTACTCCTTTTTTTTTGTATGATTCATCAGAAATCCGTTTTCCCAATTTTCGGCGAGTGAGAGCAGTTTTGGATCTTCATTTGGGATATCTTCTAGGGAATGATATACAAGTAATAGAGGCTTCTCATTGTACTATTATGAGTCCCAGGTGACTATTTCAAGCCTATTATTCAGTTTTATTTGTATGATTCATCAGAAATCCGTTTTCCCCTTTTTCGGCAAGTAGACCACTTTCAGATCTTCATTTGGGATATCTTCGAGGGAATGAGATACAAGTAATAGAGGCTTCTCATTGTACTATTATGAGTCTCAGGTGATTATTTCAAGCCTATTTACTCTATTTTTTTTGTATGATTCATCAGAAATCCGTATTCCCAATTTTCGGCGAGTGAGAGCCGTTTCGGATCTTCATTTGGGATATCTTCTAGGGAATGAGATACAAGTAATAGAGGCTTCTCATTGTACTATTATGAGTCCTAGATGACTATTTCAAGCCTATTATTCCATTTTATTTGTATGATTCATCAGAAATCCGTTTTCCCCATTTTCGGCTAGTAGACCAGTTTCAGATCTTCATTTGGGATATCTTCTAGGGAATGATATACAAGTAATAGAGGCTTCTCATTGTACTATTATGAGTCCCAGGTGATTATTTCAAGCCTATTATTCAGTTTTATTTGTATGATTCATTAGAAATCCGTTTTCCCCTTTTTCGGCAAGTAGACCACTTTCAGATCTTCATTTGGGATATCTTCGAGGGAATGAGATACAAGTAATAGAGGCTTCTCATTGTACTATTATGAGTCTCAGGTGATTATTTCAAGCCTATTTACTCTATTTTTTTGTATGATTCATCAGAAATCCGTTTTCCCAATTTTCGGCGAGTGAGAGCCGTTTCGGATCTTCATTTGGGATATCTTCTAGGGAATGAGATACAAGTAATAGAGGCTTCTCATTGTACTATTATGAGTCCTAGATGACTATTTAAAGCCTATTATTCCATTTTATTTGTATGATTCATCAGAAATCCGTTTTCCCCATTTTCGGCTAGTAGACCAGTTTCAGATCTTCATTTGGGATATCTTCGAGGGAATGAGATACAAGTAATAGAGGCTTCTCATTGTACTATTATGAGTCCCAGGTGACTATTTCAAGCCTATTTACTCCATTTTATTTGTATGATTCATCCGAAATCAGTTTTCCCAATTTCGGTAAGTAGACCAGTTTTGGATCTTCATTTGGGATATCTTCTAGGGAATGAGATACAAGTAATAGAGGCTTCTCATTGTACTATTATGAGTCCTAGATGACTATTTCAAGCCTATTATTCCATTTTATTTGTATGATTCATCAGAAATCCGTTTTCCCCATTTTCGGCTAGTAGACCAGTTTCAGATCTTCATTTGGGATATCTTCTAGGGAATGATATACAAGTAATAGAGGCTTCTCATTGTACTATTATGAGTCCCAGGTGACTATTTCAAGCCTATTATTCAGTTTTATTTGTATGATTCATCAGAAATCCGTTTTCCCCTTTTTCGGCAAGTAGACCACTTTCAGATCTTCATTTGGGATATCTTCGAGGGAATGAGATACAAGTAATAGAGGCTTCTCATTGTACTATTATGAGTCTCAGGTGATTATTTCAAGCCTATTTACTCTATTTTTTTTGTATGATTCATCAGAAATCCGTTTTCCCAATTTTCGGCGAGTGAGAGCCGTTTCGGATCTTCATTTGGGATATCTTCTAGGGAATGAGATACAAGTAATAGAGGCTTCTCATTGTACTATTATGAGTCCTAGATGACTATTTAAAGCCTATTATTCCATTTTATTTGTATGATTCATCAGAAATCCGTTTTCCCCATTTTCGGCTAGTAGACCAGTTTCAGATCTTCATTTGGGATATCTTCGAGGGAATGAGATACAAGTAATAGAGGCTTCTCATTGTACTATTATGAGTCCCAGGTGACTATTTCAAGCCTATTTATTCCATTTTATTTGTATGATTCATCCGAAATCAGTTTTCCCCAATTTCGGTAAGTAGACCAGTTTTGGATCTTCCTTTGGGATATCTTCTAGGGAATAAGATACAAGTAATAGAGGCTTCTCATTGTTCTATTTATGAGACCCAGGTGATTATTTCAAGCCTATTTACTCCATTTTTTGTATGATTCATCAGAAATCCGTTTTCCCAATTTTTGGCAAGTAAGAGCAGTTTCGGATCTTCATTTGGGATATCTTCGAGGGAATGAGATACAAGTAATAGAGGCTTCTCTTTGTACTATTATGAGTCCCAGGTGATTATTTCAAGCCTATTTACTCCATTTTTTTTTCTATGATTCATCAGAAATCCGTTTCCCTAATTTTCGGCGAGTGAGAGCATTTTCGGATCTTCATTTGGGATATCTTCTTCGGAATGAGATACAAGTAATTGAGGCTTCTCATTGTACTGTTATGAGTCCCAGGTGACTATTTCAAGCCTATTATTCCATTTTATTTGTATGATTCATCAGAAATCCGTTTTCCCCATTTTCGGCAAGTAGACCACTTTCAGATCTTCATTTGGGATATCTTCGAGGGAATGAGATACAAGTAATAGAGGCTTCTCATTGTACTATTATGAGTCTCAGGTGATTATTTCAAGCCTATTTACTCCATTTTATTTGTATGATTCATCAGAAATCAGTTTTCCCAATTTCGGCAAGTAGACCAGTTTTGGATCTTCATTTGGGATATCTTCTAGGGAATGAGATACAAGTAATAGAGGCTTCTCACTGTACTGTTATGAGTCCCAGATGACTATTTAGAGCCTATTTTTTCCATTTTATTAGTATGATTCATTAGAAATCTGTTTTCCCCATTTTCGGCAAGTAGAACAGTTTTGGATCTTCCTTTGGGATATCTTCTAGGGAATGAGATACAAGTAATAGAGGCTTCTCATTGTACTATTATGAGACCCAGGTGATTATTTCAAGCCTATTTCCTCCATTTTTTTGTATGATTCATCAGAAATCCGTTTTCCCAATTTTTGGCAAGTAAGAGCAGTTTCGGATCTTCATTTGGGATATCTTCGAGGGAATGAGATACAAGTAATAGAGGCTTCTCATTGTACTATTATGAGTCCCATGTGATTATTTCAAGCCTATTTACTCTTGTTTTTTGTATGATTCATCAGAAATCCGTTTTCCCAATTTTCGGCGAGTGAGAGCAGTTTCGGATCTTCATTAGGGATATCTTCTAGGGAATGATATACAAGTAATAGAGGCTTCTCATTGTACTATTATCAGTCCTAGGTGACTATTTCAAGCTTATTATTCAGTTTTATTTGTATGATTCATCAGAAATCCGTTTTCCCCATTTTCGGCAAGTAGACCAGTTTCAGATCTTCATTTGGGATATCTTCGAGGGAATGAGATACAAGTACTAGAGGCTTCTCATTGTACTATTACGAGTCCCAGGTGACTATTTCAAGCCTATTTACTCCATTTTATTTGTATGATTCATCAGAAATCAGTTTTCCCCATTTTCGGCTAGGAGATCAGTTTCTAATTTTCATTTGGGAACTCTTCTAGAGAATGAGATACAAGTAATAGAGGCTTCTCCTTGAACTATTATGAGCCCCAGATGACTATTTAGAGCCTATTTTTTCCATTTTATTAGTATGATTCATTAGAAATCTGTTTTCCCCATTTTCGGCAAGTAGATAAGTTTTGGATCTTCCTTTGGGATATCTTCTAGGGAATGAGATACAAGTAATATAGGCTTCTCATTGTACTATTATGAGACCCAGGTGATAATTTCAAGCCTATTTACTCCATTTTTTTGTATGATTCATCAGAAATCCGTTTTCCCAATTTTCGGCGAGTGAGAGCAGTTTCGGATCTTCATTTGGGATATCTTCTAGGGAATGATATACAAGTAATAGAGGCTTCTCATTGTACTATTATGAGTCCCAGGTGACTATTTCAAGCCTATTATTCCGTTTTATTTGTATGATTCATCAGAAATCCGTTTTCCCCATTTTCGACAAGTAGACCACTTTCAGATCTTGATTTGGGATATCTTCGAGGGAATGAGATACAAGTAATAGAGGCTTCTCATTGTACTATTATGAGACCCAGGTGATTATTTCAAGCCTATTTACTCCATTTTTTTTCTATGATTCATCAGAAATCCGTTTCCCCAATTTTCGGCGAGTGAGAGCAGTTTCGGATCTTCATTTGGGATATCTTCTAGGGAATGAGATACAAGTAATTGAGGCTTCTCATTGTACTGTTATGAGTCCCAGGTGACAATTTCAAGCCTATTATTCCATTTTATTTGTATGATTCATCAGAAATCCGTTTTCCCCATTTTTGGCAAGTAGACCAGTTTCAGATCTTCATTTGGGATATCTTCGAGGGAATGAGATACAAATACTAGAGGCTTCTCATTGTACTATTACGAGTCCCAGGTGACTATTTCAAGCCTATTTACTCCATTTTATTTGTATGATTCATCAGAAATCAGTTTTCCCAATTTCGGCAAGTAGACCAGTTTTGGATCTTCATTTGGGATATCTTCTAGGGAATGAGATACAAGTAATAGAGGCATCTCATTGTACTATTATGAGTCGCAGGTGACTATTTCAAGCCTATTTACTCCATTTTTTTGTATGATTCATCAGAAGTCCGTTTTCCCCATTTTCGGCTAGGAGATCAGTTTCTTATTTTCATTTGGGAACTCTTCTAGAGAATGAGATACAAGTAATAGAGGCTTCTCCTTGAACTATTATGAGCCCCAGATGACTATTTAGAGCCTATTTTTTTCATTTTATTAGTATGATTCATTAGAAATCTGTTTTCCCCATTTTCGGCAAGTAGAACAGTTTTGGATCTTCCTTTGGGATATCTTCTAGGGAATGAGATACAAGTAATAGAGGCTTCTCATTGTACTATTATGAGACCCAGGTGATTATTTCAAGCCTATTTACTCCATTTTTTTGTATGATTCATCAGAAATCCGTTTTCCCAATTTTCGGCGAGTTAGAGCAGTTTCGGATCTTCATTTGGGATATCTTCTAGGGAATGATATACAAGTAATAGAGGCTTCTCATTGTACTATTATGAGTCCCAGGTGACTACTTCAAGCCTATTATTCCGTTTTATTTGTATGATTCATCAGAAATCCGTTTTCCCCATTTTCGGCAAGTAGACCACTTTCAGATCTTCATTTGGGATATCTTCGAGGGAATGAGATACAAGTAATAGAGGCTTCTCATTGTACTATTGTGAGTCCCAGGTGACTATTTCAAGCCTATTTACTCCATTTTATTTGTATGATTCATCAGAAATCAGTTTTCCCAATTTCGGTAAGTAGACCAGTTTTGGATCTTCATTTGGGATATCTTCTAGGGAATGAGATACAGGTAATAGAGGCTTCTCATTGTACTATTATGAGACCCAGGTGATTATTTCAAGCCTATTTACTCCATTTTTTTGTATGATTCATCAGAAATCCGTTTTCCCAATTTTCGGCGAGTGAGAGCAGTTTCGGATCTTCATTTGGGATATCTTCTAGGGAATGATATACAAGTAATTGAGGCTTCTCATTGTACTATTATGAGTCCCAGGTGACTATTTCAAGCCCATTATTCCGTTTTATTTGTATGATTCATCAGAAATCCGTTTTCCCCATTTTCGGCAAGTAGACCACTTTCAGATCTTCATTTGGGATATCTTCGAGGGAATGAGATACAAGTAATAGAGGCTTCTCATTGTACTATTATGAGTCTCAGGTGATTATTTCAAGCCTATTTACTCCATTTTTTTTGTATGATTCATCAGAAATCCGTTTTCCCAATTTTCGGCGAGTGAGAGCAGTTTCGGATCTTCATTTGGGATATCTTCGAGGGAATGAGATACAAGTAATAAAGGCTTCTCATTGTACTATTGTGAGTCCCAGGTGACTATTTCAAGCCTATTTACTCCATTTTATTTGTATGATTCATCAGAAATCAGTTTTCCCAATTTCGGTAAGTAGACCAGTTTTGGATCTTCCTTTGGGATTTCTTCTAGGGAATGAGATACAAGTAATAGAGGCTTCTCATTGTACTATTATGAGACCCAGGTGATTATTTCAAGCCTATTTAATCCATTGTTTTTGTATGATTCATCAGAAATCCGTTTTCCCAATTTTCGGCGAGTGAGAGCAGTTTCGGATCTTCATTTGGGATATCTTCTAGGGAATGATATACAAGTAATAGAGGCTTCTCATTGTACTATTATGAGTCCCAGGTGACTATTTCAAGCCTATTATTCCGTTTTATTTGTATGATTCATCAGAAATCCGTTTTCCCCATTTTCGGCAAGTAGACCACTTTCAGATCTTCATTTGGGATATCTTCAAGGGAATGAGATACAAGTAATAGAGGCTTCTCATTGTACTATTATGAGTCTCAGGTGATTATTTCAAGCCTATTTACTCCATTTTTTTTGTATGATTCATCAGAAATCCGTTTTCCCAATTTTCGGCGAGTGAGAGCCGTTTCGGATCTTCATTTGGGATATCTTCGAGGGAATGAGATACAAGTAATAGAGGCTTCTCATTGTACTATTGTGAGTCCCAGGTGACTATTTCAAGCCTATTTACTTCATTTTATTTGTATGATTCATCAGAAATCAGTTTTCCCAATTTCGGTAAGTAGACCAGTTTTGGATCTTCCTTTGGGATTTCTTCTAGGGAATGAGATACAAGTAATAGAGGCTTCTCATTGTACTATTATGAGACCCAGGTGATTATTTCAAGCCTATTTACTCCATTTTTTTGTATGATTCATCAGAAATCCGTTTTCCCAATTTTTGGCAAGTAACAGCAGTTTCGGATCTTCATTTGGGATATCTTCGAGGGAATGAGATACAAGTAATAGAGGCTTCTCATTGTACTATTATGAGTCCCATGTGATTATTTCAAGCCTATTTACTCCTTTTTTTTTGTATGATTCATCAGAAATCCGTTTTCCCAATTTTCGGCGAGTGAGAGCAGTTTCGGATCTTCATTTGGGATATCTTCTAGGGAATGATATACAAGTAATAGAGGCTTCTCATTGTACTATTATGAGTCCCAGGTGACTATTTCAAGCCTATTATTCAGTTTTATTTGTATGATTCATCAGAAATCCGTTTTCCCCTTTTTCGGCAAGTAGACCACTTTCAGATCTTCATTTGGGATATCTTCGAGGGAATGAGATACAAGTAATAGAGGCTTCTCATTGTACTATTATGAGTCTCAGGTGATTATTTCAAGCCTATTTACTCTATTTTTTTTGTATGATTCATCAGAAATCCGTTTTCCCAATTTTCGGCGAGTGAGAGCCGTTTCGGATCTTCATTTGGGATATCTTCTAGGGAATGAGATACAAGTAATAGAGGCTTCTCATTGTACTATTATGAGTCCTAGATGACTATTTCAAGCCTATTATTCCATTTTATTTGTATGATTCATCAGAAATCCGTTTTCCCCATTTTCGGCTAGTAGACCAGTTTCAGATCTTCATTTGGGATATCTTCTAGGGAATGATATACAAGTAATAGAGGCTTCTCATTGTACTATTATGAGTCCCAGGTGACTATTTCAAGCCTATTATTCAGTTTTATTTGTATGATTCATCAGAAATCCGTTTTCCCCTTTTTCGGCAAGTAGACCACTTTCAGATCTTCATTTGGGATATCTTCGAGGGAATGAGATACAAGTAATAGAGGCTTCTCATTGTACTATTATGAGTCTCAGGTGATTATTTCAAGCCTATTTACTCTATTTTTTTTGTATGATTCATCAGAAATCCGTTTTCCCAATTTTCGGCGAGTGAGAGCCGTTTCGGATCTTCATTTGGGATATCTTCTAGGGAATGAGATGCAAGTAATAGAGGCTTCTCATTGTACTATTATGAGTCCTAGATGACTATTTAAAGCCTATTATTCCATTTTATTTGTATGATTCATCAGAAATCCGTTTTCCCCATTTTCGGCTAGTAGACCAGTTTCAGATCTTCATTTGGGATATCTTCGAGGGAATGAGATACAAGTAATAGAGGCTTCTCATTGTACTATTATGAGTCCCAGGTGACTATTTCAAGCCTATTTACTCCATTTTATTTGTATGATTCATCCGAAATCAGTTTTCCCAATTTCGGTAAGTAGACCAGTTTTGGATCTTCCTTTGGGATATCTTCTAGGGAATAAGATACAAGTAATAGAGGCTTCTCATTGTTCTATTATGAGACCCAGGTGATTATTTCAAGCCTATTTACTCCATTTTTTGTATGATTCATCAGAAATCCGTTTTCCCAATTTTTGGCAAGTAAGAGCAGTTTCGGATCTTCATTTGGGATATCTTCGAGGGAATGAGATACAAGTAATAGAGGCTTCTCTTTGTACTATTATGAGTCCCAGGTGATTATTTCAAGCCTATTTACTCCATTTTTTTTTCTATGATTCATCAGAAATCCGTTTCCCTAATTTTCGGCGAGTGAGAGCATTTTCGGATCTTCATTTGGGATATCTTCTTCGGAATGAGATACAAGTAATTGAGGCTTCTCATTGTACTGTTATGAGTCCCAGGTGACTATTTCAAGCCTATTATTCCATTTTATTTGTATGATTCATCAGAAATCCGTTTTCCCCATTTTCGGCAAGTAGACCACTTTCAGATCTTCATTTGGGATATCTTCGAGGGAATGAGATACAAGTAATAGAGGCTTCTCATTGTACTATTATGAGTCTCAGGTGATTATTTCAAGCCTATTTACTCCATTTTATTTGTATGATTCATCAGAAATCAGTTTTCCCAATTTCGGCAAGTAGACCAGTTTTGGATCTTCATTTGGGATATCTTCTAGGGAATGAGATACAAGTAATAGAGGCTTCTCACTGTACTGTTATGAGTCCCAGATGACTATTTAGAGCCTATTTTTTCCATTTTATTAGTATGATTCATTAGAAATCTGTTTTCCCCATTTTCGGCAAGTAGAACAGTTTTGGATCTTCCTTTGGGATATCTTCTAGGGAATGAGATACAAGTAATAGAGGCTTCTCATTGTACTATTATGAGACCCAGGTGATTATTTCAAGCCTATTTACTCCATTTTTTTGTATGATTCATCAGAAATCCGTTTTCCCAATTTTTGGCAAGTAAGAGCAGTTTCGGATCTTCATTTGGGATATCTTCGAGGGAATGAGATACAAGTAATAGAGGCTTCTCATTGTACTATTATGAGTCCCATGTGATTATTTCAAGCCTATTTACTCTTTTTTTTTGTATGATTCATCAGAAATCCGTTTTCCCAATTTTCGGCGAGTGAGAGCAGTTTCGGATCTTCATTAGGGATATCTTCTAGGGAATGATATACAAGTAATAGAGGCTTCTCATTGTACTATTATCAGTCCTAGGTGACTATTTCAAGCCTATTATTCAGTTTTATTTGTATGATTCATCAGAAATCCGTTTTCCCCATTTTCGGCAAGTAGACCAGTTTCAGATCTTCATTTGGGATATCTTCGAGGGAATGAGATACAAGTACTAGAGGCTTCTCATTGTACTATTACGAGTCCCAGGTGACTATTTCAAGCCTATTTACTCCATTTTATTTGTATGATTCATCAGAAATCAGTTTTCCCAATTTCAGCAAGTAGTCCAGTTTTGGATCTTTATTTGGGATATCTTCTAGGGAATGAGATACAAGTAATAGAGGCTTCTCATTGTACTATTATGAGTCGCAGGTGACTATTTTAAGCCTATTTACTCCATTTTTTTGTATGATTCATCAGAAGTCCGTTTTCCCCATTTTCGGCTAGGAGATCAGTTTCTAATTTTCATTTGGGAACTCTTCTAGAGAATGAGATACAAGTAATAGAGGCTTCTCCTTGAACTATTATGAGCCCCAGATGACTATTTAGAGCCTATTTTTTCCATTTTATTAGTATGATTCATTAGAAATCTGTTTTCCCCATTTTCGGCAAGTAGATAAGTTTTGGATCTTCCTTTGGGATATCTTCTAGGGAATGAGATACAAGTAATATAGGCTTCTCATTGTACTATAATGAGACCCAGGTGATAATTTCAAGCCTATTTACTCCATTTTTTTGTATGATTCATCAGAAATCCGTTTTCCCAATTTTCGGCGAGTGAGAGCAGTTTCGGATCTTCATTTGGGATATCTTCTAGGGAATGATATACAAGTAATAGAGGATTCTCATTGTACTATTATGAGACCCAGGTGATTATTTCAAGCCTATTTACTCCATTTTTTTTCTATGATTCATCAGAAATCCGTTTCCCCAATTTTCGGCGAGTGAGAGCAGTTTCGGATCTTCATTTGGGATATCTTCTAGGGAATGAGATACAAGTAATAGAGGCTTCTCATTGTACTATTATGAGACCCAGGTGATTATTTCAAGCCTATTTACTCCATTTTTTTTCTATGATTCATCAGAAATCCGTTTCCCCAATTTTCGGCGAGTGAGAGCAGTTTCGGATCTTCATTTGGGATATCTTCTAGGGAATGAGATACAAGTAATTGAGGCTTCTCATTGTACTGTTATGAGTCCCAGGTGACTATTTCAAGCCTATTATTCCATTTTATTTGTATGATTCATCAGAAATCCGTTTTCCCCATTTTCGGCAAGTAGACCAGTTTCAGATCTTCATTTGGGATATCTTCGAGGGAATGAGATACAAGTACTAGAGGCTTCTCATTGTACTATTACGAGTCCCACGTGACTATTTCAAGCCTATTTACTCCATTTTATTTGTATGATTCATCAGAAATCAGTTTTCCCAATTTCGGCAAGTAGACCAGTTTTGGATCTTCATTTGGGATATCTTCTAGGGAATGAGATACAAGTAATAGAGGCATCTCATTGTACTATTATGAGTCGCAGGTGACTATTTCATGCCTATTTACTCCATTTTTTTGTATGATTCATCAGAAGTCCGTTTTCCCCCATTTTCGGCTAGGAGATCAGTTTCTTATTTTCATTTGGGAACTCTTCTAGAGAATGAGATACAAGTAATAGAGGCTTCTCCTTGAACTATTATGAGCCCCAGATGACTATTTAGAGCCTATTTTTTTCATTTTATTAGTATGATTCATTAGAAATCTGTTTTCCCCATTTTCGGCAAGTAGAACAGTTTTGGATCTTCCTTTGGGATATCTTCTAGGGAATGAGATACAAGTAATAGAGGCTTCTCATTGTACTATTATGAGACCCAGGTGATTATTTCAAGCCTATTTACTCCATTTTTTTGTATGATTCATCAGAAATCCGTTTTCCCAATTTTCGGCGAGTTAGAGCAGTTTCGGATCTTCATTTGGGATATCTTCTAGGGAATGATATACAAGTAATAGAGGCTTCTCATTGTACTATTATGAGTCCCAGGTGACTATTTCAAGCCTATTATTCCGTTTTATTTGTATGATTCATCAGAAATCCGTTTTCCCCATTTTCGGCAAGTAGACCACTTTCAGATCTTCATTTGGGATATCTTCGAGGGAATGAGATACAAGTAATAGAGGCTTCTCATTGTACTATTATGAGTCTCAGGTGATTATTTCAAGCCTATTTACTCCATTTTTTTTGTATGATTCATCAGAAATCCGTTTTCCCAATTTTCGGCGAGTGAGAGCCGTTTCGGATCTTCATTTGGGATATCTTCGAGGGAATGAGATACAAGTAATAGAGGCTTCTCATTGTACTATTGTGAGTCCCAGGTGACTATTTCAAGCCTATTTACTCCATTTTATTTGTATGATTCATCAGAAATCAGTTTTCCCAATTTCGGTAAGTAGACCAGTTTTGGATCTTCCTTTGGGATTTCTTCTAGAGAATGAGATACAAGTAATAGAGGCTTCTCATTGTACTATTATGAGACCCAGGTGATTATTTCAAGCCTATTTACTCCATTTTTTTGAATGATTCATCAGAAATCCGTTTTCCCAATTTTTGGCAAGTAACAGCAGTTTCGGATCTTCATTTGGGATATCTTCGAGGGAATGAGATACAAGTAATAGAGGCTTCTCATTGTACTATTATGAGTCCCATGTGATTATTTCAAGCCTATTTACTCCTTTTTTTTTGTATGATTCATCAGAAATCCGTTTTCCCAATTTTCGGCGAGTGAGAGCAGTTTCGGATCTTCATTTGGGATATCTTCTAGGGAATGATATACAAGTAATAGAGGCTTCTCATTGTACTATTATGAGTCCCAGGTGACTATTTCAAGCCTATTATTCAGTTTTATTTGTATGATTCATCAGAAATCCGTTTTCCCCTTTTTCGGCAAGTAGACCACTTTCATATCTTCATTTGGGATATCTTCGAGGGAATGAGATACAAGTAATAGAGGCTTCTCATTGTACTATTATGAGACCCAGGTGATTATTTCAAGCCTATTTACTCCATTTTTTTTGTATGATTCATCAGAAATCCGTTTTCCCAATTTTCGGCGAGTGAGAGCAGTTTCGGATCTTCATTTGGGATATCTTCTAGGGAATGATATACAAGTAATAGAGGCTTCTCATTGTACTATTATGAGTCCCAGGTGACTATTTCAAGCCTATTATTCCGTTTTATTTGTATGATTCATCAGAAATCCGTTTTCCCCATTTTCGGCAAGTAGACCACTTTCTGATCTTCATTTGGGATATCTTCGAGGGAATGAGATACAAGTAATAGAGGCTTCTCATTGTACTATTATGAGACCCAGGTGATTATTTCAAGCCTATTTACTCCATTTTTTTTCTATGATTCATCAGAAATCCGTTTCCCCAATTTTCGGCGAGTGAGAGCAGTTTCGGATCTTCATTTGGGATATCTTCTAGGGAATGAGATACAAGTAATTGAGGCTTCTCATTGTACTGTTATGAGTCCCAGGTGACTATTTCAAGCCTATTATTCCATTTTATTTGTATGATTCATCAAAAATCCGTTTTCCCCATTTTCGGCAAGTAGACCAGTTTCAGATCTTCATTTGGGATATCTTCGAGGGAATGAGATACAAGTACTAGAGGCTTCTCATTGTACTATTACGAGTCCCAGGTGACTATTTCAAGCCTATTTACTCCATTTTATTTGTATGATTCATCAGAAATCAGTTTTCCCAATTTCGGCAAGTAGACCAGTTTTGGATCTTCATTTGGGATATCTTCTAGGGAATGAGATACAAGTAATAGAGGCTTCTCATTGTACTATTATGAGTCGCAGGTGACTATTTCAAGCCTATTTACTCCATTTTTTTGTATGATTCACCAGAAGTCCGTTTTCCCCCCATTTTCGGCTAGGAGATCAGTTTCTTATTTTCATTTGGGAACTCTTCTAGAGAATGAGATACAAGTAATAGAGGCTTCTCCTTGAACTATTATGAGCCCCAGATGACTATTTAGAGCCTATTTTTTCCATTTTATTAGTATGATTCATTAGAAATCTGTTTTCCCCATTTTCGGCAAGTAGAACAGTTTTGGATCTTCCTTTGGGATATCTTCTAGGGAATGAGATACAAGTAATAGAGGCTTCTCATTGTACTATTATGAGACCCAGGTGATTATTTCAAGCCTATTTACTCCATTTTTTTTTTGTATGATTCATCAGAAATCCGTTTTCCCAATTTTCGGCGAGTGAGAGCAGTTTCGGATCTTCATTTGGGATATCTTCTAGGGAATGATATACAAGTAATAGAGGATTCTCGTTGTACTATTATGAGACCCAGGTGATTATTTCAAGCCTATTTACTCCATTTTTTTTCTATGATTCATCAGAAATCCGTTTCCCCAATTTTCGGCGAGTGAGAGCAGTTTCGGATCTTCATTTGGGATATCTTCTAGGGAATGAGATACAAGTAATTGAGGCTTCTCATTGTACTGTTATGAGTCCCAGGTGACTATTTCAAGCCTATTATTCCATTTTATTTGTATGATTCATCAAAAATCCGTTTTCCCCCATTTTCGGCAAGTAGACCAGTTTCAGATCTTCATTTGGGATATCTTCGAGGGAATGAGATACAAGTACTAGAGGCTTCTCATTGTACTATTACGAGTCCCAGGTGACTATTTCAAGCCTATTTACTCCATTTTATTTGTATGATTCATCAGAAATCAGTTTTCCCAATTTCGGCAAGTAGACCAGTTTTGGATCTTCATTTGGGATATCTTCTAGGGAATGAGATACAAGTAATAGAGGCTTCTCATTGTACTATTATGAGTCGCAGGTGACTATTTCAAGCCTATTTACTCCATTTTTTTGTATGATTCACCAGAAGTCCGTTTTCCCCATTTTCGGCTAGGAGATCAGTTTCTTATTTTCATTTGGGAACTCTTCTAGAGAATGAGATACAAGTAATAGAGGCTTCTCCTTGAACTATTATGAGCCCCAGATGACTATTTAGAGCCTATTTTTTCCATTTTATTAGTATGATTCATTAGAAATCTGTTTTCCCCATTTTCGGCAAGTAGAACAGTTTTGGATCTTCCTTTGGGATATCTTCTAGGGAATGAGATACAAGTAATAGAGGCTTCTCATTGTACTATTATGAGACCCAGGTGATTATTTCAAGCCTATTTACTCCATTTTTTTTTGTATGATTCATCAGAAATCCGTTTTCCCAATTTTCGGCGAGTGAGAGCAGTTTCGGATCTTCATTTGGGATATCTTCTAGGGAATGATATACAAGTAATAGAGGATTCTCATTGTACTATTATGAGACCCAGGTGATTATTTCAAGCCTATTTACTCCATTTTTTTTCTATGATTCATCAGAAATCCGTTTCCCCAATTTTCGGCGAGTGAGAGCAGTTTCGGATCTTCATTTGGGATATCTTCTAGGGAATGAGATACAAGTAATTGAGGCTTCTCATTGTACTGTTATGAGTCCCAGGTGACTATTTCAAGCCTATTATTCCATTTTATTTGTATGATTCATCAAAAATCCGTTTTCCCCATTTTCGGCAAGTAGACCAGTTTCAGATCTTCATTTGGGATATCTTCGAGGGAATGAGATACAAGTACTAGAGGCTTCTCATTGTACTATTACGAGTCCCAGGTGACTATTTCAAGCCTATTTACTCCATTTTATTTGTATGATTCATCAGAAATCAGTTTTCCCAATTTCGGCAAGTAGACCAGTTTTGGATCTTCATTTGGGATATCTTCTAGGGAATGAGATACAAGTAATAGAGGCTTCTCATTGTACTATTATGAGTCGCAGGTGACTATTTCAAGCCTATTTACTCCATTTTTTTGTATGATTCACCAGAAGTCCGTTTTCCCCATTTTCGGCTAGGAGATCAGTTTCTTATTTTCATTTGGGAACTCTTCTAGAGAATGAGATACAAGTAATAGAGGCTTCTCCTTGAACTATTATGAGCCCCAGATGACTATTTAGAGCCTATTTACTCCATTTTATTAGTATGATTCATTAGAAATCTGTTTTCCCCATTTTCGGCAAGTAGAACAGTTTTGGATCTTCCTTTGGGATATCTTCTAGGGAATGAGATACAAGTAATAGAGGCTTCTCATTGTACTATTATGAGACCCAGGTGATTATTTCAAGCCTATTTACTATATTTTTTTTTGTATGATTCATCAGAAATCCGTTTTCCCAATTTTCGGTGAGTGAGAGCAGTTTCGGATCTTCATTTGGGATATCTTCTAGGGAATGATATACAAGTAATAGAGGATTCTCATTGTACTATTATGAGTCCCAGGTGACTATTTCAAGCCTATTATTCCGTTTTATTTGTATGATTCATTAGAAATCCGTTTTCCCCATTTTTGGCAAGTAGACCACTTTCAGATCTTCATTTGGGATATCTTCGAGGGAATGAGATACAAGTAATAGAGGCTTCTCATTGTACTATTATGAGTCTCAGGTGATTATTTCAAGCCTATTTACTCCATTTTTTTTGTATGATTCATCAGAAATCCGCTCTCCCAATTTTCGGCGAGTGAGAGCCGTTTCGGATCTTCATTTGGGATATCTTCGAGGGAATGAGATACAAGTAATAGAGGCTTCTCATTGTACTATTGTGAGTCCCAGGTGACTATTTCAAGCCTATTTACTCCATTTTATTTGTATGATTCATCAGAAATCAGTTTTCCCAATTTCGGTAAGTAGACCAGTTTTGGATCTTCCTTTGGGATTTCTTCTAGGGAATGAGATACAAGTAATAGAGGCTTCTCATTGTACTATTATGAGACCTAGGTGATTATTTCAAGCCTATTTACTCCATTTTTTTGTATGATTCATCAGAAATCCGTTTTCCCAATTTTTGGCAAGTAACAGCAGTTTCGGATCTTCATTTGGGATATCTTCGAGGGAATGAGATACAAGTAATAGAGGCTTCTCATTGTACTATTATGAGTCCCATGTGATTATTTCAAGCCTATTTACTCCTTTTTTTTTGTATGATTCATCAGAAATCCGTTTTCCCAATTTTCGGCGAGTGAGAGCAGTTTCGGATCTTCATTTGGGATATCTTCTAGGGAATGATATACAAGTAATAGAGGCTTCTCATTGTACTATTATGAGTCCCAGGTGACTATTTCAAGCCTATTATTCAGTTTTATTTGTATGATTCATCAGAAATCCGTTTTCCCCTTTTTTCGGCAAGTAGACCACTTTCAGATCTTCATTTGGGATATCTTCGAGGGAATGAGATACAAGTAATATAGGCTTCTCATTGTACTATTATGAGTCTCAGGTGATTATTTCAAGCCTATTTACTCTATTTTTTTTGTATGATTCATTAGAAATCCGTTTTCCCAATTTTCGGCGAGTGAGAGCCGTTTCGGATCTTCATTTGGGATATCTTCTAGGGAATGAGATACAAGTAATAGAGGCTTCTCATTGTACTATTATGAGTCCCAGATGACTATTTCAAGCCTATTTACTCTATTTTATTTGTATGATTCATCAGAAATCAGTTTTCCCCATTTTCGGCTAGTAGACCAGTTTCAGATCTTCATTTGGGATATCTTCGAGGGAATGAGATACAAGTAATAGAGACTTCTCATTGTACTATTATGAGTCCCAGGTGACTATTTCAAGCCTATTTACTCTATTTTATTTGTATGATTCATCAGAAATCAGTTTTCCCAATTTCGGTAAGTAGACCAGTTTTGGATCTTCCTTTGGGATATCTTCTAGGGAATGAGATACAAGTAATAGAGGCTTCTCATTGTACTATTATGAGACCCAGGTGATTATTTCAAGCCTATTTACTCCATTTTTTGTATGATTCATCAGAAATCCGTTTTCCCAATTTTTTTGCAAGTAAGAGCAGTTTCGGATCTTCATTTGGGATATCTTCGAGGGAATGAGATACAAGTAATAGAGGCTTCTCATTGTACTATTATGAGTCCCAGGTGATTATTTCAAGCCTATTTACTCCATTTTATTTGTATGATTCATTAGAAATCCGTTTTCCCCCCATTTTCGGCGAGTGAGAGCAGTTTCGGATCTTCATTTGGGATATCTTCTAGGGAATGAGATACAAGTAATTGAGGCTTCTCATTGTACTGTTATGAGTCCCAGGTGACTATTTCAAGCCTATTATTCCATTTTATTTGTATGATTCATCAAAAATCCGTTTTCCCCATTTTCGGCAAGTAGACCAGTTTCAGATCTTCATTTGGGATATCTTCGAGGGAATGAGATACAAGTACTAGAGGCTTCTCATTGTACTATTACGAGTCCCAGGTGACTATTTCAAGCCTATTTACTCCATTTTATTTGTATGATTCATCAGAAATCAGTTTTCCCCAATTTCGGCAAGTAGACCAGTTTTGGATCTTCATTTGGGATATCTTCTAGGGAATGAGATACAAGTAATAGAGGCTTCTCATTGTACTATTATGAGTCGCAGGTGACTATTTCAAGCCTATTTACTCCATTTTTTTGTATGATTCACCAGAAGTCCGTTTTCCCCATTTTCGGCTAGGAGATCAGTTTCTTATTTTCATTTGGGAACTCTTCTAGAGAATGAGATACAAGTAATAGAGGCTTCTCCTTGAACTATTATGAGCCCCAGATGACTATTTAGAGCCTATTTTTTCCATTTTATTAGTATGATTCATTAGAAATCTGTTTTCCCCATTTTCGGCAAGTAGAACAGTTTTGGATCTTCCTTTGGGATATCTTCTAGGGAATGAGATACAAGTAATAGAGGCTTCTCATTGTACTATTATGAGACCCAGGTGATTATTTCAAGCCTATTTACTCCATTTTTTTTTGTATGATTCATCAGAAATCCGTTTTCCCAATTTTCGGCGAGTGAGAGCAGTTTCGGATCTTCATTTGGGATATCTTCTAGGGAATGATATACAAGTAATAGAGGATTCTCATTGTACTATTATGAGACCCAGGTGATTATTTCAAGCCTATTTACTCCATTTTTTTTCTATGATTCATCAGAAATCCGTTTCCCCAATTTTCGGCGAGTGAGAGCAGTTTCGGATCTTCATTTGGGATATCTTCTAGGGAATGAGATACAAGTAATTGAGGCTTCTCATTGTACTGTTATGAGTCCCAGGTGACTATTTCAAGCCTATTATTCCATTTTATTTGTATGATTCATCAGAAATCCGTTTTCCCCATTTTCGGCAAGTAGACCAGTTTCAGATCTTCATTTGGGATATCTTCGAGGGAATGAGATACAAGTACTAGAGGCTTCTCATTGTACTATTACGAGTCCCAGGTGACTATTTCAAGCCTATTTACTCCATTTTATTTGTATGATTCATCAGAAATCAGTTTTCCCAATTTCGGCAAGTAGACCAGTTTTGGATCTTCATTTGGGATATCTTCTAGAGAATGAGATACAAGTAATAGAGGCATCTCATTGTACTATTATGAGTCGCAGGTGACTATTTCAAGCCTATTTACTCCATTTTTTTTTGTATGATTCATCAGAAGTCCGTTTTCCCCATTTTTCGGCTAGGAGATCAGTTTCTTATTTTTCATTTGGGAACTCTTCTAGAGAATGAGATACAAGTAATAGAGGCTTCTCCTTGAACTATTATGAGCCCCAGAAGACTATTTAGAGCCTATTTTTTTCATTTTATTAGTATGATTCATTAGAAATCTGTTTTCCCCATTTTCGGCAAGTAGAACAGTTTTGGATCTTCCTTTGGGATATCTTCTAGGGAATGAGATACAAGTAATAGAGGCTTCTCATTGTACTATTATGAGACCCAGGTGATTATTTCAAGCCTATTTACTCCATTTTTTTGTATGATTCATCAGAAATCCGTTTTCCCAATTTTCGGCGAGTTAGAGCAGTTTCGGATCTTCATTTGGGATATCTTCTAGGGAATGATATACAAGTAATAGAGGCTTCTCATTGTACTATTATGAGTCCCAGGTGACTATTTCAAGCCTATTATTCCGTTTTTATTTGTATGATTCATCAGAAATCCGTTTTCCCCATTTTCGGCAAGTAGACCACTTTCAGATCTTCATTTGGGATATCTTCGAGGGAATGAGATACAAGTAATAGAGGCTTCTCATTGTACTATTATGAGTCTCAGGTGATTATTTCAAGCCTATTTACTCCATTTTTTTTGTATGATTCATCAGAAATCCGTTTTCCCAATTTTCGGCGAGTGAGAGCCGTTTCGGATCTTCATTTGGGATATCTTCGAGGGAATGAGATACAAGTAATAGAGGCTTCTCATTGTACTATTGTGAGTCCCAGGTGACTATTTCAAGCCTATTTACTCCATTTTATTTGTATGATTCATCAGAAATCAGTTTTCCCCAATTTCGGTAAGTAGACCAGTTTTGGATCTTCCTTTGGGATTTCTTCTAGGGAATGAGATACAAGTAATAGAGGCTTCTCATTGTACTATTATGAGACCCAGGTGATTATTTCAAGCCTATTTACTCCATTTTTTTGAATGATTCATCAGAAATCCGTTTTCCCAATTTTTGGCAAGTAACAGCAGTTTCGGATCTTCATTTGGGATATCTTCGAGGGAATGAGATACAAGTAATAGAGGCTTCTCATTGTACTATTATGAGTCCCATGTGATTATTTCAAGCCTATTTACTCCTTTTTTTTTGTATGATTCATCAGAAATCCGTTTTCCCAATTTTCGGCGAGTGAGAGCAGTTTTCGGATCTTCATTTGGGATATCTTCTAGGGAATGATATACAAGTAATAGAGGCTTCTCATTGTACTATTATGAGTCCCAGGTGACTATTTCAAGCCTATTATTCAGTTTTATTTGTATGATTCATCAGAAATCCGTTTTCCCCTTTTTCGGCAAGTAGACCACTTTCAGATCTTCATTTGGGATATCTTCGAGGGAATGAGATACAAGTAATAGAGGCTTCTCATTGTACTATTATGAGACCCAGGTGATTATTTCAAGCCTATTTACTCCATTTTTTTGTATGATTCATCAGAAATCCGTTTTCCCAATTTTCGGCGAGTGAGAGCAGTTTCGGATCTTCATTTGGGATATCTTCTAGGGAATGATATACAAGTAATAGAGGCTTCTCATTGTACTATTATGAGTCCCAGGTGACTATTTCAAGCCTGTTATTCCGTTTTATTTGTATGATTCATCAGAAATCCGTTTTCCCCATTTTCGGCAAGTAGACCACTTTCAGATCTTCATTTGGGATATCTTCGAGGGAATGAGATACAAGTAATAGAGGCTTCTCATTGTACTATTATGAGACCCAGGTGATTATTTCAAGCCTATTTACTCCATTTTTTTTCTATGATTCATCAGAAATCCGTTTCCCCCAATTTTCGGCGAGTGAGAGCAGTTTCGGATCTTCATTTGGGATATCTTCTAGGGAATGAGATACAAGTAATTGAGGCTTCTCATTGTACTGTTATGAGTCCCAGGTGACTATTTCAAGCCTATTATTCCATTTTATTTGTATGATTCATCAAAAATCCGTTTTCCCCATTTTCGGCAAGTAGACCAGTTTCAGATCTTCATTTGGGATATCTTCGAGGGAATGAGATACAAGTACTAGAGGCTTCTCATTGTACTATTACGAGTCCCAGGTGACTATTTCAAGCCTATTTACTCCATTTTATTTGTATGATTCATCAGAAATCAGTTTTCCCAATTTCGGCAAGTAGACCAGTTTTTGGATCTTCATTTGGGATATCTTCTAGGGAATGAGATACAAGTAATAGAGGCTTCTCATTGTACTATTATGAGTCGCAGGTGACTATTTCAAGCCTATTTACTCCATTTTTTTTGTATGATTCACCAGAAGTCCGTTTTCCCCATTTTCGGCTAGGAGATCAGTTTCTTATTTTCATTTGGGAACTCTTCTAGAGAATGAGATACAAGTAATAGAGGCTTCTCCTTGAACTATTATGAGCCCCAGATGACTATTTAGAGCCTATTTTTTCCATTTTATTAGTATGATTCATTAGAAATCTGTTTTCCCCATTTTCGGCAAGTAGAACAGTTTTGGATCTTCCTTTGGGATATCTTCTAGGGAATGAGATACAAGTAATAGAGGCTTCTCATTGTACTATTATGAGACCCAGGTGATTATTTCAAGCCTATTTACTATATTTTTTTTTGTATGATTCATCAGAAATCCGTTTTCCCAATTTTCGGTGAGTGAGAGCAGTTTCGGATCTTCATTTGGGATATCTTCTAGGGAATGATATACAAGTAATAGAGGATTCTCATTGTACTATTATGAGTCCCAGGTGACTATTTCAAGCCTATTATTCCGTTTTATTTGTATGATTCATTAGAAATCCGTTTTCCCCATTTTTGGCAAGTAGACCACTTTCAGATCTTCATTTGGGATATCTTCGAGGGAATGAGATACAAGTAATAGAGGCTTCTCATTGTACTATTATGAGTCTCAGGTGATTATTTCAAGCCTATTTACTCCATTTTTTTTGTATGATTCATCAGAAATCCGCTCTCCCAATTTTCGGCGAGTGAGAGCCGTTTCGGATCTTCATTTGGGATATCTTCGAGGGAATGAGATACAAGTAATAGAGGCTTCTCATTGTACTATTGTGAGTCCCAGGTGACTATTTCAAGCCTATTTACTCCATTTTATTTGTATGATTCATCAGAAATCAGTTTTTTTTTTCCCAATTTCGGTAAGTAGACCAGTTTTGGATCTTCCTTTGGGATTTCTTCTAGGGAATGAGATACAAGTAATAGAGGCTTCTCATTGTACTATTATGAGACCTAGGTGATTATTTCAAGCCTATTTACTCCATTTTTTTGTATGATTCATCAGAAATCCGTTTTCCCCAATTTTTGGCAAGTAAGAGCAGTTTCGGATCTTCATTTGGGATATCTTCGAGGGAATGAGATACAAGTAATAGAGGCTTCTCATTGTACTATTATGAGTCCCATGTGATAATTTCAAGCCTATTTACTCCTTTTTTTTTATGATTCATCAGAAATCCGTTTTCCCAATTTTCGGCGAGTGAGAGCAGTTTCGGATCTTCATTTGGGATATCTTCTAGGGAATGATATACAAGTAATAGAGGCTTCTCATTGTACTATTATGAGTCCCAGGTGACTATTTCAAGCCTATTATTCAGTTTTATTTGTATGATTCATCAGAAATCCGTTTTCCCCTTTTTCGGCAAGTAGACCACTTTCAGATCTTCATTTGGGATATCTTCGAGGGAATGAGATACAAGTAATATAGGCTTCTCATTGTACTATTATGAGTCTCAGGTGATTATTTCAAGCCTATTTACTCTATTTTTTTTTGTATGATTCATTAGAAATCCGTTTTCCCAATTTTCGGCGAGTGAGAGCCGTTTCGGATCTTCATTTGGGATATCTTCTAGGGAATGAGATACAAGTAATAGAGGCTTCTCATTGTACTATTATGAGTCCCAGATGACTATTTCAAGCCTATTTACTCTATTTTATTTGTATGATTCATCAGAAATCAGTTTTCCCCATTTTCGGCTAGTAGACCAGTTTCAGATCTTCATTTGGGATATCTTCGAGGGAATGAGATACAAGTAATAGAGACTTCTCATTGTACTATTATGAGTCCCAGGTGACTATTTCAAGCCTATTTACTCTATTTTATTTGTATGATTCATCAGAAATCAGTTTTCCCAATTTCGGTAAGTAGACCAGTTTTGGATCTTCCTTTGGGATATCTTCTAGGGAATGAGATACAAGTAATAGAGGCTTCTCATTGTACTATTATGAGACCCAGGTGATTATTTCAAGCCTATTTACTCCATTTTTTGTATGATTCATCAGAAATCCGTTTTCCCAATTTTTTGCAAGTAAGAGCAGTTTCGGATCTTCATTTGGGATATCTTCGAGGGAATGAGATACAAGTAATAGAGGCTTCTCATTGTACTATTATGAGTCCCAGGTGATTATTTCAAGCCTATTTACTCCATTTTATTTGTATGATTCATTAGAAATCCGTTTTCCCCATTTTCGGCGAGTGAGAGCAGTTTCGGATCTTCATTTGGGATATCTTCTAGGGAATGAGATACAAGTAATTGAGGCTTCTCATTGTACTGTTATGAGTCCCAGGTGACTATTTCAAGCCTATTATTCCATTTTATTTGTATGATTCATCAAAAATCCGTTTTCCCCATTTTCGGCAAGTAGACCAGTTTCAGATCTTCATTTGGGATATCTTCGAGGGAATGAGATACAAGTACTAGAGGCTTCTCATTGTACTATTACGAGTCCCAGGTGACTATTTCAAGCCTATTTACTCCATTTTATTTGTATGATTCATCAGAAATCAGTTTTCCCAATTTCGGCAAGTAGACCAGTTTTGGATCTTCATTTGGGATATCTTCTAGGGAATGAGATACAAGTAATAGAGGCTTCTCATTGTACTATTATGAGTCGCAGGTGACTATTTCAAGCCTATTTACTCCATTTTTTTGTATGATTCACCAGAAGTCCGTTTTCCCCCCATTTTCGGCTAGGAGATCAGTTTCTTATTTTCATTTGGGAACTCTTCTAGAGAATGAGATACAAGTAATAGAGGCTTCTCCTTGAACTATTATGAGCCCCAGATGACTATTTAGAGCCTATTTTTTCCATTTTATTAGTATGATTCATTAGAAATCTGTTTTCCCCATTTTCGGCAAGTAGAACAGTTTTGGATCTTCCTTTGGGATATCTTCTAGGGAATGAGATACAAGTAATAGAGGCTTCTCATTGTACTATTATGAGACCCAGGTGATTATTTCAAGCCTATTTACTCCATTTTTTTTTTTTGTATGATTCATCAGAAATCCGTTTTCCCAATTTTCGGCGAGTGAGAGCAGTTTCGGATCTTCATTTGGGATATCTTCTAGGGAATGATATACAAGTAATAGAGGATTCTCATTGTACTATTATGAGACCCAGGTGATTATTTCAAGCCTATTTACTCCATTTTTTTTCTATGATTCATCAGAAATCCGTTTCCCCAATTTTCGGCGAGTGAGAGCAGTTTCGGATCTTCATTTGGGATATCTTCTAGGGAATGAGATACAAGTAATTGAGGCTTCTCATTGTACTGTTATGAGTCCCAGGTGACTATTTCAAGCCTATTATTCCATTTTATTTGTATGATTCATCAGAAATCCGTTTTCCCCATTTTCGGCAAGTAGACCAGTTTCAGATCTTCATTTGGGATATCTTCGAGGGAATGAGATACAAGTACTAGAGGCTTCTCATTGTACTATTACGAGTCCCAGGTGACTATTTCAAGCCTATTTACTCCATTTTATTTGTATGATTCATCAGAAATCAGTTTTCCCAATTTCGGCAAGTAGACCAGTTTTGGATCTTCATTTGGGATATCTTCTAGAGAATGAGATACAAGTAATAGAGGCATCTCATTGTACTATTATGAGTCGCAGGTGACTATTTCAAGCCTATTTACTCCATTTTTTTGTATGATTCATCAGAAGTCCGTTTTCCCCATTTTCGGCTAGGAGATCAGTTTCTTATTTTCATTTGGGAACTCTTCTAGAGAATGAGATACAAGTAATAGAGGCTTCTCCTTGAACTATTATGAGCCCCAGAAGACTATTTAGAGCCTATTTTTTTCATTTTATTAGTATGATTCATTAGAAATCTGTTTTCCCCATTTTCGGCAAGTAGAACAGTTTTGGATCTTCCTTTGGGATATCTTCTAGGGAATGAGATACAAGTAATAGAGGCTTCTCATTGTACTATTATGAGACCCAGGTGATTATTTCAAGCCTATTTACTCCATTTTTTTGTATGATTCATCAGAAATCCGTTTTCCCAATTTTCGGCGAGTTAGAGCAGTTTCGGATCTTCATTTGGGATATCTTCTAGGGAATGATATACAAGTAATAGAGGCTTCTCATTGTACTATTATGAGTCCCAGGTGACTATTTCAAGCCTATTATTCCGTTTTATTTGTATGATTCATCAGAAATCCGTTTTCCCCATTTTCGGCAAGTAGACCACTTTCAGATCTTCATTTGGGATATCTTCGAGGGAATGAGATACAAGTAATAGAGGCTTCTCATTGTACTATTATGAGTCTCAGGTGATTATTTCAAGCCTATTTACTCCATTTTTTTTGTATGATTCATCAGAAATCCGTTTTCCCAATTTTCGGCGAGTGAGAGCCGTTTCGGATCTTCATTTGGGATATCTTCGAGGGAATGAGATACAAGTAATAGAGGCTTCTCATTGTACTATTGTGAGTCCCAGGTGACTATTTCAAGCCTATTTACTCCATTTTATTTGTATGATTCATCAGAAATCAGTTTTCCCAATTTCGGTAAGTAGACCAGTTTTGGATCTTCCTTTGGATTTTCTTCTAGGGAATGAGATACAAGTAATAGAGGCTTCTCATTGTACTATTATGAGACCCAGGTGATTATTTCAAGCCTATTTACTCCATTTTTTTGAATGATTCATCAGAAATCCGTTTTCCCAATTTTTGGCAAGTAACAGCAGTTTCGGATCTTCATTTGGGATATCTTCGAGGGAATGAGATACAAGTAATAGAGGCTTCTCATTGTACTATTATGAGTCCCATGTGATTATTTCAAGCCTATTTACTCCTTTTTTTTTGTATGATTCATCAGAAATCCGTTTTCCCAATTTTCGGCGAGTGAGAGCAGTTTCGGATCTTCATTTGGGATATCTTCTAGGGAATGATATACAAGTAATAGAGGCTTCTCATTGTACTATTATGAGTCCCAGGTGACTATTTCAAGCCTATTATTCAGTTTTATTTGTATGATTCATCAGAAATCCGTTTTCCCCCCCTTTTCGGCAAGTAGACCACTTTCAGATCTTCATTTGGGATATCTTCGAGGGAATGAGATACAAGTAATAGAGGCTTCTCATTGTACTATTATGAGACCCAGGTGATTATTTCAAGCCTATTTACTCCATTTTTTTGTATGATTCATCAGAAATCCGTTTTCCCAATTTTCGGCGAGTGAGAGCAGTTTCGGATCTTCATTTGGGATATCTTCTAGGGAATGATATACAAGTAATAGAGGCTTCTCATTGTACTATTATGAGTCCCAGGTGACTATTTCAAGCCTGTTATTCCGTTTTATTTGTATGATTCATCAGAAATCCGTTTTCCCCATTTTCGGCAAGTAGACCACTTTCAGATCTTCATTTGGGATATCTTCGAGGGAATGAGATACAAGTAATAGAGGCTTCTCATTGTACTATTATGAGACCCAGGTGATTATTTCAAGCCTATTTACTCCATTTTTTTTCTATGATTCATCAGAAATCCGTTTCCCCAATTTTCGGCGAGTGAGAGCAGTTTCGGATCTTCATTTGGGATATCTTCTAGGGAATGAGATACAAGTAATTGAGGCTTCTCATTGTACTGTTATGAGTCCCAGGTGACTATTTCAAGCCTATTATTCCATTTTATTTGTATGATTCATCAAAAATCCGTTTTCCCCATTTTCGGCAAGTAGACCAGTTTCAGATCTTCATTTGGGATATCTTCGAGGGAATGAGATACAAGTACTAGAGGCTTCTCATTGTACTATTACGAGTCCCAGGTGACTATTTCAAGCCTATTTACTCCATTTTATTTGTATGATTCATCAGAAATCAGTTTTCCCAATTTCGGCAAGTAGACCAGTTTTGGATCTTCATTTGGGATATCTTCTAGGGAATGAGATACAAGTAATAGAGGCTTCTCATTGTACTATTATGAGTCGCAGGTGACTATTTCAAGCCTATTTACTCCATTTTTTTGTATGATTCACCAGAAGTCCGTTTTCCCCATTTTCGGCTAGGAGATCAGTTTCTTATTTTCATTTGGGAACTCTTCTAGAGAATGAGATACAAGTAATAGAGGCTTCTCCTTGAACTATTATGAGCCCCAGATGACTATTTAGAGCCTATTTTTTCCATTTTATTAGTATGATTCATTAGAAATCTGTTTTCCCCATTTTCGGCAAGTAGAACAGTTTTGGATCTTCCTTTGGGATATCTTCTAGGGAATGAGATACAAGTAATAGAGGCTTCTCATTGTACTATTATGAGACCCAGGTGATTATTTCAAGCCTATTTACTATATTTTTTTTTGTATGATTCATCAGAAATCCGTTTTCCCAATTTTCGGTGAGTGAGAGCAGTTTCGGATCTTCATTTGGGATATCTTCTAGGGAATGATATACAAGTAATAGAGGATTCTCATTGTACTATTATGAGTCCCAGGTGACTATTTCAAGCCTATTATTCCGTTTTATTTGTATGATTCATTAGAAATCCGTTTTCCCCATTTTTGGCAAGTAGACCACTTTCAGATCTTCATTTGGGATATCTTCGAGGGAATGAGATACAAGTAATAGAGGCTTCTCATTGTACTATTATGAGTCTCAGGTGATTATTTCAAGCCTATTTACTCCATTTTTTTTTGTATGATTCATCAGAAATCCGCTCTCCCAAATTTTCGGCGAGTGAGAGCCGTTTCGGATCTTCATTTGGGATATCTTCGAGGGAATGAGATACAAGTAATAGAGGCTTCTCATTGTACTATTGTGAGTCCCAGGTGACTATTTCAAGCCTATTTACTCCATTTTATTTGTATGATTCATCAGAAATCAGTTTTCCCAATTTCGGTAAGTAGACCAGTTTTGGATCTTCCTTTGGGATTTCTTCTAGGGAATGAGATACAAGTAATAGAGGCTTCTCATTGTACTATTATGAGACCTAGGTGATTATTTCAAGCCTATTTACTCCATTTTTTTGTATGATTCATCAGAAATCCGTTTTCCCAATTTTTGGCAAGTAAGAGCAGTTTCGGATCTTCATTTGGGATATCTTCGAGGGAATGAGATACAAGTAATAGAGGCTTCTCATTGTACTATTATGAGTCCCATGTGATAATTTCAAGCCTATTTACTCCTTTTTTTTGTATGATTCATCAGAAATCCGTTTTCCCAATTTTCGGCGAGTGAGAGCAGTTTCGGATCTTCATTTGGGATATCTTCTAGGGAATGATATACAAGTAATAGAGGCTTCTCATTGTACTATTATGAGTCCCAGGTGACTATTTCAAGCCTATTATTCAGTTTTATTTGTATGATTCATCAGAAATCCGTTTTCCCCTTTTTCGGCAAGTAGACCACTTTCAGATCTTCATTTGGGATATCTTCGAGGGAATGAGATACAAGTAATATAGGCTTCTCATTGTACTATTATGAGTCTCAGGTGATTATTTCAAGCCTATTTACTCTATTTTTTTTGTATGATTCATTAGAAATCCGTTTTCCCAATTTTCGGCGAGTGAGAGCCGTTTCGGATCTTCATTTGGGATATCTTCTAGGGAATGAGATACAAGTAATAGAGGCTTCTCATTGTACTATTATGAGTCCCAGATGACTATTTCAAGCCTATTTACTCTATTTTATTTGTATGATTCATCAGAAATCAGTTTTCCCCATTTTCGGCTAGTAGACCAGTTTCAGATCTTCATTTGGGATATCTTCGAGGGAATGAGATACAAGTAATAGAGACTTCTCATTGTACTATTATGAGTCCCAGGTGACTATTTCAAGCCTATTTACTCTATTTTATTTGTATGATTCATCAGAAATCAGTTTTCCCAATTTCGGTAAGTAGACCAGTTTTGGATCTTCCTTTGGGATATCTTCTAGGGAATGAGATACAAGTAATAGAGGCTTCTCATTGTACTATTATGAGACCCAGGTGATTATTTCAAGCCTATTTACTCCATTTTTTTGTATGATTCATCAGAAATCCGTTTTCCCAATTTTTTGCAAGTAAGAGCAGTTTCGGATCTTCATTTGGGATATCTTCGAGGGAATGAGATACAAGTAATAGAGGCTTCTCATTGTACTATTATGAGTCCCAGGTGATTATTTCAAGCCTATTTACTCCATTTTATTTGTATGATTCATTAGAAATCCGTTTTCCCCATTTTCGGCAAGTAGACCAGTTTTGGATCTTCCTTTGGGATATTTTCTAGGGAATGAGATACAAGTAATAGAGGCTTCTCATTGTACTATTATGAGTCCCATGTGACTATTTCAAGCCTATTTACTCCATTTTATTTGTATGATTCATTAGAAATCAGTTTTCCCCATTTTCGGCAAGTAGACCAGTTTTGGATCTTCATTTGGGATATCTTTTAGGGAATGAGATACAAGTAATGGAGGCTTCTCAGTGTACTATTATGAGTCCCAGGTGACTATTTCAAGCCTATTTACTCCATTTTTTTTGTATGATTCATCAGAAATCCGTTTTCCCAATTTTCGGCTAGGAGACCAGTTTCTTATTTTCATTTGGGAACTCTTCTAGAGAATGAGATACAAGTAATAGAGGCTTCTCCTTGAACTATTATGAGCCTCAGATGACTATTTCAAGCCTATTTACTCCATTTTATTAGTATGATTCATTAGAAATCTGTTTAAGTCATTTTCGGCAAGTAGACTAGTTTCGGATCTTCATTAGGGATATCTTCCAGGGAATGAGATACAAGTAATAGAGGCTTCTCATTGTACTATTATGAGTCCCAGGTGACTATTTCAAGCCTATTTTCACCATTTTATTGTATGATTCATCAAAAATCTGTTTTCCCAATTTTCGGGAAGTAAGAGCACTTTCGGATCTTCATTTGGGATATCTTCTAAGGAATGAGATACAAGTAATAGAAGCTTCTCATTGTACTATTATTAGTCCTAGGTGACTATTTCAAGCCTATTTACTCCATTTTATTGGTATGATTCATCAGAAATCAGTTTTCCCCATTTTCAACAAGTGAGAGCAGTTTCGGATCTTCATTTGGGATATCTTCTAGGGAATGACATACAAGTAATTTAGGCTTCCCAGTGTACTGTTATGAGTCCCAGGTGACTATTTCAAGCCTATTATTCCATTTTATTTGTATGATTCATCAGAAATCCGTTTTCCCCATTTTCGGCAAGTAGACCAGTGACAGATCTTCATTTGGGATATCTTCGAGGGAATGAGATACAAGTAATAGAGGCTTCTCATTGTACTATTATGAGTCCCAGGTGAGTATTTCAAGCCTATTTACTCTATTTTATTTGTATGATTCATCAGAAATCAGTTTTCCCAATTTCGGCAAGTATACCAGTTTTGGATCTTCATTTGGGATATTTTCTAGGGAATTAGATACAAGTAATAGAGGCTTCTCATTGTACTATTATGAGTCGCAGGTGACTATTTCAAGCCTATTTACTCCAATTTTTTGTATGATTCATGAACAGTCTGTTTTCCCCATTTTCGTCTAGGAGACCAGATTCTTATCTTCATTTGGGAACTCGTCTAGAGAATGATATACAAGTAATAGAGGCTTCTCCTTAAACTATTATGAACCCCAGATGACTATTTCAAGCCTATTTAGTCTATTTTATTAGTATGATTCATTAGAAATCCGTTTTCCCCATTTTCGGCAAGTAGACAAGTTTCAGATCTTCATTTGGGATATCTTCGAGGGAATGAGATACAAGTAACAGAGGCTTCTCATTGTACTATTATTAGTCCTAGGTGACTATTTCAAGCCTATTTACTCCATTTTATTGGTATGATTCATCAGAAATCAGTTTTCCCTATTTTCGGCAAGTAGACCAATTTTGGATCTTCATTTGGGATATCTTATAGGGAATGAGATACAAGTAATACATGCTTCTCATTGTACTATTATGAGTCACAGGTGACTACTTCAAGCCTATTTACTCATTTTATTTTTTTGATTCATCAGAAATCAGTTTTCTCCATTTTCGGCAAGTAGACCAGTTTCAGATCTTCATTTGGGATATCTTCGAGGGAATGAGATACAAGTAATAGAGGCTTCTCATTGTACTAATATGAGTCCCAGGTGATTATTTCAAGTTTATTTACTCCATTTTTTTGTATGATTCATCAGAAATCCGTTTTCCCAATTTTCGGCGAGTGAGAGCAGTTTCGGATCTTCATTTGGGATATCTTCTAGGGAATGAGATACAAGTAATTGAGGCTTCTCATTGTACTGTTGTGAGTCCCAGGTGACTATTTCAAGCCTATTATTCCATTTTATTTGTATGATTCATCAGAAATCCGTTTTCCCCATTTTCGGCAAGTAGACCAGTTTCAGATCTTCATTTGGGATATCTTCGAGGGAATGAGATACAAGTAATAGAGGCTTCTCATTGTACTACTATGAGTCCCAGGTGCCTACTTCAAGCCTATTTACTCCATTTTATTTGTATGATTCATCAGAAATCAGTTTTCCCCATTTTGGCAAGTAGACCAGTTTTGGATCTTCATTTGGGATATCTTCTAGGAAATGAGATACAAGTAATAGAGGCTTCTCAGTGTACGATTATGAGTCCCAGGTGACTATTGTAAGCCTAGTTGCTCCGTTTTCTTTGTATGGTTCATCAGAAGTCCGTTTTCCAAATTTTCGGCAAGTAGACCAGTTTTGGATCTTCATTTGGGATAACTCCTAGGGAATGAGATAATAGTACTAGACGCTTGTCCTTGTACTATTATGAGTCCCAGATGACAATTTCAAGCTTAGTTACCTCGTTTTATTTTTATGATATATCAGAAATTTGTTTTCCACATTTTGTATGAATCATCACAAATCAGTTTTTCCCATTTTCGGCGAGTAGAGCAGTTTTGGATCTTCATTTGGGATCTCTTATATGGAATGAGATACAAATGATATAGACTTCGCCTTGTACTCCATTATATGGAATGAGTCCCTAATGCCTATTTCAAGCCTATTTACTCCATTTTTTTGTATGATTCATCAGAAGTCTGTTTTCCCAATTTTCGGCTAGTAAACCAGTTTCTTATCTTCATTTGGAATATCTTCTAGAGAATGAGATACAAGTAATAGAGGCTTCTCCTTTTACTATTAAGAGTCCCTGATGACTATTTCAAGCCTATTTACTCCATTTTTTTGTATGATTCATCAGAAGTCCGTTTTCCCCATTTTTGGCTAGTAGACCAGTTTCTTATCTTCATTTGGGAACACTTCTAGAGAATGAGATACAAGTAATATAGGCTTCTCCTTAAACTATTATGAGCCGAAGATGACTATTTCAAGCCTATTTACTCCATTTTATTAGTATAATTAATTAGAAATCTGTTTTCCCCATTTTCGGCAAGTAGACTAGTTTCGGATCTTCATTTGGGATCTCTTCTTTGGAATGAGATACAAGTAATAGAGGCTTCTCCTTGTCCTATTGTGAGTCCATGATGGCTATTTCAAGCCTATTTACTCCATTTTTTGTATGATTCATCAGAAGTCCGTTTTCCCCATTTTCGGCTAGTAGACCAGTTTCTTATCTTCATTTGGGATATCTTCTAGAGAATAAGGTACAAGTAATAGAGGCGTCTCCTTGTACTAATATGAGTCCCAGATGACTATTGTAAGCCTAGTTGCTCCATTTTCTTTGTATGGTTCATCAGAAGTCTGTTTTCCCAATTTTCGGCAAGTAGACCAGTTTCGGATCTTCATTTGGGATCTCTTCTAGGGATTGAGATACAAGTAATAAAGGTTTCTACTTGTACAATATGAATCCAAGATGACTATTTCAAGCCTAGTTTCTCCATTTTCTTTGTATGATTCATCAGAAGTCCGTTTTCCCCATTTTCGGCTAGCAGATCTGTTTCGGATCTTCATTTGGGATCTGACACACGCCTATTAACAGGTAACCGTGTAGGGAAGATGGGATTGGGCCGCTGGTTGTTCAACTCTTTCGGCTTGCAATCAGTGGATGGACTATGGAAGGAAGTGGATCGAGATGGAGCTCAAACAAAGAGTTGTGCCACTCTATTTGTAAGAACTAAAGGATGAGATGAATAGAAGGATGGACCGAAAGTCGCCATAAGGCTTTATGGATCTAGGCCTTGATAAGACAAAGAACTCTCAAGCAATGAATCACACAAAGCTTTAGAGAACAAGAGTTTGGTACTTAGCCAAGAAGTTCGATCTTTATTGATATGGTGAAAGAATACACTGCTGTGAGGGGACTTTATAAACAGTCCAAACAGCTTTGCCCTTCTAGGGGACTTGAAACAGATTACAAAACCCTTAGGTTAAACTACTTGGCTAACAATACCTTAAAACGAAAATGTAAATAAAAGGTGGCCAACATGCCTTATACTAAAGTTTAAATGAGATAAAAACTAAACCAAGAAAACAAAACAGAAAAGATTAATTAGTAGAACTAAACCATATTGAAATTAAGGATTCGGATCATACCTTGGTTTAGCTCCAAATGAGGCGGTTTACTTAGCTGACGTGATGGTGAATAAGGAAACTCCTTTGTTGGCATGAATCAATGGCCAGTCACGTGTATAACCTATGCTTTTGATGAGAGGGTCGTTGGTGATGTCTAAACCGCCTGCTTGCTCGTTGGGAAGGTCTTCTTGCTCAATGCCCTCCTCGTCTAGATAAGCCCTTGCCATTGCTGCTTCCTTGGCGATGCTTAGTTGACTTAGTTGAGTAGTGATATCCTCTAAGTGTTGGGAAGTGATCAGCGTCTCTACTGCTTGGTTGAAGCCATCAGCTAAGTCTTTAGTTCCTGATCTTGTTCTTGGAGCATGTCTCATGGTAGGGATGTCAGCTTCAGCTCCTAAGTTTGTATCATCCTCTCCCCCTTGGAAAGTTTCTGTCCTCAGAACTGATTCACCTACATCAAACGGCAGCAAGTCAGATACATTGAAAGTATTAGAAATGTTAAACTCACCTGGAAGTTCAATCTGATATGCATTGTCATTGATCTTATTGAGGACTTTGAATGGGCCATCTCCTCTCGGTAACAGCTTAGACTTCCTCTGAACTGGAAACCTCTCGGTTCTCATGTGCAGCCACACCCAATCGCCTGGTTCAAAGGTGACTTCTCGGCGACCCTTATCAGCATTCTTCTTGTAGTGCTCATTCCTCTTCTCTATGTTCTCCTTGACCTTCTTGAACATAGTCTTCATCAGCTCGGCCTTACTAACTCCATCTTGACTCACTTGTTGCACCGGTGGTAGAGGAGTAAGATGTAAAGGAGCAATGGGTCTAAAACCATAGACAATCTCAAAGGGTGAAAGCTTAGTAGCCGAGTGGGGGACTCTATTATAAGCAAACTCAATGAAAGGTAAACAGTCTAGCCAATTCTTTAAATTTTTACCAACCGTAGCCCTTAAGAGGGTGGAGAGTGTACGGTTGACTGCTTCAGTCTGTCCATCGGTTTGGGGGTGACAAGTTGTTGAGAAGAGAAGCTTAGTCCCCAGCTTCCTCCACACGGTTCTCCAAAAGTGGCTCAAGAACTTGGTGTCTCGGTCAGAAACAATGGTTCTTGGAAGTCCATGAATCCTCACCACCTCCTTAAAGAACAAATCAGCAATCTGAGTAGCATCATTAGTCTTGGCACATGGGATGAAATGCGCCATTTTAGAGAAACGGTCCACCACTACAAAGATTGAATCCTTGTTTCTGATCTTTGGTAAGCCTAAAACAAAATCCATAGAAATGTCTACCCATGGTAGGTCAGGTATAGGTAAAGGAATGTATAAGCCGTGGGGATGCAACCTGGATTTTGCTTTCAAGCAAGTGATGCACTTGGAGCAGAACCTCTCAACGTCACGTCTAAGGTGAGGCCAAAAGAAGTGCTCCTTGACGATGCTAAGTGTCTTGTCCATCCCAAAATGCCCCATGAGGCCTCCACCGTGTGCCTCCCTTATGATGAGTTCCCTAACCGAGCTTTCAGGTAAGCATAGCCGGCGGTCCTTGAATAGAAAGTCATCATGCCTGAAAAAAGAACCAAACACTCCTCGGCTACATTGGCTATAAAGCTCCTTGAAGTCAGGGTCCTCTCTGTATAGTTGCTTGAGATGCTCAAACCCCATGATCTTAGCCTCCATTGTTGAGATGAGGGCGTGTCTCCTTGATAAAGCATCCGCTACAACATTCTCCTTTCCCTTCTTGTATTTGATTACATAGGGAAACGTCTCTATGAACTCAAGCCATCTAGCATGCCTCTTCTTCAAAGTAGTTTGGCCTCTCAAGTACTTGAGAGTCTCATGATCTGTATGAATAACAAACTCTTTAGATAAAAGGTAATGCTGCCAAGTTTCAAGAGATCTTACTAGAGCATATAGTTCTTTGTCATAGGTAGGGTAGTTAAGAGTTGCTCCATTGAGCTTTTCACTGAAGAAAGCCACGGGTCTCCCCCCTTTGAGTAAGAACAGCTCCGATTCCTGTCCCTGATGCATCACATTCAACTTCAAACATTTGGTTAAAGTTAGGTAATGCCAAAACAGGCGCCTGTGTAAGGCTATCCTTAAGCCTTTGAAATGCTAGCTCCTGTGCCTCTCCCCATGAGAATGCTACATTTTTCTTGATCACCGAGGTTAAGGGGGCGGCTATGGTACTGAAATCCTTCACGAATCGCCTATAGAAGCTGGCTAGACCGTGGAAGCTCCGGACATGACCAATGGTGGAAGGGGTTGGCCAATCCTGAATCGCCTTGATCTTCTCTTCATCCACTTTTAGCCCCTGTGAACTTACTACAAAGCCTAAAAACACTAACTGATCAGTGCAAAAGGTACATTTCTTTAGGTTTGCATATAAGCCCTCTAACCTTAAGGTTTCTAGCACCTGCTCAATGTGTTTAAGATGATCATCTAAGCTAGAGCTATAGATCAGAATGTCATCAAAATACACAACTACTGACTTACAGATGTATGCCCGCAGTACGTGGTTCATGAGCCTCATAAAGGTGCTTGGTGCATTGGTGAGACCGAAAGGCATGACCAGCCACTCATATAACCCTCTCTTGGTCTTGAATGCTGTCTTCCATTCGTCTCCCTCCTTCATTCTGACTTGGTGGTAGCCACTCTTGAGATCAACTTTTGAAAATATGGTAGCTCCACTCATTTCATCCAACATGTCATCTAACCGGGGAATGGGGTGCCTATACTTGATGGTGATGTTGTTTATGGCTCGGCAGTCTACACACATCCTCCATGATCCGTCCTTCTTTGGCACTAACAAGACCGGTACAGCGCAAGGACTTAAGCTTTCTCGGATGTATCCTTTGGACATAAGCTCCTGAACTTGTGCTTCTAGCTCCTTTGCTTCCTCCGGGTTAACTCTATAAGCTGGCCGGTTGGGTAAAGGTGCTCCGGGTATAAGGTCTATCTGGTGCTCAATGCCTCGGATGGGTGGTAAACCAGCTGGTATCTCCTCAGGGAAGACATCTTTGAACTTCTCCAAAAGCTCATTCATCTCGGCGGGTAAAACAGTCTCCTCTTGACCTGAAAACAACCCTTCTCTAAAGATCATTAGTAGCACCTGCGTTTTGGATTCTAAAGCCTTTAAAACATTACTAGGAGTAACATAGAGGCTAGTTTTACTTACCTTAGCCCCTTTGTCCAAGGGATATCTTCCATGGAATGAGATACAAGTAATAGAGGCTTCTCATTGTACTATTATGAGACCCAGGTGACTATTTCAAGCCTATTTACTCCATTTTTTTGTATGATTCATCAAAAAGCTGTTTTCCCAATTTTCGGGAAGTAAGAGCTCTTTCGGATCTTCATTTGGGATATCTTCTAAGGAATGAGAAAGAAGTAATAGAAGCTTCTCATTGTACTATTATTAGTCCTAGGTGACTATTTCATGCTTATTTACTCCATTTTATTGATATGATTCATCAGAAATCAGTTTTCCCTATTTTTGGCAAGTAGACCAATTTTGGATCTTCATTTGGGATATCTTATAGGGAATGAGATACAAGTAATACAGGCTTCTCATTGTACTATTATGAGTCACAGGTGACTATTTGAAGCCTATTTACTAATTTTATTTTTTTTGATTCATTAGAAATCAGTTTTCTCCATTTTCGGCAAGTAGACCAGTTTTGGATCTTCATTTGGGATATCTTCTAGGGAATGAGATAATAGTACTAGACGCTTGTCCTTGTACTATTATGAGTCCCAGATGACAATTTCAAGCTTAGTTACCTCGTTTTATTTTAATGATATATCAGAAGTCTGTTTTCCACATTTTGTATGAATCATCAGAAATCAGTTTTCCCCATTTTCGGCAAGTAGACCAGTTTTGGATCTCTTATACGGAATGAGATACAAATGATATAGGATTCACCTTGTACTATTATGAGTCCCTAATGCCTATTTCAAGCCTATTTACTGCATTTTTTTGTATGATTAATCAGAAGTCTGTTTTCCCAATTTTCGGCTAGTAAACCAGTTTCTTATCTTCATTTGGAATATTTTCTAGAGAAGGAGATACAAGTAATAGAGGCTTCTCCTTTTACTATTAAGAGTCCTAGATGACTATTTCAAGCCTATTTACTCTATTTTCTTTGTATGATTCAGCAGAAGTCCGTTTTCCCCACTTTCAGCTAGTAGACCAGTTTCGGATCTTCATTTGGGATCTCTTCTAGGGAATAAGATACAAGTAATAGAGGCATCTCCTTGACCTATTAGGAGTCCCTGATGACTATTTCAAGCCTATTTACTCCATTTTTTTGTATGATTCATCAGAAGTCCGTTTTCCCCATTTTTGGCTAGTAGACCAGTTTCTTATCTTCATTTGGGAACTCTTCTAGAGAATGAGATACAACTAATATAGGCTTCTCCTTGAACTATTATGAGCCCAAGATGATTATTTCAAGCATATTTACTCCATTTTATTAGTATTATTCATTAGAAATCTGTTTTCCCCATTTACGGCAAGTAGACTAGTTTCGGATCTTCATTTGGGATCTCTTCTTTGGAATGAGATACAAGTAATAGAGGCTTCTCCTTTTTCTATTATGAGTCCCTGATGACTATTTCAAGCCTATTTACTCTATTTTTGTATGATTCATCAGAAGTCCGTTTTCCCCATTTTCGGCTAGTAGACCAGTTTCTTATCTTGATTTGGGATATCTTCTAGAGAATAAGGTACAAGTAATAGAGGGTTCTCCTTGTACTATTATGAGTCTCAGATGACTATTGTAAGCCTAGTTGCTCCGTTTTCTTTGTATGGTTCATCAGAAGTCCGTTTTCCCAATTTTCGGCAAGTAGACCAGTTTCGGATCTTCATTTGGGATCTCTTCTAGGGATTGATATACAAGTAATAAAGGCTTCTACTTGTACAATATGAATCCAAGATGACTATTTCAAGCCTAGTTACTCCATTTTCTTTGTATGACTCATCAGAAGTCCGTTTTCCCCATTTTCGGCTAGTAAACCTGTTTCGGATCTTCATTTGTGACCTCTTCTACGGAATGAGATACAACTAATAGAGGCTTTTCCTTGTACAAGTAATAGGTCCCTGATCACTATTTCAAGCTTATTTACTCCATTTTTGTATGATTCATCAGAAGTCTGTTTTCCCCATTTTCGGCTAGTAGACCAGTTTCTTATCTTCATTTGGGATCTTCTAGAGAATTAGATACAAGTAATAGAGGCTTCTCGTTAAAATATTATGACCCCGAGATGACTATTACAAGCCTATTTACTCCACTTTTTGTATGTTTTATTAGAAGTCCGTTTTTCCCATTTTCGGCAAGTAGACCAGTTTCTTATCTTCATTTGCGATATGTTCTAGAGGATGAGGTATAAGTAATAAAGGCTTCTCCTTGTAATATTATGAGTCCCAGATAACTATTGTAAGCCTAGTTACTCCGTTTTCTTTGTATTGTTCATCAGAAGTCCGTTTTCCCCATTTTCGGCAAGTAGACCAGTTTCGGATATTCATTTGGGATATCTTCTAGGGAATTAGATACAAGTAATAGAGGCTTCTCATTGTACTATTATGAGTCCCATGTGATTATTTCAAGCCTATTTACTCCATTTTCTTTTTGTATGATTCATCAGAAATCCGTTTTCCCAATTTTTGGCGAGTGAGAGCAGTTTCGGATCTTCATTTCGGATATCTTCTAGAGAATGAGATACAAGTAATAGAGGCTTATCATTGTACTATTATGAGTCGCAGGTGACTATTTCAAGCCTATTATTCCATTTTATTTGTATCATTCATCAGAAATCCGTTTTCCCCATTTTCGGCAAGTAGACCAGTTTCAGATATTCATTTGGGATATCTTCGTGGGAATGAGATACAAGTAATAGAGGCTTCTCATTGTACTATTTTGAGTCCCAGGTGATTATTTCAAGCCTATTTACTCCATTGTTTTTGTATGATTCATCAGAAATCCGTTTTCCCAATTTTTGGTGAGTGAGAGAAGTTTCGGATCTTCATTTGGGATATCTTCTAGGGAATGAGATACAAGTAATAGAGGCTTCTCATTGTACTATTATGAGTCCCAGGTGACTATTTCAAGCCTATTTACTCCATTTTTTTGTATGATTCATCAGAAGTCCGTTTTCCCTATTTTCGGCTAGGAGACCAGTTTCTTATCTTCATTTGGGAACTCTTCTAGAGAATGAGATACAACTAATATAGGCTACTCCTTAAACTATTATGAGCCCAAGATGACTATTTCAAGCCTATTTACTCCATTTTATTAGTATGATTAATTAGAAATATGTTTTCCCCATTTTCGGCAAGTAGACTAGTTTCAGATCTTCATTAGGGATATCTTCCAGGGAACGAGATACAAGTAATAGAGGCTTCTCATTGTACTATTATGAGTCCCAGGTGATTATTTCAAGCTTATTTACTCCATTTTGTTTGTATGATTCATCAGAAATCCGTTTTCCCAATTTTCGGCGAGTGAGAGCAGTTTCAGATCTTCATTTTGGAACTCTTCTAGAGAATGAGATACAAGAAATAGAGGCTTCTCCTTGAACTATTATGAGCCCCAGATGACTATTTCAAGCCTATTTACTACATCTTATTAGTATGATTCATTAGAAATCTGTTTCCCCATTTTCGGCAAGTAGAGCAGTTTCGGATCTTCCTTTGGGATATCTTCTAGGGAATGAGATAGAAGTAATAGAGGCTTCTCATTGTACTATTATGAGTCTCAGGTGATTATATCAAGCCTATTTACTCCATTTTTTTTTGTATGATTCATCAGAAATCCGTTTTCCCAATTTTCGGCGAGTGAGAGCAGTTTCGGATCTTCATTTGGGATATCTTCTAGGGAATGAGATACAAGTAATAGACGCTTCTCATTGTACTATTATGAGTCGTAGGTGACTATTTTAAGCCTATTATTCCATTTTATTTGTATGATTCATCAGAAATCCATTTTCCCTATTTTCGGCAAGTAGACCAGTTTCAGATCTTCATTTGGGATATCTTCGAGGGAATGAGATACAAGTAATAGAGGCTTCTCTTTGTACTATTATGAGTCCCAGGTGAATATTTCAAGCCTATTTACTCCATTTTTTTTGTATGATTCATCAGAAATCCGTTTTCCCAATTTTCGGCGAGTGAGAGCAGTTTTGGATCTTCATTTGGGATATCTTCAAGGGAATGAGATACAAGTAATTGAGGCTTCTCATTGTACTATTATGAGTCCCAAGTGACTATTTCAAGCCTATTATTCCATTTTATTTGTATGATTCATCAGAAATCCGTTTTCCCCATTTTTGGCAAGTAGACCAGTTTCAGATCTTCATTTGGGATATCTTCGAGGGAATGAGATACAAGTAATAGAGGCTTCTCATTGTACTATTATGAGTCCCAGGTGACTATTTCAAGCCTATTTACTCCATTTTATTTGTATGATTCATCAGAAATCAGTTTTCCCTATTTTCGGCAAGTAGACCAGTTTTGGATCTTCATTTGGGATATCTTTTAGGGAATGAGATACAAGTAATAGAGGCTTCTCAGTGTACGATTATGAGTCCCAGGTGACTATTTCAAGCCTATTTACTCATTTTTTTTGTATGATTCATCGGATGTCCGTTTTCCCCCATTTTCGGCTAGGAGACCAGTTTCTTATTTTCATATAGGATATCTTCTAGAGAATGAGATACAAGTAATAGAGGCTTCTTCTTGAACTATTATGAGCCCCAGATGACTATTTCAAGCCTACTTACTCCATTTTATTAGTATGATTCATTAGAAATATATTTTCCCTATTTTCGGCAAGTAGAGCAGTTTCGGATCTTCCTTTGGGATATCTTCTAGGGAATGAGATACAAGTAATAGAGGCTTCTCATTGTACTATTATGAGTCCCAGGTGATTATTTCAAGCCTATTTACTCCATTTGTTTTGTATGATTCATCAGAAATCCGTTTTCCCAATTTTCGGCGAGTGAGAGCAGTTTCAGATCTTCATTTTGGAACTCTTCTAGAGAATGAGATACAAGAAATAGAGGCTTCTCCTTGAACTATTATGAGCCCCAGATGACTATTTCAAGCCTATTTACTCCATCTTATTAGTATGATTCATTAGAAATCTGTTTCCCCATTTTCGGCAAGTAGAGCAGTTTCGGATCTTCCTTTGGGATATCTTCTAGGGAATGAGATAGAAGTAATAAAGGCTTCTCATTGTACTATTATGAGTCTCAGGTGATTATATCAAGCCTGTTTACTCCATTTTTTTTTGTATGATTCATCAGAAATCCGTTTTCCCAATTTTCGGCGAGTGAGAGCAGTTTCGGATCTTCATTTGGGATATCTTCTAGGGAATGAGATACAAGTAATAGACGCTTCTCATTGTACTATTATGAGTCGTAGGTGACTATTTTTTAAGCCTATTATTCCATTTTATTTGTATGATTCATCAGAAATCCATTTTCCCTATTTTCGGCAAGTAGACCAGTTTCAGATCTTCATTTGGGATATCTTCGAGGGAATGAGATACAAGTAATAGAGGCTTCTCTTTGTACTATTATGAGTCCCAGGTGAATATTTCAAGCCTATTTACTCCATTTTTTTTGTATGATTCATCAGAAATCCGTTTTCCCAATTTTCGGCGAGTGAGAGCAGTTTTGGATCTTCATTTGGGATATCTTCAAGGGAATGAGATACAAGTAATTGAGGCTTCTCATTGTACTATTATGAGTCCCAAGTGACTATTTCAAGCCTATTATTCCATTTTATTTGTATGATTCATCAGAAATCCGTTTTCCCCATTTTTGGCAAGTAGACCAGTTTCAGATCTTCATTTGGGATATCTTCGAGGGAATGAGATACAAGTAATAGAGGCTTCTCATTGTACTATTATGAGTCCCAGGTGACTATTTCAAGCCTATTTACTCCATTTTATTTGTATGATTCATCAGAAATCAGTTTTCCCTATTTTCGGCAAGTAGACCAGTTTTGGATCTTCATTTGGGATATCTTTTAGGGAATGAGATACAAGTAATAGAGGCTTCTCAGTGTACGATTATGAGTCCCAGGTGACTATTTCAAGCCTATTTACTCATTTTTTTGTATGATTCATCGGATGTCCGTTTTCCCCATTTTCGGCTAGGAGACCAGTTTCTTATTTTCATATAGGATATCTTCTAGAGAATGAGATACAAGTAATAGAGGCTTCTCCTTGAACTATTATGAGCCCCAGATGACTATTTCAAGCCTACTTACTCCATTTTATTAGTATGATTCATTAGAAATATATTTTCCCTATTTTCGGCAAGTAGAGCAGTTTCGGATCTTCCTTTGGGATATCTTCTAGGGAATGAGATACAAGTAATAGAGGCTTCTCATTGTACTATTATGAGTCCCAGGTGATTATTTCAAGCCTATTTACTCCATTTGTTTTGTATGATTCATCAGAAATCCGTTTTCCCAATTTTCGGCGAGTGAGAGCAGTTTCAGATCTTCATTTTGGAACTCTTCTAGAGAATGAGATACAAGAAATAGAGGCTTCTCCTTGAACTATTATGAGCCCCAGATGACTATTTCAAGCCTATTTACTCCATCTTATTAGTATGATTCATTAGAAATCTGTTTCCCCATTTTCGGCAAGTAGAGCAGTTTCGGATCTTCCTTTGGGATATCTTCTAGGGAATGAGATAGAAGTAATAAAGGCTTCTCATTGTACTATTATGAGTCTCAGGTGATTATATCAAGCCTGTTTACTCCATTTTTTTTTGTATGATTCATCAGAAATCCGTTTTCCCAATTTTCGGCGAGTGAGAGCAGTTTCGGATCTTCATTTGGGATATCTTCTAGGGAATGAGATACAAGTAATAGACGCTTCTCATTGTACTATTATGAGTCGTAGGTGACTATTTTAAGCCTATTATTCCATTTTATTTGTATGATTCATCTGAAATCCATTTTCCCTATTTTCGGCAAGTAGACCAGTTTCAGATCTTCATTTGGGATATCTTCGAGGGAATGAGATACAAGTAATAGAGGCTTCTCATTGTACTATTATGAGTCACAGGTGAATATTTCAAGCCTATTTACTCCATTTTTTTGCATGATTCATCAGAAATCCGTTTTCCCAATTTTCGGCGAGTGAGAGCAGTTTTGGATCTTCATTTGGGATATCTTCAAGGGAATGAGATACAAGTAATTGAGGCTTCTCATTGTACTTTTATGAGTCCCAAGTGACTATTTCAAGCCTATTATTCCATTTTATTTGTATGATTCATCAGAAATCCGTTTTCCCCATTTTCGGCAAGTAGACCAGTTTCAGATCTTCATTTGGGATATCTTCGAGGGAATGAGATACAAGTAATAGAGGCTTCTCATTGTACTATTATGAGTCCCAGGTGACTATTTCAAGCGTATTTACTCCATTTTATTTGTATGATTCATTAGAAATCAGTTTTCCCCATTTTCGGCAAGTAGACCAGTTTTGGATCTTCATTTGGGATATCTTCTAGGGAATGAGATACAAGTAATAGAGGCTTCTCAGTGTACGATTATGAGTCCCAGGTGACTATTTCAAGCCTATTTACTCCATTTTTTTGTATGATTCATCGGATGTCCGTTTTCCCCATTTTCGGCTAGGAGACCAGTTTCTTATTTTCATATAGGATATCTTCTAGAGAATGAGATACAAGTAATAGAGGCTTCTCCTTGAACTATTATGAGCCCCAGATGACTATTTCAAGCCTACTTACTCCATTTTATTAGTATGATTCATTAGAAATATATTTTCCCTATTTTCGGCAAGTAGAGCAGTTTCGGATCTTCCTTTGGGATATCTTCTAGGGAATGAGATACAAGTAATAGAGGCTTCTCATTGTACTATTATGAGTCCCAGGTGATTATTTCAAGCCTATTTACTCCATTTGTTTTGTATGATTCATCAGAAATCCGTTTTCTCAATTTTCGGCGAGTGAGAGCAGTTTCAGATCTTCATTTTGGAACTCTTCTAGAGAATGAGATACAAGAAATAGAGGCTTCTCCTTGAACTATTATGAGCCCCAGATGACTATTTCAAGCCTATTTACTCCATCTTATTAGTATGATTCATTAGAAATCTGTTTCCCCATTTTCGGCAAGTAGAGCAGTTTCGGATCTTCCTTTGGGATATCTTCTAGGGAATGAGATAGAAGTAATAGAGGCTTCTCATTGTACTATTATGAGTCTCAGGTGATTATATCAAGCCTATTTACTCCATTTTTTTTTGTATGATTCATCAGAAATCTGTTTTCCCAATTTTCGGCGAGTGAGAGCAGTTTCGGATCTTCATTTGGGATATCTTCTAGGGAATGAGATACAAGTAATAGACGCTTCTCATTGTACTATTATGAGTCGTAGGTGACTATTTTAAGCCTATTATTCCATTTTATTTGTATGATTCATCAGAAATCCATTTTCCCTATTTTCGGCAAGTAGACCAGTTTCAGATCTTCATTTGGGATATCTTCGAGGGAATGAGATACAAGTAATAGAGGCTTCGCATTGTACTATTATGAGTCCCAGGTGAATATTTCAAGCCTATTTACTCCATTTTTTTTGTATGATTCATCAGAAATCCGTTTTCCCAATTTTCGGCGCGTGAGAGCAGTTATGGATCTTCATTTGGGATATCTTCAAGGGAATGAGATACAAGTAATTGAGGCTTCTCATTGTACTATTATGAGTCCCAAGTGACTATTTTAAGCCTATTATTCCATTTTATTTGTATGATTCATCAGAAATCCGTTTTCCCCATTTTCGGCAAGTAGACCAGTTTCAGATCTTCATTTGGGATATCTTCGAGGGAATGAGATACAAGTAATAGAGGCTTCTCATTGTACTATTATGAGTCCCAGGTGACTATTTCAAGCCTATTTACTCCATTTTATTTGTATGATTCATTAGAAATCAGTTTTCCCCATTTTCGGCAAGTAGACCAGTTTTGGATCTTCATTTGGGATATCTTCTAGGGAATGAGATACAAGTAATAGAGGCTTCTCAGTGTACGATTATGAGTCCCAGGTGACTATTTCAAGCCTATTTACTCCATTTTTTTGTATGATTCATCGGATGTCCGTTTTCCCCATTTTCGGCTAGGAGACCAGTTTCTTATTTTCATATAGGATATCTTCTAGAGAATGAGATACAAGTAATAGAGGCTTCTCCTTGAACTATTATGAGCCCCAGATGACTATTTCAAGCCTACTTACTCCATTTTATTAGTATGATTCATTAGAAATATATTTTCCCTATTTTCGGCAAGTAGAGCAGTTTCGGATCTTCCTTTGGGATATCTTCTAGGGAATGAGATACAAGTAATAGAGGCTTCTCATTGTACTATTATGAGTCCCAGGTGATTATTTCAAGCCTATTTACTCCATTTGTTTTGTATGATTCATCAGAAATCCGTTTTCCCAATTTTCGGCGAGTGAGAGTAGTTTCAGATCTTCATTTGGGATATCTTCTAGAGAATGAGATACAATTAATTGAGGCTTCTTATTGTACTATTATGAGTCCCAGGTGACTATTTCAAGCCTATGATACCATTTTATTTGTATGATTCATCAGAAATCCGTTTTCCCCATTTTCGGCAAGTAGACCAGTTTCAGATCTTCATTTGGGATATCTTCGAGGGAATGAGATACAAGTAATAGAGGCTTCTTATTGTACTATTATGATTCCCAGGTGACTATTTCAAGCCTATTTACTCCATTTTTTTGTATGGTTCATCAGAAGTCCGTTTTCCCCATTTTCGGCTAGGAGACCAGTTTCTTATCTTCATTTGGGAACTCTTCTAGAGAATGAGATACAACTAATATAGGCTTCTCCTTAAACTATTATGAGCCCAAGATGACTATTTCAAGCCTATTTACTCCATTTTATTAGTATGATTCATTAGAAATCTGTTTTCCCCATTTTCGGCAAGTAGACCAGTTTCTTATCTTCATTTGGGATATCTTCTAGAGAATGAGATACAAGTAATAGAGGCTTCTCCATAAACTATTATGAGCCCGAGATGACTATTACCAGCCTATTTACTCCACTTTTTGTATGTATCATCAGAAGTCCGTTTTCCCCATTTTCGGCAAGTAGACCAGTTTCTTATCTTCATTTGCGATATGTTCTAGGGGATGAGGTACAAGTAATAAAGCTTCTCCTTGTACTATTATGAGTCCCTGATGACTATTGTAAGCCTAGTTACTCCGTTTTCTTTGTATGGTTCATCAGAAGTCCGTTTTCCCCATTTTCGGCAAGTATACCAGTTTCGGATCTTCATTTGGGATATCTTCTAGGGAATGAGATACAAGTAATAGAGGCTTTTCATTGTACTACTATGAGTCCCAGGTGATTATTTCAAACCTATTTACTCCATTTCTTTTTGTATGATTCATCAGAAATCCGTTTTCTCAATTTTCGGCGAGTGAGAGCAGTTTCGGATCTTCATTTGGGCTATCTTCTAGAGAATGAGATACAAGTAATAGAGGCTTCTCATTGTACTATTATGAGTCTCAGATGACTATTGTAAGCCTAGTTGCTCCGTTTTCTTTGTATGGTTCATCAGAAGTCCGTTTTCCCAATTTTCGGCAAGTAGAACAGTTTCGGATCTTCATTTGGGATCTCTTCTAGGGATTGATATACAAGTAATAAAGGCTTCTACTTGTACAATATGAATCCAAGATGACTATTTCAAGCCTAGTTACTCCATTTTATTTGTATGACTCATCAGAAGTCCGTTTTCCCCATTTTCGGCTAGTAAACCTGTTTCGGATCTTCATTTGGGACCTCTTCTACGGAATGAGATACAAGTAATAGAGGCTTTTCCTTGTACAATTATAGGTCCCTGATCACTATTTCAAGCTTATTTACTCCATTTTTGTATGATTCATCAGAAGTCTGTTTTCCCCATTTTCGGCTAGTAGACCAGTTTCTTATCTTCATTTGGGATATCTTCTAGAGAATTAGATACAAGTAATAGAGGCTTCTCGTTAAAATATTATGAGCCCGAGATGACTATTACAAGCCTATTTACTCCACTTTTTGTATGTTTCATTAGAAGTCCGTTTTTCCCATTTTCGGCAAGTAGACCAGTTTCTTATCTTCATTTGCGATATGTTATAGAGGATGAGGTATAAGTAATAAAGGCTTCTCCTTGTAATATTATGAGTCCCAGATAACTATTGTAAGCCTAGTTACTCCGTTTTCTTTGTATTGTTCATCAGAAGTCCGTTTTCCCCATTTTCGGCAAGTAGACCAGTTTTTGATATTCATTTGGGATATCTTCTAGGGAATTAGATACAAGTAATAGAGGCTTTTCATTGTACTATTATGAGTCCCATGTGATTATTTCAAGCCTATTTACTCCATTTTTTTTTGTATGATTCATCAGAAATCCGTTTTCCCAATTTTTGGCGAGTGAGAGCAGTTTCGGATCTTCATTTGGGATATCTTCTAGAGAATGAGATACAAGTAATAGAGGCTTATCATTGTACTATTATGAGTCGCAGGTGACTATTTCAAGCCTATTATTCCATTTTATTTGTATCATTCATCAGAAATCCGTTTTCCCCATTTTTGGCAAGTACACCAGTTTCAGATATTCATTTGGGATATCTTCGTGGGAATGAGATACAAATAATAGAGGCTTCTCATTGTACTATTATGAGTCCCAGGTGATTATTTCAAGCCTATTTACTCCATTTGTTTTGTATGGTTCATCAGAAATCCGTTTTCCCAATTTTCGGCGAGTGAGAGTAGTTTCAGATCTTCATTTGGGATATCTTCTAGAGAATGAGATACAATTAATTGAGGCTTCTTATTGTACTATTATGAGTCCCAGGTGACTATTTCAAGCCTATGATACCATTTTATTTGTATGATTCATCAGAAATCCGTTTTCCCCATTTTCGGCAAGTAGACCAGTTTCAGATCTTCATTTGGGATATCTTCGAGGGAATGAGATACAAGTAATAGAGGCTTCTTATTGTACTATTATGATTCCCAGGTGACTATTTCAAGCCTATTTACTCCATTTTTTTGTATGATTCATCAGAAGTCCGTTTTCCCCATTTTCGGCTAGGAGACCAGTTTCTTATCTTCATTTGGGAACTCTTCTAGAGAATGAGATACAACTAATATAGGCGTCTCCTTAAACTATTATGAGCCCAAGATGACTATTTCAAGCCTATTTACTCCATTTTATTAGTATGATTCATTAGAAATCTGTTTTCCCCATTTTTGGCAAGTAGACCAGTTTCTTATCTTCATTTGGGATATCTTCTAGAGAATGAGATACAAGTAATAGAGGCTTCTCCATAAACTATTATGAGCCCGAGATGACTATTACCAGCCTATTTACTCCACTTTTTGTATGTATCATCAGAAGTCCGTTTTCCCCATTTTCGGCAAGTAGACCAGTTTCTTATCTTCATTTGCGATATGTTCTAGGGGATGAGGTACAAGTAATAAAGCTTCTCCTTGTACTATTATGAGTCCCTGATGACTATTGTAAGCCTAGTTACTCCGTTTTCTTTGTATGGTTCATCAGAAGTCCGTTTTCCCCATTTTCGGCAAGTATACCAGTTTCGGATCTTCATTTGGGATATCTTCTAGGGAATGAGATACAAGTTATAGAGGCTTTTCATTGTACTACTATGAGTCCCAGGTGATTATTTCAAACCTATTTACTCCATTTCTTTTTGTATGATTCATCAGAAATCCGTTTTCCCAATTTTCGGCGAGTGAGAGCAGTTTCGGATCTTCATTTGGGATATCTTCTAGAGAATGAGATACAAGTAATAGAGGCTTCTCATTGTACTATTATGAGTCTCAGATGACTATTGTAAGCCTAGTTGCTCCGTTTTCTTTGTATGGTTCATCAGAAGTCCGTTTTCCCCCATTTTCGGCAAGTAGACCAGTTTCGGATCTTCATTTGGGATCTCTTCTAGGGATTGATATACAAGTAATAAAGGCTTCTACTTGTACAATATGAATCCAAGATGACTATTTCAAGCCTAGTTACTCCATTTTCTTTGTATGACTCATCAGAAGTCCGTTTTCCCCATTTTCGGCTAGTAAACCTGTTTCGGATCTTCATTTGGGACCTCTTCTACGGAATGAGATACAAGTAATAGAGGCTTTTCCTTGTACAATTATAGGTCCCTGATCACTATTTCAAGCTTATTTACTCCATTTTTGTATGATTCATCAGAAGTCTGTTTTCCCCATTTTCGGCTAGTAGACCAGTTTCTTATCTTCATTTGGGATATCTTCTAGAGAATTAGATACAAGTAATAGAGGCTTCTCGTTAAAATATTATGAGCCCGAGATGACTATTACAAGCCTATTTACTCCACTTTTTGTATGTTTCATTAGAAGTCCGTTTTTCCCATTTTCGGCAAGTAGACCAGTTTCTTATCTTCATTTGCGATATGTTATAGAGGATGAGGTATAAGTAATAAAGGCTTCTCCTTGTAATATTATGAGTCCCAGATAACTATTGTAAGCCTAGTTACTCCGTTTTCTTTGTATTGTTCATCAGAAGTCCGTTTTCCCCATTTTCGGCAAGTAGACCAGTTTCGGATATTCATTTGGGATATCTTCTAGGGAATTAGATACAAGTAATAGAGGCTTCTCATTGTACTATTATGAGTCCCATGTGATTATTTCAAGCGTATTTACTCCATTTTATTTTGTATGATTCATCAGAAATCCGTTTTCCCAATTTTTGGCGAGTGAGAGAAGTTTCGGATCTTCATTTGGGATATCTTCTAGGGAATGAGATACAAGTAATAGAGGCTTCTCATTGTACTATTATGAGTCCCAGGTGACTATTTCAAGCCTATTTACTCCATTTTTTTGTATGATTCATCAGAAGTCCGTTTTCCCCATTTTCGGCTAGGAGACCAGTTTGTTATCTTCATTTGGGAACTCTTCTAGAGAACGAGATACAACTAATATAGGCTACTCCTTAAACTATTATGAGCCCAAGTTGACTATTTCAAGCCTATTTACTCCATTTTATTAGTATGATTCATTAGAAATCTGTTTCCCCATTTTCGGCAAGTAGACTAGTTTCGAATCTTCATTAGGGATATCTTCCTGGGAACGAGATACAAGTAATAGAGGCTTCTCATTGTACTATTATGAGTCCCAGGTGACTATTTCAAGCCTATGATACCATTTATTTTGTATGATTCATCAGAAATCCGTTTTCCCAATTTTCGGCGAGTGAGAGCAGTTTCGGATCTTCATTTGGGATATCTTCTAGGGAATGAGATACAAGTAATAGACGCTTCTCATTGTACTATTATGAGTCGCAGGTGACTATTTTAAGCCTATTATTCCATTTTATTTGTATGATTCATCAGAAAGCCATTTTCCCTATTTTCGGCAAGTAGACCACTTTCAGATCTTCATTTGGGATATCTTCGAGGAATGAGATACAAGTAATAGAGGCTTCTCATTGTACTATTATGAGTCCCAGGTGAATATTTCAAGCCTATTTACTCCATTTTTTTTGTTTGATTCATCAGAAATCCGTTTTCCCAATTTTCGGCGAGTGAGAGCAGTTTTGGATCTTCATTTGGGATATCTTCAAGGGAATGAGATACAAGTAATTGAGGCTTCTCATTGTACTATTATGAGTCCCAAGTGACTATTTCAAGCCTATTATTCCATTTTATTTGTATGATTCATCAGAAATCCGTTTTCCCCATTTTCGGCAAGTAGACCAGTTTCAGATCTTCATTTGGGATATCTTCGAGGGAATGAGATACAAGTAATAGAGGCTTCTCATTGTACTATTATGAGTCCCAGGTGACTATTTCAAGCCTATTTACTCCATTTTATTTGTATGATTCATCAGAAATCAGTTTTCCCCATTTTCGGCAAGTAGACCAGTTTCAGATCTTCATTTGGGATATCTTCGAGGGAATGAGATACAAGTAATAGAGGCTTCTCATTGTACTATTATGAGTCCCAGGTGACTATTTCAAGCCTATTTACTCCATTTTATTTGTATGATTCATCAGAAATCAGTTTTCCCTATTTTCGGCAAGTAGACCAGTTTTGGATCTTCATTTGGGATATCTTTTAGGGAATGAGATACAAGTAATAGAGGCTTCTCAGTGTACGATTATGAGTCCCAGGTGACTATTTCAAGCCTATTTACTCCATTTTTTGTATGATTCATCGGATGTCCGTTTTCCCCATTTTCGGCTAGGAGACCAGTTTCTTATTTTCATATGGGATATCTTCTAGAGAATGAGATACAAGTAATAGAGGCTTCTCCTTGAACTATTATGAGCCCCAGATGACTATTTCAAGCCTACTTACTCCATTTTATTAGTATGATTCATTAGAAATATATTTTCCCTATTTTCCGCAAGTAGAGCAGTTTCGGATCTTCCTTTGGGATATCTTCTAGGGAATGAGATACAAGTAATAGAGGCTTCTCATTGTACTATTATGAGTCCCAGGTGATTATTTCAAGCCTATTTAATCCATTTGTTTTGTATGATTCATCAGAAATCCGTTTTCCCAATTTTCGGCGAGTGAGAGTAGTTTCAGATCTTCATTTGGGATATCTTCTAGAGAATGAGATACAATTAATTGAGGCTTCTGATTGTACTATTATGAGTCCCAGGTGACTATTTCAAGCCTATGATACCATTTTATTTGTATGATTCTTCAGAAATCCGTTTTCCCCATTTTCGGCAAGTAGACCAGTTTCAGATCTTCATTTGGGATATCTTCGAGGGAATGAGATACAAGTAATAGAGGCTTCTTATTGTACTATTATGATTCCCAGGTGACTATTTCAAGCCTATTTACTCCATTTTTTTGTATGATTCATCAGAAGTCCGTTTTCCCCATTTTCGGCTAGGAGACCAGTTTCTTATCTTCATTTGGGAACTCTTCTAGAGAATGAGATACAACTAATATAGGCTTCTCCTTAAACTATTATGAGCCCAAGATGACTATTTCAAGCCTATTTACTCCATTTTATTAGTATGATTCATTAGAAATCTGTTTTCCCCATTTTCGGCAAGTAGACCAGTTTCTTATCTTCATTTGGGATATCTTCTAGAGAATGAGATACAAGTAATAGAGGCTTCTCCATAAACTATTATGAGCCCGAGATGACTATTACCAGCCTATTTACTCCACTTTTTGTATGTATCATCAGAAGTCCGTTTTCCCCATTTTCGGCAAGTAGACCAGTTTCTTATCTTCATTTGCGATATGTTCTAGGGGATGAGGTACAGGTAATAAAGCTTCTCCTTGTACTATTATGAGTCCCTGATGACTATTGTAAGCCTAGTTACTCCGTTTTCTTTGTATGGTTCATCAGAAGTCCGTTTTCCCCATTTTCGGCAACTATACCAGTTTCGGATCTTCATTTGGGATATCTTCTAGGGAATGAGATACAAGTAATAGAGGCTTTTCATTGTACTACTATGAGTCCCAGGTGATTATTTCAAACCTATTTACTCCATTTATTTTTGTACGATTCATCAGAAATCCGTTTTCCCAATTTTCGGCGAGTGAGAGCAGTTTCGGATCTTCATTTGGGATATCTTCTAGAGAATGAGATACAAGTAATAGAGGCTTCTCATTGTACTATTATGAGTCTCAGATGACTATTGTAAGCCTAGTTGCTCCGTTTTCTTTGTATGGTTCATCAGAAGTCCGTTTTCCCAATTTTCGGCAAGTAGACCAGTTTCGGATCTTCATTTGGGATCTCTTCTAGGGATTGAGATACAAGTAATAAAGGCTTCTACTTGTACAATATGAATCCAAGATGACTATTTCAAGCCTAGTTACTCCATTTTCTTTGTATGACTCATCAGAAGTCCGTTTTCCCCATTTTCGGCTAGTAAACCTGTTTCGGATCTTCATTTGGGACCTCTTCTACGGAATGAGATACAAGTAATAGAGGCTTTTCCTTGTACAATTATAGGTCCCTGATCACTATTTCAAGCTTATTTACTCCATTTTTGTATGATTCATCAGAAGTCTGTTTTCCCTATTTTTGGCTAGTAGACCAGTTTCTTATCTTCATTTGGGATATCTTCTAGAGAATTAGATACAAGTAATAGAGGCTTCTCGTTAAAATATTATGAGCCCGAGCTGACTATTACAAGCCTATTTACTCCACTTTTTGTATGTATCATTAGAAGTCCGTTTTTCCCATTTTCGGCAAGTAGACCAGTTTCTTATCTTCATTTGCGATATGTTCTAGAGGATGAGGTATAAGTAATAAAGGCTTCTCCTTGTAATATTATGAGTCCCAGATAACTATTGTAAGCCTAGTTACTCCGTTTTCTTTGTATTGTTCATCAGAAGTCCGTTTTCCCCATTTTCGGCAAGTAGACCAGTTTCGGATATTCATTTGGGATATCTTCTAGGGAATTAGATACAAGTAATAGAAGCTTCTCATTGTACTATTATGAGTCCCATGTGATTATTTCAAGCCTATTTACTCCATTTTTTTTTTGTATGATTCATCAGAAATCCGTTTTCCCAATTTTTGGCGAGTGAGAGCAGTTTCGGATCTTCATTTGGGATATCTTCTAGAGAATGAGATACAAGTAATAGAGGCTTATCATTGTACTATTATGAGTCGCAGGTGACTATTTCAAGCCTATTATTCCATTTTATTTGTATCATTCATCAGAAATCCGTTTTCCCCATTTTCGGCAAGTAGACCAGTTTCAGATATTCATTTGGGATATCTTCGTGGGAATGAGATACAAGTAATAGAGAATTCTCATTGTACTATTATGAGTCCCAGGTGATTATTTCAAGCCTATTTACTCCATTGTTTTTGTATGATTCATCAGAAATCCGTTTTCCCAATTTTTGGCGAGTGAGAGAAGTTTCGGATCTTCATTTGGGATATCTTCTAGGGAATGAGATACAAGTAATAGAGGCTTCTCATTGTACTATTATGAGTCCCAGGTGACTATTTCAAGCCTATTTACTCCATTTTTTTGTATGATTCATCAGAAGTCCGTTTTCCCCATTTTCGGCTAGGAGACCAGTTTCTTATCTTCATTTGGGAACTCTTCTAGAGAATGAGATACAACTAATATAGGCTACTCCTTAAACTATTATGAGCCCAAGATGACTATTTCAGGCCTATTTACTCTATTTTATTAGTATGATTCATTAGAAATATGTTTTCCCCATTTTCGGCAAGTAGACTAGTTTCGGATCTTCATTAGGGATATCTTCCAGGGAACGAGATACAAGTAATAGAGGCTTCTCATTGTACTATTATGAGTCCCAGGTGATTATTTCAAGCTTATTTACTCCATTTTGTTTGTATGATTCATCAGAAATCCGTTTTCCCAATTTTCGGCGAGTGAGAGCAGTTTCAGATCTTCATTTTGGAACTCTTCTAGAGAATGAGATACAAGAAATAGAGGCTTCTCCTTGAACTATTATGAGCCCCAGATGACTATTTCAACCCTATTTACTCCATCTTATTAGTATGATTCATTAGAAATCTGTTTCCCCATTTTCGGCAAGTAGAGCAGTTTCGGATCTTCCTTTGGGATATCTTCTAGGGAATGAGATAGAAGTAATAGAGGCTTTTCATTGTACTACTATGAGTCCCAGGTGATTATTTCAAACCTATTTACTCCATTTCTTTTTGTATGATTCATCAGAAATCCGTTTTCCCAATTTTCGGCGTGTGAGAGCAGTTTCGGATCTTCATTTGGGATATCTTCTAGAGAATGAGATACAAGTAATAGAGGCTTCTCATTTTACTATTATGAGTCGCATGTGACTATTTCAAGCCTATTATTCCATTTTTTTTGTATCATTCATCAGAAATCCGTTTTCCCCATTTTCGGCAAGTAGACCAGTTTCAGATCTTCATTTGGGATATCTTCGAGGGAATGAGATACAAGTAATAGAGGCTTCTCATTGTTCTATTATGAGTCCCAGGTGATTATTTCAAGCCTATTTACTCCATTTTTTTGGTATGATTCATCAGAAATCCGTTTTCCCAATTTTCGGCGAGTGAGAGCAGTTTCAGATCTTCATTTGGGATATCTTCTAGGGAATGAGATACAAGTAATTGAGGCCTCTCATTGTACTATTATGAGTCCCAGGTGACTCTTTCAAGCCTATTATTCCATTTTATTTGTATGATTCATCAGAAATCCGTTTTCTCCATTTTCGGCAAGTAGACCAGTTTCAGATCTTCATTTGGGATATCTTCGAGGGAATGAGATACAAGTAATAGAGGCTTCTCATTGTAGTATTATGGGTCCCAGGTGACTATTTCAAGCCTATTTACTCCATTATGGGTCCCAGGTGACTATTTTAAGCCTATTTATTTGTATGATTCATCAGAAATCAGTTTTCCCCATTTTCGGCAAGTAGACCAGTTTTGGATCTTCATTTGGGATATCTTCTAGGGAATGAGATACAAGTAATAGAGGCTTCTCAGTGTATGATTATGAGTCCCAGGTGACTATTTCAAGCCTATTTACTCCATTTTTTTGTATGATTCATCAGAAAATCCATTTTACCAATTTTTGGCAAGTAAGAGCAGCTTCAGATTTTCAATTGGGATATCTTCTAGGGAATGAGATACAAGTAATAGAGGCTTCTCATTGTAGTATTATGGGTCCCAGGTGACTATTTCAAGCCTATTTACTCCATTATGGGTCCCAGGTGACTATTTTAAGCCTATTTATTTGTATGATTCATCAGAAATCAGTTTTCCCCATTTTCGGCAAGTAGACCAGTTTTGGATCTTCATTTGGGATATCTTCTAGGGAATGAGATACAAGTAATAGAGGCTTCTCAGTGTATGATTATGAGCCCCAGATGACTATTTCAAGCCTACTTACTCCATTTTATTTGTATGATTCATCAGAAATCCGTTTTACCAATTTTTGGCAAGTAAGAGCAGCTTCGGATTTTCAATTGGGATATCTTCTAGGGAATGAGATACAAGTAATAGAGGCTTCTCATTGTACTATTATGAGTCCAAGGTGACTATTTCAAGCCTATTTACTCCATTTTATTAGTATGATTCATTAGAAATCTGTTTTCCCCATTTTCGGCAAGTAGTGCAGTTTCGGATCTTCCTTTGGGATATCTTCTAGGGAATGAGATACAAGTAATAAAGGCTTTTCATTGTACTATTATGAGTCCCAGGTGATTATTTCAAGCCTATTTACTCCATTTTTTTGTATGATTCATCAGAAATCCGTTTTCCCAATTTCGGCGAGTGAGAGCAGTTTCGGATCTTCATTTGGGATATCTTCTAGAGAATGAGATACAAGTAATAGAAGCTTTTCATCGTACTATTATGAGTCCCAGGTGACTCTTTCAAGCCTATTTACTCCATTTTTTTTGTATGATCATCAGAAATCCGTTTTCCCAATTTTCGGCGAGTGAGAGCAGTTTTGGATCTTCATTTGGGATATCTTCAAGGGAATGAGATACAAGTAATTGAGGCTTCTCATTGTACTATTATGAGTCCCAAGTGACTATTTCAAGTCTATAATTCCATTTTATTTGTATGATTCATCAGAAATCCGTTTTCCCCATTTTCGGCAAGTAGACCAGTTTCAGATCTTCATTTGGGATATATTCGAGGGAATGAGATACAAGTAATAGAGGCTTCTCATTGTACTATTATGAGTCCCAGGTGACTATTTCAAGCCTATTTACTCCATTTTATTTGTATGATTCATCAGAAATCAGTTTTCCCCATTTTCGGCAAGTAGACCAGTTTTGGATCTTCATTTGGGATATCTTCTAGGGAATGAGATACAAGTAATAGAGGCTTCTCAGTGTACGATTATGAGTCCCAGGTGACTATTTCAAGCCTATTTACTCCATTTTTTTGTATGATTCATCGGATGTCCGTTTTCCCCATTTTCGGGTAGGAGACCAGTTTCTTATTTTCATATGGGATATCTTCTAGAGAATGAGATACAAGTAATAGAGGCTTCTCCTTGAACTATTATGAGCCCCAGATGACTATTTCAAGCCTACTTACTCCATTTTATTAGTATGATTCATTAGAAATATATTTTTCCTATTTTCGGCAAGTAGAGCAGTTTCGGATCTTCCTTTGGGATATCTTCTAGGGAATGAGATACAAGTAATAGAGGCTTCTCATTGTACTATTATGAGTCCCAGGTGATTATTTCAAGCCTATTTACTCCATTTGTTTTGTATGATTCATCAGAAATCCGTTTTCCCAATTTTCGGCGAGTGAGAGTAGTTTCAGATCTTCATTTGGGATATCTTCTAGAGAATGAGATACAATTAATTGAGGCTTCTTATTGTACTATTATGAGTCCCAGGTGACTATTTCAAGCCTATGATACCATTTTATTTGTATGATTCATCAGAAATCCGTTTTCCCCATTTTCGGCAAGTAGACCAGTTTCAGATCTTCATTTGGGATATCTTCGAGGGAATGAGATACAAGTAATAGAGGCTTCTTATTGTACTATTATGATTCCCAGGTGACTATTTCAAGCCTATTTACTCCATTTTTTTGTATGATTCATCAGAAGTCCGTTTTCCCCATTTTCGGCTAGGAGACCAGTTTCTTATCTTCATTTGGGAACTCTTCTAGAGAATGAGATACAACTAATATAGGCTTCTCCTTAAACTATTATGAGCCCAAGATGACTATTTCAAGCCTATTTACTCCATTTTATTAGTATGATTCATTAGAAATCTGTTTTCCCCATTTTCGGCAAGTAGACCAGTTTCTTATCTTCATTTGGGATATCTTCTAGAGAATGAGATACAAGTAATAGAGGCTTCTCCATAAACTATTATAAGCCTGAGATGACTATTACCAGCCTATTTACTCCACTTTTTGTATGTATCATCAGAAGTCCGTTTTCCCCATTTTTCGGCAAGTAGACCAGTTTCTTATCTTCATTTGCGATATGTTCTAGGGTATGAGGTACAAGTAATAAAGCTTCTCCTTGTACTATTATGAGTCCCTGATGACTATTGTAAGCCTAGTTACTCCGTTTTCTTTGTATGGTTCATCAGAAGTCCGTTTTCTCCATTTTCGGCAAGTATACCAGTTTCGGATCTTCATTTGGGATATCTTCTAGGGAATGAGATACAAGTAATAGAGGCTTTTCATTGTACTACTATGAGTCCCAGGTGATTATTTCAAACCTATTTACTCCATTTCTTTTTGTACGATTCATCAGAAATCCGTTTTCCCAATTTTCGGCGTGTGAGAGCAGTTTCGGATCTTCATTTGGGATATCTTCTAGAGAATGAGATACAAGTAATAGAGGCTTCTCATTTTACTATTATGAGTCGCATGTGACTATTTCAAGCCTATTATTCCATTTTTTTTGTATCATTCATCAGAAATCCGTTTTCCCCATTTTCGGCAAGTAGACCAGTTTCAGATCTTCATTTGGGATATCTTCGAGGGAATGAGATACAAGTAATAGAGGCTTCTCATTGTTCTATTATGAGTCCCAGGTGATTATTTCAAGCCTATCTACTCCATTTTTTTGGTATGATTCATCAGAAATCCGTTTTCCCAATTTTCGGCGAGTGAGAGCAGTTTCAGATCTTCATTTGGGATATCTTCTAGGGAATGAGATACAAGTAATTGAGGCTTCTCATTGTACTATTATGAGTCCCAGGTGACTCTTTCAAGCCTATTATTCCATTTTATTTGTATGATTCATCAGAAATCCGTTTTCTCCATTTTTGGCAAGTAGACCAGTTTCAGATCTTCATTTGGGATATCTTCGAGGGAATGAGATACAAGTAATAGAGGCTTCTCATTGTAGTATTATGGGTCCCAGGTGACTATTTCAAGCCTATTTACTCCATTATGGGTCCCAGGTGACTATTTCAAGCCTATTTATTTGTATGATTCATCAGAAATCAGTTTTCCTCATTTTCGGCAAGTAGACCAGTTTTGGATCTTCATTTGGGATATCTTCTAGGGAATGAGATACAAGTAATAGAGGCTTCTCAGTGTATGATTATGAGTCCCAGGTGACTATTTCAAGCCTATTTACTCTATTTTTTTGTATGATTCATCAGAAATCCGTTTTACCAATTTTTGGCAAGTAAGAGCAGCTTCGGATTTTCAATTGGGATATCTTCTAGGGAATGAGATACAAGTAATAGAGGCTTCTCATTGTACTATTATGAGTCCAAGGTGACTATTTCAAGCCTATTTACTCCATTTTATTAGTATGATTCATTAGAAATCTGTTTTCCCCATTTCCGGCAAGTAGTGCAGTTTCGGATCTTCCTTTGGGATATCTTCTAGGGAATGAGATACAAGTAATAAAGGCTTTTCATTGTACTATTATGAGTCCCAGGTGATTATTTCAAGCCTATTTACTCCATTTTTTTGTATGATTCATCAGAATTCCGTTTTCCCAATTTCGGCGAGTGAGAGCAGTTTCGGATCTTCATTTGGGATATCTTCTAGAGAATGAGATACAAGTAATAGAAGCTTCTCATTGCACTATTATGAGTCCCAGGTGGTTATTTCAAGCCTATTTACTCCATTTTTTTGTATGATTCATCAGAAATCCGTTTTTCCAATTTTCGGCGAGTGAGAGCAGTTTCAGATCTTCATTTGGGATATCTTCTAGGGAATGAGATATACAAGTAATTGAGGCTTCTCATTGTACTATTATGAGTCCCAGGTGACTATTTCAAGCCTATTATTCCATTTTATTTGTATGATTCATCAGAAATCCGTTTTCCCCATTTTCGGCAAGTAGACCAGTTTCAGATCTTCATTTGGGATATCTTCCAGGGAATGAGATACAAGTAATAGAGGCTTCTCATTGTACTATTATGAGTCCCAGGTGACTATTTCAAGCCTATTTACTCCATTTTATTTGTATGATTCATCAGAAATCAGTTTTCTCCATTTTCGGCAATTAGACCAGTTTTGGATCTTCATTTGGGATATCTTCTAGGGAATGAGATACAAGTAATAGAGGCTTCTCAGTGTACTATTATAAGTCCCAGGTGACTATTTCAAGCCTATTTACTCCATTTTATTAGTATGATTCATTAGAAATCTGTTTTCCCCATTTTCGGTAAGTAGAGGAGTTTCAGATCTTCCTTTGGGATATCTTCTAGGGAATGAGATACAAGTAATATAGGCTTCTCATTGTACTGTTATGAGTCCCAGGTGATTATTTCAAGCCTATTTACTCCATTTTTTTGTATGATTCATCAGAAATCCGTTTTCCCAATTTTTGGCGAGTGAGAGCAGTTTCAGATCTTCATTTGGAAACTCTTCTAGGGAATGAGATAGAAGTAATTGAGGATTCTCCTTGAAATATTATGAGCCCCAGATGACTATTTAGAGCCTATTTACTCCATTTTATTTGTATGATTCATTAGAAATCCGTTTTCCTCATTTTCAGCAAGTAGACCAGTTTCGGATCTTCAATTGGGATATCTTCTAGGGAATGAGATACAAGTAATAGAGGCTTCTCAGTGTACTATTATGAGTACCAGGTGACTATTTCAAGCCTATTTACTCCATTTTTTTTGTATGATTAATCGGAAATCCGTTTTCCAAAATTTTGGCAAGTAAGAGCAGTTTCGGATCTTCAATTGGGATATCTTCTAGGGAATGAGATACAAGTAATAGAGGCTTCTCATTGTACTATTATGAGTCCTAGGTGACTATTTTAAGCCTATTTACTCCATTTTATTTGTATGATTCATCAGAAATCAGTTTTCCCCATTTTCGGCAATTAGACCAGTTTTGGATCTTCATTTGGGATATCTTCTAGGGAATGAGATACAAGTAATAAAGGCTTCTCATTGTAATATTATAAGTCCCAGGTGACTATTTCAAGCCTATTTACTCCATTTTTTTGTATGATTCATCAGAAGTCCGTTTTCCCCATTTCCGGCTAGGAGACCAGTTTCTTATTTTCATTTGGGAACTATTCTAGAGAATGAGATACAAGTAATAGAGGCTTCTCCTTGAACTATTATGAGCCCCAGATGACTATTTCAAGCCTATTTACTCCATTTTATTAGTATGATTCATTAGAAATCTGTTTTCCCCATTTTCGGCAAGTAGACTAGTTTCAGATCTTCATTAGGGATATCTTCCAGGGAATGAGATACAAGTAATAGAGGCTTCTCATTGTATTATTATGAGACCCAGGTGACTATTTCAAGCCTATTTACTCCATTTTTTTGTATGATTCATCAAAAAGCTGTTTTCCCAATTTTCGGGAAGTAAGAGCTCTTTCGGATCTTCATTTGGGATATCTTCTAAGGAACGAGATACAAGTAATATAAGCTTATCACTGTACTAATATTAGTCCTAGGTGAATATTTCATGCCTATTTACTCCATTTTATTGGTATGATTCATCAGAAATCAGTTTTCTCTATTTTTGGCAAGTAGACCAATTTTGGATCTTCATTTTGGATATCTTATAGGGAATGAGATACAAGTAATACAGGCTTCTCATTGTACTATTATGAGTCACAGGTGACTATTTGAAGCCTATTTACTAATTTTATTTTTTTGATTCATTAGAAATCAGTTTTCTCCATTTTCGGCAAGTAGACCAGTTTTGGATCTTCATTTGGGATATCTTCTAGGGAATGAGATAATAGTACTAGACGCTTGTCCTTGTACTATTATGAGTCCCAGATGACAATTTCAAGCTTAGTTACCTCGTTTTATTTTTATGATATATCAGAAGTCTGTTTTCCACATTTTGTATGAATCATCAGAAATCAGTTTTCCCCATTTTTGGCAAGTAGACCAGTTTTGGATCTCTTATACGGAATGAGATACAAATGATATAGGCTTCACCTTGTACTATTATGAGTCCCTAATGCCTATTTCAAGCCTATTTACTGCATTTTTTTGTATGATTCATCAGAAGTCTGTTTTCCCAATTTTTGGCTAGTAAACCAGTTTCTTATCTTCATTTGGAATATCTTCTAGAGAAGGAGATACAAGTAATAGAGGCTTCTCCTTTTACTATTAAGATTCCTAGATACAAGTAATAGAGGCTTCTCCTTTTACTATTTCAAGCCTATTTACTCTATTTTCTTTATATGATTCAGCAGAAGTCCGTTTTCCCCACTTTCGGCTAGTAGACCAGTTTCAGATCTTCATTTGGGGTCTCTTCTATGGAATGAGATACAAGTAATAAAGGCTTCTCCTTGTCCTATTAGGAGTCCCTGATGACTATTTCAAGCCTATTTACTGCATTTTTTTGTATGATTCATCAGAAGTCCGTTTTCCCCATTTTCGGCTAGTAGACCAGTTTCTTATCTTCATTTGGGAACTCTTCTAGAGAATGAGATACAACTAATATAGGCTTCTCCTTAAACAATTATGAGCCCAAGATGACTATTTCAAGCCTATTTACTCCATTTTATTAGTATGATTCATTAGAAATCTGTTTTCCCCATTTTCGGCAAGTAGACTAGTTTCGGATCTTCATTTGGGATCTCTTCTTTGGAATGAGATACAAGTAATAGAGGCTTCTTCTTTTTCTATTATGAGTCCTAGATGACTCTTTCAAGCCTATTTACTCTATTTTTTGTATGATTCATCAGAAGTCCGTTTTCCCCATTTTCGGCTAGTAGACCAGTTTCTTATCTTCATTTGGGATATCTTCTAGAGAATAAGGTACAAGTAATAGAGGGTTCTCCTTGTACTATTATGAGTCTCAGATGACTATTGTAAGCCCAGTTGCTCCGTTTTCTTTGTATGGTTCATCAGAAGTCCGTTTTCCCAATTTTCGGCAAGTAGACCAGTTTCGGATCTTCATTTGGGATCTCTTCTAGGGATTGAGATACAAGTAATAAAGGCTTCTACTTGTACAATATGAATCCAAGATGACTATTTCAAGCCTAGTTACTCTATTTTCTTTGTATGATTCATCAGAAGTCCGTTTTCCCCATTTTCGGCTAGTAAACCTGTTTCGGATCTTCATTTGGGACCTCTTCTACGGAATGAGATACAAGTAATATAGGCTTTTCCTTGTACAATTATAGGTCCCTGATCACTATTTCAAGCTTATTTACTCCATTTTTGTATGATTCATCAGAAGTCTGTTTTCCCCATTTTCGGCTAATAGACCAGTTTCTTATCTTCATTTGGGATATCTTCTAGAGAATGAGATACAAATAATAGAGGCTTCTCGTTAAAATATTATGAGCCCGAGATGACTATTACCTGCCTATTTACTCCACTTTTTGTATGTATCATTAGAAGTCCGTTTTTCCCATTTTCGGCAAGTAGACCAGTTTCTTATCTTCATTTGCGATACGTTCTAGAGGATGAGGTACAAGTAATAAAGGCTTCTCCTTGTACTATTATGAGTCCCAAATAACTTTTGTAAGCTTAGTTACTCCGTTTTCTTTGTATTGTTCATCAGAAGTCCGTTTACCCCATTTTCGGCAAGTAGACCAGTTTCGGATATTCATTTGGGATATCTTCTAGGGAATGAGATACAAGTAATAGAGGCTTCTCATTGTACTATTATGAGTCCCATGTGATTATTTCAAGCCTATTTACTCCATTTTTTTTTGTATGATTCATCAGAAATCCGTTTTCCCAATTTTTGGCGAGTGAGAGCAGTTTCGGATCTTCATTTGGGATATCTTCTAGAGAATGAGATACAAGTAATAGAGGCTTCTCATTGTACTATTATGAGTCCCAGGTGACTATTTTAAGCCAATTATTCCATTTTATTTGTATCATTCATCAGAAATCCGTTTTCCCCATTTTCGGCAAGTAGACCAGTTTCAGATATTCATTTGGGATATCTTCGTGGGAATGAGATACAAGTAATAGAGGCTTCTCATTGTACTATTATGAGTCCCAGGTGATTATTTCAAGCCTATTTACTCCATTTTTTTTGTATGATTCATCAGAAATCCGTTTTCCCAATTTTTGGCGAGTGAGAGAAGTTTCGGATCTTCATTAGGGATATCTTCCAGAGAATGAGATACAAGTAATAGAGGCTTCTCATTGTACTATTATGAGTCCCAGGTGATTATTTCAAGCTTATTGACTCTATTTTGTTTGTATGATTCATCAGAAATCCGTTTTCCCAATTTTCGGCGAGTGAGAGCAGTTTCAGATCTTCATTTTGGAACTCTTCTAGAGAATGAGATACAAGAAATAAAGGCTTCTCCTTGAACTATTATGAGCCCCAGATGACTATTTCAAGCCTATTTACTCCATCTTATTAGTATGATTCATTAGAAATCTGTTTCCCCATTTTCGGCAAGTAGAGCAGTTTCGGATCTTCCTTTGGGATATCTTCTACGGAATGAGATAGAAGTAATAGAGGCTTCTCATTGTAATACTATGAGTCTCAGGTGATTATTTCAAACCTATTTACTCCATTTTTTTTGTATGATTCATCAGAAATCCGTTTTCCCAATTTTCGGCGAGTGAGAGCAGTTTCGGATCTTCATTTGGGATATCTTCTAGGGAATGAGATACAAGTAATAGAAGATTCTCATTGTACTATTATGAGTCGCAGGTGACTGTTTTAAGCCTATTATTCCATTTTATTTGTATGATTCATCAGAAATCCATTTTCCCCATTTTCGGCAAGTAGACCAGTTTCAGATCTTCATTTGGGATATCTTCGAGGGAATGAGATACAAGTAATAGAGGCTTCTCATTGTACTATTATGAGTCCCAGGTGAATATTTCAAGCTTATTTACTCTATTTTTTTGGTATGATTCATCAGAAATCCGTTTTCCCAATTTTCGGCGAGTGAGAGCAGTTTCGGATCTTCATTTGGGATATCTTCAAGGGAATGAGATACAAGTAATTGAGGCTTCTCATTGTACTATTATGAGTCCCAAGTGACTATTTCAAGCCTATTATTCCATTTTATTTCTATGATTCATCAGAAATCCGTTTTCCCCATTTTCAGCAAGTAGACCAGTTTCAGATCTTTATTTGGGATATCTTCGAGAGAATGAGATACAAGTAATAGAGGCTTCTGATTGTACTATTATGAGTCCCAGGTGACTATTTCAAGCCTATTTACTCCATTTTTTTGTATGATTCATCGGATGTCCGTTTTCCCCATTTTCAGCTAGGAGACCAGTTTCTTATTTTCATTTGGGATATCTTCTAGAGAATGAGATACAAGTAATAGAGGCTTCTCGTTGAACTATTATGAGCCCCAGATGACTATTTCAAGCCTACTTTCTCCATTTTATTAGTATGATTCATTAGAAATCTGTTTTCCTTATTTTGGGCAAGTAGAGCAGTTTCGGATCTTCCTTTGGGATATCTTCTAGGGAATGAGATACAAGTAATAGAGGCTTCTCATTGTACTATTATGAGTCCCAGGTGATTATTTCAAGCCTATTATTCCATTTTATTTGTATGATTCATCAGAAATCAGTTTTCCCCATTTTCGGCAAGTAGACCAGTTTTAGATCTTCATTTGGGATATCTTCTAGGGAATGAGATACAAGTAGTAGAGGTTTCTCGGTGTACTTTTATGAGTCCCAGGTGACTATTTCAATCCTATTTACTCAATGTTTTTGTATGATTCCTCAGAAATCCGTTTTACCAATTTTTGGCAAGTAAGAGCAGTTTCGGATCTTCATTTGCGATATGTTCTAGAGGATGAGGTACAAGTAATAAAGGCTTCTCCTTGTACTATTATGAGTCCCAGATAACTATTGTAAGCCTAGTTACTCCGTTTTCTTTGTATTGTTCATCAGAAGTCCGTTTTTCCCATTTTTGGCAAGTAGACCAGTTTCGGATATTCATTTGGGATATCTTCTAGGGAATGAGATACAAGTAATAGAGGCTTCTCATTGTACTATTATGAGTCCTAGGTGACTATTTCAAGCCTATTTACTCCATTTTATTTGTATGATTCATCAGAAATCAGTTTTCCCAATTTTGGCAAGTAGACCAGTTTTGAAACTTCATTTGGGATATCTTCTAGGGAATGAGATACAAGTAATAGAGGCTTCTCATTGTACTATTATGAGTCCCAGGTGACTATTTCAAGCCTATTTACTCCATTTATTTGTATGATTCATCGGATGTCCGTTTTTCCCATTTTCGGCTAGGAGACCAGTTTCTTATTTTCATTTGGGCTATCTTCTAGAGAATGAGATACAAGTAATAGAGGCTTCTCCTTGAACTATTATGAGCCCCAGATGACTATTTTAAGCCTACTTACTCCATATTTCCCTATTTTCGGCAAGTAGAGCAGTTTCGGATCTTCCTTTAGGATATCTTCTAGGGAATGAGATACAAGTAATAGCGGCTTCTCATTGTACTATTATGAGTCCCAGGTGATTATTTCAAGTCTATTTACTCCATTTTGTTGTATGATTCATCAGAAATCCGTTTTCCCAATTTTCGGCGAGTGAGAGTAGTTTCAGATCTTCATTTGGGATATCTTCTAGAGAATGAGATACAATTAATTGAGGCTTCTTATTGTACTATTATGAGTCCCAGGTGACTATTTCAAGTCTATGATTCCATTTTATTTGTATGATTCATCAGAAATCCGTTTTCCCCATTTTCGGCAAGTAGACCAGTTTCAGATCTTCATTTGGGATATCTTCGGGGGAATGAGATACAAGTAATAGAGGCTTCTCATTGTACTATTATGATTCCCAGGTGACTATTTCAAGCCTATTTACTCCATTTTTTTTTTTTCATTCATCAGAAATCAGTTTTCTCCATTTTCGGGAAGTAGACCAGTTTTGGATCTTCACATGGGATATCTTCTAGGGAATGAGATAATAGTACTAGACGCTTGTCCTTGTACTATTATTTGTCCCAAATGAAAACTTCAAGCTTAGTTACCTCGTTTTATTTTTATGATATATCAGAAGTCTGTTTTCCACATTTTGTACGAATCATCAGAAATCAGTTTTCCCCATTTTCGGCAAGTAGACCAGTTTTGGATCTTCATTTGGCATCTCTTATACGGAATGAGATACAAATGATATATGCTTCACCTTGTAATATTATGAGTGCCTAATGCCTATTTCAAGCCTATTTACTCCATTTTTTTGTATGATTCATCAGAAGTCTGTTTTCCCAATTTTTGGCTAGTAAACTAGTTTCTTATCTTCATTTGGAATATCTTCTAGAAAATGAGATACAAGTAATAGAGGCTTCTCCTTTTACTATTATGAGTCGCATGTGACTATTTCAAGCCTATTATTCCCTTTTATTTGTATGATTCATCAGAAATCCGTTTCCCCATTTTCTGCAAGTAGACAAGTTTCAGATCTTCATTTGGGATATCTTCGAGGGAATGAGATACAAGTAATAGAGGCTTCTTATTGTACTATTATGAGTCCCAGCTGACTATTTCAAGCCTATTTACTCCATTTTATTTGTATGATTCATCAGAAATCAGTTTTCCCAATTTCAGCAAGTAGACCAGTTTTGGATCTTCATTTGGGATATCTTCTAGGGAATGAGATACAAGTAATAGAGGCTTCACATTGTACTATTATGAGTCCCAGGTGACTATTTCAAGCCTATTTACTCCATTTTTTGTATGATTCATCAGAAGTTCGTTTTCCCCATTTTCGGCTATGAGACGAGTTTCTTATTTTCATTTGGGAACTCTTCTAGAGAATGTGATACAAGTAATAGAGGCTTCTCCTTGAACTATTATGAGCCCCAGATGACTATTTGAAGCCTATTTACTCCATTTTATTTGTATGATTTATTAGAAATCTGTTTTCCCCATTTTCGGCAAGTAGACTAGTTTCGGATCTTCATTAGGGATATCTTCCAGGGAATGAGATACAAGTTATAGAGGCTTCTCATTGTACTATTATGAGTCCCAGGGGACTATTTCAAGCCTAATTACTCCATTTTTTTGTATGATTCATCAAAAATCTGTTTTCCCAATTTTCGGGAAGTAAGAGCACTTTCGGATCTTCATTTGGGTTATCTTCTAAGGAATGAGATACAAGTAATAGAAGATTCTCATTGTACTATTATTAGTCCTAGGTGACTATTTCAAGCCTATTTACTCCTTTTTATTGGTATGATTCATCAGAAATCAGTTTTCCCTATATTCGGCAATTAGACCAATTTTGGATCTTCATTTTGGATATCTTATAGGGAATGAGATACAAGTAATACAGGCTTCTCATTGTACTATTATGAGTCACAGGTGACTATTTCAAGCCTATTTACTCATTTTATTTTTTTGATTCATCAGAAATCAGTTTTCTCCATTTTCGGGAAGTAGACCAGTTTTGAATCTTCACATGGGATATCTTCTAGGGAATGAGATAATAGTACTAGACGCTTGTCCTTGTACTATTATTTGTCCCAGAAGAAAATTTCAAGCTTAGTTACCTTGTTTTATTTTTATGATATATCAGAAGTCTGTTTTCCACATTTTGTATGAATCATCAGAAATCAGTTTTCCCCATTTTCGGCAAGTAGACCAGTTTTGGATCTTCATTTGGCATCTCTTATACGGAATGAGATACAAATGATATAGGCTTCGCCTTGTACTATTATGAGTACCTAATGCCTATTTCAAGCCTATTTACTGCATTTTTTTTTATGATTCATCAGAAGTCTGTTTTCCCAATTTTTGGCTAGTAAACTAGTTTCTTATCTTCATTTGGAATATCTTCTAGAGAATGAGATACAAGTAATAGAGGCTTCTCCTTTTACTATTATGAGTCGCAGGTGACTATTTCAAGCCTATTATTCCCTTTTATTTGTATGACTCATCAGAAATCCGTTTTTCCCATTTTCGGCAAGTAGACAAGTTTCAGATCTTCATTTGGGATATCTTCGAGGGAATGAGATACAAGTAATACAGGCTTCTCATTGTACTAATATGAAACACAGGTGACTATTTCAAGCCTATTTACTCATTTTATTTTTTTCATTCATCAGAAATCAGTTTTCTCCATTTTCGGGAAGTAGACCAGTTTTGGATCTTCACATGGGATATCTTCTAGGGAATGAGATAATAGTACTAGACGCTTGTCCTTGTACTATTATTTGTCCCAGAAGAAAATTTCAAGCTTAGTTACCTTGTTTTATTTTTATGATATATCAGAAGTCTGTTTTCCACATTTTGTATGAATCATCAGAAATCAGTTTTCCCCATTTTCGGCATGTAGACCAGTTTTGGATCTTCATTTGGCATCTCTTATACGGAATGAGATACAAATGATATAGGCTTCGCCTTGTACTATTATGAGTGCCTAATGCCTATTTCAAGCCTATTTACTGCATTTTTTTTTATGATTCATCAGAAGTCTGTTTTCCCAATTTTTGGCTAGTAAACTAGTTTCTTATCTTCATTTGGAATATCTTCTAGAGAATGAGATACAAGTAATAGAGGCTTCTCCTTTTACTATTATGAGTCGCAGGTGACTATTCTAAGCCTATTATTCCCTTTTATTTGTATGACTCATCAGAAATCCGTTTTCCCCATTTTCGGCAAGTAGAGAAGTTTCAGATCTTCATTTGGGATATCTTCGAGGGAATGAGATACAAGTAATAGAGGCTTCTCATTGTACTATTATGAGTCCTAGGTGACTATTTCAAGCCTATTTACTCCATTTTATTTGTATGATTCATCAGAAATCAGTTTTCCCAATTTCGGCAGGTAGACCAGTTTTGGATCTTCATTTGGGATATCTTCTAGGGAATGAGATACAAGTAATAGAGGCTTCTCATTGTACTATTATGAGTCCCAGGTGACTATTTCAAGCCTATTTACTCCATTTTTTTGTATGATTCATCAGAAGTCCGTTTTCCCCATTAGAAATCTGTTTTCCTATTTTCGGCAAGTAGACTAGTTTCGGATCTTCATTAGGGATATCTTCCAGGGAATGAGATACAAGTTATAGAGGCTTCTCATTGTACTATTTTGAGTCCCAGGGGACTATTTCAAGCCTATTATTCCCTTTTATTTGTATGATTCATCAGATATCCGTTTTCCCCATTTTCGACAAGTAGACAAGTTTCAGATCTTCATTTGGGATATCTTCGAGGGAATGAGATACAAGTAATAGAGGCTTCTCGTTGTACTATTATGAGTCCCAGCTGACTATTTCAAGCCTATTTACTCCATTTTATTTGTATGATTCATCAGAAATCAGTTTTCCCCATTTTCGGCAAGTAGACCAGTTTTGGATCTTCATTTGGGATATCTTCTAGGGAATGAGATACAAGTAATAGAGGCTTTTCAGTGTACTATTATGAGTCCCAGGTGACTATTTCAAGCCTATTTACTCTATTTTTTTGTATGATTCATCAGAGATCCGTTTTACCAATTTTTGGCAAGTAAGAGCAGTTTCAGATCTATAATTGGGATATCTTCTAGGGAATGAGATACAAGTAATAGAGGCTTCTCATTGTACTATTATGACTCCTAGGTGACTATTTCAAGCCTATTTACTCCATTTTATTTGTATGATTCATCAGAAATCAGTTTTCCCAATTTCGGCAAATAGACCAGTTTTGGATCTTCATTTGGGATATCTTCTAGGGAATAAGATACAAGTAATAGAGGCTTTTCATTGTACTATTATGAGTCCTAGGTGACTATTTCAAGCCTATTTACTCCTTTTTATTGGTATGATTCATCAGAAATCAGTTTTCCCTATATTCGGCAAGTAGACCAATTTTGGATCTTCATTTTGGATATCTTATAGGGAATGAGATACAAGTAATACAGGCTTCTCATTGTACTATTATGAGTCACAGGTGACTATTTCAAGCCTATTTACTCATTTTATTTTTTTGATTCATCAGAAATCAGTTTTCTCTATTTTCGGGAAGTAGACCAGTTTTGGATCTTCACATGGGATATCTTCTAGGGAATGAGATAATAGTACTAGACGCTTGTCCTTGTACTATTATTTGTCCCAGAAGAAAATTTCAAGCTTAGTTACCTTGTTTTATTTTTATGATATATCAGAAGTCTGTTTTCCACATTTTGTATGAATCATCAGAAATCAGTTTTCCCCATTTTCGGCATGTAGACCAGTTTTGGATCTTCATTTGGCATCTCTTATACGGAATGAGATACAAATGATATAGGCTTCGCCTTGTACTATTATGAGTGCCTAATGCCTATTTCAAGCCTATTTACTGCATTTTTTTTTATGATTCATCAGAAGTCTGTTTTCCCAATTTTTGGCTAGTAAACTAGTTTCTTATCTTCATTTGGAATATCTTCTAGAGAATGAGATACAAGTAATAGAGGCTTCTCCTTTTACTATTATGAGTCGCAGGTGACTATTCTAAGCCTATTATTCCCTTTTATTTGTATGACTCATCAGAAATCCGTTTTCCCCATTTTCGGCAAGTAGAGAAGTTTCAGATCTTCATTTGGGATATCTTCGAGGGAATGAGATACAAGTAATAGAGGCTTCTCATTGTACTATTATGAGTCCTAGGTGACTATTTCAAGCCTATTTACTCCATTTTATTTGTATGATTCATCAGAAATCAGTTTTCCCAATTTCGGCAGGTAGACCAGTTTTGGATCTTCATTTGGGATATCTTCTAGGGAATGAGATACAAGTAATAGAGGCTTCTCATTGTACTATTATGAGTCCCAGGTGACTATTTCAAGCCTATTTACTCCATTTTTTTGTATGATTCATCAGAAGTCCGTTTTCCCCATTTTCGGCTATGAGACCAGTTTCTTATTTTCATTTGGGAACTCTTCTAGAGAATGTGATACAAGTAATAGAGGCTTCTCCTTTAACTATTATGAGCCCCAGATGACTATTTGAAGCCTATTTACTCCATTTTATTTGTATGATTCATTAGAAATCTGTTTTCCCATTTTCGGCAAGTAGACTAGTTTCGGATCTTCATTAGGGATATCTTCCAGGGAATGAGATACAAGTTATAGAGGCTTCTCATTGTACTATTTTGAGTCCCAGGGGACTATTTCAAGCCTATTATTCCCTTTTATTTGTATGATTCATCAGATATCCGTTTTCCCCATTTTCGACAAGTAGACAAGTTTCAGATCTTCATTTGGGATATCTTCGAGGGAATGAGATACAAGTAATAGAGGCTTCTCGTTGTACTATTATGAGTCCCAGCTGACTATTTCAAGCCTATTTACTCCATTTTATTTGTATGATTCATCAGAAATCAGTTTTCCCCATTTTCGGCAAGTAGACCAGTTTTGGATCTTCATTTGGGATATCTTCTAGGGAATGAGATACAAGTAATAGAGGCTTTTCAGTGTACTATTATGAGTCCCAGGTGACTATTTCAAGCCTATTTACTCTATTTTTTTGTATGATTCATCAGAGATCCGTTTTACCAATTTTTGGCAAGTAAGAGAAGTTTCAGATCTATAATTGGGATATCTTCTAGGGAATGAGATACAAGTAATAGAGGCTTCTCATTGTACTATTATGACTCCTAGGTGACTATTTCAAGCCTATTTACTCCATTTTATTTGTATGATTCATCAGAAATCAGTTTTCCCAATTTCGGCAAATAGACCAGTTTTGGATCTTCATTTGGGATATCTTCTAGGGAATAAGATACAAGTAATAGAGGCTTTTCATTGTACTATTATGAGTCCTAGGTGACTATTTCTAGCCTATTTACTCCATTTTTTTGTATGATTCATCAGAAGTCCGTTTTTCCCATTTTCGGCTAGGAGACCAGTTTCTTATTTTCATTTGGGAACTCGTCTAGAGAATGAGATACAAGTAATAGAGGCTTCTCCTTGAAGTATTATGAGCCCCAGATGACTATTTCAAGCCTATTTATCCATTTTATTAGTATGATTCATTAGAAATCTGTTTTCCCCATTTTCGGCAAGTAGAGCAGTTTCGGATCTTCCTTTGGGATATCTTCTAGGGAATGAGATACAAGTAATAGAGGCTTCACATTGTACTATTATGAGTCCCAGGTGATTATTTCAAGCCTATTTACTCCATTTTTTTGTATGATTCATCAGAAATCCGTTTTCCCAATTTTCGGCGCGTGAGAGCATTTTATGATCTTCATTTGGGATATCTTCTAGGGAATGATATACAAGTAATAGAGGCTTCTCATTGTACTATTATGAGTCCTAGGTGACTATTTCAAGCCTATTTACTCCATTTTATTTGTATCATTCATCAGAAATCAGTTTTCCCCATTTTTGGCAAGTAGACCAGTTTTGGATCTTCATTTGGGATATCTTCTAGAGAATGAGATACAAGTAATAGAGGCTTCTCATTGTACTATTATGACTCCTAGGTGACTATTTCAAGCCTATTTTCTCCATTTTATTTGTATGATTCATCAGAAATCAGTTTTCCCAATTTCGGCAAATAGACCAGTTTTGGATCTTCATTTGGGATATCTTCTAGGGAATAAGATACAAGTAATAGAGGCTTTTCATTGTACTATTATGAGTCCTAGGTGACTATTTCAAGCCTATTTACTCCATTTTTTTGTATGATTCATCAGAAGTCCGTTTTCCCCATTTTCGGCTAGGAGACCAGTTTCTTATTTTCATTTGGGAACTCGTCTAGAGAATGAGATACAAGTAATAGAGGCTTCTCCTTGAACTATTATGAGCCCCAGATGACTATTTCAAGCCTATTTATCCATTTTATTAGTATGATTCATTAGAAATCTGTTTTCCCCATTTTCGGCAAGTAGAGCAGTTTCGGATCTTCCTTTGGGATATCTTCTAGGGAATGAGATACAAGTAATAGAGGCTTCACATTGTACTATTATGAGTCCCAGGTGATTATTTCAAGCCTATTTACTCCATTTTTTTGTATGATTCATCAGAAATCCGTTTTCCCAATTTTCGGCGCGTGAGAGCAGTTTATGATCTTCATTTGGGATATCTTCTAAGGAATGATATACAAGTAATAGAGGCTTCTCATTGTACTATTATGAGTCCTAGGTGACTATTTCAAGCCTATTTACTCCATTTTATTTGTATCATTCATCAGAAATCTGTTTTCCCCATTTTTGGCAAGTAGACCAGTTTTGGATCTTCATTTGGGATATCTTCTAGGGAATGAGATACAAGTAATAGAGGCTTCTCAGTGTACTATTATGAGTCCCTCGTGACTATTTCAAGCCTATTTACTCCATTTTTTGTATGATTCATCAGAAATCCGTTTTACCAATTTTCATTTGGGAACTCTTCTAGAGAATGAGATACAAGTAATTGAGGCTTCTCATTGTACTATTATGAGTCCCAGGTGATTGATTCAAGCCTATTATTCCATTCTATTTGTATGATTCATCAGAAATCTGTTTTCCCCATTTTCGGCAAGTAGACCAGTTTCAGATCTTCATTTGGGATATCTTCGAGGGAATGCGATACAAGTAATAGAGGCTTCTCATTGTACTATTATGAGTCCCATGTGACTATTTCAAGCCTATTTACTCCATTATATTTGTATGATTCATCAGAAATCAGTTTTTCCCATTTTCGGCAAGTAGACAAGTTTCAGATCTTCATTTGGGATATCTTCGAGGGAATGAGATACAAGTAATAGAGGCTTCTCATTGTACTATTATGAGTCCTAGGTGACTATTTCAAGCCTATTTACTCCATTTTATCTGTATGATCCATCAGAAATCAGTTTTCCCAATTTCGGCAAGTAGACCAGTTTTGGATCTTCATTTGGGATATCTTCTAGGGAATGATATACAAGTAATAGAGGCTTCTCATTGTACTATTATGAGTCCCAGGTGACTATTTCAAGCCTATTTACTCCATTTTTTTGTATGATTCATCAGAAGTCCGTTTTCCCCATTTTCGGCTATGAGACCAGTTTCTTATTTTCATTTGGGAACTCTTCTAGAGAATGTGATACAAGTAATAGAGGCTTCTCCTTGAACTGTTATGAGCCCCAGATGACTATTTGAAGCCTATTTACTCCATTTTATTTGTATGATTCATTAGAAATCTGTTTTCCCCATTTTCGGCAAGTAGACTAGTTTCGGATCTTCATTAGGGATATCTTCCAGGGAATGAGATACAAGTTATAGAGGCTTCTCATTGTACTATTTTGAGTCCCAGGGGACTATTTCAAGCCTATTATTCCCTTTTATTTGTATGATTCATCAGATATCCGTTTTCCCCATTTTCGACAAGTAGACAAGTTTCAGATCTTCATTTGGGATATCTTCGAGGGAATGAGATACAAGTAATAGAGGCTTCTCGTTGTACTATTATGAGTCCCAGCTGACTATTTCAAGCCTATTTACTCCATTTTATTTGTATGATTCATCAGAAATCAGTTTTCCCCATTTTCGGCAAGTAGACCAGTTTTGGATCTTCATTTGGGATATCTTCTAGGGAATGAGATACAAGTAATAGAGGCTTTTCAGTGTACTATTATGAGTCCCAGGTGACTATTTCAAGCCTATTTACTCTATTTTTTTGTATGATTCATCAGAGATCCGTTTTACCAATTTTTTGGGCAAGTAAGAGAAGTTTCAGATCTATAATTGGGATATCTTCTAGGGAATGAGATACAAGTAATAGAGGCTTCTCATTGTACTATTATGACTCCTAGGTGACTATTTCAAGCCTATTTACTCCATTTTATTTGTATGATTCATCAGAAATCAGTTTTCCCAATTTCGGCAAATAGACCAGTTTTGGATCTTCATTTGGGATATCTTCTAGGGAATAAGATACAAGTAATAGAGGCTTTTCATTGTACTATTATGAGTCCTAGGTGACTATTTCTAGCCTATTTACTCCATTTTTTTGTATGATTCATCAGAAGTCCGTTTTTTCCCATTTCGGCTAGGAGACCAGTTTCTTATTTTCATTTGGGAACTCGTCTAGAGAATGAGATACAAGTAATAGAGGCTTCTCCTTGAAGTATTATGAGCCCCAGATGACTATTTCAAGCCTATTTATCCATTTTATTAGTATGATTCATTAGAAATCTGTTTTCCCCATTTTCGGCAAGTAGAGCAGTTTCGGATCTTCCTTTGGGATATCTTCTAGGGAATGAGATACAAGTAATAGAGGCTTCACATTGTACTATTATGAGTCCCAGGTGATTATTTCAAGCCTATTTACTCCATTTTTTTGTATGATTCATCAGAAATCCGTTTTCCCAATTTTCGGCGCGTGAGAGCATTTTATGATCTTCATTTGGGATATCTTCTAGGGAATGATATACAAGTAATAGAGGCTTCTCATTGTACTATTATGAGTCCTAGGTGACTATTTCAAGCCTATTTACTCCATTTTATTTGTATCATTCATCAGAAATCAGTTTTCCCCATTTTTGGCAAGTAGACCAGTTTTGGATCTTCATTTGGGATATCTTCTAGAGAATGAGATACAAGTAATAGAGGCTTCTCATTGTACTATTATGACTCCTAGGTGACTATTTCAAGCCTATTTTCTCCATTTTATTTGTATGATTCATCAGAAATCAGTTTTCCCAATTTCGGCAAATAGACCAGTTTTGGATCTTCATTTGGGATATCTTCTAGGGAATAAGATACAAGTAATAGAGGCTTTTCATTGTACTATTATGAGTCCTAGGTGACTATTTCAAGCCTATTTACTCCATTTTTTTGTATGATTCATCAGAAGTCCGTTTTCCCCATTTTCGGCTAGGAGACCAGTTTCTTATTTTCATTTGGGAACTCGTCTAGAGAATGAGATACAAGTAATAGAGGCTTCTCCTTGAACTATTATGAGCCCCAGATGACTATTTCAAGCCTATTTATCCATTTTATTAGTATGATTCATTAGAAATCTCTTTTCCCCATTTTCGGCAAGTAGAGCAGTTTCGGATCTTCCTTTGGGATATCTTCTAGGGAATGAGATACAAGTAATAGAGGCTTCACATTGTACTATTATGAGTCCCAGGTGATTATTTCAAGCCTATTTACTCCATTTTTTTGTATGATTCATCAGAAATCCGTTTTCCCAATTTTCGGCGCGTGAGAGCAGTTTATGATCTTCATTTGGGATATCTTCTAAGGAATGATATACAAGTAATAGAGGCTTCTCATTGTACTATTATGAGTCCTAGGTGACTATTTCAAGCCTATTTACTCCATTTTATTTGTATCATTCATCAGAAATCTGTTTTCCCCATTTTTGGCAAGTAGACCAGTTTTGGATCTTCATTTGGGATATCTTCTAGGGAATGAGATACAAGTAATAGAGGCTTCTCAGTGTACTATTATGAGTCCCTCGTGACTATTTCAAGCCTATTTACTCCATTTTTTGTATGATTCATCAGAAATCCGTTTTACCAATTTTCATTTGGGAACTCTTCTAGAGAATGAGATACAAGTAATTGAGGCTTCTCATTGTACTATTATGAGTCCCAGGTGATTGATTCAAGCCTATTATTCCATTCTATTTGTATGATTCATCAGAAATCTGTTTTTTTCCCATTTTCGGCAAGTAGACCAGTTTCAGATCTTCATTTGGGATATCTTCGAGGGAATGCGATACAAGTAATAGAGGCTTCTCATTGTACTATTATGAGTCCCATGTGACTATTTCAAGCCTATTTACTCCATTTTATTTGTATGATTCATCAGAAATCAGTTTTTCCCATTTTCGGCAAGTAGACAAGTTTCAGATCTTCATTTGGGATATCTTCGAGGGAATGAGATACAAGTAATAGAGGCTTCTCATTGTACTATTATGAGTCCTAGGTGACTATTTCAAGCCTATTTACTCCATTTTATCTGTATGATCCATCAGAAATCAGTTTTCCCAATTTCGGCAAGTAGACCAGTTTTGGATCTTCATTTGGGATATCTTCTAGGGAATGAGATACAAGTAATAGAGGCTTCTCATTGTACTATTATGAGTCCCAGGTGACTATTTCAAGCCTATTTACTCCATTTTTTTGTATGATTCATCAGAAGTCCGTTTTCCCCATTTTCGGCTATGAGACCAGTTTCTTATTTTCATTTGGGAACTCTTCTAGAGAATGTGATACAAGTAATAGAGGCTTCTCCTTGAACTGTTATGAGCCCCAGATGACTATTTGAAGCCGATTTACTCCATTTTATTTGTATGATTCATTAGAAATCTGTTTTCCCCATTTTCGACAAGTAGACTAGTTTCGGATCTTCATTAGAGATATCTTCCAGGGAATGAGATACAAGTTATAGAGGCTTCTCATTGTACTATTATGAGTCCCAGGGGACTATTTCAAGCCTATTATTCCCTTTTATTTGTATGATTCATCAGATATCCGTTTTCCCCATTTTCGACAAGTAGACAAGTTTCAGGTCTTCATTTGGGATACCTTCGAGGGAATGAGATACAAGTAATAGAGGCTTCTCATTGTACTATTATGAGTCCCAGCTGACTATTTCAAGCCTATTTACTCCATTTTATTTGTATGATTCATCAGAAATCAGTTTTCCCCATTTTCGGCAAGTAGACCAGTTTTGGATCTTCATTTGGGATATCTTCTAGGGAATGAGATACAAGTAATAGAGGCTTTTCAGTGTACTATTATGAGTCCCAGGTGACTATTTCAAGCCTATTTACTCTATTTTTTTGTATGATTCATCAGAGATCCGTTTTACCAATTTTTGGCAAGTAAGAGCAGTTTCAGATCTTCAATTGGGATATCTTCTAGGGAATGAGATACAAGTAATAGAGGCTTCTCATTGTACTATTATGACTCCTAGGTGACTATTTCAAGCCTATTTACTCCATTTTATTTGTATGATTTATCAGAAATCAGTTTTCCCAATTTCGGCAAGTAGACCAGTTTTGGATCTTCATTTGGGATATCTTCTAGGGAATGAGATACAAGTAATAGAGGCTTCTCATTGTACTATTATGAGTCCAAGGTGACTACTTCAAGCCTATTTACTCCATTTTTTTGTATGATTCATCAGAAGTCCGTTTTCCCCATTTTCGGCTATGAGACCAGTTTCTTATTTTCATTTGGGAACTCTTCTAGAGAATGTGATACAAGTAATAGAGGCTTCTCCTTGAACTATTATGAGCTTCAGATGACTATTTGAAGCCTATTTACTCCATTTTATTTGTATGATTCATTAGAAATCTGTTTTCCCCATTTTCGGCAAGTAGACTAGTTTTGGATCTTCATTAGGGATATCTTCCAGGGAATGAGATACAAGTTATAGAGGCTTCTCATTGTACTATTATGAGTCCCAGGGGACTATTTCAAGCCTATTATTCCCTTTTATTTGTATGATTCATCAGATATCCGTTTTCCCCATTTTTGACAAGTAGACAAGTTTCAGATCTTCATTTCGGATATCTTCGAGGGAATGAGATACAAGTAATAGAGGCTTCTCATTGTACTATTATGAGTCCCAGCTGACTATTTCAAGCCTATTTACTCCATTTTATTTGTATGATTCATCAGAAATCAGTTTTCCCCATTTTCGGCAAGTAGACCAGTTTTGGATCTTCATTTGGGATATCTTCTAGGGAATGAGATACAAGTAATAGAGGCTTTTCAGTGTACTATTATGAGTCCCAGGTGACTATTTCAAGCCTATTTACTCTATTTTTTTGTATGATTCATCAGAGATCCGTTTTACCAATTTTTGGCAAGTAAGAGCAGTTTCAGATCTATAATTGGGATATCTTCTAGGGAATGAGATACAAGTAATAGAGGCTTCTCATTGTACTATTATGACTCCTAGGTGACTATTTCAAGCCTATTTACTCCATTTTATTTGTATGATTCATCAGAAATCAGTTTTCCCAATTTTGGCAAATAGACCAGTTTTGGATCTTCATTTGGGATATCTTCTAGGGAATAAGATACAAGTAATAGAGGCTTTTCATTGTACTATTATGAGTCCCAGGTGACTATTTCAAGCCTGTTTACTCCATTTTTTTGTATGATTCATCAGAAGTCCGTTTTCCCCATTTTCGGCTAGGAGACCAGTTTCTTATTTTCATTTGGGAACTCGTCTAGAGAATGAGATACAAGTAATAGAGGCTTCTCCTTGAAGTATTATGAGCCCCAGATGACTATTTCAAGCCTATTTACTCCATTTTATTAGTATGATTCATTAGAAATCTGTTTTCCCCATTTTCGGCAAGTAGAGCAGTTTCGGATCTTCCTTTGGGATATCTTCTAGGGAATGAGATACAAGTAATAGAGGCTTCACATTGTACTATTATGAGTCCCAGGTGATTATTTCAAGCCTATTTACTCCATTTTTTTGTATGATTCATCAGAAATCCGTTTTCCCAATTTTTGGCGCGTGAGAGCAGTTTATGATCTTCATTTGGGATATCTTCTAGGGAATGATATACAAGTAATAGAGGCTTCTCATTGTACTATTATGAGTCCTAGGTGACTATTTCAAGCCTATTTACTCTATTTTATTTGTATCATTCATCAGAAATCAGTTTTCCCCATTTTTGGCAAGTAGACCAGTTTTGGATCTTCATTTGGGATATCTTCTAGGGAATGAGATACAAGTAATAGAGGCTTCTCAGTGTACTATTATGAGTCCCTCGTGACTATTTCAAACCTATTTACTCCATTTTTTGTATGATTCATCAGAAATCCGTTTTACCAATTTTCATTTGGGAACTCTTCTAGAGAATGAGATACAAGTAATTGAGGCTTCTCATTGTACTATTATGAGTCCCAGGTGATTGATTCAAGCCTATTATTCCATTTTATTTGTATGATTCAACAGAAATCTGTTTTCCCCATTTTCGGCAAGTAGACCAGTTTCAGATCTTCATTTGGGATATCTTCGAGGGAATGCGATACAAGTAATAGAGGCTTCTCATTGTACTATTATGAGTCCCAGGTGACTATTTCAAGCCTATTTACTCCATTTTATTTGTATGATTCATCAGAAATCAGTTTTTCCCATTTTCGGCAAGTAGACAAGTTTCAGATCTTCATTTGGGATATCTTCGAGGGAATGAGATACAAGTAATAGAGGCTTCTCATTGTACTATTATGAGTCCTAGGTGACTATTTCAAGCCTATTTACTCCATTTTATTTGTATGATTCATCAGAAATCAGTTTTCCCAATTTCGGCAAGTAGACCAGTTTTGGATCTTCATTTAGGATATCTTCTAGGGAATGAGATACAAGTAATAGAGGCTTCTCATTGTACTATTATGAGTCCCAGGTGACTATTTCAAGCCTATTTACTCCATTTTTTTGTATGATTCATCAGAACTCCGTTTTCCCCATTTTCGGCTATGAGACCAGTTTCTTATTTTCATTTGGGAACTCTTCTAGAGAATGTGATACAAGTAATAGAGGCTTCTCCTTGAACTATTATGAGTCCCAGATGACTATTTGAGCCTATTTACTCCATTTTATTTGTATGATTCATTAGAAATCTGTTTTCCCCATTTTCGGCAAGTAGACTAGTTTCGGATCTTCATTAGGGATATCTTCCAGGGAATGAGATACAAGTTATAGAGGCTTCTCATTGTACTGTTATGAGTCCCAGGGGACTATTTAAAGCCTATTATTCCCTTTTATTTGTATGATTCATCAGATATCCGTTTTCCCCATTTTCGACAAGTAGACAAGTTTCAGATCTTCATTTGGGATATCTTCGAGGGAATGAGATACAAGTAATAGAGGCTTCTCATTGTACTATTATGAGTCCCAGCTGACTATTTCAAGCCTATTTACTCCATTTTATTTGTATGATTCATCAGAAATCAGTTTTTCCCATTTTCGGCAAGTAGACAAGTTTCAGATCTTCATTTGGGATATCTTCTAGGGAATGAGATTCAAGTAATAGAGGCTTCTCATTGTACTATTATGAGTCCTAGGTGACTATTTCAAGCCTATTTACTCCATTTTATTTGTATGATTCATCAGAAATCAGTTTTCCCAATTTCGGCAAGTAGACCAGTTTTGGATCTTCATTTGGGATATCTTCTAGGGAATGAGATACAAGTAATAGAGGCTTCTCATTGTACTATTATGAGTCCAAGGTGACTATTTCAAGCCTATTTACTCCATTTTTTTGTATGATACATCAGAAGTCCGTTTTCCCCATTTTCGGCTAGGAGACCAGTTTCTTATTTTCATTTGGGAACTCGTCTAGAGAATGAGATACAAGTGATAGAGGCTTCTCCTTGAAGTATTATGAGCCCCAGATGACTATTTCAAGCCTATTTACTCCATTTTATTAGTATGATTCATTAGAAATCTGTTTTCCCCATTTTCGGCAAGTAGAGCAGTTTCGGATCTTCCTTTGGGATATCTTCTAGGGAATGAGATACAAGTAATAGAGGCTTCACATCGTACTATTATGAGTCCCAGGTGATTATTTCAAGCCTATTTACTCCATTTTTTTGTATGATTCATCAGAAATCCGTTTTCCCTATTTTCGGCGCGTGAGAGCAGTTTATGATCTTCATTTGGGATATCTTTTAGGGAATGATATACAAGTAATCGAGGCTTCTCATTGTACTATTATGAGTCCTAGGTGACTATTTCAAGCCTATTTACTCCATTTTATTTGTATCATTCATCAGAAATCAGTTTTCCCCATTTTTGGCAAGTAGACCAGTTTTGGATCTTCATTTGGGATATCTTCTAGGGAATGAGATACAAGTAATAGAGGCTTCTCAGTGTACTATTATGAGTCCCTCGTGACTATTTCAAGCCTATTTACTCCATTTTTTGTATGATTCATCAGAAATCCGTTTTACCAATTTTCATTTGGGAACTCTTCTAGAGAATGAGATACAAGTAATTGAGGCTTCTCATTGTACTATTATAAGTCCCAGGTGATTGATTCAAGACTATTATTCCATTTTATTTGTATGATTCATCAGAAATCTGTTTTCCCCATTTTCGGCAAGTAGACCAGTTTCAGATCTTCATTTGGGATATCTTCGAGGGAATGCGATACAAGTAATAGAGGCTTCTCATTGTACTATTATGAATCCCAGGTGACTATTTCAAGCCTATTTACTCCATTTTATTTGTATGATTCATCAGAAATCAGTTTTTCCCATATTCGGCAAGTAGACAAGTTTCAAATCTTCATTTGGGATATCTTCGAGGGAATGAGATATAAGTAATAGAGGCTTCTCATTGTACTATTATGAGTCCTAGGTGACTATTTCAAGCCTATTTACTCCATTTTATTTGTATGATTCATCAGAAATCAGTTTTCCCAATTTCGGCAAGTAGACCAGTTTTGGATCTTCATTTGGGATATCTTCTAGGGAATGAGATACAAGTAATAGAGGCTTCTCATTGTACTATTATGAGTCCCAGGTGACTATTTCAAGCCTATTTACTCCATTTTTTGTATGATTCATCAGAAGTCCCTTTTCCCCATTTTCGGCTATGAGACCAGTTTCTTATTTTCATTTGGGAACTCTTCTAGAGAATGTGATACAAGTAATAGAGGCTTCTCCTTGAACTATTATGAGCCCCAGATGACTATTTGAAGCCTATTTACTCCATTTTATTTGTATGATTCATTAGAAATCTGTTTTCCCCATTTTCGGCAAGTAGACTAGTTTCGGATCTTCATTAGGGATATCTTCCAGGGAATGAGATACAAGTTATAGAAGCTTCTCATTGTACTATTATGAGTCCCAGGGGACTATTTCAAGCCTATTATTCCCTTTTATTTGTATGATTCATTAGATATCCGTTTTCCCCATTTTCGACAAGTAGACAAGTTTCAGATCTTCATTTGGGATATCTTCGAGGGAATGAGATACAAGTAATAGAGGCTTCTCATTGTACTATTATGAGTCCCAGCTGACTATTTCAAGCCTATTTACTCCATTTTATTTGTATGATTCATCAGAAATCAGTTTTCCCCATTTTCGGCAAGTAGACCAGTTTTGGATCTTCATTTGGGATATCTTCTAGGGAATGAGATACAAGTAATAGAGGCTTTTCAGTGTACTATTATGAGTCCCAGGTGACTATTTCAAGCCTATTTACTCTATTTTTTTGTATGATTCATCAGAGATCCGTTTTACCAATTTTTGGCAAGTAAGAGCAGTTTCAGATCTTCAATTGGGATATCTTCTAGGGAATGAGATACAAGTAATAGAGGCTTCTCATTGTACTATTATGACTCCTAGGTGACTATTTCAAGCCTATTTACTCCATTTTATTTGTATGATTCATCAGAAATCAGTTTTCCCAATTTCGGCAAATAGACCAATTTTGGATCTTCATTTGGGATATCTTCTAGGGAAAGAGATACAAGTAATAGAGGCTTTTCATTGTACTATTATGAGTCCCAGGTGACTATTTCAAGCCTATTTACTCCATTTTTTTGTATGATTCATCAGAAGTCCGTTTTCCCCATTTTCGGCTAGGAGACCAGTTTCTTATTTTCATTTGGGAACTCATCAAGAGAATGAGATACAAGTAATAGAGGCTTCTCCTTGAAGTACTATGAGCCCCAGATGACTATTTCAAGCCTATTTACTCCATTTTATTAGTATGATTCATTAGAAATTTTTTTTCCCCATTTTCGGCAAGTAGAGCAGTTTCGGATCTTCCATTGGGATATCTTTTAGGGAATGAGATAAAAGTAATAGAGGCTTCACATTGTACTATTATGAGTCCCAGGTGATTATTTCAAACCTATTTAGTCCATTTTTTTGTATGATTCATCAGAAATCCGTTTTCCCAATTTTCGGCGCGTGAGAGCAGTTTATGATCTTCATTTGGGATATCTTCTAGGGAATGATATACAAGTAATAGAGGCTTCTCATTGTACTATTATGAGTCCTAGGTGACTATTTCAAGCCTATTTACTCCATTTTATTTGTATCATTCATCAGAAATCAGTTTTCCCCATTTTTGGCAAGTAGACCAGTTTTGGATCTTCATTTGGGATATCTTCTAGGGAATGAGATACAAGTAATAGAGGCTTCTCAGTGTACTATTATGAGTCCCTCGTGACTATTTCAAACCTATTTACTCTATTTTTTGTATGATTCATCAGAAATCCGTTTTACCAATTTTCATTTGGGAACTCTTCTAGAGAATGAGATACAAGTAATAAAGGCTTCTCCTTGAACTATTATGAGCCCCAGGAGACTATTTCAAGCCTATTTACTCCATTTTATTAGTATGATTCATTAGAAATCTGTTTTCCCAATTTTCGGCAAGTAGATTAGTTTCGGATCTTCATTAGGGATATCTTCCAGGGATGATTCATCAAAAATTCTGGGAAGTAAGAGCACTTTCGGATCTTCAATTGGGATATCTTCTAAGGAATGAGATACAAGTAATATAAGCTTCTCATTGTACTATTATTAGTCCTAGGTGACTATTTCAAGCCTATTTACTCCATTTTATTGGTATGATTCATCAGAAATCAGTTTTCTCCATTTTCGGCAAGTAGACCAATTTTGGATCTTCATTTGGGATATCTTATAGGGAATGAGATACAAGTAATACAGGCTTCTCGTTGTACTGTTATAAGTCACAGGTGACTATTTCAAGCCTATTTACTCATGTTATTTTTTTTGATTCATCAGAAATCAGTTTTCCCCCTTTTCGGCAAGTAGACCAGTTTTGGATCTTCATTTGGGATATCTTCTAGGGAATGAGATAATAGTACTAGACGCTTGTCCTTGTACTATTATGAGTTCCAGATGACAATTTCAAGCGTAGTTACCTCGTTTTATTTTTATGATATATTAGAAGTCTGTTTTCCACATTTTGTATGAATCATCAGAAATCACTTTTCCCCATTTTCGGCAAGTAGACCAGTTTTGGATCTTCATTTGGGATCTCTTATACGGAATGAGATACAAATGATATAGGCTTCGCCTTGTACTATTATGAGTCCCTAATGCCTATTTCAAGCCTATTTAATCCATTTTTTGTATGATTCATCAGAAATGTCTGTTTTCCCAATTTTCGGCTGGTAAACCAGTTTCTTATCTTCATTTGGAATATCTTCTAGAGAATGAGATACAAGTAATAGAGGCTTCTCCTCGTACTATTAAGAGTCCTAGATGACTATTTCAAGCCTATTTACTCCATTTTCTATGTATGATTCAGCATAAGTCCGTTTTCCCCACTTTCGGCTAGTAGACCAGTTTCGGATCTTCAGTTGGGATCTCTTCTATGGAATGAGATACAAGTAATAGAGGCTTCTCCTTGTCCTATTATGAGTCCCTGATGACAATTTCAAGCCTATTTACTCCATTTTTTGTATGATTCATCAGAAGTCCGTTTTCCCCATTTTCGGCTAGTAGACCAGTTTCTTATCTTCATTTGGGATATCTTCTATAGAATAAGGTACAAGTAATAGAGGCTTCTCCTTGTACTATTATGAGTCCCAGATGACTATTTCAAGCCTAGTTACTCCACTTTTTTTGTATGATTCATCAGAAGTCCGTTTTCCCAATTTTCGGCAAGTAGACCAGTTTCGGATCTTCATTTGGGATCTCTTCTAGGGATTGAGATACAAGTAATAAAGGCTTTTTCTTATACAATTATAGGTCCCTGATCACTATTTCATGCCTATTTAGTCCATTTTTGGTATGATTTATCAGAAGTCTGTTTTCCCCATTTTCGGCTAGTAGACCAGTTTCTTATCTTCATTTGGGATATCTTCTAGAGAATGAGATACAAGTAATAGAGGCTTCTTCTTAAACTATTATGAGCCCGAGATGACTATTACCAGCCTATTTACTCCACTTTTTGGCAAGTAAGAGCAGTTTCGGATCTTCATTTGGGATATTTTCTAGGGAATTAGATACAAGTAATAGAGGCTTCTCCTTGTACTATTATGAGTCCCAGATGACTATTTGAAGCCTATATACTCCATCTTCTTTGCATGATTCAGCAGAAGTCCGTTTTCCCCACTCTCGCCTAGTAGACAAGTTTCAGATCTTCATTTGGGATCTCTTCGACGGAATGAGATACCAGTAATATAGGCTTCTCCTTGTACTATTATTAGTCCCTAATGACTATTTCAAGCCTATTTACTCCATTTTTTTGTATGAATCATCAGAAGTCTGTTTTCTCCATTTTCGGCTAGTAAACAAGTTTCTTATCTTCATTTGGGATATCTTCTAGAGAATGATATACAAGTAATAGAGGCTTCTCCTTGTACTATTAAGAGTCCTAAATGACTATATCAAACCTATTTACTCCATTTTCTTTATATCATTCAGCATAAGTCCGTTTTCCCCACTTTCAACTAGTAGACCAGTTTCGAATCTTCATTCGAGATCTCTTCTATGGAATGAGATACAAGTAATAAAGGCTTCGCCTTGTCCTATTATGAGTCCTTGATGATTCATCAGAAGTCCGTTTTCCCCATGGTTGGCAGGTAGACCAGTTTCGGATCTTCATTTGGGATCTCTTCTAGGGTTTGAGATACAAGTAATTGAGGTTTCTCCTTGTACAATATGAATCCCAGAGTACTATTTCAAGCATAGTTACTCCATTTTCTTTGTATGATTCATCAGAGGTCTGTTTTTCCCATTTTCGGCCAGTAGACCAGTTTCAGATCTTCATTTGGGATCTCTTCTACCGAATGAGATACAAGTAAAAGAGGCTTCTCCTTTTGCTATTATGAGTCCCTGATGACTATTTCAAGCCTATTTACTCAATTATTTTGTATGATTCATCAGAAGTCCGTTTTCCCCATTTTTGGCTAGTAGACCAGTTTCTTATCTTCATTTGCGATATGTTCTAGAGAATGAGGTACAAGTAATAGAGGCTTCTCCTTGTACTATTATGAGTCCCAGATGACTATTTTAAGCCTAGTTACTCCGTTTTCTTTGTATGGTTCATCAGAAGTCCGTTTTCTCCGTTTTCGGCAAGTAGACCATTTTTGGATATTCATTTGGGAACCCTTCTACGGAATAAGGTACAAGTAATAGAGGCTTCTCCTTGTACTATTATGAGTACCAGATGACTATTTCAAGCCTATGTACTCCATTTTCTTTGCATGATTCCGCAGAAGTCCGTTTTCCCTACTCTCGGCTAGTAGACAAGTTTCAGATCTTCATTTGGGATCTCTTCTACAGAATGGGATACAATTGAAATCGGCTTCTCCTTGTACTATTATGAGTCACTGATGCCTATTCCAAGCCTATTTACTCCATTTTTTTGTATGATTCATAAGAAGTCTGTTTTCCCCATTTTCGTCTAGTAAACCAGTTTCTTATCTTCATTTGGGATATCTTCTAGAGAATGAGATACAAGTAATAGAGCCTTCTCCATGTACTATTAAGAGTCCTAGATGACTATTTCAAGCCTATTTACTCTATTTTCTTTGTATGATTCAGCAGAAGTCCGTTTTCCACACTTTCGGCTAGTAGACCAGTTTCGGATCTTCATTTGGGATCTCTTCTATGGAATGAGATACAAGTAATAGAGGCTTGTCCTTGTCCTATTATGAGTCCATGATGACTATTTCAAGCATATTTACTCCATTTTTTTGTATGATTCATCAGAAGTCCTTTTGCCCTATTTTCGGCTAGTAGACCAGTTTCTTATCTTCATTTGGGAACTCTTCTAGAGAATGAGATACAAGTAATATAGGCTTTTCCTTAAACTATTATGAGCCCCAGATGACTATTTCAAGCCTATTTACTTCATTTTATTAGTATGATTCATTAGAAATCTGTTTTCCCCATTTTCGGCAAGTAGACTAGTTTCGGATCTTCATTTGGGATATCTTCCAGGTAATATGATAGATGTAATAGAGGCTTCTACTTGTACTATTATGAGTCCCAGATGACTATTGTAAGCCTAGTTACTCAGTTTTCTTTGTATGGTTCATCTGAAGTCGGTTTTCCCCATTTTTGGCAAGTATACCAGTTTTAGATCTTCATTTGGGATCCCTTGAAGTGATTGAGATACAAGTAATTGAGGCTTCTCGTTGTACAATATCAATTCCAGATGACTATTTCAAGCCTATTTACTCCATTTTCTTTGTATGATTCAGCAGAACTCCGTTTTCCCCACTTTCGACTAGTAGACCAGTTTTGGATTTCTTTTGGGATCTCTTCTATGGAATGTGACACAAGTAATAGAGGCTTGTCCGTGTCCTATTATGAGTCCCTGATGACTATTTTAAGCCTATATACTCTATTTTTTTTGTATGATTCATCAGAAGTCCGTTTTCCTCATTTTCGGCTAGTAGACCAGTTTTTATCTTCATTTGGGAACACTTCTAGAGAATGAGATACAAGTAATAGAGGCTTCTCCTTAAACTACTATGAGCCCAAGATGATTATTTCAAGCCTATTTACTCTATTTTATTAGTATGATTCATTATAAATCTGTTTTCCCCATTTTCGGCAAGTATACTAGTTTCGGATCTTCATTTGGGATATCTTCGAGGTAATGAGATAGAAGTAATAGAGGCTTCTCCATGTTCTATTATGAGTCCCAGATGACTATTGTAAGCCTAGTTACTCGGTTTTCTTTGTATGGTTGATCAGAAGTCCGTTTTCCCCATTTTTTGGCAAGTAGACCAGTTTCAGATCTTTATTTGGGATCTCTTCTAGTGATTGAGATATAAGTAATTGAGGCTTCTCATTGTACAATATCAATCCCAGATGACTATTTCAAGCATAGTTACTCCATTTTCTTTGTATGATTCATCAGAAGTCCGTTTTTTCCATTTTCGGCTAGTAGACAAGTTTCAGATCTTCATTTGGGATCTCTTCTACGGAATGAGATACAAGTAATAGAGGCTTCTCCTTGTACTATTATAAGGCCCAGATGACTATTTCAAGCCTAGTTACGCTGTTTTCATTTTATGTTATATCAGAAGTCTGTGTTCCCCATTTTCGACTAGTAGATCAGTTTTGGATCTTCATTTGGGAACTTTTCTACGGAATGAGGTACAAGTAATATAGGCTTCTCCTTGTACTATTATGAGTCCCAGATGACTATGATAAGCCTAGTTACTCTGTTTCCTTTGTATGGTTCATCCGAAGTCCGTTTTCCCCATTTTTGGCAAGTAGACCAGTTTCAGATCTTCATTCGGGATCTCTTCTAGGGAATGAGATAAAAGTACTACAGGCTTCTCCTTGTACTATTATGAGTCCCAGATGACTAATTCAAGCCTAGTTACTCCGTTTTCTTTTTATGATATATCAGAAGTCTGTTTTCCCCATTTTCGGCTAGTAGACCAGTTTTGGATCTTTATTTGGGAACTCTTCTATGGAATGAGGTACAAGTAATAGAGGCTTCTACTTGTACTATTATTAGTCCCAGATGACTTTGTCAAGCCTATTTACTCTATTTTCTTTGCATGATTCAGCAGAAATCCGTTTTCCCCACTCTCGACTAGTAGACAAGTTGAAGATCTTCATTTGGGATCTCTTCTACGGAATGAGATACAAATGATATAGGCTTCTCCTTGTACTATTAGGAGTCCCTGATGCCTATTTCAAGCCTATTTACTCCATTTTTTTCTATGATTCATCAGAAGTCTGTTTTCCCCATTTTCGGCTAGTAAATCAATTTCTTATCTTCATTTGGGATATCTTCCAGAGAATGAGATACAAGTAATAGAGGCTTCTCCTTGAACTATTAAGAGTCCTATAAGACTATTTCAAGCCTATTTATTCCATTTTCTTTGTAAGATTCAGCAGAAGTCCATTTTCCCCACTTTCGGCTAGTAGACCAGATTTGGATCTTCATTTGGGATCTCTTCTATGGAATGAGATACAAGTAATAAAGGCTTCTCCTTGTCCTATTATGAGTCGCTGATTACTGTTTCAAGACCATATACTCCATTTTTGTATGATTCATGAGAAGTTTGTTTTTCCCATTTTCGGCTAGTTGACCAGTTTCTTATCTTCATTTGGGAACATTTCTTGAGAATAAGATACAAGTAATAGAGGCTTCTCCTCAAACTATTATGAGCCCAAGATGACTATTTCAAGCTATTTACTCTATTTTATTAGTATGATTCATTAGATATCTGTTTTCCCCATTTTCGGCAAGTAGACTAGTTTCGGATCTTCATTTGGGATATCTTCCAGGTAATGAGATAGAAGTAATAGAGGCTTCTCCTTGTACTAATATGAGTCCCAGATGACTATTGTAAGCCTAGTTACTCGGTTTTCTTTGTATGGTTCATCAGAAGTTCGTTATCCCCATTTTTTGGCAAGTAGACCAGTTTCAGATCTTCATTTGGGATCTCTTGTAGTGATTGAGATACAAGTAATTGAGGCTTCTCCTTGTACAATATCAATCCTAGATGACTATTTCAAGCCTATTTACTCCATTTTCTTTGTATGATTCAGCAGAAGTCCGTTTTCCCCACTTTCGGCTAGTAGACCAGTTTTGGATCTTCTCTTGGGATCTCTTCTATAGAATGAGATACAAGTAATAGAGGCTTCTTCGTGTCCTATTATGAGTCCCAGATGACTATTTCAAGCCTATATACTCCATTTATTTGTATGATTCACCAGAAGTCCGTTTTTCCCATCTTCGGCTAGTAGACCAGTTTCTTATCTTCATTTGGGAACACTTCTAGAGAATGAGATACAAGTAATTGAGGCTTCTCCTCAAACTACTATGAGGCCAAGATGAGTATTTCAAGCCTATTTACTCTATTTTATTAGTATGATTCATTAGAAATCTGTTTTCCCTATTTTCGGCAAGTAGACTAGTTTCGGATATTCATTTGGGATATCTTCCAGGTAATGAGATAGAAGTAATAGAGGCTTCTCCATGTACTATTATGAGTCTCAGATGACTATTGTAAGCCTAGTTACTCGGTTTTCTTTGTATGGTTCATCAGATGTCCGTTTTCCCCATTTTTTGGCAAGTAGACCAGTTTCAGATCTTCATTTGGGATCTCTTCAAGTGATTGAGATACAAGTAATTGAGGCTTCTTCTTGTACAATATCAATCCCAGATGACTATTTCAAGCATAGTTACTCCATTTTCTTTGTATGATTCATCAGAAGTCCGTTTTCCCCATTTTCGGCTAGTAGACCAGTTTCGGATCTTCATTTGGGTTCTCTTCTACGGAATGAGATACAAGTAATAGAGGTTTCTCCTTGAACTATTACAAGTCCCAGATGACTATTTCAAGCCTAGTTACTCTGTTTTCATTTTATGTTATATCAGATGTCTGTTTTCCCCATTTTCGGCTAGTAGATCAGTTTTGGATCTTCATTTGGGAACTCTTCTACAGAATGAGGTACAAGTGATAGAGGCTTCTCCTTGTACTATTATGAGTCCCAGATGACAATGATAAGCCTAGTTACTCTGTTTTCTTTGTATGGTTCATCCGAAGTCTGTTTTCCCCATTTTTGGCAAGTAGACCAGTTTCAGATCTTCATTCGGGATCTCTTCTAGGGAATGAGATAAAAGTACTAGAGGCATCTCCTTGTACTATTATGAGTCCCAGATGACTAATTCAAGCCTAGTTACTCCGTTTTCTTTTTATGATAAATCAGAAGTCTGTTTTTCCCATTTTCGGTAGTAGACCAGTTTTGGATCTTTATTTGGGAACTCATCTACAGAATGAGGGACAAGTAATAGAGGCTTCTCCTTGTACTATTATTAGTCCCAGATGACTTCTTCAAGCCTATTTACTCCATTTTATCTGCATGATTCAGCAGAAATCTGTTTTCCCCACTCTCGACTAGTAGACAAGTTTCAGATCTTCATTTGGGATCACTTCTACGGAATGAGATACAAATGATATCGGCTTCTCCTTGTACTATTATGAGTCCCTGATTCCTATTTCAAGCTTATTTACTCTATTTTTTGAATGATTCATCACAAGTCTGTTTTCCCCATTTTTGGCTAGTAAATCAGTTTCTTATCCTCATTTGGGATATCTTCTAGAGAAGGAGATACAAGTAATAGAGGCTTCTCCTTGTACTATTAAGAGTCCTAGAGGACTATTTCAAGCCTATTTATTCCATTTTCTTTGTATGATTCAGCAGAAATCCGTTTTCCCCACTTTCGGCTAATAGACCAGTTTTGGATCTTCATTTAGGATCTCTTCTATGGAATGAGATACAAGTAATAGAGGCTTATCTTTGTCCTATTATGAGTCCTTGATGACTATTTCAAGCCTATATACTCCATTTTTTTGTATGATTCATCAGAAGTCCGTTTTCCCCATTTTCGGCTAGTAGACCAGTTTCTTATCTTCGTTTGGGAACACTTCTAAAGAATGAGATACAAGTAATAGAGGCTTCTCCTCAAACTACTATGAGCCCAAGATGACTATTTCAAGCCTATTTACTCTATTTTATTAGTATGATTCATTAGAAATCTGTTTTCCCCATTTTCGGCAAGTAGACTAGTTTCGGATCTTCATTTGGGATATCTTCCAGGTAATGAGATAGAAGTAATAGAGGCTTCTCCTTGTACTAATATGAGTCCCAGATGACTATTGTAAGCCTAGTTACTCGGTTTTCTTAGTATGGTTCATCAGAAGTCCATTTTCCCCATTTTTTGGCAAGTAGACCTGTTTCAGATCTTCATTTGGGATCTCTTCTAGTGATTGAGATACAAGTAATTGAGGCTTCTCCTTGTACAATATTAATCCCAGATGACTATTTCAAGCATAGTTACTCCATTTTCTTTGTATGATTCAGCAGAAGTCCGTTTTCCCCACTTTCGGCTAGTAGACCAGTTTCGGATCTTCTCTTGGGATCTCTTCTACGGAATGAGATACTAGTAATAGAGGCTTCTTCGTGTCCTATTATGAGTCCCAGATGACTATTTCAAGACTAGTTACTCCGTTTTCATTTTATGTTATATCAGAAGTCTGTTTTCCCTATTTTCGGCTAGTAGATCAGTTTTGGATCTTCATTTGGGATCTCTTCTAAGAATGAGATAAAAGTACTAGAGGCTTCTCCTTGTACTATTATGAGTCCCTGATGATGATTTCAAGCCTATTTACTCCATTTTTTGTATGATTCATCAGAAGTCTGTTATAAGCTTAGTTACTCTGTTTTCTTTGTATGGTTCATCCGAAGTCCGTTTTCCCCATTTTTGGCAAGTATACCAGTTTCAGAACTTCATTCGGGATCTCTTCTAGGGAATGAAATAAAAGTACTAAAGGCTTCTCCTTGTACTATTATGAGTCCCAGATGACTAATTCAAGACTAGTTACTCCGTTTTCTTTTTATGATATATCAGAAGTCTGTTTTCCCCATTTACGGCTAGTAGATCAGTTTTGGATCTTCATTTGGGAACTCTTCTACGGAATGAGATACAAGTAATAAAGGCTTCTCCTTGTACTAATATGAGTCTCAACTGAGTATTATAAGCCTAGCTACTCTGTTTTCTTTGTATGGTTCATCTAAAGTCCGTTTTCCCCATTTTTGGCAAGTAGACCAGTTTCAGATCTTCATTCGGGATCTCTTCTAGGGAATAAGATAAAAGTACTAGAGGATTCTCCTCGTACTATTGTGAGTCCCAGATGATTAATTCAAGCCTAGTTACTCTGCTTTCTTTTTATGATATATCAGAAGTCTGTTTTCCCCATTTTCGGCTAGTAGACTAGTTTTGGATCTTCATTTGGGACCTCTTCTACAGAATGAGGTATAAGTAATAGAGGCTTCTCATAGTACTATTATGAGTCCCAGATGACTTCTTCAAGCCTATTTACTCCATTTTATCTGCATGATTCAGCAGAAATCTGTTTTCCCCACTCTCGACTAGTAGACAAGTTTCAGATCTTCATTTGGGATCACTTCTACGGAATGAGATACAAATGATATCGGCTTCTCCTTGTACTATTATGAGTCCCTGATGCCTATTTCAAGCTTATTTACTCCATTTTTTGAATGATTCATCACAAGTCTGTTTTCCCCATTTTTGGCTAGTAAATCAGTTTCTTATCCTCATTTGGGATATCTTCTAGAGAAGGAGATACAAGTAATAGAGGCTTCTCCTTGTACTATTAAGAGTCCTAGATGACTATTTCAAGCCTATTTATTCCATTTTCTTTGTATGATTCAGCAGAAATCCGTTTTCCCCACTTTCGGCTAATAGACCAGTTTTGGATCTTCATTTAGGATCTCTTCTATGGAATGAGATACAAGTAATAGAGGCTTCTCCTTGTCCTATTATGAGTACCAGATGGCTATTTCAAGCCTATATACTCCATTGTTTTGTATGATTCATCAGAAGTCCGTTTTCCCCATTTTCGGCTAGTAAACCAGTTTCGGATCTTCGTTTGGGAACACTTCTAGAGAATGAGATACAAGTAATAGAGGGTTCTCCTTGTATTATTATAAGTCCTAGATGAATATTTCAGGCCTAGTTACTCCGTTTTCATTTTATGATATATCAGAAGTATGTTTTCCCCATTTTCGGCGAGTAGATCAGTTTTGGATCTTCATTTGGGAACTCTTCTACGGAATGAGATACAAGTGAAAGAGGCTTCTCCTTGTACTATTATGAGTCTCAGATGACTATTAAAAGCCTAGTTACTCTGTTTTCTTTGTATGGTACATCCGAAGTCCGTTTTCCTCATTTTTGGCAAGTAGACCAGTTTCAGAACTTCATTCGGCATATCTTCTAGGGAATGCGATAAAAGTACTAGAGGCTTCTCCTTCTACTATTATGAGTCCCAGATGACTAATTCAAGCCTACTTACTCCGTTTTCTTTTTATGATATATCAGAAGTCTGTTTTCCCCATTTTCGGCTAGTTGACCAGTTTTGGATCTTTATTTGGGAACTCTTCTACGGAATGAGGTACAAGTAATAGAGGCTTCTCCTTGTACTATTATTAGTCCCAGATGACTATTTCAGGCCTATTTACTCCCTTTATTTGCATGATTCAGCAAAAATCCGTTTTCCCCACTCTCGGCTAGTAGACAAGTTTCAGATCTTCATTTGGGATCTCTTCTACGGAATGAGATACAAATGATATAGGCTTCTCTTTGTATTATTATGAGTCCCTGATGCCAATTTCGAGCCTATTTACTCCATTTTTTTGTATGATTCATCAGAAGTCTGTTTTCCCCATTTTCGGCTAGTAAACCAGTTTCTTATCTTCAATTGGGATATCTTCTAGAGAATGAGATACAAGTAATAGAGGCTTCTCCTTGTACTATTAAGAGTCCTAGATGACTATTTCAAGCCTATTTACTCCATTTTCTTTGTATGATTCAGCAGAACTCCATTTTCCCCTCTTTCGGCTAGTAGACCAGTTTTGGATTTCTTTTGGGATCTCTTCTATGGAATGTGACACAAGTAATAGAGGCTTGTCCGTGTCCTATTATGAGTCCCTGATGACTATTTTAAGCCTATATACTCTATTTTTTTGTATGATTCATCAGAAGTCCGTTTTCCTCATTTTCGGCTAGTAGACCAGTTTTTATCTTCAATTGGGAACACTTCTAGAGAATGAGATACAAGTAATAGAGGCTTCTCCTCAAACTACTATGAGCCCAAGATGATTATTTCAAGCCTATTTTATTAGTATGATTCATTATAAATCTGTTTTCCCCATTTTCGGCAAGTATACTAGTTTCGGATCTTCATTTGGGATATCTTCGAGGTAATGAGATAGAAGTAATAGAGGCTTCTCCTTGTACTATTATCAGTCCCAGATGGCTATTGTAAGCCTAGTTACTCGGTTTTCTTTGTATGGTTGATCAGAAGTCCGTTTTCCCCATTTTTTGGCAAGTAGACCAGTTTCGGATCTTTATTTGGGATCTCTTCTAGTGATTGAGATATAAGTAATTGAGGCTTCTCATTGTACAATATCAATCCCAGATGACTATTTCAAGCATAGTTACTCCATTTTCTTTGTATGATTCATCAGAAGTCCGTTTTTTCCATTTTTGGCTAGTAGACAAGTTTCAGATCTTCATTTGGGATCTCTTCTACGGAATGAGATACAAGTAATAGAGGCTTCTCCTTGTACTATTATAAGGCCCAGATGACTATTTCAAGCCTAGTTACGCTGTTTTCATTTTATGTTATATCAGAAGTCTGTGTTCCCCATTTTCGACTAGTAGATCAGTTTTGGATCTTCATTTGGGAACTTTTCTACGGAATGAGGTACAAGTAATAGAGGCTTCTCCTTGTACTATTATGAGTCCCAGATGACTATGATAAGCCTAGTTACTCTGTTTCCTTTGTATGGTTCATCCGAAGTCCGTTTTCCCCACTTTCAGCTAGTAGACCAGTTTTGGATCTTCATTTGGGATCTCTTCTATGGAATGAGATACAAGTAATAGAGGCTTCTCCTTGTCCTATTATGAGTCCCTGATGACTATTTCAAGCCTGTATACTCCATTTTTTTGTATGATTCATCAGAAGTCCGTTTTCTCCATATTTGGCAAGTACACCAGTTTCAGATCTTCATTTGGTATCTCTTATACGGAATGAGATACAAGTAATAGAGGCTTCTCCTTTTACTATTATGAGTCCCAGATGACTATTTCAAGCCTATTTACTCCATTTTTCTTGTATGATTCATTAGAAGTCCGTTTTCCCCATTTTTGGCTAGTAGACCACTTTCTTATCTTCATTTGGGATATGTTCTAGAGAATGAGGTACAAGTGTAGAGGCTTTTCCTTGTACTATTATGAGTCCCAGATGACTATTGTAAGCCTAGTTATTCCGTTTTCTTTGTATGTTTCAGCAGAAGTCCGTTTTTCCTACTTTCGGCTAGTAGACCAGTTTCAGATCCTCATTTGAGATCTCTTCTATGGAATGAGATACAAGTAATAGAGGCTTCTCCTTGTCCTATTATGAGTCCCAGATGACTATTATAAGCCTAGTTACTCTGTTTTCTTTGTATGGTTCATCCGAAGTCCGTTTTCCCCATTTTCGGCAAGTAGACCAGTTTCAGATCTTTATTTGGGATCTCTTCTAGGTAATGAGATAAAAGCAATAGAGGCTTCTCATGGTACTATTATGAGTCCCAGATGACTATTTCAAGCCTATTTACTCTATTTTCTTTGTATGATTCGGCCGAAGTCCGTTTTCCCCACTCTCGGCTAGTAGACAAGTTTCAGATCTTCATTTGGGATCTCTTTTACGGAATGATATACAAATAATATAGGCTTCTACTTGTACTATTATGAGTCCCTGATGATTATTTCAAGCCTATTTACTCCATTTTTTGTATGATTCATCAGAAGTCTGTTTTCCCCATTTTCGGCTAGTAAACCAGTTTCTTATCTTCATTTGGGATATCTTCTAGAGAATGAGATACAAGTAATAGAGAATTCTCCTAGACGAGATCGAGTGACGAGGTCGCTCTAGATGAGCACGGATCGATCGGTCCTATCTAGATCGACCGATCTAAAATGTCTCGGGAAATTCTTGGAGTTTAGATCGATCGATCCAAAGATGGATCGACCGATCTATTTTCTCTCGGGAAAATCCTGTAAAGACAGATCGATCACTCGACTCGATCCATCACTCGATCTAAATCGAATCGACCCCTGAATTGAGTACATGGCTCGATCACGGGGACTCAGCCCAGTTGACCAAAAGTCAAGGAACGAGTGAGTATAATCGATCTAAGACACGATTTTAATTCAATCGAGTCACTAATCGATCAAATCTCTCGATCCAGCCATTATGGGCATGAGATCGAGTCCTAGATCGACCGAAGGGACTCGATCTCCTGCCGAGGTAACATTTTCTTTTCCCTCCCTTACTCTTTCCCTCTGCATTTTAAATTCAAAACTTGGTCAAGGCAGGAATCTTTGACCATGAAAGATGTGCCTTGACAAAGACTTTTGTCAGAAACAGCTTTTCTTACCCATGGTTTCGTGTTTTGTTGGCCTTTAAATGTTTTCAATAACTTTCACACTCTCTCACTTTTGTTACCTCTATTTAAAAGCAAATAGAGTGTGAAATTTTTGTTTTCTAAGGGGCTAACGAGTTTTCTAAATCCAATCTTGCAAAGGTATTTTCAAATCTTCAAGAAAATCTCCTTTTATTTCGCTTGATTGTTTTAGATACTAGGAGCAGTTTTGGTTTTTAAAATAGCTTGATAATAGGAATAATTCTAGATTTTTCTGAGATTCTAGATTTGCTTTCCTATTATTTTGCTATAATTTTCATAAATCCACAAAAATGCTAGGTTAATAGTTACAGATTTTCTCCTTTGCTTCTCTCTTTCTCTCTACAAGCCGCCGATTTGCTCATATTTTGCTTGAGAAACTTGTTTCAGGCACAATGGCACCTAAAAGAACAAGAGAGGAGACAGCACAAGAGGAAGAGAATCAAGAGGTAGCTGTTCAAGAAAGGGTTCGTTGGAGTAAGGCTGAGAAACGGGACAAGGAACGGCTTCAAAGGCTGAAGTTCGAGCCAACTAAGTTTGCGGACAGGGGATTGCTGTCTAAAATGGGGACTCTGGAGGATTTTGATCAACTACTCCAGAAGATAGGGCTGAGATGTTTGTCACGGATGGATTGCCCAACCTATCCCGAAGTGACAATCGACTTCCTTGCCACTCTGGAGCTTGCGTACAAGAATCCTAGCGTCCCAATTCCTCCTCAAGGCCGCCTCTCCTTCAAGATAAAGCGACAAGCCTTCAGCCTCTCAATCCCCGAGCTCTGCCAAGCTTATTGCCTCAATGCAGGTGCCACAAGAGTGGAGTTTCCCTCCTTCACTCAAGCAAACAGCTTTTGGGACCTCATCGCCAATGAAGACTACAAGGCGAATACCACGAAGATCAAGCGAGTGAGGAACCCGGTGCTACGTTACACCTTGAAGCTGATGGCCAACACTTTTAGTGGTCGGTCCGTAGCCCCCATGGTAACCAAGACGGAGCTTTGCTTCTTGTTCCAAGGCCTCAAGCATCTTCTTTGTGATCCGGATGAGAATGATGAGCCGTTGGAAGACCAGCTCGAAGATAGCATGAACTACGGGTGCATCCTCGCCGCTTCATTGGTCAAATACAAGGCGTATGCCCTGAGATGCAAGGCAACTTCGTCACTCATTGGCGGTTTCCTCACTCCTTGGTTCGTACAAGCCGGCGTGCCGCTCCAGAACTTCACTATCATACCGGATAGAGCCTCCATGGACGAGACATACCTGAGGAACACCGACAGCTTGGGACGCACGCCAGCCGAGGGCTTCTTTGAATACTTATTCATTGACGAGGAGAATGAGAAGAGGGTGTGTATACTGCCAAACCTGAACGAGACGAGGCTGTTGGGAGTTGGGAACATCGAGTTTCTTCCAAGCGTAGAGGAGTGCTTTGCTCTTCTAGGAGGCACAACCGCCATCCAAGGAGCTCCTCGCCCAAGGTCAGAGTCTCCTGCCACGGATGATGAGATGCCCGAAGCCTTTGTCCTTCCCAAGATTAACTTTGAGCCGCGGACCAAAACAGAAAAGTTCTTTGCTTCTGTTGTGGAGATGCAAAGGAAGATCAACAAATGGCAAAGCAAGGTCATCAAGAAGCTTGCCAAGAAAGTCAAGGCGCTTCAAGGGAGTCCACCAAAGAAGGCTGCAAGTGAAGAGGTTCACCAACCGGAGAAGAGGAGGTTCTTAACCGGCGGTATTGTCATCCGTGAGCCACAAGGCGAAGAGCAACAGGCCCGCCATTCAGTCCATGGTTTCCCAACCGAGGATAAGGGCAAGGACATAGCCCGACGCTCCTCTAGCAAGCGCAACTCCGCTGGAACATCCTCAAGTTCCAGCCGAGTCTAGCTCTGAGGTACCAAACGACCTACCCTTGTATATACCGTTCATATTTTCTTTCTTTTTGCATTGTGTTTTGAGCTCCTTTGAATTTGTTTGCCACCGGGACGGTGTCATTCAAGTTTGGGGGAGTATGTGTGTGGTTTGACAAGTTTATTCTGATCTTATTTTCCCTTTAGCATCCTTGAGTCTTCATTGCATGAAAAATTGGTAAAATTTTTAAAAATTTTAAGAAAAATTCATGTAGTTGCATTCATCTTGTTAAGCATTTTTGGATTGAGTCTAGAATTTTTAAGCATCTACGTTGTTTGCATTTGCATAAGGGGTTAAAGTTTTCTTAAAAAGCTGTTTTAAGCTTATGAAAAGTTTCAATATCCTAGTTATTAGTTCTCTAATGCTTTGCTCACACTTTGAAAGTAAGTTCTTACCATGCTTGGATCACTAGTTTTGATTTTCGTGACTTGAATTGAACTCTCATGATTTGAAACTTGTCCTATTAAGTGAGAACCCTAATTTGAATTTTTAAATATCATCCTTATGCATTTGAAAATGAACACATGGATTTTAAAATATTTAGGCTCTCTTCTTCCTTTTAACACTCTTTGTGAGGGTAAGTAGAACTCCCACCTTGACCCTTACCTTTCTTTGAAGCCAAGTTTTCGTGTGTGACATCATTGTGAGGCCTCTTCCGGTTTGAACTTAGCATAAAGTGTTACGTTTAGGCGACATGATTAGGTTCTCATATGATTACTAACTTTGCATTTTGAAGCTAGATGTGGGTTTAGGATAAGTTTGGGGGATCATTGGGGTTGCTTTCATACTTATATGCTTTCGGTCTCAAAAAGAGTTTGGTATTTGAAGTAAGAGAAATGTTTTAAGTGAAAGGTTTTGTGTTTAAAAGGTAAAATGCTCTAATAATTTCAGAAGATAACTCTCTCAAAAAAAAAAATAATATAAAAAATAAATAAATAAAAGAGCATAAGTGCCAAAAATAAAAGAAAAGAAAAAGAAAAAAATATATATAAGAGAGTTATCGATAAGAAAGAATTAAAGAGCTTAGTATTTTCAAACCTTTTCACTAATCTAAAAGAGTTAAAATGCTTTCTGTTTTGTGTTTGGGGATTGCTAAGCTTTTACTTTGGGAAAAAAAGATAGACTCTAAGTGGTGAGTGAGCTTAAATAAAAATAAATGAGAGGGGTTTTAGGATCATTGTTAGTTTACATGGGTAGATGAGAATCTGATCATGTATGCATCAATTGCCTTTACCTTTAGCATTATGCATAAAGTTCTTACCATTTTTGAGAGAAACCCTTGCTTTTAATAAAAACCCTTTTTCAAATGAGATCATTCTATGCTCATAGCCTTTATCCTTAGCCAAATGTGTTCTGCTTTAAAGTGCATAAGTTTGATTCATGGTTCGGTTGTTAATGAATGTTAAAGGATGAGTTTCTTTGATTGTTTGGAATAAGACAGTCATGATTTGAAATTTTTAGTGTGATGAGTATGGCTAAGTTCTTTGGAGTATGAGTGTGTGTATTGCATTTTAGAACTAGTAACTAGGACGTTGAGATTGATTCATTTGAAAGACACTTTTGCAAGAAGCTTAAACCCCCGTTTGTTTTAAAAACCTCTCTCCCTTCTTTAATTTTGTTTGCCTGAGGGCAAGCAAAAGGTAAGTTTGGGGGAGTTGATATAGCTGCATATTCCATGCATTTTGCATACATATAAGTTAGTTTCTCACGCATATACATTGCATTTTAGGTTAGTTTGTATCACTTTAGGTCCTAGAGTGTTCTTGCATCAGCATATGCAAATTTCTTGCATTTTGCATCGCATACAGGTTGTTCTCGGCTACTTCGGAGTCTTGGAAGGTTCGTACACATACTGAGGCTCGTGAGGAAGTTCGTGGGACTTGGAGGATTCAGGAATGCTTGCTAAGGACCAGAGATCGATAGGAGGATCGAGCATTGCCGGTCGATCTAGATGAGATCGACCAGAAGATCGAATAGTCCAGCCGATCCAAGGGAACTGATCGAGACGAAGATCGAGTGAAGTGACCGATCAAGGAGTACGGACGTAAATGACGCCATGCAGATCGAGAGTTGGATCGAGTCAACCACTCGATCCTCCAAAGATCGATTCCAAGATCGAACAAAGCACCCGATCCACCGAAGAAGATCGAGACACAGATCGAGCCAAAGTCACGATGTCCGAAGATGATCGAGCAAGGTGCTCGATCTCGAGGTCGATCTCAGTGCTTTAACCGTTTTTGGCCGCTAGCGAGGGGAGGGGGGGACCATCGAGCTGTTTGGCATATTTTGGGAAGGCGGCGATTATGCTTTCCCACACACGTTTTCACTTTATCATTATCATCTTTTTCTCTCTGTTCGAAGGCGATTCCGCCATTGTTAGACTTTGAGCTTTGTTCTTGAATATTTTGAATCGTTTTAAGCTTAATCCATCGTTTTTATGTTTATCGTTTCATCTTCCATGCTTTGCTTGGTTTATTTAATGTGTAGTGAGTAGTTTAATCGGGTTTTGGGGTTGAGAGGATTCAAAAGGGTCGAAAAGGTTTTCAAGTTTGGTGTTTTCTTGTTCTTAATGGCTTTCTCTTCTAAGATGTCTAGTTCTTAAGGCTTAAAGAGTCTCACGCCAAGATCTTTATGATCAGAGAGAGCTCTTACTTTGACAGGATCCAGAGATCTCTGAAAATCGCATCCTAGAGACTAGTTACTCTTTCCCAAACGCCATGGTAGTTTAGAGGACTAGTTAAGCCGTGTGTTTGAAATCTGTTTTCCTTGCCTTTCAATCTCTTCTTCCGCCAAACGCCATGGGTCTGGAGGAGAGAATGGGAGAGTGATCCATACCACACGCCATGGATGGATCTTGTTTTGTTTTCAAGGCTTAGAGAACTTCACAAAGTGAGTAGATCCAGAGTTTTCAAACCAAGCTTGAACCTTTGAAACCCCTGAACGTGAATCTCAACCCTAGACCCTCTTTTTAGTATTTCTTAGCCTTTGTCAATCATTCGCTCGTTGCTTGCTTGCACCTTGTTCAGTAGATTCGTTTTCACTTAATCTGTCTTTTAAATTGATCGTTGTAGCTCGATCTAGTGGTCGATCCAGTAGTAAAATTTTATAAATTCATAGCTTTGCATTTTAATCATTCTGTTTGTTCGTCGTCGTAGCTAGTTCATTCCTGGTATTTTTAAAATAGTTTTTCCCTGCATCTAATCATTGCATCTAGTTTTTAGGAATTTCACAAAACCGTTCACCATTTGCCTAGCTTTACTCGATCCTTGCATTCTCATTGCACCTTCTAGCTCCTGGATTGGATTGATTCCTCTTGCATTCTATACTACGACTGTGTGCTGCTTGTGTTTTGATAACCTCCTGTTGCATTTGCTCACCCCTAGAAAAAAAATGTTATCATTTGTCTCCTCACATCTCTTGAGAACCCTGCAAAGATTTGACAAACAACCACCATACGAAGCACCATACACAGAAAAATCATCCATGAAAACCTCTACCATTTCCTCTATAAGGTCAGAGAAAATAGACATCATACACCTTTGAAAGGTTGCTGGTGCATTACATAACCCAAATGGCATCCTTCGTTATGCAAAGGTACCATAAGAGCATGTGAAAGTTGTTCTCTTGGTCATTTAGGTGAATGGGGATTTGAAAGAAACCGCTATAGCCATCTAGAAAACAGTAGTATGGATGATTGGCTAATCTCTATAGCATTTGGTCAAAGAAGGGAAGAGGGAAATGATCTTTCCTAGTGGCTCTGTTGAGTTTCCTATAGTCAATACACATTCTATGTCCGGTCATTGTCCTAGTAGGAATTTACTCATCTTTTTCATTTCTTATAACCGTGTTACCCCCTTTCTTTGGTACCACATTGACTGGAGAGACCCATGTGCTATCACTGATAGGGTATATCACGTCAGCTTCTAAGAGTTTTAAGATTTCTTTCTTGACTACTTCTTTTAAATGCAGGTTCAAACGTCTTTGATGCTGTATGGAAGATGTGTTTTCATTGTCTAAATAAATCCTATTAGTACAAAGCATTGGTGAAAGGCCATTGATGTCACTGAAAGAGTACCCAATGGCCTTTCTATACTTCCTCAGCTCCTTAAGGAGTGAGTCTAACTCATCATCATTTAGATTTTCATTCACAATGACCGGATAAGTATCATTTGATCCTATGAAAGCGTACCTTAGCCCATTTGGAAGCTGCTTTAGGTCCACCTTTGGGGCTAGCAGCTCACTCCAGTCCTCCTCTTGGCTTGTGTTGAGGTTGCTGTCTTCATTCGCCCCTTTCGAACCCGAGTCATGAGCTCTTAAGCTACCTTCTTGGACCGTTCCTACCGCAGAGATCGAGCCAGTCAGTCGATCGCTCCCTCGTTCTAGGCTGGATCGAGTGCACTCCCACGATTCACTTGCTCGATTGGATATGGATCGAGCAGGAGATCGATTCACGAGGTCGTTCTCTGAACAGATCGGGTTGTCTCGGTCGATCATCTCATCGATCTCTTTCCTGGATCGAGAAATCTGGTCGATTTCCAGGTCGATCTCTAGGCAATGGCCTTCATCTTCTTTCACAACCTTGCGAGAATCAAGGATGCCTACATATTCCTGGGTTTGTTCACTCAAGAAACCATACTCTCCACACTCCTTTGTCAAAGCCAGATGTAGATGATCCTCTTGTGCCAATTCCTCAAGCAACTCATCGGCCAATGCATTCAAAGCTACTCTGTAGAACACTTGTCTATTAATCGTTGGCTTCTTTAAGACTTCGTTGATGTCAAAGTTCAGTTTGATGTCTTTGCCCATGTGCAGAGAAATCTTGCCATTCTTCACGTCTATGATGGCCCCAGCAGTTGCTAGAAAGGGTCTACCAAGGATTAGAGGGTCTCTTGGTTCCTTATCCATTTCTAGAACTACAAAATCTGTTGGCACTTTCACGTTGCTAATCCTCCAGGGTAGGTCCTCAAGCATGTCTACAGGGAGCCTTATACTTCGATCAGCCAGAATGAGTGAGATTCTACACTCCTTACACTTGGTAAAGCCTAGCTTTTTGGCGATGGCGTGAGGCATAAGGCTAATGCTTGCCCCAAGATCACACAAGCAACTTTTAAACTTCAAAGGGCCTATTGCACAAGGGATAGTGAATGACCTCGGATCTCCTAGCTTCTTCGGAGCTATCTCCTTGTGGATGATCGCACTGCATTCTTGACTCAATACCAAGACCTCTTCACTCTCTTTATCTTTCTTAGCAAGAGTGTCTTTCAAAAACTTGGCGTATTTTGGCACCATAGCCAAACAATCAACAAACAGCAGTTTTATCTCGACGTCCTTCAAGAGCTTCTCAAACAGGGCTCTATGCTTCTCAACCAACTGCTTCTTGAAACGTCCAGGGAAGGGGAGCTTTGGTTTGTAAGGTGGAGGCAAGAAAACTTCTTTCCCTTTGCTGACTTCCTCCACTTTTTTCTCCAAAACCGCTTCCTTGCCTTTCTTTGGCCTTGCAATGTAGACATTGTCAAATGTGATCGCTTGAACATTTAAGAGATTACTCTCCCCCCTCTTGAATCACAATGTCCTCATTGTCCTCAGGTATAGACCGTGGTGGTAGCTCTTTCCCACTCCTCAAAGTGATCGCATTTGCATACTCTTTAGGGTTTGTCTTATACTTTCCGGGTAAGCTACCTTGACCGCTTGAACTGGCTTTTCCTTTCTCTAGCTGGTGAATCTTGTTTTTCACGTCAGTGATTTGTGTAGATACCTCAGTAAGAGAAGAGTCCAGCCTATTGTTCATATCAACAAATTTTTGATTTGTATATGCTTGTCCTTGAAGTAATTGTTGGACCATAGCTTGTACTGGATCTTGTGGTGGAGGTTGAACTTGTTGCTGTTGTGGCACGAAACCAGGAGGAAATACAGGAGGGTAGCTTTTGTTCCCATGCTGTTGCTGGCCTAGGAAGTTTCCTTGTCTTTGCCCTTGGTACCCACTGTTTTGTGTAAACCCACCTTTGTTGTAAGGAATAAAAGGTTTTCCTTGTTGTGGAGGGTATACTTGATCCTTGGGGTATTCCACATTGGTACTTCGGTAAGATAGATTGTTGTTGCCTTGATACCTTTGAACGTAGCCCTGTGGCTTAGTATAGTCTTGGCCTCCTACCCAATTCGCTTCCTCTAGGTTCTGCTCCAACTCATCTAGAACATTTGTAGCCTCTCCCACAAAGTGCACATGCTTTTGATTTGCAAGTACCAACTTGTCAATCTTTTCATGGAGCGATTTCAGCTCCTTCTTGTGTGCCTCAAGATCAGACACTCTAGGTGCTCTATCATAGTCTTCACTGTAGTTGCCGTCACTCAAAGCAAGGTTCTCAATAAGCTCCATTCCCGCTTCTACATCTTGGCCAAGAAAATTCCCTTTACTCGCCGTATCTAGAAGCATTCGAATCTTGGGAAGAGCTCCTCTATAGATGGTGCTAAAGGGTGTCTCCTCAGTAAAACCATGATGAGGACATGCAATGGTGTAGTCCTTGAACCGCTCCATTGCTTCACTAAAGGTCTCATTTTGCCTTTGTGTAAAACCGCTAATCTCACTTCTTAGACAAGCTGTCCTTGAACTTGAGAAGAACTTAGACAGAAATGCTTTCTTGCAATCAGCCCATGAGGTTATAGTCCCTTGAGGTAAGGTCTTTTCCCAATGCCTTGCTTTATCCCCAAGTGAAAAAGGAAAAAGCCTAAGCTTGAAACTATCCTCCAAGATCTCATTGATCTTGATCATGCCGCATACTTGCTCAAAGTTGTCTAAATGCTCCATAGGATCCTCCATGGCAAGTCCGTGGAACTTGTTGTTCTGCACCATTGAGACATAGCCTGGCTTTATCTCAAAGTTGTTGTTTTGCACCGGTGGTGGTGTGATGCCAAAGCGATTGTGATGAGTGTTTGGTGCATCACCCGCACCGATGATCCTTGGTTGCCTTGGAGCGTGGTTGGGGTTTCCATTACCCCTACCAGCAGCAGCATTGTGTTGTAGAGCCTCAACTTGGTCTTGCTAAGCCATACCCTCAAAATCAACAATACCCGGTTGCACTATCTCCTCAAAGTGTTGTGCTTCTTCTCTTGTCCTTCTTGACCTTGCACTTCCAAGTTGATGAATGTTGTCTAGAGGTTGTAATAGGTTGTTGTCACCTCTAGACCTCAGATACATGTACCTGAGAATACAAGTAGGATGGTAGATAGATTAGTAACCAAAGTAAAAATAAAGACTTAGTCTCTACTAAGCTCCAAATCCTAATACTTTCAAACTAAACCCAAGTTGGCAATGGCGCCATTTGATAACTAGCTTTTTTGGATCTATTTAATCAAACCTAAAGTGGTTTTATTGTTGTAGTATAGTGCTTGAGGTGTCAATTCAAATCCGGTTGATGAAAGACACTAGGAATGCAAGAGCTTTGTAAATCTAAGTGAAATCTGGATAATTTGAGGAGAAAATTTATAAAAACTAATTGCAGCTACTAAATGACCACGAAAACTATTTTAAAATCTCCAATGAAGGGTTAAACAAAAACTAGATGACCTCTAAGAGTTTAAAATGCAAAACTACTGGTTTCTAAAATTCGAAAACTAAAAGCAGATAAAAAGGAAAATTTCTAACAACCTAGGAAATGATTATTAAGACAAAAGACTCAAACTTTAGAACTAGGAAATGATGACTTTAAGTTTTAAAAGGATAAAAGTAGATTCAAGGTTGAGGATCATGCTTAAGGAGGCTCAAGATTCAAGCTTTGGGTTTTGAAAACATAGATCTACACATTTTAGTGCTATCTCTAGGTCTTGAGAAGCTAAAGCTAGATTTATCCATGGCGTGTGGTATAAATCCTTTCCTCAACCTTTCCTCCTAACCCATGACGTGTGGTGGCAAGAAAGGCTGAAGAACATGAAGCATAAATCTCAAAAAATGGTCTAACTAGCTCCCTAAGCATCCATGGCGTTTGAGAAAGGATAAGCTAGTCTCTTGGATTTGGATTTAAGGGATCTCCTGAATCCTGCTAAGGTAAGGAAATCCCTGAGATCAAAGAGATATTTCTCAAGAGTCTCAATGCATTAAAACCCCCAAATCCAAGAAGAGATTAAGTTAAGTGCAAGAAAGACCCAAGCTTAAACCCTAAGAACCCACTTAATCACCTCAACCTTAAACCCTTGGTGGATTACTCACTACACATGATTAAAACACATGAAAATGCAAAGGAAGAGAGGATAAACATGATTAAACTACTAAACAAGAGAGATTAAGAGAAATACTTAAAAGCAAGATTAAGGTTTTACAAAATATGAAAAGCTTAAAAACTAACAATGACGGTTTTTGCTTAAATGAATGATAGATAAAGATGAGGGAGACTAAACATGAAGGAGACAATATAAATCGTTCTCCCCCTCTCCCAAAAATAGGGTAGACAAAAGGAAATCGTCCCCTCACTAAAATCCAAAACGTGAGCTGTCCGGATAAGGTTTAGAGATCGACCTGAGTCGTCGATCTCTAACTCGATCTTCTACATAGAACGTCTTCTTTTGCTCGATCGTCGGGTCGATTCAGTCGGGTGGATTGAGCGCTTCTATCGATCTTCTGGTCGATCCTCGGACGATCGAGTCGTGACCTCGATCTGGCTCTCGTTCTTCCCGGGCGTAGTTTCCGTGTCCTTACTCACGTTCGATCACCTTGATCGATCTTGACCTTGTTCTTCTTCCTTGAAACAACCCGAGTGTTTCGATCTTCTGGTCGATCTCGTCTAGATCGACCAGCCTAGCTCGATCTTCCCCTCGATCCCGGTTCCTTTGCTGCACGGCTGAGTTCTTCCAAGTATCCATAGGCTCCCTTTCGATCCTTAGCACATCCACGCACCCTCCATAGCTCCAGTGTATCCAAAACAACCTGAATATGATGCAAGAATGCAAGAAATATTCAAAATGCTAATGCAAAGTGTTCTAGGACCTAAAATGAGATAAATGGTGCAAACTAGCCTATTATGAAAGATGTATGCATGAAAACTACTCTAAATGTATGCGAAATATGCGAAATATATGAGTATATCAACCTGCTCGTTGATCATCATAGCCCCAGCCTCTAAACTCAAGTTATTGGTCACCATTCTCTTCACATACCTCCTTATAACATGAGTAATCCTCACAGCATCAATCAATGGGATCTCAATAACCAACTTGTCCATGATAGCTTTGCATTTACCATCTTCATGCTCCTGTTTAGACTTCTTAGGATGCTTAGGATAGGGTATCTTTGGCTTATACACTGTCTCCTTAGCATTATCTGAAGTCTTAGACGAAACTGATGTATGCTGCAATGGGTGACGAGTGTCACCAGATGAGTGACGAGCATCACTCGATTTGGACAAGTCGTGGTTGTTTGCTTGTTTTGGGTGACGAGCGTCACCCTCCTGGTGACGGTCATCACCAACTTGTGAAGAGCAATGATCGGGGTCGTTCTCAATTGGTGACGAGCGACGCCCAGGTTTGGTGACAAGTGTCACCTGTGGGTCTTCAGCAGAGATTTCTTCATCTTCTTACTCTTTAATTCCCACGAAATTTCTTGAGCTCAGATCCTTCTGCAATGCTGGTTGCAGGTTCTTTCCACTCCTCAATGTGATAGCATTCACATGGTGTTTGGGGTTAGCATCAGTTCTTCCTGGAAGAAATCCTTCTTGCCTCTAAACAGCTCCAGCAGTTTGGGCAACTTGAACATCCAGTTTCTTCATAAGAGAGTTCAGACTCTCAATTTTTCCATTCAAGTCCTTATAGAGCGAATCTATCTTGCCATTGAAGTCCACTATCAGCTTCTGTTGTCCGTCTAGGATCTGTTCCAGCATAGCTTCCATCTTGTTCCCTTGTGGAGGTGCAGGTTGGTAGGAAGAAGAATCATAGTTCCTATTGAAATTTCCACTGTTCTGGAATGGTTTCTGGTACTCTATCTTCTGGAATGGAGGCTTAGGTGTGTAACCAGGCGTGCTCTGACTTCCTGTAAAGGCACTCTTCTGATTGTTGTTGTTGTAGCCTCTGTTCCATTGCTGATTTCCATACCTTTGACCCTGAAAACCGCCAGAATTGATGAAATTCACATCTTCCTGATCAACCTCCTCTGAACCTTCGAAAGTCTCCACCTCTGCAGCGAAATGAAATGACTTCTTTCCCACCAAGAGGGTGTGCATACTGTCCAGCTTAGCCTTAACTTCAGCAATCTGATTCCCATCATCCAAACCAGCTTGTTTCATCCTTTAAAAATCTGCATTTTTGGTGTTGTTGCTGCAGACCAAGTTCTCAATCAACCTGATGGCTTCTTCTGGTATGTTGGTGTTGAAGTTTCCAGCACTAGCTGCATCCAGCGGCATCTGGTATTTCCAGTCAAGGCCTCTGAAAAGATCCCAAGTAGTTGCACCTGACTGAAACCATGATGAGGACAGTCCCTTTGATAAGACTTGAATCTTATCTAAGAAGCCTTAAAAGCTTCAGTAGGACCTTGTGTAAAGGATGCAATTTCTGTCCTCATGTCTTCTGATCTGGCATCATCATAGAAGTTGTTCAGAAAAGCATTCTTAGTGTCTTCCCAAGTGGTCAGTGAAGCAGGTTCGAGTTGCTTCAGCCAATATGCAGCCTCTCCTCCAAGAGAGTAAGGGAAAAGCTTGCAGAACAGAAAGTCATTAGTGACTCCATTAGCTTTGGCACTTGAAGCTAAATCCTCAAACCTCTCAGTGTGATCCATAGGATGCTCATGAGGTAAGCCATGGAATGGATGCTGGCCAACCAGCTGATAATAGACAGGTTTAAGCTCAAAATCGTTTCTCTGGAAGGCAGGAGGGCGGATTGCAGCTCTATTGGCATAGAACTGATCAGGTCTATTATAGTCTCCTAAAGTCATCTGCACAAAACGCCCAGCAGCGTTATCAGCAGCAGCAAGGACTCCAGCGTCTTGTCCCACTTGTTGAACCTGCTGTTCAACAATGACATTCCCATCTTGATCAATCCTCTGTCAGTCTTTGTTCCTCCTATTCCCCTCTATGTCAACCAAATGACCTTCTGCATCTTCAACCCGGATCAGTGAAGAAACCATTGTAGACTGTTTCTTAGTTTTCCTGATGGTCCTCTCCAACCTAGCAAGTTCGTCGATGCTCAAAGTCACAAGCTCCTTCTCTTTAATGCTTCTGGTACTGCGATTAGGCATACACCTGAAACCAGCACAAAGAAAAGAAACTGAAAGTTAGTAAACAAATTAAAACTTAGACAAAATCCTAAAACTAAAAATCGATAGGCAGCTATTACTCCCCGACAACGGCGCCAAAAACTTGATAGGGCTCAGGTTTTACCCAAATAAAACTACTGCAAGTGCGCAGCAAAGCAGTTGTAGTTCCAAGAAAAACTTACAATTTCAAAATTTTGATCCTATAAAAACAGGTTTTTGACTCAACTTTAAGACTCTATAAACATGACACAAAGCAAACAATGTCAGTAACCACCTTCCCCAGACTTAAACAACACTGTCCCCATTGTTATTAAGCCAAGAGTTCGTCAAAAAGATGCATGAGAACTTGTAAAACCGAGTTGGAAAAGTGGTACCTCACGAGGGGACGGGTGACGAGCGTCACCACGTCTGATACTTCAGAATTATCAAGTTAGATGCTTAATTGTTGTGTCATCATGTGTACTCCGAAGTTAGACTGTTGGAGCACTCAAAACACACATCAAAAACATCCAAACAAAGCATAATCCAAGGTCCAACAAGTTCACAAGACATCATCAAAACAAACTGACAAACTGACTCTTTTTGTTTTCGATTTTTCTCATGTTTTTGGGTTTTTTTTTAGCTATGTAATAGAAAACTAAACTAATATATGAAAAAGAAAACTTACTAGTGGGTTGCCTCCAACTAAGCGCTTGTTTAAAGTCATTAGCTCGACTTTGGTTGGATGTTTAGACAGCTGGTGCATCATCCAGAGACACAATGTGTCCTGCTGGAATCTCGGCTTGCGCCCAATAATGCTTCACCCTTTGTCCATTGACAGTGAACTCCTCTCCTTTGGAGTTTATCCGGACAATAGCACCATGTGGTCGAGCTTCTTTGACAGTGAAGGGACCTGACCATCGAGAACGCAGTTAACCAGGAAAAAGCTGTAATCGAGAGTTGTAAAGTAGTACCTGGTCATTGGGCTCGAAATGTCTGGAGATGATCTTTTTATCATGATATGCCTTTGTCCTCTCCTTGTATAACTAGGAGTTTTCATAGGCCAGATATCTGATTTCATCGAGTTCATTGAGCTGAATCAAGCGCCTCTCTGCAGCAGGCTTCAGATCGAAGTTCAGCTTCTTGATAGCCCATTCTGCTTTGAACTCAAGCTCCACTGGTAGATGGCACGCCTTGCCATAGAGAAGGTGGAATGGTGTAGTCCCAAGTGGCGTTTTGTATGCTGTCCTGTAAGCCCATAATGCATCATCCAGCTTTGCAGACCAATCTTTCCTTGTCTTTCCAACTGCCTTCTCCAGAATCTGCTTGATCTGCCTGTTGGAAACCTCCACTTGTTCACTAGTTTGGGGATGATAAGGCGTGGCCACTCTGTGCTGTACACCATACTTCTTCAACAACTTGTCAAAAACTTTGTTAACAAAGTGAGAACCACCATCACTTATGACAATCCGTGGGACACCAAATCTGGGGAAGATAATGGTCTTAAACAGTTTAAAAACTACTGCAGCATCATTAGTAGGAGTAGCCAATGCCTCTACCCACTTAGATACATAATCAATAGCAACCAGAATGTATCTATTCCCATACGATGAGGGAAAAGGTCCCATGACGTCAATACCCCAACAATCAAAGACTTCAACTTCAAGAATGAAGTTTTGTGGCATCTCATGTCTCCTGCTGATTTTTCCTCTTCTCTGACAAGTATCACAGCTTGTAATGAATGCCTGGGCGTCCTTGAACATTGTAGGCCACCAAAAACCAGCTTGAAGAATCTTAGAGACTGTTTTGAATGTGGCAAAGTGTCCAGCATACTCTGACCCATGACAGTGAAAGAGAACGTCCTGCACTTCTTCTTCTGCTATGCATTTTCAGTAAATCTCATCAGCACAATGCTTGTAGAGATATGGCTCATCCCAATAGAATCTCCTAAGTTCTCTCAAGAACTTCTTCTTAGCATAGCCCTTGAAGTCATGTGGTTCATCCTCTGCAGCAAGGTAGTTGGCAATATCAGCATACCAGGGCCTCTTTGGATCATCCAAAGCATATACTTTCTCTTCAAAAGCTGTCCCTAAGCTTGCACAAATCGCAGCCAAGTTCAGAGTTTGGTGACGAGCGTCACCTCTTTCGTATGAAAACTTGGTCGCGACTGTTCTTGGTTGGTGAGGAGCGTCACCCTCCTGGTGTCGCTCGTCACTCAGGTTTTCAACACTTTCCTCCTGATATCTTGATTCCACCAAGTAAACATTCTCTTCAGGCAAGATATCATTGATTGGGACACTGTCTTCGACTTGAATCCTGGATAGATGATCAGCAACAACATTCTCAACACCTTTCTTGTCCTTCACTTCAATGTCAAACTCCTGAAGAAGCAGAATCCATCTCAACAACCCTGGCTTTGCATCCTTCTTCTGCATCAGATATTTCAGTGCTGAATGGTCAGTGTGGACCATGACCTTGGAGCCAACAAGGTATTGCCTGAATTTTTCAAATGCAAAGACAACAGCCAACAGCTCTTTCTCAGTTGTTGCATAGTTTTTCTGAGCATCATCCAAAGTCCTACTTGTATAGTAAATGGCGTGGAGCTTCTTGTCTTTCCTCTGTCCAAGCACTGCTTCAACTGCAAAATCGCTGGCATCACACATCACTTCAAAGGGTAAGTCCCAATCTGGAGGCTGCACAACAGGAGCTGTAACCAGAGCTTGCTTGATCTGTTCAAAGGCGGATTTGCACTCTTCTGTGAACCCAAACTTCACATCATTCCAGAGGAGAGCTGTAAGAGGGCCTGCTATCTTGCTAAAGTCCTTGACGAATCTTCTGTAGAACCCAGCGTGACCCAGAAAACTCCTCACTTCTTTGACTGAATCAGGTGCTTGCAGACTTGTCATCACTTCAATTTTTGCCCTATACACCTCTATACCATCTCCTGAAACTCTGTGACCGAGCACAATGCCATCTTGTACCATAAAGTGGCACTTCTCCCAGTTCAGAACCAAGTGCTTCTCTTCACATCTCTGCAGAACTGCACACAAATTATCCAAGCAGCTCTTGAAGGAAGAACCATAAACTGAGAAGTCATCCATTAAAACCTCCATAAACTTCTCAGTTATGTCTGTGAAGATCGACATCATGCATCTCTGGAAGGTTGCCGGAGCATTACACAGTCCAAAAGATATTCTGCGATATGCAAAAGTGCCCTAAGGACTGGTAAAAGTGGTCTTCTCCTGATCATCTGGATGGATGGGGATCTGAAAGAAGCCTGAATAACCATCAAGGAAGCAGTAGTACTTGTGATTTTCCAGCCTCTCCAGCATCTGATCGATGAAAGGTAGAGGAAAATGGTCCTTCTTTGTTGCTGCATTCAGCTTCCTGTAATCAATGCACATCCTGTGTCCTGTCACAGTCCTGGTTGGAATCAGCTGATCCTTGTCACTTTTCACTACTGTAACACCTCCTTTCTTAGGCACCACGTGCACTGGACTCACCCAAGCACTGTCTGATATAGGATAGATGATACCAGCCTGAAGCAGCTTCATAATCTCCTTCTTGACCACATCCTGCAAATTCGGATTCAGCCTCCTCTGGTGCTCAACTGATGATTTCGATTCATCCTCCAAGTGTATCCTATGCATGCACAAGTCTGGAGAGATCCCTAAAATATCATCAAGAGAATAGCCAAGAGCTTTGCGAAATTTTCGCAGCTTACTGAGCAAAAGGGTGAGTTCTGCATTGTTCAATGAAGCATTAACAATAACAGGATAAGTGGAGTTCTCTCCAAGGAAGGCGTACCTTAGCCCTGCAGGGAGCTGTTTAAGCTCAACTTTTGGTGCTTTTGCTGCACTCCAATCACCCATTGTAGCAGCTTTCACAGATGTGGTGACAAGCTCATCTTGTGCAACCAGTTGCATCACTTGTGCAGTAGCATCCATCATCTTTGTGTAGCCTGTTGCAGCAGCATCCAAATGCTCATACTCTGCTGTAGAAGTGGTCAACACCCTTTCCAATGCGTCCTCTGAACTCATCTCATGGAAGATCTGATCAGCAATGTTTGTGAGAACATCCACATAAAAAGTATGTCCATCTATGCTTGGCCTCTTCATCAGCTTGTCCATTTCGAATTTCATCACTAAATCACAAACATTCATCTCTATTCTACCTTTCCTGACGTCAATGATAGCTCCTGCAGTAGCAAAGAAGGGTCTGTCAAGAATCAAGGGGTCTTTGGGTTCTTCTCCATATTCCAGAACCACAAAATTAGTAGGAATCATGCAATCTTCTACTTTGATAGGAACATCCTCTATCAATCCTTCAGGAACTCTGACTGATATATCAGGTAGGACCAGATATATCCTTGTATCCTTAAAATCGGTCATTCCCAAGCTCTTGTCAACAGAATGAGGCATGAGGTTCACACTTGAACCTAGATCACACAATAATCTCTCAAACTTGTCATTAAAGATTGTGCAGTCTAAAACAAAGCTTCTTGGGTCTGAAAGCTTCTCTGGTACTCTGTTCTGAATCACTGCACTGACCTGCTCGTTGATCATCATAGCCCCAGCTTCTAAACTCATGTTATTGGTCACCATTCTCTTCACATACCTCCTTATAACAGGAGTGATTCTCACAGCATCAATCAATGGGATTCCAATAACCAACTTGTCCATGATAGCCTTGCATTTAGCATCTTCAAGCTCCTGCTTAGACTTCTTAGGATGCTTAGGATATGGTATCTTGGGCTTATACACTGTCTTCTTAGCATTATCTGAAGCCTTAGATGAATCTGTCGGATGTTGAGGCGGGGGATGAGCGTCACTCGTCTTGGACAAGTCGTGGTTGTTTGCTTGATTTGGGTGACGAGCGTCACCCTCCTGGTGACGGTCGTCACCAACTTGTGAAGAAGGGTCGTCGGGGTTGTGCTCAAGGGGTGACAAGCACTCGTGGATTTTCAGCATAAATTTCTTCATCTTCATACTCTTCAATACCCACGAAATTTCTTGAGCTTAAATCCTTCTGCGACACTAGTTGCAGGTTCTTTCCACTCCTCAATGTGATGGCATCATATGGTGTTTGGGGTTACCATCAGTTCTTCCTGGAAGAAATCCTTCTTGCCTCTGAACAGCTCCTGCAGTTTGGGCAATTTGGACATCAAGCTTCTTCATGTGAGAGTTCAGACTCTCAATTTTCCACTTCAAGCCCTGATAGAGCGAATCTATCTTGCCATTGAAGTCCACTGTCAGCTTCTGTTGTCCTTCTAGGATCTGTTCCACCATTGCTTCCATCTTGTTCCCTTGTGGAGGTGCAGGTTGGTAAGAAGAAGATCCATAGTTTCTGTTGAAATTTCCACTGTTCTGGAATGGTTTCTGGTACTCTGTCTTCTGGAATGGAGGCTTAGTTGTGTAACCAGGCGTGCTCTGTCCTCCTGTAAAGGCACTCTTCTGATTGTTGTTGTTGTAACCTCTGTTCCATTGCTGATTTCCATATCTTTGACCCAGAAAACCTCCAGAATTAGTGAAATTCACATCTTCCTGATCAACCTCCTCTGAACCTTCGAAAGTCTCCACCTCTGCATCAAAATGAACTGACTTGTTTCCCACCAAGAGGCTGTGCATACTGTCCAGCTTAGCCTTAACTTCAGTAATCTGATTTCCATCATCCACACCAGCTTATTTCATCCTCTGAAAATCTGCATTCTTGGTGCTGTTGCTGCAGGCCAAGTTTTCAATCAACCTGATTGCTTCTTCTGGTCTGTTGGTGTTGAAGTTTCCAGCACTAGCTGCATCCAGCGCCATTGAATACTTCCAGTCAATTCCTCTGAAGAAGATCCCAAGTAGTTGCACCTCACTGAAGCCATGATGAGGACAGTCCCTTTGGTAAGACTTGAATCTAATCCAAGAAGCCTTAAAAGCTTCAGTAGGTCCTTGTGTAAAGGATTCAATTTTCGTCCTCATGTCTTCTCTTGCATCATCATAGAAGTTGTTCAGAAAAGCATTCTTAGTTTCTTCCCAAGTGGTCAGTGAAGCAGGTTCCAGTTGCTTCAGCCAATATGCAGCCTCTCCTCCAAGAGAGTAAGGGATAAGCTTGCAGAACAGAGAGTCATTAGTGACTCCATTGGCTTTGACACTTGAAGCTAAATCCTCAAACCTCTCAATGTGATCCATAGGATGCTCATGAGGTAAACCATGGAATGGGTGCTGGCCAACCAGCTGATAGTAGACAGGTTTAAGCTCAAAATCGTTCCTCTAAAAGGCATGAGGGCGGATTGCAGCTCTGTTGGCATAGATCTGATCTGGTCTATTGTAGTCTCCTAATGTCCTCTGCACAAAACGCCCAGCAGCGTTATCAGCAGCAGAAGGGACTCCAGCGTCTTGTCCCACTTGTTGAACTTGCTGTTCAACAATGACATTCCCATCTTGATCAATCCTCTGCCCCTCTTCGTTCATCTTGTGTTCTTCTTTGTCAACCAAATGACCTTCAGCATCTTCAACCAAGATAAGTGGAGCGACTATTGTAGATTGCTTCTTAGCTTTCCTGTTAGTTCTCTCCAACCTAGCGAGTTCGTCGATGCTCAAAGTCACAAGCTCATTCTCTTTATTGCTTATGGTACTGCGATTATGCATACACCTGAAACAGGAACAAAGAAAAGTAGCAAAAAGTTAGTAAACAAATTAAAACTTAGACAAAATCCTAAAACTAAAAATCGATAGGCAGCTATTACTCCTCGGCAACAGCGCCAAAAACTTGATAGGGCTCAGGTTTTACCCAAATAAAACTACTGCAAGTACACAACAGTTGTAGTACAAGGGGTATCGAATCCCAAAGGAGTAATGCAGACTACACTAGTTCGGATTAAGCTAAGCAGGATGTAATGTATGTAATGTGAATGATAAAATTAAAGTAAGCAAATGAAATTCAAGTTTGTTGTTCTAAGTTTCAGAAGACTAAAAGCGCTAAGTCAGGACAGTTCGCAGGTTGAATCTGATAATGTAGAATGCATCAAATCAGGAATGATTAAGAACCGTTTTGAACATGAATATCAAATATATAACTAATCAATTCTCATTGCAGAAGTTAACTATGTTTAAATCACAGAATTTCAAATCTCTTTGCAAACCCTAACAACCTAAACATGTAATATGATCAGAATCAATTGTCCACAAAACTTCTAAGCCAAATCTCTTTGCACTAAGTTGTTTTTCTCATCAAATACTAGTTCAGCTTATCAATAATGCTCTCACATATATTTAACAACCTAGGATTTTCGGATTTCTAGATGATGTGTCTAAGAAATTCGATTTTAAAGCAAGCAGAGATGAAAAACCAAAAGATATTCCTAACAGAAAGCAATTCTACAAACTCTTCATCAATCTTTGAAAAAGCCCTAACTTAACTAGCAGATTACTCAGACATGATTATGGAATCACAAAACATAACTGAATAAAATTGCATTAAGAGAAAGAGTAAAAGAATAAGGGGGTTTGAAATCTTCTCAAAAGAGTATAGGATCTGTCTCCCCAAAAACCTCTGAATATAAATCTCTCTCAAACTCTCTGAATTCTCAAAAACTAAGATAAAATCCAACAATGGCTGAAAAACCTAATAAATAGAGGCTAAACACGATCCGGGGCTTTCTTGTAAATATTAGAACTTCTGGTCCAATTCTGCAAATAGTCTTAATACTTTTAATAAATCAGGCCACGCTCCTTCCTTGATGGGTGACGATCGTCACCAATCGTCACCAAAACACATACTTTCTTCTCCGAGCTAGGTACTTCGTGGCTTCAACTTGCAATGCTCCAAAAAGCTTCAATATCTCCATTTATGCTCCAGACATGTTATAACCTGCAAAGACTCTACTAGGACTCTAAAAAGACCAAAAAGACTCAATAAAAAGGACTTATATCATGGTTAAAAACCATAAAAACCATGATATATCACAAAATATGCAAATTTTTCAAATTTTTAGATTTTTTGGTTTTTTAATGCACTTAGATGGTTGCATGAGACTCAAAGATAAGAGAAAGTGAAAAACTAAGAAAAGAACAAACAAAGTCAAACCCCAAATCCTTCCCTAACACTTAAATTACACAATCCCTTGTGTAATAAAAGAGTAGAAGAGAGAAGCACAAAAATACATTACAAGAGCTAAAAGAAAAAAAAATGCAATGGTATATACAATGGAGGAGTTTCTTGGTACCTTAGAAGGTTGTGTGTGAGGTGTAGGAGGCGCCTGAAAGGTCCTCCATGTCAATGTTGTGGCTCCTCATTGGCCTCTCTCTCCTGGGGTGTCTCCTCCTCCTTAGCGCTTCATGACATGATGCCCTTGGTGGCACCCAAGCTCTCACTTCTAGGAGCTTGATAACAGGATTATTGTGTGCAAGCAAGGAGGTTATCAAAACCCAAACCACATGTTATGATGTAGTACAGTAGTAAGGGGAAGCAATCCAACCTAGGATGCAGGAAGAGCCACCAAGAATGCAAGGATGAAGCAAATCTAAGCGAAATGGATAAATGATTGGTAAAATCTAACAAAACTAGATGCAACGACTAAATGAGATGCAGAACAATTTTAAAATCCCTGGAAGAGGGTTAACTACCACTAGGAACAAGCAGAAGATTAAAAATGCAAAGCTACTAAGAACTAAAAATCGACCAGTGAATCGACCACAGGATCGAGCACTGGATCGAGCAAAATGGATCGATCTAGCAAACAACTTAAGGCGATTGATTTTTAATGAACAGGATGCAAGCTAAATGACAAGCGAATGATGAACATAGGTTTTAAAATGCTAAAAAGGAGGGTTTAGGGTCGAGGGTCATATTCAAGGGTCTCAAAGGTTTAATCTTTAGTTTGAAAACATTTAGATCTACTCACTTGTGTGGTTTCTCTAAGCCTTGAAAACAAAACAAGAACCATCCATGGCGTGTGGTATGGTTCACTTCCTCAATTTCTTCTCCAAACCCATGGCGTTTGGTGGAAAAAGAGATCGAAGAGCAAGGAAAACAGATTTCAATATAATGACCTAACTAATCCCCTTTACAACCATGGCGTGTGGGAAAGGAATGATTAGTCTCTAGGATCTGGTTTTCTAGGATATATGAGTCCTGTCAAGGTAAGACAGCCCTGGAATCATAGAGACCTTTTCCAAGGCTCTCTAAGCCTTAAGACCCCAAGATCCTAGAAGAGAAGGTATGAAGAACAAAGAAAACACAAAGCTTTAACTCTTTCAACCCTTTTGAATCGCCTCAACCCTGAAAACCCAAAAAGACTACTCACTACACATGATTAAGACCGATTGAAAAGCAGTAAAGGATGAACTAAATATGATTAACAACCGATTAAAGGAAAAACTTGCTTAATATTAAAAGATTCAAAGTTTCAAAAACTCAAAAAGTTTAGATGTTATACAATGGCGATAAGCCTAAGGTCGAGAGAAAGAAAAACAAAAGACAGAATGAAGTTAAGAGAAAGTGATAGCTGCGGTTTGCCAAAAATGGCTAAACCGCAAATGGTCCCCCCTTCGCTAGATGCCAAAACAAGCTGGACAGATAAAGTAAGTCTGGGATCGACTCGGATCACTCGATCTCCGGCTCGATCTTCTCTTGGATCGGATGAATTTGCTCGATCTTTGATTTGATCCTTTGATGATCGACTCGGGAACTCGATCTGGCCCTCGATCTGCATGGCATGGCCCACGTCCGTACTCTCGATCGACTTCCTCACTCGATCGCATGCTCGATCTTCCTCTTGAATCGACTGCGGGTCACTCGATTTTCCGGCCGATCTTGTCTAGATCGACTTGCCTTGCCCGATCTGCAACTCGATCTCAGGTCCTTTGCTGAATGGTTGAGTTCTCCAAGTGTCCACAAGCTTCCTCACGAGCCTTAGCATGTCCATGAATCCTCCACAGCTCCAAAGTGTCCAAAAACAACCTGAATATGATGCATAATGCAAGAAACATGCGAATGCTAATGCAAAAGTGCTTTAGGACCTAAAATGGTGCAAACTAGCCTATAATGCAAGATGAATGCATGAAAAACTATCCTAAATGCATGCAAAATATGCAGAATATATAGTAATATCAACTCCCCCAAACTTGCCTTTTGTTTGCCCTCAAGCAAACAAAATTCAAGAAAGGAAGAGAGGTTTGAAAGTGGAAGCTCAAAACGAAAGATGTCAATGGAGAAATCGATTCAACGCCCAAGTTATAAGTTCTGAGATGCAAAGAGGTTGTTCTACTTTAAAAACTTTAACCATACCCATCAAAGCAAGCAATGAACCCTAGCTTAATCTACACAAGCATTCAAATCAACCAACTCCTTAACATTCATTAAGCGTTAACCAATGGATCAAGTTGTGCACATCAAGCGAAAGCATTTGGTCAAAGGGATAAGGTCACAAGATGAAAATGATCTCGTTTTAAGAAGGGTTTTAAAAATTAGGGGATCACTCAATGAAAGAATCCTATCTTTGGCAAAATGCTAAAGGTAAATGCACACCTATGTATGCAAGTTAAAGTTCCCTTCTACCCATTTTACCCAAGATGATCCTAGAAACTTCTAAAACCCAAGATTAACCCCTAAATCTACCTTTTCGCAAAGCACTTGATCTTCTTCACTCTTCACAATGGGGGAAACTTCTCTTGGCTTTGCCGTGTGGTTGACTTCTTCTTTTTAGACCTTGCTCTTCATTGTTGATTGTTTGGCGCTGCCTTCATCACCTTTGGTGGATAACTTGGTCAGATTTTTCTTTTCGGTTGACCTCTTCTTAGCTTTGTTGCTGCTGGCGCCTTTCTTTTATTTAACACTTAGAGCATTTTATCTATTTTACTTAACCACATTTAACTCGTTCCCCCTTTGTTACTAACCCCACTTCTTTCTTCTTTTTGAACACATATAAACATGAAACTCTTAAACCACTCAAATGACCCTTTCCCCAAATTCCTAACCTAATACCAAACTCAAAATGCAAGCTGGTGTCTACAAGGGTGCTTCTCCTTGCCAGCCCTATTCCTAACACTTTTTGCTAAGATAGGATTAAAAATAATGCAATGAAAGGCCTCACTACTCACGCAAAAGTGTTTAGGTTCAAAAGAAGGTTAGGTTTAAGGCGTGGTTAACTGTCCCATTATGATGAGGATCAGCTACTTGGATTAACAAGAGTGGTAAGAAATGAAGAAGATAATCTAAGTATGTATATAGGTAAGCCATGCAATCGCTTTCAATGCACAAACAAGATAATTCAATATCAAGATTAAGGTTCTAATAAGATGGAGTTGGCATCAAATCAAAGAGAGTTTCAACATAAGACTAGAGTGTCAAATGCAAGTAATCAAGGTATGGTGCAGCCTTAACTTCAAACTCACTAGATGCAATCAAACAACAAACAACTTAGGCATTGAAAACAATTCAAACATTGATAACTTAACAAGTGTTTATCATTTACTCCCTATGCAAATGCAGCAACCTAAATGATTTTAAAAATTCTAGACTCAATCCTAAAATATTCTACAATGGAAGTGCAACTACATGAATTTTTTTTGAATTTTTTTAAAACTTTTACCAATTTGTTTTTGTTCTTTTCTATGCCTTAGGATGTATGCAAGACTCAAAGGATGATAACAGAAAATAAGAAGAAAGAAAACATGTCAAACACACCACACACTCCCCCAAACTTGAATGACACCGTCTCGGTGGCAAACAAAGTCTAGAGAAGCTCAAAACACAAAGCAAAAATTTAAAACATGCGTGGTATATACAAGGGATAGTTGTTGGTACCTCGGAGCTAAACTCGGCTGGAACTTTGAGGATGTTCCAGTGGAGCTGGTCTTGCTTGAGGAGCGTCGTACTATGCCCTTGCCTTTGTCCGTGGTTGGGAGTTCATGGATGGAGTGACGTGCTTGTTGTGTGCTGCCTTGAGGCTCACGGATGACTATCGCACCAGTCGATCTCCTCCTCTTCTCGGGCTGCTCGACCTCTACACTCATGGACTGCTTAGACTTCGTGGGTGAGTTCCCTTGAAGCGCCTTGACCTTCTTGGCAAGTTTCTCCAAGTGGTGCATAACGCTCCTCTTGAGTTGGACGAAACTCGATGGTGCCTATGCTGTCCAAGTGTGTCTCATTCACATTAGGTAAGATGCATACGCTCTTCTTCTTGTCATCTTTGTAGAACAGATAGGCAAAGAATCCTGGAGCTGGCGTAGGTCCCAAGCTATCAGTATTACGCATATAGGTCTCGTCCATGTATGCTCTATCCGCACAAGGTTTGAAGCTTTGAAGAGGTACACCGGCTTGAATGAAGAGAGGTGTAAGAAAGCCTCCAATGAATGCTGAATTCGCCTTGCACCTCATGGCATACGCCTTGTACTTAACCAAAGAGGATGCCAAGATACATCCATAATTAACATCATTCCCAAGCTCATCTTGCATAGGCTCGTGGTTCTCCTCTTCGTTGCTGCAAAGTATCCTCTTGATTCCTTGGAAGAGAAAGCACAGCTTGGACTTTGTCACTGTAGGAGCCACGGATCGCCCACTCAAGGTGTTGGCTAGTAGCTTGAGAGTATACCTCAAAACGGGGTTCCTCACTTTCTTGATCTTAACCGTGTTGGGTTTGTAGTCTTCATCACAAAGCTGATATCCCTTGTATTTACACCATTTAGGACTGCATTTAGTACATATTTTGGTCCTCTTTTGCATGTTTTCCCTTAGATTTTGTCCCATTTTCTTCTCCTTTTAGACTTAGGTTGCATTTAGAGTATAGTTTGCATTTTCTTTGCATTTTGGATGTTTTTAGGTGCTTTCGGAGCTAAGAGGAGCTTGGAGGAGTTTTGGGGATGATCCAGGATGCTAGCTGGGAAAAAGGGAGCAAGAAGGATCAAAGCAGACAAACTCTGCAGAAGTTTTCGGTCAGAGCACGGTGAATATCAGTCAAGGATGACCGATATAGAGCAATTTCGGTCACCAGTATCGGTCAGAAGTGATCGACATAAACCCAGCGGATGAATTTTGGTCACCAGTATCGGTTAGAAGTGATTGACATAAACCCATCGGATGAATTTCGGTCACCAGTATCGGTCAGGAGTGACCAATAGGATTCATATCGACTGAAGATCAGCTCAAATGAGATGTTTCCATTCTGATTTGGCTCCAGCGTCCTTCATCAACTTTGTAGCCACTTGAGTTAGATTTCATTTGGAATTAGTTTCGTGTCATTACCATCAGTGGTTGAATAGTTACGGCGAATAAAGTGAGCACATGTCCATCTGGAGTTTTTACAGTTGATCTTGACCGACTTGAAGATCAGCTCGGCCGAGTAGACTCCGTCCCTATTAAGCATCTTTACTCTTGACGAAAATTGTAGCCACGTGAGTTAGCTTTCAGGAGAACTTGGTTTCAGGTCATCTGGATTTGCCGTTCAACAGATATCGCCATTTTCGTGAAACCGCTCAATCCATTTCGGTCACTGAAGACCGACGCAACTGACCGATACGCTGCCAGACTGAAGACCGTTTATTTACAATTTTGCCATTTTCGCTTAGACTCCTATAAATACATAAAATCTCTAATTTCTGGGGACACATCTCTTTATCCAGCAGTCTCTTCTTTTTTGTTTTAGGTTTTTGGTTTTGTAATTTGAATATTTGCTTATTTCTATAATAGTTTGCATTTCCCTTAATCTTTTATCTTTCTAATCATGATTAACTATCTTTTCTTCATAGATTTGATGGTTTTCACCATGATTAGTGAGTAGTTTGCTTTAGGTTTGAGATTAGGGCAGATGGGGTGATTTTAGTGATTGTTTAGGTTGATTATGGCTTAGATCTTCTCATTCCCTTTCTTATATGATTATGCTTAATGCTTAGTACCTCTTTGTTGGAGAAGTTGATTTTAGGGTTTTCACATGCACACCAAGTGTTTGATGAAATTCCTGAATGAAATTCAATGCTTGAAAATGGTGTTTTGATAATCATGAGTGTTTGCATCTATCATTTCTTGCTTGAATGTGCTTATTGCTTAGTACCATATTGATGAGAAATTGCCTTTTGACATTGATTATGCATGAGAATGTGAGTTGAGGTTTGATATATCATACAAGAGATTAGTAAACCTAGCCTAAGAGATTAGATGTCTAGCATGCTAATTGGTTTTATGGAACTTGATTTTAATGCTTGATGATTATGTGTTTGAGTAAAGAGATTTATCTTGAATATGTGATTAAAAAAAGGATTAATGCCAAGAGATTGGATTAGTCTATATTAGTGTTCCTTACCTAAGGTTGAGTGTTTAGAATTGCTTGTTTTGATCACCTTAGACATGAACATGAGTCAACCTATCACCATTGCCTTGATCTTGAACCATCTTTTAATCTTTGAAGCTTAGTTTTACTTTGCTTTCGTTCAGTTTTTACTCTGTTTTGCTCTGTGTTTCTTTGCCATTACTGCTCTTTAATTGCTTTTTTTTGCTTTCTTTTACTTCTTTGCTTGCTCACTTAGGTTGTTAGACATCGAAACTATCTATATCTGCTTGAATTAGGATCTCTATTGCATTCTTACTGCTTCATTCTCCCCTTTTAGATTGATAAAACCATATGCTATACTACAACTGATTAGTACAAGCTTGAATAATTGATTCAAGTCCCAAAAAGTCTTGTATCAATTTGGCGCCGTTGCCATTAGGGGAATGCTTTGTTCAGTAGGATTTGTAGAGATTTTGAGATCAAGCTTTGTTATTTTCGATTTTGGTTACTGATTTCTCTTTTGGTCTAGAATTTCTTTTGTAGGTACCACAACACTTGTTCTTAAGTGTCTACAACTGCAACTGAGGTTCAAGGTCAAAGATTTTGGGTTTGCAGAATCAGAAATCAGCTGTTAAAGCATGGAAGAACATCAGTATGCTTCTGGTTTTGGTTTGCAAGGTTCACAAGGTCCACAAGGTCTTCAAGGGATCCAAGGCTTACAAGGAGAGCAAGGTCAACATGGTTTACAAGGAGCTTTGTTTCAAAGACCATTGAGACCTATTGGTGCTGCTGATATACCTTCAAGTTATGCTTCAAGACAAGGTATTCTTCCACCAATAGAGACTCATCACTATGAGATCAAGAGCAGCATGATCACTATGGTTCAAGAGCAGAAGTTCTTTGGATTGCCCAACCAAGATCCTCTTGAACATTTGGATCACTTTGAGAGGATATGTGCTTTGACAAAGCTTAGTGGAGTTTCAGATGATGGTTTGAGGCTCAGATTATTTCCATTCTCTCTTGGTGGTAGAGCTCTAATGTGGGAAAAGTCTTTAGCACAAGACAGCATCAACACTTGGGAACAATGCAAAGGTGCTTTCTTAACCAAGTTTTTCTCTCCTTCAAGAACTGCAAAATTCAGGAATGAGATCACAAACTTCCAACAGTGGTCTAATGAGAGCTTTGGAGACACTTGGTAAAGGTTTAGAAGCTTCACTCACCAATGCCCTCACCATGGCTTCACCAAAAAAATGCTCCTATCCACACTCTATAGAGGTGTTCTCCCAGAGATAAGAATCCTTCTAGATACAGCTAGTAATGGTTATTTTCTTGGGAAAGATGTTGATGAAGGTTGGATATTAGTGGAGAACATGGCACTCAGCAATTGGGATTATGTGGATAGTAAGGAACAACAGTCCAAAGCCACTGAAGAAAAGCTAGAGACAGCATTGCATGAGATGATAGCCTTGCAAATGAGAGTTGACTTCCTGCTCAATGAAACCACTAAACTCCTTCCTAGTGCTCTTTCACCAAACCACTATTAAGAACATCAAGTCAAAGCTGTCCAACAACAAGAGGCGCCAGTGATGCATCAAGACCATGATGTTTGTGTACACCAGTCCTATGGAGACACTCATACTCAACAGCATCAAAGTTCTTCTTCTCAAACAGTTGGCGCCAACACCTCCCAACCTTCACATGCATTGGACCTTAAGGAGATATTCCTGCAACTCCAACAACATAATAATGGAGGATTTCAGAAGATCATGGATGCTGAAATTCAAAGAAGTATGACTGAAATTCAGAGAAGCATGGCTGCTGAAATTCAAAGAAGTATTGCCTCCACCAACAACAACTTCCAATCCCAAATAGACTCCTTGACTATGCAGCTGAGTAAACAAGAGAACAATGCTCAGCCACTCACCTTCAAGAAGCCCTTACAGCAATGTTATGGTATCTCCTCCACTTCCCTAACTGATATTGCTGAGAAAGAAAACTCTATTGCTGAGATTATTCCAAAGGTGACACCCTCTATCATCAATGTGGGCATTGAGTCTAAATGTGGTGGAAGTGCTTTTCACTTGAGTTCAGCTAGTGATGCAAAGGCTGATGAAGAAGACAAAGCCATTGAAGCTGAGGTTGTTGAAGCTGACATGGAGGTCAAACAAAGAACTGCACCAGCACCACGCTCTCAAGGAACTCTTGCAGAAGAAGAATCCTTTGAAGAAGGGGAAAACTCAGAAGAAGAAGAGTGGTGGGCGCCACATGAACTTGTTGATGATACCAAGGAATACTTGACTGAAGTTCCTGATGTTCAAGAGAAGACTCAAGCTGCTCTCCTTCCTGTTTATCAACCCACTATCCCTTTTCCAGGAAGATTCAAAAAGCAGCTAGTACAGAAGTACCAGACCCTCTATGCTGCTCAAATGGAAATGAGAGGTCTGAATGGTCAAGAGGAGCTTGAGAAACTAAGAGTTAAAACTGGAGCATCTGAGGTTAAAGAGCAGAACATCAAGAAGCTTGGCAATCCAGGAAAGTTTCTAGTCTCTTGTGAGCTTGGTGAATTGGTTTTGGAAGAGGCCATGTGTGATACAGGTTCAAATATCAATGTGATGTCCCTTGATTTGGCAAAAGAACTAGGAGTCACCAAGCTGAAACCATATGATTTCACAATCACTTTTGTGGGCTCTTCTTCAAGAACATCTGTTGGTCTCATTGAAGACTTTTCTGTGAGGATTGGAGCATGCAAGATACCAACTGATTTTGTTGTGATGGAAATGGCTCACACTCAGAAGCCTTTCCTACTACTTGAGACTCCATTTCTGAACACAACAGGCGCTGATATTGACTTCACCAAAGGGAGAGTCACCCTCAAGAAGGTGGATGATGGAGTTGGCTATGCAATAAAGCCTCCACCTTCAAGCTTTTGTGGAAGCATCACTAATTTTGAGTAAGGAGCTGCTAAGAAGCCACCTGATATCAAGGAAGAGCTGAGGGGGTTCAAGGCTGAAGTGCTAATAGAAGATGAAGACCCTCTTGATCACAATGAGTATGATGGTGAAGCCTTTGATGGTGCTTGTCTTCTTGACTTATTTGATGGAATCAAGGTGAAGCTCTATGGTGGACCAAAGAAGCCAAGAAAGAGAGTCAGGAAACCTAAGGAGAAGCTCTACTATGGACCCAACACATTGTTCAGGAGGAAAGGAGAAGGAACTCCAGTTCCACTCCATCATGCTCCGTGATCTTAAGGAGCATGACAAGTCAAGCTTAGTGACTCTAAACAAGCACTCTTGGGAGGTATTCCCTTGTTATCCTTGTTCATATTATTGCATTTTATGCTTGTCTTTGTGTTTTTCTTCCAATAACAGGAGCAAGTGTGGTTTAAGGCAAGTTGTTATAAGTTGGGACCCAGTCTGACCAAACTCCGTCTAAGGTACACAATCATCTCCTTTGCTCCTGAATACTTCTGAATATCTCTTATTACCCTCCTTCAACCTTCTATTACACAAGGGACTGTGTAATTTAAGTGTGGGGGAGGGCATTGCATTTGACATTGTGTTTTGTTTTCTTATTTTCTCTCTACATACTTGAGTCTCATGCATTCATCTATGTGCACTGAAAACCCATGAAATTTTTAAAATTTTTGGAACCAAAAAGATCATTTAGTTGCATTTACATTACTAAGATTGAGTCTAGATGCATTTCATATAGGTATGCATACATTTGCATAGGGAGTATATGATAAACACTTGTCAAGATTTTAATGTTTAAATTGTTTTCAATGCCTTGGTTATCTGTTGTTTGATTGCATTGAATTGAGTTTGAAGTTAAGGCTGCACCATATCTTGAATTCTTGCATTGATACTCTTGTCTTATGCTGAAGCTTGCTTTGATTTGATTCCAACTCTATCTTATTAGAACCATAATCCTGACTATGAATTATCTTGTTTGTGCATTGAGAGTGATTACATGGCTACCCATATACATACTTGGATTATCTTCTTCCCTTCTTACTACTCTTGTTAATCCAAGTAGCTGATCCTCATCATTATGGGACAGTTAACCACACCCTAAACCATTCCTTCTTTCTGAACCTAAATACTATTGTGAGAGTTGAGAGGCCTTGCATTGCATCATTTTTGATTTTATCTTGGCAAAAAGTGTTAGGAATAAGGCTGGCAAGGAGAAGCTCTCTTGTAGACACCAGCTTGCATTTTGAGCTTGGTATTAGGTTAGGAGTTTGGGAAAGGGTAGTGTAAGTGGTTTGAGCTTTAATTGTTTACATCTTTGAGAAGAAGAAGAAGTATGGGATTGGTAGTATGGGCGAACAGTTCATTTTGTGGTTAAGTTAACTAGGAAGAATGCTCTAAGTGCTAAAGAAAAAAGGTGCCAACAACAACAAAGCTTACAAAAGGTCATCCAAAAGGAGTAATCAGACCAAGCAATCCACCAAAGGTGATGAAAATGACGCCAATCATGCAACAAAGAAGAGCAAGTTCCAAAATGAAGTCAACCACACAAGCAAAAGAAGAAGGAGTTTCCCCAAATATGAAGAAGGAAGTGATCAAGTGCTTTGGGAAAGGGTATATTTAGAAGTTTCACTTGGGGTTTTAGAAGTTATTAGGTTCATCTTGGGTAAAAAGGGTAGAAGAGAGCTTTGACTTGCATGCATAGGTGTGCTTTTACCTTTAGCATTTTGCTTAAGATAGAATCATTTCATTGAGTGATCCCCTGAATCTTTGAACCCTTATTTGAATGAGATCATTTTCATCTCATAACCATGTCCCTTGACCAAATGTTTTCTCTTGATTTGCACAAACTTGATCCATTGGTTACTGATTAATGAATGTTAAAGAGTTGGTTGATTTGAATGCTTGTGTAGGCTAAGCTAGAGTTCATTGTTTGCTATGATGGGTATGGCTAAAGCATTTAAAGTAGAACAATCTCTTTGCATCTTAGAACCTATAACTTGAGCATTAATTCAATTTTTCCATTGACATCTTTAGTTTTGAGCTCCCACTTTGAAACCTCACTCTCCCATTTGTTATTATTTGCTTGAGGACAAGCAAAAGGCAAATGTGGGGGTGTTGATATCCCTTGTATTTACACCATTTAGGATTGCATTTAGTACATATTTTGGTCCTCTTTTGCATGTTTTCCCTTAGCTTTTGTCCTATTTTCTTCTCCTTTTAGACTTAGGTTGCATTTAGAGTATAGTTTGCATTTTCTTTGCATTTTGGATGTTTTTAGGTGCTTTTGGAGCTAAAAGGAGCTTGGAGGAGTTTTGGGGATGATCCAGGATGCTAGCTGGGCGAAAGGGAGCAAGAAGGATCAAAGCAGACAATCTCTGCACAAGTTTTCGGTCAGAGCACAGTGAATATCGGTCAAGGATGACCGATACAGAGCAATTTCGGTCACCAGTATCGGTCAGAAGTGATCGATATAAACCCAGCGGATGAATTTCGGTCACCAGAATCGGTCAGAAGTGATCGACATAAACCCAGCGATGAATTTCGGTCACCAGTATTGGTCAGGAGTGACCGATATGATTCATATCGACTGAAGATCAGCTCAGATGAGATGTTTCCATTCCGATTTGGCTCCAGCGTCCTTCAACCACTTTGTAGCCACTTGAGTTAGCATTCATTTCGAATTAGTTTTGTGTCATTCCCATCAGTGGTTGAAGAGTTACGGCGAATAAAGTGAGCACATGTCTATCTGGAGTTTTTAACGTTGATCTTGATCGACTTGAAGATTAGCTCGGACAAGTAGCCTCGTCCCTATTCAGCATCTTCACTCTTGACAAAAGTTGTAGCCACGTGAGATAGCTTTCAGGAGAACTTGGGTTCAGGTCATTCTGATATGCCGTTCAACAGATATCGCAATTTTCGTGAAACCGCTCAATCTATTTCGGTCACTGAAAACCGACGCAACTGACCGATACGCTGCCAGACTGAAGACTTTTTATTTACAATTTTGCCATTTTCGTTTAGACTCCTATAAATACATAAAATCCCTAATTTATGGGGACACATCTCTTTATCCAGCAGTCTCTTCTTCTTTGTTTTAGGTTTTTGGTTTTGTAATTTGAATCTTTGCTTATTTCAATAATAGTTTTCATTTTCCTTAATCTTTTATCTTCCTAATTATGATTAACTATCTTTTCTTCATAGATTTGATGGTTTTCACCATGATTAGTGAGTAGTTTGCTTTAGGTTTGAGATTAGGGCAGATGGGATGATTTTAGTCATTGTTTAGGTTGATTAGGGCTTAGATCTTCTCATTCTCTTTCTTATTTGATTATGCTTAATGTTTAGTACCTCATTGTTGGAGAAGTTGATTTTAGGGTTTTCACATGCACACCAAGTGTTTGATGAAATTCCTGAATGAAATTCAATGCTTGAAAATGGTGTTTTGATAATCATGAGTCTTTGCATCTATCAATTCTTGCTTGAATGTGCTTATTGCTTAGTACCATATTGATGAGAAATTGCCTTTTGACATTGATTATGCATGAGAATGTGAGTTGATGTTTGATATATCATATAAGAGATTAGTAAACCTAGCCTAAGAGATTAGATGTCTAGCATGCTAATTGGTTTTATGGAACTTGATTTTAATGCTTGATGATTATGTGTTTGAGTAAAGAGATTTATCTTGAATATGTGATTAAAAAAGGGATTAATGCCAAGAGATTGGATTAGTCTATATTAGTGTTCCTTACCTAAGGTTGAGTGTTTAGAATTGCTTGTTTTGATCACCCTAGACATGAACATGAATCACCCTATCAGCATTGCATTGATCTTGAACCATCTTTTAATCTTTGAAGTTTAGTTTTACTTTGTTTTAGTTCAGTTTTTACTCTGTTTTTGCTCTGTTTTTCTTTGCAATTACTGCTCTTTAATTGCTTTCTTTTGCTTTCTTTTACTTCTTTGCTTGCTTACTTAGGTTGTTAGACATCAAAACTATTTATATCTGCTTGAATTAGGATCTCTATTTCATTCTTACTGCTTCATTCTCCCCTTTTGGATTGATAAAACCCTATGCTATACTACAACTGATTAGTACAAGCTTGGGTAATTGAATCAAGTCCCAAAATGTCTTGTATCAAAAGCACGTCCCATAAATCGTTGGCGGTCTTGAGAGGAGGGAACTCTACTTGCTTAGCCGTGGCATTAAGACCATAAGCTTGGCAAAGCTCTTCAATGGAGAGATGATAAGCTTGCCTCTTGACCTTGAAGGTGAGATGACCTTGTGAGGGAGTGGGGAGACTCAGATTCTCATAGGAAAACGCCAAGGTAGAGAGGAAGTCTAGAGTGACTTGTGAATATGTCGGGCAATCCATGCTTGAAAGGCATGCAAGCCCCATGTCTTGGAGAAGAAAATCAAAATCTTTTAGAAGTCCCATCCTCTCCATCAGATCTCTACTAGCAAACTTAGTAGGCTCAAAGCGCAGCCTCTCTAACCTCTTCTTTGCCAACTTTTCCTCCTTTGTCCAACGAACCCTCTCTTGTACTTGCTGAGCTTCTTCTTCTTCAACCACTTGTTGCCCCTCTTCTCCTTGTGTTGTTTCTTCTCTCGTTTTCTTGGGAGCCATAGTACCTGAAACACAATTCTGAAGCAAAAGAATGAGCAAAGACGGCAAATATTGAGAGAAAGACTAGTCAAGAAAAAACAACTTATAACTAATACCCTAGATTTTGGGAGAAGTTATAAAAATTCTAGCAAGATAATAGAGAGGAAAATCTAGAGATAGGATCAAATCTAAAATTTTTCCTAATATCTAGCTAGTTTTAAAAATTGCTAAACCCCCCTAACATCTAATATTCAAGCAATGCAAATAAAATGAAATTTTCCAAAATATTTAAAGCAAAGAACCGAAAATACCTTTGCAAAGTTTGAAAGAAGAAGCTGTTAGCCTTTAGGAAAGAAAAATCACACTCTATCTTGCTTTAGAAATCTCGAAACAAAAATGAGAGAGAGTGTGTTGTTGCTTGAAAATATAAAGGCTAACAAAAATCTAAAACGATGAGCAAAACTAGTGGTTTCTGACAAAAAGCTTGTTCAAGGCACATCTTTCATGGCCAAAGATTCTTGCTTTGAACAAGATTTATATTTAAAACCAGGAGGGAAAGAAGAAAAGAGGGAAAAGAAAATGTTACCTCGGCACGAGATCGAGTCCATTTGGTCTATCTAGGACTCGATCTCATGTCCATGTTGGCTAGGATCAAGATGTTTGATCGATCAGGGACTCGATTCAAATTGCATAGAGTCTTAGATCGATTGTACCCTCCGTTCCTTGACTTTTGGTCAACTAGGCTGTACTCCTTGGATCGAGCCACATGATCGATTTGGGGGTCGTTTTGGCTTAGATCGAGTGGCAGATCGAGTGGCAGATCGAGTAGACTGATTGATCTATCTTTGAAGATCGAGTGACCCGGTCTATCTACACCTCGTTTGCTTTTCAAGCTAAACGGATAGGTGGTTTATCCTCTCGTGATCGACCGTTCCACTCGATTTGTCTACTCGATCTCGTCTAGATCGACTGACTCCTCTTGATTCACTAGCTCGATCTAGTACTCGATCTAGTAAAGATCGAGCTAGGATGAGTCGATCTAGCACTCGATCTCTAGCCTACACTTAGCCCTTCTCGCCTCTTTTGACTCCAAGATCACACCTGACAATCCCTTATCCTTTCACCTACACACTTAGGCAATAAAAGCATAAAAACTGAAATAGAAATAAAGCAAAAATATGTACAGGATAGACATGGGAATGCCTCCCAAGTGCGCTTTCTTTAACGTCTTTATCTAGAATTTACTTAGTTTAGGCTTGAGGGGGGTCTTGAAGAAGCATGGAGGTGCTCTCCTTGCTGCAATCACTCGCCACGTAGGGCTTAACCCTGTGCCCGTTGACCGTGAAAGCATTACCGCTCTTGCCAACCAATGTAGCCGCTCCATAGGGTAGAACCTCTTTGATCTCAAACGGTCCACACCACCTTGATTTGAGCTTGCCCGGGAACAGCTTCAACCTCGAGTCGTAGAGTAGCACCAGACTGCATTCTCTTAACTCCTTGTGAACAAGCTTCTTGTCATGAACCGCCTTGGTCCGCTCCTTGTAGATCTTAGCACTTTCGTAGGCTCCCAACCGTAGCTCATCAAGCTCATGTAGCTGAATCAACCGCTTCTCCTGAGCTGTCTTGAGGTTGTAGTTCAGCTGCTTCAATGCCCATAGTGCTCTATGCTCCAACTCAACAGGAAGATGGCATGCCTTGCCGTAAAGAAGAGCGAAAGGAGTCGTGCTTATAGGGGTCTTGAAAGCGGTTCGGTAAGCCCACAAAGCATCATCGAGTTTGACCGCCCAATCTTTCCTAGTAGCCCCAACTGTCCTCTCTAGTATAGCCTTGATCTGCCTGTTAGATACCTATACTTGCCCGCTAGTTTGAGGATGATATGGAGTTGCTACCTTGTGCTTCACGCTATACTTCCTCAAGAGGCTTTCAAACACCTTGTGATAAAGTGGCTTCCACCGTCGCTGATCACTACCTTTGGAACTCCAAACCGTGGGAATATGTTGGTCTTGAAGAGCTTTATCACCACCTTAGCATCATTGGTTGGGGAAGCTATAGCCTCAACCCACTTAGACACATAATGAACCGCCACTAAGATGAATTTGTTACCGTAAGAAGATGGGAACGGTCCCATGAAATCTATCCCCCAAGCGTCAAAAACATCAACTTCAAAGATCGGCACCTGAGGCATCTCATTCCTCTTCGTGATGTTTCCAGCTCTTTGACATGCTTCACAAGACTTAACAAACTCATGAGCATTCTTGAACAACGATGGCCACCAAAAGCCGGCTTATAGCACCTTTGTAGCGGTCTTGAAAGAAGCAAAATGACCACCATATGAAGAGCCGTGACAATGTAGGAGAATGTCCTTAGCTTCTTCCCTTGTTACCCACCTTCTATATAAGCTGTCCACTCCTCTTTTGTACAAGTATGGCTCATCCCAAAAGTAATGAGAGATGTCTCTCATGAACTTCTTCTTGTGATAATGATCAAGATGAGAAGGCTCCTCTCCACAAGCTAAGTAGTTTACTATGTCAGCGTACCAAGGCAAGTCTTCTTCTTTGAAACTCAAAACCTCTTCAAACTTGTCTTCAAGCTTCTCACATACCGCCGCGGTGATTATCATGAGCTGCTCTTCAGGAAGTGAATCATCTAATGGCAAAGCTTCGTTGAATCTCATCCTTGAGAGGTGATCAGCAACATCATTCTCTATCCCCTTCTTGTCTTTTATCTCTATATCAAACACTTGTAGAAGGAGAATCCACCTTAAGAGCCTCAGCTTGGTGTCTTTCTTCGAGTAGATATACCTCAAAGCAGCATGATCCGTGTACACAACAACCTTGGAGCCAACCAAATACAACCTGAACTTCTCAAAAGCAAACACAATGGCCAGCAGCTCCTTCTTGGTTGTAGCATATCTCACTTGCGTGTCATCCAAGGTACGACTGGCGTAGTAGATAACATGCAACCGCTTGTCTTTCCTCTGACCAAGAACAGCTCCTTTGGCGTAGTCACTCGCGTCGCACATGATTTCAAACGGTAGACTCCAGTCAGGTGCTTGTACTATTGGTGCGGATACAAGAGCTTCTTTGATAGTCTTGAAAGCATGAAGACAATCCTCATCAAACACGAACTCAGCTTCTTTGCACAACAGCCGCGTGAGGGTCTAGCTATCTTGGAGAAATCTTTTATGAATCTCCTCTAGAAGCCCTCGTGACCTTGGAAACTCCTTATACCCTTGACATTAACCGGCGGCTCAGGACTCATCATGACCTCAAGCTTGGCTTTATCAACCTCTATCCCTTTCTCTGATATCTTGTGGCCAAGCACGATCCCTTCCTTCACCATGAAGTGGCACTTTTCCCAGTTAAGCTCTAGGTTTGTCTCCTCACAACGCTTAAGTACCTTGCAAAGATTCAACAAACAAGCAGAAAAAGATGCACCATATACAAAGAAGTCGTCCATAAACACTTCTACCATCTCCTCTATAAGATCAGAGAAGATTGACATCATACACCGTTGGAATGTCGCGGGTGCATTACACAACCCGAATGGCATCCTTTGATATGTGAAGGTACCATAAGGGCATGTAAAAGTCATCTTCTCTTGATCGTTAGGATGGATTGGTATAGCTTGTTGGGAGTTACTCTCTTCTGTTGAATAATGGCGCTGCACTCATGTGTTAGTACCACCATCCCTTGTAAATCCTTTGTTCTTTCAGCAACATCATCTTTTAAAAACGTCTAATAAGGTGTGACTAAGATAAAAGCATCAAGCAGTGGCATGGTGAGCTGAATCTTCTTCATTTTCTCATCAAAGAGACTGTTGTACTTTGCAATGAGCTGTTTCTTAAACCTTCCAGGAAATGGTATTGTAGGTTGATATGGTGGAGGAATGTATTTTGGCTCCTTGACTAACTCCTTAGGTGCTTCTCTTGGTTTCTCTTTAATCACCTCATTGGCTTTAGTGCTCTTTGGACCCTTTTCAGCTTGAACCACTTCATCTTCTTTAGCGTCTTCAGCATCTTTGACCACCACCCCCTCTTCTTGTTCCTCAATGCCCACATTGGGTGTACAAGGAGCCACTCTTGGAGGAAGTTGCTTCCCACTTCTTAGTATGACAGCTTTGACACACTCTTGTGCATGTGGAAAGGTAAATGGTTGAACAATGCTTTCTAGTTTGCTGATCTGCATATTCAAAGAGCCAAGTTGAGATTGCAAGCTGGAGTCAATGCCTTTGTGTATTTCAACAGCCATACTCCTCCGAATGTCAGTCATGCTCTTTTGAATTTCAACAGCCATGCTCTTCTGAAGTGCTGCGGTTTGAAAGTGATGCATTTGAAGGAACATTTCCTAAAGATTCAAAGTTTCAGAAGGTTGGGAGGTGTAAGTGTTGAGGAAGAAGAGCCAGTATGTTGGTGAATGTAAGTGTCTCCATTGGACTGTTGTTGACAAACATCATGGTCTTGTTTCATTGCTGGCGCCTCTAGTATTTGAACAGCTTTGACTTGATGTTCTTTGTAGTGGTTTTGGAAAGCAACACTAGGAAGAGGTTTTGTAATGACCCTGATAAGTGATGCGGATGGCTGGTCACAAGTAGGATAGTCAGCGACCTGTCGGAGTAAGAATTGTCCCGTGGCTATTTCGTCCCTATAGATCCAAAGTGTTTTTTTCGTTTTTATAAATTATTGGAAGAGGACGAATCTGGTCAAGTTATTTCGTCTTTATTGATTAACGGATAAGTATGAACCTGGCCAGCAGCTATTTCGTCTTTATGGATGAAGAGATAAGCATGGACTGCTGTTTTGTCTTCATTGATTCGTGGATAAGCATGGACTGCTGTTTCGTCTTTATTGATGAATGGATAAGCACGAAGCTGGCCAGTGAGCTATTCTGTCTTTATAGATGAGTGGATAGGATAGGATATGATCAAGAGTGGATAGGATAGGATAGTAACAAAGGTGGATATGACCAGTGACTGACCTATGTGCTAGGTAACTTAGTTAACCCCTATAAATACCCCATTCCGTTGCCATTTAGAACTCACACCAAAAATGACCTAGAGAGAGAAAGGAGAGAGAAAGAAAGAGAGGAGAGAAAGGGCATTCACGTATAAGGAGAACTGGAGGTGAGGAGGCAAAGCTAGGACCAATCCGTGGTAGCGAAGTCTAGTCTATAAACCGTTCAGCTGAAAGCACTGTGAGTTGTGGTGATGTGTGATTGTTTGCCAGGATTCATTTGTTAGATTGTGTGATGTTTCTAGTATATGCTTATTTGATTGTAGTTGCATGAGTTGCTGTAGTTTCTGATTAAGTTATTCTTTTATATTTGAGGTTCTAGGACAATTTAGTTGAATCTTATAGTGATTGTTGATGAGTTGTGATGGCGGTTTCATCCTACCTCATTACCCCATTTTTAGCCGATGGACTGGCTAAGTGGGAAGACTCGGAGAGACGGGATTGCAGCCTAGGGCCGAGTTCTATCCGACGGGATAGTCAGGTGTTTGCCGTAGATAGTCAGAGCCTGACGAGTCTGTGCGGTCGAAAGACGAGACTCGGGTTTTTGAAGTTCTATCTCATGTGCCTTTGTGGTTATGAGATAGGTGTTCACGAGAGAGACATGATCGAATACGCAAGGCCTTTGGTGACGGTGTGGTGACATTGTGATTGTTTAGTAACGTACACTTTGTGTGATTTGCGTGTTGTGTGTTATTTTGGGTTTTGGGTTGGGAATTATTATACCTCTTAGGGGAGCAATAACTCACTGAGCGATTAGCGCTCACCCCTTACTCTCATTTTCAGGAAACCAGTAGACACTAAACCTTGTAGTGGGAAGCAAGGGACGTTAGGACGCCAGTGTAGGTTTTTGATGCCTTTGTAAAATAAATGTTTGATGCATGTTGTATAATTGTTTGGGCATTTTGCCAAAGTATGAAAGTTTGTTTACTATTTTGTGAAATCTTATATATATGAATAAATAAAGTTTATTTTTATATAGACCAGTTTCATCTGATACTAGCCTTGTCCGGGCTAACACAACTCTCGGCTTAGGTACGGGTTGGCAAGCCTTAGGCTTTAGCCGAGAGGGATCGGATTTTGCGGATGGACCGGCTGCGGCTTTGGATTCGTTCTAAGGTTTTCGCTGTACTGTCTGTGATGTTCGATCTTGTAGCATCTTCGGTCTGGTTTAGGTCGGATGGTTGGACGTGCATGTTCTTGTTTGATTGTTGCACGGCCGATTGGTTCAAATCCGGTTTAGATCGCGTCGGGGGTGTTACAGGTTTGGTGGTCTAATTGTGCAGCAAGTCAACTTTTTTCTGCAAGGCTTTCATCTCATACAATGCTGTTTCTAGCTTCTCTTCAGTGGCTTTGGAATGTTGGTCCTTGTCATCCACATAGTCCCAATTTCTGAGTGCCATATTCTCTACTAGATGCCATCCTTCATCAATATCTTTACCAAGAAAGTAACCATTGCTTGCTGTATCTAGAAGGATTCTGATTGTTAGGAGAACACCTCTATATAGTGTGGATATCAGCATCTCTTTGGTGAAGCCATGGTGAGGACATTGGTGAGTGAAGCTTCTGAACCTTTCCCAAGTGTCCCCAAAGCTTTCATTAGACCACTGTTTGAAGTTTGTGATCTCATTCCTGAAATGTGCAGTTCTTGAGGGAGAGAAGAACATGGTTAAGAAAGCACCTTTGCATTGATCCCACGAAGTGATGCTTCTCTGTGCTAAAGACTTTTCGCAGAATTTAGCTCTATCACCCAGAGAGAATGGAAATAATCTGAGCTTCAAACCATCATCTGAAACTCCACTAAGCTTTGTCAAAGCACATATCCTCTCAAAGTGATCCAAGTGATCAAGAGGGTCTTGGTTGGGCAGTCTAAAGAATTTCCTCTCTTGAACCATAGTGATCATGCTGCTTTTGATCTCATAGTGATGAGTCTCCATGGGTGGGAGAATACCTTGTCTTGAAGCATAACCTGAAGGTATATCAGCAGCACCAATAGGTCTCAAAGGTCTAAGCTCCTTCTAAGCCATGAGGACCTTGCTGTTCTTGTAAGCCTTGGATCCCTTGAAGACCTTGTAGACCTTGTGGACCTTGCACCCCAAAACCAGCAGCATACCGATGTTCTTCCATGCTTCAACAGCTGAGTTCTGATGCTGCAAACCCAAATTCTTTGACCTTGAACCTCTGTTGTAGTTGTAGACACATAAGAACAAGTGTTGTGGTACCTACAAAATAAATTCTAGACCAAAAGAGAAATCAGTAACCTAAAACGAAAATAATAAATCTTGATCTTAATATCTCTAAAAATCCTATTGAACAAAGCATTCCCCTAATGGCAACGGTGCCACATTGATACAAGTGTTTTGACTCTCTTCGTCAATCACCTTTTGCACTAATCATTGTAGTAAGGGTTTTATCAATCCAAAAGGGGAAGATTGAAGCAGCATGAATGAAATAGAGCTCTTAATTCAAGCAGATATATATAGCTTAGAATGTCTAACAACCTAAAGGATCAAACAGAAATGAAACAAACACCAAACAAAGAGTAAACAGAAAGCAAATCAACTAGAACAAAGGCCAGAACAGAGCAATTTCGAATTCAACTAAAAATAGAGAAAAGATTGGACTTGAGATGAGATAATTGGTGCTAGGGAACTCTTGACTCAACCTATAATGCATACAAACTCACACAATTCTATTCCTTATGCATAGGATTCATTTATATGACTAATCCAATCTCTTGGCACTAATCTCTTTGCTAATCATCAAGTCAAGAACTAATTTTCATTAGTGAAATGAAAAACAGCAAGAATTAAGACAATTCTATCAATCCTATATTTCCAAAGCACTCTCTAGACAGTCAATCTCTTGAGATAGGATAAGCAATTCTCTTGCAAAGGAGTTCAGACATTTCATCAAACACTTGGTAGGTATAAAATGAGCCTAAGATCCTAATCAAATTAGCTAGAGCTAATCAGGCATTAAACACATCAATCAAGAAAGAAAATGGAAGAATTAACACTAAGACATCATAGATTTAGCCTAAAGTTCCCTAAACCTAACCCATCTCAATTCCCTAAAAAGACTACTCACTAATCAACATCAAAGCCATTAATCCAAAGAGAGAAAGATGACTAATCATGATTAGAGATTAAACAAGAAGATAAATGCAAACTCTTACTAAAATCAAGCCAAGATTCAAATTACAAAATCAAAAGCTAGAACAAAAGAGGAAAGAACTGCTGGATAAAAGATTAATCCCTAAAATTAGGAATCTTTCGTATTTATATGGGTCTAAGCAAAAATGGTAAAATTGTAAATAATAGGTCTTCAGTCTGGGATCCCATCGGTCATAACTTGACTGATGGTCCTGAGGAGAGTCACCGATGGTATACTCGCTGGGTTTCCATCGGTCACCTCCTGACCGATGGTCCTCGGGTGAGTGACCGGTGGTATACTCGCTGGGTTTCCATCGGTCACTTCCTGACTGATGGTCCTGGGGTGAGTGACCGGTGGTCTACTCGCTGGATTACCATTGGTCAAGTCTTGACTGATGGATTTCCAGAAAATGCCTTCCTCAGCTGCTTTTGCTCCCTCTCTTCTTGGCTAGCCTCTTGAACCATTCCTACACTTTCTCCTTGCTTCTTTCAGCTTCATAAACACCTAAAAACCTCCTTGATGCATAGAAAATGGAAACTATTACCGAAATGCAACCTAAGCCTAGAAGGAAAAGAAAATGGGACTAAAGAGAAGGAAAACATGCAAAAGAGAACCACAACATGAACTAAATGCAAGCTTAAATGATGTAAATGCATGAGATATCACCTAACCATTTTATGACTTTAGTATTTATAGGAGAACTAGAAAACCCCTAGTAAACCAAGAATAAACCAAAAATAAGCTGACTCGGACAGACCATATCGACTTTACACGTCGATATTCATGTCGATATCATCTCCTCTTCTGGGTTGTATCGATGTCCTTTGGTCGATATGCACGTCGATACAGAAGGCTCCTATGTTGTATCGGTTTGGCTCCCCATTGTGTGAAGTCGATACAATCGCCCTTTAGTTAAGGCTCATCGGTCAAGCAAGTCGATATGGCAACTCGGTATTGTCCTGTCATGTGTATCGGCCTGGGGCGTCGATACACTGCTCGATATGGACTCCCTTCTGTTGCATCGAGGTGTCTCTTAGTCGATATGCTTCCTTCTCACCACGCCATTACTATATCGATGTCGAAGTGGTCGATACTCCCATCGGTATGCTCTTGTATCGATCAGTTGATGTTGATATCATCATTGATATTGGCCCATCCGTCTTTGTCCCTAGCCTTGCTTCATTCCCAGCTTACACCCATTGCACCACATGGCCTCCACACTCCTTATAGTACCTGAATAAAACTCCACATGCATGCAAAATGCAATGCAGCTCCTAAAACTATACTAACTCCTGTATGCAAATGGGACAAGGAGAATCAAAATATGCATATTTAAAGATTAAAACTAGTGATAAATGCAAGCTAAAATGGTATAAATAATGGAGATATCAACCTCTCAATGGTGACGATCGTCACCATGGCAGATACTCCAGAATCGTCATGTTGGATGTGTTAATGCAACGCCATCATGTGTACTCCGAAGTCAGACTGTTAGAGCACTCAAAACACATATCAAAAACATCCAAATGAAGCGTAACTCATGGTTCAACAAGTTCACAAAACATCATCAAAGCAACTGAGAAACGGACTCCTTTTTTTCCGGTTTTTCTCATGTTTTTGGTTTTTTTTATTTTATGTAAACGAAAACTAGACAAAGCATATCAAAAAGAAAAATTACCAGTGGGTTGCTTTACACCAAGCGCTTGTTTAATGTCAACAGCTCGACTTTAAATGCTGCTCAAACAGCTGGTGCATCATCCAGAGACACAATGTGTCCTGCTGGAATCACGGCTTGGGCCCAATAGTGTTTCACCCTCTGTCCATTGACAGTAAACTCCTCTCCTTTGGAGTTGATCAAGACAATGGCGCCATGCGGTCTAGCCTCTTTGACAGTGAAGGGACCTGACCAACGAGATCGCAGTCTACCCGGAAACAACTGTAGACGAGGGTTGTAAAGGAGTACCTGGTCATTGGGCTCGAAATGTCTGGAGATGATCTTCTTATCATGATATGCCTTTGTCGTCTCCTTGTATAACTTGGAGTTTTCATAAGCCATATATCTGATCTCAGCCAGATCATTGAGCTAAATTAGGCGCCTCTCTGCAGCAGGCTTTAAATCGAAGTTCAGCTTCTTGATAGCCCATTCTGCGATGTACTCTAGCTCTACTGGAAGATGGCATGCCTTGACATAAACCAGATGGAATGGAGTAGTCCCAAGTGGCATTTTTTAGGCAGTCATGTAAGCCCACAATGCATAATCCAATTTCGCTGACCAATCCTTCCTTGTCTTCCCAACTGTCTTCTCCAGAATCTGCTTGATCTGTCTGTTGGAAACTTCAACTTGCCCACTGGTCTGAGGATGCGAAAGCGTGGCCACTCTGTGCTGTACACCATACTTCTTCAGCAGCTTGTCAAAGACTTTGTTAACAAAGTGAGAACCACCATCACTGATAACAATTCACGGGACACCAAATCTGGAGAAAATAATGGACTTAAACAGCTTTAAAACCACTGCAGCATCATGGGTAGGAGTAGCCAGCATCATGAAGTTCTGTGGTATCTCACGTCTTCTGCTAATCTTCCCTCTCCTCTGACATGTATCACAGCGTGTAATGAATGCTTGAGAATCTTGAAACATAGTAGGCAACCAGAAACCATCTTGAAGAACTTTGGAAACTGTTTGAATGTGGCAAAGTGTCCAGCATAATCTGAGCGATGGCAGTGAAACAGGGCGTCTGGAACCTCAGCTTCTGCTAAAAATCTCCTGTAAATCCCATCAGCACAATGTCTGTAAAGATATGGCTCATCTCAGTCAAAATCTCCTAAGTTCTCTCAAGAACTTCTTCTTAGCATATCCTTTGAAATCATGTGGTTCATCCTCTGCAGCAAGACAGTTGGCAATATCAGCATACCAGGGTCTCTGGGGATCAGTAGTGGCATAAACTTGCTCTTCAAAAGCCGCTCCCAAGCTAGCACAGATCATTGTCAATGTCTGTGTTGGGTGACGAGTGTCACCAGATGGGGTGACGAGCGTCACTGGGATCGTGACCAAACTTGATCGTGAATCTTCTGAACTGGTGACGAGCGTCACCCCCCTAGTGTCGCTCGTCACTGCCCTGTAGTTGCGAAAACATTGCAGGTTTTTAATACTTTCTTCCTGGATTTGAGTCTCAATCAGATACACATTCTCCTCAGGCAAGAAATCATTGATTGGCATGTCATCTTCAATCCTGATTCTGGAGAGAGGATTAGCAACTCCATTCTCAACTCCTTTCTTGTCTATAACTTCAATATCAAACTCTTGTAGAAGCAGAATCCATCTCAATAGCCTTGGCTTTGCATCCTTCTTCTCCATCAGATACTTCAGTGCTGAATGGTCTGTGTGGACCACGACCTTGGGGCCAACAAGGTACTGGCAAAATTTCTCAAAAGCAAATACCACAGCCAACAGTTCCTTCTCAGTAGTTGCATAGTTCTTCTGAGCTCAATCCAATGTCCTGCTGGCATAGTAAATGGTGTGTAGCTTCTTGTCTTTCCTCTGTCCCCGCACAGCTCCAACTACAAAATCGCTGGCATCACACATAACCTCAAAAGGCAAGTCCCAATGTGGAGGCTGCACAATAGGAGTTGTCACCAAAGCTTGTTTGATCTGTTTTAAAAGCAGACTTGCATTCTTCTGTGAATTCAAACTTCACATCTTTGCAGAGGAGAGCAGTAAGAGGTCTTGCAATCTTGCTGAAGTCCTTAATAAACCTTCTGTAGAATCCAGCATCCCCCATAAAACTACTCACTGCTTTGACTGAATCAGGCGCCTGCAAGCTTGTCATCACTTCAATTTTTGCCCTGTCCACTTCTATGCCATTTCCATAGACTTTGTGACCAAGAACAATGCCATCTTGTACCATAAAATGACATTTCTCCCAATTCAGAACCAAGTGTTTCTCTTCACATATCTGCAGAACTGCACACAAGTTATCCAGACAGCTCTTGAATGAAGACCCTTTAACTGAGAAGTCATCCATGAAAACCTCCATAAGCCTTTCAATCATGTTAGTGAAGATCGACATCATGCATCTCTGGAAGGTTGCAGAGCATTACATAGTCCAAAAGGCATTCTGCGATACGCAAATGTGCCATAAGGACTTGTAAAAGTGGTCTTCTCCTGATCATCTGGATGGATGGGAATCTGAAAGAAGCCTGAAGAGCCATCAAAGAAGCAGTAATACTTGTGATTCGCCAGCCTCTCTAGCATCTGATCGATGAAAGGCAGAGGGAAGTGATCTTTCCTTGTGGCTGCATTTAGCCTCCTGTAATCAATATACATTCTATGTCCTGTTAATGTTCTGGTTGGAATTAGCTCATCCTTGTCATTTTTTACCACTGTGACGCCTGCTTTCTTAAAGACCACGTGAACAGGATTGACATAAGCGCTGTCTGATATATGATAGATGATCCCAGCTTGCAGCAGTTTCATGATCTCTTTCTTCACAACATCCTGCAGGTTTGGATTCAGCCTTCTCTGATGCTCCACTGATGATTTTGATTCAGCCTCCAGATGTATCCTATGCATGCATAAATCTGGAGAAATACCTTAAATATCATCAAGAGAATAGCCAAGAGCTTTGCGAAATCTGTGCAGCTTGCTTAGCAAAAGAGTGATCTCTGCATTGTTCAATGAAGTATTAACAATAACAGGATATGTGGAGTTTTCTCCAAGGGAGGCATACCTTAGCCCTGCAGGGAGCTGTTTAAGCTCAACTTTTGGTGCTTTTGCTGCATTCCAATCACCCATTGCAGAAGCTTTTGCAGATGTGGTGACTAGTTCTTCTTGAGCAACCAGTTGCATGACATGTGCAGTAGCATCCATCATCTTTTCATAACCAGTAGCAACTGCATCTAGATGCTCTATCTCTGCTCTAGAAGTGTGATAACAGGTTTTTATGTATGCAATGATATATCAAGATGCAGAGATTCAGCAAAAGAGATATCAATCCACACCTAGGGGTAGCAAGTTCACTAAGAATGCAAAGAATGAGTAAAGCTAAGCAAATATGATAAATGTTTGGTAAAATCCCTGAAAACTAAATGCAAGTGTCAAATGCAATGCAAAACAATTTTAAAATCCCTGGCAGAGGGTTAACTACCACGAGGAACAAGCGGAATATTTAAAATGCAAAGCTACTAATTATTAAAAATCGTCTAGTGGATCGAGCACAGGATCTACCACTAGATCGAGCAACAACGATCGATCTCGTCTAAAGAGTTCGAACAGAAATAAATCTAATGACCAGGATGCGAACAGATAGCATGCGAATGATTAACAGAGAAGAGAGAATACTAAGAAAGAGGGTTCAGGGTTGAGGATCATTTTCAAGGGTTTCAAAGGTTCAAGCTTGGTTTGAAAACTTTAGATCTACTCACTTTGTGAGGTTCTCTAGGCCTTGAAAACAAAACAAGATCCATCCATGGCTTGTGGTATGGATCACTCCTTCATTCTCTTCTCCAAACCCATGGCGTTTGGTGGAAAAAGAGATTGAAGGGCATAAAACATAGATTTCAAACACACGGCCTAACTAACCCCCTAAACAACCATGGCGTGTGGGAAAGGAAGGATAGCCTCTAGGATCTGATTTTCCAGGGCATCTGAATCCCGTCAAGGTAAGACATCCCTTAGATCATAGAGATCTTGGCGTGAGACTCTCTAAGCCTTAAATGCTCAAGATCCTAGAAGAGAAGACAATGAAGAACAAGAAAACACCAAGCTTTAAACCTTTTCAACCCCTTTGAATCCTCTCAACCCCGAAAACCCAATGAAACTACTCACTACTCATAAAGTGAACCGAAACAAACGCAATAGATGATCGACTAAACATGAAATACGATTGATTAAAAGCAAAGATTCAATATTCAAAACGTAAAAGCAAGAAAAGCTTCAATGTCTACAATGGCGGAGATAATCGCATAAAACGAGAGAGAAGATGATAAAAAGATAAAGTGAAAACGCGTGTGGGAAAAGTAGGATCGCCGCCTTCCCAAAATGGGCAAACAACTCGAATGGTGCCCCCCCCCCCCCCCCCCCCTCTCTAGAAGCCAAAAACGGTCTGGGATCGAGCAAGAGGCTCGATCTGGCTCTCGATCTTTGGCTTGGATCGGGTGACTTTGGTCGATCTATGAGTCGATCTTGTGCTGATCGGGTTGAAAGCTCGATCCGGTCCTCGATCTGCATGGCGTCATTTATATCCGTACTTCAGATCGATCTCCCATCTCGATCTGGGTCTCGATCCATTTCCTTGCATCGACTCGGCTATAGAGCTTTGTGCATTAGAGCTTTGATAACATCTCTGTTGCATCTTGATATATCATTGCATACATAAAAACCTGTTATCAAATGGCGCAGTTGCCGGGGATCGAACCCGGGTCACCCGCGTGACAGACGGGAATATGGTAAAATCCCTGAAAACTAAATGCAAGTGTCAAATGCAAAGCAAAACAATTTTAAAATCCCTGGAAGAGGGTTAACTACCACGAGGAACAAGCAGAATATTTAAAATGCAAAGCTACTAATTATTGAAAATCGTCTAGTGGATCGACCACAGGGTTGACCACTAGATCGAGCAACAACGATCGATCTCGTCTAAACAGTTCGAACAGAAATAAATCCAATGACCAGGATGCGAACAGATAGCAAGCGAATAATTAACAGAGATGAGAGAATACTAAGAAAGAGGGTCCAGGGTTGAGGATCATTTTCAAGGGTTTTAAAGGTTCAAGCTTGGTTTGAAAACTTTAGATCTACTCACTTTGTGAGGTTCTCTAGGCCTTGTAGTATAATGGTAAGTTTTCCCGTCTGTCACGCGGGTGACCCGGGTTCGATCCCCTGCAACGGCGCCATTTGATAACAGGTTTTTATGTATGCAATGATATATCAATATGCATCAGAGAGGTTATCAAAGCTCTAATGCACACAGAGATGTAGTATAGTGAGCAAGAGAGATATCAATCCACACCTAGGGATAGCAAGTTGACTAAGAATGCAAAGGATGACTAAAGCTAAGCAAATATGATAAATGTTTGGTAAAATCCCTGAAAACTAAATGCAAGTGTCAAATGCAAAGCAAAACAATTTTAAAATCCCTGGAAGAGGGTTAACTACCACGAGGAACAAGCAGAATATTTAATATGCAAAGCTACTAATTAAAAATCGTCTAGTGGATCGACCACAGGATCGACCACTAGATCGAGCAACAACGATCGATCTCGTCTAAACAGTTCAAACATAAATAAATCTAATGACCAGGATGCGAACAGATAGCAAGCGAATGATTAACAGAGATGAGAGAATACTAAGAAAGAGGGTCCAGGGTTGAGGATCATTTTCAAGCGTTTCAAAGGTTCAAGCTTGGTTTGAAAACTTTAGATCTACTCACTTTGTGAGGTTCTCTAGGCCTTGAAAACAAAACAAGATCCATCCATGACTTGTGGTATGGATCACTCCTTCATTCTCTTCTCCAAACCCATGGCGTTTGGTGAAAAAAGAGATTGAAGGGCATAAAACTTAGATTTCAAACACACGGCCTAACTAACCCCTTAAACAACCATGGCGTGTGGGAAAGGAAGGATTAGCCTCTAGGATCTGATTTTCCAGGACATCTGAATCCTGTCAAGGTAAGACATCCCTTAGATCATAGAGACCTTGGCGTGAGACTCTCTAAGCCTTAAATGCTCAAGATCCTAGAAGAGAAGGCAATGAAGAACAAGAAAACACCAAGCTTTAAACCTTTTCAACCCCTTTGAATCCTCTCAACCCTGAAAACCCAATGAAACTACCCACTACTCATAAAGTGAACCGAAACAAACACAATAGATGATCGAGTAAACATGAAAAACGATTGATTGAAAGCAAAGATTCAATATTCAAAACGTAAAAGCAAGAAAAGCTTCAATGTCTACAATGGCGGAGATAATCGCCTAAAACGAGAGAGAAGATGATAAAAAGATAAAGTGAAAACGCATGTGGGAAAAGCAGGATCGCCGCCTTCCCAAAATGGGCCAATAACTCGATGGTCCCCCTCTCGCCAGAAGCCAAAAACGGTTAAAGTAGTCTGGGATCGAGCAGGAGGCTCGATCTGGCTCTCGATCTTTGGCTTGGATCGGGTGACTTTGGTCGATATATGAGTCGATCTTGTGCTGATCGGGTTGAAAGATCGATCCGGTCCTTGATCTGCATGGCGTCATTTACGTCCGTACTTCAGATCGATCTCCCATCTCGATCTCGGTCTCGATCCATTTCCTTGCATCGACTCGGCTACTCGATCTTCTGGTCGATCTCGTCTGGATCGACCTGTCGTGCTCGATCTGCTACTCGATCTCTGGTCCTTAGCATGCAATCCTGATTTCTCCAAGTGTCCACACACTTTCTCACGAGCCTTAGCACGTCCACGAATCTTCAAAAGCTCCAAAGTAGCCGAAAACAACCTGAATGCGATGCATAATGCAAGAAACATGCAAATGTTGATGCAAAAGTGTTCTAGGACCTAAAGTGATGCAAACTAGCCTAATATGCAAGGTAAATGCATGAGAAACTATCTTATATGTATGTAAAACACATGAAATATGCAGCAATATCAAAGTGGTCAACGCCCTCTATAAAGGATCTTCTGGACTCATCTCAGGGAAGATCTGTTCAGCAAGGTTGGTAAGAACATCCAAATAGAATGTTTCTCCATCTATGGTTGGCCTCTTCATCAGTTATTCTGTTTCGAATTGCATCACCAAATTACCAACATTCAGCTCAATTCTACCCTTTTTGACGTCTATAATAGCTCGTGCAGTAACCAGGAAGGGTCTGCCAAGAATCAAAGGGTCTTTGGGTTCTTCTCCATACTCCAGAACCACAAAATCAGTAGGAATCATGCAGTCTCGTACTTTGATAGGAACATCCTCTATCACTCCTTCAGGAACTCTGACTGATCTATCAGCTAGGACAAGAGATATCTTATAGGGCTCAGGTTTTACCCAAATAAAAACTACTGCAAGTGCACAGCAAAGCAGTTGTAGTATAAGGGGTTATCGAATCCAAGGGAGTAAGTAAACTACACTAGCAATTATAGATTCAGACTAAGCTAAGCGATAAGTAATGAATGTAATGCGAAACAGCAAAAGAAATGTATGTGGGCGTTTTTGAGATTGTCCTTAAAGTTCAGAGAGCTAAAGGCGCTAAGTCAGGACAATTCGCAGGTTGAATCTGAGAGTGTAGAATGCTTGCACTCAGGAATGAATTAAAACCGTCTTGAACATGAATCACAAAGATATAAATAATCAATTCTCATTGCAGAAGTTATCTATGTCTAAATCACAGAGTTTCAAATCTCATTGCAAACTCTAACAATCTAAACATGCAGTAATGATCAAGTTCAATTGTTCACAAAACTCCTAAGCCAAATCTCTTTGCAAATAGGGGTTTTACTCATCTAATACTAGTATAAGTAATCAATAATGTTCTCACATCTATTCAACAACCTAGGGTTTTCGAAATCCAGATGATGTGTCTAAGAAATCGATATGAATGCAAGCACAGATGAAGAACCAATGGATTTCCTATAAGGTTTAGCAATTCTACAAACTCTTCTTCAACCTTTGAAAAGCCCTAACTTAACTAACAAACTACTCAGACATGGTGAATGAAACAAACATTATGAAAAGAATAGATTGCATAAAAAAAAAGAAATAGAAATAAAGGAGTTCGAAATCTGCTCTGAAGGAGTCTGATTTGTCTCTCCAAAAGCTCTTCTACAAATCTCTCTCTAAAGCTCTAAAAAAGAATAAGATACAAGATAAAAGCCAACAATGGCTGAAAACCGAATATATACAAGCATAAACAGGATCTGTGGCCTTTTTGCAAATACTGGAACTTATAGGCCAAAACTGCAATTTTTTCCCAATCTTTTAAAAACCAGCCATGATCCTTCCTCTACGGGTGACGAGCGTCACCAGGTCAGTGACGGTCGTCACCCAAGCCAGAACAATGCTTCTGACTTGCTTCATTCGGGGTTGTATCTTGCAATGCTCCAAAAAGCTCCAAAACTTATAATTATGCTCTAGACATGCTTTAACCTGCAAAGACTCTACTAGGACTCTAAAAAGACCAAAAAGCCTCAATAAAAAAGACTTATATCATGGTTAAAAACTATAAAAACCATGGTATATAAACTCCCGTAGACTTAGCTTTTGCTTGCCCTCAAGCAAACATCACACAAAGAACAGGGTCGAGGTTTGAAAACAAGAAACAGTCAGCTAAACTTCAGGAACACCACATTAATCAACACTTTCGAATCCACATACCACAGAGTCAACACAAGATCAAATTTCAGTCTAATCATCACAACCTTAGCAAATCTCTCAAATCCAATTCAAGCTTCTTCAAGAAATCCAAAATCTCAACTGCTAACTCCTTATTTTTATCTAAGTGTGATATCTCATCAAGGTATTATCAACTCAATCACTTATAGATTCATTTTCCTTCCTAAACAGCAGAACAAAGCAATCTCAGCACAGCTCTCCTATTTTCTCTTCCGTTGATCTTTTCCTTTGGATATTTTTGATTTTTCAACTCTTTTCTCATTTTTTTTACAGTCTAAGATATGGTGCTACTCAATACTTGTGTTCCTTGTGAGGAGACAGGTTCTTGAATGTGTTCATTACTGTTGTTCCTTGTTAGGAGACAGGGTCATGAATGCATTATTCTATGGACTTAAACTCTTAAAAGCTGTATTAGGGAAGATCAAAGAGAGACTGTATCTTAGCCTTATTGTGAGTGCTGAAAGAGAGAATCTAGATCAATGAGAATCAATCCCCAAGACAAGAAGTTTAAAGTTCATTAAGGAGGAGCTAACAGCAAATTTTCCAGATTCTCTAAGAACCGAAACCTTCATTGCCAGACTGATCTACCTATGACTTTCAACTTAGTAAAACTTGTAATCAACTACTGTGGCAATGGTTCTTATAAGCATCAACGTTCTGTGATTAGTTCCAAGAAAAACTGACAGTTTCAAAATTTTGACTCTATAAAAACAGGTTTTTGACTCAACTTTAAGGCTTTAAAAATCAAACACAATGCACACAACGTCAGTAGCTGATACTAGAGGTTTGCACTCTTTCTCAATCACCCCAGTATGTGAATCATTTGTAGCATAGCATATGGTTTTATATCAATCCAAAAGGGTTTTGTTGTAAGCAAAAGAGTTGTGAGCAGAAATCCTTAAGTCAAACAAGCAAAGTAGGTTTTTGTTGCCTAAGCAACTAAACTAGCAACGTAAGATGATCAATCACCAAAGAGAACTCAAAAGAGACAGTTTAGCTATTATCAAAGAAGTAAAACAGAGCAAATAAACAGAGTACTAAGCATATTCGAAATTCAATAAAAGAGAAAGCAAGTTCCTAGATGTGGTTATTGACTTTGGGGAATTCAGAGACTAACTAAGGTTGTTTCAAACAGCATTGATCAAGCAAACAAGCTAGCAATGGTGGTTCCTAGACATAGAGTTCACAAACAAGCAAGCTAAGTCCAATCTCTTGTAAAATAGCCCTTTGCTAAACACCTTAACAAGAACTAACTCTCATTAGTGCTAAAACATTTTGCAAGCAATAACAGTCAACTATATTCATGTCAAAATGCTCCTCAAACAGTCAATCTCTTGAGCCAAGGCCAGCAAATCCTCTATCAAACAAGATCAGCATTTCATCAAACACTTGGTGGGCATAAGAGAAAGCCTAAATCCTAGATGAGTGTGATCAAGACAAATCTAGCTTAAAAATATATTAATAGAGAGGAACCCATTAAATTAAATACTAAACAAACCATAATCAATCCCTAAATCCCCTTAATCTACCACATCTAAGAACCCTAAGCAAACTACTCACTAATACTTATGTTTAACACCAAATCACAAGAAGAAAGGATGTTAATCATGATTAAAAGAGAGATTAGAGAAAGATTAATAGCAAATACAAACTTATATTAAATAAAGCAAGAAATTTGTCTAACAAACTCAGAAAAATAACTCAAGAACCGTGTTATGACATGACTTGTCGAAAATCCCAGAAAAGAGGTATTTATACATAAAAGACGGAAACCCTAAAGTAATGGCAAAAGTGTAATAAAAGACAGGCTCGGTCTAGAAGATGACCAATAGGGTGACTGAAATATAAACGGTGCACTTCTATTGGTCACTTCTCTGACCGATAGGCCTGGTCGATAGGAATCCTATTGGTGTCTCCTTGACCATAGGCCTGGTGCCTTGATCGATAGGCTCTGCAGAGAACGTCTGTCTTGGTCCCTTTTGCTCCTCTTGGCTCAGCTAGCTTCCTGGATCATCCCCGAAGCTTCTCCAATGCTCCTTTTAGCTCCTTAAGTACCTAAAACATCCATAATGCATAGAAAATGCAAACTATGTCCTAAATGAAACCTAAGTCTAAAAGGAGAAAAAAATGGGACAAAAGATAAGGAAAACATGCAAAAGAGAACCAAAACATGTACTAAATGCAAGCCTAAATGGTGTAAATACAAGAGATATCAACATCCCCACACTTGCCTTTTGCTTGTCCTCAAGCAAATAATAACAAATGGGAGAGTGAGGTTTGAAGGTGGGCATTCAAATCCAAAAGTGCAAAGGTAACGAGAGGGTATCAATGCTTAAGTGCCGAGTTGAGGGATGCAAACATAATCAGCTATTCTTTAAAGAACTTAGCCATGCTCATTATGTTTGAAAATGATCTCAAATCTCAACGTAGGCAAATGTTCAAATCAATCAACTCTTTAACATTCAATTAAGCTCAATCAACTGAAGACATTTGGTTCAAAGGGTAAGGTTACAAGATAAAAATGATCTCATTCAAACAAAGGGTTCTCAAACATAAGGGATCACTCAATGAAAATGATTCTATCTTAGGCAAAATGCTAAAGGTAATAGCACACTTATGCATGCAATTCAAAGCTCCCTTCTACCCAAAGATGAATCCTAAACATTTTTAAACCCAAAAGTGAACCCCTAAGTCTACCCTTTTCCTAAACTCTACCCTTTACCCTTCTTCATGGTTGGAAAAACTTCTTCTTTTTGCTTGTGTGGTTGCTTCTTTTTGGTTGGGACTTGCTCTTCTTTGTTGCTTTGGCACCTTCTTCACCTTTGGTGGATTGCTTTGGGTCTGATTTCTTCTTTGTGTTGACCCTTCAAAACCTTTAAGTTGCTGGCGCCATTCTTTCTACACACTTAGAGCTTTTACTTCCCTTTACTTAACCACAGTGCTAAGCTGTTTCCCCTCTTCTTTTTAAAGCATAAAACATGAAGTTAAAACCACTTAACTCTACCCTTTTAACCCAAAATTCCCAACCTAGAATCAAGCTCAAGACGCAAGCTGATATCTACAAGAGACCTCATTATTGCCAGCCTTATTCCTAACACTTTTTGCCAAGACAATATTGAAAATGATATGCAAAGGCCTCAGAGCTTTCAAGATAGTGTTTAAACTCAAAAGGAGGTTTTGGTTAAGGGAGTGGATTAACTGTCCCATAAGTATGAGGATCAGCTATTTGGATCAACAAGAGTGGTAAAAAAGAAAAAGATGATCCAAATATGTATATGGTAGCCATGAATTCCCTTTTCAATGCATAAGACATGATAATTAAAAGTCCAAATTAAAGTTCAAGTTGATAGAGTTGATTTTCAGAGAACAAATGCTTTCAGTATGAGATGAGATGATCAAAATTAACAATCCAAGCATGGTTCAGTCTTAACTTCTAGCTTTCTTATGATGCATCAAACAACTAATCACTTAAACACTGAAATCATCTCTAAACTCTAAGCACTTTACAAGGAAAATTCATCATTATGCCATATGCAAATGCAATGCAACCAATATGTAAACACTAGACTCAATCCTAAGAGAATGAAATGAAACTACATGCTTTCTTTTTGGTTTACAAAAACATGCAAAATTTTTTAAATTTTTCTGATTTTTTTGTGTTTTTCTGTGCCTTAGATGAATGCATGATATGCATGTGACTCAAGATGAAAGGGAATGAAAAACTAAGAAAAGAGAACACAAAGTCAAACTCCAAATCTCTCCCCCACACTTAAATTACACAGTCCCTTGTGTAATGAAAGCAATGAGATAGAGAAGCAACAAAATATAATACAAAATCGAAAAAGATGCAATGGTATAGACAATGAATAGGATGTGGTACCTTCAATATGTGGAGTGGTGGGAGGATCCTGATGTCTGAGGAGACTTGCTAGCTCTCCTCTTGTTCCTCCTCTCATATGTCTTTGAAGATGGCGCTGCTTCTTGTGGTGGGGGAACCCAGCTTGGGCATAACTGCTCAGCTTGAGAAGAATTACCTTGATTACCCCATTGCCATGTCTGTTGAACTTCAGAAGGGATGGGAGTTGGCGCTTCCCATGCTGATGGAATATGGGTTCTTGGCTCATATGATGAAGCCCTTGGTTGTGCCCATGTTCCCCATTGATCACTTGGCTGTGCATGAAAGGAATGTCTTCCATGGGGGTTCCAAACAGCTTCCTCTTCTTCAGTTGGATCACCTTGTGGCATTGGCTCTTCTTGATGATAAGTGTACTCATGAGTGTGGCTCTGATAGGAAGCTCCTCCTGATGTAGCTTTGTTCTTCTTGAACTTCCCTTTAACCATCTTCACCAGCTTCTTAAAGGCTTTGTCTTGCCATTACACCATTTTTGAAGGGTTTTGATGTGCTCATGAGCAGACCTCATAGAGCTCTCTTGGCTTGGGCCTCCATAAGGTTTGAAGTGGAACTGCTTTGAGCTGTAGTTCAGCACTTCTTCTTCTTCAAGCTCTTCTTCATCTTCTTGGGTTTCTCCTTGGCTTTCAGCGCCAGCAGTAGCATCTTCTTGGACTTCTTCTTTACCTTCTTCTCTTCTTTCTTCTTCAATCTCTTCAGGTTCTGCTTCCTTACTATCTTCTTCTCTCTCTTCAGGAACAGGGCCGCATTTGTAAAGCTGATCCTCACTTGAGTTGAAACTGATGTTGCTCTTCATGGTGATGGATGTAAGCCTTGGATTAGGGAGGAGGATTCTTGGTGGATCTTCTAAGTCATTGAGGAACTTGTAGACATGCTTGTCTTGGATGCTCTTCTCAATGAAATGGCTTCACTTAAGATAGTCCATATCTATCCACAATGGCTCCAGAGCATCTTTCTCATGTTCCTCAAGGTCTACTCCACTAGCCATAAGAACAACTGTCACAACTCTTCCAATGTGGAGCTGTGGGTTCTTCTCCCTTTTTCCTTTGTGCATGACCCAGCTCTTGTAGGTTAAGAGCTGCTCCATCAGCATGGTGACAAAGCATGGGAGCTTGGTTGGTGGCTCTAGTGTTGTTCCATTTCTGCTGGTGCCTACAAGCTCATACATCCCAAAGTACAAGAAGTCTCTCTCATTTCCAGTGAGGTTTGTTGTTTCTTTTCTTGAAAAGAGTGTATTTGCAAGCGCCTTATAAGCATACGTCACTGCAGGATTCTTCAGGTGTTTGTTCCTTGTGGCTCCAGCTGTCAAATTTCCAGCCCCAATCATTCCCCATAGCATCATGTGCTCCTTTTGGCTAATGAAGAACTTGTTCCTCTTGTGAGCATAAGACATCAGTCCAAACGCTTGGGAGATGTCAAGGAAGGGTGTTGTGAACCTTTGCTTTCCAATCTTGAAGGAGATCCACCCATCTTTGTTGGGGAGCTCACTTTCATCATATCCAACCACCTTGAGAGTAGAGAGGAATTGATAAGTGAGCTGCTGGTAGGAGGGAAGTGGCATGGCCATGAACTCACCAAGCCCCATATGATCAAAGATACCCTTGTAATCATGATAGATCCAAAGTGCTTTCATTGTGTTAGCACAAGGGTATCTTGTGGGCTTGAAGGTGCACTGGTTGAAAGCTTCCATGAGCTCTCTAGCACTTGGCTCATGGTATGGGACCTCTTCCTCTACAGTTCTGCCCTTTCCTTTCTGCTTGGCGCCTTTGTCTCCAACTGGCCTCTTCCCAGCAACTTTTGATGATTGTTCAGCAGCAGCACCTTTGCCCTTATCTCTTCTAGCCCTTGGAGAAGTGGGCGCTTCCTCCTGTGGTGCATTTCCTTTACTTGCAGCAGCTGTTCTTGATTTACCCATGGTATCTACAAAAAGCAAAGCTTGAAGATACTATAAGTAAAATAACAAAAGTTTGAGAAACCCATAAGTGAAAGCTTTAGAATGAATTTCTCTAAGCTAAAAGAAGTTTATCTAGTCACTAAACAAGATTAAACTCTCAAAAAGCAAGAAGAATTCATAAGCTAACAGTTTAAACATGCTAGTGTTCACAAATGAAAATCAAACATTTATGCATGTGAACCTAGCATGATGGCTCTAAGCAAAAGATAAGATGATTATGCAAAAGGATATTATGCAAGCAAGAACTGAGATTTAAGAACAGTAAACAATACTTTAACAGTTAACTTGATCATTTAAACATATCCACCATGCAAAACCAAAGCACAATATCTCAAACAAAACAAATTCTGCTCTTAAAACCATAGAAATGATAACTTTAAACACATGCATTCATTAAGAACAAACGATGAACAGTTGAGAAAGCAAACCTTAGTGAAGCTTCTGAGCACTTAGAAAAGATAAATAAAAGAGAGAGAGAGAGCTAAAAATTTCGGACTTTGGTGAGAGAAGTAGTAAAATGAAGTGTGAAGAGAAGAGAAGAGATTGTTGGTTCTAAAAGAGGGGAGTGGGGAACCAAAGGAATCAAAAGTGGGTGGACGACAAGAATAAAAGTGCTTAGGAGCTCTGCAAAATGTCAGGAAGGAGCCAAAATTTTAATTTAAACCTTCTTGACTCCAAGCCAAAGGAAGGAAATTTTTTTTGAAAAATGAAGTACTTACCTCGCGGGGCTATCGGTCACATGTGACCGATAAGATTGACCAATAGGGTGCCTATCGTTCACAAGTGATCGATAGCACTGACCGAGAGCTTCCTCTAAATCATAGCGGTCTCTAGCTTGATCGATACACGGACCGAAATACATCTGTTTGCTTTGTATCGGTCACTCTCTAGACCGATAGAGTGACCGAAAAATAACCGATGCATTTCCATCAGTCAGTATCTGATCGATAGCTAGACCGATAAGATTCTCACTTAGCAGACTCCTTTCCCTATCGATCACAAGTGATCGATAGGTAGACTGGTGCATTATGGCTCTACTACTATCGATCACAAGCTGACCGATAGCATGACCGATAGGGTCTGTATCGGTCTTGTCTTGACCGATACTATGATCGATAGTAGGCAAAATGCATCTGTTCGTTGTCCCTTAGACACTTTTTCAATCCCCAAACCGAACTCCTGCTTCTGTACACATTAACTAAGCATAAAAATAAACTAGAAAGCTTAATATATACAGAGGATACCATGGGACTACCTCCTAAGTGTGCTTGTTTAAAGTCATTAAGCTTAACTTTGCTTACCTCACTAATAGAGGTGATGAGAAGGAGTTTTGGAACTCCTTGGTGTTGCAGTGTCCACTTTGATCTTTCTGGTGACTCCATCAATCTTCAACACAGCAAAGGGCATTGGCTTACGTCCCCCTTTCATCTTGTAGTGGAACTCACCATTCTTAGAAACAAAGGGCTTCAAGACAACCCCATCTTCTTTGTGACCCAACAGAATTTCATTCATGCAATCAGAAACACCCACTTCGAGGACCTGCTCTTCAGTGGTATCAGCAGACAACTTGGTCAAGCAGCCATCAAAACTCTCTCCTTCGTAGCCTTCAAACTCTGGCCAGTTCTTATCAATCCTTTTCACCTTGTTAAAGTCCATAGAGAAAGCATCATCATGCTCTAGCTTGTTACCCTTGCTGTCAAACTTCAAGACTATGTTCTTTGTAAGCCTCAGCTCTGTTGTGCACTCTCTAGCATCAAATACAGCACCAGATGAAGCTAGAAATGGTCTCCTAAGAATGATAGCATTCTTTATCTGCCCTTCCACATCAAGCACCAAAAATTTAGTAGGGATTGTGACTCCTTCAATCATCATTGGCACATCTTTGAGAGTCCCTAGTGGTGTCTTGACTGTCCCATCAGCTATGGTGTGAGACACATTACTCTCTTGAAGTTGAGTGTAGCCAAGAGCCTTAGCAGTAGAGGATGGGAGAAGGTTGATACTTCCTCCAAGATCACAAAGACAGTTTTTGAAAGTCTGCCCTTTAAGCTCACATGGGTGTGTGAAACAACTTGGATCTCCAAGCTTCTTGATGTTCAGCTCCTTAACCTCAGATGCTCCAGCTTTAGCTTTCAATTTCTCAAGCTCCTCTTGACCATTCAGACCCCTCATTTCCATTTGAGCAGCGTAGAGGGTCTTATACCTCTTGATCAGCTGTTCTTTGAATCTTCCTGGAAAAGGGATAGTGGGCTGGTAGATAGGGAGAACAGCAGCTTGAGTTTTCTTCTTAACATCAGAGACTTCAACAAAGTCTTCTATTGTAGCATCAACAACTTCATGTGGCACCCACCACTTCTCTTCTTCCTTGTGTTGCTCCTTCTTCAAGAGATTCTTCTTCTGTAACTCCATGTTCAGCATCAACTTCCAAAAACTCTTCCCTCCCACTCTGAAGTTCAGTGTCCTCAGTGAACAGAGAGAGAAACTCTTCAATGACAGCTTCCTCTTCAGCTGAGAAGGTCTCTTCTTTAGTGACTATGGCGTTGCAGAACTCCTGGGGGTTAGCCTCTGGTTTTCCAGGAAAGTGTCCTTGAGGTTTTGTACCAGCTATGCCTTTGTTGTTCACCAGGATCTGTATTTTTAAATCCAAATCATCAAGCTTGGTGTTAAGCTCATCATGAACAGAGTCTAACTTGTTATGCAACTCAGCAAATCTCTGGTTCATCTCCAAGGTTTCAAGGAGTTGTAAGTTGAGGAATTGAGTGAGCATGCTCTTGGTATCAGCTGCACTAGAGGTAAAGGCAGTGAATTGACCTTGAGGGAGAGCAGGAGTGGGTGCAAACTGTGGGTGAGGATTGTAGTTATCTGAAAAGTAGTTCATAGGCAGAAGCTCTTGGTGACAGTTGTTGCACCTTTGAGTTTCAAAACAGAGCACCTTCTCTACTTGTAGAGATGTACCTGAAATGAAAATACTTGAAAAGGAGTGAGTAACCAAATATAACTAAAAACTTGATCTTAAAAACTCTACAAACTCTAATGATTCAAACAGAAAACCCAATTGGCAACGACGCCAAATTGGTACTAGAGGTTTGCACTCTTTGTCAATCACCCCAGTATGTGAATCAGTTGTAGCATAGAATAGGGTTTTATATCAATCCAAAAGGGTTTTGTTGAAAGCAAAAGAGTTGTGAGCAAAAATCCTTAAGTCAAGCAAGCAAAGAAGGTTTTTGTTGCCAAAGCAACTAAACTAGCAACCTAAAATGATCAATCACCAAAGAGAACTCAAAAGAGACAGTTTAGCTATGATCAAAGCAGTAAAACAGAGCAAATAAATGACACAAAGTTTTTTAGGTCTCAAGCCAATCACCCTTGTATGTTAATCAGTTGTAGCATAGCATAGGGTTTTATATCAATCCAAATGGGTTTGTTGAAAGCAGAAGAGTTGTGAGCAGAGATCTAGAAGTCAAGCAAAGTAAAAAAGAGTTTTTGTTGCCTAAGCAACCAATATAACACCCTAAGATGATCAATCAACAAAGAGAATAAAGAAAAAGGCAGTTTAAACAAGATTAAGCAAGCAAAACAGAGCAAACAGAGCAAACAGAGCAAATTCGAAATTTAATAAAGAGTAAAGCAAGTTCCTAGATGTTGTTATTGACTTCGGGGAATTGAAGAACTAATTAAGGTTGTTTCAAACAGCATTGATCAAGCAAACAAGCTAGCAATGGTGATTCCTAGACATAGAATTCACAAACAAGCAAGCTAGATCCAATGTCTTGTAAAATAGCCCTTTCTAAACATCTTAACAAGAACTAACTCTCATTAGTGCTAAAACATTCAGAAAGCATTAATAAACAACTCTATTCATGTCAAAATGCTCCTCAAACAGTTAATATCTTGAGCCAAGGCCAGCAAATCCTCTATCAAACAAGATCAACATTTCATCAAACACTTGGTGGGCATAAGAGAAAGCCTAAATTCTAGATAAGTGTGATCAAGACAAATCTAGTTTAAGAACAGATCAATAGAGAGGAACCCATATAATGATGCACTAAACAAACTTTAATCAAGCCCTAAATTCCCCTAATCTACCACATCTAGAAATCCTAAGCAAACTACTCACTAATAGCCATGTTTAACACCAAATCACAAGAGGAAAAGATGCTAATCATGATTAGAAGGGAGATTAAAGAAAGATTAAAGGCAAATACAAACTTATATTAAATAAAGCAAAAGATTTGTCTTACAAACTCAAAGAAAATGCTTAAGAACAGTAAATTGACAAGACTTTTTGAAAATCACAGAAAATGGGCTATTTATAAGCAAAAGAAGGAAGCACTAGGGTAGTGGCAAAAGTGTAAATAAAACAAGCTCTGACTGGGTTCATATCGGTCAGTTCTATCGGTCTAGGCTTGATCGATATGAATCATATCGGTGTGGAAGGTGACCGATATGGTGACCAAAATATATCCGATGCATTTGTATCGGTCACTTCCTGACCGATAGCTTTGATCGATATGGTTTGTATCGGTCACTCCTTGACCGATATCTTTGATCGATATGGCATGTATCGGTCACTCCTTGACCGATAGCCTCCGTGCACAGACCGATAGGCTCTGCAGAGATCGTCTGCCTTGGTCCCTTTTGCTCCTTTTGGCCCAGCTAGTTTCCTGGATCATCCTCAAAGCTTCTCCAAGCTCCTTTTAGCTCCATAACCACCTAAAAACATCCATAATGCAAGAAAAATGCAAATTATATCCTAAATGCAACCTAAGTCTTAAAAGAGAAGAAAATGGGACAAAAACTAAGGAAAACATGCAAAAGAGAACCAAAACATGTACTAAATGCAAGCCTAAATGGTGTAAATATAAGAGATATCAATAAACAGAGTACTAATCAAATTCGAAATTCAATAAAAGAGAAAGCAAGTTCCTAGATGTCGTTATTGACTTTGGGGAATTCAGAGACTAACTAAGTTTGTTTCAAACAGCATTGATCAAGCAAACAAGCTAGTAATGGTGGTTCCTAGACATAGAGTTCACAAACAAGCAAGCTAAGTCCAATCTCTTGTAAAATAGCCCTTTGCTAAACACTTTAACAAGAACTAACTCTCATTAGTGCTAAAACATTCATCAAGCAATAACAATCAACTCTATTCATGTCAAAATGCTCCTCAAACAGTCAATCTCTTGAGCCAAGGCCAGCAAATTCTCTATCAAACAAGATCAGCATTTCATCAAACACTTGGTGGGCATAAGAGAAAGCCTAAATCCTAGATAAGTGTGATCAAGACAAATCTAGCTTAAAAACAGATTAATAGAGAGGAACCCATTAAATTAAACACTAAACAATCCTTAATCAATTCCTAAATCCCTTTAATATATCACATCTAAGAACCCTAAGCAAACTACTCACTAATACTCATGTTTAACACCAAATCACAAGAGGAAAAGATGTTAATCATAATTAGAAGAGAGATTAGAGAAAGATTAATGGCAAATACAAACTTATATTAAATAAAGCAAGACATTTGTCTTACAAACTCAGAAAAATAACTCAAGAACAGTGTTATGACATGACTTGTCAAAAAACCCAGAAAAAGAAGTATTTATACATAAAAGAAGGAAGCCCTAAAGTAATGGCAAAAGTGTAATAAAAGATAGGCTCGGACTGGGTTCTTATCTGTCAGTTGTGATCGATAGGGATGATCGATAGGGATCCAATCGGTCAAGAACATGACCGATAGGGTGACCGAAATATGAACGGTGCACTTCTGTCGGTCACTTCTCTGACCGATAGGCCTGGTCGATAGGAATCTTATTGGTCACTCATTGACCGATAGGCCTTGTGCCTTGATCAATAAGCTCTGCAGAGATCGTCTGCCTTGGTCCCTTTTGCTCCTCTTGGCTCAGCTAGCTTCCTGGATCATCCCCAAAGCTTCTCCAATGCTCCTCTTAGCTCCATAAGTACCTAAAAACATCCATAATGCATAGAAAATGCAAACTATGTCCTAAATGCAACCTAAGTCTAAAAGGAGAAGAAAATGGGACAAAAGATAAGGAATACATGCAAAAGAGAACTAAAACATGTACTAAATACAAGTCTAAATGGTGTAAATACAAGAGATATCAATAGCCACCTCCCCCAGACTTAAAAAACACTGTCCCCAGTATTATTAAGCCAAGAGTTGGTCAAAAAGAAGCAAATGAACGTGTAGAACCAAGTGTGAAAAGTGTACCTCGTGAAGGATCTGGTGACGAGCGTCACCCAGCTATGGTGACGATCGTTGCTAGACATATTGTTTCGAGGTTGAATATCAAAGCCTAAATCACTGTTAACAATGTAGTATAGCGGTAAAGGAGATCAATCCAGCTTGGGTGACGAAAGACACTAAGAATGCAAGAACTAAGCAAATCTAAGCAGAATCGGGTAAATAGATGGTAAAATCGATGAAAACTAAATGCAACAACCAAATGAGCAGGAAAACTATTTTAAAATCCCTGGAAGAGGGTTAACAACTACTAGAAGAAAGCAGAGACTCTAAAATGCAAATCTACTAATTACTAAAAATCGAGCACTGAAACGGGTAAGACAGGACACTTCTAACAACTTAGATGAATGACTTCAAATGATCAAAGAAGCAAGCTTTATGACTAGAGAATGATAAACAGAGGTTTTAAAATGCTAAAAAGAGGGGATCTAAGGTTGAGGTTCATATTCAAGAGGTTCAAGATTGAAGCTTTGGGTTTGAAAACATAAATCTACTCTTTTGAAGAGCTATCTCTAAGCTTTGAGAAACTTAAACTAGTATTATCCATGGCGTGTGGTATAACCCCTTTCTCTGACCCTTTTCATAACCTATGGAGTGTAGTGGAAAGATGGGTCAAAGAACATTAAACAAAGATCTCAAATATTGGCTTAACTAACCCCCTCTTCATCCATGGCGTTTGGGAGAGGATAGATTAGTCTCTAGGATTTGGTTTTCAAGGATCTATGAATCCGGTCAAGGTAAGAAAGCCCTGGAATCATAGAGATCTTTTCCAAGACTCTCTAAGCTTTAAGACCCCAAAACCTAGAAGAGAATAGTTTAAGAACAAGAAAAACTCCCAAAAGCTTAAACCTTTAAACCCTTAAATCGCCCCAACTTTAAACCCAAAAGAAATCTGCTCACTACTTATATTTGAAACCGATTGAAATACAAGGGAAATAAAACTAAACATGAACAAGCAAGTGATTAAAGAAAAAGACTTAATATTGAAAAGATTCAAGGTTCAAAACATGAAAAACTTCAAGAACAGAACAATGGCGGAAAAAAACGCCTAAAGGAAAGCTGGAAAAAGATAAGACTAAGCGTGTGTCGAAAGTGATAGCCGCCCTTTGCCCAAAATATCCAAACAGCCCTAATGGTCCCCTCACTACGCTCCAAAAAATGAGCTGGCCGGATAAGGTTCCAGAGATCGATCTCGAGTTCGATCAGCTCTCTCAATCTTCTCCATGGATCGCCTTCTTTTGCTTGATCTTCAAGTCGATTTGGTTGGATTGATCGAGCATTTCCTCTGATCTTCTACTTGATCCTTGGATGATCGAGTCGTGGTCTCGATCTGGCTCTCGTTCTACATGGCGTCATCCACGTCCGTACTCAGGATCGATCTCCTCTCTTAATCTTAGTCTCGATCCTTCTCCTTGTAACGACTTGAGTCACTCGATCTTCTGGTCGATCTCGTCTAGATCGACCTGCCTAGCTCGATCTGCGTCTCGATCTCGGGTCCCTTGCTGAACGGCTGAGTTCTCCAAGTGTCCACAATCTTCCTCTCAATCCAATGCATGTCCACACAACCTCCACAACTCCAGTGTGTCTCAAACAACTTAATAATGATGCAAACATGCAGAAAATATTCAATTAATGATCAAACCGTGAATGACACTTATGCACTTTAAAACCGAATACATTTGGCTAAGGGATAAAGGTTATGAGATAAAAATGATCTCATTTATAAGGGTGATGCAAATAATGAGTTATCTCAAAGAATGGTTGAACTTATGCATAATGCTAAAGGTAAAGACAATTGATGCATACATGACTAGACTCTCATCTACCCATATACACTAACAATGATCCTAGAACCCTCTCTCATTTTTCTTTTCTTTTTAAGCTCACTCAACCACCTAAAGACTACCCTTATCAACAAGGCAAGACGCCTAGCAAAACCCCAAATAAACACATCACTTTAAAACCTTTTTGGCTAGTGGTAAGGCCATACACATGCTTAAGTTTTTTTTTTTAACTTTGATAGCTCTCAACTCGTTTTTTTTTCTTTTTAAACATTTGGCCTTTTGGCTCTTTTCTTTTCTTTTTCTTTTCTTTTGAGAGCTACCTTCTTATTCAAACTAGAACTTTCATTTTAAAACATAAGGCCTACCACTTAAAACTATTGAACCCTTCTATTCAACTTCCGAACATCAAACCCTTTAAAACGAAACAAAAACAAATAAATTCTCATGAATACCCGCCCTATCCTAAGCCTAAAACTAGCTTCAAAATGCAAAGCTAGCATCAATATGAAAGTCTAATCATGTCACCTAAACCTAACACTTTATGCTAAGTCCAACCGAAAAGAGGCCTCACTTATTATAAGTGATCGATGTATCCTTTTTCAAATGAATAAGTATGATAATTAAAAGTTCTATTTAAGGTTCTCACTAATTAGGAAAGGATTCAATTCATGAATGTTCAACTTAAGCCACAAAAATCAAAACAAATGATCCAAATATGGTTAGAGTTTACTTTCAAAGTATGTACAATGCATCAGAGAACTACTAACTAGGGCCTTGAAACAATTCATGAGCTTAAAACACTTTTCAATAAAAAATTTTGCCCCTAATGCAAATGCAAACAATCTAAATGCTTAAAAATTCTAGACTCAATCCTACAATTTTTAACAATGCAATATGCAACTACATGATTTTTTTGAAAATTTTTAAAATTTTTATCATTTTTTGTTCTTTTCTATGCCTTACATGATGTATGATGACTCAAGTATGATAACAGAAAATAAGATCAAAGAAAATATGTCAAATAACACACACACTCCCCCAAACTTGAATGACATCGTCTCGGTGGCAAACAAAGTCTAGAGGAGTCAAAACACAAAGCAAAAAATGAAAAAGATGCATGATATATACAAGGGTTTGGTTGTTGGTACCTCGGAGCTAGGCATGACTGGAGCTCGAGGTTGCTCCAGTCCTCCTGCTCTTGCTAGTGATGTTGGGGGGAATACCCTTGTCCATGCTCCTGCTTGAGCCGTCATGGAGAGAAAGGCGTCCAGCTTGGCTGCTTCCTTGAGGTTCCCGGATCTCCACATCCCCGCTTGAACTTCTCTTCTCTGGGTGCCTAACCTCTTCACATGAAGACACCTTTGATGAGCTTCCTTGTAAGCCTCTGATCTTCTCAGCCAGCTCCTATATCAAACTTGGTTTGCCACTTGGGCTCGGCCCGTAATCCAAACACTTTCGCCTCGGGCTTGGTTTTGGGCTTCGTCTTCACTTAGTCCATAAATGCTTTAGTTTGGCTCGATACTGAGCATATCCGGTTTGGTTCGATTTGTGTATGGTTTCTGACCGAGGCAACGGTTTGGCTCGGTTCATGTACAAATCATGCACGGTTCGGTTCAGCTCGGTTTCGTGCATAACTCGTGCATGTCTCGTGCGCGCTTCGGTTCTCTTCGGTTCCATACACAAATTCTGCACCGAGGCTTTCAGCTCGGTTTCTGCACAATTTGTGCACCGAAGCATTCAGCTCGGTTTATGCACATTCTGTGCACCCAAGCATTTAGCTCGGTCCTTGCACAGTTTGTGCACCGAGGTGTTTAGCTCGGGCCTTGCACAGTTTGTGCACCGAGGTGTTTAGCTCGAGCCTTGCACAGTGTGCACCGTAGCATTTAGCTCGGTCCTTGCACAGTTTGTGCACCGGGATGTTTAGCTCGGGCCTTACACAATTTGTGTACCGAGGTATTTAGCTCGGGCCTTGCACAGTGCACCGAGATGTTTGGCTCGGGTCGTGCACAGTTTGTGCACCGAGGTGTTTAGCTCGGGCTTTGCACAGTGTGCTCTGAGGTGTTTGGCTCGGGTCGTGCACAGTTTGTGCACCGAGGTGTTTAGCTCGGGCTTTGCACATTTTGTGCACCGAGGTGTTTAGCTCGGGTCTTTGCACAGCCTGTGCACGGCTCGTTCTCCTACACGTTTTATGTACAGTCGTGAATAGCTTTCATATTTAGTCATTTTCTTGATTGATCTCGTCGGGGTGAATACCGACCCCAACATCTTCAAGCTCTTGTTTAGACTTCTTAGGATACTTAGGATAAGGTACCTTAGGCTTGTACACTGTTTCCTTAGCATTGTTTGAAGTCTCAGGTGAAGCAGCTGTGATTCGGGATTGTGACGGGCGTCATCCTCCTGGTGACGGTCGTCACTCACATGGGATGAAATTGTGTCGTGTCTTTGTAAATTGGGTGACGAGCGACACCCCTTATTGGTGACAAGCGTCACCTGTTCTTTTTCAGCAGGAATTTCATCATCTTCAAACTTTTCAAGTCCAACGAATTCCTCTGAGCTCAAATCCTTTTACAACACTGGTTGCAGGTTCTTTCTACTTCTCAATGTGATGGAATTCACATGGTGCTTGGGATTAGCATCAGTCCTTCCAGGATGGAATCTCTCTTGCCTCTGAACAGCTCCTGCAGTTTGAGCAACTTGAACATCCAGCTTCTTCATGTGAGAGTTCAGACTCTCAATTTTCCATTCAAGTCCTGATACAGCGAAACTATCTTGCCATTGAAGCCCACTATCATCTTCTGCTGACCTTGTAAGATCTGCTCCAGCATAGCTTCCATATTGTTGTCTTGTGGAGGTGCAGATTGGTAGGAAGAAGAACCATAGTTCATGTTGAAGTTGCTGCTGTTCTGGTAAGGTTTTTGGAACTCTGTCTTCTGGAACTGAGGCTTGGGCGTGTAACCAGGCGAATTCTGATTCCCTGTGAGGGTGCTCTTCTGATTATTGCTGTTGTATCCTCTGTTCCACTGCTGATTCTCAAATCTTTGACCCTGAAATTTTCCAGCAGTGATGAAATTAACATCTTTCTGCTCAATCTCCTCTGGATTTTCGAAAGTCTTTACTTCTGCAGCAAGGTGGACTGATTTCTATCCCACCAAAAAGCTGTGCATACTGTCCAGCTTAACCATAACTTCAGCAATCTGATTCCCATCATTCAAACCAGCTTCTTTCATCCTCTGAAAATCTGTATTCTTGGTGTTGTTACTGCAGGCCAAGTTTTCAATCAGAGTTATTGCGGCTTCCGGAAGATTGGTGTTGAAGTTTCCACTACTAGCAGCAAACAACGCCATTTAATACTTCCAGTCAATGCCTCTGAAGAAAATACCAAGCAGCTGCACCTGATTGAAACCGTGATGAGGACAGTCACTCTGATAAGACTTGAATCTTAGCCAAGAAGCTTTAAAAGCTTCAGTAGGACCTTGGGAGAATGATGCAATTTTCGTCCTCAGGTCCTCTGATCTAGCATCATCGTAGAAATTTTTCAGAAAAGCATTTTTGGTGTCCTCCCAAGTGGTCAGTGAACCAGGCTCTAGTTGCTTCAGCCAATAAGCAGCATCTCCTCCAAGTGAGTAAGGAAATAGCTTGCAGAGCAGGAAGTCATAGATAACTCCATTAGCTTTGACACTTGAAGCCAAATCCTCAAACCTCTCAATATGATCCATGGGATGCTCATGTGATAAGCCATGGAAGGATGCTGTCCAACCAGCTGATAATAAGCAGGCTTGAGCTCAAAATCATTCCTCTGGAATGCAGGAGGGAGGATCGCAACTCTGTTAGCATAAAACTGGCCAGGTCTATTGTAATCTCCTCGAGTCCTCTGAACAAAACGCCCAGCAGCGATATAAGCAGCAACTCCAGCATATGTGCCACTTGTTAAACCACCTGTTCAGCTATGACATTCCCATCTTGATCCAGTCTCTGCCCTACTTCATTTCTCCTGTTTCCATCTCTTTTAACCAGGTGACCTTCTGCTTTCTCGACCAAGACAATCAGATTGATCATTGTAGATTGCTTCTTAGCTTTCCTGATGGTCCTCTCCAACTTAGCTAGCCAGTAAATGCCTAAAGTCAAAAGCTCCTTCTATTTGTTGCTTCTGGTACTGCGATTAGGAATACACCTAAAACCAGCACAAAGAAAAGTAGCAGAAAGTTAGTAAACAAATAAAAACTTAGACAAAATCCTAATACTAAAAATCGATAGGCAGCTATTACTCCCCGGCAACGGTGCCAAAAACTTGATAGGTCTCAGGTTTTACCCAATTAATTTACTACTGCAAGTGCACAGCAAAGCAGTTGTAGCGTAAAAGGTTATCGAATCCCAAGGGAGTGAGCTTACGACCCTAGCGACTATAGATTCAGATTAAGCCAAGTAGTAATGAATGAATGTAATGCAAATTAATTATAGTAATGAAAACAGATGATTTTTGATTGATCTAAGACTCAGAAAACTAAAAGCACTAAGTCAAGACAATTCGCAGGTTGAATCCGAGAATGTAGAATGCATGAAACCAGGAATGAATTAGAACCGTCTTGAACATGAATCGCAAAGATATAACTATTGCAGAATTATCTATGTCTAAATCATATAGTTTCAAATCTCTTTGCAAACTCTAACAACCTAAACATGCAGTAATGATCAGGTTCAATTGATCACAAAACTCCTGAGTCAAATCTCTTTGCAAATAGGCGTTTTGCTCATCTAATACTAGTTCAGGTGATTAACAATGTACTCACATCTATCAAACAACATAGGGTTTCGAATTTCCAGTTGATGTGTCTAAGAAAATCAGTTGAATGCAAGCATATATGAAGAACCAACAGATTTTCCTAACAGTTAAGCGATTTTACACACTCTTCATCAACTTTTGAAAAGCCCTAACTTAACTAACAGATTACTCAGACATGATTATGAAAACACAAAGCATAGCTGAATAATACTGCATTAAAAGAATATAATTAAAAGTTAAAGGGGTTTGAAATCTTCACCAAAAAGAGTACAGGATATGTCTCCCCAAAATGCTCTGAATAAAACTCTCTCTAAAGCTCTCTGATTTCTAAAGTCTGAGATAAAAGCCAACAAGGACTGAAAACCTAATATATACAAGCTAAAACACGAGCTGGAATACTTTTGTAATTAGTGAAACTTCTGGGGCAAAAGTGCAAATAATCCTCCATCTTTTAAAAACCAGTCGCGACTCCTCTTCAGATACGGGTGACGAGCGTCACCCTTGAGTGGTGACGATCGTCACCAACACCAATTTGTGCCTCCGAGTTGCTAACTTCGTGGTTGATTCTTGCAATGCTCTAAAAAGCTCCAAAATCTCCAATTATCCTCCAGATATGCTATAACCTGCAAAGACTCTACTAGGACTCTAAAAGACTAAAAAGACTCAATAAAAAGGACTTATATCATGGTTAAAAATCATAATAACCATGATATATCAAGGGTTCAGTAATCTGATCAGCTCTCCTCCTGGACATCTTGAATTAAGCAAAATAAAAGGATGTTTAGCTTGACATAGTTACTCGATGTGGGGGAAACATTTTGCCATGCTCGGATCTTACCTTGGGCAGCTGCATTGCATCGTTCGGACCTCTTTCTTGGCTCAGACACTCTGCATCGAGCAGAGTAGTAGTTGCTCTGCTCGACGTAACTCCTCGATGTAGGCTCCATCTTCATACGGGAGATGTCCTCCAAGAAACTGGGGAAATGCTCGGCAGTTTCAACCCCATGATATGCATCGAGCAAAAATATGGGGGTTTTTCTCGATGTTGTACGTTATGTGGATCTTCTGCTCATGTGCTGGGGTGTTCGTCAATGCAACACGTACCATCTGTGATCCCAAACGTGAAACATCGGATGTAATATCCCATAAAAAGGACCAGAACATGGCCTAGTCAGCCAAGTACCGACAATGAGGGTAGAAGCATTTTGAATGAGTTCAATAAGTATCTTTATACTTTGGAATGACAAGAAAGACAGAAAGAAACCTAAGCGGTCGAAGAAATTCAGTTTAAGCTATCCAAACCCAATCGAAATAGAAGGCTTGAGACCAGCCATGGGATATGTTGGGATCGAATTTTCACCCTGGCGAAATCAATGAAGAATTTGGCTAAGTATAGAAGTTACTAAAAGCAATGTACAAACCATGCACGAGCCGAAGCAGACCGTCGCTTCGCCCAAGCCATAAACGGGGAAATCGTGCATACTTTGTACACGGCGAAGCGGTCGCCTCACCCGAACCATGCACGGCAAGGCGAACCGTGCAAAGTTCGTACAAATGGCAAGCCGATCGCCTTGTCCAAACCATGCACGGCGAGGCGAAACGTGCAAACTTTGTACAAATAACGAGCCGATCCTCCATGTTGACGGCTCGTCATCCAAGCAGGGGTCAGAGTCAGAATCCGGTTGACATCGCCAACGAGCGAAATCCTGGAGCAATCGTTCAGATTGGTCTTCTACGCATCAAACAATGAATATAAATATGGGGCCCTGATCGCCGGACACAGATTGGCTCACAGGCTTAAGGTCCAAAAAATCTGTGCTTTCTGCGACTCCCAGCTCGTTGCAAATCAGTTTAATAGAGAATACACGGCAAAAGATTTTTGACTGAATTCTAAATATTCTGCATTAAATGATTAATTGCAAAACTCAACCCGTGATTAATAGCATATGTGACGTTCATACATAATTTATTAGTAAGGAAACAATAGCCTAACTATGATTATGAAATTAATAGGGGATTTATTTCGTATCCATAAGTGAATGAATTCTTAATTGATTTTTTAATATTTTAAAAGGGCATATCCCGTAAACATAATAGCTCCATATATCCTAATTCCTAATTGTGCTATTCCTTATATAAAAGATATGTGCCGTAAGCACTCAAACATCATTCTTTCTTCACATTTTCTTTCTAAAATTTTTTTATAGTTACTGCTTATGGCATTTTTAGTTCAGTTACTCATCTGAAACCTTTCAACCATCAATTCCAAGTCACATAGTTGCAGCATTTGTTCATTTTATATACGTCAATCGTTTTATGTGTTTTCTTTTCTTATTATAAAATAACGTCTTAACTATAGGATAATGTATTTTTAAGAATTGCTTTGAAAAGTAGTGAACCTTTTTCAGTAGTTGGCAATTTCGGTAGCCAGCGAAACTCCAAATGCTATCCATTTCCTCTTTTGTTTGAAATCCTCTTTTTGGTTAATCGTTGTAGTTCTTATTTATTTATCCTGAAATAATTTAAAGATGTAAAAGCATTATATTTATAATTATATCAATCAATAAGTGCTACAAAGTCAAAATACATTGGTCTTTTTAAAGTACTTAACTATTTTAAGTTTTTAATTATTATGGAAACATATTTTGGTATTTTTCACAATTTAAATTTTTTATATTTATCGTTTTTTTATATTATTTAAACCCATATTTAAACTTATTAGAGTAAAACAATGTACAACATAAGAAGTTATGGCGGTTTTACTAATATACATAAATTTTTTTATTATGTTATCAATTTTTTAGTATCATATTATACAAAACAAAAATTAAAAAATTAAATATATTATGTTATATAAAATTAATTTTTTATTAATAAAATAAAAGATATTTTATTCCGCGTAGAACGTGGATTATTACCTAGTAAAAATAGAAAATACATAAAGAAAACAAACCTGATTTTCTTGACCCGTCGTTTCTTAGAAACTAAGATCTAGCTCCAACGTCAGATTCCGTCATTTCTCCTTCAAAAAACCAGGTAGTCATTACTTTAAACTTTAGATCACCTGAGCCCCATGTTCATTTCTTTCAATTTCATCGACCTCTAATACAGAGATCGAAGCATCTCCACCATATAACTTTTCGTTTCTATCTATCGCACAGATGAATGAAGAAATCTCGGATTCAAGATTTGTCTACAATGTGAGGTTTACAGTTTAGTTAAATCGGTCTGTTGGATCTGGGTACCCAATTCGGGTTTTCACAGAATCTAGCCATTACTGTTTCCACTCCGAGAACGACTGATATTGATCGAAAACTAAAGATAAGTATTATCAATTTTTTTATTCATGTATGATTTATTATGGATTTGTCTCTAAATCTAACGACTTCTTTCAATTTTTTTGTATCTTGATATCTCCATTATTTGTACCATCTTAGCATGCATTCATCACTAGTTTTGGTCCTTTACATGCATATTTTGCTTCTTCTTGTACAATTTGCATACATTTGGGAGTTACTGTAGCTGATATATCATGGCTTTTATGGTTTTTAACCAAGATATAAATCCTTTTTATTGAGTTTTTTTGGTCTTTTTAGAGACCTAGTAGAGTCTTTGCAGGTTTTAGCATGATTGGAGCACAATTGGAAGTTTTGGAGCTTTTTGGATCAAAGCATGAATTGTTCCCGAATGAAGCAACTCAGAAGACTTTATTCTGCACCGGTGACGATCGTCACAACTCAAGGGTGATGCTCGTCACCCACATCTAAGAAGGATCGCATGTTTTTATTAAAAGATAGACAGAAATTTACACTTTTGGCCCAAGAGTTCCATTATTTACAAGAAGACCCCAGCTCTTGTTAGCCTGTATATTAGGTTTTTCAGCCATTGTTGGCTGGTATCTTGTATTTGATTTTCTAGACAGCTTTTGAGAGAGATAGTCTTTCAGAGCATTGAGGGAGACAAATCATGTACTCTTTTAGAGAAGATTTTGAACCCTTGTATCTATGCTCTATTCTATTTTATGCAATTTTATTCAGTTATGATTTCTTTCATCACTCCATGTCTAAGTAATCTGCCAGTTAAGTTAGGATGATTTAAGGGTTGATGAAGAGTTTGTAGAATTGCCAAACTGTTAGGAAAATCTATTGGTTCTTCATCTGTGCTCGCATTCATTTCAATTTTTAGAACTGATCATCTAGATTTCAAAACTCTAGGTTGTTTAATAGATGTGAGAACATTGTTAATCACGTGAACTAGTATTGAATGAACAAAACTACTAATCGCAAAGAGATTTGGCTTAGGAGTTTTGTGAACAATAGAACCTGATCTTTATTGCATGTTTAGATTGTTAGAATTTGCAAAAAGATTTGAAATTCTGCATAGATAACTTTTGCAATGATAATTGATTAGTTATATTATTGTGTTTCAAGTTCTAGACGGTTTTAAATGTTTCCTTATTTTATGCATTATACATTCTCGGATTCAACCTGCGAATTATCCTAGCTTAGCGTCTTTAGCTTTCTGAATTTTAGATCAATCAACAAAATTGCCTGCTTTCCTCTACTTAGTTATTTTGCATTACATTTATTATTTAATGCTTAGCTCAATCTAAATCAAAATTCTATAGTGTAGTAGCTTACTCATTTGGGATTCGATAAACTTTTGTGCTACAACTGCATTGCTATGCACTTAGAGTAGTAAAATAATTGGGTAAAACTTAGACCCTATCAAGCCGGGGAGTAATATCTGCCTATAGATTTTTAGTATTAGGATTTTTACTAAGTTTTATTTAGTTTACTAACTTTTACTACTTCTCTTTATGTTGGTTTCAGGTGTATGCATAATCGCAGTACCAAAAGCAACAAAGAGAAGGAGCTAGTGACTTCGAACACTAACGAACTCGCTAAGTTAGAAAGGACCATCAGGAAAGCTAAGAAGCAATCTACAATGGTCAATCTGATTGTCTTGGTCGAAAATGCAGAAGGTCACTTGGTCGACAGAGATGGAAACAGGAGGAACAAAGAAGGGCAGAGACAAGATCAGAATGACAATATCATAGTTGAACATGTGGTTGAATAATCCGCAAATGATGCTGGAGACACTGTTTGGCGTTTTGTTCAGCGAACTCTAGGAGATTACAACAGACCTGGCCAATTATATACCAACAGAGCTGCAATCCGCCTTCCTGCGTTCCAGAAAAACAATTTTGAGCTCAAACCTGTCTATTATAACCATGTGGGTCAGCATCATTTTCATTGCTTATCACATGAACATCCTATGGACCACATAGAGAGGTTTGAGGATTTAGCTATAAGCATCAAGGCCAATGGAGTCAGCAATGACTTCCTGTTCTGCAAGCTGTTCCCCAATCCTCTTGGAGGAGATGCAGCTTACTGGCTGAAGCAACTTGAGCCTGGATCGCTGACTACTTGGGAAGACACTAAGAACACTTTTTTCAACAACTTCTATGATGATGCAAGGTCAGAAGAGTTTAGAACGAAAATTGCATCATTCTCCCAAGGATCCACTGAGACTTTTAAGGCTTCCTGGTTGAGATTCACGTCTTATCAGAGGGACTGTCCTCATCATGGTTTCAATAAGGTGCAGCTGCGTGGCATCTTCTTCAGAGAAATATCAGATGGCGCTGGATGCTGCTAGCAATGGAAATTTCAACACCAAGATTCCAGAAGATGCAATCACTTTGGTTGAAAACTTGGCAGCCAGGAACATCACTAAGAATGATGAATATCAAAGGATGAAACAAGCTGGTGTAAATGATGGAAACCAAATCGCTGAGGTCAAGGCTAAGTTAGACAGCATGCATAGCCTTCTGGTGGGAAAGAAATCAGTCCAGTTTGCTGGACAGGTGGAGACTTTCGAAAATCCTAAAGAGTCTGAGCAAGAGGATGTCAATTTCATCAATGCATGAGGTGCTAAAAATCAAGGGTTTGGGAATCAGCAATGGAACAGAGGCTACAATGGCAATAATCAGAAGAGCACCTTCTGATAACAGGGATTTTGCCTAATCAAATCCTATCACACTCATGTCATTGAAGTATGAAAGGTGTCAATCCATCTCGGTTCATAAGACACTAAGAATGCAGCAGTTCACTTAAGTCAAACAAAACTCAAGAAAACATTTGTGATCAAACAAAACAAGACTAAGCAGCACATATTCAAAGCATAAAATTCAATTTTCATAAAGCAATGATCTAAGATGGGGGTTATAGACTAAGAGGGGATTAGAACTAAACTAGTAATGCTTCAAAACCATTCAAAGAATGCTATCTTCTAGGCATAGGATTAACAACTATAACTAGCTCAATTCTTGGATACTAATCACTTTGCTAAACACATATTCAAGACAATTTCTATTACTCAAACACATAAATCAGCAGGCATTTAAACAGAACTCCAATCCTATAAAGCCAAAGTGCACCTTAGACTAATTCCTTAGGCTAAGAGAACAAATCTTCTAAAAGAATCATTGCAGCATTTCATCAAACACTTATCAGGCATAAGAGAAAGCCAAGATACTAAACAAATCTGGTCAAGACTAATCTAGTGCACATCTAATAGAGAAAAGACAATCATATTAAGCATAAGACATCACTAATCTAATCCTATAACCTCTCTAATCTATCCCATCTCAAACCCTAAATAAGACTACTCACTAGTCGTAGTCAAAACCACAGATTTCAAAGAGAAATAATGGTTAAGCATGATTATAAAGCAGAATAAGCAAGAATAGATTAAAGACAAGTGCAGAAATTCACTAAATGAAATTAGTTTTTACAAAGTAAAGTTGAAAAAGAAAAGGTTTTTAATGCTAGAATAGTAGGAAAATAATAAGATCTAAGTTGCCTAACCATTTTTAGGACTTAAGTATTTATAGGGAAGCTCAGAAACCCCTAGTAGAGCAAGAATAAACCGAATTAAAGCTAACTTGGGTAGACCATATCGGCTTCATACATCGATACAGACATCGATATTGGGTCTTCTTGTGCTTGTATTGGTATGCTCCTGGTCAATATGGTGATCGATACACAAGGCTTCAAGGGTGTATTGGTTTGACTCTCCAGGTGTAAACATCGACACAATCGCCCTTTTCCTAAGGCATATGGAGCAGTTTCATGTCGATATAGCACTTCGCTATTGTCATGTCTCTGGTGTATCGACTTGGGTGGTCGATACACTGATCGGTATGAATCCTCCTTAGTATACCAAGGTTCTCCTTGTCTATATGGTGCCCTTGTACATCATGCTCCTTCTGTATCGACGTGGAGTCATCGATATTTACCTCGGTATGCTCCATGTCGATCAGATCACATCGGTATCCTGCTCGATATTGGTCCATCCGACCTTGTCCTTTTCTTTGCTCCATTCCCAGCTCACATCCATTGCACCACTTGGTTTCCAAACTCCTTCTTGTAGATGAATATAACTCCAAATGTATGCAAAATGCAATGCAACTCCTAAAACTACACTAACTTCTAAATGTATGCAAATGAGACAAGAAAAAGCAAAATATGCATGCTAAGAGACTAAAACTAGTGATGAATGCATGCTAAGATGGTATAAATAATGGAGATATCAACACCTCTGCACACTTGCCTTCTTCTTGTCCTCAAGCAAACAAACTAAGACAACGAGGAAGTGAGGTTTGAAGGTGGGCACTCAAATCCAAAAATCCTAAGGTAAAGAAGTGAAATCAATGACTAAGTGCCTAAGTGTAGGATGCAAAACACAATCAGGTATACTTTAAAGAACCTAGCCATGCCCATCTAGTTTCAAAATGATCTCTAGCTCAACTTAGTCAAATGCTCAAATCAATCAATCTCTTTAACATTCAATGAAACTATGTAACCAAGTAAATCATGTTTAAGCAATTCAAGTGGAATTTTTGGCTAAAGGTTAAGGTCATGAGATAAAAATGATCTCAATAAAGTGTGGGTTCAAATGAAAGGGTTTCTCTCAAAAAGGAATAAACTTAGGCATAATGCTAAAGGTGAAGCACAACTTATGCATACAAGGATAAATTACTATCTACCCAATGTCTAAGAATGTTCTTAACCGCAAACTCTTAACCCAAATCAAACCCAATCCTAACTACCGTTTTCTCATCATTCTCTCATTCTCCACACTTTTACTATTTTTCAGGGAAGCTTCTTCTTTGATCTTACCATGTTGTGGCCTTCTTTTTGCTCCTTTGTTGTGGCTGCCTTCTTTTTGTAGTGGGGAGTCTCCTTTTCTTCATCCTTTTGATATATTAGGCTCTTGTTCCTTCTTTGTGTTTGTTGCTGAGACGCCATCTTCAAAATGGCCACCCTTTTTGAGCTTATTTGGTTCCACACATGCTGAGTTTTTTTGCTTGCTTCATCTTTCTCATTCCCTTTTCCCTTTACATCTCTCTTCTCTGACTCTCTTCTTTTAGATCATCATAACACCCAAATCCGCCAAGACCTATAACTACCATCCTAAACTTATATGTAACTCAAAGTGAAGACCTAGTTCTACATAGTAACCAATCTTTGTAGTGCCAACCTAACACTTTATGCTTAGTTCATTCAAAAATAGGCCTCACACACAAGAGATAGTGTTTAGGTTTGAAAAAAAGGCAACGTTAAAGTGTGGTAAATGTCCCTTAATGATGAGGATCAGCTATTTGGACTAGCAAGATAGGTTAAAAAGGAAGAAAGAAATTTCAAATAAGTACATGGGTAATCCATGAAACCATTTTTCATTGCAAAAACATGATAATTAGCAATTCAAATTAATGGTTCTAATAAATAGAGATGATTTTCAAAGAGCAAATGATTTCAGCATGATACTAGAGGATCAAATTTAGCATTCAAGAGCATGGTTCAGCCTTAGTTTCTAATTTCTTATGATGCATCAAACATTTAACCACTTAGACATTTAAATCAATCCTAAACACTTAGCATTTTACAAGGAATTGTCATCATCATGCCCTATGCAAATGCAATGCAACCTATATAAAATATACTAGACTCAGTCCTAAACAAATGAATGCAACTATATGTTTTTCTTTTGGTTTGCAAAAGATGCAAAATTTTTAATTTTTTGATTTTTTGTTTTTGTTTTTTAAATGCACTTATGCAATAAAAACTAAGAAAATAAAACACAATGTCAAATACACAAAACCCTCCTCCCACACATAAATGACACTGTCCCATTATGTAATAAAAGATGAGAGAGAGATGCAAAAACAAAAAAAAATATGCAAAGCAGAAAATGGTATTTACAAGGGAGGAGGTTTTGGTACCTTAGAAGGTGGTGTGGGAGTAGTGGGAGTCGCCTGAAATGTCCTCCATGATGTCAATGTTGTGGCTCCTTTTACACCTCTCCCTCGTGATTCTTCTCCTCCTTGGTGCTTCTTGACAAGAGGCTCTTGGTAGCATCCAAGCTCTCACTTCCTCATGCCGTGCAAAGGAGCGCCTTCTACTAAGAGCTCTAGCCATTTCTTGGCTTTCAGCTTCTTGCTCTTGTGGAGGAGCAGAAGCAAAGGCTCCACTAGACTTCCTCTTGAGCTCCTTGATTTGCGCTTTATGTTCTTCATTCCCTTCACCAACTTCTTGATGATTTTGTCATGCCATTTGTTTCATCATTGCAAGAGGTTGATGTGCTCATGGGCCTTCTTCAAGGGACCTCCTTGGTGTGTCAAATCATGGGGTTGGAACTGGTACTCCTAACTGTTGTAGCTTGCAGCTTGTGATTCCTTTTCTTCTTGAATTCCTTCGCCCCTTTGACCTCGTTCATAAACTACAAGTGGATTGTCACCTTGAGGAAGAGGAGTGTTTGGCGCATTGGTGAGGATAAGATGATGAAGCCCCTTCTTGGAAGAGTAATGGCGAGGAATGTCAAAGGCAAAGCTGTTGGTGTTGGAAAAGGATGTGAGATGCTGATTGTGGAGTAGAAGCTTTGCAGCTGACCCATCTTCTTGAATGAAATTGTAGATGAACTTGTCACCCATATTCTCTCCAAGGAACCTTGCTTTCTTCAGTTATGGCAAGTCTAGATACTCCACCTAACTGTTTCTGTTCACTTTGAACTCCTGCAGCTTGCCAATGTTTGATTACCAAAAGTTTCTGCATGAAGATGGTGACCATGCCAGTTGTCCCATCTATTCCTTTGAGCTCTACTCCTTGCTTTGTGTAGTTAAGGATGTTGATCAAACTCTGATCAATGAGCTCCCATTCTCCACCCTCAACAGTGCCACTTTATTTCCTTGTAAAGAGGGTATGTGCCAAAGCCTTGTGCACATATCTAACAGCTGGATTCCTGATGAAAGAAACCTTGCTTCTTCCTGGCTTGTAAGCGCCCTTAGCTACATGCTCCCAAAGGCTGTTCATCTCCTCTTTGCCAATCCCCAGATTTTGTCCTCTAGAGCTGCCATATGAGAACCCAAAAGCATCTTCAATGGCTGAGAAGAACATACTATAGCTACGCTTTGAAACTCTCAAGGTGATGAAGCCATCACCATCCTCTTCAGGTGTATCCTCTCCAGGCTCATAGAAGATTACTTCAAAGGTTGCAAAGAATTGAAGCACCTAGTCTTTGTTGGCTGAGCAAGGAGTTCCCACCAGCCTTGTTACCTCCATAGTCTCCAACATAGAAGAGCAATCCTCAAAGATTCCCAAGGCCTTCAGAGTTGGCACATGTGGATATCTTATTGGTCTCACATCCACATTTTGCAGCTTGTCATACAGCTGCCTTTGAGCTGGAGTGGTGCCTTTCTTCTTAGTGACATCCTTCTCACTAGCGCCAACATCTATCTTCTTTTTACCTTGAGCCTTAGCGCTTTGACTCCCCATCTCTTTAGCCTTTCCTTTGGCTTTCTCTTGCTTCTCAACCTCTTTGTGTGCTCCACTTCTTGTTGTTCTTCCTATGGTACCTATAACAAAATTCTCAAAAATATGAATGAGAACAAAGGTATGAACAAAAGACAAAGTTTAATGTTTCTAAAATCACAAAAGGAGGTGTTTATTTACTTAGAACTAAACCACTATCTGTTTTGAAGAAACTACATAAGCAAAGCATGCAAAAGATTCTTTAAACAAAATTATCTAGAAATTGAAAAACATGAATCCTAACATAGTGAAGCTAAACAAATGATTACTAAATGCTAATTCAAAGATAAACAAATGTGTTTGACAAGAAAATAACTATTAATCAAAAGAGCTTCAAAAGTCAAAAACAATTATTCATCATGCAAAACAAAACTAAGAAGCAACAATCATTAATCATGCTTGCAACTACTTAACAAAATTCTGTTCTTAAATGGTAAAAACAAAATTTAAACATGCAAAAAGCTAAGAGACATTACCTGAAGTGGTTTGGCTCTCTTAGACACTTAAGAAACTAGAAATTTCAAAATTTGTGGTTGTAAACTAGAAAAATGAAAGTGAGAGAGAGAGAGAAGGGTTGGGTGAGTTTATATAGAGGGTTGGGGAATCTTTTTGTGGGGAGCAAGGGGACAAGGAGTGCCTAAGAGAGGGCCCACTTATGCTTGGGAAGGAGAAGGATTCAAATTCAAAATCTTTGATATAGTTTGACCAAAGAGGGAAACAATTTGAACTAAAGAAGACTTACTTCGGGTCCAATATCGATCACCCAAGTCGATATGATAATCGATATTTATCATATCGACTTGGTTTGGTCGATATACTTGTCGATATCGGTGGCTGGGCTCTTATATCGGTCGATACACACGTCGATATTGGCCATGCCTCCTTCATATCGGTCTCTTGTACCTTGATACATAGTCCGATATTGATCCCAACTCTATATCAAGCAAGACAGCTCTATATGTAGCTCGGTATGATCATGCAACAATTCATATCAGACTGGTACCTCGATATTATGCTCGATACTCCTTGACTTATGCTAAATAACACTTATGCATTTCCTAGACAAAGTGTATCAGCAAAGGAGGTCGATACATGGCATCGATATGCCTTAATCGCCCTTTATCTTCTCAGTTAAGGCATATCGACATACTACGTCAATATGTTGCTCGATATACACCTTTTGGTGCTGTATCGACCTGGCATCCCGATACATTGCCAGTTAAGGCGTATTGGTTTGCCTTACACCGGTACGCTGCTCGATACAACATCCTCTTGTTTGTATCGATCAGTATCATCCCGATACACACGTCAATACATGTCGAACACACCAGTACGAGCAAGATATGCTTGATACACTGCTCGATATGAACTGTATCGACGTGCATTGGCCGATATGCTGGTCGATATCGACCTTTTTGTGCCTCCTTCCTTCTTCCAAACTCGGTTCCTCTTCCCTCAGCTTGAACTTGATTACTAGGGACACTAAAAAACACCCACATAAACATAAAAACATAAAAATGCAAAACTATATACAAGGATACCATGGGATTGCCTCCCAAGTGCGCTTGTTTAGAGTCACTTAGCTTGACTTTCCTCTCTGTGTGTGATTTTGCTTCCTCTGACTCTCTTGGTGACTCCATCAATATCCAGCACTGCAAAAGGCTTAGACATTCCCTCTTACTTCATCTTGTAGCAAACTTCACCACCCTTAGAGCCAAATGGTTTCAAAACCCCTCCATCTTCCATAGTACCCAACACAATTTCATTCATAGAATCAGAATCACCCACTTCGAGGACCTCCTCTTCAGTTTTATAAGCAAACAACACTGACAAAGAGCTTCCATCAATGCTTGCACCTACATAGCCATCAAACGCAGGCTAATGCTCTCAACGTTCTTCAGCTTTTTAACCTCCATTGAGAAAGCTAGCTCATCTTCGAGCTTGTTCCCTTTGGAGTCCGACCTCAGCACTTTCTCCTTGGTTAGTCTCAGATTTATTGTGCATTCTTTTGCATCAAAAACTGCTCCAGCTGAAGCCAAGAATAGTCTGCCTAAGATGATGGCATTCTCAATCTTTCTCTCAACATCTAAGACCCGAAAGTCTGTTGGGATGATCACACCTTCAATCATCATGGGCATATCTTTAAGGGCTCCTAGAGGTACCTTTACTGTGACATCTGCTATGGTCAGGGACACATTGCTTTCCTGGAATGAAGTGTAGCCCAGCGCCTTAGCTGTAGTGGAGGGCAGAAAGTTGATGCTTGCACCTAAGTCACAAAGACAACTCCTGAACATCTTCCCTTTGAGTTCACAAGGGAGGGTAAAGCATCCAGGGATCTCCAAGCTTCTTGATGTTCAATACCTCAGTCTTGGCCATGGCTTCCTTCAGCTCTTTCCCAACATCTAGACCTCTGTGCTTCATTTGGTTGGCATTGAGAATGGTGTAATTATCCACAAGCTGTTTCTTAAACCTTGTAGGAAAAGGGAGAGCTGGCTTGTAAGGAGAAAGATCATAGATTCAGTTTCTTTCTCAGCTTCAACAGTCCCAAGTGCCCTACTCTTCTCCTCTTCCTTAGTGATTGCTGCTTCAAGAGACTCATCTTTTGTATCCTCTTTGTTGGCATCAGCTGCCAAGAACTCCTCTCCCCCACTCTGAAGTTCAATGTCCTCATTGAGCAATGAAAATAGATATTCTATGAAAGCTTCCTCATCTGCTAAGAGAGTCTCTTCTTCAGTAGCTATGGCATTGCAAAACTCCTTAGGATTAGCTTCTGCCTTTCCAGGAAGGTTGCCTTGAGGTTTAAGGCCAGCAATGCCTTTGTTGTTCGCAAGTGTCTTCACTCTTGCAGCCAACACATCAAACTTGTTAGACATGTCCACATGGAATGAGTCCATCCTATTAGAAACATGATGTGACCCCAAGTACCAACACTCCAACGACCATCCCTGTTCTAGCTATGAACACCCCACCCTTGACTTGAGCAGGAGCTAAGAGGCTAAGGGAGAACTTCAACCAAGTTGTGGAGTCATTACTTGCCGATCAAGAGGTTAGAGACATAACCGAGCAGCTGACGAAGTTAACCATCTCCAAAGATCAAGATCAATCCGAAATGCTTACAACCCAAGGAAGCTGGGAGATGCAAACCAAACCGTATCAAGAGGAAGATTATTTCATGAAGGACGGTCCAAGAAAATACATGGAAGAATGGCCACTCATCAAGTCTGGACATGAAGTTTCCTTATTCACCATTCTCCCAACCTAAAAGCATCTAGGTTCATCCCCCTCCATCAAGTCAAACAACTCCCTATAAATCAGGCCAAGGTAAGAATGAATTTATTATATTGTTTGACTAACTTTCTTTGTTTTTGTCTTGATTTTCTTGCATCTACTCTTAATTTCGAATTTCCATTAGAAAAGGCAATCCCTTTAATTTAGCTACATTTATTGTAATCTGTTTCAAGACCCCTAGAAGGGCATAGCTGTTTGGACTCTATATAAAGTCCCTCACAGCCTTGTATTTTTCACACAATCAATAAAGAATAAAGCATTTTCTCAAAGAGTTCTCTCTTATTAAGTTTTTCTAGGCATTTGCGATTTCTGCGCAGTTTAACTTGTCTTATCTTTGCCTTTACCATCAGGTTTTGTGACGACCATCGATCCACCCCTCTATTCATCACCATACGACCAGCCTTCTAAAGGAGTGACTTTAGTCCCTTGAACAGGTGCCATCTTTCCACTTCGACCACATTCCATCCGACCGGCTGAAAAAGAGTGACTTTAGTCCAGCTTTCAGCCTCCATCATTCCCCAAGCGAGCCTCAGCCTTTGAGGATCGTATCATCTGGTATCAGAGCTTAAAGCTCAAAAACCCAGGTTTAATATATCCTTTTATCTTTGCATTTTCGTTTCTGTTCTTCATTTTTTTCAGAAAAACTCAATAAAAAAAAAATATTCTTCAAACTTGTTCTTATTGTTCTATGTTCTTGATTTTTTAAAAAAAATCATATCATCTAGCTTCTGTTTGAACTGAATCCATAACTGAGTTAAAATATATATATATATATATATATAATATATATAAACTGTTGGTCCAAGCATATTCCATTTCTTTCTTGTTTCTTGTTTCTTTCTTGGCCGAGGAGGAAGCAAAGATATCAAGTTGAATGCCCCAACTTTCGCTGGGAAGATCAACCCGAATGCCTACCTTGATTGGGAGAGGCGAATGGAACACATCTTCGAATATTACCAATATTCTGAGGTAAGAAAAGTATCACTTGCTGCTGGCCAGCTTACTGATAACACTCTTTCTTGGTGGGAAAGAGATGTTTCAGATAGGCGAAGACATCAACACCCCCAGATCAATACATGGAGGGATATGCAGTTCAGCCTAAGGAAGAGATATGTTCCAGCTCATTACTACCGGTATATACAAAGGAGATTCTGCAAACTGTCTCAAGGGAGCAAATCAGTGGAAGAGTATTTTGAGGAGTTCAAAAGTCTTCAACATAGACTGGAAATTGAGGATACGCCAGAGACTCAAATGGCGCAGTTTCTGGATGGGCTCCAAGATATGATTGCCAGGAAAGTGGAAAGGCAACGCTACCATGACCTGGAAGAGCTTATGCACTTAGCTATCCAAGCTGAGAAACATATCAAGAGGAAGACAGCCTCTACAAACGGAGCAAGACCACTTGGACTCCTCAACGTAACCTAGACAAAGGGAAGTCTATAGAGATGGATTCCAGGTTCAAGAAGCCAGCCTTCAAACCAGAGCAAGGTAAGTCCCATACTCAATTACTAGAACTCGTGACATTGCTTGTTTTAAATGTCAGGGAAAGAGACACTATGCAAGAGATTGTCCCAATCAAAGGGTCATGATTCTCAAGGCTAATGGAGAGTATGAGTCCCGAGATGAAGGAGAAGAAGAAGAGTTAGAACACATCAAGGATGATGTTACTAACTATCCTGAAGTAGGAGAAATACTTGTTGTTAGGAGAGCTCTTAGTGCCCTCTTTGATGCTGAGACAATCCAAAGGGAAAATATCTTTCACTCTAGATGCACCATAAACTCCAAGGTATGTTTTTTAATTATTGATGGTAGTTCTTGCACTAATGTGGCTAGCAAGTATTTGGTTGATAAGCTAGGACTAGAAAAGACCAAGCTTCCTCACCCTTACAAGCTGAGGTGGCTCAATGATATCTCTTGTATTTACACCATTTAGGCTTGCATTTAGTACATGTTTTGGTTCTCTTTTGCATGTTTTCCTTATCTTTTGTCCCATTTTCTTCTCCTTTTAGACTTAGGTTGCATTTAGGACATAGTTTGCATTTTCTATGCATTATGGATGTTTTTAGGTACTTATGGAGCTAAGAGGAGCATTGGAGAAGATTTGGGGATGATCCAGGAAGCTAGCTGAGCCAAGAGGAGCAAAAGGGACCAAGGCAGACGATCTCTGCAGAGCCTATCGATCAAGGCACAAGGCCTATCGGCCAAGGAGTGACCGAAAGGATTGCTATCGACCAGGCCTGTCGGTCAGAGAAGTGACCAATAGAAGTGCACCGTTTATATTTCGGTCACCCTATAATCATCTTCCAGACCGATAGAATCTCTATCGATCACCCTATCGGTCACAGCTGACCGATAGGAACCCAGCCTGAGCCTCTCTTTTATTACACTTTTGCCATTACTTTAGGGCTTCCTTCTTTTATGTATAAATACCCTTTTTCTCGTATTTTTGACAAGGCACCCATAACACTGTTCTTGAGTTTATTTTTTGGGTTTGTAAGACAAATTTCTTGCTTTATTTAATATCAGTTTGTATTTGCCATTAATCTTTCTCTAATCTCTCTTTTAATCATGATTAACATCTTTTCCTCTTCTGATTTGGTGTTAAACATGAGTATTAGTGAGTAGTTTGCTTAGGATTCTTAGATGTGGTAGATTAAAGGGATTTAGGGATTGATTAAGGTTTGTTTAGTGTTTAATTTGATGGGTTCCTCTCTATTAATCTGTTTTTATGGTAGATTTGTCTTGATCACACTTATCTAGAATTTGAGCTTTCTCTTATGCCCACCAAGTGTTCAATGAAATGCTGATCTTGTTTAATAGAGGATTTGCTGGCCTTGGCTCAAGAGATTGACTGCTTGAGGAGCATTTTGACATGAATATAGTTGATTGTTATTGCTTGCTGAATGTTTTAGCACTAATGAGAGTTAGTTCTTGTTAAGGGGTGATTGACTAAGAGTGCAAAACCTCTGTGTCACTCAACGATGAAAGCGAGCTCAAGATAGCTGAACGAGTCACAATGCCATTCCAAATAGGCAAGTACACCTAGAAGTAGGAAGTACACTAAGAATGCAAGGGAATGAGCAAATCTAAGCAAAATGGATAATTGATTGGTAAATTCAAGGAAAACTAAATGCAAGTATCAAATGCAATGCTAAACAATTTTAAAATCCATGGAAGAGGGTTAACTACCACTAGGAACGAGCAGAAAGTCTAAAATGGAAAGCTACTAAAACCTAAAAATCGACTAGTGGATCGACCACCGGATCGACCACTAGATCGAGCAATATGAATCGATCTCGTCTAACAACTTAGGATGATGAATGATGCGATGAGCTAATGAACAAGATGCGAAATTTATGATGACATAATGATAAACAGAGATTTAAAACACTAAGAAAAAGGGTCTTGGGTTTAAGGTCATATTCATTGGTCTCAAAGATTAAAGCTTGGTTTGAAACTTTTAGATCTACTCCTTTAGGAGGTTTCTCTAGGACTTGAAAACAAAACAAGAACCATCTATGGCATGTGGTATGGCTCACTTCCTCAATCTCTTCTCCAAACCCATGGCGTTTGATGGAAAAAGAGATCGAATAGCATGGAACACAGATTTCAAACAAATGACCTAACTAATCCCCTAAAGAACCATGGCGTGTGGGAAAGGAAGGATTAGCCTCTAGGATCTGATTTTCAAGGACAACTGAATCCTGTCAAGGTAAGACAGCCTTTGGATCATAGAGATCTTGGCGTGAGACTCTCTAAGCCTTAAGTACTCAAGATCCTAGAAGAGAAGGTAATGAAGAAAATGAAAACTCAAAGCTTTAAACTTTTCGACCCTTTTAAATCACTTCAACCCATCAACCCAAATGAAACTACTCGCTACACATAAAGAAAACCGAATAGAATGCAAAAGATGATCTACTAAACATGATTAACGATTGATAAAAAGCAAAAGGTTCAATATTCAAAGTTCAAATGCAAGAAAAGCTTCAAGTTCTACAATGGCGGAATCGTCTAAGCTCTAGAGAAGATAGACGAAAAAAAGATAAAAGTCCAAGTGTGTCAAAAAGCAGCCTCGCGGCCTTCCCAAAGTGGGCAAACATCTCGATGGTCCCCCCTTCGCTAGAATCCAAAAACAATTAAAGTAGCCTGGGATCGACCTCGAGATCGAGCATATCACTCGATCGTCTTCGGGAATCGCCTGCCTCAGCTAGATCTGCGTGTCGATCTTCTTGGATGAATCGAGTGCTCTGTCCGATCTTCGAGTCGATCCTTGGATGATCGAGTGGTGGACTCGATCCGGCTCTCGTTCTGCATGGCGTCTTTTACGTCCGTACTCTGGATCGATCTCCTCTCTCGATCTTGATCTCGATCCTTCCTCTGGAATCGACTTGGTGTACTCGATCTTCTTGTCGATCGCATCTAGATCGACCTGCCTTGCTCGATCCGCTACTCGCTCTCGGACCCTTAGCTGAGTGGTTGAGTTCTCCAAGCATTCATAAGCTTCCTCACGAGCCTTAGCATGTCCACGAATCCTCCAAAGCTCCAAAGTATCCGAGAACAACCTGAATGTGATGCATAATGCAAGAAATATGTGAATGCTAATGCAAAAGTGCTCTAGGACCTAAAATGGTGCAAACTAGCCTAATATGCAAGGTAAATGCATGAGAAACTATCTTATATGCATGCAAAATACACGAAATATATAGTAATATCATGAAGACGCCAACCATAGATGGACAGGCATACGATATGGATGTTCTCACCAACCTTGCTGAGCAAATCTTCTAAGAGATGAATCCAAAAGATCCCTTAGAGAGGGCGTTGACCACTTCTACAGCAGAAGCTGAGCATTTGGATGCAGCTGCTACTAGGTATGCCTAGATGATGGATGCTACTGCACATATCATGCAATTGTCTGCACAAGAGAAGCTAGTCAGCACCTCTGCGAAAGCTGCAACAATGGGAGACTGGAGTGCAGCAAAGGCTCGAAAAGTTGAGCTCAAACAGCTCCCTGCAGGGCTAAGGTACGCCTTCCTTGGAGAGAACTCCACTTATCCTGTCATTCTTAATGCTTCATTGAACAATGCAGAGCTCACCCTTTTGCTAAGTAAGCTGTGCGGATTTCGCAAAGCTCATGGCTATTCTCTTGATGATATTTCAGGTATCTCTCCAGAATTGTGCATGCATAGGATACACCTGGAGAATGAATCGAAATCATCAGTTGAGCATCAGAGGAGGCTGAATCCGAACCTGCAGGGTGTTGTCAATCCGTACCTGCAGGGTGTTGTCAAGAACGAGATCATGAAGCTGCTGCAAGCCGGGATCATAATCCCATATCTGACAGCTTGCAAGCGCCTGATTCTGTCTAAGCAGTAAGGAGTTTTCTAGGTCTTGCTGGGTTTTACTGAAAGTTCATCCAAGACTTCAGCAAGATTACAAGACCTCTTGCTGCTCTTCACTGCAGAATGCCAGTCTGCTTTTGAACAGATCAAAAAAGCTTTGGTGACAGCTCCTATTATACAACCTCTAGACTGGGTTTTCCTTTCAAGGTGATGTGTGATGCCAGTGAGTTTTCTGTTGGGGCTGTGCTGGGACACAGGAAAGACAAGAAGCTACACGCCATATATTATGCCAGCAGAATATTAGATGAAGCTCAGAAGAACTATGCTACTAGTTGCTGGCAGTAGTCTTTGCCTTTGAGAAATTTTGCCAGTACCTTGTAGGCTCCAAGGTCGTGCTCTATACAGATTATTCTGCACTGAAGTACTTGATGCAGAAGAAGGATGCAAAGCCAAGGTTGTTGAGATGGATTCATCTTCTCCAAGAGTTTGACATAGAGGTTAAAGACAAGAAAGGAGTTGAGAATGGAGTAGCTGATCATCTCTCCAGGATTAGAATTGAAGATGACATCTCAATCAATGATTTCCTACTTGAGGAGAATGCATACTTGATAGAAACACGAGCGACACCAGGAAAGTGAGAATGCAGGAAAGAAGTATTGAAAAACCTGCAACTCTGTCACAACTACATGACAGTGACGAGCGACACCAGGAAAGTGATGCTCGTGACCAAATCAGAAGGCTCATGATCAACTCGTAATATAAAGCCGGTGACGATCGCCACCCACCTTGGTGATGCTTGTCACCCTACACAGATGTTGGCAACGATTTGTGCTAGCTTCGGAACTGCTTTTCAAGAGCAAGTTTATGCTGTCACTGATCCCAAGAGACCCTGGTATGCCGATATTGCCAAGTACTTAGCTGCAGAAGATGAACCACATGATTTCAAGGGCTATGCTAAGAAGAAGTTCCTGAGAGAACTTAGGAGATTTTACTGGAAAGAGCCATATCTTTACAGACATTGTGCATATGGAATTTACAGGTAATGCATAGCAGAAACTGAGGTTTCAGACACCCTGTTTCACTGTCATGGTTCTGAGTATGGTGGACACTTTGTAACATTCAAAACAATGTCCAAGGTTCTTCAAGCAGGCTTTTGGTGGCCTACTATGTTCCAGGATGCATAGGCCTTCATTACAAGATGTGATACCTGTCATAGGAGATGAAAGATTAGGAGAAAATATAAGATGCCATATAATTTCATCCATGAAGTTGAAGTCTTTGATTGTTGGTGCAATGACTTTATGGGTCCTTTTCCTTTATCATATGGGAACATATACATTCTGGTTGCTGCAAACTATGTGTCCAAGTGGGTGGTGGCGTTGGCTACTTCTACCAATGATTCTGCAGTGGTTCTAAAGCTGTTTAAGATCATTATTTCCCCTATATTTGGTGTATCGCGAATTGTTATAAGTGATGGTGGTTCTCATTTTGTTAAAAAGGTCTTTGACAAGCTGCTGAAGTAGTATGGTGTTCAGTATCATGTAGCCACGCCCTATCATCCCCAAACCAGTGGACAAGTTAAAGTCTCCTGATGTTCGTTTTTACCCTATCTCACTCCTCAACCCACATTAGTAATTGTAGCATTGAGTTTAGTCAATCCATAAGGGGATGTTTGAAACAGCAAGAGTGAAATAAAGTTCTTAATTCAACCAGGAATGAAAAGATTTTAATGTCTAACAACCTAAAGAATTAAGGCAACTTGAAGAAAATACGAAACCAAGAGTGAGCATCAAGCAAAACAACTAAATCATAAGCAAAAACAGAGCAATTTCGAGCTTAACCAAAAACAGAGGAAAGACAGGACTTAAGATGGGATAATTGGTATTAGGGAACTCTCTACTCAATCTATGATGCTTACAAACTCACACAATGCTATTCCTTATGCATAAAGTTCATTTATATGACTAACCTAATCTCTTGGCACTAATCTCTTTACTAATTATCAAGTCAAGAACTAATTCTCATTAGTGAAGTGATAAACAGCAAGCATTAAGACAATATATCCATCCTATATTGCTTAATCACTTCCTAGACAGTCAATCTCTTGAGCTAGGATAAGCAATTCTCTTGCAAAGTAGTTCATGCATTTTATTAAACACTTGGTGGGCATAAAATGAGTCTAGGATCCTAATTAATTTAGCTAGGGATAATCAGGCACTAAACACATAAATCAAGAAAGGAAATGGAAGAATTAGCACTAAGACATCATAGAATAAGCATTAAATTCCCTAATCTAAACCATTTTCAAATCCCTAAAAACACTACTCACTAATCACCATCAAAACCATCAAATCAAAGAGAAAAAGATAGCTAATCATGATTAGAAAGACTAAGGAAGAAGATAAATGCAAACTTATATTAAAATAAAGAAAAGATTCAAACTACAAAGTATGATTAAGAAACAAGAGAAAGAAGGACTGCTGAATAATAAGATGATCCCAAAAATTAGGGATTTTAAGTATTTATAGGAGTCGTAGCAGAGTGGCAAAGTTGTAATTAAGTTGTCTTTGGACTGGGTCAACATCGAGAAAGCTTGGTCGATGTTGGTGCTCGAAGTGCTGACATCGAGCTGGTCTGCTTGATGTAAGTGATCGATATGCTCCTTGGACTTCTGACATCGAGCTGGTTCTTCTCGTTGTGAATGATCGATGCAAAAGTCCTGTAGCTCCTGCCCTCCTACATCGTACGATGTCTTAACTCGATGCTAGTGTCCTGTCTCTTCATATCGTGCTGGCTTGATCGATGCTAGTGTTCGATGTAAACTTCAGTTCTCTCTGCTTCATCACATCGAGCAATGTGGATCCTGTCAAGGTCGATGCTGAGCCAAACTCCTGCTTCCTTAGCTTCTCTTGATCCTGCTTGACTCATGCAACTCCCTGGATCAGTCCCACACTTCCTATTTGTCTTAAATGGCTCCTTAGGTACCTAGAAACATTACTTATGCAAAGAAAATGCAAACTACAACCTAAATGCAACTTAAGCCTAAAAACAAAGAAGAGTGGGACAAAAGCAAAGGAAAACATGCAAGAGAAGATCAAAACATAAACTAGATGCAGGCTTATATGATGCAATTATGAGAGATATCAACACCCCCACACTTGCTTTTTACTTGTCCTCAAGCAAACAAGAACAAATGAGGAAGTGAGGTTTGTGAGTGGGAGCTCAAAACTAAAGATGTCAATAAAAAAACTGATTCAATGCCTAAGTTACAGATTCTTAGATGCATAGAGATTGTTCTACTTTAAAAACCTTAGCCATACCTATCATAGCAAAAAATGAACTCTAGCTTAGCCTACACAAGCATTCAAATCAACCAACTCTTTAACATTCATTAATGGTAACCAATGGACCAAGTTTATGCAAATCAAGTGAAAACATTTGGTCAAAAGGACATGGTTATGAGATAAAAATGATCTCATTTAAATAGGGATTCAAAGATTCAAGGAATCACTCAATAAAATGTTTCTATCTTAGGAAAAATGCTAAAGGTAAAAGCACACTAATGCATGCAAGTTAAAGCTCTATTCTACCCTTTTTGCCTCAATATGAGCCTATTATCTTCTAATCCCAAGGTGAAACCCCTAAATTTACCCTTTCCCTAAGCACTTCATCTCTTTCTTTTTCATGTGTGGGGGAATTTATTCTTCTTTGCTTGTGTGGTTAATTCTTTGATGGAACTTGCTCATCTTTGTTGCTGTTGGTGCCATTTTTCATCACCTTTGGTACATTGCTTGGTCTGATTTCTCTTTTTGTATGCCCTTTGTAAGCATGGCTGTTGTTGACACCTTCTTTTCTTAAGCACTTAGAGCTCTTCTTCCTCATACTTAACCACAAACTTAACTTGATTTACCACTTACCCTCCTATACTTATTCTCCTCTCTCAAAAGGTTTAAACAATGAAACTCAAACCACTTAGACTACCCTTTCCCCAACTCCTAACTTATTACCAAGCTCAAGATGCAAGCTGGTGTCTACAAGAGAGCTTTTCCTTGCCGGCCTTATTCCTAACCCTTTTTGCCAAGATAAAAATCGAAAATAATGCTATGCAAGGCCTCACAACTCTCACAATTGTGTTTAGGTTCAGAAAGAAGGATTGGTTTAGGGTGTGGTTAACTGTCCCTTAATGATGAGGGTCAGCTACTTGGATTAACAAGAGTGGTAAGAAGGGAAAAAAATAATCCAAGTATGCATATGGGTAGCTATGTAATCACTTTCAATGCACAAAAAATATATATCAAAGTCAGGATTATTGTTGTAATAAGATAGAGTTGGAATCAAATCATAGCAAGTTTCAGCATAAGACAAGAATATCAATGCAAGAATAAAAGGTATGGTGCAGCCTTAACATCAAACTCACTACAATGCAATCAAACAACAGATAACCAAAGCATTGGAAACAACTCAAACATTAACATCTTGACAAGTTTTTTTCATTTACTCCCTATACAAATGTATGCAAAGCTATATCAAATGCATCAAGTATGAAAAAGAGAAAATAAGAAAACAAAACACAATGTCAAATGCAATGCCCTCCTCCACACTTAGATTACACAGTCCTCTCTGTAATAGAAGCTTGAAGGAGGGTGATAAGGGATACTAAGAATGAATACAAAAGGATTCATAAAGAAAGGAGTGGAGTTAGGTACCTTAAAAGAGGTTTTGGCAGAAAATAGGTTCACATGGGACAGTCATGATCGATGTTAGAGCTCAATGTGGACATGGTTTCTGCTCTCCTTCACATTGTACGATGCCAGTGGTCGATGTGCCTTGAGGTTCCTCTCGAGAAGTTTACATTGCACGACGTGATAACTCATTGTCCTGCTATTTTTCACATTGTGCGATGTTGTTGGTCAATGCTGGGACATCGAGTAGGTGTTGTCCGTTGTGAGTGCTCGATAGTCGTAGCTAAACTCTCAGGCTGTTTACATCGTTCGACGTCGTTGGTCGATGTCCTCACATCGAGCTTGAGAGCTCGATATTGAACTCGCTGTGCCCTGCTCCTTTACAGCGCACAATGTTCATGATCGATGCGTTTCAGACTTGTCTCGGTTTGAAGGCATCATGCGTTGTGGCAGATCGATGTTGTTGAGCTCTGCTGAGATCGAGCTTGATTGCTCGATGCTGGCACTCGATGTTAGCTACATCGATCTCGACCAGCTCGATGTTCCTGGTCGATGTTGGCCAGGATATGCACTAACTCAACTAACCACTTGTTTTGAACTCCACCTGCTCCTTGGATCAAAAGAAAAACACAAACACCAACTTAAAATGCAAAAATATGTATAGGGATAACATTGGAATACCTCCCAAGGGTGCTTTTTTAACGTCCTTAGCTTGACTTTCATTAGCCAATCACTCTTGTAGAGGATCTTGAAGATGGATGTCTACATCATCTCCAAGGGACTCACTTGCTATGTATGGCTTTAACCTGTGCCCATTTACTGTGAAGTCTCCTCCATCCTTGTCAAACAAAGTCGTGGCTCTATATGGCAATACCTCCTTGATCTTGAAAGGTCCTGACCACCTTAACTTAAGTTTTCTAGGAAACAACTTCAGCCTAGAGTTGAACGACAGCACCTGATCTCCAGCCTTGAAGTCCTTGGATCTTATCCTCTTACCATGAAAAGCCTTGGTCCTCTTTTTAAAGATCTTAGAGCTTTCAAAAGCTTCAAGGTGATTTTCCTCTAACTAATATAATTTGATGAGTCTATTCTCTTGAGCTGTCTTGATGTCAAAATTAAACAGCTTTATTTCCCACAAGGCTTTGTACTCCAGCTCCACATGTAGATGACGAGCCTTGCCATAAAGGAGTGAGAAGGGGGATCTACCAATGGGTGTCTTGAAGGCTGTCCTGTATGCCCACAATGCATCATCAAGCTTATGAGACCAATCTTTTCTTGTAATACCAACTGTCTTCTCTAAGATGGCCTTGATCGCTCTGTTAGACACCTCTACTTGACCACTTGTTTTAAGGATGGTAGGGAGTAGCAACTTTATGCTTAACACCATGCTTCCATAGCAGATTCTCAAAAACTTTGTTGATGAAGTGGCTCCCTTCATAACTTATAACACACCTTGGAACACCAAACCTTGGGAAGATGATTGTCTTGAAAAGCTATAGCACAACCCTATTGATGTAGAAGTTTACTCTACTTTAAATCCTACATATACTCATATCATTGTAGTATGTAGGTATCAATCCATAATAGAAGAGTAAGACACAAGGAATGCAATAGATTATCTTATTCAAGCAAGCAAAATAGGTGATTGAAACTATAAAACTACTGACTAAGAGAGACTCCAAACAAGCAGGAACAAGTAAAATAAACAGAGAAACTAACACAGGTCCGAATTCAAACAATCAAAGACTAGTGGGCTTGAGATAGGGTAATTGATCTAGGGAGACTCTTGGCTTAACTAGTGGTGTTTCAAAACATTCCAAACAATACTATTCCTAGGCATAGAATTAACAGCTATAGCTAGCTCAATTCCTTGACACTAACCACTTTCCTAAACACATATTCGAGACAAATTCCTTTACTCAAACATATGACCAGCAAGCATTACAAACAGCTAATCCAATTTAATATTGCCAATCTACTCCTTAGACAGCTAACTCCTGAGCCTAAGTTAAGCAAATCTCTTACTTGGCTCATTCAGGTAATTCATCAAACACTTACCAGGCAAAAGAGAACCCTAGGATCTAGATCAACCTAGCAAGGGCTAATCTAGCATTAAACTCAATCAATAAGAAAGAACAATCATATTAAACACTAAGTAATCACTAATCTGACCTTGAATCTCCCTATCTCTATCCCATCTCAAACCCTAAGCAAACTACTCACTAATCATGATCCAAATCACAGCCCAAAGCAAGGAAGAATAACAAATCATGATGAGAGAGCGGATAAACACCAACATTTGATTGAAAGAACAAGATTCACAAGAAAAACTAAGGGAAATGCAAAAGAGTAAGCTATTATCTAGAGGGTAAAAGATGATAAGACTCTGCCTTATATTTTTAGGTCGCAGCCTATATATAGTTTTCAGGAAAAACCCTTAGCAAACTGGATATAAACCGGAAACCAGCTGGTTCGGGCGCCTGATATTGATTTGTTACGTCGATACTCTGGTCGATATCGGTTGGCAGGAGAGCGTATCGACCAGGTCTAGACAATACTCACATCGATACAATCTCACCTTGGTTAAGGCATCTCGGGTGATCTCCTCGGTATGCTGCTTGATACAATCACCCTTTAGTTAAGGCTCATCGAGCTCCAATATCGATACAGTGACCGATACACTTCCTTGGCATGCGTATGGAGATGATGCTATGTCGATATGTTGACCGCTACAATAGCTTCAGAGGAAGTGTATCGATCAGTCGTAGCTCGATACTCTTCTGGTGTCATGTTTTCTTGTATCGACTCTGGGATCTCGATGTGCTGATCGATATAGCATCCCAGCATGTATCGACGTGTGATGTCGATATGCTGCTCAATACGAAGCCTTCTCGCCTTGGCTCCTCATCTAATGATTCCCAGCTCTTCATAAGTCCTCAAACTCCCGAAATGCACCTTCCAAGTGCTAGGAATGCGCCTAATATGCAATGTAGCTCTTATCTATACTCTAGATGCTAAGTGGATGCAATAAGGACAAGAACATGTAGAAATGCATGCTTGAAGACTACAAAACAATGCAAAAGTGTATGCTAATATGGTGTAAATAGTGAGTATATCACCTGGCATCATTTGTTCGACTGGCTATTGCTTCAACCCACTTTGAGACATAGTCTACATCAACTAGAATGTATTTATTCCCATAGGATGAAGGGAAAGGCTCCATAAAGTCAATCCCCCAAACATCAAACATATATACTTCAAGGATAGAGTTCAAAGGCATCTCATCTCTCTTGGAGATGCTTCCCTTCCATTGGCATTCATCACATGAAGAGATGTAAGTTTGGGAGTCCTTGAACAAACTTGGCCACCAGAACCCAGCTTGAAGCACCTTTGAAGCTGTCTTGAAGGTTGCAAAGTGACCTCTATAAGCTGATCCATGGCAATGATGTAGAATATTTTGAACTTCTTCCTCGGCTATACACCTTTTGAACAATCCGTCATTCCCTTTCTTGTTGAGATAAGGTTCATCCCAATAGAAGTGAGAGACATCTCTAAAGAATTCCTTCTTCTGATGTGAGTTGAGGTTCAGTGGTACCTTGCTAATAACCAAATAGTTCACAAAGTCAGCATACCGAGGTAGTTCCTCTTGTTCCTCTTGTATCGAGGCAGTTCCTCTGTCTTCATTCCTAAAGCATGCAGTTGGTCCTCTAGTAGATTGTCATTGATAGGGGTGAAATCATCAATCCTCAGCCTTGAGAGTTGATCAGCCACACCATTTTCAATCCCTCTCTTGTCTACAATTTCCATGTCAAATTCTTGCAAGAGGAGTATCCATCTGAGGAGTCTTGGCTTGGTGTCCTTCTTGGCATAGATGTGCCTTAGTGCAGCATGATCACTGTAGACTATCACCTTAGACCCAACTAAGTAGCTTCTGAACTTTTCAAATGAAAACACCATTGCAAGAAGCTCCTCCTCTGTTGTGGCATATCAGGTTTGAGCCTCATCCATTGTGCTGCTAGCATAATAGATGACAAGCAGCTTCTTGTCCACTCTCTGTCGCAACACAGCTCCAACAGCATAATCACTTGCATCAAACATGATCTCAAAGGGGAGATCCCAGTTTGGAGCTTGCACTATGGCCGCACTGACTAAGGCCTTCTTGAGAGTGAGGAAAGCTTACAAGCAGTCTTCATCAAAGATAAATTATGTCTCCTTGCACAACAGCCTTGTTAGTGGTCTTGCTATCTTTGAGAAGTCCTTGATGAACCTCTTATAGAAACCAGCATGTCCCAAAAAGCTTATGATTCCTTTGACTGAATTTGGAGGCTCTAAGTGCAGCATCACATATATCTTCGCCTTGTCCACTTCTATCCATTCTCTGAAATCTTGTGACCCAACACTATACCTTATTGGACCATGAAATGACATTTCTCCCAATTCCGAACTAGCTTAGTGTCTTCACATCTCTGCAAAACCTGAGAGAGATTGGATAAGCAGACACCAAAGAAATATCCATAGACACTAAAGTCATCCATGAATACTTCCACCATCTCTTCAAGTAAATTAGAGAATATAGAGGTCATACATCTCTGAAATGTTGTTTGGGCCTTGCACAGTCCAAATGGCATCCTTCTATATGCAAAGGTGCCATAAGGACATGTGAATGTGGTTTTTTCCTGATCATTAGGGTGAATGGGAATCTGGAAAAAACCACTATAGCCATCTAAAAAGCAATAGTATTTATTATTAACTAATCTTTCAAGCATCTGGTCTATGAATGGCAAAAGAAAATAATCTTTTCTAGAAGCTGCATTTAGTTTTCTATAGTCTATGCACATCCTTTGACCAGTTATAGTTATTGTAGGGATTAACTCTTTATTTTCATTCTTAACCACAGTGATTCCTCCTTTCTTAGGCACAACATGGACTGGTGAGACCCATGGACTGGTGAGACCCATGTGCTGTCTGAGATAGGGTAAAGCACAGCAGCGTCAAGCAATTTTAAGATTTTCTTTTTAGCAACTTCTTTCAGATTAGGGTTCAATCTCCTTTGAGGTTCAACATAAGTTTTTTTTGTCTCATCCTCTAGATGGATCCTATGAGTGCAGAGGTTAGGAGAAATGCCTTGGATATCATCTAGTGAATATCCAATGGCTCTCCTAAACTTCTTTAGCACAGTCACAACGGCAAGGATCTCATCATCACTGAGGTTATCATTGATAATTACAGGATAACTAGAATTAGAGCCTAAGAAGACATATCTTAGCACTTTAGGAAGAGGTTTGAGCTCCCCCTTGGGTCCTTTGAGCTCACTCCAGTCCTCTTCTAAGCGGTTCTGCTCCATTGCGCCAGCTTCATTGCTTGGAGAACCAGCTTCTTGAACTGAGAGCACTTCTTTCCTTAAGTATTCCAGCTCCTCAAATGGCTCTTCTTCTTCAAAGGCCTTGTGAGAGTCAAACCTTAGTATGTAACCCAAGCTTTCCTTGTCCAAATAACCATCTTCCCCATGCTCCTTTGTCATCACAAGGCCAACTCCTCTTGAACCTCATCATGCAGCTCCTCTGTCTTAAAAGTTTGACCTTCTATAGTAGGCTGTTGCATAATCTGCTTGATGTCAAATTTCAGGGGCATGTCTTTACCCAATTGATACAAGAGTTTTGAGTCTCTCGGTCAATCACCCAAAATTTGTACTAGTCAGTTGTAGTATAGTATAAAGTTTTTATCAATCCAAAAGGGTTAATTACATGCCCTAATTATCAGCACAACTCTAATTAGAATGCTTTAAGTCAACCAAATCAGAGAATGAGTTGTTTAAAACTACTAAACTATCAACCTAAGTGAACCATAGACCAAGCAAAACCTTTTAGTGCATTACTAAGCAATGATCCAATGCAGAACATAGCAAACAAAACAGAACACTAAGCAAATTCGAAATTCAGATTATAAAAAGTAAGGATCATAGATGTGGTTATTGACTTTTGGAATTCAAAGGCAAGACTAAGTTGTTATCAAACTCATTGACAATGCAAACAAGCAAGTAATGCTAATTCCTAGGCATAAAGTTCACAATCAAGCAAGTTAAGTCCAATCTCTTGATAAATAACCCTTTGCTAATCATTCTAACAAGAACTAACTCTCATTAGTGCTTGAATCATTAACAAGCAAGCAAAACCAACTCTATTCAAGCCAAAATACTTCTTAGACAGTCAATCTCTTGAGCTAAGACAAACAAATCCTCTATTAGACAAGATCAACATTTCATCAAACACTTGGTGGGCATAAGAGAAAGCCTAAATCTAGATTCATGTGATCAAGATAAATATAGCCTAAAGACAGATTAATAGAGAGGAATCATCATAATTAAACACTAATAAGCCCTAATCAAGCCTCTAAATTTCTCTTATCTACCCAACTAGGCCAATGTCCTTGCACTTGATTTGTGTTTCCTTGAGAGTCATACTCTTGCCAAGTGGTATAAGATTCAGAAGGAGAGTAGACAGGCGCCTACCATGCTGATGGAGGTTGGGACATGGGTTCATAGGATAAAGCTCTTGAAGGTTCCCAAGCTAGCCATTGATCAGTTTGTTGCACTTGGAAGGAGTGTCTCCTTAGGGGCATCCAGTTTGCCTCCTCTTCTTCATTAGGCTCTTCTTGTTGCACATTCTCCTCATAGTGTGATGTAAACTCATGAACATGGCTGTGTTGAGAAGCTCCTTGTGATTTGGATTTGTCCTTCTTGAACTTCCCCTTCACTAAACTGACAAGCTTCTTGACGGTTTTGTCTTGCCACTTACACTATTTTTGAAGCTTGTTTATGTGATCATGAGCATACTGTAGTGAGATCCCTTGTCTTGGCACTTCATGAGGTTTAAAGTGGAACCTCTTTGCATTGTACTCCAGCAACTCATCTTCTAATTGTTCCTCTTCTTGGGTTTCTTCTTCATTTTCAGCACCAACGTCATCTTCTCCTTCTTCTTCTTCTTCACTACTCTCTTCAGCCTCTTCTTCAATTTATTCCTTTTGTTCTTTAGTAATAGTGCCACCATGATAGAGCTGTCTCTCTATTGGGCAAAAGTATATGTTTCTCCTCATAGACATGGAGGTATGCTGCTCATTGGGATGAGGGAACTTTACTGGCTCCTATGAGGGATTGAGGAAGTGATACATATGCTTCCCTTGGATGGTCTTCTCTATGTTATGTCTTCTCTTTACGTACCCAAGATCCATCCATTGTGGTGGCAAAACATTTGCTGCATGGTCATAAAGATCCACTCTAACAGCCATCATGATTGCTGTCATAATACCCCCAATGTGCAGCTAAGGGTTCTTCTCTCTCTTCCCTTTGTTCATGATCCAGCTCCTTGATATCTCTCATAATTGCACCATATAAGCTTGCATTTAGTTCATGTTCTTCTTCTACATGTTTTCCTTTGCTTTTATCCCATTCTTCGTTGTTTTTAAACTTGGGTTGCATTTAGATTGTAGTTTGTATTTTTCTTGCATAAGGGATGTTTCTAGGTACCTAAGGAGCCATTTGGGACAAGGAGCAAGTGTGGGAGTGATCCAAGGAGTTGCCCCATTCAAGCAGGATCAAGAGAAGCTAAGGAATCAGAAGTTTGACTCAGCATCGATCATGGCAGAATCAACATCGTATGATGTAACTCACCCGAGAGAAATAAAGTTTACATCGATCACCTACATAAACCAAGCCAGCACGATGTGAAGAGACAGGACACTAACATCAATCAAAGACATCATACAATGTAAGAGGGCCGTAGCTACAAGACGTATACATCGATCATTCACGTCGAGCTCACCAGCTCGATGTTCGGAGTCCAGAAGAGAGCAACGATCACTTACATCGACCAGACCAGCTCGATGTCACATCGATCAAGCATGCTCGATGTTGACCCAGTCTGAAGACAACTTATTTACAACTTTGCCACTCCGCTTAGACTCCTATAAATACTTAAAATCCCTAATTTTTGGGATCATCCTATTATCCAGCAATCGTTCCTTTTCTAGTTTCTTAATATTATCAAGCAATCCTTCCTTTTCTAGTTTTTTAATCATACATTGTACTTTAAATCTTTTCTTGATTTCAATATTAGTTTGCATTTGTCTTCTTGTTTAGTCTTTCTAATCATGATTAGCTATCTATTTCTCTTTGATTTGATGGTCTTAATGGTGATTAGTGCATAGTCCTTTTAGGGATTTGAGATGGGTTAGGTTTAGGGAATTTGGTGCTTGATCTATGATTTTTTAGTGTTAATTCTTCCATTTCCTTTCTTGATTGCTGTATAATGTCTAATTAGCCTTAGCTAAGTTGATTAGGATCTTAAGCTCTCTTTATGCCCACCAAGTGTTTGACGAAATGCCTTAACTGCTTTGCAGGAGAATTGCTTGTCCTAGCTCAAGAGATTGACTGTCTAGGGAGTGATTTGGCAATATTGGATTGATAGATTGCCTTAATGCTTGCTGTTTATCATTTCATTAATGAGAATTAGTTCTTGAATTGATAACTAGTGAAGAGATTAGTGCCAATAGATTGAATTAGTCTTATAAATGAATTCTGTGCATAAGGAATAACATTGTGTGAGTTTGTAAGCATCATAGGTTAAGTTGAGAGTTCCCTAGTACCAATTTTCCTATCTCAAGTCTTGTCTTTTCTCTGTTTTTAGTTCATTTCGAAATTGCTCTGTTTTTGCTTAAGGTTTAGTTGTTTTGCTTGTTGCTTACTCTTTGTTAAGCGTTTGCTTCAAGTTGTTTTGATTCTTTAGGTTGCTAGACATTTAAACTCTTTATATCTGCTTGAATTAAGAGCTCTATCACACTCTTACTGCTTCAAACTTCCCCTTATGGATTGACTAAACTCAATTCTACAATGACTAGTGTGGGTTGAGGATTGAGATAGGCCAAAAACCTACATCAAATTGGGTCTGGCTACACATGAGGGCCGAAAGGTTTCCACACCAAAAGAAGTCCAAGCTAGCACCCAGAGGAGATGGACCATTCAAAGTGGTTAAAAATATCAACGACAACGCCTACCAGATTGATCTTCCAGGTGAGTTCAATATTTCCACAACCTTTAGTGTATATGACTTAGCTCCTTATGATGCAAATGAAACAGTTCAGAGGATAGAACCTTTACAAGAGAGAGAGGATGATGTGACCTCAATTACCAACACTCCACTGACCATCCCTGTTCCAGCTATGAACGCCCCACCCTTGACTAGAGCAGGAGCTAAGAGGCTAAGGGAGAACTTCAACCAAGCTGTAGAGTCATTACTTGCCGATCAAGAGGTTAGAGACATAACCGAGCAGTTGACGAAGTTAACCATCTCCAAAGATCATGATCAAACCGAAATGCCTACAAACCAAGAAAGCTGGGAGATGCAAACCAAACCGTATCAAGAGGAAGATTATTTCATGAAGGATGGTCCAAGAAAATACATCGAAGAATGGCCACTCATCAAGTATGGACATGAAGTTTCCTTATTCACCATTCTCCCAACCTAAAAGTGTCCAGGTTCATCCCCCTCCATCAAGTCAAACAACTCCCTACAAATCAGGCCAAGGTAAGAATGAATTTATTATATTGTTTGACTAAATTTCTTTGTTTTTGTCTTGATTTTCTTGCATTTACTCTTAATTTCGAATTTCCATTAGATAAGGCAATTGTTAGCCATTTTCAATCCCTTTAATTTTGCTACATTTATTGTAATCTGTTTCAAGACCCCTAGAAGGGCATAGCTGTTTGAGCTCTATATAAAGTCCCCTCACAGCCTTGTATATTTCACATAATCAATAAACAACCAAGCGTTTTCTCAAAGAGTTCTCTCTTTTTCAGTTTTTCTAGGCATTTGCGATTTCTGCCCAGTTTAACTTGTCTTATCATTGCCTTTACCATCAGGATTTGTGGCGACCATCGATCCACCCGTCTATTCATCATCATACGACCAGCCTTCTAAAAGAGTGACTTTAGTCTTTTGACGAGGCGTTATCTTTCCACTTCGACCATATTCCATCCGTCCGGCTGAAAGAGAGTGCCTTTAGTCCAGCTTTCAGCCTCCATCATTCCCCAAGCGAGCCTCAGCCTTTGAAGATCGTATCAAAACCTCAACAAAATTCTTTGTGATCTCTATATTTGTAGCTTGTTGGCCTTGAAGGAGTTATTGCATCATCCATTTCATCTCAACATCATTTGTATTTGAGGAGCTTGCTTGGCCTTGTGAAAAACCAGGAGGAGCAGACTACTTGGGCTGGAAGTTGATTTGGAAGTTATTCCTTGGAGCATAACCTTGGTTAAAGGGTGAAAAAAGTCTTTGCTGGTTCCCTTGAGGTTGCTGTGGTGGGTAAACCTGATCTTGGGGATTAGCAACATTGTAGCCTCTGTAAGAGAGGTTGCGGTTAGACCTGTAGTTGGCATAGTTGTTGTTGTATCCTCTCTAATTTCCAACATAGTTCATCTCTTCCACTTGAAGTTCTTCCTCACTTGGCATCTCAATCATTTTACCAACAAAATTCAGCTCCTTATGCTGCACCTGAAGCAACTTGCCAAGTATAGAGTTTAGCTCTTTCAACTCTTTTCTTGTAGACTTCAGCTCCTTCTTTGTATGGCCCTTTTCTCCTCTTTGAGTTCTGTCAAAATCCTCATTGTAGTTGCCATCACTTTGAGCCAAGTTTTCAACAAGCTCAAGACCTTCATCTACATCTTTAGAGAGGAAGTTCCCATTAGTTGCAGTATCTAGTACCATCCTGATCTTAAGGAGAGTGCCTCTGTATAGTGTAGACAGCAATGATTCAGTTGAGAACCGATGATGTGGGCACTGAAGAGTAAAACCTTTGAATATCTCCCATGCTTCTCCAAAGGATTCATTGCTTCTTTGGGAGAACCCAGAAAGTTCATTCCTGACTCTTGCAGTCCTAGATGTGATGAAGAACTTGGCCAGGAATGCTTTGTTACACTGATCCCAGCTTATGACACTCCCTTGGGATAAGTTCTTCTCCCACTAGTGTGCCTTATTTCCTAGAGAGAATGGGAAGAGCCTGAGTTTGAAGCTATCTTTGCTGACACCATTGATCTTGGTGAGAGAGAGAGTCTGTCAAAATTGTCCAGATGGTCCAAGGGATTCTCCAAAGGCAAGCCATCGAACTTACTGTTCTGAACCATAGAGATCAAACCAGATTTGATTTCGAAGTTGTTGTTCTGCACTGGTGGAGGGATGATACCTGTCCTGTTATTATAGGCGTTAGGAGCATCACCAGCACCAATGGGCCTCATAGAGAGTGCAGCATGTGCTGGTCCTCTCTGACCTTGCTCACCTTGGACTCCTTGCTGTCCTTGAACACCAGTTCCTCCCTGAACACCTTGTGCTCCTCGTGGTCCCTGAAATCGGTTGAATGCAATCATATATGAAGAACCAACAGATTTTCCTAACAGTTAAGCGATTTTACACACTCTTCATCAACTTTTGAAAAGCCCTAACTTAACTAACAGATTACTCAGACATGATTATGAAAACACAAAGCATAGCTGAATAATACTGCATTAAAAGAATATAATTAAAAGTTAAAGGGGTTTGAAATCTTCACCAAAAAGAGTACAGGATATGTCTCCCCAAAATGCTCTGAATAAAACTCTCTCTAAAGCTCTCTGATTTCTAAAGTCTGAGATAAAAGCCAACAAGGACTGAAAACCTAATATATACAAGCTAAAACACGAGCTGGAATACTTTTGTAATTAGTGAAACTTCTGGGGCAAAAGTGCAAATAATCCTCCATCTTTTAAAAACCAGTCGCGACTCCTCTTCAGATACGGGTGACGAGTGTCACCCTTGAGTGGTGACGATCGTCACCAACACCAATTTGTGCCTCCGAGTTGCTAACTTCGTGGTTGATTCTTGCAATGCTCTAAAAAGCTCCAAAACCTCCAATTATCCTCCAGATATGCTATAACCTGCAAAGACTCTACTAGAACTCTAAAAGACTAAAAAGACTCAATAAAAAGGACTTATATCATGGTTAAAAACCATAAAAACTCTGATATATCAAGGGTTCAGTAATCTGATCAGCTCTCCTCCTGGACATCTTGAATTAAGCAAAATAAAAGGATGTTTAGCTTGACATAGTTACTCGATGTGGGGCAAACATTTTGCCTTGCTCGGATCTTACCTTAGGCAGCTGCATTGCATCGTTCGGACCTCTTTCTTGGCTCAGACACTCTGCATCGAGCAGAGTAGTAGTTGCTCTGCTCGACGTAACTCCTCGATGTAGGCTCCATCTTCATACGGGAGATGTCCTCCAAGAAACTGGGGAAATGCTCGGCAGTTTCAACCCCATGATATGCATCGAGCAAAAATATGGGGGTTTTTCTCGATGTTGTACGTTATGTTGTTCTTCTGCTCATGTGCTGGGGTGTTCGTCAATGCAACACGTACCAGCTGTGATCCCAAACGTGAAACATCGGATGTAATATCCCATAAGAAGGACCAAAACATGGCCTAGTCAGCCAAGTACCGACAATAAGGGTAGAAGCATTTTGAATGAGTTCAATAAGTATCTTTATACTTTGGAATGACAAGAAAGACAGAAAGAAACCTAAGCGGTCGAAGAAATTCAGTTTAAGCTATCCAAACCCAATCGAAATAGAAGGCTTGAGACCAGCCATGGGATATGTTGGGATCGAATTTTCACCCTGGCGAAATCAATGAAGAATTTGGCTAAGTATAGAAGTTACTAAAAGCAATGTACAAACCATGCACGAGCCAAAGCAGACCGTCGCTTCGCCCAAGCCATAAACGGGGAAATCGTGAATACTTTGTACACGGCGAAGCGGTCGCCTCACCCGAACCATGCACGGCAAGGCAAACCGTGCAAAGTTCGTACAAATGGCAAGCCGATCGCCTTGTCCAAACCATGCACAGTGAGGTGAACCGTGCAAACTTTGTACAAATGACGAGCTGATCCTCCATGTTGACGGCTCGTCATCCAAGCAGGGGTCAGAGTCAGAATCCGGTTGACATCGCCAACGAGCGAAATCCTGGAGCAATCGTTTAGATTGGCCTTGTACGCATCAAACAATGAATATAAATACGGGGCCCTGATCGCCAGACACAGATTGGCTCACAGGCTTAAGGTCCAAAAAATCTGTGCTTTCTACGACTCCCAACTCGTTGCAAATCAGTTTAATAGAGAATACACGGCAAAAGATTTTTGACTGAATTCTAAATTTTCTGCATTAAATGATTAATTGCAAAACTCAACCCGTGATTAATAGCATATGTGACGTTCATACATAATTTATTAGTAAGGAAACAATAGCCTAACTATGATTATCAAATTAATAGGGGATTTATTTCGTATCCATAAGTGAATGAATTCTTAATTGATTTTTTAATATTTTAAAAGGGCATATCCCGTAAACATAATAGCTCCATATATCCTAATTCCTAATTGTGCTATTTCTTATATAAAAGATATGTGCCGTAAGCACTCAAACATCATTCTTTCTTCACATTTTCTTTCTAAATTTTTTTTATAGTTACTGCTTATGGCATTTTTAGTTCAGTTACTCATCTGAAACCTTTCAACCATCAATTCCAAGTCACATAGTTGCAGCATTTGTTCATTTTATATACGTCAATCGTTTTATGTGTTTTCTTTTCTTATTATAAAATAACGTCTTAACTATAGGATAATGTATTTTTAAGAATTGCTTTGAAAAGTAGTGAACCTTTTTCAATAGTTGGCAATTTCGGTAGCCAGCGAAACTCCAAATGCTATCCATTTCCTCTTTTGTTTGAAATCCTCTTTTTGGTTAATCATTGTAGTTTTTATTTATTTATCCTGAAATAATTTAAAGATGTAAAAGCATTATATTTATAATTATATCAATCAATAAGTGCTACAAAGTCAAAATACATTGGTCTCTTTAAAGTACTTAACTATTTTAAGTTTTTAATTATTATGGAAACATATTTTGGTATTTTTTCACAATTTAAATTTTCTATATTTATCGTTTTTTTATATTATTCAAACCCATATTTAAACTTATTAGAGTAAAACAATATACAACATAAGAAGTTATGGCGGTTTTACTAATATACATAAAATTTTTTATTATGTTATCAATTTTTTAGTATCATATTATACAAAACAAAAATTAAAAAATTAAATATATTATGTTATATAAAATTAATTTTTTATTAATAAAATAAAAAATATTTCATTTCGCGCAGGACGTGGATTATTACCTAGTAAAATAGAAAATACTAAAATAAAGAAAACAAACCTGATTTTCTTGACCCGTCGTTTCCTAGAAACTGAGATCTAGCTCCAACGTCAGATTCTGTCATTTCTCCCTCAAAAAACCAGGTAGTCATTACTTTAAACTTTAGATCACCTGAGCCCCATGTTCATTTCTTTCAATTTCATCGACCTCTAATACAGAGATCGAAGCATCTCCACCATATAACTTTTCGTTTCTATATATCGCACAAATGAATGATGAAATCTCGGATTCAAGATTTGTCTACAATGTGAGGTTTACAGTTTAGTTAAATCGGTCTGTTGGATCTGGGTACCCAATTCGGGTTTTCACAGAATCTAGCCATTACTGTTTCCACTCCGAGAACGACTGATATTGATCGAAAACTAAAGATAAGTATTATCAATTTTTTTATTCATGTATGATTTATTATGGATTTGTCTCTAAATCTAACGACTTCTTTCAATTTTTTTGTATCTAGATATCTCCATTATTTGTACCATCTTAGCATGCATTCATCACTAGTTTTGGTCCTTTACATGCATATTTTGCTTCTTCTTGTACAATTTGCATACATTTGGGAGTTACTGTAGCTGATATATCATGGCTTTTATAGTTTTTAACCATGATATAAATCCTTTTTATTGAGTTTTTTTGGTCTTTTTAGAGACCTAGTAGAGTCTTTGCAGGTTTTAGCAGCACAATTGGAAGTTTTGGAGCTTTTTGGATCAAAGCAAGAATTGTTCCCGAATGAAGCAACTCAGAAGACTTTATTCTGCACCGGTGACGATCGTCACAACTCAAGGGTGATGCTCGTCACCCACATCTAAGAAGGATCGCATGTTTTTATTAAAAGATAGAGAGAAATTTATACTTTTGGCCCAAGAGTTCCATTATTTACAAGAAGACCCCAGCTCGTGTTAGCCTGTATATTAGGTTTTTCAGCCATTGTTGGCTGGTATCTTGTATTTGATTTTCTAGACAGCTTTTGAGAGAGATAGTTTTTCAGAGCATTGAGAGAGACAAATCATGTACTCTTTTAGAGAAGATTTTGAACCCTTGTATCTATGCTCTATTCTATTTTATGCAATTTTATTCAGTTATGATTTCTTTCATCACTCCATGTCTAAGTAATCTGCCAGTTAAGTTAGGATGATTTAAGGGTTGATGAATAGTTTGTAGAATTGCCAAACTGTTAGGAAAATCCATTGGTTCTTCATCTGTGCTCGCATTCATTTCAATTTTTAGAATTGATCATCTAGATTTCAAAACTCTAGGTTGTTTAATAGATGTGAGAACATTGTTAATCACGTGAACTAGTATTGAATGAGCAAAACTACTAATCGCAAAGAGATTTGGCTTAGGAGTTTTGTGAACAATAGAACCTGATCTTTATTGCATGTTTGGATTGTTAGAATTTGCAAAGAGATTTGAAATTCTGCATAGATAACTTTTGCAATGATAATTGATTAGTTATATTATTGTGTTTCAAGTTCTAGACGGTTTTAAATGTTTCCTTATTTCATGCATTATACATTCTCGGATTCAACCTGCGAATTATCCTAGCTTAGTGTCTTTAGCTTTCTGAATTTTAGATCAATCAACAAAATTGCCTGCTTTCCTCTACTTAGTTATTTTGCATTACATTTATTATTTAGTGCTTAGCTCAATCTAAATCAAAATTCTATAGTGTAGTAGCTTACTCATTTGGGATTCGATAAACTTTTGTGCTACAACTGCATTGCTATGCACTTAGAGTAGTAAAATAATTGGGTAAAACTTAGACCCTATCAAGCCGGGGAGTAATATCTGCCTATAGATTTTTAGTATTAGGATTTTTACTAAGTTTTATTTAGTTTACTAACTTTTACTACTTTTCTTTATTTTGGTTTCAGGTGTATGCATAATCGCAGTACCAAAAGCAACAAAGAGAAGGAGCTAGTGACTTCGAGCAGTAACGAACTCGCTAAGTTAGAAAGGACCATCAGGAAAGCTAAGAAGCAATCTACAATGGTAAATCTGATTGTCTTGGTCGAAAATGCAGAAGGTCACTTGGTCGACACAGATGGAAACAGGAGGAACAAAGAAGGGCAGAGACTGGATCAGAATGACAATGTCATAGTTGAACATGTGGTTGAATAATCCGCAAATGATGCTGGAGACACTGTTTGGCGTTTTGTTCAGCGAACTCTAGGAGATTACAACAGACCTGACCAATTCTATACCAACAGAGCTGCAATCCGCCTTCCTGCGTTCCAGAAAAACGATTTTGAGCTCAAACCTGCCTATTATAACCTTGTGGGTCAGCATCATTTTCATTGCTTATCACATGAACATCCTATGGACCACATAGAGAGGTTTGAGGATATAGCTATAAGCATCAAGGCCAATGGAGTCAGCAATGACTTCCTGTTCTGCAAGCTGTTCCCCAATCCTCTTGGAGGAGATGCAGCTTACTGGCTGAAGCAACTTGAGCCTGGATCGCTGACTACTTGGGAAGACACTAAGAACACTTTTTTCAACAACTTCTATGATGATGCAAGGTCAGAAGAGTTTAGAACGAAAATTGCATCATTCTCCCAAGGACCCACTGAGACTTTTAAGGCTTCCTGGTTGAGATTCACGTCTTATCAGAGGGACTGTCCTCATCATGGTTTCAATAAGGTGCAGCTGCGTGGCATCTTCTTCAGAGAAATATCAGATGGCGCTGGATGCTGCTAGCAATGGAAATTTCAACACCAAGATTCCAGAAGATGCAATCACTTTGATTGAAAACTTGGCAGCCAGGAACATCACTAAGAATGCTGAATATCAAAGGATGAAACAAGCAGGTGTAAATGATGGAAACCAAATCGCTGAGGTCAAGGCTAAGTTAGACAGTATGCATAGCCTTCTGGTGGGAAAAAAATCAGTCCAGTTTGCTGGACAGGTGGAGACTTTCGAAAATCCTAAAGAGTCTGAGCAAGAGGATGTCAATTTCATCAATGCATGAGGTGCTAAAAATCAAGGGTTTGGGAATCAACAATGGAACAGAGGTTACAATGGCAATAATCAGAAGAGCACCTTCTGATAACAGGGATTTTGCCTAATCAAATCCTATCACACTCATGTCATTGAAGTATGAAAGGTGTCAATCCATCTCGGTTCATAAGACACTAAGAATGCAGCAGTTCACTTAAGTCAAGCAAAACTCAAGAAAACATTTGTGATCAAACAAAACAAGACTAAGCAGCACATATTCAAAGCATAAAATTCAATTTTCATAAAGCAATGATCTAAGATGGGGGTTATAGACTAAGAGGGGATTAGAACTAAACTAGTAATGCTTCAAAACCATTCAAAGAATGCTATCTTCTAGGCATAGGATTAACAACTATAACTAGCTCAATTCTTGGATACTAATCACTTCGCTAAACACATATTCAAGACAATTTCCATTACTCAAGCACATAAATCAGCAAGCATTTAAACAGAACTCCAATCCTATAAAGCCAAAGTGCACCTTAGACTAATTCCTTAGGCTAAGAGAACAAATCTTCTAAAAGAATCATTGCAGCATTTCATCAAACACTTATCAGGCATAAGAGAAAGCCAAGATACTAAACAAATCTGGTCAAGACTAATCTAGTGCACATCTAATAGAGAAAAGACAATCATATTAAGCATAAGACATCACTAATCTAATCCTATAACCTCTCTAATCTATCCCATCTCAAACCCTAAATAAGACTACTCACTAGTCGTAGTCAAAACCACAGATTTCAAAGAGAAATAATGGTTAAGCATGATTATAAAGCAGAATAAGCAAGAATAGATTAAAGACAAGTGCAGAAATTCACTAAATGAAATTAGTTTTTACAAAGTAAAGTTGAAAAAGAAAAGGTTTTTAATGCTAGAATAGTAGGAAAATAATAAGATCTAAGTTGCCTAACCATTTTTAGGACTTAAGTATTTATAGGGAAGCTCAGAAACCCCTAATAGAGCAAGAATAAACCGAACTAAAGCTAACTTGGGTAGACCATATCGGCTTCATACATCGATACAGACATCGATATTGGGTCTTCTTGTGCTTGTATCGGTATGCTCCTGGTCAATATGGTGATCGATACACAAGGCTTCAAGGGTGTATTGGTTTGACTCTCCAGGTGTAAACATCGACACAATCGCCATTTTCCTAAGGCATATGGAGCAGTTTCATGTCGATATCGCACTTCGCTATTGTCATGTCTCTGGTGTATCGACTTGGGTGGTCGATACACTGATCGGTATGAATCCTCCTTGGTGTACCAAGGTTCTCCTTGTCTATATGGTGCCCTTGTACATCATGCTCCTTCTGTATCGACGTGGAGTCATCGATATTTACCTCGGTATGCTCCATATCGATCAGATCACATCGGTATCCTGCTCGATATTGGTCCATCCGACCTTGTCCTTCTCCTTGCTCCATTCCCAGCTCACATCCATTGCACCACTTGGTTTCCAAACTCCTTCTTGTAGATGAATATAACTCCAAATGTATGCAAAATGCAATGCAACTCCTAAAACTACACTAACTTCTAAATGTATGCAAATGAGACAAGAAAAAGCAAAATATACATGCTAAGAGACTAAAACTAGTGATGAATGCATGCTAAGATGGTATAAATAATGGAGATATCAACACCCCCGCACACTTGCCTTCTTCTTGTCCTCAAGCAAACAAACGAAGACAACGAGGAAGTGAGGTTTGAAGGTGGGCACTCAAATCCAAAAATGCTAAGGTAAAGAAGTGAAATCAATGACTAAGTGCCTAAGTGTAGGATGCAAAACACAATCAGGTATACTTTAAAGAACCTAGCCATGCCCATCTAGTTTCAAAATGATCTCTAGCTCAACTTAGTCAAATGCTCAAATCAATCAATCTCTTTAACATTCAATGAAACTATGTAACCAAGTAAATCATGTTTAAGCAATTCAAGTGGAATTTTTGGCTAAAGGTTAAGGTCATGAGATAAAAATAATCTCAATAAAGTGTGGGTTCAAATGAAAGGATTTCTCTCAAAAAGGAATAAACTTAGGCATAATGCTAAAGGTGAAGCACAACTTATGCATACAAGGATAAATTACTATCTACCCAATGTCTAAGAATGTTCTTAACCGCAAACTCTTAACCCAAATCAAACCCAATCCTAACTACCGTTTTCTCATCATTCTCTCATTCTCCACACTTTTACTATTTTTCAGGGAAGCTTCTTCTTTGATCTTACCATGTTGTGGCCTTCTTTTTGCTCCTTTGTTGTGGCTGCCTTCTTTTTGTAGTGGGGAGTCTCCTTTTCTTCATCCTTTTGATATATTAGGCTCTTGTTCCTTCTTTGTTTTTGTTGCTCAGACGCCATCTTCAAAATGGCCACCCTTTTTGAGCTTATTTGGTTCCACACATGCTGAGTTTTTTTGCTTGCTTCATCTTTCTCATTCCCTTTTCCCTTTACATCTCTCTTCTCTGACTCTCTTCTTTTAGATCATCATAACACCCAAATCCGCCAAGACCTATAACTACCATCCTAAACTTATATGTAACTCAAAGTGAAGACCTAGTTCTACATAGTAACCAATCTTTGTAGTGCCAACCTAACACTTTATGCTTAGTTCATTCAAAAATAGGCCTCACACACAAGAGATAGTGTTTAGGTTTGAAAAAAGACAAGGTTAAAGTGTGGTAAATGTCCCTTAATGATGAGGATCAGCTATTTGGACTAGAAAGATAGGTTAAAAAGGAAGAAAGAAATTTCAAATAAGTACATGGGTAATCCATGAAACCATTTTTCATTGCAAAAACATGATAATTAGCAATTCAAATTAATGGTTCTAATAAATAGAGATGATTTTCAAAGAGCAAATGATTTCAGCATGATAGTAGAGGATCAAATTTAGCATTCAAGAGCAAGGTTCAGCCTTAGTTTCTAATTTCTTATGATGCATCAAACATTTAACCACTTAGACATTTAAATCAATCCTAAACACTTAGTATTTTACAAGGAATTGTCATCATCATGCCCTATGCAAATGCAATGCAACCTATATAAAATATACTAGACTCAGTCCTAAACAAATGAATGCAACTATATGTTTTTCTTTTGGTTTGCAAAAGATGCAAAATTTTTATTTTTTTTGATTTTTTGTTTTTGTTTTTTTAAATGCACTTATGCAATAAAAACTAAGAAAATAAAACACAATGTCAAATACACAAAACCCTCCCCCCACACATAAATGACACTGTCCCATTATGTAATAAAAGATGAGAGAGAGATGCAAAAACAAAAAAAAATATGCAAAGCAGAAAATGGTATTTACAAGGGAGGAGGTTTTGGTACCTTAGAAGGTGGTGTGGGAGTAGTGGGAGTCGCCTGAAATGTCCTCCATGATGTCAATGTTGTGGCTCCTTTTACGCCTCTCCCTCGTGATTCTTCTCCTCCTTGGCGCTTCTAGACAAGAGGCTCTTGGTGGCATCCAAGCTCTCACTTCCTCATGTCGTGCAAATGAGCGCCTTCAGAGTTGGCACATGTGGATATCTTATTGGTCTCACATCCACATTTTGCAGCTTGTCATACAGCTGCCTTTGAGCTGGAGTGGTGCCTTTCTTCTTAGTGACATCCTTCTCACTAGCGCCAACATCTATCTTCTTTTTGCCTTGAGCCTTAGCGCTTTGACTCCCCATCTCTTTAGCCTTTCCTTTGGCTTTCTCTTGCTTCTCAACCTCTTTGTGTGCTCCACTTCTTGTTGTTCTTCCTATGGTACCTATAACAAAATTCTCAAAAATATGAATGAGAACAAAGGTATGAACAAAAGACAAAGCTTAATGTTTCTAAAATCACAAAAGGAGGTGTTTATTTACTTAGAACTAAACCACTATCTGTTTTGAAGAAACTACATAAGCAAAGCATGCAAAAGATTCTTTAAACAAAATTATCTAGAAATTGAAAAACATGAATCCTAACATGGTGAAGCTAAACAAATGATTACTAAATGCTAATTCAAAGATAAACAAATGTGTTTGACAAGCAAATAACTATTAATCAAAAGAGCTTCAAAAGTCAAAAACAATTATTCATCATGCAAAAGAAAACTAAGAAGCAACAATCATTAATTATGCTTGCAACTACTTAACAAAATTCTGTTCTTAAATGGTAAAAACAAAATTTAAACATGCAAAAAGCTAAGAGACATTACCTGAAGTGGTTTGGCTCTCTTAGACACTTAAGAAACTAGAAATTTCAAAATTTGTGGTTGTAAACTAGAAAAATGAAAGTGAGAGAGAGAGAGAAGGGTTGGGTGAGTTTATATAGAGGGTTGGGGAATCTTTTTGTGGGGAGCAAGGGGACAAGAAGTGCCTAAGAGAGGGCCCACTTATGCTTGGGAAGGAGAAGGATTCAAATTCAAAATCCTTGATATAGTTTGACCAAAGAGGGAAACAATTTGAACTAAAGAAGACTTACCTCGGGTCCAATATCGATCACCCAAGTCGATATGATAATCGATATTTATCATATCGACTTGGTTTGGTCGATATACATGTCGATATCGGTGGCTGAGCTCTTATATCGGTCGATACACACGTCGATATTGGCCATGCCTCCTTCATATCGGTCTCTTGTACCTTGATACATAGTCTGATATTGATCCCAACTCTATATCAAGCAAGACAGCTCTATATGTAGCTCGGTATGATCATGCAACAATTCATATCAGACTGGTACCTCGATATTATGCTCGATACTCCTTGATTTATGCTAAATAACACTTATGCATTTCCTAGACAAAGTGTATCAGCAAAGGAGGTCGATACATGGCATCGATATGCCTTAATCGCCCTTTATCTTCTCAGTTAAGGCATATCGACATACTACGTCAATATGTTGCTCGATATGCACCTTTTGGTGCTGTATCGACCTGGCATCCCGATACATTGCCAGTTAAGGCGTATTGGTTTGCCTTACCCCGGTACGCTGCTCGATACAACATCCTCTTGTTTGTATCGATCAGTATCAGCCCGATACACACGTCAATACATGTCGAGCACACTAGTACGAGCAAGATATGCTTGATACACTGCTCGATATGAACTGTATCGACGTGCATTGGCCGATATGCTGGTCGATATCGACCCTTTTGTGCCTCCTTCCTTCTTCCAAACTCGGTTCCTCTTCCCTCAGCTTGAACTTGATTACTAGGGACACTAAAAAACACCCACATAAACATAAAAACATAAAAATGCAAAACTATATACAAGGATACCATGGATGCCTCCTAAGTGCGCTTGTTTAGAGTCACTTAGCTTGACTTTCCTCTCTGTGTGTGATTTTGCTTCCTCTGACTCTCTTGGTGACTCCATCAATATCCAGCACTGCAAAAGGCTTAGACATTCCCTCTTACTTCATCTTGTAGCAAACTTCACCACCCTTAGAGCCAAATGGTTTCAAAACCACTCCATCTTCCATAGTACCCAACACAATTTCATTCATAGAATCAGAATCACCCACTTCGAGGACCTCCTCTTCAGTGTTATAAGCAAACAACACTGACAGAGAGCTTCCATCAATGCTTGCACCTACATAGCCATCAAACGCAGGCTAATGCTCTCAACTTTCTTCAGCTTTTTAACCTCCATTGAGAAAGCTAGCTCATCTTCGAGCTTGTTCCCTTTGGAGTCCGACCTCTGCACTTTATCCTTGGTTAGTCTCAGCTTTATTGTGCATTCTTTTGCATCAAAAACTGCTCCAGCTGAAGCCAAGAATAGTCTGCCTAAGATGATGGCATTCTCAATCTTTCTCTCAACATCTAAGACCCGAAAGTCTGTTGGGATGATCACACCTTCAATCATCATGGGCATATCTTTAAGGGCTCCTAGAGGTACCTTTACTGTGACATCTGCTATGGTCAGGGACACATTGCTTTCCTGGAATGAAGGTTAGCCCAGCGCCTTAGCTGTAGTGGAGGGCAGAAAGTTGATGCTTGTACCTAAGTCACAAAGACAACTCCTGAACATCTTCCCTTTGAGTTCACAAGGGAGGGTAAAGCATCCAGGGATCTCCAAGCTTCTTGATGTTCAATACCTCAGTCTTGGCCATGGCTTCCTTCAGCTCTTTCCCAACATCTAGACCTTTGTGCTTCATTTGGTTGGCATTGAGAATGGTGTAATTATCCACAAGCTGTTTCTTAAACCTTGTAGGAAAAGGGAGAGCTGGCTTGTAAGGAGAAAGATCATAGATTCCAGTTTCTTTCTCAGCTTCAACAGTCCCAAGTGCCCTACTCTTCTCCTCTTCCTTAGTGATTGCTGCTTCAAGAGACTCATCTTTTGTATCCTCTTTGTTGGCATCAGCTGCCAAGAACTCCTCTCCCCCACTCTGAAGTTCAATGTCCTCATTGAGCAATGAAAATAGATATTCTATGAAAGCTTCCTCATCTGCTAAGAGAGTCTCTTCTTCAGTAGCTATGGCATTGCAAAACTCCTTAGGATTAGCTTCTGGCTTTCCAGGAAGGTTGCCTTGAGGTTTAGGGCCAGCAATGCCTTTGTTGTTCTCAAGTGTCTTCACTCTTGCAGCCAACACATCAAACTTGTTAGACATGTCCACATGGAATGAGTCCATCCTATTAGAAACCTGATGTGACCCCAAGTACCAACACTCCAACGACCATCCCTGTTCTAGCTATGAACACCCCACCCTTGACTTGAGCAGGAGCTAAGAGGCTAAGGGAGAACTTCAACCAAGTTGTGGAGTCATTACTTGCCGATCAAGAGGTTAGAGACATAACCGAGCAGCTGACAAAGTTAACCATCTCCAAAGATCAAGATCAAACCGAAATGCTTACAACCCAAGGAAGCTGGGAGATGCAAACCAAACCGTATCAAGAGGAAGATTATTTCATGAAGGACGGTCCAAGAAAATACATGGAAGAATGGCCACTCATCAAGTCTGGACATGAAGTTTCCTTATTCACCATTCTCCCAACCTAAAAGCATCTAGGTTCATCCCCCTCCATCAAGTCAAACAACTCCCTACAAATCAGGCCAAGGTAAGAATGAATTTATTATATTGTTTGACTAAATTTCTTTGTTTTTGTCTTGATTTTCTTGCATCTACTCTTAATTTCGAATTTCCATTAGAAAAGGCAATCCCTTTAATTTAGCTACATTTATTGTAATCTGTTTCAAGACCCCTAGAAGGGCATAGCTGTTTAGACTCTATATAAAGTCCCTCACAGCCTTGTATTTTTTACACAATCAATAAAGAATGAAGCATTTTCTCAAAGAGTTCTCTCTTATTAAGTTTTTCTAGGCATTTGCGATTTCTGCGCAGTTTAACTTGTCTTATCTTTGCCTTTACCATCAGGCTTTGTGACGACCATCGATCCACCCCTCTATTCATCACCATACGACCAGCCTTCTAAAGGAGTGACTTTAGTCCCTTGAACAGGTGCCATCTTTCCACTTCGACCACATTCCATCCGACCGGCTGAAAAAGAGTGACTTTAGTCCAGCTTTCAGCCTCCATCATTCCCCAAGCGAGCCTCAGCCTTTGAGGATCGTATCATCTGGTATCAGAGCTTAAAGCTCAAAAACCCAGGTTTAATATATCCTTTTATCTTTGCATTTTCGTTTCTGTTCTTCATTTTTTTTCAGAAAAACTCAATAAAAAAAAAATATTCTTCAAACTTGTTCTTATTGTTCTATGTTCTTGATTTTTTTAAAAAAATCATATCATCTAGCTTCTGTTTGAACTGAATCCATATATATATATATATATATATATATATATAAACTGTTGGTCCAAGAATATTCCATCTCTTTCTTGTTTCGTTAGAACACATTCATACACTTTGTTTTATTTATTTCAGGTACCAACTGGAACAAGCCATGGGGGACGCTCCAAACTTAACAGACATCGCCCAAATTCTTGCCAATATGCAAGCTTCTAGGGAACTCTTTGGCACTCGCATGGACCAGTATGACCAGCGACCACGCAGGGAACGTGCCAAAGGTGCTTGGAATCAAAGGGAAAATGAAGAAGATGAAGAGAGTATGCCTGATCTAGATGACGATGCCCCCCTCAACAACATCAACGAGTACCACCCAAACCTAATGGGAATCACAACCGCCGAGACCAACCAACAAGGGATAGAAATCGAAGCGATGACTATGGCAGAGGAGGAAGCAAAGATATCAAGTTGAATGCCCCAACTTTCGCTGGGAAGATCAACCCGAATGCCTACCTTGATTGGGAGAGACGAATGGAACACATCTTCGAATATTACCAATATTCCGAGGTAAGAAAAGTATCACTTGCTGCTGGCCAGCTTACTGATAACACTCTTTCTTGGTGGGAAAGAGATGTTTCAGATAGGCGAAGACATCAACACCCTCAGATCAATACCTGGAGGGATATGCAGTTCAGCCTAAGGAAGAGATATGTCCCAGCTCATTACTACCGGTATATACAAAGGAGATTCTGCAAACTGTCTCAAGGGAGCAAATCAGTGGAAGAGTATTTTGAGGAGTTCAAAAGTCTTCAACATAGACTGGAAATTGAGGATACGCCAGAGACTCAAATGGCGCAGTTTCTGGATGGGCTCCAAGATATGATTGCCAGGAAAGTGGAAAGGCAACGCTACCATGACCTGGAAGAGCTTATGCACTTAGCTATCCAAGCTGAGAAACATATCAAGAGGAAGACAGCCTCTACAAACGGAGCAAGACCACTTGGACTCCTGAACGCAACCTAGACAAAGGGAAGTCTATAGAGATGGATTCCAGGTTCAAGAAGCCAGCCTTCAAACCAGAGCAAGGTAAGTCCCATACTCAATTACTAGAACTCGTGACATTGCTTGTTTTAAATGTCAGGGAAAGAGACACTATGCAAGAGATTGTCCCAATCAAAGGGTCATGATTCTCAAGGCTAATGGAGAGTATGAGTCCCGAGGTGAAGCAGAAGAAGAAGAGTTAGAACACTTCGAGGATGATGTTACTAACTATCCTGAAGTAGGAGAAATACTTGTTGTTAGGAGAGCTCTTAGTGCCCTCTCTGATGCTGAGACAATCCAAAGGGAAAATATCTTTCACTCTAGATGTACCATAAACTCCAAGGTATGTTTTTTAATTATTGATGGTAGTTCTTGCACTAATGTGGCTAGCAAGTATTTGGTTGATAAGCTAGGACTAGAAAAGACCAAGCTTCCTCACCCTTACAAGCTGAGGTGGCTTAATGATATCTCTTGTATTTACACCATTTAGGCTTGCATTTAGTACATGTTTTAGTTCTCTTTTGCATGTTTTCCTTATCTTTTGTCCCATTTTCTTCTCCTTTTAGACTTAGGTTGCATTTAGGACATAGTTTGCATTTTCTATGCATTATGGATGTTTTTAGGTACTTATGGAGCTAAGAGGAGCATTGGAGAAGATTGGGGATGATCCAGGAAGCTAGCTGAGCCAAGAGGAGCAAAAGGGACCAAGGCAGACGATCTCTACAGAGCCTATCGATCAAGGCACAAGGCCTATCGGCCAAGGAGTGATCGAAAGGATTGCTATCGACCAGGCCTGTCGGTCAGAGAAGTGACCGATAGAAGTGCACCGTTTATATTTCGGTCACCCTATAATCATCTTCCAGACCGATAGAATCTCTATCGATCACCCTATCGGTCACAGCTGACCGATAGGAACCCAGTCTGAGCCTCTCTTTTATTACACTTTTGCCATTACTTTAGGGCTTCCTTCTTTTATGTATAAATACCCTTTTTCTCGTATTTTTGACAAGGCACCCATAACACTGTTCTTGAGTTTATTTTTTGGGTTTGTAAGACAAATTTCTTACTTTATTTAATATCAGTTTGTATTTGCCATTAATCTTTCTCTAATCTCTCTTTTAATCATGATTAACATCTTTTCCTCTTCTGATTTGGTGTTAAACATGAGTATTAGTGAGTAGTTTGCTTAGGGTTCTTAGATGTGGTAGATTAAAGGGATTTAGGGATTGATTAAGGTTTGTTTAGTGTTTAATTTGATGGGTTCCTCTCTATTAATAAGTTTTTATGGTAGATTTGTCTTGATCACACTTATCTAGAATTTGAGCTTTCTCTTATGCCCACCAAGTGTTCAATGAAATGCTGATCTTGTTTAATAGAGGATTTGCTGGCCTTGGCTCAAGAGATTGACTGCTTGAGGAGCATTTTGACATGAATATAGTTGATTGTTATTGCTTGCTGAATGTTTTAGCACTAATGAGAGTTAGTTCTTGTTAAGGGGTGATTGACTAAGAGTGCAAAACCTCTGTGTCACTCAACGATGAAAGCGAGCTCAAGATAGCTGAACGAGTCACAGTGCCATTCCAAATAGGCAAGTACACCTAGAAGTAGGAAGTACACTAAGAATGCAAGGGAATGAGCAAATCTAAGCAAAATGGATAATTGATTGGTAAATTCAAGGAAAACTAAATGCAAGTATCAAATGCAATGCTAAACAATTTTAAAATCCATGGAAGAGGGTTAACTACCACTAGGAACAAGCAGAAAGTCTAAAATGGAAAGCTACTAAAACCTAAAAATCGACTAGTGGATCGACCACCGGATCGACCACTAGATCGAGCAAAATGAATCGATCTCGTCTAACAACTTAGGATGATGAATGATGCGATGAGCTAATGAACAAGATGCAAAATTTATGATGACATAATGATAAACAGAGATTTAAAACACTAAGAAAAAGGGTCTAGGGTTTAAGGTCATATTCATTGGTCTCAAAGATTAAAGCTTGGTTTGAAACTTTTAGATCTACTCCTTTAGGAGGTTTCTCTAGGCCTTGAAAACAAAACAAGAACCATCCATGGCATGTGGTATGGCTCACTTCCTCAATCTCTTCTCCAAACCCATGGCGTTTGGTGGAAAAAGAGATCGAATAGCATGGAACACAGATTTCAAACAAATGACCTAACTAATCCCCTAAAGAACCATGGCGTGTGGGAAAGGAAGGATTAGCCTCTAGGATCTGATTTTCCAGGACAACTGAATCCTGTCAAGGTAAGACAGCCTTTGGATCATAGAGATCTTGGCGTGAGACTCTCTAAGCCTTAAGTACTCAAGATCCTAGAAGAGAAGGTAATGAAGAAAATGAAAACTCAAAGCTTTAACCATTTCGACCCTTTTAAATCACCTCAACCCATCAACCCAAATGAAACTACTCGCTACACATAAAAAAAACCGAATAGAATGCAAAAGATGATCTACTAAACATGATTAACGATTGATAAAAAGCAAAAGGTTCAATACTCAAAGTTCAAATGCAAGAAAAGCTTCAAGTTCTACAATGGCAGAATCGTCTAAGCTCTAGAGAAGATAGACGAAAAAAAGATAAAAGTCCAAGTGTGTCAAAAAGCAGCCTCGCGGCCTTCCCAAAGTGGGCAAACATCTCGATGGTCCCCTCTTCGCTAGAATCCAAAAACAATTAAAGTAGCCTGGGATCGACCTCGAGATCGAGCATATCACTCGATCGTCTTCGGGAATCGCCTGCCTCAGCTCGATCTGCGTGTCGATCTTCTTGGATGAATCGTGTGCTCTATCCGATCTTCGAGTCGATCCTTGGATGATCGAGTGGTGGACTCGATCCAGCTCTCGTTCTGCATGGCGTCATTTACGTCCGTACTCTGGATCGATCTCCTCTCTCGATCTTGATCTCGATCCTTCCTCTGGAATCGACTTGGTGTACTCGATCTTCTGGTCGATCGCATCTAGATCGACCTGCCTTGCTCGATCCGCTACTCGCTCTCGGACCCTTAGCTGAGTGGTTGAGTTCTCCTAGCATCCATAAGCTTCCTCACGAGCCTTAGCATGTCCATGAATCCTCCAAAGCTCCAAAGTATCCGAGAACAACCTGAATGTGATGCATAATGCAAGAAATATGCGAATGCTAATGCAAAAGTGCTTTAGGACCTAAAATGGTGCAAACTAGCCTAATATGCAAGGTAAATGCATGAGAAACTATCTTATATGCATGCAAAATACACGAAATATATAGTAATATCATGAAGACGCCAACCATAGATGGACAGGCATACGATATGGATGTTCTCACCAACCTTGCTGAGCAAATCTTCTAAGAGATGAATCCAAAAGATCCCTTAGAGAGGGCGTTGACCACTTCTACAGCAGAAGCTGAGCATTTGGATGCAGCTGCTACTAGGTATGCCTAGATGATGGATGCTACTGCACATATCATGCAATTGTCTGCACAAGAGAAGCTAGTCAGCACCTCTGCGAAAGCTGCAACAATGGGAGACTGGAGTGCAGCAAAGGCTCGAAAAGTTGAGCTCAAACAGCTCCCTGCATGGCTAAGGTACGCCTTCCTTGGAGAGAACTCCACTTATCCTGTCATTCTTAATGCTTCATTGAACAATGCAGAGCTCACCCTATTACTAAGTAAGCTGCGCGGATTTCGCAAAGCTCATGGCTATTCTCTTGATGATATTTCAGGTATCTCTCCAGAATTGTGCATGCATAGGATACACCTGGAGAATGAATCGAAATCATCAGTTGAGCATCAGAGGAGGCTGAATCCGAACCTGCAGGGTGTTGTCAATCCGTACCTGCAGGGTGTTGTCAAGAACAAGATCATGAAGCTGCTGCAAGCCAGGATCATAATCCCATATCTGACAGCTTGCAAGCGCCTGATTCTGTCTAAGCAGTAAGGAGTTTTCTGGGTCTTGCTGGGTTTTACTGAAGATTCATCCAAGACTTCAGCAAGATTACAAGACCTCTTGCTGCTCTTCACTGCAGAATGCCAGTCTGCTTTTGAACAGATCAAAAAAGCTTTGGTGACAGCTCCTATTATACAACCTCTAGACTGGGTTTTCCTTTCAAGGTGATGTGTGATGCTAGTGAGTTTTCTGTTGGGGCTGTGCTGGGACACAGGAAAGACAAGAAGCTACACGCCATATACTATGCCAGCAGAATATTAGATGAAGCTCAGAAGAACTATGCTACTAGTTGCTGGCAGTAGTCTTTGCCATTGAGAAATTTTGCCAGTACCTTGTAGGCTCCAAGGTCGTGCTCTATACAGATTATTTTGCACTGAAGTACCTGATGCAGAAGAAGGATGCAAAGCCAAGGTTGTTGAGATGGATTCATCTTCTCCAAGAGTTTGACATAGAGGTTAAAGACAAGAAAGGAGTTGAGAATGGAGTAGCTGATCATCTCTCCAGGATTAGAATTGAAGATGACGTCTCAATCAATGATTTCCTACTTGAGGAGAATGTATACTTAATAGAAACACGAGCGACACCAGGAAAGTGAGATTGCAGGAAAGAAGTATTGAAAAACCTGCAACTCTGTCACAACTACATGACAGTGACGAGCGACACCAGGAAAGTGATGCTCGTGACCAAATCAGAAGGCTCATGATCAACTCGTAATATAAAGCCGGTGACGATCGCCACCCACCTTGGTGATGCTTGTCACCCTACACAGATGTTGGCAACGATCTGTGCTAGCTTGGGAACTGCTTTTCAAGAGCAAGTTTATGCTGTCACTGATCCCAAGAGACCCTGGTATGCCGATATTGCCAAGTACTTAGCTGCAGAAGATGAACCACATGATTTCAAGGGCTATGCTAAGAAGAAGTTCCTGAGAGAACTTAGGAGATTTTACTGGAAAGAGCCATATCTTTACAGACATTGTGCATATGGAATTTACAGGTAATGCATAGCAGAAACTGAGGTTTCAGACATCCTGTTTCACTGTCATGGTTCTGAGTATGGTGGACACTTTGTAACATTCAAAACAATGTCCAAGGTTCTTCAAGCAGGCTTTTGGTGGCCTACTATGTTCCAGGATGCATAGGCCTTCATTACAAGATGTGATACCTGTCATAGGAGATGAAAGATTAGGAGAAAATATAAGATGCCATATAATTTCATCCATGAAGTTGAAGTCTTTGATTGTTGGTGCAATGACTTTATGGGTCCTTTTCCTTTATCATATAGGAACATATACATTCTGATTACTGCAAACTATGTGTCCAAGTGGGTGGTGGCGTTGGCTACTCCTACCAATGATTCTGCAGTGGTTCTAAAGCTGTTTAAGATTATTATTTCCCCTATATTTGGTGTATCGCGAATTGTTATAAGTGATGGTGGTTCTCATTTTGTTAACAAGGTCTTTGACAAGCTGCTGAAGTAGTATGGTGTTCAGTATCATGTAGCCACGCCCTATCATCCCCAAACTAGTGGACAAGTTAAAGTCTCCTGATGTTCGTTTTTACCCTATCTCACTCCTCAACCCACATTAGTAATTGTAGCATTGAGTTTAGTCAATCCATAAGGGGATGTTTGAAACAGCAAGAGTGAAATAAAGTTCTTAATTCAACCAGGAATGAAAAGATTTTAATGTCTAACAACCTAAAGAATTAAGGCAACTTGAAGAAAATACGAAACCAAGAGTGAGCATCAAGCAAAACAACTAAATCATAAGCAAAAACAGAGCAATTTCGAGCTTAACCAAAAACAGAGGAAAGACAGGACTTAAGATGGGATAATTGGTATTAGGGAACTCTCTACTCAATCTATGATGCTTACAAACTCACACAATGCTATTCCTTATGCATAAAGTTCATTTATATGATTAACCCAATCTCTTGGCACTAATCTCTTTACTAATTATCAAGTCAAGAACTAATTCTCATTAGTGAAGTGATAAACAGCAAGCATTAAGACAATATATCCATCCTATATTGCTTAATCACTCCCTAGACAGTCAATCTCTTGAGCTAGGATAAGCAATTCTCTTGCAAAGTAGTTCATGCATTTCATTAAACACTTGGTGGGCATAAAATGAGTCTAGGATCCTAATTAATTTAGCTAGGGATAATCAGGCACTAAACACATAAATCAAGAAAGGAAATGGAAGAATTAGCACTAAGACATCATAGAATAAGCATTAAATTCCCTAATCTAAACCATTTTCAAATCCCTAAAAAGACTACTCACTAATCACCATCAAAACCATCAAATCAAAGAGGAAAAGATAGCTAATCATGATTAGAAAGACTAAGGAAGAAGATAAATGCAAACTTATATTAAAATAAAGAAAAGATTCAAACTACAAAGTATGATTAAGAAACGAGAGAAAGAAGGACTGCTGAATAATAAGATGATCCCAAAAATTAGGGATTTTAAGTATTTATAGGAGTCGTAGCAGAGTGGCAAAGTTGTAATTAAGTTGTCTTTGGACTGGGTCAACATCGAGAAAGCTTGGTCGATGTTGGTGCTCGAAGTGCTGACATCGAGCTGGTCTGCTTGATGTAAGTGATCGATATGCTCCTTGGACTTCTGACATCGAGCTGGTTCTTCTCGTTGTGAATGATCGATGCAAAAGTCCTGTAGCTCCTGCCCTCCTACATCGTACGATGTCTTAGCTCGATGCTAGTGTCCTGTCTCTTCATATCGTGCTGGCTTGATCGATGCTAGTGTTCGATGTAAACTTCAGTTCTCTCTGCTTCATCACATCGAGCAATGTGGATCCTGTCAAGGTCGATGCTGAGCCAAACTCCTGCTTCCTTAGCTTCTCTTGATCCTGCTTGACTCATGCAACTCCCTGGATCAGTCCCACACTTCCTATTTGTCTTAAATGGCTCCTTAGGTACCTAGAAACATTCCTTATGCAAAGAAAATGCAAACTACAACCTAAATGCAACTTAAGCCTAAAAACAAAGAAGAGTGGGACAAAAGCAAAGGAAAACATGCAAGAGAAGATCAAAACATAAACTAGATGCAGGCTTATATGATGCAATTATGAGAGATATCAACACCCCCACACTTGCCTTTTACTTGTCCTCAAGCAAACAAGAACAAATGAGGAAGTGAGGTTTGTGAGTGGGAGCTCAAAACTAAAGATGTCAATAAAAAAACTGATTCAATGCCTAAGTTACAGGTTCTTAGATGCATAGAGATTGTTCTACTTTAAAAACCTTAGCCATACCTATCATAGCAAAAAATGAATTCTAGCTTAGCCTACACAAGCATTCAAATCAACCAACTCTTTAACATTCATTAATGGTAACCAATGGACCAAGTTTATGCAAATCAAGTGAAAACATTTGGTCAAAGGGACATGGTTATGAGATAAAAATGATCTCATTTAAATAGGGATTCAAAGATTCAAGGGATCACTCAATAAAATGTTTCTATCTTAGGCAAAATGCTAAAGGTAAAAGCACATTAATGCATGCAAGTTAAAGCTCTATTCTACCCTTTTTGCCTCAATATGAACCTATTATCTTCTAATCCCAAGGTGAAACCCCTAAATCTACCCTTTCCCTAAGCACTTCATCTCTTTCTTTTTCATGTGTGGGGGAATTTATTCTTCTTTGCTTGTGTGGTTAATTCTTTGATGGAACTTGCTCATCTTTGTTGCTGTTGGTGCCATTTTTCATCACCTTTGGTACATTGCTTGGTCTTATTTCTCTTTTTGTATGCCCTTTGTAAGCATGGCTGTTGTTGACAGCTTCTTTTCTTAAGCACTTAGAGCTCTTCTTCCTCATACTTAACCACAAACTTAACTTGATTTCCCACTTACCCTCCCATACTTATTATCCTCTCTCAAAAGGTTTAAACAATGAAACTCAAACCACTTAGACTACCCTTTCCCCAACTCCTAACTTATTACCAAGCTCAAGATGCAAGTTGATGTCTACAAGAGAGCTTCTCCTTGCCAGCCTTATTCCTAACCCTTTTTGCCAAGATAAAAATCGAAAATAATGCTATGCAAGGCCTCACAACTCTCACAATTGTGTTTAGGTTCAGAAAGAAGGATTGGTTTAGGGTGTGGTTAACTGTCCCTTAATGATGAGGGTCAGCTACTTGGATTAACAAGAGTGGTAAGAAGGGAAAAAAATAATCCAAGTATGCATATGGGTAGCCATGTAATCACTTTCAATGCACAAAAAATATATATCATAGTCAGGATTATTGTTGTAATAAGATAGAGTTGGAATCAAATCATAGCAAGTTTCAGCATAAGACAAGAATATCAATGCAAGAATAAAAGGTATGGTGCAGCCTTAACATCAAACTCACTACAACGCAATGAAACAACAGATAACCAAAGCATTGGAAACAACTCAAACATTAACATCTTAACAAGTGTTTTTCATTTACTCCCTATACAAATGTATGCAAAGCTATATCAAATGCATCAAGTATGAAAAAGAGAAAATAAGAAAACAAAACACAATGTCAAATGCAATGCCCTCCTCCACACTTAGATTACACAGTCCTCTCTGTAATAGAAGCTTGAAGGAGGGTGATAAGGGATAATAAGAATGAATACAAAAGGATTCATAAAGAAAGGAGTGGAGTTAGGTACCTTAAAAGAGGTTTTGGCAGAAAGGAGGTTCACATGGGACAGTCATGATCGATGTTAGAGCTCAATGTGGACATGGTTTCTGCTCTCTTTCACATTGTACGATGCTAGTGGTCGATGTGCCTTGAGGTTCCTCTCGAGAAGTTTACATTGCACGACGTGATAGCTCATTGTCCTGCTATTTTTTACATTGTGCGATGTTGTTGGTCAATGCTGGGACATCGAGTAGGTGTTATCCGTTGTGAGTGCTCGACAGGCGTAGCTAAACTCTCGGGCTGTTTACATCGTTCGACGTCGTTGGTCGATGTCCTCACATCGAGCTTGAGAGCTCGATATTGAACTCGCTGTGCCCTGCTCCTTTACAGCGCACAATGTTCATGATCGATGCGTTTCAGACTTGTCTCGGTTTGAAGGCATCATGCGTTGTGGCAGATCGATGTTGTTGAGCTCTGCTGAGATCGAGCTTGATTGCTCGATGCTGGCACTCGATGTTAGCTACATCGATCTCGACCAGCTCGATGTTCCTGGTCGATGTTGGCCAGGATATGCACTAACTCAACTAACCACTTGCTTTGAACTCCACCTGCTCCTAGGATCAAAACAAAAACACAAACACCAACTTAAAATGCAAAAATATGTACAGGGATAACATTGGAATACCTCCCAAGGGTGCTTTTTTAACGTCCTTAGCTTGACTTTCATTAGCCAATCACTCTTGTAGAGGATCTTGAAGATGGATGTCTACATCATTTCCAAGGGTCTCACTTGCTATGTATGGCTTTAACCTGTGCCCATTTACTGTGAAGTCTCCTCCATCCTTGTCAAACAAAGTCGTGGCTCTATATGGCAATACCTCCTTGATCTTGAAAGGTCCTGACCACCTTAACTTAAGTTTTCTAGGAAACAACTTCAGCCTAGAGTTGAACGACAGCACCTGATCTCCAGCCTTGAAGTCCTTGGATCTTATCCTCTTTTCATGAAAAGCCTTGGTCCTCTTTTTAAAGATCATAGAGCTTTCAAAAGCTTCAAGGTGATTTTCCTCTAACTAATATAATTTGATGAGTCTATTCTCTTGAGCTGTCTTGATGTCAAAATTAAACAGCTTTATTTCCCACAAGGCTTTGTACTCCAGCTCCACATGTAGATGACGAGCCTTGCCATAAAGGAGTGAGAAGGGGGTTCTACCAATGGGTGTCTTGAAGGCTGTCCTGTATGCCCACAATGCATCATCAAGCTTATGAGACCAATCTTTTCTTGTAATACCAACTGTCTTCTCTAAGATGGCCTTGATCGCTCTGTTAGACACCTCTACTTGACCACTTGTTTTAAGGATGGTAGGGAGTAGCAACTTTATGCTTAACACCATGCTTCCATAGCAGATTTTCAAAAACTTTGTTGATGAAGTGGCTCCCTTCATCACTTATAACACACCTTGGAACACCAAACCTTGGGAAGATGATTGTCTTGAAAAGCTATAGCACAACCCTATTGATGTAGAACTTTACTCTACTTTAAATCCTACATATACTCATATCATTGTAGTATGTAGGTATCAATCCATAATAGAAGAGTAAGACACAAGGAATGCAATAGATTATCTTATTCAAGCAAGCAAAATAGGTGATTGAAACTATAAAACTACTGACTAAGAGAGACTCCAAACAAGCAGGAACAAGTAAAATAAACAGAGAAACTAACACAGGTCCGAATTCAAACAATCAAAGACTAGTGGGCTTGAGATAGGGTAATTGATCTAGGGAGACTCTTGGCTTAACTAGTGGTGCTTCAAAACATTTCAAACAATGCTATTCCTAGGCATAGAATTAACAGCTATAGCTAGCTCAATTCCTTGACACTAACCACTTTGCTAAACACATATTCGAGACAAATTCCTTTACTCAAACATATGACCAGCAAGCATTACAAACAGCTAATCCAATTTAATATTGCCAATCTACTCCTTAGACAGCTAACTCCTGAGCCTAAGATAAGCAAATCTCTTACTTGGCTCATTCAGGTAATTCATCAAACACTTACCAGGCATAAGAGAACCCTAGGATCTAGATCAACCTAGCAAGGGCTAATCTAGCATTAAACTCAATCAATAAGAAGGAACAATCATATTAAACACTAAGTAATCACTAATCTGACCTTGAATCTCCCTATCTCTATCCCATCTCAAACCCTAAGCAAACTACTCACTAATCATGATCCAAATCACAGCCCAAAGCAAGGAAGAATAACAAATCATGATGAGAGAGCGGATAAACACCAACATTTGATTGAAAGAACAAGATTCACAAGAAAAACTAAGGGAAATGCAAAAGAGTAAGCTATTATCTAGAGGGTAAAAGATGATAAGACTCTGCCTTATGTTTTTAGGTCGCAGCCTATATATAGTTTTCAGGAAAAACCTTTAGCAAACTGGATATAAACCGGAAACCAGCTGGTTCGGGCGCCTGATATTGATTTGTTACGTCGATACTCTGGTCGATATCAGTTGGCAGGAGAGCGTATCGACCAGGTCTAGACGATACTCACATCGATACAATCTCACCTTGGTTAAGGCATCTCGGGTGATCTTCTCGGTATGCTGCTTGATACAATCACCCTTTAGTTAAGGCTCATCGAGCTCCAATATCGATACAGTGACCGATACACTTCCTTGGCATGCGTATCGAGATGATGCTATATCGATATGTTGACCGGTACAATAGCTTCAGAGGAAGTGTATCGATCAGTCGTAGCTCGATACTCTTCTGGTGTTATGTTTCCTTGTATCGACTCTGGGATCTCGATGTGCTGATCGATATAGCATCCCAGCATGTATCGACGTGTGATGTCGATATGCTGCTCAATACGAAGCCTTCTCGCCTTGGCTTCTCATCTAATGATTCCCAGCTCTTCATAAGTCCTCAAACTCCCGAAATGCACCTTCCAAGTGCTAGGAATGCGCCTAATATGCAATGCAGCTCTTATCTATACTCTAGATGCTAAGTGGATGCAATAAGGAAAGAACATGTAGAAATGCATGCTTGAAGACTACAAAACAATGCAAAAGTGTATGCTAATATGGTGTAAATAGTGAGTATATCACCTGGCATCATTTGTTCGACTGGCTATTGCTTCAACCCACTTTGAGACATAGTCTACATCAACTAGAATGTATTTATTCCCATAGGATGAAGGGAAAGCCTCCATAAAGTCAATCCCCCAAACATCAAACAGATATACTTCAAGGATAGAGTTCAAAGGCATCTCATCTCTCTTGGAGATGCTTCCCTTCCATTGGCATTCATCACATGAAGAGATGTAAGTTTGGGCGTCCTTGAACAAACTTGGCCACCAGAACCCAGCTTGAAGCACCTTTGAAGCTGTCTTGAAGGTTGCAAAGTGACCTCTATAAGCTGATCCATGGCAATGATGTAGAATATTTTGAACTTCTTCCTCGGCTATACACCTTTTGAACAATCCGTCATTCCCTTTCTTGTTGAGATAAGGTTCATCCCAATAGAAGTGAGAGACATCTCTAAAGAATTCCTTCTTCTGATGTGAGTTGAGGTTCAGTGGTACCTTGCTAATAACCAAATAGTTCACAAAGTCAGCATACCGAGGTAGTTCCTCTTGTTCCTTTTGTATCGAGGCAGTTCCTCTGTCTTCATTCCTAAAGCATGCAGTTGGTCCTCTAGTAGATTGTCATTGATAGGGGCGAAATCATCAATCCTCAGCCTTGAGAGTTGATCAGCCACACCATGTTCAATCCCTCTCTTGTCTACAATTTCCATGTCAAATTCTTGCAAGAGGAGTATCCATCTGAGGAGTCTTGGCTTGGTGTCCTTCTTGGCATAGATGTGCCTTAGTGCAGCATGATCACTGTAGACTATCACCTTAGACCCAACTAAGTAGCTTCTGAACTTTTCAAATGAAAACACCATTGCAAGAAGCTCCTCCTCTGTTGTGGCATATCTGGTTTGAGCCTCATCCATTGTGCTGCTAGCATAATAGATGACAAGCAGCTTCTTGTCCACTCTCTGTCGCAACACAGCTCCAACAGCATAATCACTTGCATCAAACATGATCTCAAAGGGGAGATCCCAGTTTGGAGCTTGCACTATCGCCGCACTGACTAAGGCCTTCTTGAGAGTGAGGAAAGCTTACAAGCAGTCTTCATCAAAGATAAATTATGTCTCCTTGCACAACAGCCTTGTTAGTGGTCTTGCTATCTTTGAGAAGTCCTTGATGAACCTCTTATAGAAACCAGCATGTCCCAAAAAGCTTATGATTCCTTTGACTTAATTTGGAGGCTCTAAGTGCAGCATCACATATATCTTCGCCTTGTCCACTTCTATCCATTCTCTGAAATCTTGTGACCCAACACTATACCTTATTGGACCATGAAATGACATTTCTCCCAATTCCGAACTAGCTTAGTGTCTTCACATCTCTGCAAAACCTGAGAAAGATTGGATAAGCAGACACCAAAGAAATATCCATAGACACTAAAGTCATCCATGAATACTTCCACCATCTCTTCAAGTAAATTAGAGAATATAGAGGTCATACATCTCTGAAATGTTGTTTGGGCCTTGCACAGTCCAAATGGCATCCTTCTATATGCAAAGGTGCCATAAGGACATGTGAATGTGGTTTTTTCCTGATCATTAGGGTGAATGGGAATCTGGAAAAAATCACTATAGCCATCTAAAAAGCAATAGTATTTATTATTAACTAATCTTTCAAGCATCTGGTCTATGAATGGCAAAAGGAAATGATCTTTTCTAGAAGCTGCATTTAGTTTTCTATAGTCTATGCACATCCTTTGACCAGTTATAGTTATTGTAGGGATTAACTCATCATTTTCATTCTTAACCACAGTGATTCCTCCTTTCTTAGGCACAACATGGACTGGTGAGACCCATGGACTGGTGAGACCCATGTGCTGTCTGAGATAGGGTAAAGCACAGCAGCGTCAAGCAATTTTAAGATTTTCTTTTTAGTAACTTCTTTCAGATTAGGGTTCAATCTCCTTTGAGGTTCAACATAAGTTTTTTTTGTCTCATCCTCTAGATGGATCCTATGAGTGCAGAGGTTAGGAGAAATGCCTTGGATATCATCTAGTGAATATCCAATGGCTCTCCTAAACTTCTTTAGCACAGTCACAACGGCAAGGATCTCATCATCACTGAGGTTATCATTGATAATTACAGGATAACTAGAATTAGAGCCTAAGAAGACATATCTTAGCACTTTAGGAAGAGGTTTGAGCTCCCCCTTGGGTCCTTTGAGCTCACTCCAGTCCTCTTCTAAGCGGCTCTGCTCCATTGCGCCAGCTTCATTGCTTGGAGAACCAGCTTCTTGAACTGAGAGCACTTCTTTCCTTAAGTATTCCAGCTCCTCAAATGGCTCTTCTTCTTCAAAGGCCTTGTGAGAGTCAAACCTTAGTATGTAACCCAAGCTTTCCTTGTCCAAATAACCATCTTCCCCATGCTCCTTTGTCATCACAAGGCCAACTCCTCTTGAACCTCATCATGCAGCTCCTCTGTCTTAAAAGTTTGACCTTCTATAGTAGGCTGTTGCATAATCTGCTTGATGTCAAATTTCAGGGGCATGTCTTTACCCAATTGATACAAGAGTTTTGAGTCTCTCGGTCAATCACCCAAAATTTGTACTAGTCAGTTGTAGTATAGTATAAAGTTTTTATCAATCCAAAAGGGTTAATTACATGCCCTAATTATCAGCACAACTCTAATTAGAATGCTTTAAGTCAACCAAATCAGAGAATGAGTTGTTTAAAACTACTAAACTATCAACCTAAGTGAACCATAGACCAAGCAAAACCTTTTAGTGCATTACTAAGCAATGATCCAATGCAGAACATAGCAAACAAAACAGAACACTAAGCAAATTCGAAATTCAGATTATAAAAAGCAAGGATCATAGATGTGGTTATTGACTTTTGAAATTCAAAGGCAAGACTAAGTTGTTATCAAACTCATTGACAATGCAAACAAGCAAGTAATGCTAATTCCTAGGCATAAAGTTCACAATCAAGCAAGTTAAGTCCAATCTCTTGATAAATAACCCTTTGCTAATCATCCTAACAAGAATTAACTCTCATTAGTGCTTGAATCATTAACAAGCAAGCAAAACCAACTCTATTCAAGCCAAAATACTTCTTAGACAGTCAATCTCTTGAGCTAAGACAAGCAAATCCTCTATTAGACAAGACCAACATTTCATCAAACACTTGGTGGGCATAAGAGAAAGCCTAAATCTAGATTCATGTGATCAAGATAAATATAGCCTAAAGACAGATTAATAGAGAGGAATCATCATAATTAACCACTAATAAGCCCTAATCAAGCCTCTAAATTTCTCTTATCTACCCAACTAGGCCAATGTCCTTGCACTTGATTTGTGTTTCCTTGAGAGTCATACTCTTGCCAAGTGGTATAAGATTCAGAAGGAGAGTAGACAGGCGCATACCATGCTGATGGCGGTTGGGACATGGGTTCATAGGATAAAGCTCTTGAAGGTTCCCAAGCTAGCCATTGATCAGTTTGTTGCACTTGGAAGGAGTGTCTCCTTAGGGGCATCCAGTTTGCCTCCTCTTCTTCATTAGGCTCTTCTTGTTGCACATTCTCCTCATAGTGTGATGTAAACTCATGAACATGGCTGTGTTGAGAAGCTCCTTGTGATTTGGATTTGTCCTTCTTGAACTTCCCCTTCACTAAACTGACAAGCTTCTTGACGGTTTTGTCTTGCCACTTACACCATTTTTGAAGCTTGTTTATGTGATCATGAGTATACTGTAGTGAAATCCCTTGTCTTGGCACTTCATGAGGTTTAAAGTGGAACCTCTTTGCATTGTACTCCAGCAACTCATCTTCTAATTGTTCCTCTTCTTGGGTTTCTTCTTCATTTTCAGCACCAACGTCATCTTCTCCTTCTTCTTCTTCTTCACTACTCTCTTCAGCCTCTTCTTCAATTTATTCCTTTTGTTCTTTAGTAATAGTGCCACCATGATAGAGCTGTCTCTCTATTGGGCAAAAGTATATGTTTCTCCTCATAGACATGGAGGTATGCTGCTCATTGGGATGAGGGAACTTTACTGGCTCCTATGAGGGATTGAGGAAGTGATACATATGCTTCCCTTGGATGGTCTTCTCTATGTTATGTCTTCTCTTTACGTACCCAAGATCCATCCATTGTGGTGGCAAAACATTTGCTGCATGGTCATAAAGATCCACTCTAACAGCCATCATGATTGCTGTCATAATACCCCCAATGTGCAGCTAAGGGTTCTTCTCTCTCTTCCCTTTGTTCATGATCCAGCTCCTTGATATCTCTCATAATTGCACCATATAAGCTTGCATTTAGTTCATGTTTTGGTCTTTTTCTACATGTTGTCCTTTGCTTTTATCCTATTCTTCGTTGTTTTTAAACTTGGGTTGCATTTAGATTGTAGTTTGTATTTTTCTTGCATAAGGGATGTTTCTAGGTACCTAAGGAGCCATTTGGGACAAGGAGCAAGTGTGGGAGTGATCCAAGGAGTTGCCCCATTCAAGCAGGATCAAGAGAAGCTAAGGAATCAGAAGTTTGACTCAGCATCGATCATGGCAGAATCAACATCGTATGATGTAACTCACCCGAGAGAAATAAAGTTTACATCGATCACCTACATAAACCAAGCCAGCACGATGTGAAGAGACAGGACACTAACATCAATCAAAGACATCATACAATGTAAGAGGGCCGTAGCTACAAGACGTATACATCGATCATTCACGTCGAGCTCACCAGCTCGATGTTCGGAGTCCAGAAGAGAGCAACGATCACTTACATCGACCAGACCAGCTCGATGTCACATCGATCAAGCATGCTCGATGTTGACCCAGTCTGAAGACAACTTATTTACAACTTTGCCACTCCGCTTAGACTCCTATAAATACTTAAAATCCCTAATTTCTGGGATCATCCTATTATCCAGCAATCGTTCCTTTTCTAGTTTCTTAATATTATCAAGCAATCCTTCCTTTTCTAGTTTCTTAATCATACTTTGTACTTTAAATCTTTTCTTGATTTCAATATTAGTTTGCATTTGTCTTCTTGTTTAGTCTTTCTAATCATGATTAGCTATCTATTTCTTTTTGATTTGATGGTCTTAATGGTGATTAGTACATAGTCCTTTTAGAGATTTGAGATGGGTTAGGTTTAGGGAATTTGGTGCTTGATCTATGATTTTTTAGTGTTAATTCTTCCATTTCCTTTTTTGATTGCTGTATAATGTCTAATTAGCCTTAGCTAAGTTGATTAGGATCTTAGGCTCTCTTTATGCCCACCAAGTGTTTTACGAAATGCCTTAACTGCTTTGCAGGAGAATTGCTTGTCCTAGCTCAAGAGATTGACTGTCTAGGGAGTGATTTGGCAATATTGGATTGATAGATTGCCTTAATGCTTGCTGTTTATCATTTCATTAATGAGAATTAGTTCTTGAATTGATAATTAGTGAAGAGATTAGTGCCAATAGATTGAATTAGTCTTATAAATGAATTCTGTGCATAAGGAATAACATTGTGTGAGTTTGTAAGCATCATAGGTTGAGTTGAGAGTTCCCTAGTACCAATTTTCCTATCTCAAGTCTTGTCTTTTCTCTGTTTTTAGTTCATTTCGAAATTTCTCTGTTTTTGCTTAAGGTTTAGTTGTTTTGCTTGTTGCTTACTCTTTGTTAAGCGTTTGCTTCAAGTTGTTTTGATTCTTTAGGTTGCTAGACATTTAAACTCTTTATATCTGCTTGAATTAAGAGCTCTATCACACTCTTACTGCTTCAAACTTCCCCTTATGGATTGACTAAACTCAATTCTACAATGACTAGTGTGGGTTGAGGATTGAGATAGGCCAAAAACCTACATCAAATTGGGTCTGGCTACATATGAGGGCCGAAAGGTTTCCACACCAAAAGAAGTCCAAGCTAGCACCCAGAGGAGATGGACCATTCAAAGTGGTTAAAAAGATCAACGACAACGCCTACCAGATTGATCTTCCAGGTGAGTTCAATATTTCCACAACCTTTAGTGTATATGACTTAGCTCCTTATGATGCAAATGAAACAGTTCTGAGGATAGAACCTTTACAAGAGAGAGAGGATGATGTGACCCCAATTACCAACACTCCACTGACCATCCCTGTTCCAGCTATGAACGCCCCACCCTTGACTAGAGCAGGAGCTAAGAGGCTAAGGGAGAACTTCAACCAAGCTGTAGAGTCATTACTTGCCGATCAAGAGGTTAGAGACATAATCGAGCAGTTGACGAAGTTAACCATCTCCAAAGATCATGATCAAACCGAAATGCCTACAAACCAAGAAAGCTGGGAGATGCAAACCAAACCGTATCAAGAGGAAGATTATTTCATGAAGGATGGTCCAAGAAAATACATCGAAGAATGGCCACTCATCAAGTATGGACATGAAGTTTCCTTATTCACCATTCTCCCAACCTAAAAGTGTCCAGGTTCATCCCCCTCCATCAAGTCAAACAACTCCCTACAAATCAGGCCAAGGTAAGAATGAATTTATTATATTGTTTGACTAAATTTCTTTGTTTTTGTCTTGATTTTCTTGCATTTACTCTTAATTTCGAATTTCCATTAGATAAGGCAATTGTTAGCCATTTTCAATCCCTTTAATTTTGCTACATTTATTGTAATCTGTTTCAAGACCCCTAGAAGGGCATAGCTGTTTGAGCTCTATATAAAGTCCCCTCACAGCCTTGTATATTTCACATAATCAATAAACAACCAAGCGTTTTCTCAAAGAGTTCTCTCTTTTTCAGTTTTTCTAGGCATTTGCGATTTCTGCCCAGTTTAACTTGTCTTATCATTGCCTTTACCATCAGGATTTGTGGCGACCATCGATCCACCCGTCTATTCATCATCATACGACCAGCCTTCTAAAAGAGTGACTTTAGTCTTTTGACGAGGCGTTATCTTTCCACTTCGACCATATTCCATCCGTCCGGCTGAAAGAGAGTGCCTTTAGTCCAGCTTTCAGCCTCCATCATTCCCCAAGCGAGCCTCAGCCTTTGAAGATCGTATCAAAACCTCAACAAAATTCTTTGTGATCTCTATATTTGTAGCTTGTTGGCCTTGAAGGAGTTATTGCATCATCCATTTCATCTCAGCATCATTTGTATTTGAGGAGCTTGCTTGGCCTTGTGAAAAACCAGGAGGAGCAAACTACTTGGGCTGGAAGTTGATTTGGAAGTTATTCCTTGGAGCATAACCTTGGTTAAAGGGTGAAAAAAGTCTTTGCTGGTTCCCTTGAGGTTGCTGTGGTGGGTAAACCTGATCTTGGGGATTAGCAACATTGTAGCCTTTGTAAGAGAGGTTGCGGTTAGACCTGTAGTTGGCATAGTTGTTATTGTATCCTCTATAATTTCCCACATAGTTCATCTCTTCCACTTGAAGTTCTTCCTCACTTGGCATCTCAATCATTTTACCAACAAAATTCAGCTCCTTATGCTGCACCTGAAGCAACTTGCCAAGTATAGAGTTTAGCTCTTTCAACTCTTTTCTTGTAGACTTCAGCTCCTTCTTTGTATGGCCCTCTTCTCCTCTTTGAGTTCTGCCAAAATCCTCATTGTAGTTGCCATCACTTTGAGCCAAGTTTTCAACAAGCTCAAGATCTTCATCTACATCCTTAGAGAGGAAGTTCCCATTAGTTGCAGTATCTAGTACCATCCTGATCTTAAGGAGAGTGCCTCTGTATAGTGTAGACAGCAATGATTCAGTTGAGAACCGATGATGTGGGCACTGAAGAGTAAAACCTTTGAATATCTCCCATGCTTCTCCAAAGGATTCATTGCTTCTTTGGGAGAACCCAGAAAGTTCATTCCTGACTCTTGCAGTCCTAGATGTGATGAAGAACTTGGCCAGGAATGCTTTGTTACACTGATCCCAGCTTATGACACTCCCCTGGGGTAAGTTCTTCTCCCACTAGTGTGCCTTATCTCCTAGAGAGAATGGGAAGAGCCTGAGTTTGAAGCTATCTTTGCTGACACCATTGATCTTGGTGAGAGAGAGAGTCTGTCAAAATTGTCCAGATGGTCCAAGGGATTCTCCAAAGGCAAGCCATCGAACTTACTGTTCTGAACCATAGAGATCAAACCAGATTTGATTTCGAAGTTGTTATTCTGCACTGGTGGAGGGATGATACCTGTCCTTTTATTATAGGCGTTAGGAGCATCACCAGCACCAATGGGCCTCATAGAGAGTGCAGCATGTGCTGGTCCTCTCTGACCTTGGTCACCTTGGACTCCTTGCTGTCCTTGAACACCAGTTCCTCCCTGAACACCTTGTGCTCCTGGTGGTCCCTGAAATCGCTAATCATCAATACTTTGCTCCATGTTGAGCTGATGAAACCTTTGTGATATTGCTGCATATTTCGTGTGTTTTGCATATATATAAGATTGTTTTTCATGCATTTACCTTGCAAATTAGGCTAGTTTGCATCATTTTAGGTCCTACGGCACTTTTGCACCAACATTTGCATGTTTGTTGCATTATGCATCACATTCAGGTTGTTTTCGGCTACTTTGGAGCTTTGGAGGATTCGTAGACATGCTAAGGCTCGTGAGCAAAGTCGTGGGCACTTGGAGAACTCAGGAGTGCTTGCTAAGGACCCGAGATCGAGTGGCAGATCGAGCACGGCAGGTTGATCCAGACGAGATCGACAAGAAGATCGAGTAACCAAGTCGATGCAAGGAAATGGATCGAGACCAAGATCGAGTGTGGAGATCGATCTGAAATACGGACATAAATGACGCCATGCAGATCGAGGACCGGATCGAGCTTTCAACCCGATCAGCACAAGATCGACTAGAGCCATCCGATCCAAGACGAAGATCGAGAGCCAGAACGAGCTTCGTGCTCGATCCCAGACTAACCTTATCCATCCAGCTGGCTTTGGACCGTAGCGAAGGGGGGACCATTTGCGGTTTGGCCATTTTTGGCAAAAGGCAACGATCCCTTTCATTATCCCCATTCTGTCTTTACCTTTTTCTCTCTCTCGTTTTTGAGGCGATTTTCCGCCATTGTAGACTTTCGAATCTTTTTCTTGCATTTTAACTTTTGAATATCGAACGTTTAGCCTTAATCTTTGTTAATCATGCTTAATAGATCGTCTTTTATGCTTTCATCGGTTTTCTTTATGAATCGCGAGTAGTCTTTTTGGGTTTTGGGGCTGGGGCGACTCGAAAGGGTTGAAAAGGTTGAAGCTTTGTATTTTCTCGTTCTTCATCACCTCTCTTCTAGGATTTCGAGTGCTTAAAGCTTAGAGACTCTTACGCCAAGATCTCTAAGATCCGAGGGATGTCTTAGAGGCTAGTCTTTCCTTTCCCACACGCCATGGTTGTAAAGGGGACTAGTTAGGTCGTTTGTTTGAAATATATGCTTTATGCCCTTCAATCTCTTTTTCCACCAAACGCCATGGGTTTGGAGAAGAGAATGGAGGAGTGATCCATACCACACGCCATGGATGGATCTTGTTTTGTTTTCAAGGCCTAGAGAACCTCTCAAAGAGAGTAGATCTAATGTTTTCAAACTAAGCTTTGACATTTGAGACCCCCGAACGTGACTCTCAACCCTAGACCCTCTTTCTTAGTGTCTTAAGTCGTTTAATATCATTCCATCATCATAAAGTTTTGTTCTTTTCAATCGCATGTCGCATCATTTCATCATTCTAGGTTGTTTAGACGAGATCGATCGTTGTTGCTCGATCTAGTGGTCGATCCTGTGGTCGATCCACTAGTCAATTTTTAATAATTAGTAGCTTTGCATTTTAAATATTCCGCTTGTTCCTCGTGGTAGTTAACCCTCTTCCAGGGATTTTAAAATTGTTTTTCTTTGCATTTGACACTTGCATTTAGTGTTTAGGGATTTTACCAGTCATTTATCATTTTCGCTTAGCTTTGCTCATTCCCTTGCATTCTTAGTGAACTTGCTACCCCTACGTGTGGATTGACACTCACTTGCATGCTATACTACAACTCAGTGTTGCATTTGAGCTTTGATACATCATTGCATTGCCAAAACAGAACACCAAAGGTGTATGATGTCGATCTTCTCTGATCTAATAGAAGAGATGGTAGAAGTGTTTATAGATGACTTCTCTGTATATGGTGCGTCTTTTTCTGCATGTTTGTTGAATCTTTGCAAGGTACTAAAGCGTTGTGAAGAGACAAACGTTGTGCTTAACTGGGAGAAGTGCCACTTCATAAAAAAGGAAGGGATCGTGCTTGGCCACAAGATATCAGAGAAAGGCATAGAGGTTGATAAAGCCAAGGTTGAAGTCATGATGAGTCTTGAGCCGCCGGTTAATGTCAAGGGGGTGAGGAGTTTCCTAGGCCATGCTGGCTTCTACAGGCGCTTCATCAAAGATTTTTCCAAGATTGCACGCCCTCTCACAAGGCTGTTGTGCAAGGAAGCTGACTTTGTGTTCGATGAGGATTGCCTTCATGCCTTCGTGACCATCAAGGAAGCCCTAGTATCTGCGCCTATAGTGCAAGCACCGGACTGGACTCTACCGTTCGAGATAGTGTGTGACGCGAGCGACTACGCCATGGGAGCTGTTCTTGGTCAGATGTTCTTGTATGACATCATTGTGAGGCCTCTTTTCTGTTTGAACTTAGCATAAAGTGTTAGGTCTAGGCTACATGATTAGGCTCTCATTGGATTGCTAGCTTTGCATTTTGAAGCTGGTTTTAGGCTTAAGATTAGGTTCGGGGTTCATTGGGGTTGTTTGTTTTGCTTATTTGTTTACGGTTTCAAAAAGGTTTGGTGATTGAAGTGTTTGAAAAGGTTTTAAGTGGAAGGCAATGTTTTCAAAAATAAAAGCTCTAAGTGTATTTCAGAAGATAGTTCCCAAATAAAAAGAAAAGAAAAAGAGCCTAAGTGCCAAATAAAAAAAAAAAAAAAAGAGAAGAATGAGTAGGGAGCTATCAATAAGAAAAGTAAAGAGCTAAAAATGTTTTCAGCCTTTCCACTAGCCTAAAAGAGTAAAGATGTTTTCTGTTTTTATTTGGGTTTGAGCTTAAAAAGGATAGTGTCTAAGAGGCTGAGTGAGCTGAAAAGAAAAGAAATGAGAGGGTTTTTAGGATCATTGTTAGTGTACATGGGTAGATGAGAGTCTAATTATGTATGCATCAGTTGCCTTTACCTTTAGCATTATGCATAAAGTTCATAACCTTCTTGAGAGAAACCCTTTGCATTACAAAACCCTTTTAAATGAGATCATTCTTTGCTCATAGCCTTTGTCCTTAGCCAAATTTGTTCTGCTTTAAAGTGCATAAGTTTGATTCACGGTTTGATCATTAATGAATGTTAAAGGATAAGGTTCTTTGATTGTTTGGAATAGGAGAGCCACGATTTGAAATTCATTGTGTGATAAGTATGGCTAAGTTCTTTGGAGTATGAGTGTGTGCATTGCATTTTAGAATTAATAACTAGGACCATTGAAATGATTCATTTGAAAAGCACCTATGCAAGAAGCTTAAACCCCCGTTTTTAAAACCTCTCTCCCTTCTTGAATTTTGTTTGCTTGAGGGCAAGCAAAAGGCAAGTTTGGGGAGTTCATATTGCAGCATATTTCGTATGTTTTGCATATATATAAGATAGTTTTTCATGCATTTACCTTGCACATTAGGCTAGTTTGCATCATTTTAGGTCCTAGGGTACTTTTACACCAACATTTGTATGTTTCTTGCATTATGCATCACATTCAGGTTGTTTTCGGCTACTTTGGAGCTTTGGAGGATTCGTGGACGTGCTAAGGCTCGTGAGCAAAGTCGTGGACACTTGGAGAACTCAGGAGTGCTTGCTAAGGACCCGAGATCGAGTGGTAGATCGAGCACGGCAGGTTGATCCAGACGAGATCGACCAGAAGATCGAGTAACTAAGTCGGTGCAAGAAAATGGATCGAGACCAATATCGAGTGTGGAGATCTATCTGAAGTACAGACGTAAATGACGCCATGCAGATCGAGGACCGGATCGAGCTTTCAACCCAATCAGCACAAGTTCGACTCAGAGATCGACTAGAGCCATCCGATCCAAGACGAAGATCGAGAGCCAGATCGAGCTTCGTGCTCGATCCCAGACTAACCTTATCCGTCCAGCTGGCTTTGGACCGTAGCGAAGAGGGGACCATTTGCGGTTTGGCCATTTTTGGCAAAAGGCAACGATCCCTTTCATCATCCCCATTTTGTCTTTACCTTTTTCTCTCTCTCGTTTTTGAGGCGATTTTCCGCCATTGTAAACTTTCGAAGCTTTTTCTTGCATTTTAACTTTTGAATATCGAACCTTTAGCCTTAATCTTTGTTAATAATGCTTAATAGATCGTCTTTTATGCTTTCTTCGGTTTTCTTTATGAATCGTGAGTAGTGTTTTTGGGCTTTGGGGCTGGGGCGATTCGAAAGGGTTGAAAAGGTTAAAGCTTTGTATTTTCTCGTTCTTCATCACCTCTCTTCTAGGATTTTGAGTGCTTAAGGCTTAGAGACTCTCAAGCCTCTATAAGATCCGAGGGATGTCTTACCATGAATGGATCCAAATGTCCTGGAAAATCGAATCCTAGAGGCTAGTCTTTCCTTTCCCACACGCCATGGTTGTAAAAGGGACTAGTTAGGTCGTTTGTTTGAAATCTATACTTTATGTCCTTCAATCTCTTTTTCCACCAAACGCCATGGGTTTGGAGAAGAGAATGAAGGAGTGATCCATACCACACGCCATGAATGGATCTTGTTTTGTTTTCAAGGCCTAGAGAACCTCTCTAAGAGAGTAGATCTAATGTTTTCAAACTAAGCTTTGACCTTTGAGACCCACGAACCCTAGACCCTCTTTCTTAGTGTCTTAAGTCGTTTAATATCATTCTATCATCATAAAGTTGTGTTCTTGTCTATCGCATATCGCATCATTTCATCATTCTAGGTTGTTTAAACGAGATCGATCGTTGTTGCTCGATCTAGTGGTCGATCCGGTGGTCGATCCACTAGTCGATTTTTAATAATTAGTAGCTTTGAATTTTAAATATTCCGCTTGTTCCTCGTGGTAGTCAACCCTCTTCCAGGGATTTTAAAATTGTTTTGCTTTGTATTTGACACTTGCATTTAGTTTTTAGGGATTTTACCATTCATTTATCATTTTCGCTTAGCTTTGCTCATTCCCTTGCATTCTTAGTGAACTTGCTACCCCTAGGTGTGGATTGACACTCACTTGCATGCTATACTACAACTCAGTGTTGCATTTGAGCTTTGATACATCATTGCATTACAAAAACTTGTTATCACTTTGCAGTCTCTCTGTTTCCCTTGTTGCTCCCAATGCTCTCTCCACTTGCAAAATATTGTGTTGAAAATCCAGCCGGTTTTGATTGCCTCTAGATCTCCAGTTGATACACCTAAAAGAGGTAGAGCAAACTTGCAAATCAGTACCAAACAGAAAATAGCAGCTTAATCTCAGGCAATCCACATATTTTAATGCTTAAACTAAACCCATATGGCAACGATGCCAATTTGATAATAGGGATTTTTCCTAATTAAATCCTATCACATTCATGTCATTGCAGTATCAAATGTGTCAATCAATCTAGGTTCATAAGACACTAAGAATGCAGCAGTTCACTTAAGTCAAGCAAAATTCAAGAAAACAGTTGTGATCAAACTAAACAAGACTAAGTAGCACATATTCAAAGCAGGAAATTCAAATAGATAAAAGCAAGGATCTAAGATGAGGGTTATTGACTAAGAGGGGATTAAAACTAAACTAGTGATGCTTCAAAACCATTCAAACAATGCTATCTTCTAGGCATATGATTAACAACTATAACTAGCTCAATTCTCTGATACTAATCACTTTGCTAAACATATATTCAAGACAATTTGCATTACTCACACACATAAATCAGCAAGCATTTAAACAGAACACCAATCCTACAAAGCCAAAGTGCACCTTAGACATCTAATTCCTTAGGCTAAGAGAACAAATCCTCTAAAAGACTCATTGCATCATTTTATTAAATACTTATCAGGCATAAGAGAAAGCCAAGATACTAAAGAAGTTTGGCCAAGACTAATCTAGTGTTAAGCATATCTAATAGAGAGAATACAATCATATTAAGCATAAGACATCACTCATCTAATCTTAAAACCCCTCTAATCTATCCCATCTCAAACCTTAAATAAGACTACTCACTAGTCATAGTCAAAACCACATATTTAAAAGAGAAATAATGGTTAAGCATGATTAGAAAGCAAAATAAGTAAGAATAGATTAAAGACAAGTGCAGAAATTCACTAAATCAAACTAGTTCTTACAAAGCAAAGCTGAAAAAGAAATGTTTTTAATGCTAGAACCGTAGGAAAATAATAAGATCTAAGTTGCCTAACCATTTTAGGACATTATTATTTATAGGGAAGCTCAAAAACCCCTAATAAATCAAGAATAAACCGAATTAAAGCTAACTTGGGTGGACCATATCAGCTTCATACATCGATACAAACATCGATATTGGGTCTTCTTGTGCTTGTATCGGTATGGTCCTTGTCGATATGGTGATCGATACATAAGGCTTCAAGGGTGTATTGGTTTGACTCTCCAGGTGTAAACATCGATACAATCGCCCTTTTCCTAAGGCAAATGTCGATATAGCACTTCAATATTGTCCTGTCTCTGGTGTATCGACTTGGGTGGTTGATACACTGATCGGTATGAATCCTCCTTGGTGTTTCGATGTTCTCCTTGTCAATATGTTGGCCTTGTACATCATACTCCTTTTGTATCGACGTGGAGTCATCGATATTCACCTCGGTATGCTCCATATCAATCAGATCACATCGATATCTTGCTCGATATTGGTCCATCCTACCTTGCCCTTCTCCTTGCTCCATTCCCTGCTCACATCCATTGCACCACTTGGTCTCTAAACTCCTTGTACCCGAATAAAAATCCAAATGTATGCAAAATTCAATGCAACTACTAAAACTACACTAACTTCTAAATGTATGCAAATGAGACAAGAAGAAGCAAAATATGCATGCTAAGAGACTAAAACTAATAATGAATACATGTTAAGATGGTATAAATAATGGAGATATCACCTTCACAGAAAACCAGAATTCTTCTAGTTATACTCCAAAGTCACAGTTTGATAAACAGATTGTTTGCAAGTTGAAATATCAAATCCCAAACCACAACAATGATGTAGTAAGCAGTAAGGGTATCAATCCAACCTAGGAAGCAGGAAGAACACTAGGAATGCAAGATTAAAGCAAATCTAAGCAGATCAGGTAAATTGATGGTAAAATCAAAGAAAACTAAATGCAACGACCAAATGCTTATGAAAACTATTTTAAAATCCCTGGAAGAGGGTTAACTACTACTAGGAGAAAGCAGAAGATTAAAAATGCAAATCTACTAAAAACTAAAAATCGAGAGCTAAAACGGGTAAACAGGTCGATTCTAACAACTTAAGACAAATGACTTCTAATGATCAATAATGCAACTTTATGACAAGAGAATGATAAACAGAGGTTTTAAGTTACTAAAAAGAGGGTTCAAGGTCGAGGGTCATGTTCAAGAGATTCAAAGGTTCAAGCTTTGGTTTGAAAACACCTAGATCTACTCGTTTAAAGAGCTTTCCCTAAGCCTTGAGAATCATAAATAGACTCATCCATGGCGTATGGTATGATTCCCTTCTTCAATCTCTTCTCCAAACCCATGGCTTTTGGTGGAAAAAGAGATCGAAGAGCATGGACTACAGATCTCAACTAATGGCTTAACTAACCTCCTCTACATCCATGCCGTTTGGGAGAGGGTAGATTAGTCTCTAGGATTTGGTTTTCAAGGATCTCTGAATCCGGTCAAGGTAAGAGAAACCCTGGAATCATAGAGATCTTTTCCAAGATTCTCTAAGCCTTAAAACCCCAAAATCCTAGAAAGGAATAAGTGAAGAACAAGAAAAACTCAAAGCATAAACCCCTTAAACCCTTGAATCGCCTCAACCCCTTACCCAAAGAAAAACTACTCGCTACTCATGTTTAAAACCGATGGAAATGCGATAAACGAAGAACTAAGCATGATTAAGCAATAAATTAAAGGAAAAGACTTAATATTGAAAAGATTCAAAGTTGAAAACAAGAAAAAGCTTTTTGTTCGACAATGGCGGAATCGCCTACAAGAAAACTGAAAAAGAAAAGACAAAGCATGGATAATAGAAAGTGATCGCCCCCTTTGCCTAAAATGGCCAAACACCTCCAAATGGTCCCCTCACTAGATGCTAAAAACCAGCTGGTCGGATAAGGCTCCAGAGATCGATCTCGAGATCGATCAGTTCACTTGATCTTCTTCATGGATCACCTTCTTCTGCTCGATCTTCAAGTCGATCTGGTTAGATGGATCGAGCACTTCCTTCGATCTTCTACTCGATCTTTGGATGATCGAGTCGTGGTCTCGATTTTGCCCTCGTTCTGCATGGCGTAATTCACATCCGTACTCCAGATCGATCTCCTCTCTCGATCTTGGTCTCGATCTTTCCCTTTGAATCGACTTGGGTCACTCGATCTTCTGGTCGATCTCGTCTAGATCGACCTGCCTTGCTCGATCCGCTACTCAATCTCGGGTCCTTTGCATGCATGGCTGAGTTCTCAAAGTTTCCACAAGCTTTGTTTTGATCCTCCTCACGTCCACACAACCTCCACAACTTCAAAGTGAACAACCTGATAATGATGCGAAAGTGCGAGAAATATGCAAAATGCGAATGCAAAGAGACCTAGGACCTAAAATGCAACAAATCGTAGAAACTAGCCTAAAATGCAAGATGAATGCATGAAAACTAACTCTAAATGCATGCTAAATATACTAAATATATGGTAATATCAACTCCCCCAAACTTGTCTTTTGCTTGCCCTCAAGCAAACAAAATTCAAGAAAGGAAGAGAAGTTTAAAAACGGGAGTTCAAAACTAAAGATGTCGATGGAAAAACTGATTCAATGCCCAAGTTATAAGTTCTAAGATGCACAGAGGTTGTTCTACTTTAAAAGCTTTAGCCATACCCATCAAAGCAAACAATGAACTCTAGCTTAGCCTACACAAGCATTCAAATCAACCAACTCCTTAGCATTTATTAAGCGGTAACCAATGGATCATGTTTTTGCACATCAAGAGAAAGCATTTGGTCAAGGGACAAGGTCATGAGATGAGGATGATCTCATTCAAATAAGGGTTTTAAAAATTCAGGGGATCACTCAATGAAAGAATCCTATCTTTGGCAAAATGCTAAAGGTAAAAACACACTTATGCATGCAAGTTAAAGCTCTCTTCTACCCTTTTAACCCAAGTTAATCCTAAAAACTTCTAAATCCCCAAGTGTAACCCCAAAATCTACCATTTCCCAAAGCACTTGATCTCTTCATCCTTCACATCTGGGGGAAACTCCTTTTTCTTCTGTCTGTGTGGTTGACTTCTTTGTTTGAACTTGCTCTCCTTTGTTGTATGCTTGGCGCCGTTTTCATCACCTTTGGTGGATGGCTCGGTCTGATTTTTTTCTTTTTGAATGACCTTTTGTAAGCCTTGTTGCTGCTGGCGCCTTTCTTCTTTAACACCAAAAGCATTCGTTTTCTACTTTACTTAACCACTAACGACCTGTTCCCCCCTTGCTACCAATCCCATTCTTTTCCTTCTTTTGTAAAGATGTAAACATAAAACGCTTAAACCACTCAAACAACCCTTTTCCTAAACTCCTAACCTAATACCAAGCTCAAAATGCAAGCTGGTGTCTACAAGGAAGCTTCTCCTTGCCAGCCTTATTCCTAACACTTTTTGCTAAGATAGGATAGAAAATGATGCAATGTAAGGCCTCACAACTCACGCAAAAGTGTTTAGGTCAGAAAGAAGGTTTGGTTAAGGGCGAGGTTAACTGTCCCATGATGATGAGGATCAGCTACTTGGATTAACAAGAGTGGTAAGAAGGGAAGAAGATAATCCAAGTATGTATATAGGTAAGCCATGCGACCGCTCTCAATGCACAAACAAGATAATTAAATGTCAAGATTATGGTTCTACTAAGATGGAGTTGGCATCAAACCAAAGCCAGTTTCAATATAAGACTAGAGTATCAGATGCAAGTAATCAAGGTATGGTGCAGCCTTACTTCAAACTCACTAGATGCATTCAAACAACAAACAACCAAGGCATTGAAAAACAATTCGAACATCAACATCTTAACAAGTGCTTATCATTCACTCCGTATGCAAATGCAACAACCTACATGATTTTAAAAATTCTAGACTCAATCCTACAATATTTAACTATGCAAATGCAAACTACATGAATTCTTTTGAAAATGTTTTAAAAATTTTATCATTTTTATGTATTTTCTATGCCTTAGATGATGCAATGCAAGACTCAAGGATGATAACTCAAAATAAGATCAAAGAAAACATGTCAAATAACACACACACTCCCCCAAACTTGAATGACACCATCTCGGTGGCAAACAAAGTTCAATAGGAGTCAAAAACACAAAGCAAAATTCAAACGATGCATGGTATGTACAATGGTTCGGTTGTTGGTACCTCAGAGCTAGGCATGGCTGGAGCTTGAGGATGCTCCAGACTTCCTGCTCTTTTTAGGAGTCTCGTGGGTGACCGCCTTGCCTTTCTCCTTGCTTGCTCCTTCGTGTAGAGAGCGGCGTGCAGCTTGGTTGTCGCCTTGGGGCTCACAGATCACTATCCCACCAGTTGATCTCCTTCTCTTCTCGGGTTTCTCAACCTCTTCGCTTGAAGACGCCTTGGAGGACTTCTTTTGCTAGCCCTTGATCTCCTTAGCAAGCTTTTTAATCATCTTGCTCTGCAACTTATTCGGTTTCCGCTGCATCTCCACAACAGAAGCAAGAAACTTCTCCGCCTTGGTCCTTGGCTCGTAATCAAGCTTAGGAAGGTCGAAGCTAGCTGGCATCTTAGCATCGGAGGGGGGTGACTCTGAACGTGGGCGAGCAACTCGTGGAGGTGCGGCTGTGGCTCCTAGAGGTGCATAACATTCCACAACACTTGGCAGAAACTTAACGTTGCCAACACCTAGCAGCTCCTTTTCCACTTTATTTGGAAAGATGCACACTCTCTTCTCATTCTCACAAACAAAGAACAGGTAAGCAAAGAATCCCTCAGCTGGTGTGCGTCCCAAGCTGTCTGTGTTGCGCATGTAAACCTCATCCATATAAGCTCTATCCGCGCAAGGTACAAAATCAGGAAGAGGTACACCAGCTTGAATAAACAACGGTGTAAGGAAGCCCCCTATCAACTCGCCTGAACTCGCCTTGCACCTCATTGCCCACGCCTTGTACTTGAGCAGAGAGGAAGCCAAAATGCATCCATTATTGACATCATCTCCGAGCTCATGCTCCATCGGTTCGTCATTCTCCTTAGGATGGCATAGAAGATGCTTGACGCGTTGGAAGAGAAAACACAGCTCATTCTTGGTGACTGTGGGAGCCACGGACCTTCCACTAAAGGTATTGGCGATGAGCTTGAGAGTGTATCTCAGCACGGGATTGCGGACTCGTTTGATCTTGGCCGTGTTAGCATTGTAATCATCGTTGCTGATCAGATCCCACAAGTCGTTTGCTTGAGTGAAAGGAGGAAAGTCAACGAGCTTGGCATCAGCTTTCAGACCGTAGGCTTGACAAAGCTCTTGGATTGAGAGATGATAAGCTTGTCTCCTGATCTTGAAGGTGATGTGACCTTGAGAAGGAGTGGGGAGGCTTGGATTCTCGTAGGTGAACTCCAAAGTGGCTAAGAAGTCTAGGGTTGCCTCGGGATAGGTTGGGCAATCCATTCTTGACAAGCACCAGAGCCCAATGTTCTTAAGTAGCTGGTCAAAGTCTCCCAAGATCCCCATCTTTGCCAACAGACCCCTGCTTGCGAACTTTGTGGGGTCAAACCGGAGCCTCTCTAGCCTTTTCTTAGCTTGTTTCTCCTCCTTTGTCCATCTGACCCTCTCCTGAACCACTTCTTGAGCTTCTCTTTCTAGTGCTGTCTCTTCTCTGGTTCCCTTTGGTGCCATTAGTACCTGAAACACAATTCTCAAAGAAAAGAATGAGTAAAGGTGGCGAATGCAAGGGAAAGACAAGGTAGAAGTGAAAAACTTGTAACAATAAAACTATATTTTTGGGGAATTTATAAAAATTGCAGCTAAATATTAGGGAAGAAAATCTAGAGATAGGATTAAATCTAGAAATTTTCCTAGTATTTAGCTACTTCTAAAAATTATCCTAACTCCCTAGCAAATCATTTAACTAAATCACAAAAAGGAATTTCCTTGAAAAAAATAAGCGAGGAGATCAAGCTATGATACAAGGGTTTTTATGCTCTTGTTGTCAATCACCCATTGTACTAGTCAGTTGTAGTATGAGTTTTAATGTCAATCCAATTGGGATTAGTTGAAAACAGAAGAGCTAAGAGTGAAATGTCTAAGTCAAGCAAGCAGGAAAAGGTTTTTGTTGCCTAGGCAATTGTTCTAACACCCTAGTGTGATCAATCAGCAAGAAAGTGAAAACAAAAGCAACTAAGCAGATTTAAGCAAGAAAAACAGAGCAAAACGGAGCAAATCCGAGATTCAAATAAGAGAAAGGCAAGTTCCTAGATGTGGTTATTGACTTTAGAGAATTTCAGACACTAACTAAGGCTGTTTCAGACTACATTGATCAAGCAAGTAAGCAAGCAATGGTGATTCCTAGACATAGAGTTCACAATCAAGCAAGCTAGATCCAATCTTTTGGCAAATAACCCTTTGCTAAACATCTTAACAAGAACTAATTCTCATTAGTGCTAAAACATCAAGAAAGCAAAAGTAAACATCTATTCAAGTCAAAATGCTCCTCAAACAGTCAATCTCTTGAGCCAAGGCCAGCAAATCCTCTATTAAACAAGATCAGCATTTCATCAAACACTTGGTGGGCATAAGAGAAAGCTAACAACCTAGATGAGTTTGATCAAGACTAATCTAGAATGAATAACAGATTAATACAGAGGAACCCATAAACTGAAGCACTTAACAAGCCTTAATCAAGTTTTAAATTCCCCTAATCTACTACATCTAGAAACTCTAAGCAAACTACTCACTCATACTAATGTTTAACACCAAATCACAAAGGAAAAGGATGTTAATCATGATTAGAAGAGAGAATAAAGAGAGATTAAAGGAAAATACTCAAATATATTAAACAAAGCAAATGATTTGTCTTACAAACTTAAAGAAAATGTTTAAGAGCAGTAAATTGACAAGACTTATCGAAAATCTGGAAAAAGAGGCTATTTATAGCATAGAGAAGGAAGCCCTAGAGTAATGGCAAAAGTGTAATTAAAAACAGGTTCGGACTGGGTTTACATCGGTCAGTTACATTGGTCACTTGTGGTCGATGTAGATACCATCGGTCAGGTAGTGGTCGATGTAGATACCATCGGTCAGGTAGTGGTCGATGCTGGTGACCGAAATTCATTCTTTGTGTTTATGTCGATCACCCCTGGCCGATGCTGGTGATTGATGTGCTGGTATCGGTCTAAAAAGAGAAGAAAATGGGGCAAAAACTAAGGGAAAACATGTAAAACAGAACTAAAACATGTACTGAATGCTGTCCTAAATGGTGTAAATACAAGGGATATCAACACCCTCACACTTGCCTTTTGCTTGTCCTCAAGCATTTAAGAACAAATGGGAGAGTGAGGTTTCAAAGTGGGCATTCAGATTCCAAAAATGGAAAGGTAAAGAGATGGTATCAATGCTTAAGTGCCTAGTTGTAGGATGCAAACATAATCAGCTATACTTTAAAGAACCTAGCCATGCTCATTATGTTTCAAAATGATCTCAAATCTCAACTTAGGCAAATGCTCAAATCAATCAACTCTTTAACATTCAATAAAGATCAGAACATGAATCATACTTATGCAAATCAAGTGAAGACATTTGGTTGAAAGGGTAAGGTCATGAGATAAAAATGATCTCATTTTAACAAGGGGTCATTAAACAAAAGGGATCACTCAATGAAAAGGACTTCATCTTAGGCAAAATGCTAAAGGTAAAAGCACACTTATGCATGCAAATCAAAGCTCCCTTCTACACAAAGATGAATCCTAAGTACTTCTAAACCCCAAAAGTAAACCCTCTAAGTCTACCCTTTCCCAAACTTTACCCTTTACCCTTCTTCATGGCTGGGGAAACTTCTTCTTTTTGCTTGTGTGGTTGCTTCTTTTTGGTTGGGACTTGCTCTTCTTTGTTGAATTGGCACCTTCATCACCTTTGGTGGATTGCTCCTGGTCTGATTTTTTTCTTCTTTTGACCCTTTCTGAGCTTTGTTGCTGGCACCTTTCTTCTTTGTACTTAGAGCTTTTCTTCCCTTTACTTAACCACAATTCTAGACTGTTTCCCCTTTTCTACTATTTCAAATCTTTTCCCTCTCTTTCAAAACATATAAACATGAAGTTCAAACCACCAATACTACCCTTTTTAACCCAAAACTCCTATCCTAGAATCAAGCTCAAGATACAAGCTGATATCTACAAGAGAGCTAATCATTTCCAGCCTTATTCCTAACACTTTTTGCCAAGACAAAATCGAAAATGCAATGCAAATGGCTCACAGCTCTCACAATAGTGTTTAGGCTCAAAAGGAGGTTTTGGTTAAGGGTGAGGATGTAACTGTTCCATAAGTATGAGGATCATATATTTGGATCAACAAGAGTGGTAGAAAGGAAAAAAGATGATCCAAATATGTATATGGTAGCCATGAATTCACTTTTCAATTAAAAATCCACATTAAGGTTCAAGTTGATAGTGTTGATTTTCAGAGAACAAATGCTTTCAGATTGAGATGAGAAGACCAAATCTAGCAATCTAAGCATGGTTCAGCCTTAACTTCTAGTAATCAAATGATGCATCAAACAACTTAGCACTTAAAAACTGAAATCATCTCTAAACACTAAGCACTTTACAAGGAAAATTCATCATAATGCCCTATGCAAATCTAATGCAACCTATATGTCAAAACTATACTCAATCTTAGAAGAATGAAATGCAACTACATGCTTTCTTTTTGGTTTGCAAAAATGCAAAATTTTTCAAATTTTTCGATTTTTTTTGTGTGTTTTTCTATGCCTTACATGAATGCATGATATGCATGAGACTCAAAGTAAAAAGGACAAGAAAAACTAAGAAAACAGAACACAAATTCAAACCCCAAATCTCTCCCCACACTTAAATTACACAGTCTCTTGTGTAATGAAAGCAATGAGAGAGAGAAGCACAAAATATAATACAAAACTGAAACAGATGCAATGGTATAAACAATGGAGTGGATGTGGTACCTTGCTAGTGGTAGGAGTGGTAACTTAGCCATGCTCATCCTGTTTCAAAATGATCTTAAATCTCAGCCTAGACAAATGTTCAAATCAATCAACCCTTTAACATTCATTAAATATGAAACCATGAATCAATTTTGTGCAAGTCAAGTGAAAACATTTGGTCTAAAGAGTAGGGTCATAAGATGAAAATGATCTCATTTAAGTAAGGGCTTCATAAACTCAAGGGATCACTCAATGAAATGATTTTATCTTAGGCAAAATGCTAAAGGTAAAAGCAGACTTATACAAGCAAGTTGAAGCTCTCTTCTACCCTTTTACCCACAGATGAATACTAAAAACTTCTAAACCCAAAGTGAACCTCCTCAGTCTGCCCTTTCCCAAAGAACTTGATCTTCTTCTTGTTCTTGTGTGGGTAAACTCCTTCTTCTTTGCTTGTGACGTTGATCTTTTTGTTGGGCTTTGCTCTTCTCTTGTTGATTAGGCGCCATTCTTCATCAACTTTGGTGGATTGCTTTGGTCTGATTTCTCCTTTTGGATGACCTTTGAAAGCATTGTTGTCGTTGGCAGCTTCTTTTCTTTAACACTTAGAGGTATTTTCCCTTTATATTTAACCACAAACTTAACTTATGTTCCCATACTTCTTCTTCTTAAAAGATATAAACAATGAAGTTCAAACCACTTAACACTACCCTTTTACCCAAAACTCCTAACCTAGAATCAAGCTCAAAATGCAAGCTGATATCTACAAGAGAGCTTCTCCTTGCGAGCCTAAATCCTAACACTTTTTGCCAAGATAAAATTCAAAAATTATGTATGCAAGGCCACACAACTTTTACTAATGTGTTTAGATTCAAATGGAGGATTGGTTAAGGGTGGGGATTAACTGTCCCATAATTATGAGGATCAGCTACTTGGATCAACAAGAGTGGTAAGAAGGGAAGAAGATTATCCAAATATGTGTAAAGTAGCCATGAATTCACTTTTCAATGCACAAACATGATATTTCAAAATCAGATTTTGGTTCTAATAGATTAGAGTTGATTTTCAATGAACAAATGGTTTCAGCATGAGATGAGAGAATCAAATTTAGCAATTAAAACATGGTTCAGCCTTAACTTCTAACTTTTTCATGATGCATCAAATAATTAACCACGTAGACATTTAAATCAATCCTAAACACTTAGCATTTTACAAGGAAAATTCATCATTGTACTTTATGAAAATGCAATGCAATCCTATATGCAAACACTAGACTCAATCGTAAATTAATGCAATGCAACTATATGCTCTCTTTTTTGTTTGCAAAAGATGCAAAATGTTTCAACTTTTTCGATTTGTTTTTTTTATTTTTCTATGCACTTACATGAATGCATGAATGCATGAGACTCAAAGATGAAAGAAAGGAAAAACTAAGAAAACAAAACACAAAGTCAAACCTCAAATCCCTCCCCCACACTTAAATTACACAGTCCCTTGTGTAATAAAAGAGTGAAAGAGAGAAGCACACACAAATATATAACATAAACTTAAAGAAATATGCAATGGTATTTACATAGGAATGGATGTGGTACCTTGGTTGTGGTGTGAGGAGTGGCAGGATGAGTAAGAGAGTTTCTCATTCTCTCCTGGATCTTGGAATGATCCTGATGTTGCTGGTTTTTGAGACTGGCTTGCCCTCCTCTTATTTCTCCCCCTTTCTTGTGAAGATGATGCTGTTTTAGGTGGAGGTACCCAACTAGGCCAATGTGCTTGCACTTGAGTTGTGTTTCATTGAGATTCATACTCTTGCTAAGTTGTATAAGCTTCAGAAGGAGAGTAGACAGGCGCCTCCCATGCTGATGGCGGTTGGGACATGGGTTCATAGGATAAAGCCCTTGAAGGTTCCCAAGCTGGCCATTGATCAGTTTGTTGCACTTGGAAGGAGTGTCTCCAGAGGGGCATCCAGTTTGCCTCCTCTTCTTCATTAGGCTCTTCTTGTTGCACATTCTCCTCATAGTGTGATGTAAACTCATCAACATGGCTGTGTTGAGAAGCTCCTTGTGATTTGGATTTGTCCTTCTTGAACTTCCCCTTCACCAAATTGACAAGCTTTTTAATGGTTTTTTCTTGCCACTAACACCATTTTTGAAGCTTGTTTATGTGATCATGAGCATACTGTAGTGAGATCCCTTGGCTTGGCACTTCTTGAGGTTTAAAGTGGAATCTCTTTGCATTGTACTCCAGCAACTCATCTTTTTATTGTTCCTCTTCTTGGGATTCCACTTCATTTTCAGCATCAACATCATCTTCTCCTTCTTCTTCTTCTTCACTACTCTTTTCAGCCTCTTCTTCACTTTTTACCTTTTGTTCTTTAGTAATAGTGCCACCATGATAGAGCTGTCTCTCTATTGGGCAAAAGTCTATGTATCTCCTCATAGACATGGAGGTATGCTGCTCATTGTGATGAGGGAACTTTGCTGGCTCCTATGAGGGCTTGGGGAACAGATATATATGCTTCCCTTGGATAGTCTTCTCTATGTAATGTCTTCTCTTTACGTACCCAAGATCCATCCATTGTGGTGGCAAAACATTTGCTGCATGGTCATAATGATCCACTCCACTAGCCATCATGATTGCTGTCATAATTCCCCCAATGTGCAGCTAAGGGTTCTTCTCTCTCTTCCTTTTGTTCATGATCCAGCTCCTTGATATCTCTCATAATTGCACCATATAAGCTTGCATTTAGTTCATGTTTTGGTCTTCTTCTACATTTTTTCCTTTGCTTTTATCCCATTCTTCGTTGTTTTTAGACTTGGGTTGCATTTAGATTGTAGTTTGCATTTTTCTTGTATAAGGGATGTTTCTAGGTACCTAAGGAGCCATTTGGAACAAGGAGCAAGTGTGGGAGTGATCCAAGGAGTTGCCCCATTCAAGCAGGATCAAGAGAAGCTAAGGAATCAGAAGTTTGACTCAGCATCGATCATGGCAGAATCAACATTGTACGATGTAACTCAGCCGAGAGAAATGAAGTTTACATCGATCACCTACATAAACCAAGCCAGCACGATGTGAAGAGACGGGACACTAACATCAATCAAAGACATCATACAATGTAAGAGGGCCGTAGCTACAAGACGTATACATCGATCATTCACATCAAGATCACCAGCTCGATGTTCGGAGTCCAAAAGAGAGCAACGATCACTTACATCGACCAGACCAGCTCGATGTCATCCACATCGAGCACCCACATCGATCAAGCATGCTCGATGTTGACCCAGACTGAAGATAACTTATTTACAACTTTGCCACTCCGCTTAGACTCCTATAAATACTTAAAATCCCTAATTTTTATGATCATCCTATTATCCAGCAATCTTTCCTCTTCTAGTTTCTTAATATTATCCAGCAATCCTTCCTTTTCTAGTTTCTTTATCATACTTTGTACTTTGAATCTTTTCTTGATTTCAATATTAGTTTGCATTTGTCTTCTTGTTTAGTCTTTCTAATCATGATTAGCTATCTATTTCTCTTTGAATTGATGGTTTTAATGGTGATTAGTGCGTAGTCCTTGTAGGGATTTGAGATGTGTTAGGTTTAGAGAATTTGGTGCTTGATCTATGATTGCTTAGTGTTAATTCTTCTATTTCCTTTCTTGATTGCTCATTTTATGCCCACTAAGTGTTTGATGAAATGCCTGAACTGCTTTGCAAGAGAATTGCTTGTCCTAGCTAAATAGATTGACTATCTAGGGAGTGATTTAGCAAAATAGGATTGATAGATTATCTTAATGCTTGCTGTTAATCATTTGACTAATGAGAATTAAGTCTTGACTTGATAAATAGCAAAGAGATTAGTGCCAAGAGATTGGATTAGTATTATAAATGAATTCTATGCATAAGGAATAACATTGTGTGAATTTGTAAGCATCATAGGTTGAGTTGAGAGTTTTCTGGTACCAATTATCCCATCTCAAGTCTTGTCTTTCCGCTTGATATTACCATATATTTTGCATATTTATCATGCATTTAGAGCTAGTTTTTATGCATTCATCTTGCATTATAGGCTAGTTTCTACCATTTGTTGCACTTTAGGTCCTAGATCACTTTGCATCGCAATTTGCGTATTTTCTGCTTTTTTTGCATCATTATCAGGTTGTTTGGGACGCACTGGAGTTGTGGAGGTTGCGGGGACGTGCATAGGATCGAAAGGAAGCTTGTGGACACTTGGAGAACTCAGCCATGCATGCAAAGGACCCGAGATCGAGTAGCGGATCGAGCAAGACAGGTCGATCTAGAGGAAATCGACCAGAAGATCGAGTGACTCAAGTCGTTTCAAGGAGGAGGATCAAGACCAAGATCGAGAGAGGAAATCAATCGCGGGTACGGACGTGGATGACGCCATGCATAATGATATTACCATATATTTTGCATAATTTGTATGCATTTAGGAGAGTTTTTCATGCATTCATCTTGCATTATAGGCTAGTTTGTTCCATTTGTTGCATTTTAGGTCCTAGGTCCCTTTGCATTCGCATTTTGCATATTTCTTGTACTTTTGCATCATTATCAGGTTGTTTGGAGCATTCTGGAGTTGTGGAGGTTATGGGGACGTGAGGAGGATCAAAATGGAGCTTACGGACATTTGGAGAACTCAGCCATGCATGCTAAGGACCCGAGATCGAGTAGCAGATCGAGCAAGGCAGGTCGATCTAGACGAGATCGACCAGAAGATCGAGTGACCTAAGTCAATGCAAGGGGAAGGATCGAGACCAAGATCGAGAGAGTTGATCGATCGGGAGTACGGACATGAATGACGCCATGCAGAACGAAAGCTAGATCAAGACCACGACCCGATCACCCGAGGATCGACTACAAGATCGAAATGAGAGCTCGATCCCTCCCACAAGATCGAATTGAAGATCGAGCAGAACAAGGCGATCCATGAAGAAGAGCGAGTGAGCTGATCGATCTCAAGGTCGATCTCTACGGCCTTATCCATTTTTGGCATCTAGTGAGGGGACCATTTCCAGCTGTTTGGCCATTTTAAGAAGGAGGCGGCTACCACTTTTTCATACACGCTTTCCTTTTAGATTTTTCCGGTTCTTATCAGAGGCGATTCGCCATTGTTGAACCTGAAGCTTTTTCTTTTGATTTTCAACTTGAATCTTTTTAATATTAAGCAGTTTTCTTTTAATCGCTCTTTAATCATGCTTAGTTCTTTGTTCATTGCTTTTCAATCGGTTTCTATCATGAGTAGCGAGTAGTTCTTTTTGGGATTTGGGGTTGAGGTGATTCAAAGGGTTTAAAAGGTTTAAGTTTTGTGTTTTTCTTGTTCTTCATTCCTTCTCTTCTAGGATCTTGGGGTCTTAAGGCTTAGAGAGTCTTGGAAAAGATCTCTATGATTCCAAGGCTTTCTTACCCTGATAGGATTCAGAAATCCTTGAAAACCAAGTCCTAGAGACTAATCGACCCTCTCCCAAACGCCATGGATGTAGAGGAGGTTAGTTAGGCCATAGATTGAAATCTGTTTTTCTTGCTCTTTGATCTCTTTTTCCACCAAACGCCATGGGTTTGGAGAAGAGATTGAGGAAGTGAATCATACCACATGCCATGGATGGTTCTTGTTTTGTTTTCAAGGCTTAGAGAAAGCTCATCAATGAGTAGATCTATACGTTTTCTAACCAAAGCTTAAACTTTTGAACACTCTTTAATATGACCCTCGACCCTAATCCCTCTTTTAGCATCATAAAACCTCTGTTTATCATCCTCTTGTCATAAAGCTTGCATCTTTGTTCATTAAAAGTCATTTGCTTTAAGTTGTTAGATCGGTCTGTTTTACTCGATTCAGTGCTCGATTTTTAGTTCTTAGTAGATTTGGATTTTTAATCTTCTGCTTTTTCCTAGTGGTAGTTAACCCTCCTCTAGGGATTTTAAAATATTTTTGCATCTCATTTGGTCGTTGCATTTAGTTTTCTTCGATTTTACCAATCATTTTCCCGATCTGCTTAGATTTGCTGAATACTTGCATTCCTAGTGTTCTTCCTGCTTCCTAGGTTGGATTGATACCTCTTGAATACTATAATACAACTATAGGTTGCTTGAGCTTTGATATTCCTTGCCTGTGCAAAATCATTAGTATCAAATGGCGCCGTTGCCATCTTAGGATTGTTAGGAAGCATTAGGATTTGGTGTTTACCAAAGACTTAGCCTTTTACTTTTATAGTGATTACTCATTGCTCTACCTTCTTGTTTGTGATCTCAGGCACATGAACTTATGCTCCAGGGGTGACAACAACTTACTTAGACCCCTGGACAAAGAATAGCAAGAGAGCAAGCTCAAGCCTTGGAAGCGATTGTGCAAGCTGGTTCAGTAGAATTTGCAACAATGGCTGAGAAAGAACATCCTGAGGGATCTCCACCAGCTCACGGTGGTGTAGGACGGGGCAATGGAAACCCCAACCACGCAGCTAGAACACCACAGATCATAGGTGCTGGAGATGCTCCAAATACGCATCATAACCGCTTTGGGATAACTCCTCCACCAATCCAGAATAACAACTTCGAGATAAAGCCTGGATTCATCTCTATGGTTCAAAATAGCAAATTCCACGGGCTGGCTATGGAAGACCCCTTGGAGCACCTTGACAACTTTGAGCAAGTGTGTGGGATGATAAAGATCATTGGGATCTCGGAAGATGCCTTCAAGCTACGGCTTTTCCCATTTTCTCTTGGAGATAAGGCTAGGCATTGGGAGAAGACCCTTCCACAAGGCACCATTACCTCTTGGGCTGAATGTAAGAAAGCGTTTCTCTCAAAGTTTTTCTCAAGCACAAGAACAGCTCGGTTGAGAAGTGAGATTAGTGGATTCACTCAAAGGCAGAATGAGACATTCAATGAAGCTATGGAGAGATTCAAAGACTATACCATTCAGTGTCCTCACCACGACTTCAGTGAAGAGACTCTCTTGAGCACCATATACCGAGGAGCATTACCCAAGATCGGAATGCTGCTTGATACGGCAAGCAAGGGTAACTTCCTTGGTCCAGAAGTGGAAGAGGGTATGGAACTCATAGAAAACTTGGCTTTGAGTGATGGGAATTACAACGAGGACTACGACCGAGCACCTAGAGGTTCTGAGCTGGAGTAACACAAAAAAGAGCTTAAGTCCCTCCATGAAAAGATAGATAAGCTCGTTCTTGCAAATCAGAAGTAAGTTCATTTTGTGGGAGAAGCCGAAGATGTCTTAGAGGAGCTAGAGTTGAGTTAAGAAGAAGCTAACTGGATTGCTGGTCAGAACTACAACAAGCCTCAGGGATATTCACAAGGCTACCAGGGCAACAACAATCTCTCATACCGTAGCACCAACGATGAGAATCCAAAGGATCAGGTTTACCCCCCTCAACAAGCAAAGCCGTTAATTCTTTACAACAAGGGTTTTCAAAAAAGTGGTGGATATCAAGGTCAGAGGGAAGGGAACATTCAGGGTCAGCAGCAACAGCAAGGCAACAAAGGTTACACTCCTATGTTTCCTCCTGGTTTCATGCCTCAACAGCAACAAGCTCCACCGCCTCCCCAAGATCCGGTTCAAGCAAAGTTTCAACAGTTGCTTCAAGGTCAAGCTTCTACAAATCAGAAGTTTGTTGAGATGAACAACCGGCTAGATTCCTCTCTTACTGACGTCTCTACACAGATCACTAAAATGAATAACAAGATCAAGCAGTTAGAGAAAGGGAAAGCTAGTACAAGCGGTCAAAACAGCTTACCGGGCAAATGTGAGCAGGAACCCAAAGAGTATGCAAACGCTATCGCCTTGAGGAGTGGTAAAGAGCTTCCGCCGAGAGTTGCACCTAAAGACAATGAGGACATTGTTGTCCAAGAAGGGGAGGATAAGCTTCCAGCTGATGAGGAGATTACTTTTGATAATGTTTGGATTGAGGGGCCAAGGAAAGGCAAAGAAGTTGTTCTTGAGAAGAAAGTAGAGGAAGTGAGCAAAGAGAAAGATGCATTTGTTCCTCCACCGTACAAACCGAAGCTTCCTTTTCCTGGCCGGTTCAAGAAACAGCTGACTGAGAAGCATAGGGCAGTCTTTGAGAAGCATCTGAAAGATGTAGAGATGAAGCTACCTATGGTGGATTGCCTAGCCATGATGCCTAAGTGTGCAAAGGTTTTCAAAGATAGGCTTACTAAGATGAACAAAGAAAATGAAGAAGTCTTGGTGCTTAGTGAAGAGTGTAGTGCTATCATCCACAAGGAGATAGTACCCAAGAAGCTAGGGGATCCAGGATCATTCATTATACCTTGCGCTCTTGGTCCTTTGACGTTTCAAAGCCGTTTATGTGATCTTGGTGCAAGTATAAATCTCATGCCCCATTCCATTGCAAAGAAGCTCGGTTTCACGAAGTTTAAACAGTGTAGGATCTCTCTAGTGCTGGCTGATAGTAGCATAAGGCTTCCTGTGGGTATGCTTGAAGATTTGCCCGTGAGAATCAGTGGAGTAATGTGCCAACCGACTTTGTTGTTCTTGAAATGGATGAAGAGCCAAAGGATCCTCTTATCCATGAAAGACTGTTTCTTGCAACCGCTGGAGCCATCATAGATGTGAAGAATGGCAAGATCTCTCTACACTTGGGCAAGGACATCAAGCTAGACTTCGATATCAATGAAGTCTTGAAGAAACCTACTGTTGGAAGGCAAGCTTTCTACATAGAAACTCTAGATGCTTTAGCCGACGAGTTACTTGAGGAGTTGGCACATGAGAATCACTTGCAGCTAGCCTTGACTAAGGAGCCAGGGGAGCATGGTTTTCTGAGCAAGCAGACCCAGGAGTACGTTCATATCCTTGATTCTCGCAAGGTTGTGAAGGAAGATGAAGGCGCATGCCTAGAGATCGATCAGGAAATCGAGAAGACCACTCGATCCAGGACAGCAATCGACAAGAAGATCGAGGAGGCTGGTCGATCCAGGAAAGAGAACGATGAGAAGATCGAGAGAAGCCAATCGATCAGTTCAGAGAACGAGTCAGGGAATCGATCTCCTGTTCGATCCACATCAAATTGAGTAGGTGAATCGAGTGAAGTTACTTAATCCGGACCAGAACGAGAGGAAGATCGACTGGATGACTCGATCTCTGAGGGGACAATGGTTCAAGAAAGCAGTCTTAAAGCTCATGACTCAGGTTCTAAGGAGGGCAGTGAGGACAGCAACGTCAACACAAGCCACGAGGAAGACTGAAGCGAGCTGCTAGCCCCAAAGGTGGACCTAAAGGAGCTCCCAAAAGGGCTACCCGTGATTGTGAATGAAAGTCTGAGTGATGATGAGTTTCACTCGCTCCTTAATGAGCTGAGAAAGTATAGGAAGGCCATTGGGTACTCTCTAAGTGACATCAAAGGCCTTTCACCAATGCTTTGCACTCATAGGATTCACTTAGATAATAAAAACTCTTCTTCTATTGAACATCAAAGGCGTTTAAATCCGAAATTGAAAGAAGTAGTTAAGAAAGAGATCTTGAAACTGTTAGAGGCTGATGTGATATACCCCATCAGTGACAACACGTGGGTTTCTCCTGTCCATGTGGTGCCCAAGAAGGGGGGAATCACAGTCATTAGGTATGAAAAAGATGAATTGATTCCTACTAGAACCATAACTGGTCACCGAATGTGTATAGATTCTAGGAATCTCAATTCAGCTACTAGAAAGGATCATTTTCCTCTTCCTTTTATTGATCAAATGTTAGAGAGACTTGCTAATCATCCTTACTATTGATTTCTTGATGGTTATAGTGGTTTCTTTCAAATACCAATCCATCCTAGCGATCAAGAGAAGACGACTTTTACATGCCCTTACGGCACCTTCGCCTATCGAAGGATGCCATTTGGGTTGTGTAATACACCAGCAACATTCCAGCGGTGCATGATGGCGATCTTCTCTGATCTTATAGAAGAGGTGGTAGAAGTGTCTATGGATGACTTCTCTGTATATGGTGCGTCTTTTTCTGCTTGTTTGTTGAATCTTTGCAATGTACTTAAGCGATGTGAGGAGACAAACCTGGTGTTGAACTGGGAGAAGTGTCACTTCATGGTGAAGGAAGGGATTGTCCTCGGTCACAAGATATCGGAACAGGGAATAGAGGTTGACAAAGAGAAGATTGAGGTCATGATGAGTCTTGAGCAGCCGGTTAATGTCAAGGGGATAAGGAGTTTCCTAGGTCATGCTGGCTTCTACAGGAGATTCATAAAGATTTCTCCAAGATAGCTCGCCCTCTTACACGGCTGTTGTGTAAAGAAGCTGAGTTAGTGTTTGATGATGAGTTTCTTCACGCTTTCAAGACCATCAAAGAAGCTCTTGTCACGGCACCTATAGTACAAGCACCAAATTGGAGCTTACCCTTCGAGATCATGTGCGACGCGAGTGACTACGCCGTGGGAGCTGTTCTTGGTCAGAGGAAAGACAAGCGGTTGCATGTTATCTACTACGCCAGTCGTACCTTGGATGACACGCAAGTGAGATATGCTACAACCGAGAAGGAGCTGCTGGCCGTTGTGTTTGCTTTTGAGAAGTTCAGGTTATATTTGGTGGGCTCTAAAGTTTTTGTGTACACTGATCACGCGGCGTTGAGGTACATCTACTCAAAGAAAGATACCAAGCCGAGGATCTTAAGGTGGATTCTCCTTCTACAGGAGTTTGATATGGAGATGAAAGACAAGAACGGGATAAAGATTGGTGTTGCCGATCACCTCTCTAGGATGAGAGTGAATGATGCCTTACCCTTGGATGATTCACTTCCTGAAGAGCAACTCATGATGATCAACACGGTTGTATGCACACGGCCAGAGGATCAGTTTGAAGATTTTTTGGCTTTGAGAGAAGAGAATCTGCCTTGGTATGCTGATATAGTGAACTTCTTGGCTTGTGGAGAGGAACCTACTCACCTTGATCATTATCACAAGAAGACGTTCATGAGAGACATCACTCATTAATTTTGGGACGAGCCTTACTTGTACTAGAGGGGATTAGACAGCTTGTATAGAAGATGTGTTTCAAGAGAGGAAGCGCAGGACATCCTTCTACACTGCCATGGCTCATCATACGGTGGTCATTTTGCTTCTTTCAAGACGGCAACAAAGGTGTTACAAGCCGGGTATTGGAGGCCATCGCTATTCAAGGATGCTCATGAGTTTTTTAAGGCTTATGAAGCATGTCAAAGGGCTGGAAACATCACCAAGAGAAACGAGATGCCTCAGGTGCCAATCTTTGAAGTTGATGTTTTTGATGCTTGGGGGATAGACTTCATGGGACCGTTCCCATCTTCTTATGGCAACAAATTCATCTTGGTGACTGTTGATTACGTGTCTAAGTGGGTTGAGGCTATAGCTTCCCCAACCAATAATGCAAAGGTGGTGGTTAAACTCTTTAAGACCATCATCTTCCCACGGTCTGGAGTACCAAAAGTAGTGATCAGCGACGGTGGAAGCCACTTTATCAACAAGGTGTTTGAAAGTCTCTTGAAGAAGTACGGAGTGAAGCACAAGGTAGCAACACCTTATCACCCACAAACTAGTGGGAAAGTAGAGGTCTCAAACCGACAGATCAAAGCTATCTTGGAGAGGACAGTAGGAGCAACTCGGAAGGATTGGGCAGTTAAACTAGATGATGCTCTATGGGCTAACCGGACCGCCTTCAAAACTCCAATTGGTACCACTCCCTTCACTCTTCTTTACGGCAAGGCATGTCATCTTCCTGTTGAGTTTGAGCATAGAGCACTGTGGGTAGTGAAGCAGATGTACTTCAACCTCAAGACGGCACAAGAGAAGCGGTTGATTCAACTCCATGAGCTTGATGAGCTACGGTTAGAAGCTTACGAAAGTGCTAAAATCTACAAGGAAAGGACCAAGGCGGTTCACGACAAGAAGCTGGTTCACAAGGAGTTAAGGGAAGGCAGTCTTGTGCTACTCTACAACTCGAGGTTGAAGCTGTTCCCAGGAAAGCTCAAATCAAGGTGGTGTGGACCATTTGAGATCAAAGAGGTTCTACCCTACGGAGCGGTTACATTGGTTGGCAAGAGCGGTAAAGCTTTCACAGTCAACGGGCACATGGTTAAGCCTTACTTGGCGGGTGACTACAGCAAGGAGGACACTACAATGCTCCTCCAAGACCCACCTCAGGCCTAAACCAAGTAAAGTCTAGCTAAAGACATTAAAGAAAGCGCACTTGGGAGGCATTCCCATGTCTATCTTGTATATATTTTTGCTTTCTTTCTATTTCAGTTTTATGCTTTTTATGTTTAAGTGTGTAGGTGAAAGGATAGGTGATTGGATATCATGATCTTGGAGTCAAAAGAGGCGAGAAGGGTTAAGTATAGGCTAGAGATCGAGTGCTAGATCGACATATCCAGGCTCGATCTTTACTAGATCGAGCTAGTGAATCGAGAGGAGTCAGTCGATCTAGACGAGATCGAGTAAACAATCGAGTGAGTCAGTCGATCATGAGAGGATAAACCACCCATACGTTTAGCTTGAAGTGCAAACAAGGTGTGGATCGACTGACCTCACTCGATCCTCAAGGTTAGATCGATCAGTCTACTCGATCTTAGCCCAAACGACCCCGAAATCGATCACGTGGCTCGATCCAAGGAGTATAGCCCAAGCGACCAAAAAAATGGAACGAGGGGGCACAATCGATCTAAGAGTCGATGCAATCTGAATCGAGCCCCTGATCGATCAAACCTCTCGATCCTAGTCAACATGGGCATGAGATCGAGTCCTAGATCAACCAAATGGACTGATATTGCTGCATATTTCGTGTGTTTTGCATACATATAAGATAGTTTTTCATGCATTTACCTTGCACATTAGGCTAGTTTGCATCATCTTAGGTCCTAGAGCTCTTTTGCATAAACATTTGCATATTTCTTGCATTATGCATTGCATTCAGGTTGTTTTCGGTTACTTTGGAGCTCTAGAGGATTCCTGGACGTGCTAAGGCTCGTGAGGAAGTTCATGGATATTTGGAGAAATAGGGATTGCACGCTAAGGACCTGAGATCGAGTAGCAGATCGAGCAAGGCAGGTCGATCAAGACGAGATCTACCAAAAGATCGAATGTGGAGATCGATCTGAAGTACGGACGTAAATGACGCCATGCAGATCGAGGAGCGGATCGAGCTTCCAACCCGATCAGCACAAGATCGACTCAGAGATCGAGGAAGAGCCATCAGATCCAAGACGGGATCAAGTGCCAGATCGAGCTTCGTACTCGATCCCAGACCAACCTTATCCTTCCAGCTGGTTTTGGACCGTAGCGAAGGGGGGGACCATTTGCGGTTTGGCCATTTTTGGCAAAAGGCAACGATTCCTTTCATTATCCCCATTCTGTGGACTACTTTTTCTACCTCTCTCGTTTTAGGCGAATCGCCATTGTAGACTTTCGAAGCTTTTTCTTACTTTTATGTTTTGAATATTGAATCTTTGCTTTTAATCTACCGTTTTCATGTTTAGTCAATCATCTATTGCATTTTATTCGGTTTACTTTATGAGTAGTGAGTAGTTTCATCGGGTTTTCGGGGTTGAGAGGATTCAAAGGGATTGAAAAGGTTTAAAGCTTGGTGTTTTCTTGTTCTTCATCGCCTTCTTTTCTAGGATTTAAGCACTTAAGGCCAAGATCTTTATGATCAGAGGGATATCTTACCTTGACGTGATTCAGATGTCCTGGAGAAGTCAAATTCTAGAGGCTAATCCTTCCTTTCCCACACGCCATGGTCGTTTAGGGGATTAGTTAGGCCGCGTGTTTGAAATCTATGTTTTATGCCCTTCAATCTCTTTTTCCACCAAAAGCCATGGGTTTGGAGAAGAGAATGAAGGAGTGATCCATACCACACGCCATGGATTGATCTTGTTTTGTTTTCAAGGCCTAGAGAATCTCACAAAGTAAGTAGATCTAAAGTTTTCAAACCAAGCTTGAACCTTTGAAACCCTTGAACATGAACCTCAACCCTGGACCCTCTTTCTTAGTATTCTCTAATCCCTGTTAATCATTCGCTTGCTATCTGTTCGCATCTTGGTCGTTAGATTTATTTCTGTTCAAACTGTTAGTAGATCGATCGTTGTTGCTCGATCTAGTGGTCGATCCCGTGGTCGATCCACTAGTCGATTTTTATTAATTCTTAGCTTTGCATTTTAATCATTTCGCTTGTTCCTCGTGGTAGTTAGCTCGTTTCTAGTATTTTTAAAATAGTTTTGCTTTACATTTGATCGTTGCATCTAGTTTTTAGGGATTTTACCAAACATATATCATTTTAGCTTAGCTTTACTCATCCTTTGCATTCTTAGTGAACTTGCTACCCCTAGGTGTGGATTGATATCTCTCTTGCTCACTATACTACATCTCTGTGTGCATTAGAGCTTTGATAACCTCTCTGTTGCATCTTGACATATCATTGCACTAAGAAACCTGTTATCAAATGGTGATGTTGCCGTCTTAGGGGATAGAAAACATTAAGAGTTGGGGTTTGGTAAAGACTAAGCCTTTACTTTAAGTCGGTTACTGATTTCTCTACTCTCAAACTTGTGTCTTTCAGGTACATGAATCTGCCTTCCAAGGGTGACAACAACCTACTCACGCCCTTGGACAATATTCATCAGCTTGGCAACGCAAGATCAAGAAGAGTTCGAGAACAAGCTAGAGCCTTTGAGGAGATTGTTCAGCAAGGTTCACTGGATTTTGAAGCGATGGCTGAGCACGAGCACCCAGAGGGACCTCCTCCAGCTCACGGGGCAGTGAGAAGGGGTAATGGAAACCCCCACCATGCGGCTAGACCCCCACGTATCATTGGAGCGGGAGATGCTCCCAATATAAATTATTTTGCATTTTGTATATTTGTTATTCTAAAGAACTCGTATTAATAATGAACCAAATTAGTAATTTGCGTACCAAACCAAATATCAATTCCAAATCTTAAAAACAAATAAGTCATTAATTAGTCACATATTAGTCACAAAAGGTTGCAAGATAGTGACAAAATAGCCGCAACTAGATTACAATTCTACGTTTTAAAAGTTCGATTAGTGGCTAAATTAGTCGTTATATTCGTCACTAAATAGTCTCGTAGTAGTCGCACATTTTAGTCGCAACTTAGTCGGTGTATGGTCACTAAGTTAGTCGCAAATTAGTCACTACATGTTGCGACTATTTTCCGTCTATTTAGCAACCAAATACTGAACTCGCATATTTGTCGTAAAATAGTCGCAAATTTACAACTAATATGCGACTATTTGCTTTTGCGCCTCAAGATCGGTGACTTTTTATTTTAATCGCTAAATAGTCGTAACAATCGTATGTGTTTTGGCGGAAGCTTAATCTTGCTACTAGAAAAGATCATTTTCCCTTACCTTTTATTGATCAAATGATTGAGAGGCTTGCTAATCATCCTTACTATTGCTTTCTTGATGGATATAGTGGATTCTTTCAAATACCAATCCATCCAAATGATCAGGAGAAGACGACCTTTATATTCCCTTATGGCACCTTCGCGTATCGAAGGATGCCATTCGGGTTGTGTAACGCACCGGCTACGTTTCAGTGGTGTATGATGTCGATCTTCTCCGATCTAATAGAAGAGATGGTAGAAGTGTTTATGGACGACTTCTCTGTATATGGTGCATTTTTTTCTGCGTGTTTGTTGAATCTTTGCAAGGTACTAAAGCGTTGTGAAAAGACGAGTCTTGTGCTTAACTGGGAGAAGTGTCACTTCATGGTGAAGGAAGGGATCGTGCTTGGCCATAAGATATCAGAGAAAGGCATAGAGGTTGACAAAGCCAAGGTTTAGGTCATGATGAGTCTTGAGCCGCCGGTTAATGATAAAGGGGTGAGGAGTTTCCTAGGCCATGCTGGCTTCTACAGGTGCTTCATCAAGAATTTTTCCAAGATTGCACGCCCTCTCACACGGCTGTTGTGCAAGGAAGCTGACTTTGTGTTTGATGAGGATTGCCTTCATGCTTTCGTGACTATCAAGGAAGCTCTAGTATCCACGCCTATAGTACAAACACCGGATTGGACTCTACCGTTCGAGATAATGTGTGACGCGAGTGACTACGCCGTGGGAGCTGTTCTTGTTCAGAGAAAGGATAAACGGCTGCACGTGATTTACTATGCTTCACATACCTTGGACGACACTCAAGCCAGGTACACTACGACTGAGAAGGAGTTGCTAGAAGTTGTATTTGCCTTTGAGAAGTTTAGGTCATACCTCGTAGGCTTCAAGGCCATCATCTACGCAAATCACGCGGCTCTGAGGTACATCTATTCCAAGAAAGACACTAAACCGAGACTCTTGAGATGGATCCTTTTGCTCCAAGAGTTCGATATGGAAATCAAGGACAAGAAAGGGATAGAGAACGGCATCGCTGACCACCTCTCTAGGATGAGAATCAATAAGTCTCTTCCCTTAGATGATTCGCTTCCAGAAGAACAACTCATGATGATCACTACGGCTGTTTGTGGAAGGCTAGAAGGACGGTTCTGAGTTTCAAAGAAGAGGATCTTTCTTGGTACGCTGACATTGTGAACTACTTGGCATGTGGAGAGGAGCCTTCGCATCTTGACAACTATCACAAGAAGAAGTTCATGAGAGATGTCGGCCACTACTTTTGGGACGAGCCCTACGTGTACAAGAGGGGCGTGGATAGTTTATACAGGAGGTGCGTAACAAAGGAAGAAGCTAAGGACATTCTCCTTCACTGCCATGGCTCTTCATACGGCGGTCACTTTGCCTCATTCAAGACCGCTACAAAAGTCTTACAGGCTGGTTTCTGGTGGCCGTCTATCTTCAAAGACGCCTATGAGTTCGTGAAGAGTTGTGAAGCGTGTCAAAGAGCAGGAAACATCACGAAGAGGAACGAGATGCCTCAAGTTCCTATCTTTGAGGTAGACGTGTTTGACGCGTGGGGCATAGATTTCATGGGACCTTTCCCTTCTTCTTACGGCATCAAGTTCATTTTGGTGGCTGTTGACTATGTTTCTAAATGGGTTGAGGCCATTGCTTCTCCTACAAACGACTCTAAGGTGGTGATTAAGCTTTTCAAAACCGTCATATTTCTACGGTTTGGAGTACCCAAGGTTGTAATCAGTGACGGTAGTAGCCATTTCATCAACAAGTTGTTTGAGAGCCTTCTAAGGAAATATGGTGTGAAGCGCAAGGTGGTTACACAGTATCACCCTCAAACGAGTGGGCAAGTGGAGGTCTCTAACCGACAGATCAAAGCCATACTCGAGAAGACAGTGGGTACTACTCGGAAGGATTGGGGAGCTAAGTTAGACGACCCTTTGTGGGCTTACCGGACCGCCTTCAAAATGCCCATTGGTACTACCTCTTTCACTCTTCTCTACGGTAAAGGATGTCACCTCCCCGTCGAGCTGGAACACAGAGCATTGTGGGCAGTGAAGCGGCTGAATTTTGATCTAAAGACGGCTCAGGAGAAGCGCTTGATCCAGCTACACGAACTTGATGAGTTAAGGCTGGACGCCTACGAAAGTGCTAGGATCTACAAGGAGCGTACTAAGGCAGCTCATGACAAGAAGCTGGTCCACAAAGAGCTTAAGGAAGGCAGTTTGGTATTACTCTACAACTCGAGGCTGAAGCTCTTTCCAGGAAAGCTGAAGTCTAGGTGGTGCAGACCGTTTTAGATAAAAGAGGTATTGCCTTACGGAGCCGTTACGTTGGTTGGCATGAGTGGGAATGCATTCACAGTAAACGGACACAGAGTGAACCCATACTTGGCCAGCGCATTCAACAAGGAGAGCACTTCGATGCTTCTCCAAGACCCGCCATCTGCCTAAACCAAGTAAAGTCAAGCTAAAGACGTTAAAGAAAGCGCATTTGGGAGGCATTCCCATGTCTATCTTGTTTATATTTCTGCTTTATTTCTCTTTCAGTTCTATGTTTTTATCTTCTGAGTGTGTAGGAAAAGGTATAAGGGATTGCAGGCCACGATCTTAGATCCAAAGGGAGTAAGAAAGGGCGAATATAGGCTAGAGATCGAGTGCTAGGTCGACTCATTCTAGCTCGATCTTTGCTAGATCGAGCTAGTGAATCGAGAGGAGTCAGTCGATCTAGATGAGATCGAGTGGAACGGTCGATCATGAGAGGACAATTCACCAATGCGTTCAGCCTGAAAAGCGAACGAGGTGTAGATCGACCGAGTCACTCGATCCTTGAAAAGATCGAGCAGTCTACTCGATCTGCCATTCAATGTCAGCCAAATCGACCCCCGAATCGATCAAGGAAGTCGATCCAAGGAATACAGCCTAGTTGACCAAAAGTCAAGGAACAAGAGAGTAAAATCGATATAAGACTCGATTTTAAACCAATAGAGTCACTGATCGATCATAGCTCTCGATCCAGCCAACATGGCATGAGATCGAGTCCTAGATCGACCAAATGGACTCGATCTCGTGCCGAGGTAACAATTCCTTTTCCCTCTTTTTCTGTTTTCCCTCCGGTGTTTAAATTCAAAAAGTGGTCAAGATAAGCATCTTTGTCCATGAAAGATGTGCCTTGACCACAGCTTTTGTCAGAAAACCACTTTTTTTACCCATGGTTTTGTAAAATCGTTAGCCTTTATATTTTCAACATCTCTCACACTCTCCCACTCCTGTTTTCGCGAGTTCTTAAGCAAAAAAGTGTGAATTTTTATTTTCAAAAGGCAAACAGCATTCTCTTTCAATCTTTGCAAAGGTATTTTCGAATCTTCAAGAAAATCTTCAAGAAATTTTCCTTTTAATTCGCTTTGATTGTTTTAGATGCTAGGGCGATTTAAATTTTTTAAAACTAGCTTGATATTAGGAAAAATTCTAGATTTACCTATATCTCTAGATCTGATTCTCTGTTATCTTGCTAAGATTTTTATAAATTCCCCAAAATTCTAGGGTATTAGTTATAAATTTTCCATCTTGCTAGTCTCTTTCTCGGTTTTTCGCCGTCTTTGCTCATTCTCTTGTTTGAGAATCGTGTTTCAGGCACCAATGGCACCTAAGAGAACCAGAGAAGCGGATGCACAAAGAGAAGATGAGCAACGAGTGGTTCAAGAGGAGGAAACTCAGCAAGTTCACGAGAGGATCCGGTTGACTAAGGAGGAAAAATCAGCAAAGAAGAGGTTAGAGAGGCTGCGCTTTGAGCCTACCAAGTCTGCGAGTAGAGATTTGCTGGCAAGGATGGGTCTCCTAGAAGATTTTGACTTTCTTACCCAAAACATGGGACTTGCTTGCCTTTCAAGGATTGATTGCCCAACATATCCGCAAGTCACCATGGATTTCCTCTCCACCTTGGCGTTTTCCTTTGAGAATCTGAGCCTCCCTACTCCCTCACAAGGACATCTCACCTTCAAAATCAAGAAGCGAGCTTATCACCTTTCCATCGAGGAGCTTTGCCAAGCATATGGACTCAACGCCACGGCTAAACAAGTGGAGTTTCCCCCTCTCAAGAACGCTAGCATCATATGGGACGTGCTTTGCGATGAAGACTACAAGCCAAACACGGCCAAGATCAAGAAAGTGAGGAACCCCATCCTGCGGTATACTCTCAAGTTGCTGGCGAATACTTTCAGCGGGCGGTACGTGTCTCCTACGGTGACAAAGACGGAGTTATGCTTCCTTTTCCAAGGGATTAAGAGGATACTATGCAGCAGCGAAGAAGAGAACCACGATCCGCTGATGGATGATCTTGGGAATGATGTTAACTACGGGTGTACTCTAGCATCCTCCTTGGTGAAGTACAAGGCATACGCTCTGAGGTGCAAGGCGAGTTCAGCTTACATTGGAGGGTTTCTCATGCCGCTCTTTATCCAAGCCGGTGTACCCCTTCAACGGTTCGAGCCTTGCGCGGATAGATCATTCATGGACGAAACCTACATGCGCAATACTGATTGGTTGGGAACTACGCCAGCTCCATGATTCTTCGCTTATCAGTTCTACAATGACGCAGGGAAGAATAGCGTGTGCATCTTACCCAATGTTGAGGAGACAAACTTGGATAGCATCGATACGATCCAGTTTTGCCCAACCCACGAGGAGTGCTACCCCCCACTTGGTACAACCATGATGCCTATTCAATCCGCACGAGAGCAGTCAGAGCCACCACCCTCGGATGGTGCAATGCCAGCCAACTTTGAGCTTCCCCGGATGGACTTTGAGCCGCGGACCAAGGCTGAGAATTTTCTTGCTTCAGTGGTGGAGGTGCAGCGAAAGATAACTAAGTGGCAAGGGAAGATGATCAAGAAGCTTGCCAAGAAGGTCAAGGCGCTTCAAGGGAGCTCATCCGCGAAGTCTAAGGGGTCCATGAGTGAAGAGGTCAACCAGCCCGAGAAGAGGAGGAGATCAACTGGCGGTATTGTCATCCGTGAGCCACAAGGCAACGCGCAACAAGCACGTCATTCCGTCAATGGCTTCCTGACCGCGGGTAAAGGCAAGGACATAGCCCGACGCTCCTTTAGCAAGAGCAGCTCCGCTGGAACATCCTCAAGTTCCAGCCGAGTTTAGCTCCAAGGTACCAACAACCTTCCCTTGTATATACCGCTCATATTTTCTTTGTTTTTGCTTAGTTCTTTTGAACTCTCTCAAGTTTGTTTGCCACCGGGACAGTGTCATTCGAGTTTGGGGGAGTGTGTGTGTTATTTGACATGTTTATTTTGCTCTTATTTTCTATTTGCATCCTTTGAGTTTTGCATTACATTTCATTGCATTTAAGGCATAGAAAAGAACATAAAAATTGGTAAAATTTTTTAAAAATTTTCAAAAAAAAATTCATGTAGTTGCATTCATTTTGTAAGCATTTTAGAATTGAGTCTAGAATTTTTAAGCATCTAGGTTGTTTACATTTGCATAAGGGGTTAAAGTTTTCTTAAAAAGGTGTTTTAAGCTCATGAATTGTTTAAATGTCCTAGTTAGTAATTGTTTGATGCTTTGCTCATGCTTTGAAAGTAAGTCCTTACCATGCTCGGATCACTTGTTTTGATTTTCGTGACTTGACTTGAACATTCATGATTTGAAACTTGTCCTAATAAGTGAGAACCCTAATCTGACTTTTAAATATCATTCTTATGCATCTGAAAATGAACACATGGATCTTATACATATTTAGGTTCTCTTCCTACTTTTACCACTCTTTGTGAGCCTAAGTAGAACTCCCACCATTACCCTTACCTTTCTTTCAAGCCAAGTATTCTTGTGTGACATCATTGTGAGGCCTCTTTTCGGTTTGAACTTAGCATAGCGTGTTACGTTTAGGCGACATGATTAGGTTCTCATATGATTGCTAGCTTTGCATTTTGAAGCTAGTTATAGGCTTAGGATAAGTTTGGGGGTTTGATGGGATTGCATTTTTGTTTATATGCTTATGGTTTCAAAACTTTTTTGTATTTGAAGTGAATAAAAGGTTTTAAGTGAAAGGCTTTGTTTTTAAAATGTATAAAGCTCTAAGTATTTCAGAAGATAGCTCTCTCAAGTAAAATAAAAAAAAAAAAAAAAAAAAAAGAGCCTAGGTGCCAAATAAAAAAAAGAGAAAAGAAAAAGAAAAAAAAAAGAATAGAGAACTATCAATAAGAAAAAAATAAAGAGCTAAAATATTTTCAGTCTTTTCACTAGCTTAAAGAGTAAAGATGTTTTCGGTTTTGATTTGGGGTTTGCAAAGCTAATGCTTTGTTGATAAGGGTAGCATCTAAGAGAGTGAGTGAGCTTAAAAGAAAAGAGATGAGAGGGGTTTTAGGATCATTGGTTAGCGTATATGGATAGATGAGAATCTGATCATGTATGCATCAATTGCCTTTACCTTTAGCATTATGCACAAAGTTCATACCATTCTCGAGAGAAACCCGTTGCATTATGAAACCTTTCAAAATGAGATCATTCTATGCTCATAGCCTTCGCCCTTAGCCAAATGTGTTCTGCTTTAAAGTGCATAAATTTGATTCACAGTTTGATCATTAATGAATGTTAAAGGATGAGCTTTGATTGTTTGGAATAGGAGAGTCATGATTTGAAATTCATTGTGTGATGAGTATGGCTAAGTTCTTTGGAGTATGAGTGTGTGCATTGCATCTTAGAAGTAATAACTAGGACGTTAAGATCGATTCATTTGAAAGACACCTTTGCAAGAGCTTGAACCCCCGTTTAAAAACTTCTCTCCCTTCTTGGGTTTTGTTTGCTTGAGGGCAAGCAAAAGGCAAGTTTGGAGGAGTTGATATTGCTGCATATTTCGTGTGTTTTGCATACATATAAGATAGTTTTTCATGCATTTACCTTGCACATTAGGCTAGTTTGCATCATCTTAGGTCCTAGAGCTCTTTTGCATAAACATTTGCATATTTCTTGCATTATGCATCGCATTCAGGTTGTTTTCGATTACTTTGGAGCTCTGGAGGATTCCTGGACGTGCTAAGGCTCGTGAGGAAGTTCGTGGATACTTGGAGAAATCAGGATTGCACGTTAAGGACCTGAGATCGAGTAGCAGATCGAGCAAGGCAGGTCGATCTAGACGAGATCGAATGTGGAGATCGATCTGAAGTACGTACGTAAATGACGCCATGCAGATCGAGGACCGGATCGAGCTTCCAACCCGATCAGCACAAGATCGACTCAGAGATTGAGGAAGAGCCATCCGATCCAAGACGGGATCGAGTTCCAGATCGAGCTTCGTACTCGATCCCAGACCAACCTTATCCGTCCAGCTGGTTTTGGACCGTAGCGAAGGGGGGGACCATTTGCAGTTTGGCCATTTTTGGCAAAAGGCAACAATCCCTTTCATTATCCCCATCCTGTCCACTACTTTTTCTATCTCTCTCATTTTAGACGAATCGCCATTGTAGACTTTCGAAGATTTTTCTTACTTTTATGTTTTGAATATTGAATCTTTGCTTTTAATCTACCGTTTTCATGTTTAGTCTATCATTTATTGCATTTTGTTCGGTTTACTTTATGATTAGTGAGTAGTTTCATCGGGTTTTCGGGGTTGAGAGGATTCAAAGGGGTTGAAAAGGTTTAAAGCTTAGTGTTTTCTTGTTCTTCATCGCCTTCTTTTCTAAGATTTGAGCACTTAAGGCTTAAAGACTCTCACGCCAAGATCTTCATGATCAGACGGATATCTTACCTTGACGGGATTCAGCTGTCCTGGAGAAGTCAAATCCTAGAGGCTAATCCTTCCTTTCCCACACGCCATGGTCGTTTAGGGGATTAGTTAGGCCGCGTGTTTGAAATCTATGTTTTATGCCCTCCAATCTCTTTTTCCACCAATAGCCATGGGTTTGGAGAAGAGAATGAAGGAGTAATCCATACCATACGCCATGGATGGATCTTGTTTTGTTTTCAAGGCCTAGAGAATCTCACAAAGTGAGTAGATCTAAAGTTTTCAAACCAAGCTTGAACCTTTGAAACCCTTGAACGTGAACCTCAACCCTGGACCCTCTTTCTTAGTATTCTCTCATCCATGTTAATCATTCGCTTGCTATCTGTTCGCATCTTGGTCGTTAGATTAATTTCTGTTCAAACTGTTAGTAGATCGATCATTGTTGCTCGATCTAGTGGTCGATCCCGTGGTCGATCCACTAGTCGATTTTTATTAATTCATAGCTTTGCATTTTAATCATTTCGCTTGTTCCTCGTAGTAGTTAGCTCGTTTCTAGTATTTTTAAAATAGTTTTGCTTTGCATTTGATCGTTGCATTTAGTTTTTAGCGATTTTACCAAACATTTATCATTTTAGCTTAGCTTTACTCATCCTTTGCATTCTTAGTGAACTTGCTACCCCTAGGTGTGGATTGATATCTCTCTTGCTCACTATACTACATCTCTGTGAGCATTAGAGCTTTGATAACCTCTCTGTTGCATCTTGACATATCATAACACTAAGAAAAAGGGTCTAGGGTCGAGGTTCATATTCATGGGTCTCAAAGATCAAAGCTTGGTTTGAAAACATTAGATCTACTCTTTCTAAGAGGTTCTCTAGGCCTTGAAAACAAAATAAGATCCATCCATGGCGTGTGGTATGGATCACTCTTTCATTCTCTTCTCCAAACCCATGGCGTTTGGTGGAAAAAGAGATTGAAGGGCATAAAACATAGATTTCAAGCAAACGGCCTAACTAATCCCCTAAACAACCATGGTGTGTGGGAAAGGAAGGATTAGCCTCTAGGATTTGACTTCTCCAGGGCATCTGAATCCTGTCAAGGTAAGATATCCCTCTGATCATAGAGATCTTGGCATGAGAGTCTCTAAGCCTTAAGTGCTCAAATCCTAGAAAAGAAAGGAATGAAGAACAAGAAAACACAAGCTTTAACCCTTTCGACCCTTTTGAATCACCTCAACCTTAAAACCCGAAAAGACTACTCGCTACACATTAAGTAAACCGAACAAAGCATAGAAGACGATCTACTAAGCATGATTAAAGATAGATTAAAGCAAAAGATTCAATATTCAAAGCGCAAATCCAAGAAAACTCAAGGATGGCGGAGATAATCACCCAAAAACTTGAGAGAAGACGATAAAAATATAAAGTTAAAACGCGTATGGGAAAAGCAGGATCGCCGCCTTCCCAAAATGGGCAAACAGCTCGATGGTCCCCCCCTCGCTAGAAGCTAAAAACGATTAAAGTAGTCTGGGATTGAGCAGGAGGCTCGATCTGGCTCTCGATCTTTGGCTTGGATCGGGTGACTTTGGTCGATCTCTTAGTCGATCTTGTGCTGATCGGGTTGAAAGCTCGATCCGGTCCTCGATCTGCATGGCGTCATTTATGTCCGTACTTCAGATCGATCTCCCATCTCGATCTCGGTCTCGATCCATTTCCTTGCATCGACTCGGTTACTCGATCTTCTGGTCGATCTCCTCTGGATCGACCTGTCGTGCTCGATCTGCTACTCGATCTCTGGTTCTTAGCATGCAAATCCTGAGTTCTCCGAGTGTCCACGACTCTGGATCGATCTGTCGTGCTTTTTCCTAGTGGTAGTTAACCCTCTTCCAGAGATTTTAAAATAGTTTTGCATCTCATTTGGTCATTGCACTTAGTTTTCTTCGATTTTACCAATCATTTTCCCGATCTGCTTAGATTTGATGAATACTTGCATTCCTAGTGTTCTTCTTGCTTCCTAGGTTGAATTCATACCTCTTGCATACTATACTACAACTATACGTTGCTTGAGCTTTGATATTCATTGCCTGTGCAAAATCCTTAGTATCACAGAACGAGAGTCAGATCGAGACCACGACTCGATCATCCAAGGATTGAGTAGAAGATCGAAGGAAGTGCTCGATCCATCCTACCATATCGACTTGAAGATCAAGCAAAAGAAGGCGATCTATGGAGAAGATCGAGTAAGCTGATCGATCTCGAGATCGATCTCTGGAACCTTCTCCGGCCAGCTCATTTTTGGAGCGTAGTGAGGGGACCATTAGAGCTGTTTGGCTATTTTGGGCAAAGGGCGGCTTGCACTTTGAAGATACACGCTTAGTCTTATCTTTTTCCAGCTTTCCTTTAGGCGATTCACCATTGTTCTGTTCTTGAAGTTTTTCTTGTTTTAAACCTTGAATCTTGTTAATCATTAAGTGTTTTTCGTTAATCGCTTTTGTTAATCATGCTTAGCTTTCTTTCTCTTGCATTTCAATCGGTTTCAAATATGAGTAGTGACTAGATTTCTTTTGGGTTTAAGGTTGGGGCGATTTAAGGGTTTAAAGGTTTAAGCTTTTGGGAGTTTTTCTTGTTCTTAACCTATTCTCTTCTAGGATTTGGGGTCTTAAAGCTTAGAGAGTCTTGGAAATGATCTCTATGATTCCAGGGCTTTCTTACCTTGACCGGATTCAGAGATCCTTGAAAACCAAATCCTAGAGACTAATCTATCCTCTCCCAAATGCCATTGTTGAAGAGGGGGTTAGTTAAGCCACAATTTGGGATCTTTGCTTAATGTTCTTTGACCCATCTTTTCACTACACGCCATAGGTTAGGAGGAAGGGTCAGAGAAAGGGGTCTTACCACACGCCATGGAAGATCCTAGTTTAAGTTCCTCAAGGCTTAGAGATAGCTCTTCAAAAGAGTAGATTTATGTTTTCAAACCTAAAGCTTGAATCATGAACCACTTGAATATGACCCTCAACCTTAGATCCTCTCTTTTTAGCATTTTATAACCTCTGTTTATCATTCTCTAGTCATAAAGCTTGCTTTTTTGATCATTTGAAGTCATTCATCTAAGTTGTTAGAAGTGTCCTGTTTTACCCGTTTCAGTGCTAGATTTTTTGTAATTAGTAGATTTGCATTTTAGAGTCTCTGTCTTCTTCTAGTAGTTCTTAACCCTCTTCCAGGGATTTTAAAATAGTTTTCTTAGTAGTTTGGTCGTTGCATTTAGTTTTTGTCGATTTTACCATCTATTTACCTGATTCTGCTTAGATTTGCTTAGCTTCTGTATTCCTAGTGTCTTTCTTCACCCAGGCTGGATTGATACTCTCTTGCACACTGTACTACAACTATAAATTGCTTGAGCTTTGATATTTAGACTCCCAAACAAAATCTGTCTATCAAATGGCGCCGTTGCCAACTTGGGTTTGTTAGAAAGCATTAGGATTTGGTGCTTAGCAAAGACTAAGCCTTTTACTTTTATTTTGGGTACTCATTGCTCTACCTTACTGATTGTCTTCTCAGGTACATGAATTTGCGCTCCAGTGGTGACAATAACCTTCTACAACCACTGGACAATATTCACCAACTCGGACACGCAAGATCAAGAAGAGCAAGAGAGCAAGCTCAAGCCTTTGAAGAGATTGTGCAAGCTGGTACAGTAGACTTTGCAAGAATGGACGAGCAATAACATCCTGAGGGACCTCCACCAGCTCACAGTGCCGTAGGAAGGGGTAATGGAAACCCCAACCACGCAGCTAGACCACCACGGATCATTGGTGCTGGTGATGCTCCAAATACACATCACAACCGCTTTGGGATCACTCCTCCACCAGTCCAAAACAACAACTTCGAGATCAAACCAGGCTTTGTCTCTATGGTTCAGAACAACAAGTTCCACGGGCTGGCTATGGAAGACCCTTTGGAGCACCTTGACAACTTTGAGCAAGTGTGTGGGATGATAAAGATCAATGGGATCTCGGAAGATGCATTCAAGCTACGGCTCTTTCCATTTTCTCTTGGAGATAAGGCTAGGCACTGGGAGAAGACCCTTCCACAAGGCACCATTACTTCTTTGGCTGACTGTAAGAAGGCGTTCCTCTCAAAGTTTTTCTCGACCACAAGAACATCTAGGCTGCGAAGTGAGATTAGCAGATTCACTCAAAGACAGAATGAGACATTCAGTAGAGCTATGGAGAGATTCAAAGACTATACAATTCAGTGTCCTCACCACGGCTTCAGTGAAGAGACTCTCTTGAGCACAATATACCGAGGAGCATTACCCAAGATCAGAATGTTGTTTGATACGGCAAGCAAAGGTAACTTTCTTCGTCAAGAAGTGGAAGAGGGTATGGAGCTTATAGAGAACTTGGCTTTGAGTGATGGGAATTACACCGAAGATTATGACCGAGCACCTAGAGGTTCTGAGCTGGAGTAACACAAAAAAGAGCTCAAATCGCTCCATGAGAAGATAGACAAGCTAGTGCTTGCGAATCAGAAGCAAGTACATTTCGTGGGAGAAGCTGAAAATGTCTTAAAGGAGTTAGAGCTGAGCCAAGAAGAAGCTATTTGGGTTGCTGGTCAGAACTACAACAAGCCACAGGGCTATTCTCAAGGCTACCAGGGCAACCACAATCTCTCATATAGGAGCACCAACGTTGAGAATCCAAAGGATCAGGTGTACCCCCCTCAACAAGGCAAGCCTTTTGTACCTTACAACAAAGGGTTTCAACAAAACAGTGGGTACCAAGGTCAGAGACAAGGGAACTTCCAAGGTCAGCAGCAACAACAAGGCAACAATGGCTACAATCCTATGTTTCATCCTGGTTTCGTTCCACAGCAACAACAAATGCAACCCCCACCTCAGAATCCGGTTCAAGCAATGTTTCAACAGTTGCTTCAAGGTCAAGCTTCCACAAATCAGAAATTTGTTAAGATGAACAACCGGCTAGACTCCTCTCTTACTGACGTCTCTACACAGATCACCAATCTGAACAACAAGATCAAGCAGTTAGTGAAAGGCAAAGCTAGTTCAAGCGGTCAAGGCAGCTTATTGGGCAAGTGTGAGCAAAATCCCAAGGAGTATGCAAACGCTATTACTTTGAGAAGCGGGAAAGAGCTTCCGCCAAGAGTTGCACCTAAAGCCAATGAGGACATTGTTGTTCAAGAGTGGGAGGGTAAGCTTTCAAATGATGAGGAGATTACGTTTGACAATGTGTGGATTGAAAGACCGAGGAAAGGCAAGGAAGCCGTTGTAGAGAAGAAAGTAGAGGAGGTGAGCAAAGAGAAAGATGCATTCGTTCCTCCACCATACAAACCGAAGCTTCCTTTTCCTGTGCGGTTCAAGAAGCAGCTGCTTGAGAAGCATAGAGCAGTGTTTGAGAAGAATTTGAAAGATGTTGAGGTCAAGCTGCCCTTAGTTGATTGTTTAGCCATGATGCCTAAATTTGCTAAGTTCTTCAAGGATACTTTAACTAAGAAGAGCAAGGATAGTGAAGAGGTTTTGGTGCTTAGTGAAGAGTGCAGCGCCATCATTCACAAAGAGATAGTTCCAAAGAAGCTTGGAGATCCAGGATCATTCACCATTCCTTGTGCTCTTGGTCCTTTGATGTTTGGGAGCTGCTTATGTGATCTTGGTGCAAGCATTAATCTTATGCCCCATTCCATTGCAAAGAAGCTCGGTTTCACCAACTTTAAAGAGTGTAGAATCTCTCTCGTGCTCGCTGATAGAAGTATAAGGCTTCCTGTCGGTATGCTTGAAGATTTCCCTGTGAGGATCAGTGGAGTTAACGTGCCAACCGACTTTGTTGTTTTAGAAATGGATGAAGAGCCAAAGGATCCTATTATCCTTGGAAGACTGTTTCTTGCAACCGCTGGAGCCATCATTGACGTGAGCAGACCCAAGAGTACGTTCACATCCTTGATTCTCGCAAGGTTGTGAAGAAAGATGAAGGCGGATGCCTAGAGATCGATCAGGAAATCGAGGACTTCACTCGATCCAAGACAAAGATCAACAAGAAGATCGAGGAGGTTGGTCGATCCGGTCAAGAAATCGATGAGGAGATCGAGAGAAGCAACTCGATCAGTTCAGAGAACGACTCAGTGAATCGATCCACTGCTCGATCCACATCAAATCGAGCAAGAGATCGATGTGAGTGCAATCGATCCGGACCAGAACGAGTGGAAGATCGAATGGGTGACTCGATCTCTGAGGAGACGAAGGTTTAGCAGCCTGAAAGCTCATGAATCGGGTTCTAAGGAGGCTAAAGAGGATGGCAACGTCAACACAGGCTACGAGGAGGACTGGAGCGAGCTGCTAGCCCCAAAGGTTGACCTAAAGGAGCTCCCGAATGGGCTAAGGTACGCTTTCTTGGGATCTAATGACACTTATCCCGTCATTGTGAATGAAAATCTGAGTGATGATGAGTTAGACTCACTCCTTAATGAGTTGAGAAAGTATAGAAGGGCCATTGGGTACTCTCTAAGTGACATCAAGGGCCTTTCACCAATGCTTTGTACTCACAAGATTCACTAAGAGAATGAAAACACTTCTTCTATTGAACATGAAAGACGCTTAAACCCGAATTTGAAAGAAGTAGTGAAGAAAGAGATCTTGAAACTGTTAGAGGCTGACGTGATATACCCTATCAGTGATAGCACATGGGTCTCTCCGGTCCATGTGGTACAAAAGAAAGGGGGCATCACGGTCGTTAAAAATGAAAAAGATGAGTTGATTCCTACAAGAACCATAACTAGAAATCGTATGTGTATAGATTATAGGAAGCTTAACTCAGCTACTAGAAAAGATCATATGCTTGAAAGAATATCTAATCACCCATATTACTGCTTTCTTGATGGTTATAGTGGTTTCTTTCAAATACCAATTCATCCTAACGATCAAGAGAAGACAACTTTCACATGCCCTTATGGTACCTTCGCATATCGAAGGATGCCTTTTGGGTTATGTAATGCACCAGCAACCTTTCATAGGTGCATGATGTCTATCTTCTCTGATCTTATGGAGGAAATTGTAGAAGTTTTTATGGATGATTTTTCTGTGTATGGTGCGTCCTTTTCTGCTTGTTTGTCAAATCTTTGCAAGGTACTCAAGAGATGTGAGGAGACAAACTTGGTGCTGAACTGGGAGAAGTGTCACTTCATGGTGAAGGAAGGGATTGTACTTGGTCACAAGATATCTGAGCAAGGGATAGAGGTTGAGAAAGCAAAGATTGAGGTCATGATGAGTCATGAGCTGCCGGCTAATGTGAAGGGTATAAGGAGTTTCTTGGGTCATGCAGGCTTCTACAGGCGGTTATCAAGGATTTCTCCAAGATAGCTCGCCCCCTTACAAGGCTGTTATGCAAGGAAGCCGAGTTCGTGTTTGATGATGAATGTCTTCACGCTTTCAAGATTATCAAGGAAGTACTTGTCACGGCACCTATAGTACAAGCACCAGACTGGAGCTTACCCTTCGAGATCATGTGCGACGCGAGTGACTACGCCGTGGGAGCTGTTCTAGGGCAGAGGAAAGACAAGAGGTTGCATGTTATCTACTACGCCAGTCGTACCTTGGATGACACGCAAGTGAGATATGCTACAACCGAGAAGGAGCTGCTGGCCGTTGTGTTTGCTTTTGAGAAGTTCAGATCATACTAGGTGGGCTCTAAGGTGCCAGCTAGCTTCGACCTTCCCAAGCTTGACTACGAGCCAAGGACCAAGGCGGAGAAGTTTCTTGCTTCTGTTGTGGAGATGCAGCGGAAGGTGAATAAGTGGCAGAGCAAGATGATTAAGAGGCTCTCCAAGAAGATCAAGGTCTTGCAAGGGAGCCCACCTATGAAGTCTTCCAATGAGGAGGTGCAGCAGCCGAATAAGATGAGGAGATTAACTGGCGGGATTGAGATCTGTGAGCCCCAAGAAACGAACCAAGCTGCACGCCTCTCTCTTCATGAAAGCACGAGCAAGGATAAGGGCAAGGAGACCAGCCACGAAACTCCTAAGAAGAGCAAGAAGTCTGGAGCAACCTCAAGCTCCAGCCTTACTTAACTCCGAGGTACCAACAACCAAACCATAGTAAATACCATGCATCTTTTTCATTTTTTTTACTTTGTGTTTTGACTCCTCTAGACTTTGTTTGCCACTGAGACGGTGTCATTCATGTTTGGGGGAGTGTGTGTGTTATTTGACATGTTTTCTTAGATCTTATTTTCTGTTAGCATCCCTTGAGTCATCATGCATCATGTAAGGTATAGAAAATACAAAACAAAATGATAAAAAATTTTAAAAAATTTTTAAAAAATTCATGTAGTTGCATATTGCATTGTTAAAAATTGTAGGATTGAGTCTAGAATTTTTAAGCATTTAGGTTGTTTGCATTTGCATAAGGGGCAAAAGTTTTTCTTGAAAAGTGTTTTAAGCTCATGATTTGTTTCAAGGCCCTAGTTAGTATTCCTTTGATGCACTGTTCACACTTTGAAAGTAAGCTCTAACCATATTTGGATCATTTGTTTTGATTTTTGTGGCTTAAGTTGAATATTCATGAATTGAATCCTTTCCTAATAAGTGAGAACCTTAAATTGAACTTTTAATTATCATACTTATGCATTTGAAAAAAGATATATGGATCACTTATACATATTTAGGCTTTCTTCTTCCTTTCATCACTCTCTTGTAAGCCTAAATAGACTTCCCCACCTTTACCCTACGCTCCTTTCAACCCAATTTTCTTGTGTGATAAATCTTAGTGAGGCCTCTTTTCGGTTGAACTTAGCATAAAGTGTTAGGTTGAGGCGACATGATTAGGCTTTCATATTGATGCTAGCTTTGCATTTTCACTACAAGAAAACAGTCAGTTTGCGACTACAAGGTGTGACTAAAACGATAGTCACAAAAATAAACGACTACTTCACGACTATTTAGCAACAAATATTGCGATTATAAACATATAGTCTCAACATAGTCACTAATTAGAAACAACGTAATGTAGTAGTAAAATAGTCGTAGATTTACGACTGAGTAGCTACTAATCAATGGACGCTAAATATTAGTCGCAAAATAATCGTATAAGTTGCGACTATATTACGACTACAGAGTATGTCGGCAGAGATTGCGACTAAGTTGCGACTAACTCTGTAAGATCGTTAAATATTAGTCGCAAAATAGTCGTAGAGTTGCGACTACATGGCGACTACAGAGTATGTCGGCAGAGGTTGCGACAAAGTTGCGACTAACTCGTCATGTGGTCGCAATATAGTCACAAAATAGTCGTACCCTTTGCCGACATAAAAACCGGTAAAACACGTTTTCTGCGTTATGTGGTCGATGTGATTTTCCTTGTAGTCGAAATATAGTCGCTTTGTAGTCGTACATATTTCTATATATATGTACCATCCACCGTTCTCATTGCATAGAAATTATTCAGAATGTGCTTGATAAAAAAAAGTGGGAAAGCGAGTATATTTTTATATTTTTAGTAGAAATAAAGAGAGAATATTTGATAAAAAAAATCAAGAGAGAGTAATTTTTATTATCTGTATAAGAGTGATTTGTCAAAAAAAAGAGTGATAAACTTTTTTACTTTTTATATAATGTCAGAGAATTACAATTATAGTAATGGTCGGGAGTGGATGTATAAAAGGATAAATGAAGAGACGGAAAACTTTTCGGCAGAGTTCAAAATGGGGGTCGATCAATTTATGGCATTTGCAAATAACCAGCCTCTAGCGCAGAGCAATAGGTGTAAGTTTTACTGTCCTTGTAGTGGTTGCAAAAACAACAAATTTATCTCGGGGGAAAAAAAATGGAATCATCTGTATAGTAGAAGATTTATGCCAGATTATTATATTTGGTATAAGCATGGAGAAGAAATCAATATGAATTTAGGAATGAGTTATGTTAATACAACCGAAATAAGTGGGAGTGAAGAAGTGGGTAATGTAGTAGAAGATAGATATGTAGATATGGTGAATGATGCATTTCGTGATACCGAGCATTTTGATAACTATCACCAGTATGATAATTATCAAAATGTAGAAGAACCGATACATAACCATTCCCAAAAATTCTACGACTTGTTAGAAGGAGCAAAAAATCCATTATACGATGGTTGTCACGAAGGTCACTCGCAGTTATCCTTAGCTGCTCGAGTCATGCAAAATAAGACAGATTATAACATGAGTGAAAAGTGCGTGGATTCAATTTGCGATATGTTGACAGAGTATTTATCAGATGGAAACCAGTCAACCGGTTCACATTACGAGATAGAAAAATTGATGCGCAATTTAGGCCTACCATATTATACAATTGATGTTTGTATTAATAATTGAATGATCTTCTGGAAAGAGGATGAAAAGTGGGATAAGTGTCAGTTCTGTGATGCACCAAGATGGAAGCCGAACAACGGACGACGGAGAACCAAAGTTCCATTTAGTCGTATGTGGTATCTGCCAATTACTGATAGATTGAAAAGAATGTATCAGAGCAAGAAGACCGCAGCGGCTATGAGATGGCATGCTGAGCACAAAGCAAAGGAGGGAGAAATGTGTCATCCGTCTGATGCAGCAGAGTGGAAATATTTTCAAGACCTACATCTCCAGTTTGCCGAAGAACCCCGTAATGTTTATCTTGGATTATGTACAGATGGATTCAATCCTTTTGGCATGTCTCGTAATCATTCATTATGGCATGTGATCTTCACTCCGTATAATTTACCCCCTGGTATGTGCATGAATACAGAGTATTTGTTTCTAACAATTCTGAACTCTGAGCCAAATCATCCGCGAGCTAGTCTGGATATCTTCCTCCGACCTCTTATTGACGAGTTAAAAGAATTGTGGTATTCTAGAGTCGATGCATACGATGTATCCTTGAATCAAAATTTTAACTTGAAAGCAGTGCTTATGTGGACGATAAGCGATTTTCCGGCTTATGGCATGTTATCAGGATGGACGACTCATTGTAAATTGTCTTGTCCAATTTGCATGGAAGATACAGAGTCATTTTATCTCCCTAATGGAAGGAAGACGTGTTGGTTTGATTGTCATCGGAGATTTCTTCCTCAAGATCATCCACTGAGGAAGAATAAAAAGGATTTCTTGAAAGGAAAACACGCTTTGAATAAGGATCCACCTCAGTCTTTGACAGGTGAGCAAGTTTACTACGAGCGGTTAAATGGTGTTAATCCACCACAGACCAAAAACTGTGGTGGAAATGGTCATGAAAAGAAGAAGACTGGCTATGGGAATCAGCATAACTGGCATAAAGAAAGCATATTCTGGGAGCTGCCGTACTGGAAAGACTGAATCTTCGACATAACCTTGATGTAATGCATATAGAGAAGAATTTTTTTGACAACATCATGAATATTCTTATGAGTGTGAAAGGTAAATCAAAAGACACCATCATGTCACGAAGGGATATAGAACGCTTCTGTTCTCGACCAGACTTACATATTGATAGTGATGATAAAGCTCCTTTCCCCGCATTCACATTGACAGAAGAAGCCAGAACAAGTTTATTGGAGTGTGTGAAACATGCGGTTAAATTTCCAGATGGTTATGCGTCAGACTTAGCTAGTTGTGCTGATATGGTTAACGAAAAGTTTTCAGGCATGAAGAGCCATGATTGCCATGTTTTTATGGAGCGTCTACTACCATTTATCTTTGCAGAACTCCTAGACCGGAACGTCCACCTTGCATTATCAGGTACCAATTACTTATAGCTCTATGAAAGATGCAACATTTAATTATACCTCATATCATATTAAAGTAACCATTAACTTATTAACTTGCTGTTTAAATATATAATGTAGGAGTTGGAGGATTTTTCCGTCACTTATGTTCGAGAACTTTGCAAAAAAGTCACGTCCAACTTCTAAAACAGAATATAGTTTTAATCATATGCAATTTGGAAAAGATATTTCCACCATCATTCTTCGACGTGATGGAGCACTTGCCTATACATCTCCCCTACGAAGCTGAACTAGGAGGCCCTGTGCAATATAGGTGGATGTATCCTTTTGAAAGGTTTTTCAAGAAGTTGAAAGAGAAAGCAAAAACAAAAGATATGCAGCAGGATCGATTGTTGAATCATATATCAATGACGAGGTAGCTTAGTTCTCAGAGCACTACTTTGCCGCACATATTCAAACGAAATCAAGGTAAATGTTTAAATTAATCAAATTTCAAGACACATGTGGTATATATTCTAATGTGAATTACTTTTCACACATTTTGGTTAGGCTAACAAGATTCGACGAAGGTGAAGTTCCCGTATATCATGTCCCTGGAGTACCTGATATATTTACTCACATAGGTCGACTAAGTGGGGAAATGCATGAAATATGGCTTTCAGAAAACGACTATCGATGCGCACATGCATATGTTTTGCGAAATTGTGATTATTTTCAGCCATTTGAGAGGTATAATTTCGCATGTTTTCACTTACGTTTTACTATATTCCACTATGATGATTTTTCATATGTGTTGGTCTTATACAGTATGTTCGAAGCTTATATTTCTGCAAAATATCCAGAACTCTCTGAAAAAGAACTCTCCGCGAAAAGAGCTGACGAATATAGTGCATGGGTGAAAGATTATGTATGTCTAAATAATATTCATATCCATGTATATATTATAAATTTGTCTGTATGTATTCTTTTATATATTGATAAGGAATAGCTATATGCAGGTCAATTACTGGAGCGCCACAAATTCATTTCCTGCTTGGGTTAAAGAGATAGTGCATGGACCCGTGAATAAGGCCAAAACCTGGCCTATCTATTTCACAAGAGGATATTTGTTTCATACGCAGAATCACGGCGAGGGACGAAAGACATGTAACTATGGCGTATGTGTTAAAGGAGAGAATTATACTAATGCATCTGATGAAGCTGATTTCTACGGGACCTTAACTGATATCATACAACTTGAATATGAGGAGATAGTTGGTTTGAAAATCACACTTTTTAAGTGTACATGGTATGATCCTGTTATTGGTAGAGGCACTCGGAGGAGCAATGGTGGAATTGATGTTCGTTCATCAAGAAAATACAATAAATACGAACCATTTATTCTAGGTACGTATACATAAATGTTAATATATATATATATATATTTATATTTATATTTATATTTATATTTTCATATATTGATATTACACAGCTTCTCAAGCGGATCAAGTTTGTTACGTCCTGTACCCATATACAAAGAAACCAAAGCACTCGTGGCTCAATGTTGTAAAGGTGAATCCGAGGGAAAATATTTCAGGAGAATACAAAAATAAGGAACCAATTGTTTTGCAACAAGAAAATGATGATGTTGTACTTTTGACTACAATTGACAATATTGAAGTCGGAAATTTGGTACAAGAGATGAACCCAATAGATCTCGATTACGATGTTGGAGATGCAGAAAATGAAGATGAATTTCAATGTAATGAATCATCATCTGATGATCATGATAGTGAAGACGAAATTTACTAATTTTGCTATCACTTTGTGTAATAAATATTTTAACTTTGTAAAATTTTAAGATTTAATATTTTATTCTAAAAAAAATCAAAAATTTTATTAAATGTTTGAAAACCAACATCAAAATTTAAAACAAAAATCAAAATTATTCAAAACTATATTATAACCAAAGCTTAAACAAAATTAAAATTTTAGCAAATCTATTTATATTTCTATATATTAATAACCAAGTTTTTTTTTGAAAATTAAATATCAAATTTCATTTGAAAACTATTTTTCTAAACCAAAACCAAATTTTAAAACTAAAATCAGATTTACCCAAACCCAAATTTTGATTTCCCCGTAAAACCAAAACCAAATTTAAAACCAAAATTCCAAACCCAAATTTCATCAAAATTTGGTTTCCCCCTAAAACTAAAACCAAAACCCAAATTTATGCCTAAACCAAAATTCTCAAAAACCAAATACCTAATACCTCACTAACCCGTCACTCTCTTCTTCGCTTCTTTCTTCTCTTTGCCGATTAAGAACCCTGATTCCCAAATCCTCTCTAATTGTGTTTCAGAGACAACCTGCCATTCTTCTTCTCTTCTCCTTAACCACGATTCTCGAATCTCTCTTTCCCTCTTATTCTCAAACTCTGTATTATATCTTTGTCTCTCAATTTGGAAACTCAAACCATCCACTCCCAAATCGATTTCACCGATGAAGAACCAAGGACGAGGCAAGCTTAGACGTCGCGGTGCTCCGAGACTAGCCGCTCCAAACATATCTCAGAGACCAGGAGGATCCACGCCGTCGAGAACTCCCACCCCTCCACCAGGCCAATATAACTTCATGCCATCGTCCCAACCTTCGGTAACCGAGATGCCCCAACCTCAAGTCCCCATCTACTCACCTCTGCCACATTTCCGAGACTTTCCTCCGCCCCAACAACTTTTCCACGATCCTCAATCACAACACCGCGACATCGGAAACTCCTCATCACTTCAAAATCAGAACTCTCGTTCGCCTCCACTTCAGCCCCCTCCAGCGTCAACACATCATCATTCTCAAGCTCAGAGCAATCGATTTTCGGCATCTCACAACATCCATTGCGAAGACGATGGTGAAGACGATGGTGAAGACGAAGGTGAAGACAACGGTGAAGACGACGATGGAGTACCTCCAGCTGAGTCGGTTCTCCAGGAAGACCTACGGTGTCTTCTGAATTCTATCCTTCTGGTGCCAGGCCGTGAAAAATTTACCACCGTGCTATCTCTTGAACGGAAGCCAAACACAACTTGGTATGATCATTTACCCTTTCCGTTTCTTAATCAGTTTGAGTCTAAGTTTTATTGCAATTGAGTCTGAGTCATAGTTTCTTAATCTGCGATTTATGATTTGTCATATGCTTTTGTTCTTCTCTGCGTATGTTATGTAGTGTAAGAGTTAAATCGATTTGATTCGTTTTGTAGTATAAGGGAAATTGATACAAAATTTGGTTAATGCTCTGATCTGTATTGTTTTGCATTTGACTATTGCTTCAAAGCGACCAAGAGCAATCCGTAGCATTTAGCTCCTAGGAGCAATTGTTCAACGATTGATTTGTTTTAGTTCAACGATTGACATATGCTTATGTTCTTCTCTGGCATATGTTCTGTAGTTGTAAGAGTTAAATCGATTTGATTTGTTTTGTAGTCTAAGGGAAATTTGTTATGAAATTTGGTTTGAAATTGCAATTCCTGGCATATTATTTTGTTCTTCTCTGCATATGTTCTTGGCTAATATTTGATATGTTCGTTTAAGGTATATATGAAGTGTTTTTGTAAATATGTAGTTTGATTTTTAGATATGGGATTATGTGTGCTCTGCTCGTATAAGGTATATATGTTCATTTAAGATTACTTACTTTTTTTATATAAACTGTCTCTGTTTCTCTGCTTATTGCTGTAAGACAATCTGATACGTTTCATGTATCATTTTAGTGCTTCTGCTAATGAGTGTTTGTTTGCTTATAAGTATATGGTCTCGTTACTTGATTTCTTTTATTCACTTATTTGCTTACTATTTACAAATTGTTTTTTGCTTGAAGGTTTGGTCGTGACAAAGGATCCTTGGTCCGAGAGATTACTAAAGTCTTTACAAACAAATTTGATGGTCCCTATTATAGCTGGAAAGTTGTGCCTCGGGACAGACAAGAAAGATTTTTCATTGAGTTCGCGGTAATGGTTTCTCTCCTCTTAATTTCCTATATATGCGTTTTCTTTTATTGTTTTCACTAATCAATCTCATGTATGCGAAATGTAGAAAACCCACACATGGGATCCCTTAATCTCAGGGACAGTTCAAAGGCAGTTTGAGAAGATATGTCAACGCCGGATGAAGGGCATGGTTAGCACTGTGCGCACTACCAGAAACGACCCAATTGGATTGAGCAAACACTCTGGACACAGATGACCACCGAGTGGGACACAGAATTAGCAAAAAAAAGGAGCAAAACCTATTCTAAAGCTCGTAAGTCCGAACGCAAAGGACTTGGTCCTCACATACACTTTTCTGGCCAGAAGTCGTATCTACAAATCCAACAGGAAATGGTAATTTACATTTACATATCTACACTTTCTATATATTTAACTTCTGCAAATTTAAAGTCTTTTCATTATATAAAATTTCAGGAAGAAGAGTTGGGAAGACCAGTGAGCATTGGTGAGGTTTTTATCAAGACCCATACAAAACCGTATGGGACCTTTGTCGATGTAAAAGCCAAGAAGATCGCTGAAATTTATGAGAACAATGTCAAAGCTAAGTTGTCCGAGCTCGAGCCACATAATTCAGAAACTTTGAATGGTGATCCTCAACCTCACGATCTCCCCATAGATGTGTACAACGAGCTATTTCTGCTGGTAAATATACATTCTTCACTAACTTGTTTCATTTTTCATCTTACACATTGTACATTATAACTTATTTTCTTTTGGCAGTCCACTTTCAGGGATAAAAGAGGACGTCCTTATGGCTTTGGAAGCCTCAATCATTCTCATGTCAACGGCAAGCGTATGCACCCAGGAAGCTCTTCATGATTTGTAACACTGGAACAACAACTAGAAGAAGCTAAACGTAAGATAGAAGAGCAGGTCGCTTATAATACTCAGCGTGATGCCGAGACTGCTGCCCGTGAAGCAGAGAGTTCGCGAAAATTGGCTAAGCAACAAAAGGAGATCCAGCGCTTGTCCTTGGTGGAGAAGTTCCTGCGCGCAACTAATCCAGAGTTTGTAGACTTCATGGCTTCTCAAGCGGCTCCATCAAGTGCAGGTTCGACCCAAAACACAGCTCCCTCTCTAGTTCTTTCTTAATTTACTGCTGTTTTAGCCTTTGTACTGAAGACTTTAATGGTTTTATGTTTTGGTAACTCCACTGTTGGGAGTTTTGGTTTGTAAACAAATGCTGTAGACTTAATGTTTTTATGTTTTGGTAACTCTACTCTTGGAGTTTTGGTTTGTATAAACTGGTTGATAACTATGTTATAAATTATTTTGCATTTTGTATATTTGTTATTCTAAAGAACTCGTATTAATAATGAACCAAATTAGTAATTTGTGTACCAAACCAAATATCAATTCCAAATTTTAAAAACAAATAAGTCATTAATTAGTCACATATTAGTCACAAAAGGTTGCAAGATAGTGACAAAATAGCCGCAACTAGATTACAATTCTACGTTTTAAAAGTTCGATTATTGGCTAAATTAGTCGTTATATTCGTCACTAAATAGTCTCGTAGTAGTCGCACATTTTAGTCGCAACTTAGTCGGTGTATGGTCACTAGGTTAGTCGCAAATTAGTCACTACATGTTGCGACTATTTTCCGTCTATTTAGCAACCAAATACTGAACTCGCATATTTGTCGTAAAATAGTCGCAAATTTACAACTAATATGCGACTATTTGCTTTTGCGCCTCAAGATCGGTGACTTTTTATTTTAATCGCTAAATAGTCGTAACAATCGTATGTGTGACTATTTAGCGACCATATCACCAGTCATTAGTTGACTGTTTTCTTGTAGTGTTTGAAGCTAGTTTTAAGCTTAAAATAGGGAGGGTGTTCATGGGAATTTATTTGTTTTTGTTTCGGTTTAAAGGGTTTGATGTTCGGAACTTGAGTAAAAGGGTTCAATGGTTTTAAGTGGTAGGCCTTATGTTTTAAAATGAAAGCTCTAGTTTGAATAAGAAGGTAGCTCTCAAAAGAAAAGAAAAAGAAGAGAAAAGAGCCAAAAGGCCAAATGTTTAAAAAGAAAAAAATGAGTAGAGAGCTATCAAAGTTAAAAAAAAAGAGCTAAGTATTTTTATGGCCTTACCACTAGCAAAAAAGGTTTTAAAGTGATGTGTTTATTTGGGGTTTTGCTAGGCGTCTTGCCTTGTTGATAAGGGTAGTCTTTAGGTGGTTGAGTGAGCTTAAAAAGAAAAGAAGAAAATGAGAGAGGGTTCTAGGATCATTGTTAGTGTATATGGGTAGATGAGAGTCTAGTCATGTATGCATCAATTGTCTTTACCTTTAGCATTATGCATAAGTTCAACTATTCTTTGAGATAACCCATTGTTTGAATCGCCCTTATAAATGAGATCATTTTTATCTCATAACCTTTGTCCCTTAGCCAAATGTAATCGGTTTTAAAGTGCATAAGTGTGATTCATAGTTTTAAGCTTAATGAATGTTAAAGGTTAGGATTCTTGGATTGTTTGGGATATGAGAGTCATGATTTGAGATTCAACATGTGATGAATATGGCTAAGTTCTTTGGAGTATGAGTTTGTGCATTCCATCTTGAATTGATTCATTTGAAAAACACTTTTGCAAGGAATTTGAGCCCCCATTTTTAAAACCTCTCTTCCTCTCTTGAATTTTGTTTGCTTGAGGGCAAGCAAAAGGCAAGTTTGTGGGAGTTAACATTACCATATATTTTGCATATTTAGCATGCATTTAGAGCTAGTTTTCATGTATTCATCTTGCATTATAGGCTAGTTTCTACCATTTGTTGCACTTTAGGTTCTAGATCACTTTGCATTCGCAATTTGCGCATTTTTGCATTTTTCGCATCATTATCAGGTTGTTTGAGACACACTGGAGTTGTGGAGGTTGCGTGGACGTGCATAGGATCGAGGGGCAGCTTGTGGACACTTGGAGAACTCAGACGTTCAGCAAAGGACCCGGGATTGAGACTCAGATCGAGCTAGGCAGGTCGATCTAGATGAGATTGACCAGAAGATCGAGTGACTCAAGTTGTTTCAAGGAGGAGGATCGAGACCAAGATCGAGAGAGGAGATCGATCGCGAGTATGGACGTGGATGACGCCATGCAGAACGAGAGCCAGATTGAGACCATGACTCGATCATCCAAGGATCGAGTAGAAGATCGAAGGAAGTGCTCGATCCATCCAACCAAATCGACTTGAAGATCGAGCAAAAGAAGGCGATCCATGGAGAAGATCGAGTGAGCTGATCGATCTCGAGATCGATCTCTGGAATCTTATTCAGCCAGCTCATTTTTGGAGCATAGTGAGGGGATCATTAGGGCTGTTTGGTTATTTTGGGAAAAGGGCGGCTATCACTTTCAAGATATACGCTTAGTCTTATCTTTTTCCAGTTTTCCTTTAGGCGATTCGCCATTGTTCTGTTCTTGAAGTTCTTCTTGTTTTAAACCTTGAATCTTGTTAATCATTAAGTGTTTTTCGTTAATCGCTTTCGTTAATCATGCTAAGCTTTCTTTCTATTGCATTTCAATCGGTTTCAAATATGAGTAGTGAATAGATTTCTTTTGGGTTTAAGGTTGGGGCGATTTAAGGGTTTAAAGGTTTAAGCTTTTGGGAGTTTTTCTTGTTCTTAACCTATTCTCTTCTAGGATTTGGGGTCTTAAAGCTTAGAGAGTCTTGGAAAAGATCTTTATGATTCCAGGGCTTTCTTACCTTGACCGGATTCAGAGATCCTTGAAAACCAAATCCTATAGACTAATCTATCATCTTCCAAACGCCATGGTTGAAGAGGGGTTTAGTTAAGCCACTATTTGGGATCTTTGCTTAATATTCTTTGACTCATCTTTCCACTACACGCCATAGGTTAAGAGGAAGGGTCAGAGAAAGGGGTCTTACCACACGCCATGGAAGATCCTAGTTTAAGTTTATCAAGGCTAAGAGATAGCTCTTCAAAAGAGTAGATATATGTTTTCAAACCCAAAACTTCAATCTTGAACCACTTGAATATGACCCTCAACGTTAGATCCTCTCTTTTTAGCATTTAAAAACCTCTGTTTATCATTCTCTAGTAATAAAGCTTGCTTCTTTGATCATTTGAAGTCATTCATCTAAGTTGTTAGAAGTGTCCTGTTTTACCTGTTTTAGTGCTCGATTTTTAGTAATTAGTAGATTTGCATTTTAGAGTTTCTGTTTTCTTCTAGTAGTTCTTAACCTCTTACAGGGATTTTAAAATAGTTTTCTTAGTATTTTGGTCATTGCATTTAGTTTTTGTCGATTTTACCATCTATTTACCCAATTCTGCTTAGATTTGCTTAGCTTCTGTATTCCTAGTGTATTTCTTCACCCAGTCTGGATTGATACTCTCTTGTATACTGTACTACAACTATAGGTTGCTTGAGCTTTGATATTTAGACTCCCAAACAAAATCTGTCTACCTCCTCTGTTTTTAGTTCATATCGAAATTGATGTGTTGTTGCCTAAGGTTTAGTTATTTTGCTTGTTGCTTACTTTTTGTTACGTGTTTGCTTCAAGTTGCTTTGATTCTTTAGGTTGCTAGACATTTAAACTCTTTATATCTGCTTGAATTAAGAGCTCTATTGCACTCTTTTTGATTCAAACTTCCTCTTATGGATTGACTAAACTCAATAGTACAATGACTATTGCGGGTTGAGGATTAAGATAGGCCAAAAATATACATAACTCCTATATGTTAAAAGCTGCTCCAAGAGGAGAGACACATTGCAAGGCAGCTTGGAAGAGCAGTTTTTGGTCAAATTCCTTAGCTTCTAATCAGTTGTAGAATAGAGATCATGTATCAATCCAGTTTTGGGAGATGAGATGCAAACAATGCTGTAAGCTAAGCAAGATTGGGGTTTGATTATGTGATAATAAGTCTAACAACCTAATGGTGCAATAAAAGAAAAGCTTAAACTAAATGAAAGTGAACAGAACTAAATGATGAACTTAATGCAATGACTAAACAGGAATGTAAGCAAGAAATGACTACTAAAGCAAGAACTAAGCAAGATGACTTTGAAGACAATTTATTAAAAGCAAGACTCAAGGTTCTAAGCAATTGTGGGACACTGGTTTTCAAGAGAGATAAGAGGACTTTTTTTAAGGCATTCAACAATCATATATCAAGCAATCATTTCTCAATGTTATGCTCCTAGACAAGGTATCTAAAGGGAACCACTTGACGTTAATAAGCAATTCATATCCAACAAGATTGAAGTGTCAGACGCAGTTGTGATGGCGTATCCTTCAACCATGAGCATAAAGATCAGAACCATTCTAGCCTAAGAGATGCACCAATCAAGCAACTACTCTCTCACAAAGGCAAGATCTTTCAATGCATAACCATCAAGTCAAGAATCTCAAAACCAGCATTATCTAGCCCTAAGCGAATCATCTGGCAAGGTGAACTATCTCTTTAGTGTCACTGAACAAAGGAAACATAGACCAAGCTAGACTATTAAGCCAAATATGCGGAACTGTACTTTGAGAAGAGATAACAAGACATCAAGTGAACCATATGAATCTATCAAACCATATTTAATCAAAAGGAGCAAGCTTTATCAACATTAATCAATTTGCAAGAGAAGGAGATAATAGAGAACCATTAAACAATCCTAATCACCGCTTAATCACATCTTAGTCACCATTGATTTGGAGTTAAACATTACTAGAGGAGGTTAAAATGCAAAGATGATAAATATAATCTACCAAGATTCAAGAACAAAGATTAGAAGACAAGATTAAACCATAAAAATGCAAACTTTATTAAAGATCAAGATCCTTAAGGCAAATCGCCCTTTAAGGTTAAGAGAGTGTTTTTGAGAAAGCTAAACTTAGATAAAAATAAGACTTGATAAGGATAATTTTTTGTGGCTTCCTTTTGTAGTAGGGAGCCAAACGAAGCATAAAAAAAAACCTAAAAAGATAAGATAGGGTTAACAAAAGTCAAATGATCAACGCGGATGAGTTGCATCGAGGTTGTATGGTCGATGTTCTGCTCGATATGCGACCTCGATATGGCCCGTGCAGCGTGTATCGACGTCCTTCCTCGATGCTGGTCCTCGATGCAGACCAACGGCTTGGAATCCTCGTGCCGATCCTTCTCCTCTCGTCCTGCTGCTTGCATCGACCACACTCCACGGGTGTTCTGCTCAATATGCTTGCTCGATATGGACCAGACTTTGCAAGAACTCGACTTTTGACATCTTCTTTGATCATGAGCTGCTTCAATCTCCTCCCCAGCTCCAAGAAACTCCAAAACCATCACAAACTTGCACATGTATGCAAATGTATGCAATCCTAAGCTAAATGCATGCTATGTTGATTTTAAGTGCAAATGATACCTAAATGCTAAACTATAATGCAAACACAGAGGAAAAGATGCATGAAATGCTACCTAAAATGATCTAAAATAGCAAGCTATCAACACCCCCACACTTAGCTTTTGCTTGCCCTCAAGCAAACAAACACTTAACATGGTAATGAGGTTTAAATGGGAACTCATATCTTTGAAAATGCTAACAGTAAATCAAAATGAGTGCACTTGATGGAAGAATACTTTAAAAACTTACCCACTTTCATCACAAAACAAGAATAAGAATCATCACTAAGCTTTCAACCTTGACATGCTCATCAAATCAAACAACCTTTTTAACATTCAATTATGCTCAAACCGTGAATCATGCTTATGCAAATGCGAAAGTGTCACTTGGCTTAGGGACAAGGCGTAGTGGAATAAAAATGATCCTACTTCACAAACTGGTTTTGGTGTTTAAGAAGTTCTCTCAAGGAAAAGCATGGTTGTACCTTGGAAAAATGCTAAGGGTCCAAAAACAACTTACACATACAAAGGAAGACTCCTATCTACCCAAGATCTATAAGATGTGTTCGTAACTCTAGCTAAGCAATGAAAGACCTTCCTATGCTACCCTTTTTAAGAAGTTAAACCCTTTTTAAAACCCAAAAACTTTTCTTCTTCAAGCGCTTTGGAGGACACTTCTTCTTTTGAACTTCAAAGATTAAAAACAAGGGCTTCATTTTCATAAATCACTAGCATTAACAAAGATGTACTATCATAGTTCCCAATTTAAACAAGCAAGCTAGTCCTATATGAATGCATGAAGACTAAATCATATAAGAATGCATGAAAATCAAACTCTTTTTGTGAAGCAATTTTTGAAAAATTTTCAATTTTTTTTGGTTTTTTTTCTATGCCTTAGATGCTATGAAATCATGATGCATGGTTCCTATTATACTATGCAAATGCAAATGCAACCATCAACCTATCATACACCCTCCCCCATACTTAAATTACACAGTGCATGTGTAATAAAAATGCTAAGGAGAGTGTTCACAAACATCAAGCAAACACTCGCAATAATTAAAAAAAATGAGTGGTATTTACAATGGTCAGTGTAGTGTACCTTACTTCAGGTGGAGGAGTGGTGAGAGTCTCAACTCTCAAATGCATGGGAAGGTGAAGCTTCTTCTTCTGGTGGAGTTTGCTGTCTAGTCCTTCTCTTCTTTCCTTTTCGCCTTGGAGCAGCTACATGAGATAAATGCATGGCCGGTTCTTGGCCGCTCAGTGATGCTTGTGTTCTTGGCCGCTCACTGATGTGGAATGAGTGTCTCTCTTGGACTGTCCTCTCTGGTGTGTTTTCAGACATGTCTTCAGCATTATATCCTATTCCTTGTGGCTCTGTTTGGATCGCTTGATCAGATCCCTTGGCTGATGAAGATCCTCCCAACTTCTTCTTGAGCTTCCTTACTTTCTTCTTCAAATAGTCAACCGATTTCTTGCTTGCTTTGACTGTCTTCAGCAAACCTCTGATGGCTTTGTCCTGGAAGTGGTTCCATCTTTGAAGAAGCCTGTTATGCTCATGTGCAGCCTTTGAAGCTTCAGATGTGCAGATCACATCATATGGGTTAAATGCATAAGGGCGGCTATCATAGTCTTCATGTTCTTCCTCTTCCATCCCTTGATGCTGAACCTGTTGTTCTTGATGCTGCTCGTCCATGTCTTCTTCCACATATGAGTCTCTAATGGTGCTCATGTTCTTCACTTTGCTTGGCCTCATCAATGGTGGGTCTGTCCTTGGGTCATAAAGCTAATCTTCTGTTGGCATGAATCAGATGTTCTCATATGATGTGAAGTTGGTTAAGCGCTGCTTTGGCAAGATGATCTTCCTCTTCCTGTTTTCCAGCTAAAACTGATATCCAAATCCTGTCTCAACAGCTCCTAAAAAGTATCCAATCTTGCTGAGATAAGGAACATCTAGGAAGATCATTGTAACATCTGGTGTGCCAACCTCAACTCCAGCACCAAGCAAGATTGGAGTGATCATGCCTCCAATGGCTATCTTTTGCTTCTTGTCTTTGGTGTTGAAAGCCCATTTCTTGCATGCTAGAAATTGCTACAATAGGATTGTCACAAGACCAACTCCTAAGCGCTCTCCTTGTATCTTCCCATGCCTTGTTTCAACCATTATGTTCTTCAAGCCATTCACAAGCAACCCCATCTCTTCTTCTTTGACCATACTTTGCTCTTTTCTGTAGAAGAGTGTGCTGGTGAGGACTCTATGAACATATCTGATAGCTGGATGGCGGATGCTAGCACTCTTCAGATGAACAGCTCTATAAGCATAATTTGCTATCTCTTCCCATACATGCCCTAGCTCATCATGCTTGAAGTGCATGTTTGTGCTCTTAACCTTGATCAAATCCAAAGATCTTTTCAAGCATCAGTGAACCCCATGGTGTACCATGCTCTGTTGGCTCTGAACTTGATGAATCCATTGCCAAAGTCTTCTTCTCTTACATCATACTCTTCATTAAACTTGTAGAAGTAGAACTTGAAGCTTGCATGGAACTCACAAGAAAGTTGCTTGTAAGTTGGATAACCAAGACTAGCAAATTTCTCCAGCCAAATGTTGCTCAGCAGCTCATCCACTTCAGGCTTAATTCCTAGCTCTCCCAACAGACTAGGATCAGCATATCTTGTGGGAGTGAAGTCCACTCTCCTCATCGCTCTCAAGTAGTCTTTCAGCTTTGGTGCTGCATCTTGGACTGGTTCTTCCTCAACAACTGGCCTCTTTCCCTTAGCTCTGCTTCTTGCAGCAACATTTGAGTCAGGGAATCTCCTCATTTGTGTTCGACATAGTACCTTAAAATGCAATGCTTGAAGCAAGAATTAGTAAAGTATTCTTTGTAAGCATTGTGCAGGAAATTAATTTTCAAAATTCAAGAAAGCAATGAAAATTTAGCAAAAAGTTTTAGCTCAAAAGGATAAATACAGCTAAAACTAAAGTTCCCACAATGGCAAGCAGCGATTGCACCAATTTTAAGCATATGAAGCTAAAAACAACATTCTCTCTCCACCAAACTATGAAAATGCATCAGATTCACCATCCCTAGTTTGAATAAGAAACATTTCAATGGTCAATATGCTGGAAAAACAATAGCATGCCTAGATTTGGCCATAATCTAAACATAAAATCAAACTAAGCACAAAAACAGCATTTTTCAAACATTTCAACCATAAAATTTCTAAGAAGAGCAACAATGGTGACATGCAAATCAAAACCATAAACAAAATTGTGCAAACAACGATAATCATTCATTCTAACGCATCCTACTTTAATTTAACACATTTAAACTCAAGAAACAAGGAATCTAGCAAAGTTTACATTAGTTCTTTGACCAAAAAGATGAAGTTCTAGAGAATGCAAAAGAGAAAGAAAGGATGCTTGAAAAAGAGATGTTTAGTTCGATATGGGTGTGTGTGGAGAGAGAGATGAAGATTGCTAGTTTTAATGAAAGAGGATAAGAGATATTTAGAAAAATCCAAAGATAATGAAAGAAAATCTAGATAAAATTTTAAAAATGCATGTGAGGGGGAAAGAAAATACTCTTTTACTGGCCATCAAGGCCCACAAAAAGGTTTTACTCGATTTACCCATGTAAAAAATTTCAAAAAATTCTTACACGGATCATATCGAGCAAAACACTCGATGTGGTACCTCGATGTGTACCATATCGAGGACGTCGGGTCCTGTGGCTCGTTGATGATGATCTGCTGCCTCAGGGGTTTTGTGTTCTGGTCAGCTTCTCCTTCAGGGCACCTTGCATCGAGCAGTCTCAGTAGATGTTCTGCTCGATGTTGTTGCTCGGTGTAGGGAGACACTTCGGCTTGCATGATCCTTCCCCTGGGCAATGCATGGCACTGTCTGGATGCTTGTTTCTGGATTGGCCATTGTGCATCAAGCAAACATGTTGGTGTTTTGCTCGATGCTACACCTAGATGTGGAACATCTCGTACATGGTTGCTGTTCTCTTTGGTGGTTGTTGTACCGGACACTGTCTTGCATCGAGCTGGCCGTTAGCACCCATATCGAGCAGAACCTTGGATGTTCTGGTCGATGTAACTCCTCGGTGCAACTCCATCAAGCAATCTGGTCGATGTACAGGTTGTAGCTCCTCGATGTACGGACTGGTGATTACATCGAGCAGGGTTTTTGGTGTTCTGCTCGATGCTACAACTCGATGTGATCTCCACCGTGTGTCTTGGTCGATGTACGGTCCATTCTCCTTGGTGTACGGACTGGGGCTTCAAGAGCGATCACATCGACAGGGGTTTTGGTGTTCTGTGCAGTGCTACACCTCGATGTGATCCTTATCATGCAATCTGCTCTGTGTACGGACTGGTCCTTCCTCGAGATAAGCTGTATCGAGCAGAAATGATAGATGTTCTGCTCGATATGGCACCTCGATTTGAAAACATAGTCTTCTTTCCTTGGCCTTTAAACCATTATTCACATCCATGGATGATATTTCTGCATATTTCGTGTGTTTTGCATACATATAACATAGTTTCTCATGCATTTACCTTGCACATTAGGCTAGTTTGCATCATTTTAGGTCCTAGAGCATTTTTGCATTAGCATTTGCATATTTCTTGCATTATGCATCACATTCAGGTTGTTTTCGGATACTTTGGAGCTTTTGAGGATTCCTGGACGTGCTAAGGCTCGTGAACAAAGTCGTGGACACTTGGAGAACTCAAGAGTGCATGTTAAGGACCCGAGATCGAGTAGCAGATCGAGCAAGGCAGGTCGATCTAGGTGAGATCGACCAGAAGATCGAATGACCAAGTCGATGCAAGGAAACAGATCGAGGCTGTGATTGAGTGAGGAGATCGATCTGAAGTACGAACGTAAATGATGCCATGCAGATCGAGTACCAGATCGAGCTTCCAACCCGATCAGCACAAGATCGACCGAAGTTATCCGATCCAAATGAAGATCGAGCCAGAGATCGACTGACCCGAGTCGATCCTAGACTAACCTTATCCGTCCAGCTGGCTTTGGACCGTAGCGAAGGGGGAACCAATTGCGGTTTGGCCATTTTTGGCAAAACGCAACAATCCCTTTCATTATCCTCATTTCTGTCTTTTCCTTTTTATCTCTCGACCTTAGGCGATTCGCCATTGTTAACTTTTGAAGCTTTTTGAGTTTTTGGACCTTGGAATATTTTGATTATCAAGCAAGCTTTCCTTTTAATCATGTTTAGTTTCGTGTAAATTGCTTTTGCTTCGGTTTTAATCATGAGTAGCGAGTAGTTTCTTTGGGTTTCCGGGGTTGAGAGGATTCAAAGGGGTTGAAAAAGGTTTAAAGCTTGGTGTTTTCTTGTTCTTCGTTACCTTCTCTTCTAGGATCTTGAGTATTTAAGGCTTAGAGAGTCTCACGCCAAGATCTCTATGATCTAAGGGATGTTTTACCTTGACAGGATTCTGATGTCCTGGAAAATCAGATCCTAGGGGCTAGTCTTTCCTTTCCCACACGCCATGGTTGTAAAGGGGGCTAGTTAGGTCAATATTTTGAAATCTGTGTTACATGCTCTTCAATCCCTTTTTCCACTAAACGCCATGGGTTTGGAGAAGAGAATGAAGAAGGGAGTCATACCACACGCCATGGATGATTCTTGTTTTGTTTTCAAGGCCTAGAGACCCTCACAAAGTGAGTAGATCTAAAGTTTTCAAACCAAGCTTGAACCTTTGAAGCCCTTGAACATGATCCTCAACCCTGGACCCTCCTTTTTATCACCTTCGCCTCTCTATTAATCATTGCTTGCCTTTTTAGTTCGTATCTCGTTCATTAGAAGTCAATCGCTTCAAACTGTTTCGTAGATCGATTCGTATTGCTCGATCTAGTGGTCGATCCAGTGGTCGATTCACTAGTCAATTTTTAGTTATTTTTAGCTTTGCCTTTTAGACTTTCTGCTTGTTCCCCGTGGTAGTTAACCCTCTTCCAGGGATTTTAAAATTGTTTCGCTTTGCATTTGACACTTGAATTTAGTTTTTAGAGATTTTACCAATCATTTACCATTTCGCTTAGCTTTGTTCATTCTCTTGCATTCTTAGTGAACTTGCTACCCCTAGGTGTGGATTGACACTCACTTGCATGCTATACTACATCTCAGTGTTGCATTTGAGCTTTGATACATCATTGCATTGCAAAAACCTGTTATCAAATGGCGCCGTTGCAATGGCTGAGCAAGAACACCCAGAGGGACCTCCTCCAGCTAACGGGGCAGTGGGAAGGGTTAATGGAAACCTCCACCACGCGGCTAGACCCCCACGCATCATTGGAGCAGGCGATGCTCCCAATACTCACCATAACAGGTTAGGGATCACTCCTCCTCCAGTGCAAAACAATAATTTCGAGATCAAGCCAGTGTTTGTTCAGATGGTGCAAAACAACAAATTTCATGGGTTAGCTTTGGAGGACCCATTGGTGCATCTTGATAACTTTGAGCAGCTTTGTGGAATGCTCAAGATAAATGGTATCTCGGAAGACAGCTTCAAGCTTCGCTTGTTCCCCTTTTCCTTAGGCGACAAGGCACGACATTGGGAGAAGACTCTTCCACAGGGCACTATCACTTCTTGGGCTGACCGTAAGAAAGCTTTCCTCTCAATGTTTTTCTCAAGCTCTCAGACAGCAAGGTTGAGAAGCGAGATCAGTGGTTTCACTCAGATACAGAATGAGTCCTTCAATGAGGCTATGGAGCGTTTTAAGGACTATACAATAGCCTGCCCTCACCATGGTTTCAGCAGAGAGACCCTATTGAGTACTATCTACCGTGGAGCACTTCCAAAGATCAGACTACTACTTGACACGGCAAGCAAAGGAAACTTCCTTGGTCAAGAGGTTGAGGAAGGTATGGAGCTCATTAAAAACCTAGCATTGAGCGATGGGAATTATTCTGAGGAATATGACCGTGCACCAAGAGGAGCTGATCTTGAAGCTAACAAGAAATAAATGAAGTCTCTCCATGAGAAGATCGATAAACTCATGCTTGCAAACCAAAAGCATGTACATTTTGTTGGGGATGCTGCGTATGTCTCGGATGAGCTAGAGCAATGCCAAGAAGAAGAAGCTAATTGGGTAGCCGGTCAGAACAACTATTAGCCTCAAGGTTACCCTCAAGGCTACCGAGGCAACAACAACTTGTCTTATAGAAGCACCAACGTTGAAAACCCAAAGGATCAGGTGTACCCACCTCCGCAAGCTAAACCTTTTGTGCCCTATAACAAAGGCTTTCAGCCAAGTGGCGGTTTTCAAGGTCAGCGGCAAGGTAACTTTCAGGGACAGCAGCAGCAGCAAGGAAACAAAGCGTATACTCCTACGTACCCTCCAGGCTTTGCTCCTCAACAACAGATGCAACCGCAACAAGTTGATCCTGTACAAGCCATGTTTCAGCAGTTGCTTCAAGGGCAAGCTTCAACAAATCAGAAGCTCGCCGATATGAACAACCGTTTAGACTCCTCTCTCACTGATGTCTCTACTCAGATAACAACTCTAAACAACAAGATCAAGCAGTTAGAGAAGGGTAAAGCAGGTACAAGTGGTCAAAGCAGTTTACCGGGAAAGTGTGAGCAAAATCCCAAGGAATACGCCAATGCAATGACACTAAGAAGTGGGAAAGAGCTTCCACCGAGGGTTGCACCAAAAAACAATGAGGACATTGTGGTTCAGGAGGGGGAGAATAAGTCGTCGGCTGATGATGAGATCAACTTCCACAACGTATGGATAGAGCGGCCAACAAAGGGGAAAGAAACCGCAGTAAAGAAGCAAGCGGAGAAAGCAACCGAGGAGAAGGATGAGTACATACCTCCACCTTATGTTCCTAAGCGTCCTTTTCTTGGTCGCTTCAAGAAACCACTTATAGAGAAGCATAGGCTCTTGTTTGAGAAGCATCTAAGGGACGTAGAGATCAAGCTACCTCTCGTGGATTGCCTTGCTATGATGCCTAAGTGTGCAAAATTTTTCAAGGACACGCTTGTAAAGATGAATAAGGAAAGCAAGGAAGTGCTGGTGCTTAGTGAGGAGTGTAGCGCCATTATACACAAGGAGATAGTCACGAAGAAGTTGGGAGATCCAGGAAGCTTCACCATACCATGTGCTCTCGGTCCTTTGACATTTCAGAGCTGTTTATGCGATCTTGGTGCTAGTATAAATCTGATGCCCCATTCTATAGCAAAGAAGCTCGGTTTTACCCGATTCAAAGACTGTAGAATCTCCTTGGTGCTAGCTGACAGGAGCGTGAGGTTACTCGGGGGTTTTCTTGAGGACCTACCAGTGAGGGTCAGTGGTGTAAACGTGCCTACCGACTTCGTTGTGCTTGAAATGGATGAAGAACCTAAGGATCCGTTTATACTTGGGAGGCCATTCCTTGCAACCGCCAGAGCAATCATTGATGTCAAGAATGGGAAGATAGCTCTACACTTGGGTAAGGATATAATGTTGGATTTTGATATCAACGAAGTCCTGAAGAAGCCCACCATAGAAGGACAAGCTTTCTACATCGAGGCGTTGGATTCTTTAGCGGATGAACTGCTAGAAGAGCTTGCACAAGAGGATCACTTGAAGCTGGCATTGACTAAGGAGCCAGGGAAGTTCGGTTTTCTGAGTAAAAAGACTTAGGAGTACGTTAATCTCCTCGATTCTAGGAAAGTTGTGCTAGAAGTTGAAGGCAGCTGCCTTGAGATCGATCAGGAAATCGAGGAGATTGGTCGATCCAGAGAAGAGAACGTCTCAGACGCTCGATCTACTACTCAATCCCAATCAAATCGAGTAAGTGATCGACCTGAGTGCAGTCAATCCAACAAGACAATCGATGGGAAGATCGAGGGAAGTCAATCGATCAGTTCAGAGAACGAGACGGGGAGAAAGGAGAGTACAGTTTCTTAAGTGAGAAGACCCAAGAGTACGTTAATCTCCCCGATTCTAGAAGAGTTGTCAAAGAAGATGAAGGCGGATTCCTAGAGATCGATCAGGAAATCGAGAAAATCACTCGATCCAGGACAGCAATCGACAAGAAGATCGAGAGAAGCCAATCGATCAGTACAGAAAACGAGTCAGGGACTCGATATCCTGCTCGATCCATATCAAATCGAGTAGGTGAATCAAGTGAAATTGCTCGATCCGGACCAGAACGAGTAGAATATCGACTGGATGACTCGATCTCTGAGGGGACAACGGTTCAAGAAGGCAGTCTTAAGGCTCATGTCTCGGGTTCTAAGGAGGCTACTGAGGACGGGAACGTCAACACAAGCCACGAGGAGGACTGGAGTGAGCTGCTAGCCCCAAAGGTGGACCTAAAGGAGCTCCCAAAAGGGCAAAGGTATGCTTTCTTAAGGCTTAATGATACTTATCCCGTGATTGTGAATGAGAATCTGAGTGATGATGAGTTGCACTCGCTCCTAAATGAGCTGAGAAAGTATAGGAAGGCCATTGGGTACTCTCTAAGTGACATCAAGGGCCTTTCACCAATGCTTTGCACTCATAGGATTCACTTGGATAATGAAACGCCTCTTCTATAGAACACCAAAGGCGTTTGAATCCTAATCTAAAGGAGGTCGTTAAGAAAGAGATTCTTAAGCTGTTAGAGGCTGACGTGATCTATCCCATAAGTTACAGCACGTGGGTTTCCCCTGTACACGTGGTGCCTAAGAAGCGAGGGATCACGGTCATTAAGAATGAAAAAGAGTAGCTTATACCTACTAGGACTATTACAGGACACCGTATGTGTATAGACTATATGAAGCTTAATCTTGCTACTAGAAAGGATCATTTTCCTTTACCTTTTATTGATCAAATGGTTGAGAGGCTTGCTAATCATCCTTACTATTGCTTTCTTGATGGATATAGTGGTTTCTTTCAAATACCAATACGTCTGAATGATCAAGAGAAGACGACCTTTACATGCCCTTATGGCACCTTCGCATATCGAAGGATGCCATTCGGGTTGTGTAACGCACCGGCTACGTTTCAGCGGTGTATGTTGTCGATCTTCTCTGATCTAATAGAAGAGATGGTAGAAGTGTTTATGGATGACTTCTCTGTATATGGTGTGTCTTTTTCTGCCTGTTTGTTGAATCTTTGCAAGGTACTAAAGCGTTGTGAAGAGACGAATCTTGTGCTTAACTGGGAGAAGTATCACTTCATGATGAAGGAAGGGATCTTGCTTGGCCACAAGATATAAGAGAAAGGCATAGAGGTTGATAAAGCCAAAGTTGAGGTCATGATGAGTCTTGAGCCGCCGGTTAATGTCAAGGGAGTGAGGAGTTTCCTAGGCCATGCTGCCTTCTACAGGCGCTTCATCAAAGATTTTTCCAAGATTGCACGCCCCCTCACAAGGCTGTTGTGCAAGGAAGCTGACCATCAACGAAGCTCTAGTATCTGCGCCTATAGTGCAAGCACCGGACTGGACTCTACCGTTCAAGATAATGTGTGACGTGAGCGACTACACCGTGGGAGCTGTTCTTAGTCAGAGGAAAGACAAGCGGCTGCATGTGATTTACTATGCTTCACGTACCTTGGATGACACGCAAGCCAGATACACTACGACTGAGAAGGAGTTGCTGGCAGTTGTATTCGCCTTTGAGAATTTCAGGTCATACCTAGTGGGCTCCAAGGCCATCGTCAATACAGATCACGCAGATCTAAGGTACATCTATTCCAAGAAAGACACTAAACCGAGACTCTTGAGATGGATCCTTTTGCTCCAAGAGTTCGACATTGAAATCAACGACAAGAAAGGGATAGAGAACAGCGTGGCAGATCAACTATCTAGGATGAGAATCAATGAGTCTCTGCCCTTAGATGATTCGCTTCCAGAAGAACAACTCATGATGATCACTACGGCTGTTTGTGGAAGGCTAGAAGGGAAGTTTGAAGAGGGTCTGAGTTTCAAAGAAGAAGACTTGCCTTGGTACGCTGACATTGTAAACTTCTTGGCATGTGGAGAGGAGCCAACTCACCTTGATCATTACCACAAGAAGAAGTTTATGAGAGATGTTGCCTACTACTTATACAAGAGGGGTTGATAACTTGTACAGAAGATGTGTCTCTAAGGATGAATCTCAAGACATTCTACTTCACTGCCATGGATCTTCCTACGGAGGACACTTTGCTTCTTTCAAAACCGCTACAAAGGTGTTACAAGTGGGTTTTTGGTGGCCATCTATCTTCAAGGATGCTCACGAGTTTGTTAAGAGTTGTGAAGCGTGTCAAAGGGCAGGAAATATCACCAAGAGAAACGAGATGCCTCATGTTCCTATCTTTGAAGTTGATGTCTTTGACGCATGGGGGATAGATTTTATGGGTCCATTCCCATCTTCTTAGGGCAATAAGTACATCTTGGTGGCGGTTGATTATGTATCTAAATGGGTTGAGGCCATTGCTTTCCCTACAAACGACTCTAAGGTGGTGATCAAGCTCTTTAAAACCATCATATTCACAAGATTCAGAGTCCCTAAGGTTGTGATCAGTGACGGTGACAGCCATTTCATTAACAAAGTGTTTGAAAGCCTTCTAAGGAAGTACGGCGTGTAGCACAAGGTATCTACACCTTACCATCCTCAAACGAGTGGGCAAGTAGAGGTCTCTAACCGGTAGATCAAGTCTATACTCAAGAGGACAGTAGGTACTACTCGGAAGGATTGGGCGGCTAAGCTAGACGATGCTTTGTGGGTTTAACGGACCGCTTTCAAAACCCCCATTGGTACTACTCCTTTTACTCTTCTCTACGGCAAAGGATGTCACCTCCCTGTTGAACTGGAACATAGAGCATTGTGGGCTGTGAAGCAGTTGAACTATGATCTCAAGACAGCTCAAGAGAAGCGTTGATTCAGCTACACGAGCTCGATGAACTAAGGCTGGACGCCTACGGAAGCGCTAAGACCTACAAAGAGCGTACTAAGGCAGCTCATGACAAAAAGTTGGTTCATAAGGAGCTTAAGGATGGTAGTTTGGTGCTACTCAATGACTCAAGGCTGAAGCTGTTCCCGGGCAAGCTCAAATCAAGGTGGTGCAGACCGTTTGAGATCAAAGAGGTATTGCCCTATGGAGCCGTTACGTTGGTTGGAAAGACTGGGAATGCATTCACAGTCAATGGACACAGAGTAAAGCCATACATGGTCAGTGTATTCAGCAAGGAGAGCACTTCAATGCTTCTCCAAGACCCACCATCTGCCTAAACCAAGTAAAGTCTAGCTAAAGACGTTAAAGAAAGCGCACTTGGGAGGCATTCCCATGTCTATCTTGTATATATTTCTGCTTTCTTTCTATTTCAGTTTTATGTTTTTATCTTCTAAGTGTGTAGTAATGGGTGTAAGGGATTGCAGCACATGATCTTGGAGTCTAAAAGAGGCGAGAAGGGTTATGAATAGGCTAGAGATCGAGTGCTAGATCGACTCATCCTAACTCGATCTTTACTAGATCGAGGTAGTGAATCGAGAGGACTTAGTCGATCTAGACGAGATCGAGTAGACAGATCGAGTGGAACGGTCGATCACGAGAGGATGAACACCCTACACGTTAAACTTGAAAAGCAAACGAGGTGTGGATCGACCGAGTCACTCGATTCTCAAAATAGATCGAATGGTCTACTCGATCTGCCACTCGATCTAAGCCAAATCGACCCTCAGATCGATCACGTAGCTCGATTCAAGGACTAATGCCTGGTTGACCAAAAGTCAAGGAACGAGAGGGACAGTCGATCTGAGACTCGATGCAATTTGAATCGAGTCCCTGATCGATCAAACCTCTCGATCCAGCCAACATGGGCATGAGATCGAGTCCTAGATCGACAAAATGGACTCGATCTCGTGCGGAGGTAACAATTTCTTTTCCCTCTTTTCTTCTTTCCCTCCTGTTTTTAAATTCAAACATTGGTCAAGGCAGGAATCTTTGACCATGAAAGATGTGCCTTGACCAAGCTTTTTGTCAGAAACCACAAAACCTTGTCCATAGTTTTAAAACTTTGTTGGCCTTTATATTTTCAACCGCACACTCTCTCATTACTTGTGTTTCGAGAGTTTTAAAGCAAAAAGAGAGTGTGATTTTTCTTCCTAAGGGTCAACAACATCTTCTTTCAAAATCTTGCACAGGTATTTTCAGGTTTTAGTTTTAAATCTTTTGAAAAATTTCCTTTTCTTTGCATGGTTTGATTACTAGATGTTAGGAGTTTAGCGAATTTTTAAAACTAGCTAGATATTAGGAAAAATTCTGGATTTGCTCTTATCTCTAGATTTTCTCCTCTATTTTCTTACCAGAATTTTTATAAATTCCCCAAAAATCTAGGGCATTAGTTAAACCCTTTTCCTTCTCGCTTGCTGTTTCTTTCAAAATTCGCCGCCCTTGCTCATTCTCTTGCTTGAGAATTGTGTTTCAGGTACTATGGCCCGAAAGAGAACGAGAGAGGAGATAGAACAAGAAGGAGAAGGTCAAGAGGAGTAACAAGTGGTTCAACAAGAAGAAGCTCAACAAGTGGTTCAAGAGAGGGTTCGTTGGACGAAGGAGGAAAGTTGGCGAAGAAGAGGTTGGAGAGGCTGCGCTTTGAGCCTACTAAGTTTGCTAGTAGAGATCTCTTGGAGAGGATGGGACTTCTATAAGACTTTGATTTTCTTCTCCAAGACATAGGGCTTGCGTGCCTTTCACGGATGGATTGCCCAACATTCTCGCAAGTGACTCTAGACTTCCTCTCTACCTTGGCGTTTTCCTATGAGAATCTGAGCCTCCCTACTCCCTCACAAGGTCATCTCACCTTCAAGGTCAAGAGGTGGGCTTATCATCTCTCCATTGAAGTGCTTTGCCAAGCTTATGGTCTTAATGCCACAGCTAAACATGTAGAGTTCCCTCCTCTTAAGACTGCCAACGAACTATGCGACCTGCTTTGTGATGAAGAATACAAGCCCAACACGGCTAAGATTAAGAAAGTGTGGAATCCCGTCCTGAGGTATACTCTTAAGCTGCTAGCAATCACTTTCAGTGGGCGATCAGTGGCTCCCACCGTGACAAGGACCGAGCTTTGCTTTCTCTTCCAAGGAATCAACAGGGTACTTTGCAGCAGCGAAGAGGTGAACCACGAGCCGATGCCAGATGAGCTTGGGAACGATGTTAATTATGGATGTATCTTGGCGTCCTCTATGGTGAAATACAAGGCGTATTCTATGAGGTGCAAGGCGAGTTCAGCATCCATTGGGGGCTTCCTTACACCACTCTTCATTCAAGCCGGTGTACCTCTTCAAAGCTTCGAACCTTGCGCGGATAGAGCATACATGGACGAGATTTATATGCGTAACACCAATAGCTTGGGACCTATGCCAGCTCCATGATTCTTCGCCTATCTGTTCTACAGTGATGACAAGAAGAAGAGCATATGGATCCTTCCTAATGTGGATGAAACACACGTGGGCAGCATAGGCACCATCGAGTTCTGTCCAAATCAAGAGGAGTGTTATGCACCACTTGGAGAATCCATGAGGCCGCCTCAAGTCACCCGTGAGCCCTCAGAATCACCACCCTCAGACGCCGTGATGCCAGATTTTGAGGCATAGAAAAGAACAAAAATTGGTAAAATTTCATTGCATCTAAGGCATAGAAAAGAACAAAAATTGGTAAAATTTTTTAAAAATTTTCAAAAAAATTCATGTAGTTGCATTCACTTTGTTAAACATTTTAAGATTGAGTCTAGAATTTTTAAGCATCTACGTTGTTTACATTTGCATAAGGGGTTGAAGTTTTCTTAAAAAGGTGTTTTAAGCTCATGAATTGTTTCAAGGCCCTAGTTAGTAGTTCTTTGATGCATTGCACACTCTTAGAAAGTAAGTTCTAACCATACTTGGATCATGTGTTCTGATTTTCGTGGCTTGACTTGAACATTCATGAACTGAATCTTGTCCTAATAAGTGAAAACGTTCATCTGAACTTTAATTATGATACTTCTGCATTTGAAAATGAACACATGGATCTTCTACATATTTAGGCTCTCTTCCTCCTTTCACCACTCTTTTGTGAGCCTAAGTAGAACTCCCACCATAACCCTTGCCTTTCTTTCAAGCCAAATGTTCTTGTGTGACATCATTGTGATGCCTCTTTTCGGTTTGAACTTAGCATAAAGTGTTAGGTCTAGGCGACATGATTAGGCTCTCATTTGATTGCTAGCTTTACATTTTGAAGCTGGTTTTAGGCTTAAGATTAGGCTCGGGGTTCATTGGGGTTGTTTGTTTTGCTTATTTGTTTGCGGTTTCAAAAGAATTTGGTGTTTGAAGTGTTTGAAAAGGTTTTAAGTGGAAGACAATGTTTTCAAAATAAAAAGCTCTAAGTGTATTTCAGAAGATAGTTCTCAAGTAAAAGAAAAAGAAAAAGAAAAAGAAAAAAAAAAGCCTAAGTGCCAAAGATATTTTCTATTTTAACTTGGGGTTTTGCTAAGCGAATTGCTTTGGTGATAAGGGTAGTATCTAGGAGGGTGAGTGAGCTAAAAAGAAAAAAAACGAGAGGGGTTTCAGGATCATTGTTAGTGTAGATGGGTAGATGAGAGTCTAGTTATGTATGCATCAATTGCCTTTACCTTTAGCATTATGCATAAGTTCATACCCTTCTTGAGAGAAACCCTTTGCATTATAAAACCCTTTTAAATGAGAACATTCTAGCCTCATAGCCTTTGTCCTTAACCAAATGTGTTCGGCTTTAAAATGCATAAGTTTGATTCACGGTTTGATCATAATGAATGTTAAAGAATGAGATTCTTTGATTGTTTGGAATAGGAGAGTCATGATTTGAAATTCATTGTGTGATGAGTATGGCTAAGTCCTTTGGAGTATGAGTGAGTGCATTGCATTTTAGAGTTAAGCACTAGGACCATTGAAATGATTCATTTGAAAGACACATTTGCAAGAAGTTTAAACCCTCGTTTTGAAAAACCTCTCTTCCTTCTTGAATTTTGTTTGCTTGAGGGCAAGCAAAAGGCAAGTTTGGAGGAGTTGATATTGCTGCATATTTCGTGTGTTTTGCATACATATAAGATAGTTTCTCATGCATTTACCTTGCACATTAGGCTAGTTTGCATCATTTTAGGTCCTAGAGCACTTTTGCATTAGCATTTGCATATTTCTTGCATTACGCATCACATTCAGGTTGTTTTCGGATACTTTGGAGCTTTGGAGGATTTGTGGACGTGCTAAGGCTCACGAGCAAAGTCGTGGACACTTGGAGAACTCAGGAGTGCATGCTAAGGACCCGAGATCGAGTAGCAGATCGAGCAAGGCAGGTCGATCTAGGTGAGATCGACCAGAAGAACGAATGACCAAGTCGATGCAAGGAAACGGATTGAGGCCGTGATCGAGTGAGGAGATCGATCTGAAGTACGGACGTAAATGACGCCATACAGATCGAGTACCAGATCAAGCTTCCAACCCGATCAGCACAAGATCGACTCAGAGATCGACCAAAGTTATCCGATCCAAATGAAGATCGAGCCAGAGATCGATAGACCCGAGTCGATCCCAGATTAACCTTATCCGTCCAGCTGGCTTTGGACCGTAGCGAAGGGGGGACCATTCGCGGTTTGGCCATTTTTGGCAAAACGCAACAATCCCTTTCATTATCCTCATTTCTGTCTTTTCCTTTTTCTCTCTCGACCTTAGGTGATTCGCCATTGTTAACTTTTGAAGCTTTTTCAGTTTTTGGACCTTGGAATATTTTGATTATCAAGCAAGCTTTCCTTTTAATCATGTTTAGTTTTGTGTTAATCGCTTTTGCTTCAGTTTTAATCATGAGTAGCGTGTAGTTTCTTTGGCTTTTCGGGGTTGAGAGGATTCAAAGGGGTTGAAAAAGTCTAAAAGCTTGGTGTTTTCTTGTTCTTCGTTACCTTCTCTTCTAGGATCGTGAGTATTTAAGGCTTAGAGAGTCTCACGCCAAGATCTCTATGATCTAAGGGATGTCTTACCTTGACAGGATGATAATCGATCTCTTAGTGCAATGATATATCAAGATGCAACAGAGAGGTTAACAAAGCTCTAATGCACACAGAGATGTAGTATAGTGAGCAAGAGAGATATCAATCAACACCTAGGGGTAGCAAGTTCACTAAGAATGCAAAGGATGAGTAAAGCTAAGCTAAAATGGTAAATGATTGGTAAAATCCCTAAAAACTAGATGCGATGATGAAATGCAAGGCAAAACAATTTTAAAATCCCTGGAAGAGGGTTAACTACCACGAGGAACAAGCGGAATATTTAATATGCGAAGCTACTAATTATTAATAATCGACTAGTGGATCGACCACGAGATCGACCACTAGATCGAGTAACAATGATCGATCTACTAACAGTTTGAACAGAAATAAATCTAACGACAAAGATGCGAACAGATAGCAAGCGAATGATTAACAAGGATGAGAAAATACTAAGAAAGAGGGTCCAGGGTTGAGGTTCATGTTCAATGGTTTCAAAGGTTTCAAAGGTTCAAGCTTGGTTTGAAAACTTTAGATCTATTCACTTTGTGAGATTCTCTAGGCCTTGAAAACAAAACAAGATCCATCCATGGTGTGTGGCATGGAACACTCCTTCATTCTCTTCTCCAAACCCATGGCTTTTGGTGGAAAAAGAGATTGAAGGGCATAAAACATAGATTTCAAACACGCAGCCTAACTAATCCACTAAACGACCATGGCGTGTGGGAAAGGAAGGATTAGCCTCTAGGATTTGACTTCTCCAGGACATCTGAATCCCGTCAAGGTAAGATATCCCTCTGATCATAAAGATCTTGGCGTGAGAGTCTTTAAGCCTTAAGTGCTCAAATCCTAGAAAAGAAGGCGATGAAGAACAAGAAAACATCAAGCTTTAAACCTTTTCAACCCCTTTGAATCCTCTCAACCCCGAAAACCCGATGAAACTACTCACTACTCATAATGTAAACCGAAAAAAATGCAATAGATGATAGACTAAACATGAAAACAGTAGATTAAAAGCAAAGACTCAATATTCAAAACATAAAAGTAAGAAAAAGCTCAAAAGTCTACAATGGCGATTCGCCTAAAACGAGAGAGATGATAAAAAGTAGTCGACAGGATGGGATAATGAAAGGGATCGTTGCCTTTTGCCAAAAGTGGCCAAACCGCAAATGGTCCCCCCTTCGCTACGGTCCAAAACCAGCTTGACGGATAAGGTTGGTCTGGGATCGATCACGACGCTTGATCTGGCACTCGATCTCGTCTTGGATCGGATGGCCCATGGTCGATCTCTGAGTCGATCTTGTGCTGATCAGGTTGGAAGCTCGATCCGGTCCTCCATCTGCATGGCGTCATTTACGTCCGTTCTTCAGATCGATCTCCATACTCGATCTTGTGGTCGATCTCGGGTAGATTGACCTGCCCTGCTCGATCTGCTACTCGATCTCGGGTCCTTAGCGTGCAATCCTGATTTCTCCAAGTGTCCACGGACTTCCTCACGAGCCTTAGCACGTCCACAAATCTTCCATCGCTCCAAAGTAACCGAAAACAACCTGATTGTGATGCAAAATGCAAGAAACATGGAAATGCTGGTGCAAAAGTACTCTAGGACCTAAAGTGATGCAAACTAGCCTAAAGTTCAAGGTAAATGCATGAGAAACTATCTTATATGTATGCAGAACACATGAAATATACAGCAATATCAACTCTCCCAAACTTGCCTTTTGCTTGCCCTCAAGCAAACAAAGTTCAAGAAGGGAGAGAGGTTTTAAAACGGGGGTTTACGCTTCTTGCAAAGGTGTCTTTCAAATGAATCAATCTCAACGTCCTTGTTAGTAATTCTAAGATGCAATCCACATGCTCATATTCCAAAGAACTTAGCCATACTCAACACACAATGAATCTCAAATCATGACTCTCCTATTCCAAACAATCAAAGAATCTCATCCTTTAACATTCATTAATGATCAAACCGTGAATCAAACATATGCACTTTAAAGCAGAACACATTTGGCTAAGGGCGAAGGCTATGAGCATATAATGATCGCATTTTGAAAGGTTTCATATTGCAACGGGTTTCTCTCGAGAATGGTATGAACTTTATGCATAATGCTAAAGGTAAAGGCAATTGATGCATACATGATCAGATTCTCATCTACCCATATACGCTAATCAATGATCCTAAAACCCCTCTCATTTCTTTTCTTTTAAGCTTACTCACCCTCTTAGACACTACCCTTATCAACAAAGTATTAGCTTAGCAAACCCCAAATCAGAACCGAAAACATCTTTACTCAGCGAAAAGGCTTGAAAATATTTTAGCTCCTTATTATTTTTTTCTTCTTGATAGCTCTCTATTCTTTCTTTTTCTTTTCTTTTCTTTTAATTTGGCACTTAGGCTTTTTTTTTTTTTTTTACTTGAGAGAGCTATCTTCTGAAATACTTAGAGCTTTATACATTTTGAAAACAAAGCCTTTCACTTAAAACTTTTTATTCACTTCAATTACCAACACTTTTTGAAACCGTAAGCATATAAACAAGAATGCAATCCCATCAAACCCCCAAACTTATCCTATGCCTATAACTAGCTTCAAAATGCAAAGCTAGCAATCATATGAGAACCTAATCATGTCGCCTAAACGTAACACGTTATGCTAAGTTCGAACCGAAAAGAGGCCTCACAATGATGTCACATAAGAATGCTTGGCTTGAAAGAAAGGTAAGGGTAATGGTGGGAGTTCTACTTAGGCTCACAAAGAGTGGTAAAAGGAGGAAGAGAGCCTAAATAGGTATAAGATCCATGTGTTCATTTTCAAATGCATAAGAATGATATTTAAAAGTCAGATTAGGGTTCTCACTTATTAGGACAAGATTCAAATCATGAATGTTCAAGTCAAGTCACGAAAATCAAAACAAGTGATCCAAGCATGGTAAGGACTTACTTTCAAAGCGCGAGCAAAACATCAAACAACTACTAACTAGGGCATTGAAACAATTCATGAGCTTAAAACACCTTTTTAAGAAAACTTTAACCCCTTATGCAAATGTAAACAGCCTAGATGCTTAAAAATTCTAGACTTAATCCTAAAATGCTAACAAAATGAATGCAACTACATGAATTTTTTTTTGAAAATTTTTGAATTGTTTTTGTTCTTTTCTATGCCTTAGATGCAATGAAATGTAATGCAAGACTCAAAGGATGCAAATAGAAAATAAGAGCAAAATAAAAATGTCAAATAACACACACACACTCCCCCCAAACTTGAATGACACCGTCCCGGTGGCAAACAAACTTGAGAGAGTTCAAAAACACTAAGCAAAAACAAAGAAAATATGAGCGGTATATACAAGGGAAGGTTGTTGGTACCTTGGAGCTAAACTCGGCTGGAACTTGAGGATGTTTCAGCGGAGCTGCTCTTGCTAGAGGAGCGTCGGGCTATGACCTTGCCTTTATCCGCGGTCAGGAAGCCATGGACGGAATGACGTGCTTGTTGCGCGTTACCTTGTGGTTCACGGATGACAATACCGCCAGTTGATCTCCTCTTCTTCTTGGGCTGGTTGACCTCTACACTCATGGACCCCTTAGACCTCGCGGATGAGCTCCCTTGAAGCGCCTTGACCTTATTGGCAAGCTTCTTGATCATCTTCCCCTGCCACTTAGTTATCTTTCGCTGCACCTCCACCACTGAAGCAAGAAGCTTCTCAGCCTTGGTCCGCGGCTCAAAGTCCATCCCCTGGAGCTCAAAGTTAGCTGGCGTTGCTCCATCCGAGGGTGGTGACTCTAACAGCTCTCGTGCGGACTGAATAGGCATCATGGTTGTACCAAGTGGGGCGTAGCACTCCTCGTGGGTTGGGCAAAACTGGATTGTACCGATGCTATCCAAGTTTGTCTCCTCAACGTTGGGTAAGATGCACACGCTCTTCTTCCCTGCGTCATTGTAGAACTGATAAGCGAAGAATCCTGGAGCTGGCGTAGGTCGCAAGCTATCGGTATTGCGCATGTAGGTTTTGTCCATGAATGATCTATCCGCGCAAGGCTCGAACCGTTGAAGGGGTACACCGGCTTGGATAAAGAGTGGCGTGAGAAACCCTCCAATGTATGCTGAACTCGCTTTGCACCTCAGAGCGTATGCCTTGTACTTCACCAAGGAGGATGCTAGAATACACCCGTAGTTAACATCATTCCCAAGGTCATCCATCAGCGGATCGTGGTTCTCTTCTTCGCTGCTGCATAGTATCCTCTTGATCCCTTGGAAAAGGAAGCATAAATCGGTCTTTGTCACCATAGGAGACACGGACCGCCCACTGAAAGTATTCGCCAGCAACTTGAGAGTATACCGCAGGATGGGGTTCCTCACTTTCTTGATCTTGGCCGTGTTTGGCTTGTAGTCTTCATCGCAAATCACGTCCCATATGATGCTAGCATTCTTGAGAGGGGGAAACTCCACTTGTTTAGCCGCGGCGTTGAGTCGATATGCTTGGCAAAGCTCTTCAATGGAAAGGTGATACGCTCGCCTCTTGACTTTGAAGGTGAGATGTCCTTGTGAGGGACTAGGGAGGCTCGGATTCTCATAGGAAAATGCCAAGGTAGAGAGGAAATCCAAGGTGACTTGCGGATATATTGGGCAATCCATCCTTGAAAGGCAAGCAACTCCCATGTTTTGGAAAAGAAAGTCAAAATATTCTAGGAGACCCATCCTTGCCAACAAGCCTCTACTCGCAAACTTGGTAGGCTCAAAGCGCAGCCTCTCCAACATTTTCTTTTCTGACTTCTCCTCCTTAGTCCAACGGATCCTCTCGTGAACTTGCTGAGTTTCCTCCTCTTGAACAACTCGTTGCTCATCTTCTCTTTATGCATCCTCTTCTCTGGTTCTCTTAGGTGCCATTGGTGCCTGAAACACGATTCTCAAACAAGAGAATGAGCAAAGGCGGCGAAAAACCGAGAAAGGGACTAGCAAGAAGGAAAAATTTATAACTAATACCCTAGAATTTTGGGGAAGGAACAAGGAATCTAATGTAGTGAGGGACAAAAGAAAAAGTACTCAGAAGTGGGTCAGAATGGCAGGCAGGAGCTAAAAATTTCAAATTTAAACTCTCTTGGCTCCTAGCCAAGAGAGGGAATTTTTTTGAAGTTTGAACTACTTACCTCGTGGGCAACATCGATGATAAGTGATCGATGGTTGTGATCGATGTGGACCACATCAAGCATGGTTTCTCGATGTTGCTGATCGATGTACACTGCAAAACCTCCTGCCCCTTTACATCGTACGATGTTAGTGTTGGATGTTGCACATCGTACGATGTTCGTGATCGATGCTGTTCTTCTGACTCTCCGGTTGGTTACATCGCACGATGTAGGTGATCGAGGTAACCAGCCCGAGACACTTCCTTTCCCAACATCGAGCATGGTAGCTCGATGTGGTTGCCCGATGTGTTCTGATCCCACTAACATCGAGCTCCATTGATCGATGTGACTGTCCGATGTACCAACATCAAGCTTGGCATGCTCGATGTTGGAGCTCGATGTTGACCAGAACACATCTTCTTTGGTTCCCCAAACATCTTCTCATCACCTTATCATCCCTCTACTTCTAAGAACAATCAAAATGCATAAAACATAAACTAAAAGCTTAACTATATACAAAGATACCATGGGACTACCCCCCAAGTGTGCTTGTTTAAAGTCACTTACCTTGACATTGGTTACCACATTAGTTAAGGTAAGCTTGACTTCGATTACCTCCTTAGTTGAGGTAAGGAGAAGGAGTCTTGGAACTCCTTGGTGGCACCTTGTTTCCCTTGACTCTCTTGGTGACTCCACCCATCTTATGCACAGCAAAAGGCTTAGACTTCCCCTCTTGTTTCATTTTGTAGTATACTTCACCATTCTTGGAACCAAATGGTCTCAAGACCACTCCATCTTCTATAGTACCCAGCACAATTTCATTCATAACTTTCAAACCATCTACTTGGAGGACCTCCTCTTTAGTGGTTTCAGCAAACAACCTTGACAAACAGCAGCCATCAAAGCTCTCTCCAGTATAGCCTTCAAAATCTGGACAATGCTTATCAACTCCCTTTAGGTTCTTCAAATCCACTGAGAAAGCTTGCTCACCCTTGAGCTTGTTACCCTTATAATCAAACTTCAAGACCTTCTCCTTGGTCAGTCTAAGTTCTATGGTGCATTTCTTGGCATCAAAGACTGCTCCAGCTGAAGCTAAGAAGGGTCTCCCTAGAATGATTGCATTCTTAATCTTTCCCTCAACATCTAAGACTAAGAAGTCTGTTGGGTTTGTTACTCCTTCTATCATCATGGGCACATCTTTGAGGGCTTCTAATGGTGTCTTCACTGTACCATCAGCAATTGTTAAAGACACATTGCTTTGCTGGAACTTGGTGTAACCAACCTCCTTAGCTATAGTTGATGGCAACTGATTTATGCAAGCACCCAAGTCACATAAGCAGCTCTTAAAAGTCTTCCCCTTGAGTTCACATGGGAGAGAAAGGCAGCCAGGATCTCCAAGCTTCTTGATGTTTAACCTTTGATTCCTCAACCTTAGGTAGTACTTTCCCCAGATCTTCCTCAGGATCTACACCTTTAAGTTTCATTTGTTCAGCATAGAGAGTTGAGTATTTCTGCACTAGGTCCTTCTTGAATCTTTCGAAGAATGGAATGTCATGTTGATGGACTGGAAGAACATCAGCTTGCTTCTCCTTCTAAGCTTCAGGAACCTTGACAAGGTCTTCCCCCTCATTTGAGCTTTAATGTCCTCATTGAACAAAGACAAGAACTCCTCTATGATATCTTCTTCCTCAGCAGTACCCAAATATTCCTTAGAATGAACAGCTTGGCAATACACTTTGGGATTCATCTCATACTTTCCTGGAAGATTACCTTGAGGTCGTGGTCCACTAGCTACTCATTTGTTGATCTCTAGAGTCTTCACTCTTGCAGCTAGACCATCAAACTTGCTTGTGAGCTCCACATAAACTAAGTCTATCTTATTGTGGACATTAACAAATTTCTTGTTCATCTCCAAGGTTCCATTAATCTAAGCTTGAAGCACTTATTGGATGAGACTCTTGATTTCACAGTCTTGAGAGCTGGAAGAGGCTTGAGCAGGAACTTGAGCATTGAATCATGGAGGATTGAAAGGCGCTCTTCGCTGGAAGTTGTTGTTCCTTGGATTGAAGCCTTGATTGTTGTTTTTGTAAGGCACAAATGGTCTTGCTTGACCAGCTTGCTGTTGTTGAGGTGGGTAGACCTGCTCTTAAGGGTTGGCTACATTATTACTCCTGTAGGATAAGTTTGAATTGCTCCTATAGTTCTCATATCCATTGTAACCTCCTTGATTCCCAAGATAGTTCATCTCTTCAACTTGGCAAGGTTCTTAATCTTCAATCTGAACCGTCTCCAACATAAATGACTTCCTTCCTTTCCTTTAGGAACTGATCAATCTTCTCATGAAGAGCTTTGATCTCCTTCTTGTTGTACTCCAGCTCATCCTTAGCACTTCTAGGAGTTCTATTGTACTCCTCATTGTAGTTTCCATTAGATTGTGCTAGGTTCTCAACCAATTCCATTCCCTCATCAGCATCTTTAGAGAGAAAGTAACACTTAGATGCAGTATCCAAAAACATTCTGATATTTGGGAGGGTGCCTCTATAGAGAGTTGAGAGGAGTGGAGCTTGTGAAAACCCATGGTGAGGGCACTGAAGTGTGTATACCCTTTGAACGTTTCCCAAGCCTCACCAAAACTCTCATTGTTCCTTTGAGCAAATCCAGAGATGACATTCCTTATTCTAGCAGTCCTTGAAGTTGAGAAGAACTTACCTAGAAATGCTCACTTACATTACTCCCAACTGGTTATGCTTCCTTATTGAAGGTTCTTCTCCCAAAGATGGACCTTGTCTCCCAAGCAAAAAAGAAACAATCTGAGCTTCAAGCTGTCTTCACTGACTCTATTTATCATTGTCATATTGCAGAGTCTATCAAAGTTATCCAGATGATCCAATGGGTCTTCTAGTGGAAGGCCATATAACTTGTTATTCTGAACCATTGAAATTAAACCTGACTTGATTTCAAAGTTGTTATTTGGCACAGTTGGAGGTATGATCCCATTCCTATTGTTATAAGCATTAGGTGCATCACCAGCTCTAATGGGTTTCAAAGGGCATGCTTCATAAGCTTGGCCTCTCTGACCTTTCTTACCCTGAACTCCTTGCTGTCCTTAAACACCAGCAACACCTTGAACTCCAGGTGCACCTTGAGGTCCCTGAATTCTCATGTCATCAACCCCATGTTGCTTCTGAACATTCATCCCTAACCTCACAAAATGCTGCTGTCTCCCCCTTTGTCTTCTTTCCCTTTGACCTCTATCCAATAAGTTGATGTTGTCAGTGAAATCCACCAACTTGTTGGAGCTACTTGATCCATGGTTCATACACCTGAAGAGAGCAATGAGAGTTAAAGATGATTAGTAACCAAATACAATAAAAAAACTTGATCTTAGAGATTCAACAAATCCTAATGATCTAAACAATAACCCAATGGCAACTGTGCCAAATTGATACAAGAGTTTTGAGTCTCTTGTTCAATCACCCAAAACTTGAACTAGTTTATTGTAGTATAGTATATGGTTTTTATCAATACAAATGGGGTAGTTAGATGCCACTAGGATTCTAAGTAGAATGCTTTAAGTCAAGAAAAATCGGAGAAGGAGTTGTTTAAAACTACTAAACTATCAACCTAAGTGAACCATAGACCAAGCAAAACTTTTTAAAGCAATACTAAGTAATGATCCAATGCAAAACAGAGCAAACAAAACAGAACACTAAGCAAATTCAAAATTCAGATTATAAAAAGCAAGGATCCTAGATGTGGTTTAACTTTGGGGAATTCAAAGGTAGGATTAAGCTGTTATCAAATTCATTGACAATGCAAACAAGAAAGCAACGCTAATTCATAGGCATAGAGTTCACAATCAAGCAAGTTAAATCCAATCTCTTGGCAAATAACCCTTTGCTAATCATCCTAACATGAACTAACTCTTATTAGTGCTAGAATCATTAACAAACAAGCTAAACCAACTCTATTCAGTCCAAAATACTTCTTAGACAGTCAATCTCTTAAGCTAAGACAAGCAAATCTTCTATTAAACAAGATCAGCATTTCATTAAACACTTGGTGGGCATAAGATAGAGCCTAGATCTATCGAGCCTAGTCTTCACATTTGATCAAGATAATTCGAGCCTAAATACAGCTTAATAAAGAGGAATCAACCTAATTAAGCACTAACAAATCCTAATCAAGCCTCTAAATTCCCCATATCTACCACATCTAAAATCCTAAAAGCGACTACTCACTCATCATCATGAAAAACACCAAATCACAAGAGGAAAAGATATTAAACATGATTAGGAGGGAGATTAGAAAAGATTAAATTAGGCAAATACAAAACTTAGATTAAAAAGATGAACTTGTTCTTACAACAACAAAAAAGCACTTAAGAAACAAAGCAAGAACAAGACTTAACTAAAAACCATTAGTCCAAGACTATTTATACTAAAAGCCAAAAACCGTAAAAAAGTGACAAATTTGTAAATAAAAACATCTCGGATAACGCCAACATCGAGCACATATGCTTGACATCAATCAGGTGGTGGTCCATGTGGTTGATCGATGTGAAGACTTGAATCTCCTGCCTGTTTACATTGCACGATGCTGGTGATCGATGTGGATGGTCTGTGGCTTGACATCGATCACATGTGATCGATGTGAATGATCGATGTCAACTCCACTGCTCTCGGCTGCTCTACATCGTACGATGCTGGTCATGTCTTGATCGATGTTGCACCAGATGTCTCCTTCCTTAGCTCCTTTTTCTCCTCCTTAGCTTGAACAACTCCTTGATTCATTCCTATTCTTCCTCCTTGTTTCCAGCAGCTCCTTAGGTGCCTTAAAACATCCTTTATGTAAAGAGAATACAAACTACAACCTAAATGCAACCTAAGTTTAGAAGCAAAGGAAAATGGGACAAAAGAAAAGGAAACCAAAACATGAACTAAAAGCAAGCCTAAATGATGTAAATATAATATATATCATTAATTTCAGCTGAATCTTCCCTTTCTTAACATCAATAACAGCGCCTGTTGTGGCTAAGAAGGGTCTCCTAAGTATAAGAAGGTCTTTAGGCTCCTCATCCATCTTGAGGACTAAAAGGTCAGTTGGGATCTTCACATTCCAAATTCTGATTGGCACATCCTTAAGCAGTCCTTTGGGGAGTCTCACTAATCTATCAGCCAATACCAAAGAAATCCTACAGTCTTTATACTTAGTGAAGCCTAGGCGTTTGGCTATAAAGTAAGGCATCAAGCTTACACTTGCTCCTAAGTCACACAATCACTTCTCGAATAGTAGTGGTCCTATAGAGCAATGCAAAGTAACACTTTCTGGGTCACTGAGCTTGTTAGGAGTCATCCTTTGTTGTTGAATGATGGCACTGCACTCATGTGTTAGTACTACCACCCCTTGCAAATCCTTTGTTTTCTCAACCACGGTATCCTTCAATGGTAAGGTGGTACTAAGACAAATGCATCCAGCAATTGTATAGTGAGCTGAATCTTCTTCATGTACTCATCAAAGAGACCTTTATACTTAGAAAGTAGCTGCTTCTTGAACCTTCCAGGAAATGGTATTGTAGACTGATATGGTGGAGGAATGTATCTTGGTTCTTTGGCTAACTCCTTAGGTGCTTCTTCTGGTTTCTCCTTAACCACTTCTTTGGCCTTGCTGTTCTTTGAACCTTTTTCAGCTTCAACCACTTCAGCCTCTTTAGCTTCTTCAACATGTTTAATCACCACCCCCTCTTCTTGCTCCTCAATGTCTTCGTTGGGTGTAGCAGGAGCCACTCTTGGAGGAAGCTACTTTCCACTCCGTAAGGTGACAGCTTTGATACTCTCTTGTATAAGTAAAGAGTCAGCTGGTTGAGCAGGACTCTCTTTCTGACTTAGCTTCAGATTCAAGGAGTCTATTTGGGATTGGATGTTGCTGCTGCTGGAGTCTATACTTCTTTGAATTTCAGTAGCCATACTTCTTTGAACTTCAGCCATGCTTCTTTGAATTTCAGCAATTTGGACTTGTTTCATTTGAAGGAAAAGTTGCTTGATGTCCAAATCCTGAGAAAGCGGAGAGTGTGGTTATTGTGGAGGAGTTGTCATGCTTCGTTGCTGGTTGTGAAGGGCACCAACTGTTTGAGAAGAACTTTGATGTTGTTGAGTGTAAGGGCCTCCATTGGATTGTTTTTGATAAGCATCATAGTATTTTGTCAATGCTTGTTAACCTAGGATCTGAACAGATTTGACTTGATGTTCTGTGTATTGGCTATGTGTTTCAACGGTTTGAAGAGGTTTGGCGGTCCTTTAAACAACAAATCCATCTTTTCTTGCAAAGCCTTCATCTCTTTCCTTGTAGTTTCAAACTTCTCTTCAGCTGCTTTTGCATGTTGCTCAAACTCATCCACATTCTCAAAATTACTGAGCGCCATGTTCTTCACTAGTATCCATCCTTCATCAACATCTTTGCCAAGGAAATAGCCATTAATGTCTGTGTCTAGAAAGATTCTGATGTTGGGTAGAACACCTCTATAGAGTGTGAAGAAAAGCATTTCTTTGGTGAAGCCATGATGAGGCCATTGTTGAGTGAAGCCTCTAAATCTTTCCCAAGTGTCTCCAAAGCTCTCATTGGACCATTGTTTGAAGTTTGAGATCTCATTCCTGAATCTTGAAGTTTTAGAAAGAGAGAAGAATTTGGTTAGGAAAGCTCCTTTGCATTATGCCCAAGAGGTGATGCTTCCTTGTGGTAAAGACCTTTCCTACATTTGAGCTCTCTCACCAAGAGAAAATGGAAACAATCTGAGCTTGAATCCATCATCTGAAACTCCACTAAGCTTTGTCATAGCACAAATCCTCTCAAAGTGATCCAAATGCTCAAGAGGATCTTGGTTAGGCAAGCCTAAGAACTTTCTTTCCTGAACCACAACAATCATGCTGCTGTTCATCTCATAGTGATGGTATATCTACAACACCTATAGGTCTCAATGGTCTTTGATCTCTCAGACCCCAAGCTCCTTGGAAACCATGCTAACCTTACTGTCCATGTAAGCCTTGGATTCGTTGTGGACCTTGAACTCCTTGGACTCCTTGCAAACCAAAACCAGCAGCATTCAGATCTGTGCTGCTGTGAACGCAAATTTTTTGATCCTGAACTTCAGTTGTAGACACTTAAGAGCAAGTGTTTTGGTACCTATAAAGAAATTCTAGACCAAAAAGAGCAATTAGTAACCAAAAACGAAAATAAAAGAACTTGATCTCAAGATCTATACAAATCCTACTGATCAAAGCAATCCGCTATTGGCAATGGTGCCAAATTGATGTAGGTTTTTATCCTATCTCAATCTTCAACCCACATTAGTCATTGTAGCATTGAAGTCAATCCATAAGGGGATGTTTGAAACAGCAAGAGTGCAATAGAGTTCTTAATTCAAGCAGGAATGAAAGGATTTTAATGTCTAACAACGTAAAGAATCAAGGCAACTTGAAGCAAATACCAAACAAAGAGTGAGCAGCAAGCAAAACAACTAAATCATAAGCAAAAACAGAGCAATTTTGAACATAACCAAAAACAGAGGAAAGACAAGACTTAAGATGGGATAATTGGTATTAGGGAAATCTCTACTCAATTTATAATGCTTACAAACTCACACAATGTTATTCCTTATGCATATAATTCATTTATATGACTAATCTAATCTCTTGGCACTAATCTCTTTACTAATTATCAAATCAAGAACTAATTCTCATTAGTGAATTAAAACATTAACTAAATGCAAGAGAAGAGTCGGACAAAAGCAAAGGAAAACATGCAAGAGAAGATCAAAACATGAACTAAATGCAAGCTTATATGATGCAATTATGAGAGATATAGTGGAGACCCGACCCGGCTAATTAAACCGCAGTCGTGCCTTCACTACATCCTAATAGTCCGTTTCTATACTTAGGCAAATTTTTAAACTTTTTTTTGCAATAATCAATACACATCGATATACAATAAACTATCTCATTCTATTATAACTTGAATAAAAATACTTAAATAAGATTTGGGGTTCTCTTAAAACAAAGCACAAGGTTTGCTACTGAATACAATGGATCATCTAGCAACCTAAACGGTCGACACCAAAGCCCATAAGACAAAACACACGTCTTAAACATTAAAACACCCAATCCTCGATCCATCCATGTCCATCACTGCCGCCGGTCTCGCTCCACTTACTGCTTAGTTCCTGCACACTCAAACAAGAGAGGCATAAGTATTGTCATAAATACTTAGTGAGTACGGTCATCCCGTAACACCTTGGCCAATACCATTCATGCATTCATACTATCGGATTCAACATCCACACAATCAATTCACAATAAACACAACACATATCAAACGGCCGTGATCATCTACCCTAACTGCCCAAGTTCAATACCGTTTTAAGACTCATGTCTACTTCAGCGAGAATCTCACATCCTCTAAGCTAGTACATGATCCGGATTATCCTGAGGTTAGCTAGACATCATCTATGCCACGGTAAACACCTCACAATATCATAGTATAGATATGCTAAGCACAAAAACATGCAAATCACACAATCAAACATGCAAAAACTCAAACCCCAGCAATCCAACGATCCTAAATACTAACCACAGTCACGCACTCACCTTAGACAAGGTTGGAAACAGATTGGTCAGAAGAAATTCTGGTGAAACTCGCACAGAAACGAAGTTATCCGATTAACCTAGAAATCTCTCGGCTATCGCTACGATCCGATCTCTCTCTCCTCGGCTATTTCTCAATCCGTTCACCTTTCTTCAAGCCAAATTCTGTATTCCCTCAGAAACCGCACAAAGCACACTAATTAGTCTTAGGTTATCGGATGGGAACTCGATACTAAGGGAAATATCTGATCTCTTACCAGATTATCTCGGCGATGGTTGGATCCGTACGGCGCTAGCTCGATCTCTCTCGGCTACTCTCGGGATAAACTTACTTTTCTAGAGTTTTCTCTCGACTAATCTCTCTCTCTTGCTTATTTCTTTTAAAATAACCCAACACGACAAAGTCTCAAAAACACCTTATATACTCGCAAAACCCTAAGTAACTCGTACTTAACCGACATTGGTTCCAGTAGGATTTATCCTGATCCGATTAGATTTTCTCGGCTATAACCTGTACCGGCTCTACCATTTGCGCAATAAACCACGTTTTAGCCGACTTATTCACACGGCCCACGGCCCAGTCCAGTTTTCCCTATAGCTATTTCCTTTTCTCTCGGATAAACCACTTTTATACAAGTTATTTCCCTTATGTCCGGCTTTTTTCCATTTTTCTCTCGGATAAACCAAACAACCTTGGAAAGTTTCCATTTTCTCACGGACTGCACCATTTTTCTCTCGGATATGGTCCATCCGGCTAGGCTATCCCAACCATCTATCGACTATTTCCCAGTCATCACCCGACTATAGTCTTAACCTCCCATTTCCCAGTCAGTATCTGAACCTTGGCTCGATCATCCCTCCGACAATGTCCTATCAGCCTCGATCATTTATGTTTTCTTGGATACGGGTGCTACAATTCTCCCCCACTCGGTTTGGATTCGCCCTCGAATCCGGCTCGTCCGTTTGTAGCTTATCAAACCGCTTGGGAAACTTGGCTTTCATCCTAGCCTCCTGTTCCCAAGAAACCTGTTCCTGTTCATCGCTATCCTATACGACTTGGACCATCCTGTCTAGCTTTTCTCGCTTAGTCTTTTCCTTCCTGCCTAATCTTTGAACCGGCCTAGCCACCACTGCAAGGACCTCTTACAAGTCTGCTGGCACGTCCTCTATAGATTTCTCATGTTTGGTTATATGCTTCCTTAGTTGCGACACAAGGAATACATTATAGAACGCTCCCATTTCCGATGGTAAGTCCAGTTTCTAAGCCACTGCGCCAACTCTTTCCAGTATCCGGTACGGTCCCATGTACCTCGTATTCATCTAAGCATACTTAGATGCTCTGTCCGTTCCCTTATATGTCAGTGCTTTCAGGTAGACCATGTCCCCTACACTCTCCAAGTCCTTGTGATGCGTGTCCGCATAATTTTTCTGCCTGTCCATTACCTCTTTCAGCCTAACCTTTAAATACCTGATCTTCTCTGTAGTAGCCTCGAGCACTGCTGGCCCCATCACGCTAGGCTCCCCCACTTGTGTCCAACACAAGGGTATTCTACATAGCCTGCCATATAACGCCTCATACAGAGACATCTCAATGCTTCTAGGTAACTATTGTTGTATGCGAATTCTGCCAATGGTAAGTAATCCTCTCAACTACCACCCCAATCCAGCATGCATGTTCTCAGCATATCCTCCAATGTTCTAATTGTCCGTTCTGACTTTCCATCAGTCTGAGGGTGATATGTTGTACTCATCTGCAACCGCGTTCCACACGCTTCCTGGAACTCTGTCCAGAACCTCGAAGTAAACTTCGGATCACGATCTGAAATAATGCTTACTTGCACTCCATGCAACATCACGATCTGGTCAATGTACATATCCACCAACTTTGGTACTCCATCCGTCTTTTTCATCGGTAAGAAGTGAGCAGACTTGGTCAATCGATCCACAATGACCCATACTTTGTGATGCTGCTTCTTACACGTCAGTAAACCCAGTACAAAGTCCATAGTAATCATACCCCATTTCCATTCCAACATTGGTAATGTTTGCAACAAACCACTTTGAAACTGGTGTTCCGCCTTAACCATTTGGTACGTCTCACAACCGGCCACCCACTTAGCCACATTCCGTTTCATCTCGACCTAATGATAGTACCATTTCAGATCCTGGTACATCTTGGTCATCCCCGGATGATCAGAAAACCTTGACTTATGTGCCTCCTTAAGGATCTCATCCTTTCAGCTCTTTTACATCAGGAACACATACCCGTCCGTTCACAACAGTTGTCCCATTGTTTGAAGTCTGATATTCCGTCTTATCATTATGTGACATCTTGTTCAGATTCTAATCCTGCTCCTGAGCAATCAGAATCCTAGTCAATAAATAAGCTTGATCCGCTGCTTTCAAGCCCAATGGTTCCACCCCTTCTGTTATTGCATTCAAACGCAATATCCTTAGCATTTTCAAAATGCTTCTAACATCCCGTTCTGATGACATGCTAGCTCTCCTCTAGCTCAATGCGTATGGTAATTCCCTTCATGCTTCCGTAGCTGCTGCGAAGCATAAGCTATCACCTTACGATCCTGTATTAGGACACACCCTAGTCCCTTCCGTGATGCATCCGTGTATACCACGTATGGCTCACCCGGTTCTGGTAATGCTAATACTGGTGCAGTTGTGAGTAACTAATTTAACTTCGAGAAGCACTCTTCACACTCATCTGTCCAGACATACTCCATGTCCTTTCCACTCAGCTTTGTCATCGGCTGAGCCATGCTTGCAAAGCTCTTGACAAACCGCTTATAATAACCGGCTAACCCCAGAAAACTCCTTATCTCTGTAGTGTTCTCTGGCCTTGGCCAATCCGCTATGGCCTGAATCTTCTCTGGGTCCACGGACACTCCCTTATCCGATACAATGTGACCCAAGAATCTTATATGTCGTTGCTAAAAGATACACTTATTGAGCATGGCATATAACCTATATTCTCGTAACTTCTCCAGAACAGTCCTCAAATGATCTCTATGTTCTTCTCCACTCTTCGAGTATAGTAGCATATCGTCTATGAAATTGGTCACAAACTCATCTAAGTACTCCCTGAACACGCTATTCATCAGCTTCATGAATGCAGCTGGTGCATTCGTCAAACCAAACGGCATGACGACAAACTCGTAATGACCATACCTTATCTGAAGGGCAGTCTTACGCATGTCTGTCTCCTCTATGCGTATTTGATGGTACCATGACGCCAAATCAATCTTAAAGAACCAAGTTGCTCCCCTGAGTTGGTCCAACAACATGTCAATCCTGGGAAGTGGATACTTGTTCTTCACGGTCACACGGTTCAATCCGCGGCAATCAATGAAATGTCTGAAACTTCCATCCTTCTTCTTTACGAACAACACAGGCGCACCCAATGGTGAACTGCTTGGTCTTTTGAACCCCTTGTCCAGCTATTCTGTTAGCTGCTTCTTCAGTTCCGCCATCCGGTATGGTGCTTTGGACAATGGAGCTGTCCCCGACTCAAGTTCAATCATGAACTGATCTAAAAGAGCTGATGGCAGTCCAGCCAACGCCTAAAATACATCCTCAAAGTCTTGCACCACCAGTATACTGCCCACGTCAACATCCGGCCCTCCTTATGTGGTAGTGATCGTTGCTAGATAGGCCTCACAACCCTCCTCTATCAGTCACTCTGCTTGAATCGTTGAAACCACCAAACTTCCTGAGGTTGGTCTAACTCCCTGATAAACCAAGACCTCACCGTCCCTCTCGAACCGCACCCTCCCTCTGTGACAATCCAGGTGGGCTTTATACTTGTCTAACCAGTCTATCCCGAAGATGACATCATAGGACTTAACTCTGCAGATCACCAAATCTGCTAGCATATCAACTTCGCCAATCCAGACAAAAATGTTTTCAACCGTCCCTAGTGAAAATATCACTTAGCCTTCAGCCGCTTGTACTAACCCAAAATCCTCTCTAGGTTCCTTCCGGAACTCCCCTTTTCCGATCATGTTCGGATTAACTAAACATTGACTCGCTCCCGAGTCAAACAGAACATGGGTTTCAACCTCACCCATTAGCAAGGTCCCTACACATTCATTCCCTAGAATGCTAAGACTCTATACTAACACACAACACGCAAAACAATTCACAGAAAACTGTAAGTACCACATTTACCAGTAATCGGATGAGAAGTGCTCGGTTCGTCAGTAGCTGCTACACTCGTCATGTACACCCTCGGCATGATGGCCTGTCTCCCTGCCTCTGCTGCAAGCACCTCCCCTGCTCGTTTTCAGTGCGACACAGGCTGCTCCACTACTCCCGCCTTAGGACACTCACGCTTGAAATGCCCTGGTTCTCCACACCCGTAGCACGCCCAAACCGCACTGTCACTGCCGGACACACGAACCACTTGCAGATCCTCCTCCGGACAGTCTCGTACCCGATGCTCCAAGCTCCCGCACCTGTGGCAACGCTGCGACCTCCAGTCCCTTTGTTCTGTACGCTCTTCCAAAACTTCCAATTGTTTCCACTAGACTGACCCGCCTTGGCCACGACTGTCCTTGCCCCAGCTGTCTCATACACAAGATTTTGAGTTCTTGGTCTCAATCACCCTTCTTGTACTAATCAGTTGTAGTATAGCATAGGGTTTTTATCAATCCAAAGGGGTTAAGCAAGATACCACTATAATTGTGAGCAGAAAGCTTTAAGTCAGGTGGAATCAAATAGAATTTGTTGCTTACACGACTAAAACTATCAGCTTAAGTGATCAAATACCATACAGAACTGAAAAGAGAATAACTCAGCAATGATCAAGAACAAAACAGAGCAATAAAACATAGCACTAACAGCAAAATTCAAAATTCAAATAAGAGAAAGCAAGTTCCTAGATGTGGTTATTGACTTTGGGGAATTCAAAGGCAATACTTGGGTTACTTCAAACATCATTGACAATGCAAACAAGCAATCAATGCTAATTCCTAGACATATACACAATCAAGCAAGTTAAGTTCAATCTCTTGACAAATAAACCTTTGTTAATCATCCTAACAAGAACTAACTCTCATCAGTGCTAGAACAATCAACAAGCATGAATAACCAACTCTATTCAAGTCAAACTACTCCTCAAACAGGCAATCTCTTGAGCTAAAGCCAGTAAATCCTATATTAAACAAGATCAGCATTTCATCAAACACTTGGTGGGCAAAATATGAAGACTAAATCTAGATTCATGTGATCAAGACAAATCTAGCTTAAGAGCAGATTAATAGAGAGGAATCAACCCAATTAAGCACTAACAAACCCTAATCAAGCCTCTAAAATTTCCCTAATCTACCACATCTAAGAACCCTAAGCGATCTTCTAACTCATCATCGTAGAAAAAACAAAATCACAAGAGTAAATGATGATAAACATGATTAAGAGGGAGATTAGAGAAGAAATTAAAAGGCAAATGCAAAACTTTGATTAAAATGACAGACTTGTTCTTACAAAGACTGAAAAACTCTTAAAACTAAGCAAGAACAAGACTTGATGCTTAAAACATTAGATCAAGCCTATTTATAGTAAATGATAAAAGCCCTTAAATAATGGCAAAGTTGTAAATAAAAGGAAGTTCGGACTGGTTTGTATCGGTCACAAGTGACCGATGTGAATGACCGATGGAACACTCGGGTGTTTTTCATCAGTCAGCTGATGACCTTTTGGGATGACCGATACAGATCTTCGGATACTCGGCTGGATCCCATCAGTTATTCTTGACCGATGCAGGTGTCTCGTCTCTTCTCATCGGTCACATGTGACCGATGCAGATGACCGATGGGATTCACCCGCTTCTTTGTTGCTTTGCATCAGTCAATCCTTAACCGATGTACTTCATGCCATGACCGATGGAGCACCAGAAATTGCCTTCCTTAGCTCATTTTGCTCCTTCTCAGCTTGGCTAACTCCTTGAACCAATCCCACACTTCCTCCTTACTACCAATAGTTTCTTAAGTACCTAAAAACATCCTCAATGCATAAAGAATGCAAAGTACAACCTAAATGTAACCTAAGTCTAAAAAGAAAGGAAAATGGGACTAAAGAGAAGAAAAACATGCAAAAAGAGACCAAAATATGAACTAAATGCAAGCTTATATGATGCAAATGTATGAACTATTAACACCCTCACACTTGCCTTTTAGTCCTCAAGCAAACAAACTAAGACAAATGAAGGACGAGGTTTGAAGGTGGCATTTAAATCCAAAAATGCAAAGGTAAAGAAATGAAGTTAATGTCTAAGTGCCTAAGTGTAGGATGCAAAACACAATAAGTTATACTTTAAAGAACTTAGCCATGCTCATCCTGTTTCAAAATGTTTTCAAATCTTAACTTAAACAAATGCCAAATCAGTCAACACTTTAACATTTATTAAGCATGTAACCATGAATCATGTTTGTGCAAATCAAGTGAAGATATTTGTTTTAAGGTAAGGATATGAGATTAAAATGATCATATTCAAGCAAAGGGTTCATAAACATAAGGGATCACTCAATAAAAATAATTTTATCTTAGGCAAAAAGCTAAAGGTAAAAGCACACATATGCATGCAAATCAAACCTCTCTCTAAACCCCAAAGTAAACCCCTAAATCTACCCTTATCCTAAGCTCTAACCCTTCTTCTTCTTCATGGTTGGGGAAACTTCTTCTTTTTCTTTGTGTGGTTACTTCTTTTTGTTGGGACTTGCTCCTTTCTTGTTGATTAAGCGCCACTTTTCACCTTTGGTGGATTGCCTTGTGTCTGATTACTTTTTTTGATTGAACTTTCAAAGCTTTGCTGATTTTTGGCGCCTCCTTAACTTAAATAATTAGAGCTTTTTCTTTCCTTTACTTAACAACAATTTAAACTTATTTCCCCATACTACCATCCCATACTTTTCTTTCTTCTTTTAAAGCATATAAACATGAAACTCAAACCACTTAACACTACCCCTTTTATCCCAAACTCCTAACCTAGAATGAAGCTCAAAATGCAAGCTGATACCTACAAGAGAGCTTTTTATTGTCAGCCTTAATCCTAACACTTTTTGCCAAGACAAATTCGATGCAAAGGCCTCACAACTCTCAAGATAGTGTTTAAGCTCAAAAGGAGGTTTGGTTAAGGGAGTGGATTAACTGTCCCATAAGTATGAGGATCAGCTATTTGGATCAACAAGAGTGGTAAAAAGGAAGAAGATGATCCAAATATGTGTATAGTAGCCATGAAATCACTTTTCAATGCACAAACATGGTAATTAAAAATTCAGATTAAGGTTCAAATAGATAGAGTTGATTTTCAATTAACAAATGGTTTCAGTATAAGATAAGATAATCAAATTTAGCAATCCAAACATGGTTCAGCCTTAACTTCTAACATTCTCATGATGCATCAAACAATTAAACACTTAGACATTTAAATTAAACCTATACACTTATCATCTTACAAGGAGAATTCATCATCATGCCCTATGCAAATGCAATGCAGCCTATATGCAACCATTAGACTCAATCTTTAGCAAATGAAATGCAACGACACGCTCTCTTTTTGGTTTAATAAACATGCAAAAATTTTCAATATTTTCAATTTTTGTGTTTTTCTATGCCTTAAGTGAATGCATGAGATGCATGTGACTCAAAGATGAAAGAAATGAAAAAATAAGAAAATAGCAAACAAAGTCAAGCACCAAATCCCTCCCCCACACTTAAATTACACAGTCTCTTGTGTAATAAAAGGAGTGAGTGAGAGAGAAGCAACAGAAATATATTACAAAAACTAAAAAAAACGCAATGGTATAGACAATGGAAAGGATGTGGTACCTTAGTTGTGGTAAGAGGAGTGGTGGGATGTGTAAGAGAGTTCCTCAGTCTCTCCTGGATCTTGGAATGATCCTGATGCTGCTGGTTGTGGAGACTGACTCGCCCTCCTCTTGTTTCTCCTCTGCTTGCCTTGTGAAGAAGTTGCTGGTTCTTGTGGTGGAGAAACCCAACTTGGTCATTGAGCATGTACTTGACTTGGATTACCCTATGAATCCTATTTTTGCCATGTTTTATAATCCTCAGAAGGAGAGTAAGCTGGCGCCTCCCATGCTGATGGTGGTTGGGACCTAGGCTCATAGGCAGAAGCTCTTGAAGGTTCCCAATCTGCCCATTGATCAGTTTGTTGCACTTGGAAGGACTGTCTGCCTTAGGAATCCAGATTGCTTCCTCTTCTTCATTAGGTTCTTCCTGCTGCACTTGCTCTTCATAGTGTGAAGTATATTCATGGCCATGGCTCTGTTGGGAAGCTCCTTTTGATGTAGACTTGTCTTTCTTGAACTTCCCTTTGACCAAATTCACTAGCTACTTTTTGGTCTTATCTTGCCATTTACACCACCTTTGAAGTTTGTTTATGTGGTAATGGGCATACTTCAGAGAGCTTCCTTGGCTTGGAACCTCATGAGGCTTGAAGTGAAACCTCTTGGTGTTGAATTCCAGCAACTCATCCTCATCTTGCTATTGGGAATCCTCTTGACTTTCAGTGCCAACATGAGCTTCTTCTTGCACTTCCTCTTCACTGCTCTCTTCACTTCCTTCTGCACTATTCTCTTCTCTTTCTTCAGTGATAGGGCAACCATGATACCTGATATATCATGGTTTTTATGGTTTTTAACCATGATATAAGTCCTTTTTAATGAGTCTTTTTGGTCTTTTAGAGTCCTAGTAGAGTCTTTGCAGGTTATAGCATGTCTGGAGGATAATTGGAGATATTGAAGCTTTTTGGAACATTGAAAGTTGAAGGCACAAAGTATCCAGCTCGGAGAAGAAAGTATGCATTTGGGTGACGCTCGTCACCACCTATGGTGACGCTGGTCACCCATGAAGGAATGAGCGTGGCTGTTTATTAAAAGTTTGAAGATTATTTACAGAATTGGCCCAGAAGTTACAGTATTTGAAGACCACCCCAGATCGTGTTTTAGTTCTATATATTAGGTTTTCAGCCATTATTAGCTTTTATCTTAGTTTTTGAGAATTCAGAGAGCTTAGAGAGGATTTTATTGAGAGCTTTTGGGGAGACAGATCATGTACTCTTTTTGGAGATGATTTCGAACCCCCTTTGTTTTTATTCTATTCTCTTAATCCAATTTTATTCAGTTATGTTTTGTGATTCCATGATCATGTCTGAGTAGTTTGTTAGTTAAGTTACGGCTTTTTAAAGGTTGATGAAGAGTTTGTAGAATTTCTGTTTGTTAAGATTATCTTTTGGTTCTTCATCTCTGCTTACTTTAAAATCGATTTCTTACACACATCATCTAGAAATTCAAAAATCATAGGTTGTTTAATAGATGTGAGAGCATTGTTGATAACCTGATCAATCATTAGACGAGGAAAACAACTTAGTGCAGAGAGATTTGGATTAGGAGTTTTGTGAACAATTGAACTTGATCATTACTGTATGTTTAGATTGTTAGGGTTTGCAAAGAGATTTGAAACTCTGTGATTTAGACATAAATAACTTCTGAAATGAAAACTGATTAGTTATATATTTGCGATTCATGTTTAAGACGGTTTGAGGAATTGATAAATGTGCTTCCCTTGGAGGCTCTTCTCTAGGTAGTGACTCCTTTTGAGATACACCAGATCTATCCATAGTGGTGGCAAAGCAACTGCAGCAAGATCCTCAAGATCCACTCCACTTGCCATCATGATGGCTGTCACAATTCCTCCAATGTGTAGTTGTGGGTTCTTCTCTCTCTTCCCCTAGAGTATGATCCACCTTCTATAGGAATAAAGTTGCTCTATCAGTATAATCACATAACAAAGGAGTGCTGTTGGCCTGCCTAGAACCTTTCCATCCTTGCAGGAGCTCACTAGTGGCTGCAATCCATTGTAGATGACATCAAGTGCCCTTGATGCTACATTGGTTGTCGCCTTTCTTGAAAAAAGGTTTTTTTAAGTGCCTTGTGAGCATATCTCACAGCTGGATGCTTCAGAAGCTTGTTCCTGGTGACTCCTGGAGTATAGTTGCCAACCCGAATCACTTCCCACAGCCATGCATGCTAACTCTTACTGATCTTGAACTGGTCCTTCTTATCAGCATAGGGATACATACCAAGGCCTTCAGAAATCTCTCTAAATGTTGATGTGAACTTCTGCTTCCCATGTCTGAAGGATATCCAGCCATCTCCATTGGCAAGCTCACTATCTTCATAACTCACCACTTTGAAAGTGGAGAGAAACTGAATGGTGAGATGCTGGTAGGAAGGAAATGGTTTCTCCATGAATTCTCCAAGTCCCATGCTGTCAAAGATTGTCTTGCAATCTTCATATATTCCAAGTGCCTTCATTGTGGGGATGCAAGGGTACCTTGTAGAATTGAAGGTACACTGATTGAAGAGCTCCATGAGTTCGCCACGCAAAAGATTCAAAAACTTTTAATAAGCTCAAAGCATAAGAACAAGAGATGAAGAGTTTAAGAAAGCAAAACTTTTAGGACTTCTGAGCATTTTGAAAAGACAAATATAAGAGAGAAATAGCTAAGAGATTTTTGTGGCTTAAGTGATAGAAGAGAGAATGTGATGTGTAGGGAGTGAAGAGGAGTTAGATAGCTTATTTAGAGCCTAAAAGAGAACATAAGGAATCTAAGGAGTGGGGGACAAAAACAAAAGTGCTCCGAAGTGGGACAGAATGGCAGAAAGGAGCCAAAAAAATTGAATTCAAACCCTCTTGGCTCCAAACCAAGAGAGGAAAATTGTTTGAAAATTTTATTTCTATCTCGGGGACCACATCGACCACTTTTGACTGATACAAGTGATCGATGTGGTTGGCATCGGTAAGATGCAGATGACCGATGCTGCTACTGATCCTCCTGCCCATTGACATCGGTCACTCTTTGACCGATACGAGTGACTGATGTAGGCCTTTAAACTCTCTCTCAGTTTACATCGGTCATTACAGACTGATACTCCTGACCGCTATGAGTTTGCCTACACTCGGGCTGATTTCATCGGTCACTTCTTGACCGATACAAGTGACCGATGTAAACTACCCGAACACTTCTTTTCCCACATCGGTTGTAAGTGACCGATGTGGTTGCCCGGTGCTCTTCTGGTTTTACAACATCGATCACATATGACCGATGGCCATGACCGATGGAACTAGCATCGGTCTGGCATGACCGATGCAAGTGATCGATATTAACCAGAAGGCACCTGTTTTGTTTCTCCAAACATCTTATCATTCCCCAATCCAAACTCCTGCTTCTAAGAAAACTAAAAATGCATAAACATGAACTAAAAAGCATAAGATATACAAAAGATACCATGGGACTACTGTAACACCCCGACCCGGCCTTCCTCAGCCGCAGTACGAGTGTTCCATGTTCAAGCAGCATTCCCCGGCTGAACCTCCCTTTTAAAGTCTTTTCCTAGCAAATCTCCTCTATGAGGTTTGATTGCTAGACTATCTTCTGCAGCAGAAATCTCTAAGTATTTAAAACTATACTTTCCCTTGGTTTTAGCTTAACCAAGCACTCGCTGGTCTGATGATCTCTTGCTTTCGGTAGTCCACTTGACCACCGTTCAGCTCGGAGATCAATCCTGGACTCGAACAAGCTAAGCATCTTATGAAACAACCGTTCCATTCCCCTAGACCATTCTACTTAGAACTAGGCTAGTGTCTATCAAGGTAGTAATATTCCAGCTACGGACTAGTCAACATTCTTATCTAATCCAGCTCAAGTCTTAGTCTAGTCGATACCCTAGCTATTTCAATCCAGCTACAGTCTTATCTAATCCATAACTTAGCCATATCCACGAAATGTAGCTGCTGCTTGGCTAGCTCCTTTGTCACTCCAGTCAGCTGTGCTCAGCTGGACTCAGCTGATCGTGCTCATGGTTGTACAATCAGCTCCCTTAGCTTATACACCATCTCCGATCCTTCCTTAGTCATTCAACCAACCATCCCCACATGACTAGGTTAGATAAGAGAGGCTATTCAACCCCATGGCTCGACTAGGGTCGTCCCTTAGGATCGCCCGTTCGTCTATGTCCTTCCCTTTACGATCTAGTCCAACCGTACTCTTGTTCTCCTTATGACTTCATGATCCAATCCGGATCATTTCATTCGACCATTCATCCTACCGTCACGACCATTCGCTAAGGTCGTGACCATTTCCGGGATACTTAACCAGTATCGCGTGGCCGTGGTCAATCCTCCGATACATCTCCCCGACTCCACCGATGTTCGGCTGGAATCCTCTCCACGTGCTTACTCATGATTTCTCACGGTCCTAGACACGTTCTCTCGGATATAATCCTGCTTCTCTCGGTAATAGCCACGCTTCACCCGATCATAGTCGGGGACATTCGGCTATCTCTCGATCGTAGTCCGTTTCATCCGACCGTCCTTGAGAGATCTCATGACCCTCGGTAAGGATCCCTCGGCAATCCGATTATCCTGGATAATCTCTCGGATGAAACCTTTCCCTTCGGCCGTTCTCTCGGCGTGGTATGATTCCTCTCGGCAATCCTCTCGGCTATAGTCTGTATCCGATCCTCGGATCTCTCGTGTCTCCCGACTATCACCGCGAGACTGCCGGGTAATCTTGTACGCTTCTGGATATCTCTCCTTTCACTCAGATGAACATCCATCGCCTGGAGTTTCTCTCGGATATGGTCAGCATATATCTGTTTCTCCCGGTGATAGTCACGAACCGTTTCGGCGATCCTACGTGTCATCCGGTGATGTTACTGCATAATGCATGTATTTTGCATACATATTAGTTAGCTTTTCAAGCATTTACATCACACTTTAGACTAGATTGCATCACTTAGGGTCCTACAGCATTCTCGCACCAACATACGCATGTTCTTTGCATTTTGCATCACATTCAGGTTGTTTCTGGCTACTTTGGAGTCGTGGAGGTTCGTGGACGTGCTGAAGCAGTTGTGGTGGTTCGTGGAACGTCGGATGTTTGCTAAGGACCAGAGATCGGGGAGCAGATCGAGCATGGCAGGTCGATCTAGATGAGATCGACCAGAAGATCGAGAAGCCCAGGCGATCCAAGGGAACTGATCGAGACGAAGATCGAGTGGAGCAATCGATCAAATGGTACGGGCGTAAATGACGCCATGCAGAGCGAGAGCCGGATCGAGTCCACCACTCGATCCGACCGAAGAACGACACAAAGATCGGATGCAACACTCGATCCGCCGAAGAAGATCGAGACCCAGATAGAGTAGAAGACACGATGTCCGAAAATGATCGAGAGAGCCGCTCGATCCCGAAGTCGATCTCTGTCCTTTCAACTGTTTTTGGCCGCTAGCGAGGGGGGGACAATCGAGCTGTTTTCACCATTTTGGAAAGGCAGCGATGTCTTTTTCCACACACACTTTTTCATTCTTATCTTTTTATGCTTTTTCTCTCTGGTTTGGAGACTCTCCGCCATTGTTAGACTTTGAGCTCTGTTCTTGAATATTTTGAATCGTTTAAGTTTTAAGTAATCATTTTCATGTTCATCGCTTCATCTTTCATGTTTATTTCAGTTATTCTCATGTGTAGCGAGTAGTTTCATTTGGGTCTCGGGGTTGAGAGGATTCACGGGGTCTAATGGGTTTTCAAGTTGGTAGTTTTCTTGTTCTTAATAGCTTTCTCTTCTAGGATGTTGAGTCCCTAAGGCATAAAGACTCTCACGCCAAGATCTTTATGATCAGAGAGGTCTCTTACCTTGACAGGATCCAGAGATCTCTGAAAATCACATCCTAGAGACTAGTTACCCTTTCCCAAAAGCCATGGAAGTTTAGGGGACTAGTTAGGCCGTGTGTTTGAAATCTGAGTTCATTGCCCTTCAACCTCTCTTTCCACCAGAAGCCATGGGTTTGGAGTAGAGGATGAAGGAGTGATCCATACCGAAAGCCACGGATGGATCTTGTTTTCGTTTTCAAGGCTTAGGGAATCACACAAAGTGAGTCGATTTAAAGTTTTCAATCCCAACTTGGACCCTTGAAACCCCGGACCATGAATCTCAACCCTAGACCCTTCTTTTAGCATTCTTACATCTTCGTTAGTCATTCGCTTGATATTCGCCGCATCCTGGTCACTAGTTTCTTCATACTTGCATTTTTAGACGAGATCGATCCAAACTGCTCGATCTAGTGGTCGATCCTGTGGTCGATCCACTAGTCGATTTTTGTTAAATCATAGCCTTGCATTTTAATTTTTCTGTTTGTTCCTCGTCGTAGTTCAATCACTCTTAGTAATTTTAAAATAGTTTTGCATTCCATTCGGTCGTTGCATATAGTTTTTAGGATTTTCACAATATTGCCTGTTATTCGCTTAGCTTTACACTGCTCTTGCATTCTCTTTGATCTTCCTAGCTCCTAGAAATGGATTGACTCTCACTTGCATACTGTACTACAACCTAAGTGTTGCATTTGAGTTTGATAGCCTCATTGCATCCTCACCCTTGCAAAGAAAGTAGTTATCAAATGGCGCCGTTGCCATTCTAGGAGTGTTAGAAAGCATAGAGATTTGGGGCTTAGTAAAGACTAAGCCTTTACCTTGTTTTAGTTACTAATTTCTCTACTCTCAAACGTGTGTCTCTCAGGTACATGAATCTTCGTTCAAGGGGAGACAACAATCTACTTCAACCCTTGAACAACATTCATCAGCTTGGTCATTCACGGCAAAGAAGAGTACGAGAACAAGCCAGAGCCTTTGAGGAGATTGTTAAGCACGGTTTGGTTGACTTTGAAGCTATGGCTGAACACGAGCATCCAGAGGGACCTCCTCAAGCTCACGGGGCAGTGGGAAGGGGCAATGGAAATCCCCAACACGCGGCTACACCCCCAAGGATCATAGGAGCCGGAGATGCTCCCAATACTCATCACAATAGGTTTGGGATCACTCCTCCTCCTGTACAAAACAACAACTTCGAGATTAAGCCAGGTTTCATCTCCATGGTGCAAAACAACAAGTTCCACGGTTTAGCAATGGAAGATCCCTTGGAGCACCTTGACAATTACGAGCAAGTGTGTGGGATGATCAAGATAAACAGCATATCAGAAGACGCTTTCAAGCTGCGTCTCTTTCCCTTTTCACTCGGAGACAAAGCTAGGCATTGGGAGAAAACCCTTCCACAAGGCACCATCACCTCATGGGCCGACTGTAAGAAAGCCTTCCCCTCAAAATTCTTCTCTAGCACCAGAACGGCAAGGCTAAGAAGCAAGATCAGCGGCTTCACGCAAAGGAATAATGAGACTTTCAATGAAGCCATGGAACGATTCAAGGACTATACTATCCAATGTCCTCACCACGGCTTCAGCGAAGAGACCCTTCTAAGCACTAACTACCGCGGAGCTTTACCAAAGATCAGGTTGTTGCTTGACACGGCTAGTAAAGGAAACTTCCTTGGTCAGGAGGTAGAAGAGGGCATGGAGCTGATTGAGAACTTTGCATTGAGTGACGGCAACTATGCTGAAGATTATGACCGTGCACCGAGAGGATCTGAGGTAGAGTCTCACAAAAGGAGCTGAAATCCTTGCATGAGAAGATTGATAAGCTGGTGTTAGCCAACTAGAAGCATTTTCACTTTGTTGGTGAAGCAGATGAGAATCAAGAGGAGCTTGAGTTGAGCCAGGAAGAAGCCAATTGGGTGGCGGGACAGAACAATTACAAACCTCACGTCTACATCCAAGGCTACAACCAGAACAACAATCTCTCCTACCGTAGTACCAACGTCGCCAACCCTAAGGACCAAGTGTACCCTGCTCAGCAAGCAAAACCGTTCATACCTTACAACAAAGGTTTTCAGCCGAGTGGTGGCTTCCAAGGTCAAGGGCAGAACAACTTCCAAGGGAAACATCAAGGCAACAAGGTTTATATGCCAAACTACCCTCCGGGCTTTGCACCTCAGCAGCAGCAGCTGATGCAACAACAAGTTGATCCGGTTCAGGCTATGTTTCAGCAGCTGATCCAAGGGCAAGCCTCTACAAACCAGAAGTTTGCCGAGATGAACACTCATTTAGACTCGTCTCTCACTACCTTCTCCACTCAGATCACCAACTTAAACAACAAGATCAAGCAGCTAGAGAAGGGGAATGCGAGTACAAGTGGTCAGAATAGCCTACCGGGCAAGTGTGAGCAGAATCCTAAGGAATATGCCAACGCCATCACGTTAAGAAGCGGCATAGAGCTAGCACCTACGGTTACTCCTAAGCACAACGAGGACGTTGTGATTCAAGAGGGGGAGGGTAAGATTTCCGCTGATGATGAGATCAACTTTGACAATGTCTGGATTCAAGGGCCAAGAAGAGGAGACAAAGCGGTTGTTGAGAAGAAAGCCGAGCAAACTACTAAGGAGAAGGATGCTTATGTACCTCCACTGTATGAACCAAAGCTGCCTTTTCCTGGCCGTTTCAAGAAGCAACTCATAGAGAAGCATAGAGTCTTGTTTGAGAAGCATCTTAAGGACGTAGAGATCAAGCTACCTCTCGTGGACTGCCTTGCAATGATGCCTAAATGCGCCAAATTCTTCAAAGACACTCTCGTGAAGAAGAATAAGGAAAGTAAGGAGGTGCTGGTTCTAAGTGAGGAGTGTAGTGCTGTGATACATAAGGAAATAGTCCCTAAGAAGTGGGGAGACCCTGGAATCTTCACTATACCCTGCGTTTTAGGTCCTTTGGAGTTCAAGAGTTGCCTTTGTGATCTCGGAGCTAGCATAAATCTGATGCCTCATTCCGTGGCAAAGAAACTCGGCTTTACCCGTTTCAAGGTCTGTAGAATCTCGTTGGTACTAGCTGACAGGAGTGTGAGGTTACCCGTAGGACTGCTTGAGGACTTGCCAGTGAAGATTAGTGAAGTGAACGTACCTACAGACCTCGTTGTTTTGGAAATGGATGAAGAGCCAAAGGATCCACTCATTCTCGGTAGACCTTTCTTAGCTACCGCCGGCGCCATAATAGACGTCAAGAACGGGAAGATTGCCTTGCACTTGGGTAAAGATATAAGGCTAAACTTCGATATCAATGAGATTTTGAAGAAGCCTACGATAGAAGGGCAAGCTTTCTACATTGATACATTGGATGCCTTAGCGGATGAGTTGCTGGAAGAGCTGGCTCAAGAAGATCATTTGAAGCTGGCACTTATTAAGGAGCCAGGGAAGTTTGGTTATGTGGATCAGAGGACTCAGGAGTACGTCAACTTGCTTGATTCGAGGAAAGTTGTGCTTGAAGATGTAGGCGTTTGCCTAGAGATCGACTCCAAGATCGATGACATTACTCGATCCAGGGGTCAAATCGACAAGACAATAGAGAGCACAACTCGACCCGGTGCAGAAATCGACAGTCAGATCGAGGAGGGTGATCAATCCAGGAAAACAATTGAGTCCAAGATCGAGAAAGGCCTTCCGATCAAATTGAGGTCCAATCCGGAGATCGACTCAGCGTCTCGATCTCTCACTTGATCCACATTAAATCGAGTGAGTGATTCGAGCGAAACTGCTCGATCTACATGACATCGAGAGCAAGATCGACTAGACGACTCGATTTCAGAAGGGATAGCGGTTGGAGAAAGCAGCCTCAAGGGCCATATCTCGGGTTCTAAGGAAGGTTCTAAGAAGGAGAACAACAGCAACAGCCACGAGGATGATTGGAGCGAGCTGTTAGCCCCAAAGGTGGACCTTAAGGAGCTCTAAAAAGGGCTAAGGTACGCTTTCTTAGGGCTTAACGAAACCTATCCTGTGATTGTGAATGAAAACTTGAGTGATGATGAGTTGCAATCACTCTTAACTGAGTTGAGAAAGTATATGAAGGTCATTGGGTACTCTCTAAGTGACATCAAGGGCCTTTCACCGATGCTTTGCACTCATAGGATTCACTTGGATAATGAGAACGCCTCTTCCATAGAACATCAAAGGCGTTTGAATCCAAATTTGAATGAGGTTGTCAAGAAGGAGATTCTTAAGCTTTTAGAGGCTGACGTGATCTATCCCATAAGTGACAGCATGTGGGTTTCTCCCGTACACGTGGTGCCTAAGAAGGGAGGGATCACAGTCGTTAAGAATGACAAATATGAGCTTATACCTACTAGGACTATTACTGGACACTGTATGTATATTGACTATATGAAGCTTAATCTTGCTACTAGAAATGATCATTTTCCCTTGCCTTTTATTGATCAAATGCTTGAAGACTTGCTAATCACCCATACTATTGTTTTCTTGATGGATATAGTGGATTTTTACAAATACCAATCCATCCCAACGATCAGGAGAAGACGACCTTTACATGCCCTTATGGTACCTTAGCATATCGAAGGATGCCATTCGGGTTGTGTAATGCACCGGCTACATTTCAGCGGTGTATGATGTCGATCTTCTCCGATCTAATAGAAGAAATGGTAGAGGTGTTTATCGATGACTTCTCGGTCTATGGTGCGTCCTTTTCTGCGTGTTTGTTGAATCTTTTCAGGGTTTTAAAACGTTATGAGGAGACAAACATGGTGCTCAACTGGGAAAAATGCCACTTCATAGTTAAGGAGGGGATCGTGCTTGGACATAAGATATCAGAGAAGGGTATTGAAGTCGACAAGGCAAATATTGATGTGATGACAAGCCTTGAGCCGCCAGTTAACGTAAGAGGGGTGAGAAGCTTCTTGGGACACGCCGGCTTCTACAGGCGTTTCATTAAAGACTTCTCTAAGATTGCACGCCCTCTCACTCGGCTGTTGTGCAAGGAGGCTGAATTCGTCTTTGATGAGGAGTGTTTGCATGCTTTCGTGACAATCAAGGAAGCCCTAGTATCCGCACCTATAGTGCAAGCACCAGATTGGACTCTTCCATTCGAGATTATGTGCGATGCTAGTGACTATGCCGTGGGAGCTGTCCTAGGCCAAAGGAAGGATAAAAAGCTGCACGTGATATACTATGCCTCAAGGACCTTGGATGACATGCAAACGAGATACACCACTACTGAGAAGGAGCTATTGGCGGTTGTATTCGCCTTTGAGAAGTTCAGAGCTTACCTCGTGGATTCCAAGACCATAGTTTACACGGATCACGCAGCTTTGCGCTACATCTATTCCAAGAAAGACACTAAGCCGAGGCTTTTGAGATGGATCCTCTTACTCCAGGAGTTTGATATGGAAATTAAAGACAAGAAAGGGATACAAAACGGAGTTGCTGACCATCTCTCTTGGCTAAGGATCAACGAGTCTCTGCCCTTAGATGATTCTCTCCCCGAAGAGCAACTCATGGCGATCACTACTACTGTTTGTGGAAAGCTTGAAGGGCAGTTTGAGGAGGTGTTGAGCTTCAAAAAGGAGGATCTTCCCTGGTACGCTGATGTTGTAAACTACTTAGCGTGTGGTGAGGAGCCAACACATCTCAACAGCTATCACAAGAAGAGGTTTATGAGGGAGGCGAGTGACTACTTTTTGGGACGAGCCCTACTTGTACCGGAGATGTGTTACAAAGGAAGAAGCTAAAGACATCCTCTTTCACTGTCATGGCTCATCCTATGGAGGACACTTCGCTTCATTCAAGACTGCCACGAAAGTGTTGCAAGCTGGTTTCTGGTGGCCGTCCATCTTCAAAGATGCACACGAGTTTGTGAAGAGCTGTGAGGCGTGTCAACGAGCAGGGAATATCACTAAGAGGAACGAGATGCCTCAGGTACCTATCTTCGAGGTTGACGTGTTTGACGTGTGGGGCATAGACTTCATGGGGCCATTTCCTTCTTCATACAGCAACGGACACAGGGTCAAGCCTTACATGGCGGACAACTATGACAAGGAGAGTACCTCGGTGCTTCTCCAAGACCCACCATCTGCCTAAACCAAGTAAAGTCTAGGTAAAGACGTTAAAGAAAGCGCACTTGGGAGGCATTCCCATGTCTATCAGGTACATATTTCTGCTTTATTTCTCTTTCAGTTTTATGTTTTTATTTTGCAAGTGTGTAGGAACAAGTATGAGGAGTCTAACCCTCGATCTCGAAGTCCAAAAGAGGTGATAGGGGTTAAGAAAAGGCTAGAGATCGAGTGCTAGATCGACTAATCCTAACTCGATCTTTGCTAGATCGAATTAGTGAATCGAGAGGAGCCAGTCGTTCTAGACGAGAACGAGTGATAAGATCGATCTAGATGAAAACAGATCGATCGATCCCAAATGGATCGACCGATCTTATTTCTCTCGAGAAATCCTTAAAAAATAGATCGATCACTCGACTCGATCCATCACTCGATCTAAGCCAAATCGACCCCCAAATCGAGGACGTAGCTCGATCACGAGGACTTAGCCGTGGAGCCAAAATCATAACGATCGAGAGAGCCAATCGATCCAGGACTCGACTCACCATGAATCGAGTCACAAATCGAGTAACCCTCTCGATCTAAGCCATTATGGGCATGAGATCGAGTCCTAGATCGACCAAACGGACTCGATCTCATGCTGAGGTAACATTTTCTTTCCCTCCTTTATTCTTTTCCCTCCAGTTTTTAAATTTAAAACTTGGTCAAGGCAAGCATTTTTGACCATGAAAGATGTGCCTTGACCAAGACTTGTGTCAGAAACCACCTCCTTTTACCCATAGTTTTGTTTCTTGTTGGCCTTTAAATGTTTTCATCAACTTCACACTCTCTCATTCTTGTTTTCTCGAAATTTTAAGCAAAGAGAGTGAGAGTTTTCTGTTTCTAAAGGCTAACAAACTCCTTAACAATCTTTGCAAATGGTATTTTCGGTTATTTGATAAAAAAATCTTTAGGAAAATCACATTTTATTTCGTAATTGATTATTTTAGATGCTAGGGCGGTTTTGAATTTTTAAATTTAGCTAAATAATAGGAAAAATTCTGGATTTTCTAGTATCTCTAGATTTGATTCTCTATTATTTTGCTATATTTTTTTATAAATTCCCCAAAATTCTAGGGTATTAAGTATAAGTTTTCTTCTTTGCCTCTCTTCTTCTCTCATCCTATCGCCGTTTTTGCTCATTACTTTGCTTGAGAATCCTGTTTCAGGCACGGTGGCCCCCTAGAGGACGAGAGAGGAGACGGCACAAGAAGGAGAAGGTCAGGAAGTGGATGTTCAAGAGAGGGTCTGATGGAGTAAAGACGAGAAGATGGATAAGAAGCGGTTGGAAAGGCTTCGGTTCAAGCCTACTAAGTTCGCGGATCGGGAGCTGCTGTTCAAGCTAGGGATCCTTGGAGATTTCGACCAACTGCTCAAGAACATTGGCTTAAGATGTCTGTCACGAATGGATTGCCCAACCATTCCAGAAGTGACAATAGACTTCCTTGCCACGTTGGAGTTTCGTTACGAGAACCCTAGCGCCCCCGTTCCTTCACAAGGCCATCTCTCTTTCAAGGTTGGACGTCAAGCCTTCGGCCTCTCAATCCACGAGCTGTGTCAAGCATATGGTCTCAACGCTGCCGCCACCAAGATCGAGTTCCCCTCCTTTAAGCGAGCAAACGATTTTTGGGACCTGATCAGCAACGAAGATTACAAGGCCAACACCGCCAAAATCAAGAGAGTGAGAAGCCCGGTGCTGAGGTACACCTTGAAGCTGATCGCCAACACATTCAGCGGAAGGTCAGTTGCTCCCACGGTCACAAAGACCGAGCTTTGCTTCTTGTTCCAAGGCGTGAAGAATTTGTTGTGTGATCCGGCGGAGAATGAAGAACCTATGGAGGATGAACTCGGCGATGAGGTGAACTATGGATGCGTACTTGCTGCCTCTTTGGTGAAGTACAAGGCTTATGCCTTGCGGTGCAAGGCAAGCTCTTCTTTCATTGGCGGCTTCCTCACTCCTCTATTCATACAAGCTGGTGTACCTATTCACGATTTCACACCCGTCCCGGCTAGAGCTTTCATGGATGAGGTCTACATGAGCAATACCGACAGCTTGGGACGCACGCCAGCAGAAGGGTTCTACGCCTATCTTTTCATCGACGATGAAAACGAGAAGAGAGTGCGCATCCTACCAAACAAGGACGAGACCGAGCTGCTTGGTGTTGGGAACATCGAGTTCTTGTCAACAGAAGAGGAGTGCTTTGCTCCTCTAGGAGGAACGCCTGCCCCAGCGATTGCTCCTCGTCAAAGGTCTGAGTCCCCAGCCACGGAAGATGAGATACCCGAGGCTTACACCCTTCCCAAGATAGACTTTGAACCGAGAACCAAAACCGAGAAGTTCCTAGCATCTGTTGTGGAGATGCAAAGGAAAATCAACAAATGGCAAGGCAAAATGCTCAAAAAACTTGCCAAGAAGGTCAAATCGCTTCAAGGAGGCTCGCCTAAGAAAGATGCAAGTGAAGCGGTTCAACAACCCGAGAAGAGGAGGCTTTCAACCGGTGGAGTTGTCATCCGTGAGAATCAAGGCAGCAACATTCAACCGGCGCGTCTCTCTCTTCAAGAGCCAGGCTCCAAAGGCAAAGTCGTAGCATCTAGCTCCTCTAGAACATCCTCAAGTTCCAGCCGAGACTAGACCCGAGGTAACAACCTTCTTCCATTGTACATACCGCTCATGTTTGCTTCTTTTTACTTTGTGTTTTGATGCTCCTTTGAATTTGTTTGCCACCAGGACGGTGTCAAGCAAGTTTCGGGGAGTATACGTGTGGTTTGACTTGTGTTTTCTGATCTTATTTTCCCTTTAGCATCCTTGAGTCTTCATTACATGAAAAATTGGTAAAATTTTTAAAATCTATTCAAAGATTCATGCAGTTGAATTCATCTCATTGAGCATTTTAGGATTGAGTCTAAAAATCTTAAAGCATCTAGGTTGTTCATATTCGCATAAGGGGTTAGAGTTTTTCTTAAAAAGGTGCTTTAAACTCATGAATTGTTTCAATGCCCTAGTTAGTAGTTCTCTAATGCTTTGCTAATACTTTGAAGGTAAGTTCTTACCATGCTTGGATCACTTGCTATGATTTTCGTGACTTAAGTTGAACATACATGAATTGAATCCTTTCCTACTAAGTGAGAACTTTAATCTGAATTTGAATTATCACTCTTGTGCATTTGAAATGAAATACATGGATCACATATACATATTCAGGCTTTCTTACCCCTTGTTACCACTCTTTGTAAGTCTGAATAGAACTCCACACCCTGAACCTTGCCTTCCTTTCATACCAAATATTTCTTGTGTGATGTGAGGCCTTATTTTCGGATTGAACTTGGCATAAAGTGTTAGGTTTAAGCGACATGATTAGGCATTCACATTGATGCTAGCTTTGCATTCTGAATCTAGTTTTAGGTTTGTTTTGGGGCAGGGATTTGATGGTGTTACAAGAATTTTGCTTATGTGTTTTCAGTTTAAAATGAAATGGTGTTTGGGATTTGAAAATAAAGGACTCATGGTTTTAAGTTGTGGTGTTGTTCTGTTTTTAAATAAAAGCTCAGTTTTAAAAGAGAAGGAGGTAGCTCTCAAAAATAAAAAAAAAATAGAAAGAATAGAGCCAAAAGGCCAAAGTTTAAAAAGAAAAAAAAATACTAAGAGAAGAGAACTACCAAGATTAAAAGAAAGAGCTTTAAGTTTGTGTTTGACCACCACTAGCCTAATAAGAGTAAAGTTGTTTCCTGTTTTCGTGGGTTATGCTTGGCTTCTTGCCTTGTCGTTTGGGTAGTTTCTAGAGGGTGAGTGAGCTCGAAAAAGAAAGAAAATGAGAGGGGTTTAGGATCATTGTTAGTGTATATGGGTAGATGAGAGTCTAGTCATTTATGCATCAATTATCTTTACCTTTAGCATTATGCATAAGTTCAATCCTTTTTGAGATAACCCATTGTTTGAATTACCCGCTTGAATGAGATCATCTTTGTCTCATAACCTTGTCCTTAGCCAAACGTATTCTGTTCTAAGTGCATAAGTGTGATTCAGGGTTTGATCATTAATTGAATGTTAAAGGTTAGGATTCTTGGATTGTTTGGAATATGAGAGTCATGATCTGAATTTCTTTGTGTGATGAGTATGGCTAAGTTCTTTGGAGTATGAGTGTGCGCATTGCATTTTAGAACTAGTAACTAGGACATTGAGATTGATTCATTTGAAAGGCACCTTTGCAAGAAGCTTAAACCCCCGTCTTTTCTAAAACCTCTCTTCCCTTCTTATTTTCTGTTGCTTGAGGGCAAGCAAGAAGTAAGTTTGGGGGAGTTGATGTTACTGCATATTGCATGTATTTTGCATACATATTAGTTAGCTTTTCATGCATTTACATCACACTTTGGACTAGATTGCATCACTTAGGGTCCTAGAGCATTCTCGCACCAGCATAAGCATGTTCCTTGCATTTTGCATCACATTCAGGTTGTTTCTGGCTACTTTGAAGTCGTGGAGGTTTGTGGACGTGCTGAAGCTGTTGTGGTGGTTCGTGGAACGTCGGATGTTTGCTAACGACCAGAGATCGGGGAGCAGATCAAGCATGGCAGGTCGATCTAGATGAGATCGACCAGAAGATCGAGAAGCCCAGACGATCCAAGGGAACTGATCGAGACGAAGATCGAGTGGAGCAATCGATCAAATGGTACGGACGTAAATGACGCCATGCAGAGCGAGAGCCAGATCGAGTCCACCACTCGATACGACCAAAGATCGACACCAAGATCAGACGCAACACTCGATCCGTGATAAACACTTTCTTAGCAAGGGTTAAAATGCAATGAGGTTATCAAACTCAAATGCAAGACATGTTGTAGTACAGCAAGCAAGAGAGAGCCAATCCATGCCTAGGATGATAGAGAATGCAAAGAGAATACAAGGACTAATGCAAATCCAAGCGAAATGAGATGATTTATGATAAAATCTCTAAAAACTAGATGCAGCAACTTAAATAGAATGCAACCTATTTTAAAAATACTAGGAATGAAGAAACTACCACGAGGAATAAACAGAATAATTAAAGGACAAAGCTTCGAATTACTAAAATTCGACTAGTGGATCGACCATGAGATCGACCACTAGATCGAGCGATAACAATCGATCTCGTCTAAAAATGCAAGAACAGTAAAACTAATGACCAGGATGCTATCAAAGATCAAGCGAATGACGAGATAAGATGTAAAGATGCTAAAAGAAAGGGCTTAGGGTTGAGATTCATGGTCAGGGGTTTCAAAGGTTCGACCTGGGGTTGAAAACAATGAATCGACTCACTTTGTGAGGATCTCTAAGCCTTGAAAACTAAGCAAGATCAATCCGTGGCTTTCGGTATAGATCACTCCTTCATCCTCTCCTCCAAACCCATGGCTTTTGGTGGAAAGACAGGTCGAAGGGCATGGAAAGCAGATTTCAAATGAATGGCTTAACTGATCCCCCAAACTTTCATGACTTTTGGGAAGGGGTAACTAGTCTCTAAGGTGTGATCTTCCGAGGCTCCTGAATCCTGTCATGGTAAGGAACCTCTCGGATCATGAAGCTCTTGGCGTGAGAGTCTTCAAGCATCGAGATCTCAACACCTTAGAAGAGATAGCCGTTGAAAACGCTTAGAAAAACCTCAAGATCGAAACCCTTTAGACCCCTTAATCCTCTCAACCCCGAACCCAAGTAAACTACTCACTACACATAAAGTAAATCAAGTAAAGCATGTAAAAGGAAACGATGAACATGATAAGAAAACTGGATTAAGACAAAAACGATTCGAATACAAAGCTTAAGAAAAACTCAAGTTCGACAATGGTGTTCTTTTTTAAAACCAGAGAGAAAACATAAAGAAAAAGATAAGGATTGAAAGTTGTGTGGGAAAAGGACGTCGCCGCCTTCCCAAAATGGCCAAAACAAGCTGATGGTCCCCCCTCGCTAGCGGCCAAAAGTGGTTGAAAGGACAGAGATCGACTCCAGGATCGAGCGGTTCTCTCGATCATATCCGGACATCGTGTCTTCAGCTCGATCTGGGTCTCGATCATCATCGGTGAATCGAGTGTTGCATCCGATCTCGGTATCGATCTTCCATTGGATCGAGTGGTGTACTCGATCTGGCTCTCGCTCTGCATGGCGTCATTTACGTCTGTACCGATTGATCGACTGCTTCACTCGATCCTTGTCTCGATCATTCTCCTTGGATCGCCTGGTTGGCTCGATCTTCTGGTCGATCACATCACAGATCGACCGGCCATGCTCGATCTGCTCCTCGATCCCTGATCCTTAGCAAATATCCGAGCTCCCACGAACTGCTACATCAGCCTCAACATGTCCACGAACCTCCACGACTCCAAAGCAGCCAGAAACAACCTGAATGTGATGCAAAATGCAAGGAACATGCGTATGCTGGTGCAAGAATGCTCTAGGACTCTAATTGATGCAATCTAACCTAAAATGCGATACAAATGCATGAAAAGCTAACTAATGATTGTGCAAAATGTATGCAATATGCAGTAACATCAACTCTCCCAAACTTACTTCTTGCTTGCCCTTAAGCAACAGAAAATAAGTAAGGAAAAGAGGTTTTCAGAAAAATGAATGGGGGTTTAAACTTCTTGCAAAGGTGCCTTTCAAAAGAATCAATCTCAACGTCCTAGTTAACAGTTCTAAAATGCTATGCTTACACTCATACTCCAAAGAACTTAGCCATACTCATCACACAAAGAAATTCAAATCATGACTCTCCTATTCCTAACAATCAAAGAAACTCATCCTTTAACATTCATTAATATTAGAACCATGAATCAAACTTATGCACTTTAAAGAAAAACACATTTGGCTAAGGGTGAAGGTTATGAGCATTGAATGATCTCATTTGAAAAGAGTTTATAATTAGAACAAGGGTTTCTCTCAAAAATGGTTGAACTTATGCATAATGCTAAAGGTAAAGACAATTTATGCATACATGATTAGATTCTCATCTACCCATGTAAACTAACAAACGATCCTAGACCCCTCTCATTTAACAAATTTTAATCCTCACTCACCACTTAGAGTCTACCCTTTTTCTTCTCAAAACTTAGCAATCCCCAATTCGAAACAAAAATATTTTTAAACTTTTTAGGCTAGTGAAAAGGTTTTTGAAAATAACTTTACTCTTTAAATATTTCTTATTAGTAGCTCTCTTATTTTTTTTTCTTTTCTCTTTTTTTTTTTATTTTTATTTGGCACTTAGGCTCTTTTATTTCTTTTTCTTTTACTTATATTTTTCTTTTTTGGGGAGAGCTACCTCCTGAAATTTATTAGAGCATACTTAGCTTTTACACACAACCTTTCACTTAAAACCCATTTCTTTCTTTAAACCACCAAACCTTTTGAAACCGAGAACAAATAGAAATGAATACAACCCCAATGATTCCCCCAAACTTATCATAAGCTTATACCTAGCTTCAAAATGCAAAGCTAGCAATCATATGAGAACCAAATCATGTCGCCTAAACCTAACACTTTATGCCAAGTTCAAACCAAAAGGAAGACCTCACAATGATGTCACACAAGAACATTTGGCTTCAAAGAAGGGTAAGGTTCAAGGAGGGAGTTCTACTTAGGCTCACAAAGAGTGGTAAAAAGGAAGAAGAGAGCCTAAATATTTTAAAACCATGTGTTCATTTTCAAATGCATAAGGATGATAATTAGAATTTCAAATTAAGGTTCTCACTTATTAGGATGAGTTTCAAATCATGAGAATTCAATTCAAGCCACGAAAATCCTAACAAGTGATCCAAGCATGGTAAGAACTTACTTTCAAAGCATAGACAAAGCATTAGAGAACTACTAACTAGGGCATTGAAACAATTCATAAGTAAAAACACCTTTTCAAGAAATTCTAACCCCTTATGCAAGATGCAAACAACCTAGATGCTATGAGAAACTCTAGACTCAATCCTAACATGTTTTGACAAGATGAATGCAACTACATGAATCTTTGAAAAAAATTTAAAAATTTTACCAATTTTTCATGAACTAAAGACTCAAGGATGCTAAAGGAAAATAAGATCACAGAACACAAGTCAAATCACACATGTACTCCTCCAAACTTGCTTGACACCGTCCCGGTGGCAAACTCATTCGAAGGAGTAACAAAACACAAAGCAAAAAGAAGCAAATATAAGCGGTTATGTACAATGGAAGAAGGTTGTTACCTCTGGTCTAGTAATCGCCATGAGCTGCTCTTTTGGGAGAGAGTCATCTAAGGGGAGAGACTCGTTGATCCTTAGCCGTGAGAGATGGTCAGCGACTCCATTTTCTATTCCCTTCTTGTCTTTAATCTCCATGTCAAACTCCTTGAGCAAGAGAATCCACCTTAAGAGCCGAGGCTTAGTGTCTTTCTTCGAATAGATGTATCGCAAGGCAGCGTGATCCGTGTATACAATAGCCTTGGAACCAACGAGATACGATCTGAACTTCTCAAAGGCAAACACTACTGCAAGCAACTCCTTCTCCGTAGTGCTGTACCTTGTTTGCGTGTCATCCAAGGTTCTTGAAGCATAGTAGATCACGTGTAGCTTCTTGTCCTTCTTCTGACCAAGAACGGCTCCTACGGCGTAGTCACTAGCATCACACATGATCTCAAAGGGAAGAGACCAATCTGGTGCTTGGAGTATAGGAGCTGATGTAAGGGCTTCCTTGATGGTCACGAAAGCCTTCAAACACTCCTCATCAAACACGAACTCAGCTTCCTTGCACAACAACCGTGTAAGAGGGCGTGCAATCTTGGATAAATCTTTGATGAAGCGCCAATAGAACCCCGCGTGTCCCAAGAAGCTTATGATTCCCTTGACGTTAACCGGCGGCTCAAGACCAATCATGACCTCCACCTTAGCCTGATAAACCTCAATGCCCTTCTCTGATATCTTATGACCAAGCACGATCCCTTCCTTAACCATAAAGTGGCATTTCTCCCAGTTCAACACCAAGTTTGTCTCTTCACAACGCTTTAGTACCCTGCAAAGATTCAACAGACACGCAGAAAAGGACGCACCATAGACAGAGAAGTCATCCATGAACACCTCTACCATATCCTCTATTAGATCGGAGAAGATCGACATCATACACCGCTGAAACGTAGCCGGTGCATTACACAATCCAAACGGCATCCTTCGATATGCGAAGGTACCGTAGGGACATGTGAAGGTCGTCTTCTCCTGATCATTTGGGTGAATTGGTATGTGAAAGAAACCGCTATACCCATCGAGAAAACAATAGTAAGGGTGATTAGCAAGTCTCTCAAGCATTTGATCAATAAAAGGCAAAGGGAAGTGGTCTTTCCTAGTCGCAAGGTTAAGTTTTCTATAGTTAATACACATCCTATGACCAGTAATGCTTCTAGTAGGAATAAGCTCATCCTTTTCATTCCTAATGACCGTGATCCCTCCCTTCTTAGGCACCACGTGTACAGGAGAAACCCACGTGCTGTCACTTAAGGGATAGATCATGTCAGCCTCTAAAAGCTTAAGGATTTCTTTCTTAACAACCTCTTTCAAATTAGGATTCAAACGCCTTTGATGTTCTATAGAAGAGGCGTTCTCGTTATCCAAGTGAATCCTATGAGTGAAAAGCATTGGTGAAAGGCCCTTGATGTCACTTAAAGAGTACCCAATGGCCTTCCTATACTTTCTCAGCTCAGTCAGGAGCGAGTGCAACTCATCATCACTTAGGTTTTCATTCACAATCACGGGATAGCTGTTATTAGGCCCTAAGAAAGCATACCTTTGCCCTTTTGGGAGCTCCTTAAGGTCCACCTTTGGGGCTAACAGCTCACTCCAGTCATCCTCGTGGCTGTTGTTGTTGCTTTCCTCCTTGGAACCCTCCTTTGAACCCGAGGCATGGCCCTTTAGACTGCTTTCCTCCATCGCTATCCCTTCTGAAATCGAGTCCTCCAGTCCATTCTCCTCTCGATGTCATCTAGATCGAGCCATTTCGCTCGATTCACTTACACGATTTGATGTGGATCGAGTAAGGGATCGAGACACTGAGTCGATCTCTTGATTGGACCCCATAACGGGAGGTCTCTCTCGATCGTCGACTCGATTGTTTTTCCTGATCGAGCACTCCTCTCGATCTGTCTGTCGATTGTTGCACCAAATCGAGTTGTGTTCTCGATTGCCTTGTCGATCTGACTCCTGGATCAAGTGATAGCGTCGATCTCAGAGTCGACCTCTAGGCAGCAACCTTCATCGTTCTTAACAATCCGCCTAGAATCCAGTAGGTTGACGTACTCCTGGGTCCTCTGGTGCACATAGCCAAACTCCCCTGGCTCCTTAGTCAGTGCTAGCTTCAGATGGTCTTCTAGAGTCAGCTCTTCCAGCAACTCATCCGCTAAGGCATCCATCGTTTCAATGTAAAAAGCTTGCCCTTCAATGGTCGGCTTCTTCAGAACCTTATTGATGTCGAAGTCAAGCCTGATCTCCTTTCCCAAATGCAAGGCAATCTTCCCATTTTTCACATCTATGATATCTCCGGCGGTTGCAAGGAACGGTCTCCCTAAGATGAGTGGATCCTTAGGCTCTTCATCCATCTCCAACACGACGAAGTCCGTAGGTACATTCACACCACTGATTCGCACCGGTAAATCTTCAAGCAGCCCCACTGGTAGCCTCACACTCCTATCAGCCAGTACCAACGAGATCCGACAGTCTTTGAAATGAGTAAAGCCAAGCTTCTTAGCCACGGAGTGAGGCATCAGGTTTATGCTAGCTCCGAGATCACATAAGCAACTCTTGAACTCTAGAGGACCTAAAGCGCAGGGTATAGTGAAGCTTCCAGGGTCTCCCAACTTCTTAGGGACTAAATCCTTATGTATCACCGCACTACACTCTTCACTTAGAACAAGTACCTCCTTGGTTTCCTTATTCTTCTTCACGAGAGTGTCTTTAAAGAATTTGGCGCATTTAGGCATCATTGCAAGGCAGTCAACGAGAGGTAGCTTGATCTCCACGTCCTTAAGATGCTTCTCAAAGAGGATTCTATGCTTCTCTATGAGTTGCTTCTTGAAGCGGCCAGGAAAAGGCAGCTTAGGTACATACGGTGGTGGCACATAAGCATTCTTCTCCTTAGTAGGTTGCTCAGCTTTCTTCTCAGCAACAGCTTTGTCTCCTCTTCTTGGCCCTTGGATCCAAACGTTGTCAAAGTTAATCTCATCATCATCAGCCGAAGGTTTACCCTCCCCCTCTTGAATTACAACGTCCTCGTTGTTCTTGGTAGAGACCGGAGGTTCGAGCTCTTTACCGCTTCTCAACGTTATGGCATTAGCATACTCCTTAGGATTCTGCTCACACTTTCCTGGAAGACTATTCTGACCACTCGTACTCGCTTTCCCTTTCTCTAGCTGCTTGATCTTGTTGTTTAAGTTGGTGATCTGAGTGGATAAGTCGGTGAGAGACGAGTCTAGACGAGTGTTCATTTCGGCGAACTTCTGGTTTGTAGAGGCTTGCCCTTGTATTAGCTGTTGAAACATTGCTTGAACCGGATCAACTTGTTGTTGCATCGGTTGTTGCTGCTGAGGTGCAAAGCCTGGAGGGTAGTTAGGTGTATAACCCTTGTTGTTTTGATGTTGCCCTTGGAAGTTGTTCTGCCCTTGACCTTGGAAACCACCACTCGGTTGAAAACCTTTGTTGTAAGGGATGAAAGGTTTTGCTTGCTGAGCAGGGTACACTTGATCTTTAGGGTTTGCTACGTTGGTGCTTCGGTAAGAGAGGTTGTTGTTCTGGTAGCCTTGGTTGTAGCCTTGAGGTTTGTAGTTGTTCTGTCCCGCCACCCAATTGGCTTCTTCTTGGCTCAACTCTAACTCCTCTTGGTTCTCATCAGCTTCACCAACAAAGTGAACATGCTTCTGATTGGATAACACCAGCTTATCTATCTTCTCATGCAAAGATTTCAGCTCCTTTTTGTGAGACTCCAGCTCTGATCCTCTCGGTGCACAGTCATAATCCTCAGCGTAGTTGCCATCACTCAATGCCAAGTTTTCTATTAGCTCCATACCCTCTTCTACCTCCTGACCGAGGAAGTTCCCTTTGCTAGCTGTGTCAAGCAACAACCTGATCTTTGGTGAAGCTCCATGGTATATGGTACTGAGTAGTGTCTCCTCGCTGAACCTGTGATGAGGACATTGGATCGTGTAGTCTTTGAAACGCTCCATTGCCTCGTTGAATGTCTCATTGTTCCTTTGAGTGAAACCGCTGATTTCGCTTCTCAACCGTGCTGTCCTGGTGCTTGAGAAGAACTTTGAGAGAAAGGCCTTCTTACACTCGGCCCATGAGGTGATGGTGCGTTATGGGAGGGTCTTCTCCCAATGTCTAGCTTTGTCTCTGAGTGAAAAGGGTAAGAGACGCAGCTTGAAGGCATCTTCGGATATGCCATTGATCTTGATCATCCCACATACTTGCTCAAAGTTGTCAAGGTGCTCCAAGGGATCTTCCATTGCTAAGCCGTGGAACTTGTTGTTTTGCACCATGGAGATGAAACCTGGCTTGATCTCGAAGTTGTTGTTTTGTACAGGAGGAGGAGTGATCCCAAACCTATTGTGATGGGTATTGGGAGCATCTCCGGCTCCTATGATCCTTGGGGGTCTAGCCGCGTGTTGGGGGTTTCCATTGCCCCTTCCTGCTACCCCGTGAGCTGGAGGAGGTCCTTCTGGATGCTCGTGTTCAGCCATAGCTTCAAAGGCTCTGGCTTGTTCTCTGACTCTCCTTTGCCGTGAGTGACCAAGCTGATGAATGTTGTCCAAGGGTTGTAGTAGATTATTGTCTCCCCTTGAATGAAGATTCATGTACCTGAAAACACACGTTTGAGAGTAGAATGATTAGTAACTTGAAAAAGTTAAAGACTTAGTCTTTGCTAAGTCCCAAATCTCTATGTTCTCTAAACAGTCCTAGGATGGCAACGGCGCCATTTGATAAACACTTTCTTAGCAAGGGTTAAAATGCAATGAGGTTATAAAACTCAAATGCAAGACATGTTTGTAGTACAGCAAGCAAGAGAGCGTCAATCCATGTCTAGGATGATAGAGAATGCAAAGAGAATACAAGGACTAATGCAAATCCAAGCAAAATGAGATGATTTATGAGAAAATCTCTAAAAACTAGATGCAGCAACTTAAATAGAATGCAACCTATTTTAAAAATACTAGGAATGAAGAAACTACCACGAGGAACAAACAGAATAATTAAAGGACAAAGCTTCGAATTACTAAAATTCGACTAGTGGATCGACCATGAGATCGACCACTAGATCGAGCGATAACAATCGATCTCGTCTAAAAATGCAAGAACAGTAAAACTAATGATCAGGATGCTATCAAAGATCAAGCGAATGACGAGATAAGATGTAAAGATGCTAAAAGAAAGGGCTTAAGGTTGAGATTCATGGTCAGGGGTTTCAAAGGTTCGACCTTGGGTTGAAAACAATGAATCGTGGCTAAGAAAGATCTATCTGTGGCTTTCGGTATAGATCACTCCTTCATCCTCCCCTCCAAACCCATGCCTTTTGGTGGAAAGCGAGGTCGAAGGGCATGGAAAGCAGATTTCAAATGAATGGCTTAACTAATCCCCCAAACTTCCATGGCTTTTGGGAAGGGGTAACTAGTCTCTAAGGTGTGATCTTCCGAGGCTCCTGAATCCTGTCAAGGTAAAGAACCTCTCGGATCATGAAGCTCTTGGCGTGAGAGTCTTCAAGCATTCAGATCTCAACACCTTAGAAGAGATAGCCGTTGAAAACGCTTAGAAAAACCTCAAGATCGAAACCCTTTAGACCCCTTAATCCTCTCAACCCCGAACCCAAGTAAACTACTCACTACACATAAAGTAAATCAAGTAAAGCATGTAAAAGGAAACGATGAACATGAAAAGAAAACTGGATTAAGATAAAAACGATTCGAATACAAAGCTTAAGAAAAACTCAAGTTCGACAATGGTGTTCTTTTTGAAAACCAGAGAGAAAACATAAAGAAAAAGATAAGGATTGAAAGTTGTGTGGGAAAAGGACGTCGCCGCCTTCCCAAAATGGCCAAAACAAGCTGATGGTCCCTCTCGCTAGCGGCCAAAAGTGGTTGAAAGGACAGAGATCGACTCCAGGATCGAGCGGTTCTCTCGATCATATCCGGACATCGTGTCTTCAGCTCGATCTGGGTCTCGATCATCATCGCTGAATCGAGTGTTGCATCCGATCTCAGTATCGATCTTCCATTGGATCGAGTGGTGTACCCGATCTGGCTCTCGCTCTGCATGGCGTCATTTACGTCCGTACCGATTGATCGACTGCTTCACTCGATTCTTGTCTCGATCATTCTCCTTGGATTGCCTGGTTGGCTCGATCTTCTGGTCGATCACATCACAGATCCACCGGCCATGCTCGATCTGCTCCTCGATCCCTGATCCTTAGCAAATATCCGAGCTCCCACGAACTGCTACATCAGCCTCAACATGTCCACGAACCTCCATGACTCCAAAGCAGCCAGAAACAACCTGAATGTGATGCAAAATGCAAGGAACATGCGTATGCTGGTGCAAGAATGCTCTAGGACTCTAATTGATGCAATCTAACCTAAAATGCGATACAAATGCATGAAAAGCTAACTAATGATTGTGCAAAATGTATGCAATATGCAGTAACATCAACTCTCCCAAACTTACTTCTTGCTTGCCCTCAAGCAACATAAAATAAGTAAAGAAAAGAGGTTTTCAGAAAAATAAAGTTTTTAAATCCCAACTTGGACCCTTGAAACCCCGGACCATGAATCTCGACCCTAGACCCTTCTTTCTTAGCATTCTTACATCTTCGTTAGTCATTCGCTTGATATTCGCCGCATCCTGGTCACTAGTTTCTTCATACTTGCATTTTTAGACGAGATCGATCCAAACTGCTCGATCTAGTGGTCGATCGATCCTGTGGTCAATCCACTAGTCGATTTTTGTTAAATCATAGCGTTGCATTTTAATTTTTCTGTTTGTTCCTCGTAGTAGTTCAATCACTCTTGTTAAGTTTAAAATAGTTTTGCATTCCATTCGGTCGTTGCATTTAGTTTTTAGGATTTTCACATTATTGCCTGTTATTCGCTTAGCTTTACACTGCTCTTGCATTCTCTTTGATCTTCCTAGCTCCTAGAAATGGATTGACTCTCACTTGCATACTGTACTATAACCTAAGTGTTGCATTTGAGTTTGATAGCCTCATTGCATCCTCACCCTTGCAAAGAAAGTAGTTATCATCCGGCTATCACCGCGAGACTGTCGGGTATTTTTCTCCTCTTCCGGATATCCCTCCTTTCTCTCGGGCGAACATCCATCGCTCGGAGTTTCTCTCGGATGTAATCACGGCTTGACCGTTTCTCTCGGATATTGTCGCGAACCGATCCACCGATCATTCGCATCACCGAACTATACTCGCGAGACATCCGACTATCATCGGGATACTGCTGGGCTATTCTTCTTCCTTATCGGATATCACCCCTTTCTCTCGGATATGGTAACGGAATGACAGCTTCTCTCGGATGAAGTCACGGAATGACAGCTTCTCTCGGATGAAGTCACGGATTGACCCATCGATCCTTTGCATCATCCGATGATGTTATTGAATATTGCATACATTTTGCATACTCATTAGTAAGCTTTTCATGCATTTGTATCATGTTTTAGGTTAGATTGCATCACTTAGAGTCCTAGAGCATTCTTACATCAGCATACGCATTTTCCTTGCATTTTGCATCACATTCAGGTTGTTTCTGGCTGCTTTGGAGTCGTGGAGGTTCGTGGACGTGTTGAGGCTGATGTAGCAGTTCGTGGGAGCTCAGATATATGCTAAGGACCAGAGATCGAGGAGCAGATCGAGCATCGCCGGTCGATCTAGGAGTTGATCGACCAGAAGATCGAGCCAACCAGGCGATCCAAGGAGAATGATCCAGACGGAGATCGAGTGAAGCAATCGATCAATTGGTACGGACGTAAATGATGCCATGCAGAGCGAGAGCCAGATCGAGTACACCACTTGATCCAGCCGAAGATCTATACCGAGATCGGATGCAACACTCGATTCACCGATGAAGATCGAGACCCAGGTCGAGCCAAAGACACGATGTCCGGATATGATCGAGAGAACCACTCGATCTTGACGTTGATCTCTGTCCTTTCAACGGTTTTTGGCTGCTAGCGAAGGGGAGACCATTGGCTTGTTTCGACGTTTTGGGAAGGCGACGACGTTCTTTTTCCCATAACTTTTTAGATCCTTATCTTTTTCCTTATGTTTTTCTCTCTCGTTTTCGTGAAGAACACCATTGTTGAAACTCGTTTTTCTCTTAAGCTTTTGTATTCGAATCGTTTCCGTTTAATCCAGTTTTCCTTTCATGTTTATCGTCTCGTTTCATATGCTTTGCTTGATTTACTCTATGTGTAGCGAGTGGTTCCTTTGGGGTCGGGGTTGAGAGGATTAAGGGGTTAAAAAGGTTTTGATCTTGGGTTTTTCAAAACGTTTTCAAAGGCTATCTCTTCTAAGGTGTTGAGATCTTAAAGCTTGAAGACTCTCACGCCAAGAGCTTCATGATCTGAGAGGTTCCTTACCTTGACAGGATTCAGGAGCCTCGGAAGATAACACCTTAGAGACTAGTTACCCCTTCCCAAAAGCCATGGAAGTTTGGGGGATTAGTTAAGCCATTCGTTTGAAATCTGTTTTCCTTGCCTTTCGACCTCTCTTTCCACCAAAAGCCATGGGTTTGGAGGAGAGGATGAAAGAGTGATCTATACCGAAAGCCACAGATAGATCTTGCTTTGTTTTCAAGGCTTAGAGATCCTCACCAAGTGAGTCGATTCAAAGTTTTAAAGCCAAGGTCGAACCTTTGAAACCCCTAACCATGAATCTCAACCCTAGGCCCTTTCTTTTAGCATATTTACGTCTTATCTCATCATTCGCTTGTTATCTGATAGCATCCTGGTCATTAGCTTTACTGTTCTTACGATTTTAGACGAGATCGATTGTTACTGTTCGATCTAGTGGTCGATCTCATGGTCGATTCACTAGTCGAATTTTCATAATTCGAAGCTTTCTCCTTTAATTAATCTGTTTGTTTCTCATGGTAGTGTCTTCCTTTCTAGTATTTTTAAAATAGGTTTCACTCTGTTTAAGTTGCTGCATCTAGTTTTTAGAGGTTTTCTCATAAACTGTCTCATTTTGCTTAGATTTGCTTTAGTCCTTGCATTCTTTGTGCATTCTCTATCTCCTAGAAGTGGATTGACTCTCTCTTGCTTGCTGTACTACAACATTGCTTGCATTAGAGTTTGATAACCTCTCTGCAATATAAACCGAGCATAGAAACCGTTTATCAAATGGCGCCGTTGCCATTCTAGGACTGTTTAGAGAACATAGAGATTTGGGTCTTAGCAAAGACTAAGTCTTTACCTTTTTCAAGTTACTAATACATCTACTCTCAAATGTGTGTTTTCAGGTACATGAATCTTCGTTCAAGGGGAGACAACAATCTTCTACAACCCTTAGACAACATTCATCAACTTGGTCACTCACGGCAAAGGAGAGTCAGAGAGCAAACAAGAGCCTTTGAGGAGATTGTTCAGCACGGTTTGGTTGACTTTGAAGCTATGGCTGAACACGAGCATCCAGAAGGACCTCCTCCAGCAGGACGTGGCAATGGAAACCCCCAACACGCGGCTAGACCCCTGAGGATCATAGGAGCCGGAGATGCTCCCAATACCCACCACAATAGGTTTGGGATCACTCCTCCTCCGGTACAAAACAATAACTTCGAGATCAAGCCAGGTTTCATCTCCATGGTGCAAAACAACAAGTTCCACGGCGTAGCAATGGAAGACCCCTTGGAGCACCTAGACAACTTCGAGCAAGTATGTGGGATAATCAAGATCAATGGCATATCCGAAGATGCTTTCAAGCTGCGTCTCTTCCCCTTTTCACTCGGAGACAAAGCTAGACATTGGGAGAAGACCCTCCCACAAGGCACCATCACATCATGGGCCGAGTCTAAGAAGGCCTTTCTCTCAAAGTTCTTTTCAAGCACCAGGACAGCTCGGTTGAGAAGCGAAATCAGCGGTTTCACTCAAAGGAACAACGAGATATTCAACGAGGCAATGAAGCGTTTCAAAGACTACACGATCCAATGTCCTCATCACGGGTTCAGCGAGGAGACACTACTCAGTACCATATACCGTGGAGCTTCACCAAAGATCAGGTTGTTGCTTGACACAGCTAGCAAAGGGAACTTCCTCGGTCAGGAGGTAGAAGAGGGTATGGAGCTGATAGAAAACTTGGCGTTGAGTGATGGAAACTATGCTGAAGATTATGACCGTGCACCGAGAGGATCAGAGTTATAGAGTCTCACAAGAAGGAGCTCAAGTCTTTGCATGAAAAGACTGACAAGCTGGTGTTAGCAAATCAGAAGCATGTTCACTTTGTTGGTGAAGCTGATGAGTGGTCAGAACAGTCTTCCGGGAAAGTGTGAACAGAATCCCAAGGAGTATGCCAATGCTATAACGTTGAGAAATGGCAAAGACCTCGAACATCCAGTCTCTACAAAGAACAACGAGGACGTTGTAATTCAAGAGGGGGAGGGTAAACCTTCGGCTGATGATGATGAGATTAACTTTGACAATGTTTGGATCCAAGGACCGAGAAGAGGAGATAAGGCGGTCACCGAGAAGAAAGCTGAGCAAACCACCAAGGAGAAGAACTCTTACGTGCCCCCACCTTACGTACCGAAGTTGCCATTTCCCGGTCGTTTCAAAAAGCAGCTCATCGAGAAGCACAGAATCTTGTTTGAGAAGCACCTGAGAGACGTGGAAATCAAGCTGCCTCTTGTTGATTGTCTAGCTATGATGCCCAAGTGCGCCAAGTTTTTCAAGGACACCCTCGCGAAGAAGAATAAGGAAAGCAAGGAGGTACTTGTTCTAAGTGAAGAGTGTAGTGCGGTTATTCATAAGGAGATAGTGCCTAAGAAGCTGGGAGACCCTGTAAGCTTCACTATACCCTGCGCTTTGGGTCCTCTAGAGTTCAAGAGTTGCTTGTATGATCTCGGAGCTAGCATAAACTTGATGCCTCACTCCGTGGCTAAGAAGCTTGGTTTTACTCGGTTTAAAGACTGTCGGATCTCATTGGTGCTGGCTGATAGGAGTGTGAGACTACCAGTGCGGCTGCTTGAAGACTTACCGGTGCGAATCAGTGGTGTGAACGTACCTACGGACTTCGTAGTGTTGGAGATGGATGAAGAACCAAAGGATCCACTCATCTTAGGGAGACCGTTCCTTGCAACCGCCGGGGCTATAATAGATGTGAAGAATGGAAAGATTGCCTTGCATTTGGGGAAGGAGATCAGGCTAGACTTCGACATCAACAAGGTTCTAAAGAAGCCGACCATTGAAGGACAAGCTTTCTATATTGAAACGATGGATGCTTTGGCGGACGAGTTGTTGGAAGAGCTGGCTCTAGAAGACCATCTGAAGCTAGCACTGACTAAGGAGCCAGGGGAGTTTGGCTATGTGGACCAGAGAACCCAAGAGTATGTGAACCTACTGAATTCTAGGAGGATTATCAAGAATGAAGAAGGTTGCTGCCTAGAGATCGACCCCGAGATCGACGCTATCACTCGATCCAGGAGTCAGATCGACAAGTCAATCGAGAACACAACTCGATCCGGTGCAATAATCGATGGACAGATCGAGAAGAATGCTCGATCAGGAAAAACAATCGAGTCGACGATCGAGAGAGACCTCCCGATCATTTTGGGGTCCAATCAAGAGATCGACTCAGCGTCTCGATCCCTTACTCGATCCATATCAAATCGAGTAAGTGAATCGAGCGAAATGGCTTGATCTAGACGACATCGAGAGGAGAATCGACCGGCGGACTCGATCTCAGAAGGGATAGCGATGGAGGAAAGCAGTCTGAAGGGCAATGCATCGGGTTCAAAGGAGAGTTCCAAGGAGGAAAGCAACAACAACAGCCACGAGGATGACTGGAGTAAGCTGTTAGCCCCAAAGGTGGACCTTAAGGAGCTCCCAAAAGGGCTAAGGTATGCTTTCTTAGGGCCTAATAACACCTATCCCGTGATTGTGAACGAAAACCTTAGTGATGATGAGTTCACTCGCTCCTGACTGAGCTGAGAAAGTATAGGAAGGCCATTGGGTACTCTTTAAGTGACATCAAGGGCCTTTCACCAATGCTATGCACTCATAGGATTCACTTGGATAATGAGAACGCTTCTTCTATAGAACATCAAAGGCGTTCGAATCCTAACTTGAAAGAGGTTGTTAAGAAGGAAATCCTTAAGCTTTTAGAGGCTGACGTGATCTATCCCATAAGTGACAGCACGTGGGTTTCCCCTGTACACATGGTGCCTAAGAAGGGAGGGATCACGGTCATAAGGAATGAAAAGGATGAACTTATCCCTACTAGGACCATCACTGGTCATAGGATGTGTATTGACTATAGGAAACTCAACCTTGCGACTAGGAAAGACCATTTCCCTTTGCCTTTTATTTATCAAATGCTTGAGAGACTTGCTAATCACCCTTACTACTGCTTTCTCGATGGGTATAGTGGTTTCTTTCAAATACCTATTCACCCAAACGATCATGAGAAGACGACCTTCACATGTCCCTATGGTACTTTTGCATATCGAAGGATGCCGTTTGGATTGTGTAATGCACCGGCTACGTTTCAGCGGTGAATGATGTCGATCTTCTCTGATCTTATAGAGGAGATGGTAGAGGTGTTCATGGATGACTTTGCTGTGTATGGTGCGTCCTTTCCTGCGTGTTTGTTGAATCTTTACAGGGTGCTAAAACGTTGTGAGGAGACAAACCTGGTGCTGAACTGGGAGAAATGCCACTTCATGGTTAAGGAAGGGATCGTGCTCGGTCACAAGATATCAGAGAAGGGTATTGAGGTTGATCAGGCTAAGGTGGAGGTCATGATGGGTCTTGAGCCGCCGGTTAATGTTAAAGGAATCAGAAGCTTCTTGGGGCACGCAGGGTTTTATAGGCGCTTCATCAAGGATTTCTCCAAGATTGCACGCCCTCTTACACGGCTGTTGTGCAAGGAAGCTGAATTTGTATATGATGAGGAGTGTTTGAAGGCTTTCGTGACCATCAAGGAAGCCCTTACATCAGCTCTCATAGTCCAAGCACCAGACTGGTCTCTCCCCTTTGAAATCATGTGTGATGCTAGTGACTACGCCGTAGGAGCCGTCCTTGGTCAGAAGAAAGACAAGAAGCTACACGTGATCTACTATGCTTCAAGAACCTTGGATGACATGCAATCACGATACACCACTACGGAGACGGAGCTGCTTGCACTAGTCTTCGCCTTTGAGAAGTTCAGATCATATCTCGTTGGCTCCAAGGCTATTGTATACACGGATCGCGCTGCCTTACGATACATCTACTCGAAGAAAGACACTAAGCCTCGGCTCTTAAGATGGATTCTGTTACTCCAGGAGTTTGACATGGAGATTAAAGACGAGAAAGAGATAGAAAATGGAGTCGCTGACCACCTCTCACGGCTAAGGATCAACGAGTCTCTCCCCTTAGATGACTCTCTTCCAGAAGAGCAGCTTATGGCGATTACTACGGCTGTTTGTGGGAAGCTAGAAGGGAGGTTTGAGGAAGTTTTGAGTTTCAAAGAGGAGGATCTACCGTGGTATGCGGATGTGGTGAACTATCTAGCGTGTGGTGAGGAGCCAACACATCTTAACGGCTATCACAAGAAGCGGTTTATAAGGGAGGCTAGTGACTACTTTTGGGATGAGCCCTACTTATACAAAAGAGGAGTAGACAGCTTGTACCGGAGATGTGTTACAAAGGAAGAAGCCAGGGACATCCTCTATCATTGCCATGGCTCTTCCTACGGAGGACACTTCGCCTCATTCAAGACTGCCACGAAAGTGTTGCAAGCCGGTTTCTGGTGGCCCTCCATTTTAAAAGATGCACACGAGTTTGTGAAGAGCTGTGAGGCATGTCAACGAGCAGGGAATATAACCAAGAGCAACGAAATGCCTCAAGTTCCTATCTTCGAGGTTGACGTGTTCGACGCGTGGGGAATTAACTTCATGGGGCCTTTTCCTTCTTCATACAACAACAAATACATCTTAGTAGCAGTGGATTATGTCTCCAAATGGGTTGAGGCTGTTGCTTCCCCTACAAATGACTCTAAGGTGGTAATCAAGTTGTTCAAGAGTATCATCTTCCCGAGGTTTGGGGTACCCAAGGTTGTTATAAGTGATGGAGGAAGCCACTTCATAAACAAGGTCTTTGAGAGCCTCTTGAGAAAGTATGGGGTTAAGCATAAGGTGGCTACACCGTATCATCCTCAAACAAGCGTTCAAGTGGAAGTCTCCAACAGGCAAATCAAGGCTATACTAGAGAAGACTGTCGGAGCAACAAGGAAAGACTGGTCAGTGAAGCTGGATAACGCTCTTTGGGCCTACCGTACCGCCTTCAAAACACCGATTGGTACAACTCCTTTCACTCTACTCTATGGCAAGGGCTGTCACCTCCCGGTTGAGCTGGAACACCGTGCGTTGTGGGCTGTGAAGAGGCTGAACTTTGATCTCAAGACTGCTCAGGAGAGACGCCTTATTCAGCCACACGAACTGGACGAGTTGAGGCTGAATACTTACGAGAGCTCCCGGATATACAAGGAGCGGACTAAGGAGGCTCATGACAAGAAGTTGGTTGCCAAGGAGCTTAAGGAAGGAGGACTGGTGTTGCTGTACAACTCGAGGCTCAAGCTCTTCCCGGGCAAGCTGAAATCAAGTTGGAGCGGACCGTTCGTGATTCAAGAGGTGTTGCCATATGGGGCTGTTACTCTGATGGGGAAAAGTTGCAGTGCATTCACCGTCAACGGACACAGAGTCAAGCCCTACTTGGCAGATAGCTATGACAAGGAGAGTACCTCAGTGCTTCTCCAAGACCCACCGTCCGCTTAGACCAAGTAAGGTCTAGCTAAAGACGTTAAAGAAAGCGCACTTCAGAGGCATTCCCATGTTTATCTTGTACATATTTCTGCTTTATTTCCCTTTCAGTTTTATGTTTTTATTTTGCAAGTGTGTAGGAACAGGTATAAGGAGTCTAAACCTTGACTTTGAGGTCTTAAAGAGGCAATAGGGGTTAAGATATGGCTAGACATCGAGTGCTAGATCGACTGATCCTGGCTCGATCTTTGCTAGATCGAGTCAGTGAATCGAGAGGAGCTAGTCGATCTAGACGAGAACGAGTGACAAGATCGACCTTGACGAAAAAGGATCGATCGATCCAAATCGGATCGACCGATCTAATTTCTCTCGGGAAAATCTGTTGAAAACTGATCGATCACTCGACTCGATCCATCACTCGATCTATGCCAAATCGACCCCTAAATCGAGGACATAGCTCGATCATGAGGACTTAGCCGAGGAGCCAACATCTCAATGATCGAGAGAGCCAATCGATCCAGGACTCGATTCACCATGAATCGAGTCTCAAATCAAGTAGCCCTCTCGATATAAGCCATTTTGGGCATGAGATCGAGTCCTAGATCGACCAAATGGACTCGATCTCATGCCGAGGTAACATTTTTCTTTCCCTCCTTTACTCTTTTCCCTCCAACTTTTGAATTCAAAACTTGGTCAAGGCAAGCATCTTTGACCATGAAAGGTGTGCCTTGACCAAGACTTTGTCAGAAAAACCACTTTTGCTACCCATAGTTTTGGTTTTGCTAGTCTTTAAATATTTCAAACATCCTCTCACCCTCTCATTCCTGTTTTTCTCGAGAATTTTAAACAAAAAGAGTGAGAATTTTAATTTTCAAAAGCTAGCAAAGATATTCTGCATTTCTTGCAAAGGTATTTTCAAAAATTTAATGATTTAATCTTAGAAAATCTCCTTTAATATCGCAAGATCTTGTTTTAGAATATATGGTCGGTTTTGAATTTTAAAACTAGCTAAGTAAAAGGAAAAATTCTAGATTTTTCAGTATCTAAAGATTTGATTCTCCTTTATTTAGCTATGATTTTTATTTATTCCCAAAAATTCTAGGGTAGCTTCTATAAATTCTCTCCTTCTCTTCTCTCATTCTCATCAAACCGCCGTGTACTTATCAATCTCTTTAGAATCTTGTTTCAGGAAACATGGCCCCAAAGAGAACAAGAGAAGAGCAAGCACAAGAAGGAGAAGGACAAGAAGTGGCAGTTCAAGAGAGGGTCCGGTGGAGTAAGGATGAGAAGAGGGACAAGAAGCGGCTGGAGAGGCTTAGGTTTGAGCCTACCATGTTCGCTGATCGAGAGCTTTTGTCTAAGCTAGGGATTCTTGGGGACTTCGATCAACTCCTCCATAACATTAGCTTAAGATGTCTGTCACGGATGGATTGCCCAACCATTCCTGAAGTGACAATAGACTTCCTTGCATCCTTGGAGTTCCGGTATGAGAATCCTAGTGCACCCGTCCCTTCCCAAGGCCGCCTATACTTCAAAGTTGGACGTCAAGCCTATACACTCTCCATCCCCGAGCTATGCCAAGCCTACGGTCTCAACGCGGATGCATACAAGGTTGAGTTCCCAGCCTTCAAGAAAGCCGACGAGTTATGGGATCTGATCAGCAATGAAGACTACAAGGCCAACACCGCCAAGATCAAGCACGTAAGGAGCCCGGTGCTGGGGTACACTCTGAAGCTGATTGCCAACACGTTTAGTGGAAGGTCTGTTGCTCCTACGGTCACGAAGACAGAGCTGTGCTTCCTGTTCCAAGGTGTGAAGCACCTAGTGTGTGATCCGGATGCGAATAAAAGCCCATAGAGAATGAACTCGGCGATGAAGTGAACTACGGGTGTGTGCTCGCGGCTTCTTTGGTGAAATACAAGGCCTATGCCTTGCGGTGCAAGGCAACCTCCTCTTACTTTGGCGGCTTCCTTACTCCTCTGTTTGTGCAAGCCGGTGTGCCCATTCATGACTTTGCTCACGTCCCAAACAGAGCTTTCATGGATGAAGCATACGTGTGGAATACTGATAGCTTGGGACGCACGCCAGCAGAAGGGTTCTATGCCTACCTCTTCATAGATGACGAAGACAAGAAGAGACTGTGCATCCTGCCCAACAAAGATGAAACCGAGCTGGTTGGTGTTGGGAATATTGAGTTCTTGCCCACGGAAGAAGAATGCTTTGCCCCTTTAGGAGGACCGCCTGCTTCAGCAATTGCCCCACGTCAAAGGTCAGAGTCTCCAGGCACGGAAGATGAGATGCCCGAAGCTTACACACTTCCAAAGCTAGACTTTGAGCCTATGACAAAAACCGAGAAGTTCCTAGCATCAGTTGTGGAGATGCAAAGGAATATCAACAAGTGGCAAGGCAAGATGCTTAAGAAGCTTGGAAAGAAAGTCAAAGCACTTCAGGGAGGGTCGCCTAAGCCAGCTGCAAGTCAAGAGATGCAACAACCCGAGAAGAGAAGGCTCTCAACCGGAGGAGTTGTTATCCGCGAGACCCAAAGAGACAACATTCAGCCGGCGCGCCACTCTCTCCAAGAACCAGCTGACAAAGGCAAAGCAACGATCTCTAGCTCCTCTGGAACATCCTCAAGTTCCAGCCGAGCCTAGACCAGAGGTAACAACCTTCTTCCATTGTATATAACCGCTCATGTTTGTTTCTTTTGCATTATGTTTTGATGCTCCTTCGGATGAGTTTGCCACCGGGACGGTGTCAAGCAAGTTTGGGGGAGTACATGTGTGATTTAATCTTGTGTTCTTTGATCTTATTTTCCTTTTTGCATCCTTGAGTCTTTAGTCATGAAAAATTGGTAAAATTTTTAAAGTTTTTTCAAAGATTCATGTAGTTGCATTCATCTTTTTAAAAACATGTTAGGATTGAGTCTAGAGTTTCTCATATCATCTAGGTTGTTTGCATTTTGCATAAGGGGTTAGAATTTCTTAAAAAGGTGTTTTTACTTATGAATTGTTTCAATGCCCTAGTTAGTAGTTCTCTAATGCTTTGTCTATGCTTTGAAAGTAAGTTCTTACCATGCTTGGATCACTTGTTAGGATTTTCGTGGCTTGAATTGAACTCTCATGATTTGAAACTCATTCTAATAAGTGAAAACCTTAATTTGAAATTCTAATTATCATTCTTATGCATTTGAAAATGAACACATGGTTTTAAAATATTTAGGCTCTCTTCTTCTTTTTTACCACTCTTTGTGAGCCTAAGTGGAGCTCCCTCCTTGAACCTTACCCTTCTTTGAAGCCAAATGTTCATGTGTGACATCTTTGTGAGGCCTTCCTTTCGGTTTGAACTTGGCATAAAGTGTTAGGTTTAGGCGACATGATTTGGTTTTCATATTGTTGCTAGCTTTGCATTTTGAAGCTAGGTATAGGCTTAGGATAAGTTTGGGGGATCATTGGGGTTGCTTTCTTGATCATTAGTTCTCGGTTTCAAAGAGCTTTGTGTTTTAAGGAAAGAAATAAGGTTTTAAGTGAAAAGTTGTTTTTAAAACTATGTATGCTCTAATTTCAGGAGATAGCTCTCCGATAATAAAATAAAAAAAATAAAAAAAAAAAGAGAAAAGAAAAGAAAAAGAAATAAAAAGAGCCTAAGTGCCAAATAAAGAAAAAGAAAAGAAAGAAAAAAATAAAAGAAAAATAATAAGACAGCTACTAATAAGAAATTTCTAAAGAGCAAAAGTATTTTTCAAAACCTTTTCACTAGCCTAAAAAGTTTAAAAATGTCTTTGTTTCGAATTGGGGATTGCTTAGTTTGTAAAGAAAAGGGTAGACTCTTAAGTGGTGAGTGAGGATAAAATTTCTTAAATGAGAGGTATAGGATCATTTGATAGTTTACATGGGTAGATGAGAATCTAATTATGTATGCATAAATTGTCTTTACCTTTAGCATTATGCACAAGTTCATCCATTTTTGAGAGAAACCCTTGTTCTGATTATAAACCTTTTTCAAATGAGATCATTCTATGCTCATAACCTTAACCCTTAGCCAAATGTGTTTTGCTTTAAAGTGCATAAGTTTGATTCATGGTTCGAATGTGAGTATAAGCATAGCATTTTAGAACTGTTAACTAGGACATTGAGATTGATTCATTTGAAAGGCACCTTTGCAAAAAATTTAAAACCTCACTCATTTTTTTCTTAAAACCTCTCTTCCTTACTTATTTTCTGTTGCTTGAGGGCAAGCAAGAAGTAAGTTTGGGGGAGTTGATGTTATTGCATATTGCATACATTTTGAATACTCATTAGTTAGCTTTTCATGCATTTGTATCATGTTTTAGGTTAGATTGCATCACTTAGGGTCCTAGAGCATTCTTACATCAGCATACGCATTTTCCTTGCATTTTGCATCACATTCAGGTTGTTTTTGGCTGCTTTGGAGTCGTGGAGGTTCGTGGACGTGTTGAGGCTGATGTAGCAGTTCGTGGGAGCTCAGATATATGCTAAGGACCAGAGATCGAGGAGCAGATCGAGCATGGCCGGTCGATCTAGGAGTTGATCGACCAGAAGATCGAGCCAACCAGGCGATCCAAGGAGAATGATCGAGACAGAGATCGAGTGAAGCAATCGATCAATTGGTACGGACGTAAATGACGCCATGCAGAGCGAGAGCCAGATCGAGTACACCACTCGATCCAGCCGAAGATCGATACAGAGATCGGATGCAACACTCGATTCGCCGATGAAGATCAAGACCCAGATCGAGCCGAAGACACGATGTCCGGATATGATCGAGAGAACCACTCGATCTTGACGTCGATCTCTGTCCTTTCAACTGTTTTTGGCTGCTAGCGAATGGGGGACCATTGGCTTGTTTCGACGTTTTGGGAAGGCGGCGACGTCCTTTTTCCCATAACTTTTTAGATCTTTATCTTTTTCCTTATGTTTTTCTCTCTCGTTTTTGTGAAGAACACCATTGTTGAAACTCGTCTTTCTCTTAAGCTTTTGTATTCGAATCGTTTCCATTTAATCCAGTTTTCCTTTCATGTTTATCGTCTCGTTTCATATGCTTTGCTTGATTTACTCTATGTGTAGCGAGTAGTTCGTTTGGGTTCGGGGTTGAGAGGATTAAGGGGTTAAAAAGGTTTCGATCTTGGGTTTTTCAAAACGTTTTCAAAGGCTATCTCTTCTAAGGTGTTGAGATCTTAAAGCTTGAAGACTCTCACGCCAAGAGCTTCATGATCCGAGAGGTTCCTTACCTTGACAGGATTCAGGAGCCTCGGAAGATCACACCTTAGAGACTAGTTACCCCTTCCCAAAAGCCATGGAAGTTTGGGGGATTAGTTAAGCCATTCGTTTGAAATCTGTTTTCCTTGCCTTTCGACCTCTCTTTCCACCAAAAGCCATGGGTTTGGAGGAGATGATGAAAGAGTGATCTATACCGAAAGCCACAGATAGATCTTGCTTTGTTTTCAAGGCTTAGAGATCCTCACCAAGTGAGTCGATTCAAAGTTTTAAAGCCAAGGTCGAACCTTTGAAACCCCTAACCATGAATCTCAACCCTAGGCCCTTTCTTTTAGCATCTTTACGTCTTATCTCATCATTCGCTTGTTATCTGATAGCATCCTGGTCATTAGCTTTACTGTTCTTACGATTTTAGACGAGATCGATTGTTACTGCTCGATCTAGTGGTCGATCTCATGGTCGATCCACTAGTCGAATGTTAATAATTCGAAGCTTTTTCCTTTAATTAATCTGTTTGTTTCTCGTCGTAGTGTCTTCCTTTCTAGTATTTTTAAAATAGGTTTCACTCTGTTTAAGTTGCTGCATCTAGTTTTTAGAGATTTTCTCATAAACTGTCTCATTTTGCTTAGATTTGCTTTAGTCCTTGCATTCTCTGTGCATTCTCTATCTCCTAGAAGTGGATTGACTCTCTCTTGCTTGCTGTACTACAACATTGCTTGCATTAGAGTTTGATAACCTCTCTGCAATATAAACTGAGCATAGAAACCGTTTATCATCCGACTACCCTCGGGAGACATCCGACCATTCTTCTTTATCCCTCGGATAACTTGACATTCTCTCGGCTAAGTTTGCCTTTCTCGGATGATCTTCACCTTCTCGCGGGTATATCCCTTTTCACTCGGATGGCACTGGACTTCTCTCAGATATGGTCCGAGTTACTCCGGCGGTGACCTGACTGGAATACGGACATCCCTGTTTCTCCCGGACCATCTCTGATTCTCTCCCGGATAAAATCCCTTATCCGGTTCTTCACTCGGCGATTCTCATTTATATCGATCATCTCTCGGATCATCTCCGCGTCTCCCGGATGATCTCCGATTATCTCCCGGATAAATTCCCTTATCCTGTTCTTCACTCAGCGATTCCCTTTTATCCCGATTATCTCTCAGACATTCTCTATTTCTCCCGGACCATCTCTGATTCCCTCGGATGATCCCTATTTTCTCTCGAATAAATCCCCTTTCTCCCGGACAATACCGAACTTCTCTCGGATATGGTCGGAGCACTCCGACGCTGACTGGACTGGAATCCGGATATCACATTTTCTTTCGGCTATCTTGGGGATAAATCACCTTAGGCATGAGAGATGATGGATTTTCCACGAAAATCCATCCTTATAAAGCCAATGGGCGGGTTTCTTGTCCAAAAACCGTCCATCCTTCATACCCCAATCTCAGCCATTGATTCTTTCAATGGCCAGGATTGCACCTTTTGGATCATGGGCAGTTATTTGGCCATAACCACTTTTGGCCGAGCTCCACCTGCCCAGATGACTTCCCACTACTTCAGTCACACCTTAGCTCGGTATCTAGCTGGTCAGTCCGCCCAGCTGGGTCAGTACTCGATCAGCTGACTGAGCTAGGTTGAGCTGCCGGTCAGCTAGTAGTCAGCTTGTTCAGCTATAAGTGAGCTGGTCCAGCTAGTAGTCAGTTACTTCAGCTTATCCAGCTCAACTATTCTTGCGAGCTTGACGATTCTGAATCATCTGATCCGACTAAGTCCTTCGGACTTGTTTCTCGACCTTGACTAAGTCGTTTCCTTAACTTGTTCACGATCTGTCCCTTTGATCTGAACCAAGTCACCCTTTTTCCTCGATACAAACAGGCCCACTATCCCAAGCCGGGATAGGGATGCCACAAGTCTCCCCCACTAAAATGGAATTCGTCCTCGAATTCGGTGGCAGTGAGAACCTGTTTCCTTCGCTATACCATCTCCCATAGTTTAGGAACCTTCTCGTGTGCGATCTTGGTCCTTCCTCGACACGATCACTTTTCCCGATCCTAGTCAATATTGACTAGATCCTTTCAAGACCTTTGTCATTGCCAGACGTGGTCGAAGCATCATCAATCATAGTCACACCAAACTATATCGTTTCTTGACCCTAGTCTTTCCCGGACGTGGTCGCGTCTTCATTGACCATAATCAACCAGACTATCTCGTATCCCGACCGTAGTCGAGTCTTCCTCAATCATAGTCCACGACTATATCATATCTCGACCGTAGCCAAGTCTTCCTCGATAACAGTCCATGCCTATGTCGTATCTCGACCGTAGTCAAGTCTTCCTATCTTGGCCTTGGTCTTCACTAGACACTGCCCTATTTTCCAATGTGCGCCTCAAGCGTCTTACCATTGTCTTGAATCCGTGTCTTATTCATGTGCGCACTCTTTGCGTCTTACCAATGCGCAATCCATGCGTCTTACACATGTGCGCTCAACGTCTTACTCATGTGCGCCATGCGTCTTACCCATGTGCGTATTCTTGCGTCTTACCCATGCGTGCTCTATGCGTCTTACTCATGTGCGCTCAACGTCTTACCTATGTGCGCCATGTGTCTTACCCATGTGCGTATTCTTGCGTCTTACCCATGCACGCTCAGCGCCTTACCATGTGCGCCATGTGCCTTACCATGTGCACTCAGGTAACTCGACTATCTGGCAAGCTCTTGGTTCACAGTTATGCCTTGGCAACTCTCCCAGTTAACAAACACATTTTCCGATCTCACCTCATTTACATAGACTAGCCGAACACCAAACATAACCCTGATTCTACTCTGAATCTGTAGGCAATCAAATCAAATCACTGCACTAGTCAAGCGTAGCACCGGCACATATGGTATATATCTTGGCTGTCTTAGATCTGCCTTAGACAACCAGTTTTCCTGATTTCTAAGCGCTAATCTTAGCTGCCTCAATTACCATTAGACTCAGTCATGCCACTATGAACAAGCTACCAAGATCATTGATTCAGATTGACCAATCCTGGTCCCTTTTACGGTTACTACCGTCTCTTACTCATGATCACAGTCAGCCTCTGACCTGATCATAGTCTTCCTCAGTCAACTAACTGTTTCATAATCCGTGCTCCAGCTTAACCATCACTTAGTCATTCAAGAATAAGATCCGGTTTTCCCGTTCTGTCATCACACACTACAAAAAAAAAAAGTAGATTGTATCATTTAAATTATATCACAAAACTAAGTGATTCTAATTTACATTACTTATTGATAAATGAAACAAATATACATGATTTAACATCAGTTATAATAATTGATGTTTTAATTAACTATTTTAGCATCAATTCAATAAAACTGATACAAGTTCTATTAGTTTGGATCACTTTAACAAAATTGATACTAAAATAGAAATTTACATCACATAAGTAACCGATATACTTATTACAATTTGTTAACATCATTTCTACAAATGACCCAAAATTAACATCAATAAACAATTAATATATATATATATATATATAATTTTCCTTTTTTTAAAAAAAAAAGGAAACAAAAAGATATTTGTACGATAGATATCTTCCGATCCATCGATGGACTCCTTCATCTTTTTTTATAGCTTTTGTTGATCAATCTCTTGTTCTTCACCTAAAGGCTCAAATCAGTTTATTTTCCTTTTTTATCACATGGGTAATATCAGAAACAAATCATAATCGATACACAACACACACCAGCGAAGGAGCTTCAAATTCTGTTAACAAAAGACCATCGTAAAACCAGAGAAAAAGAAAACAAAGGAAACGACGATTACCAGAGGTGACTTGATTCTCTCCTCTTTTTTTTGACATATATATAAAATTGCTGAATCAAATTGGCTTCAATACTTATTTATTCTCGATCTCATGATCACATATTTTGCCTCGTACGTACACAGCCTTTACTGTTCTGGCTGTAATTGTTAACAAGTCTCCTCTGTAGTTTTGAGTAATGAACGTTTGACATGATATAACACATGATGGTTTGGGTTTCTGCGTACGATTATGAACGATCCTGTCAAGTATATGTAAGAGTTACTACTATATTCATGAATACTAATCACGCGAATGTGATTAATTAGGTGGAGATCTAAAGGGAGGAATAAATCAGGCTGGAATTAACCATTACAACAACTTGATCAATCAACTTCTGGTAGAAGGTAATAATTCTCCCTTTCTCAGTCTATGGTAACAGTAGAGGACTTAATGCTTCTAAGACACGTTGAGGGAATAAAACTTTGGCTATGTTCTGCTTTTGCAATGCATTGTGTCTACTCTACTCTGTTTATTTTAATTTAACAACATTGGAAATCGGTTGCTAGTAGAAGTTATGAATCTTATAGCTGTTTTTCTTAGAATCAAACTTTTATCTAGATTCTGGAGTTCTAAGAAAACGTGAATGAATAACTACTCTGTTTAAGTTTGAGTTTTGTTCTATCTCGGAAGTGTCTTCTATTTTGAGTGCCTATCTTCTCTTTTGAATAATTACTTGATTTGAGTTTTGTTATATCTCGGATGTCTCTTCTCTTTTGTTATTCATCGCAATGCAACGAAATAACTAGGTGGTTGTAACGTCACTGTGTTCACGTAGACACGAACAATTGAACATGTATCATGTATAAATTGATGAATGTTTGGCCAAAAAAATGTCCTTTTGCGTTTCTGCTATTTTTTTTTGAATTGAACTTTTATTAGTGTTGAATTTTATGTACTTTTGCGATTTTCTGAAGTTTTCAGATTGTGCAAATCAAATTTTCAGATTTTGATGATGGATAAGTCATGGATAGACAAAGCACGTTTATCTCAAGATTACATTTCAAGGGTAAAAAGTTTCTTAAATTTTGCATTTGGCAAATCAAATGCACCCATGATGAAATATCCATATCACCGTTGTGCTCTAACCAAATCTAAATCAAGAGAAGATATTGAAGAGGATTTGATGTGCTTTGGCTTTTTAAGTTCTTACACAAGTTGGATACTACACGGAGAGAGTATTTGTGTCACTGGGAATGCAAGAGAATCTTCTGATATTGCTCAAGTTGAATTGGATTCAACTTTGAATCTATTAGATGATCTTTTTCCTGATATTAATACGAATGTGTATAGTGGAAGTGGATCTGGAACTTGTGAGCAACCTATGGACATTGATAGACCATCAACTTCAAGTGGAAATTGTGGAAAAGGAGAGGATTTTGATGAGTTGCTTGCTGATTTTTCTCAAGAGCTATATACAGGATGCACCAAATTCACGAAGTTGTCATTCATGTTGAAGTTGTACCATATCAAATGTATGTGTGGAATTAGTGACAAAGGGATATCCATGGTGCTTGATTTGCTAAAAGAAGCATTTACTGATGCCAAGTTGCCAGATTCATTCAATGACATGAAAAAGATGATTCGCAAATTGGGATTGAATTATGAGTCAATTCATGCATGTCCAAATGATTGCATGTTATATTGGAAGGAAGATGCAGGAAGGGAAATTTGCAAAGTTTGTGAAACCTCTCGTTGGAAGGAAGCAAAGAGTACATTATCTGGATCAGAGAATAGAAAAAAGAGAGCTCCTGCAAAGGTTTTGCGTTATTTTCCTCTGAAGCCGCGTTTACAACGTTTATTCATGTCATCAAAAACTGCTTCCCATATGAGTTGGCATGCAACTGCTATTAACAATGATCGTAAGCTTCGGCATCCAAGAGACGGAGTGGCTTGGAAGGAATTTGATAAAAAAAATATCCAGAATTTGCATCTGAACCAAGGAATGTCATATTAGGCTTGGCGACTGACGGTTTTAACCCATTTGGTACAATGAGTAATAGTTATAGCATATGTCCAGTGATATTGTTTCCTTATAATTTTCCACCGTGGATGTCAATGACGCAGACATCACTGATCCTCTCTATGGTAATCCCTGGAAAGCAAATGCCTGGTAATGATATTGATGTCTACTTGCAGCCACTTATGAAAGAGTTGAAAGACTTATGGTCTGATGGGATTAAAACGCTAGATGCTTCCATAAAAGAAACATTTGACATGCGAGCAGCTATAATGTGGACAGTTAGTGATTTTTCTGGGCTTGGAAATTTGTCAGGTTGGAATACGTATACAGCATCAGCTTGCCCAAGCTGCAATTTTGATGGCATTGGACAACGTTTATGCCATGGGAAAAAAATTGTTTCATTGGTCATCGTCGTTTTCTTCCTCAAGATCATGATTTCCGTCAAAATAAAACCAATTTTGATGGAAATATAGAAACCAGATCTCCTCCAGTCACATTGTCAGGTTCTACAATTATTCATCAACTTGAAAAAATTAATGTTACTTTTGGTAAGAAGCATGGTTCAGTTGGAGTTAGAAGAAAAAGAGATCAAAGTAATGCTGGCAGATCTAGTACTCAGCAATGGAAGAAGAAAAGTATATTTTTTGAGTTGCCTTACTGGGAATTTATTATGTTGCGGCATAATCTGGATGTCATGCACATAGAGAAGAATGTGTTTGACAATCTAGTCTACACATTATTAGATGACAAAGAAAAATCGAAAGATAATCTGAGTGCTAGAAAAGATCTCCGTAAGCTAGGTATACGCTCCGACTTATGGCCTGATGATAATGAGAAGTATCCAGCAGCATGTTTTACTCGGAACAGTGATGGGAAAGACACTTTTTTAAGTGTCTTGAAGAATGTAAAACTCCCTGATGGTTATGCTTCTAACTTATCAAGTTGTGTTGATGTTAATAGGCGCAAAGTATTAGGATTAAAAAGTCATGACTGTCATGTGATAATGAGAGATTTATTTTCAGTTGCGATTCGAAATCTGCTGCCAACAGATGTGCCTTCAGCCATTGTGGAGCTTTGTCAATTTTTTAGAGATATATCAGCAAGAGTCCTTGATATCGATGAGCTTGATAAGTTACAAGACCGTATTGTAGTAACTTTATATCGTATGGAGATGTTTTTTCCTCCATCATTTTTCACTGTGATGGTACATCTAATAGTACATCTCACAGAAGAGGCAAAATTTGGTGGGCCAGTTCCATTTCGTTGGATGTATCCGATTGAGAGGTGATTTGTTTTCATTCTATGATTATATATATATATACACACATAACTGTAAAATTACTTAATTCAATTATGTACAGGACTCTAGGACACTTCAAATCGAATGTTCGAAATCGTGCTAAGCCTGAAGGTTCTATATGTGAGCAATATTTAGCTGATGAGTGTGTAACTTTTTGCTCAATGTATCTCAATGATATAGAGACACGATTTACTCGGATTGGCCGTGTTGATGATCGACCTGTAGCTCAAACTAGTATAAGACCAAATTCAGAACTTCCACTTATTTTTCCAAACCTTGGAAGATTTATTGGAGCAGGTCAGGTTTACACTCTTAACCATGTAGAGAGGCAGCAAGCGCATCAACATGTATTGATCAATTGTCAACTACTTGATCAGTTACGGGAGTAAGTTTCTCTTATTCAAAAACAACTCATTTTAACTATGTTTGATTGAAGTTATCTAATATATAAGTTCTGTTAACTGTTTTATGTTTAGGATGTATAAAAATGAGCTGTGGAGAAAACCATCTCATCAAAGCAAGAGAAATCGTGCTATCGACATTGACCGAGAAATTCATCTGAATTTTTCAAACTGGATCAAACAGAAAGTAGAGACAAATGAGTTAGATGGAATAACTGATGATTTGCAATGCTTAGCTTTGGGTCCATCTGAAAAGGTTGTCAAGTATACAGCTTACAATATCAATGGTTTCAAATTCCGAACAATGGAAAGAGAGTCCGACCTGAAGACTCAAAATAGTGGTGTTTATGTAGCTGCTGAGACTATGAGTTATGCTAGTTCTCGTGATTCTAATACAAGAACAGGAACTGTAGCTTACTATGGAAATCTGCTTGAGGTAATGGAGTTGAATTATTATGAGGTTTTCAAAGTTGTATTATTCAAGTGTAATTGGGCTGACACTCGTACGGAACGAGGATACAAAATGGATGCATATGGTCATCATATGGTAAATTTTTCACGATTGTTATCCACCGGAGATAATGTGGAAGATGAGCCGTACATATTGGCATCTGAGGCAAGAATGGTATATTATATAAAAGATCCTTGTGAGGTAGATTAGAATATCGCAGTTCATTTTCAGCCTAGAGACGTATATGATATGGGTGATGTTGATCGTGAATCTTTGTGACAGGCCAAGAGGTTGTATGAGACTCTCGAAGTGAGTTTCTTAATCCTTAAATGTTTGAAATTTTTCTTGTTGTAATAATAGGCTAAATCGGTGATTGGGTAATAACAGGATCGTGGCCTTTGATTATTGTAGCTGTGTATCTAGAAACACGAAATAAGTAGTGTTCTGTGAAGCAATTTTAGCATCTCATCTCGTTTGTTATAGCTTGACATTGGAATTTTCTTATTTGGTGGCACTACGTATGTTTATGCTTTATGCGAATGCAGCAGTCTAATTTGGTCGATGTGCTGTGCAGTTTGATTAGATTTATTGAATTTTAAAGACTTTGTATGAGAAAGCAAATTGTAGTTATAGTTCGCATGCTCAATGACGTCTCTCTGTATTCTCAATTGCTCGATGTTAAAAGTTTCAATATAAGAATGAATCATATTAGCTAGAAAGGTTGCTAGGACCCCTTCTCAAATCCTTATTTGTTGTATAATATACTTCTGGACAACACAAAGTTGAAATTCATAGTTTTATTGCCATCCTCATCTAAAGACACCTGATGCTGGTTACTTGCAGGTGTTTGCAATCACGCCTATAACTTTGGGTATGTGTTTCTCTCATCGAAGCTTATGGTTAAAGACTCGTCAAGTTTGTCCATTGGGTATGTGTTTCTCTCATTGAAGCTTATGTATCGCAGTTTTTTTTGTTTATTTGTTTGCTAATATTGCTGAGTTTTATAACAGTGAGTGAGAGTTCCAGAAATATGGTCACTATAACAGAGAGTCGTACAGGCAAATATGTTTTTAATCCAAGATATCAGGTCCATTTGGTTTCTGATATGATACCAAGATGGATCAAGTTTTTTTTCTTTTTCACTTCTCTTTCGTCTGTAATGTCTTTCACTAGTTGTGAAAACAGAGATTTACATGCTCATTGAATCTGTTATCGTTGTGTTTTGACTAATGTCTTTGATTTCAAAGACTCTCTTAAGTGAAATTTATTATAAGGCTAACTCTAGACTCACCAAATCAACAGAAATTTATTTTGTTTAGCCAACAAAATCAACCTGCAGATTCAGTTTGGTCTTTGATCTGTTTATGTCTCATGACTGAATGTTCTCGTTGTTGATCGTCAATTAACTTGAACAATATCGTAATTGTGTTTTTGAAGTAGAGCTTAATTAATTTGAACAATATAAACAAGGCCTTATTGCTTGTTGGGTCAGCCAGCACAATTTAAATTATTTTTATGTATATCTTGAAATTTAATTAGTTGACGAGATAATAATCTAAAGTATGTAGAGAGATCGAGAAGCTGGAGGGGCGGAGATGTTCATCTCTCGCTATTGAATGTTGGGGGAGAACCAAATTTGAAGCATTTCAGACGCAAGCTCGGTGGTGTTGTTAGAAGGATCTATATGTGGTTACAGATTGTAAGATCGATGGAGGAAAGGAGAGAACTGAGAAAGAGAGATCTGAGAAGTAGAGATTTGGCAACGTAAGCTTCTCCCAATATTCCGAGCTGAATGGGCAATTGATTGGTAAATGATTTCTGTTTTAATTTGATTAATTGTTAGTTTTTGCTTTGTAATTTTTTCATACAAATTATAAAACCTCTTTAAAAACCCAATATTTGGTGATAAAATCTTTTTAAGATCCCGCTATTTTTTTTCCCCAAGCGGGAATTTATTTTTGGTCTAGAGACAAATATTTTCATATATATATTGACCACTATTTAATTATTGGATTTAGGGTTTCTAAACTATTCTGTTTTGGACAAACAGCCTAAGAGAGTAATCAGATCATAATCAGCATTCATCAATCGCCTACCAAGTAAGATAACAAAACTCTCAAAATTTATCAATATCCTTTTGTTCTGGGTTTTAATTAAATAAATAAGTGAATAGAATCAGTCAATAATTACGGAATGATTGTTGTTGGTTACTATTAAGTTCTTTATTACTTATTGATTCAAGCGTTGGTGATTTTGTATTTAAAATTTGTGTTTGTTTTGTGAATCTCTGAAATTTACAGATTGCTTTTACTAAGAATTCAATTTGTACGCTACCTGTTAAATGATCACTTTGTATCTTAAAGTTTGCCTGAATCTCAAAGTCAATTTATATCCTTTAACATTTGGCTGAATCTCAAAGTTAAAGTTTGCGTGTATTATGAGAGATTGAACTGTAGTAATAACTTAATTTGTATCTCTTTTTTGCGTATACATTTGCTTTCATAGATGGTCTATATAAGCAGATATTCTTTTTTTTTACCATGTTAGGATCATGAATTTCATGGATTCCGAGACACAACCACCATATGATTTACCACAATTGGATTCAGATTGCAATATGCCTCCTCCACTTGCTCCTCAATGTAAAAGCTTCAAATGGAAAATACAAATCATAGGTAATATAAATAACAATTTCAAGAGCTTTCTTTGAATTCGATTCTTACTTTATTTGGCGAATCCATTTTACAACATGTTTTCACAGATTTTAAACTGTAATATACATAGAGTTTTGTATTCTGAAAAGTGGTTAAATAAATGTGTATATATACTAATTCAACTATATTCTAATATTTTACATGTTCATCAACAAGATACTGATGGAAACATAGAAGGCAAACTAATGACATCTCAAGAGGTCTGGAAATTGCAAAACAGCAAAGTGATAGTGCATTTTGACGAAGATAGCGGTCAGCCAATTGGAGATTCTGGAGGTTTACTTGGATCATGGTTAGGCCAATTAAGCAGTGATGTCAATTTGCTACCCATTAACTACAAGGAGTGGAGGTTAGTGACTACTCACACAAAAAACAAAGCATGGAATGTAATTCAGGTAACGTCTAGCCTCTTTTCATATTTATAAGATAATATTTTGGTTTGATGACTCATTTTATGTTCTGTCATTTTAGTCCAAATTCTGGTTTGATGATCCGATGATGAGAAGAAAATGTGTAATAAGCGCACTTGGTAGCAGATGCAAGGATGTCAAAAAATATCTTTGGGATGGACACAAACGAGATACTCTAAGAGAAACAATGCAGAATCGACCTGAGGGTGTTCCTAATAATCAATGGTGTCATTTCGTGGAGATGAGGTTCACTGAGAAATGGAAGGTATAGTTCATTCTTTGCGATTTAATATTTAGTTTGATGTCTCTATATCAAATGCAAGTAATTTTTTTTTAATATATGAGCTTTCAGAAAATGCAAGAGAGGAACACAGAGAACCAGAAAAAGAATAGCATGCCTCACTTATGTAGAAGAAAGAGCTTTGGCAGGAGAAGAAATGAGATTGTGAGTAACTTAATTGTGATATGAGCTAGTTTATTATACTGATATTGTATATTCTTTATGCATGTACCTTTAAAAAAGAAAATCAAGACAGGAAAAATACCATCTCGAGCAGAGTTTTTCATTGAGTCTCGCACAAAACCTGATGGAAGCTTCATATGTGAGAAGGCAAAAACATGTGCGGTAAGTACTATTTGAAATCACTATTGATTGTATAATACTAGTTACATTGTTTGTTCCCCAACAAATATACTAGTAAAGAAAAGTATGAGTTTTGGTTGTGAACTTTGAATAAACAAGTTTGAGATGTGTTTCTGGTAGCTTTACTTGTTAATAGATAATTGACAATCAGTTACTTGAAGAGATGGTCAGGGAATGAGTTTGATATTTATGTTTTGATTGCTTTTTTTTTAGGAAGAACTTACGAAGCTATTGAGTCAAAATTCGCAAGTCATAAACAATGTTCCAGCTAGATTAGATGATGAGTATGCTCAAGTGTTTGGTCCAGAGCGTCCAGGACGAATACGTTGCATTGGTCGTGGACCTACACCTTCAACATTAGCAAGACGATCAGCTGCAACTAGAGCAGAGATAGAAAATTCTGAAGTGGTTGTTCAGCTGCAGGAAGAAGTGAAAGGATTTAGAGATCAAGTAAAGGCAATGAGTACTTTCATCCAACAAATACTTGGTACTTCAAACGGTGAACAGGTAATAATTTAGAACTTAAATTTTATTATTATAATTTAAATATATAAAACTAATACACTAAACTATATATTCAGGCAACTGCATAGGCTTCAAGTTTTACAGTAGCTTTTGGGAACATACCAAATCCAACATTTGCAAACATGCCAAATTTGCCAAATCCTCAGGTAAATGGTATTTACATAGACGTACGTACACAAAATCTTTAGATGATATACTAATAAGTTATATAACTTTTTTTCCAGGAAATGGGTGATGGTGCCGATTGATATCCAGTGCCATCTGATCAATATTAATTTAGTAAAACAATTTAGTTACTTTGGTTTATTTATATTTTATTCACTTGCAAAACTTTTTAGGAAATATGGATTTTAATTTGCTTTTAATACATTAATTAGTAATTTGAATTTGTTTTTTAGTATTAAATTAAATATTTCATTTATATTTCTTTTTACAAAAAATAAATAAATTTGACATCAATTACTTACAATTGATAGTAATAATTTCAATCAAATACTGTAAATGATATAACTATTAAAATCGTTTAATGTAAATGATATAATTATTAAAATCATTTATAAAAATTGACACAAATTATAACATCAATTATTATAAGTGTCATAAGTACTAATATCATTTATGCTAATTGATGTATATAACATTAATTTTTAATAAATCGGATATTTTAAGTGATGCAAATGTCAAATTATTTACTATAAATGATATAATTATTAAAATCGGTTATAGTAAATGATGCAACAATTAAAATCGGTTATTGTAAATGATACAACAATTAAAATCGATTATTATAAATGATACTATTATTAAAATCAATTATTGTAAATGATACAACTATTAAATTATTTAGAAAATTGACACAAAGTTTAACATCGTTTATAACAATTGATGTAAACAATAACATCAGTTTTTAATAAATGACACATGTTGACATCGATTATAACAATCGATGCAAATAATATAAATATTTGTATCACTTAATAACTAACTGATGTCAATTATTTGCATCACCACATTCAGAGTCATTTTTTTAAGTGATGGAAAATTCATTTGTATCATTTATAAGTAATGCAAATATTAAAAATAAACGATACAATCTGCACCTTTTTTGTAGTGATATGACGCCGGTTAGGATCGTTACAAGTTCTCCCCCACTTAAAGAATTTGTTCCAGAATTTTTCAGTGGCAAGTAGAAACTTGTTCGATCCTCTTCCTGATTTTCCTCTGACTCCAACCTTTCATCTATAGTAGCTATGACCTCCGAGAAGTGTCTTGATCACTGAACAAGCCGTGGCGAGAACACTAGACTCCCAAGTACTTGACTCAATATCTCAACTTTGGACCATGACATACTACTACAATGATCGAGCTCTTTTGTCGCTGAGCAGCTATCCTTCCCTAGGATCAAGCATGCTCTGTTACCAACTTGTAACACCCCGACCTGGCCTTCCTCGGCTGCAGTACGACTGTTCCATGTTCAAGCCGCATTCTCCGGCTGAACCTCCCTTTTAAAGTCTTTTCCTAGCAAATCTCCTCTATGAGGTTTGATTGCTAGACTATCTTATGCAGCAGAAATCTCTAAGTATTTAAAACTATACTTTTCATTGGTTTTAGCTTAACCAAGCACTTGCCGGTCTGATGATCTCTTGTTTTCGGTAGTCCACTTGACCACCGTTCAGCTCGGAGATCAATCCTGGACTCGAACAAGCTAAGCATCTTATGAAACAACCGTTCCATTCCCCTAGACCATTCTACTTAGAACTAGGCTAGTGACTATCCAGGTAGTAATATTCCAGCAACAGACTAGTCAACATCCTAGCCATCCAGCTCAAGTCTTAGTCTAGTCGATACCCTAACTATTTCAATCTAGCTACATTCTTATCTAATCCATACCTTAGCCATATCCACGAGGTGTAGCTGCAGCTTGACTAGCTCCTTTGTCACTCCAGTCAGCTGTGCTCACCTGGACTCAGCTGATTGTGCTCATGGTTGTACAATCAGCTCCCTTAGCTTATACACCATCTCTGATCCTTCCTTAGTCATTCAACCAACCATCCCCACATGACTAGGTTAGATCAGAGAGGCTATTCAGCCCCATGGCTCGACTAGGGTCGTCCCTTAGGATCGCCCGTTCGTCCATGTCCTTCCCTTTATGATCTAGTCTAACCGTACTCTTGTTCTCCTTTTGACTTCATGATCTCTCCCGATCATAGTCATGTTTCTCTCGACCAAAGTCAGAGTTCCTAGCTAACGCCTGACTGGAATCGTGAGAAATGATCCAATCCGGATCATTTCATCCGACCATTCATCCTACCGTCACGACCATTCGCTAACGGTCGTGACCATTTCCGGGATACTTGACCAGTATCACGTGGCCGTGGTCAATCCTCCGATACGGCTCCCCGATTCCACCGATGTTCGGCTGGAATCCTCTCCACGTGCATACTCATGATTTCTCACTGTCCTAGACACGTTCTCTCGAATATAATCCTGCTTCTCTCGGTAATAGCCACGCTTCACCCGATCATAGTCGGGTACATTCGGCTATCTCTCGATCGTAGTCCGTTTCATCCGACCGTCCTTGAGAGATCTCACGACCCTCGGTAAGGATCCCTCGGCAATCCGATTATCCTGGATAATCTCTCGATGAAACCTTTCCCTTCTGCCGTTCTCTCGGCGCGGTATGATTCTTCTCGGCAATCCTCTCGGTATAACCGTCATCTCTCGGTTATAGTTAGTATCCGATCCTCGGATCTCTCGTGTCTTTCGACTATCACCGCGAGACTGCCGGGTAATCTTCTACGCTTCCAAATATCTCTCCTTTCACTCAGACGAACATCCATCGCCTGGAGTTTCTCTCGGATATGGTCAGCATATATCCGTTTCTCCCGGTGATAGTCACGAACCGTTCCGACGATCCTACGCGTCATCCAACTATCACCGCGAGAATGTCGGGTAATCTTCTCCTCTTCCGGATATCCCTCCTTTCTCTCGGGCGAACATCCATCGCTCGGAGTTTCTCTCGGATGTAATCACGCCTTGACCGTTTCTCTCGGATATAGTCGCAAACCGATCCACCGATCATTCCCATCACAGCACTATACTTGCGAGACATCCGACTATCATCGGGATACTGCCGGGCTATTCTTCTTCCTTGTCGGATATCACCACTTTCTCTCGGATATGGTAACGGAATGACAGCTTCTCTCGGATGAAGTCACGGATTGACCCATCGATCCTTTGCATCATCCGACTACCCTCGGGAGACATCCGACCATTCTTCTTTATCCCTCGGATAACTTGCCATTCTCTCGGCTAAGTTTGCCTTTCTCGGATGATCTTCACCTTCTCGCGGGTATATCCCTTTTCACTCGGATGGCACTGGACTTCTCTCGGATATGGTCCGAGTTACTCCGGCGGTGACCTGACAGGAATGCGGACATTCCTGTTTCTCCCGAACCATCTCTGATTCTCTCCCGGATAAAATCCCTTATCCAGTTCTTCACTCGGCGATTCTCATTTATCTCAATCATCTTTCGGATCATCTCCGTGTCTCCTGGTTGATCTCCGATTCTCTCCCGGATAAATTCCCTTATCCTGTTCTTCACTCGGCGATTCCCTTTTATCCCGATCATCTCTCGGACATTCTCTATTTCTTCTGGACCATCTCTGATTCCCTCGAATGATCCCCATTTTCTCTCGGATAAATCCCCTTTCTCCCGGACAATACCGAACTTCTCTCGGATATGGTCGGAGCACTCCGGCGCCGACTGGACTGGAATCCGGGTATCACATTTTCTCTCGGCTATCTTGAAGATAAATCGCCTTAGGCGTGAGAGATGATGGATTTTCCACGAAAATCCATCCTTATAAAGACAATGGGCGGGTTTCTTGTCCAAACACCGTCAACCCTTCATACCCCAATCTCAGCCATTGATTCTTTCAATGGCCAGGATTGCATCCTTTGGATCATGGGCAGTTATTTGGCCATAACCACTTTTGGCCGAGCTCCACCTGCCCAACTGACTTACCACTACTTCAGTCAAACCTTAGCTCGGTATCTAGCTGGTCAGTCCGCCCAGCTGGGTCAGTACTCGATCAGCTGACTGAGCTAGGTTGAGCTGCCGGTCAGCTAGTAGTAAGCTTGTTCAGCTATTAGTGAGCTGGTCCAGCTAGTAGTCAGTTACTTCAGCTTATCCAGCTCAACTATTTTTGCGAGCTTGACGATTCTGAATCATCTGATCCGACTAAGTCCTTCGGACTTGTTTCTCGACCTTTTTTCCTCAATACAAACAGGCCCACTATCCCAAGCCGGGATAGGGATGCCACAACTACCTCCCAAGTGCGCTTGTTTAAAGTCACATAGCTTGACTTGGATTACCTCTGTAGTGGAGGGAAGAAGAAGGAGTCTTGGAACTCCTTGGTAGTGTCTTGCTCCACTTGATCCTGGTGGTGACCCCATCAATACTCATCTCAGCAAAGGGTTTAGACTTGCGTCCTTGCTTCGGCCTGTAACAGAATTCACCATCCTTAGAGCAAAAGGGTTTCAAGATCACCCCTCCTTCTTCAGTAACCATCTTGATTTGATTCAACTTCTTGGAACTAACCACTTCATGGACCTTATTTTAAGTGGTGTCTTCATTCCACCTTGACAAACACCAGCCATCAAAGCCCTCTCCTTGGTACCCTTCGAACTATGGCTAGTTGTTATCAACTCCTTTCACCTTGTTTAGCGCCATGGTGAAAGCATGTTAATGCTCCAACTTGTTTCCTTTGCTATCAAACTTCAAGATCTTCTCCTTGGTGAGTCTCAGCTCTGTAGTGCATTCTCTAGCATCAAAGATGCCGCCTGCTGAAGCCAAGAAGGGTCTTCCAAGTATGATTGCATTTCTGATCTGCCCTTCAACATCCAACACCAAGAAATCAGTTGGAATAGTCACTCTCTTAATCATCATAGGCACATCCTTGAGGGTTCTCAATGGCATCTTCACTGTCCCATCAACAATGGTTAGAGACACATTGCTTTGCTGGAACTTGGTGTAACCCAACTCCTTGGCTGCAGAGGATGGCAATAGATTGATGCTTGCACCCAAATCACACAAACAGCTCTTGAAAGTCTTGCCTTTGAGCTCTCATGGATTCTAAAGCAACCAGGATCTCCAACCTTCTTGATGTTCAGCTCTTCAACCTTTTATCCACCAACCTTAGCTAGTGCCTCTTTTAGACCTTCTTCATCATCAAGACCTCTCATTTCCATTTGAGCAGCATAAAGAGTTGCATACTTCTTGACTAGCTGCTCTTTGAATCTTCCTGGAAATGGAATGTCAGGTTGATAAGCTGGAAACAAATAGCATAAAGAGTTGCATACTTCTTGACTAGCTGCTCTTTAAATCTTCCTGGAAATGGAATGTCAGGTTGATAAGCTGGAAACAAATCAGCCAGAGCTTCCTTCTTAACATCAGAAACTCGAACAAGTTCCTCCCCCTCACTTTGTTCATCAATGTCCCCATTGGTCATTGACAGAAACTCATCTATAATACTATCTTCTTCAGTGGTGAAAGCATCTAGAGAATCAACACCTTGGCAGTATTCCTGTGGATTCATCTCACACTTTCCAGGGAGATTACCTTGAGGGCGTGGTGCATTAGCTACTCCTTTGTTGTTCTCTCGAGTCTTCACCCCCACACTTGCCTTTTGCTTGTCCTCAAGCAAACAAACTAAGACAAGGAGGAAGTGAGGTTTGAAGGTGGGCAAGCAAATCAAAAAATGCTAAGGTAAAGAAATAAAGTCAATGTCTAAGTGCCTAAATGTAGGATGAAAAACACAATCAGTCATACTAATAAGAACCTAGCCAATGCTTTCCAATTTCAAAATGATTTCTAGCTCAGCCTAGTCAAATGCTCAAATTTAATCAATCCCTTTAACATTCATTTATACTTTGTAACCAAGTGAATCATCAAACAAATCAAGTGGAATCATTTGGTTAAGGGTTAAGTTCATGAGATAAAAATGATCTCATCAAAATGTGGGTTCAAGTGTAAGGGTTTTCCTCAAAAACGAATGAACTTGGGCATAATGCTAAAGGTGAAGTACAACTTATGCATACAAGGATAAATTACTATCTACCCAATGTCTAAGAATGTTCTAAACCCCAAGACTCTTACCCCAAATCAGACCCAATCCTAACTACCCTTCCTCAACACTCTTACTCTCTCCACACTTTGCCATTTTCAGGGAAGCTTCTTCTTTGATCTCACCATGTTGTGGCCTTCTTTTTGCTCCTTTGTTGTGGGTGCCTTTTCTTTGTATTTGGGAGTCTCCCTTTCTTAATCTTTTTGATGTATTTAGGCTTTGATGCCTTCTTTGTTGTTATTGCTGAGACTCCACCTTCATAATGGCAACCCTTTTTGAGCTTATTTGGTTCCACACATGCTGAGGTTTTGCTTGCTTTCCTATTCCCATTCCTTTCCCCCTTCACTTCCTTCCTTCTCTCACTCTCCCCTTTTATATCAATGTAACACTCAAATCCGCCCAGACCTATATAACTACCATCCTAAACATATGTCTAACTCAAAGTGAAGAGCTAGTTCTACATAGTAACCTGTCCTTGTCGTGCCTACCTAACACTTTATGGTTAGTTCATTCAAAAATAGGCCTCACACACAAAGATAATGTTTAGGTTTGAAAGGAAGGTAAGGTTAAGGTGTGGTAACTGTCCCTTAATGATGAGTGATGTTATTGCATATTGCATACATTTTGCATACTCATTAGTTAGCTTTTCATGCATTTGTATCACGTTTTAGGTTAGATTGCATCACTTAGGGTCCTAGAGCATTCTTGCATCAGCATACGCATTTTCCTTGCATTTTGCATCACATTCAGGTTGTTTCTGGCTGCTTTGGAGTCGTGGAGGTTCGTGGACATGTTGAGGCTGATGTAGCAGTTCGTGGGAGCTCGGATATATGCTAAGGACCAGAGATCGAGGAGCAGATCAAGCATGGCCGGTCGATCTAGGAGTTGATCGACCAGAAGATCGAGCCAACCAGGCGATCCAAGGAGAATGATCGAGACAAAGATCGAGTGAAGCAGTCGATCAAACGGTACGGACGTAAATGACGCCATGCAGAGCGAGAGCCAGATCGAGTACACCACTCGATCCACCCAAAGATCGATACCGAGATCGGATGCAACACTCGATTCGCTGATGATGATCGAGACCCAGATCGAGCCGAAGACACACGTCCGGATATGATCGAGAGAACCACTCGATCTTGGAGTCGATCTCTGTCCTTTCAACCATTTTTGGCCGCTAGCGAGGGGGGGACCATTAGCTTGTTTCGGCATTTTGGGAAGGCGGCGACGTCCTTTTCCCATAACAACTTTAGATCCTTATCTTCTCCTTTATGTTTTCTCTCTCGTTTTTGTGAAGAACACCATTGTTGAACTCGCGTTTTTCTTAAGCTTTGTAATCGAATCATTTCCGTTTGAATCCAGTTTTCTTTTCATGTTCATCGTCTCGTTTTACATGCTTTGCTTGATTTACTCTATGTGTAGCGAGTAGTTTATTTGGGTTGGGGGTTGAGAGGATAAAGGGGTCTAAAGGGTTTCGATCTTGGGGTTTTTCTAAACGTTTTCAATGGCTATCTCTTCTAAGGTGTTGAGATCTCAATGCTTGAAGACTCTCACGCCAAGAGCTTCATGATCCGAGAGGTTCCTTACCTTGACAGGATTCAGGGACCTCGGAAGATCACACCTTAGAAACTAGTTACCCCTTCCCAAAAGCCATGGAAGTTTGGAGGATTAGTTAAGCCATTCATTTGAAATCTGTTTTCCTTGTCCTTAGACTTCTCTTTCCACCAAAAGCCATGGGTTTGGAGGAGAGGATGAAGGAGTGATCTATACCAAAAGCCACGGATAGATCTTGCTTAGTTTTCAAGGCTTAGAGATCCTCACCAAGTGAGTCGATTTAAAGTTTTAAACCCAAGGTCGAACCTTTAAAACCCCTGACCATGAATCTCAACCCTAGGCCCTTTCATTTAGCATCTTTACTTCTCATCTCGTCTTTTGCTTGATCTCTGATAGCATCCTGGTCATTAGCTTTACTGTTCTTGCATTTTTAGACGAGATCGATTGTTACTGCTCGATCAAGTGGTCGATCTCATGGTCGATCCACTAGTCAAATTTTAATAATTCAAAGCTTTCTCCTTTAATTAATCCGTTTATTCCTCGTGGTAGTTTCTTCATTTCTAGTATTTTTAAAATAGGTTTCGTTCTGTTTAAGTTGCTGCATCTAGTTTTTAGAGATTTTCTCATAAATCATCTCATTTCGCTTAGATATGCATTAGTCCTTGTATTCTCTGTGCATTCTCTATCATCCTAGGCATGGATTGACTCTCTCTTGCTTGCTGTACTACAACATGTCTTGCATCTGAGTTTGATAACCTCACTGCAATATAACCCGCACCCAAAAGTGATTATCAAATGGCGCCGTTGCCATCCTAGGACTGTTTAGAGAACATAGAGATTTGGGACTTAGCAAAGACTAAGTCTTTACCTTTTTCAAGTTACTAATCCTTCTACTCTCAAACGTGTGTTTTCAGGTACATGAATCTTCGTTCAAGGGGAGACAACAATCTACTACAACCCTTAGACAACATTCATCAGCTTGGTCACTCACGACAAAGGAGAGTCAGAGAACAAACAAGAGCCTTTGAGGAGATTGTTCAGCACGGTTCGGTTGACTTTGAAGCTATGGCTGAACACGAGCATCCAGAAGGACCTCCTCTAGCTCATGGGGCTGCAGGAAGGGGCAATGGAAACCCCCAACACGCGGCTAGACCCCCAAGGATCATAGGAGCCAGAGATGCTCCCAATACCCACCACAATAGGTTTGGGATCACTCCTCCTCCTGTGCAAAACAATAACTTCGAGATCAAGCCAGGTTTTATCTCCATGGTGCAAAACAACAAGTTCCACGGCTTAGCAATGGAAGATCCCTTGGAGCACCTTGACAACTTCAATGTGGGATGATCAAGATTAATGGCATATCCGAAGATGCTTTCAAGCTGCGTCTCTTCCCCTTTTCACTCGGAGACAAAGCTAGACATTGGGAGAAGACCCTCCCACAAGGCACCATCACATCATGGGCCGAGTGTAAGAAGGCCTTTCTCTCAAAGTTCTTCTCAAGCACCAGGACAGCACGGTTGAGAAGCGAAATCAGCGGTTTCACTCAAAGGAACAATGAGACATTCAACGAGGCAATGGAGCGTTTCAAAGACTACACGATCCAATATCCTCATCACGGGTTCAGCGAGGAGACACTACTCAGTACCATATACCGTGGAGCTTCACCAAAGATCAGGTTGTTGCTTGAGACAGCTAGCAAAGGGAACTTCCTCGGTCAGGAGGTAGAAGAGGGTATAGAGCTGATAGAAAACTTGGCGTTGAGTGATGGAAACTACGCTGAGGATTATGACCGTGCACCGAGAGGATCAGAGCTAGAGTCTCACAAGAAGGAGCTCAAATCTTTGCACGAGAAGATAGATAAGCTGGTGTTAGCCAATCAGAAGCATGTTCACTTTGTTGGTGAAGCTGATGAGAACCAAGAGGAGTTAGAGTTGAGCCAAGAAGAAGCCAATTGGGTGGCGGGACAGAACAACTACAAATCTCAAGGCTACAACCAAGGCTACCAGAACAACAACCTCTCTTACCGAAGCACCAACGTAGCCAACCCTAAAGATCAAGTGTACCCTGCTCAACAAGCAAAACCTTTCATCCCTTACAACAAAGGTTTTCAACCGAGTGGTGGCTTCCAAGGTCAAGGGCAGAACAACATCCAAGGGCAACATCAAAACAACAAGGGTTATACACCTAACTACCCTCCGGGCTTTGCACCTCAGCAGCAACACCCGATGCAACAACAAGTTGATCCGGTTCAAGCAATGTTTCAACAGCTGATACAAGGGCAAGCCTCTACAAACCAGAAGTTCGCTGAGATGAACACTCGCCTAGACTCATCTCTCACCGACTTCTCCACTCAGATCACCAACTAAAACAACAAGATCAAGCAGCTGGAGAAAGGGAAAACGAGTACGAGTGGTCAGAACAGTTTTCCGGGAAAGTGTGAGCAGAATCCCAAGGAGTATGCTAATGCCATAACATTGAGAAGCAGTAAAGAGCTCGAACCTCCGGTCTCTACAAAGAACAACGAGGACGTTGTAATTCAAGAGGGGGATGGTAAACTTTTGGCTGATAATGATGAGATTAACTTTGACAACGTTTGGATCCAAGGACCAAGAAGAGGAGACAAAGCAGTTGCTGAGAAGAAAGCTGACCAAACCACTAAGGAGAAGAATGCTTATGTGCCTCCACCTTATGTACCTAAGCTGCCTTTTCCTGGCCGCTTCAAGAAGCAACTCATAGAGAAGCATAGAATCCTCTTTGAGAAGCATCTTAAGGACGTGGAGATCAAGCTTCCTCTCGTTGACTGCCTTGCAATGATGCCTAAATGCGCCAAATTCTTCAAAGACACTCTCGTGAAGAAGAATAAGGAAAGCAAGGAGATACTTGTTCTAAGTGAAGAGTGTAGTGCTGTGATACATAAGGAGATAGTCCCTAAGAAGTTGGGAGACCCTGGAAGCTTCACTATACCCTGCGTTTTAGGTCCTCTAGAGTTCAAGAGTTGCTTATGTGATCTCGGAGCTAGCATAAACCTGATGCCTCACTCCGTGGCTAAGAAGCTTGGCTTTACTCGTTTCAAAGACTGTCGGATCTCATTGGTGCTGGCTGATAGGAGTGTGAGGCTACCAGTGGGGCTGCTTGAAGATTTACCGGTGCGAATCAGTGGTGTGAATGTACCTACAGACTTCGTAGTGTTGGAGATGGACGAAGAGCCTAAGGACCCACTCATCTTAGGGAGACGGTCCTTGCAACCGCCGGGGCTATCATAGACGTGAAAAATGGGAAGATTGCCTTGCATTTGGGAAAGGAGATCAGGCTTGACTTCGACATCAACGAGGTTCTGAAGAAGCCGACCATTGAAGGGCAAGCTTTCTATATTGAAACGATGGACGCCTTAGCAGATGAGTTGCTGGAAGAGCTGGCTCTAGAAGACCATCTGAAGCTAGCACTGACTAAAGAGCCAGGGGAGTTTGGCTATGTGGACCAGAGGACCCAGGAGTACATCAACCTGCTGGATTCTAGGAGGATTGTTAAGAATGAAGAAGGTTGCTGCCTAGAGATCGACCCCGAGATCGACGCTATCACTCGATCCAGGAGTCAGATCGACAAGGCAATCGAGAACACAACTCGATCAGGTGCAACAATCGACAGACAGATCGAGAAGAACGCTCGATCAGGAAAAACAATCGAGTCGGTGATCGAGAGAGACCTCCCAATCATTTTGGGGTCCAATCAAGAGATCGACTCAGCGTCTCGATCCCTTACTCGATCCACATCAAATCGAGTAAGTGAATCGAGCGAAATGGCTCGATCTAGACGACATCGAGAGGAGAATCGACCGGAGGACTCGATTTCAGAAGGGATAGCGATGGAGGAAAGCAGTCTAAAGGGCCATACCTCGGGTTCAAAGGAGAGCTCCAAGCAGGAAAGCAACAACAACAGCCACGAGGATGACTGGAGAGAGCTGCTAGCCCCAAAGGTGGACCTTAAGGAGCTCCCAAAAGGGCTAAGGTATGCTTTCTTAGGGCCTAATAACACCTATCCCGTGATTGTGAATGAAAACCTTAGTGATGATGAGTTGCACTCGCTCCTGACCGAGCTGAGAAAGTATAGGAAGGCCATTGGGTACTCTTTAAGTGACATCAAGGGCCTTTCACCAATGCTTTGCACTCATAGGATTCACTTGGATAATGAGAACGCCTCTTCTATAGAACATCAAAGGCGTTTGAATCCTAATTTGAAAGAGGTTGTTAACAAGGAAATCCTTAAGCTTTTAGAGGCTGACGTGATCTATCCCATAAGTGACAGCACATGGGTTTCTCCTGTACACGTGGTGCCTAAGAAGGGAGGGATCACGGTCATAAGGAATGAAAAGGATGAACTTATCCCTACTAGGACCATCACTGATCATAGAATGTGTATTGAATATAGGAAACTTAACCTTGCGACTAGGAAAGACCATTTCCCTTTGCCTTTTATTGATCAAATGCTTGAGAGACTTGCTAATCACCCTTACTACTGTTTTCTCGATGGGTATAGTGGTTTCTTTCAAATACCAATTCACCCAAATGATTAGGAGAAGACGACCTGCACATGTCCCTACGGTACCTTTGCATATCGAAGGATGCCGTTTGGATTGTGTAATGCACCGGCTACGTTTCAGCGGTGTATGATGTCGATCTTCTCCGATCTAATAGAGGAGATGGTAGAGGTGTTCATGGATGACTTCTCTGTCTATGGTGCGTCCTTTCCTGCGTGTTTGTTGAATCTTTGCAGGGTTCTAAAACGTTGTGAAGAGACAAACTTGGTGCTGAACTGGGAGAAATGCCACTTTATGGTTAAGGAAGGGATCGTGCTTGGTCATAAGATATCAGAGAAGGGCATTGAGGTTGATCAGGCTAAAGTGGAGGTCATGATGGGTCTTGAGCCACCGGTTAATGTTAAGGGAATCAGAAGCTTCTTGGGACACGCAAGGTTTTACAGGCGTTTCATCAAGGATTTCTCCAAGATTGCACGCCCTCTTACACGGTTGTTGTGCAAGGAAGCTGAGTTCGTGTTTGATGAGGAGTGTTTGAAGGCTTTCGTGACCATCAAGGAAGCTCTTACATCAGCTCCTATAGTCCAAGCACCAGACTGGTGTCTTCCCTTTGAGATCATGTGTGATGCTAGTGACTACGCCGTAGGAGCCGTTCTTGGTCAGAAGAAAGACAAGAAGCTGCACGTGATCTACTATGCTTCAAGAACCTTGGATGACATGCAATCAAGATACACCACTACGGAGAAGGAGTTGCTTGCAGTAGTCTTCGCCTTTGAGAAGTTCAGATCGTATCTCGTTGGTTCCAAGGCTATTGTATACACGGATCACGCTGCCTTGCGATACATCTACTCGAAGAAAGACACTAAGCCTCGGCTCTTAAGATGGATTCTCTTACTCCAGGAGTTTGACATGGAGATTAAAGACAAGAAAGGGATAGAAAACGGAGTCGCTGACCATCTCTCACAGCTAAGGATCAACGAGTCTCTCCCCTTAGACGACTCTCTTCCAGAAGAGCAGCATATGGTGATTACTACGGCTGTTTGTGGAAAGCTAAAAGGGAGGTTTGAGGAGGTTTTGAGCTTCAAAGAGGAGGATCTACCGTGGTATGCTGATGTAGTGAACTATCTAGCGTGTGGTGAGGAGCCAACACATCTCAACAGCTATCACAAGAAGCGGTTTATGAGAGAGGCTAGTGACTACTTTTGGGACGAGCCCTACTTATACAAGAGAGGAGTAGACAGCTTGTACCGGAGATGTGTTACAAAGGAAGAAGCCAGGGACATCCTCTATCATTGCCATGGCACTTCCTACGGTGGACACTTCGCCTCATTCAAGACTGCCACGAAAGTGTTGCAAGCCGGTTTCTGGTGGCCGTCTATTTTTAAAGATGCACACGAGTTTGTGAAGGGCTGTGAGGCATGTCAACGAGCAGGGAATATCACTAAGAGGAACGAAATGCCTCAAGTTCCCATCTTCGAGGTTAACGTGTTCGACGCGTGGGGGATAGACTTCATGGGGCCATTTCCTTCTTCATACGGCAACAAATACATCTTAGTAGCAGTGGATTATGTCTCTAAATGGGTTGAGGCTGTTGCTTCCCCTACAAATGACTCTAAGGTGGTAATCAAGCTGTTCAAGAGTATCATCTACCCGAGGTTTGGTGTTCCCAAGGTTGTCATAAGCGATGGAGGAAGCCACTTCATAAACAAGGTCTTTGAGATCCTCTTGAGGAAGTATGGAGTTAAGCATAAGGTGGCTACACCGTATCATCCCCAAACAAGTGGTCAAGTGGAAGTCTCCAACAGGCAAATCAAGGTGATACTAGAGAAGACTTTCGGAGCAACAAGGAAAGACTGGGCAGTGAAGCTGGACGATGCTCTTTGGGCCTACCGTACCGCCTTCAAAACGCCAATTGGTACAACTCCTTTCACTCTACTCTATGGCAAGGGCTGTCATCTCCCGGTTGAGCTGGAACACCGTGCGTTGTGGGCTGTGAAGAGGCTGAACTTTGACCTCAAGACTGCTCAGGAAAGGCGCCTTATTCAGCTACACGAACTGGATGAGTTGAGGCTGAACGCTTATGAGAGCTCTTGGATATAAAAGGAGCGGACTAAGGAGACTCATGACAAGAAGTTGGTTGCCAAGGATCTTAAGGAAGGAGGACCAGTGTTGCTGTACAACTCGAGGCTCAAACTCTTCCCGGGCAAGCTGAAATCAAGGTGGAGTGGACCGTTCGTGATTCAAGAGGTGCTGCCTTATGGAGCTGTTACTCTGATGGGAAAAAGTGGCAGTGCATTCACCGTCAACGGACACAGAGTCAAGCCCTACTTGGCGGACAGCTATGACAAGGGGAGTACCTCGGTGCTTCTCCAAGACCCACCATCCGCCTAAACCAAGTAAAGTCTAGCTAAAGACGTTAAAGAAAGCGCACTTGGGAGGCATTCCCATGTTTATCTTGTACATATCTCTGCTTTATTTCCCTTTCAGTTTTATGTTTTTATTCTGCAAGTGTGTAGGGACAGGTATAAGGAGTCTAAACCTTGACCTTGAGGTCTAAAAGAGACGATAGGGGTTAAGATAAGGCTAGAGATTGAGTGCTAGATCGACTGATCCTGGCTCGATCTTTGCTAGATCGAGTCAGTGAATCGAGAGGAGCCAGTCGATCTAGACGAGAACGAGTGACAAGATCAACCTTAACGAAAACGGATCGATCGATCCAAAACGGATCGACCGATCTAATTTCTCTCGGGAAAATCTGTTGAAAATAGATCGATCACTCGACTCGATCCATCACTCGATCTATGCCAAATCGACCCCTAAATCGAGGACATAACTCGATCATGAGGACTTAGCCGAGGAGCCAACATCTCAATGATCGAGAGAGCCAATCGATCCAAGACTCGATTCACCATGAATCGAGTCTCAAATCGAGTAACCCTCTCGATCTAAGCCATTATGGGCATGAGATCAAGTCCTAGATCGACCAAATGGACTCGATCTCAGGCTAAGGTAACATTTTCTTTCCCTCCTTTACTCTTTTCCCTCCAACTTTTGAATTCAAAACTTGGTCAAGGCAAGCATCTTTGACCATGAAAGATGTGCCTTGACCAAGACTTTGTCAGAAAAACCATTTTTACTACCCATTGTTTTGATTTTTGCTAGCCTTTAAATATTTCAACAACCTCTCACCCTCTCAATCCTGTTTTTCTCGAAAATTTTAAACAAAGAGAGTGAGGGTTTCGGTTTTCAAAAGCTAGCAAAGATATTCTGCATTTCTTGCAAATGTATTTTCAATATTTAATGATTTATTTTTAAGAAAATATCCTTTAATTTCGCAAGATCTTGTTCTAGAATATAGGGTCAGTTTTGATTTTTAAAAACTAGCTAAGTAAAAGGAATAATTCTAGATTTTTCAGTATCTAAAGATATGATTCTCCTTTATTTAGCTATGATTTTTATTAATTCCCCAAAATTCTAGGGTAGTTTTTATAAGTTCTCTCCTTCTCTTCTCTCATTCTCATCAAAACCGCCGTTTGCTTATCAATTTTCTTTAGAAACTTGTTTCAGGAACAATGGCCCTAAAGAGAACCAGAGAAGAGACAGCACAAGAAGGAGAAGGACAAGAAGTGGCAGTTCAAGAGAGGGTCAGATGGTGTAAGGATGAGAAGAGGGACAAGAAACGGCTGGAAAGGCTTCGGTTTGAGCCTACCAAGTTTGCTGATCGAGAGCTGTTGTCTAAGCTAGGGATTCTTGGGGATTTCGACCAACTCCTCAAGAACATTGGCTTAAGATGTCTGTCACGGATGGATTGCCCAACCATTCCTGAAGTGACAATAGACTTCCTTGCCACCTTGGAGTTCCGTTACGAGAATCCTAGCGCACCCGTCCCTTCTCAAGGTCGCCTCTACTTCAAGGTTGGCCGTCAAGCCTACACACTCTCCATCCCTGAGCTATGCCAAGCTTATGGTCTCAACGCGGATGCTTACAAGGTCGAGTTCCCCGCCTTCAAGAAAGCCGACGACTTTTGGGACCTGATCAGCAATGAAGACTACAAAGCCAACACCGCCAAGATCAAGCGAGTAAGGAGCCCGGTGCTGAGGTACACCCTGAAGCTGATTGCCAACACGTTTAGTGGAAGGTCTGTTGCTCCTACGGTCACGAAGACAGAGCTGTGCTTCCTGTTCCAAGGTGTGAAGCACTTGGTGTGTGATCCGGATGAAAATGACGAGCCCATAGAGGATGACCTCGGTGATGAAGTGAACTACGGGTGTGTGCTCGCGGCTTCTTTGGTTAAATACAAGGCTTATGCCTTGCGGTGCAAGGCAACTTCCTCTTACATTGGCGGTTTCCTCACTCCTCTGTTCGTGCAAGCTGGTGTGCCCATTCACGACTTTGCTCACGTCCCAACCAGAGCTTTCATGGACGAGGCATACATGAGGAATACTGACAGCTTGGGACGCACGCCAGCAGAAGGGTTCTACGCCTACCTCTTCATAGACGACGAAGACAAGAAGAGAGTATGCATCCTGCCCAACAAAGATGAAACCGAGCTGCTTGGTGTTGGAAATATTGAGTTCTTGCCCATGGAGGAAGAATGCTTTGCCCCTTTAGGAGGACCACCTGCTTCAGCGATTGCCCCTCGTCAAAGGTCAGAGTCTCCAGCCACGGAAGATGAGATGCCCGAGGCCTACACACTTCCCAAGCTAGACTTTGAGCCGAGGACAAAAACCGAGAAGTTCCTAGCATCAGTTGTGGAGATGCAAAGGAAGATCAACAAGTGGCAAGGCAAGATGCTCAAGAAGCTTGGAAAGAAAGTCAAGGCACTTCAGGGAGGCTCGCCTAAGCCAGCTGCAAGTCAAGAGATGCAACAACCCGAGAAGAGAAGGCTCTCAACCGGTGGAGTTGTCATCCGCGAGACCCAAGGAAGCAGCATTCAGCCGGCGCGCCACTCTCTCCAAGAACCAGCGGACAAAGGCAAAGCAACAATCTCTAGCTCCTCTGGAACATCCTCAAGTTCCAGCCGAGACTAGACCAGAGGTAACAACCTTCTTCCATTGTACATAACCACTCATATTTGCTTCTTTTTGCTTTGTGTTTTTATGCTCCTTCGAATGAGTTTGCCACCGGGACGGTGTCAAGCAAGTTTGGGGGAGTACATGTGTGATTTGACTTGTGTTCTTTGATCTTATTTTCCTTTAGCATCCTTGAGTCTTTAGTTCATGAAAAATTGGTAAAATTTTTAAAATTTTTTCAAAGATTCATGTAGTTGCATTCATCTTTTTAAAAACATGTTAGGATTGAGTCTAGAGTTTCTCATGGCATCTAGGTTGTTTGCATTTTGCATAAGGGGTTAGAATTTCTTAAAAAGGTGTTTTTACTTATGAATTGTTTCAATGCCCTAGTTAGTAGTTCTCTAATGCTTTGTCTATGCTTTGAAAGTAAGTCATTACCATGCTTGGATCACTTGTTAGGATTTTCGTGGCTTAAATTGAACTCTCATGATTTGAAAATCATCTTAATAAGTAAAAACCCTAATCTGAAATTCTAATTATCATTCTTATGCATTTGAAAATGAACACATGGTTTTAAAATATTTAGGCTCTCTTTTTCCTTTTTACCACTCTTTGTGAGCCTAAGTAGAACTCCCTCCTTGAACCTTACCCTTCTTTGAAGCCAAATGTTCTTGTGTGACATATTTGTGAGGCCTTCCTTTCGGTTTGAACTTGGCATAAAGTGTTAGGTTCAGGCGACATTATTTGGTTTTCATATGATTGCTAGCTTTGCATTTTGAAGCTAGGTATAGGCTTAGGATAAGTTTGGGGGATCATTGGGGTTGCTTTCTTGCTTATTTGTTCTCTGTTTCAAAGAGTTTTGTGTTTTAAAGAAAGAAATGGGTTTTAAGTGAAAGGTTGTATTTAAAACTAAGTATGCTCTAATAAATTTCTGGAGGTAGCTCTCCCTTAATAAAATGAAAAAAAAGAGAAAAGAAAAGAAAAGAAATAAAAAGAGCTTAAGTGCCAAATAAAAAAAAAAGAAAAAAAAAATAATAAGAGAGCTACTAATAAGAAAAATCTAAAGAGCAAAAATATTTTTCAAAACCTTTTCACTAGCCTAAAAAGTTTTAAAAAGTCTCTGTTTCGAATTGGGGATTGCTAAGTTTGAGAAGAATAAGGGTAGACTCTTAAGTGGTGAGTGAGGATAAAATTTGATAAATGAGAGGGGTATAGGATCGTTTGTTAGATTACATGGGTAGATGAGAATCTAATCATGTATGCATAAATTGTCTTTACCTTTAGCATTATGCACAAGTTCAACCATTTTTGAGAGAAACCCTTTCCAAATGAGATCATTCAATGCTCATAACCTTCACCCTTAGCCAAATGTGTTTTGCTTTAAAGTGCATAAGTTTGATTCATGCTTCGAATGTTAATGAATGTTAAAGGATGAGTTTCTTTTATTGTTAGGAATATGAAAGTCATGATTTGAATTTCTTTGTCTGATGAGTATGGCTAAGTTCTTTGGAGTATGAGTGTAAGCATAGCATTTTAGAACTGTTAACTAGGACATTGAGATTGATTCATTTGAAAGGCACCTTTGCAAAAAGTTTAAACCCCCACTCATTTTTTCTGAAAACCTCTCTTCCTTACTTATTTTCTGTTGCTTGAGGGCAAGCAAGAAGTAAGTTTGGGGGAGTTGATGTTATTGCATATTGCATACATTTTGCATATCATCCTAGGCATGGATTGACTCTCTCTTGCTTGCTGTACTACAACATGTCTTGCATCTGAGTTTGATAACCTCACTGCAATTTAACCCCTTGTGCAAAAAGTGGTTATCAATGAGGATCAGCTATTTGGACTAGCAAGAGAGGTAAAAAGGAAGAACAAAAATCCAAATATGTATATGGGTAATCCATGAAACCACTTTTCAATGCAAGAACATGATAATTAACAATTCAAATTAATGGTTCTAATAAATATGGATGATTTTCAAAGAGCAAGCGATTTTAGCATGAGACTAGAAGATCAGATTTAGCATTCAAGAGCATGGTTCAGCCTTAGTTTCTAACTTCTTATGATGCATCAGACATTTAACCACTTAGTCATTAAAAACAATTCTAAGTACTTAGCATTTTACAAGGAGTTATCATCATCATGTCCTATGCAAATGCAATGCAACCTATATGAAAAATACTAGACTCAATCCTACATGTTTTTCTTTTTGGTATGCAAAAGGTGCAAATGTTTCAACTTTTTTGATTTTTTGATTTTTTAATGCACTTAGATGAATGCATGAGACTCAAAGATGGATGAAAATGAAAAACTAAGAAAAGAGCAAACAAAGTCAAACCCCAAATCCCTCCTCCACACTTAAATTACACAATCCTTTGTGTAATAAAAGAGTAGGAGAGAGAAGCAACAAAAATATATTACAAGAACTAAAAATGCAATGGTATATACAATGGAAGAGGTTTTGGTACCATAGAAGGTTGTGTGTGAGGTGTAGGAGGTGCCTGAAAGATCCTGCAGGTCAATGTTGTGCCTCTTCATTGGCCTATCTCTCCTTAGGTGTCTCCTCTTCCTCGGCGCTTCTTGAAAGGATGCCCTTGGGGGCACCCAAGTTCTGACTTCATCATAACCAGCAAAGGAGCGCGTTCTACTAGGAGCTCTAGCCACTCCTTTGCTTTCAGCCTGTTCCTCTTCTTGAGGAGCAGAAGTATAGGCTCCACTAGACTTCCTACTTAAGTCCTGGATTTGAGATTTCATGCTCTTCATTCCCTTCACCAACTTCTTGGTGGTTTTGTCTTGCCATTTGTTCCATCTTTGCAAGAGGTTGATGTGTTCATGGACTTTCTTCAAAGGCCCTCCTTGGTGCGAGACATGATGTGGCTGGAAGTGGTACTCCTTACTGTTGTAGCTTGGAGCATCTGATTCTTCTTTTTCCTGAATTCCCTCTTCCATTTGGCCTCCTTCAAAGATCACAAAGGGATAGTCTCCTTGAGGAAGAGGGATGTTAGCGCCTTGGTAAATGTGATAGGATGAAGCGCCAGCTTGGTAAACGAGGTGTTGAGGGATTTGAAAGGCAAATCTGTTGGGGTTGGAGAAGGATGTGTGATGATCTTGACAGTCGGTGGTCCAATTTCAAATCCTGCAGCTTCCATCAGTTGTGTAATAAGTCCAGCACAATATAGCTTTGGCGCCTTGTCATCATTGGTTGTTAACCAATGTTTGATTACCAAAAGCGGGATGAAGATGGTGACCATTCCAGTTGTACCATCTGCGGCCCTAAGCGCAATGCCTCGGTTTGGTGCTGTCTAAAACGCTCATAAGACCATGATCAATCAGCTCTCATTCTCCTCCTTCAACAGCTCCACTTTCCTTCCAAGCAAAGAGTGTATGCACCAGCGCCTTGTGCACATATTTGATTGTTGGATTTCTGTTCAGAGAAGCCTTGCTTCTTCCTGGCTTGAAAGCGTTTTTAGCTATATGCTCCCAAAGGCTGCTCATCTCTTCATTGCTAACCCCCATATTCTGTCCTCTAGCGCTCCCATAGGAGAATCCAAAGGCATCTTCTATAGCTGAGAAAGACATCCTATAGTTTTTTTTTTGAAACTCTGAAAGTGATGAAGCCATCACCATCTTCTTCAGGAGTCTCCTCTCCTGGCTCATAGAATGTCAATTCAAAGCTTGCAAAGAATTGAAGCACTTAGTGTTTGTTGGCTGAATATGGAGTTCCCACCAGCTTTGTGAGCTCCATTGTCTCAAGCATAAAGGAGAAGTCTTCATAGATTCCCAAGGCCTTTAGAGATGGCCCATGGGGGTATCTAGTTGGCCTCACATCCACCTTTTGTAACTTGTCATACAGCTGCCTTTGAGCTGGTGCGGTGCATTTCTTCTTTTATGGGACCTGCTCACTAGCGCCAACATCAGCTCTCCTTTTGCCGTGAGATTTGGCGCTTGGACACCCAACTACTTTAGCCTCTCCCTTGCCTTTCCCTTGCTTCTCAGCCTCTTTGTTAGCTCCACTTCTTGTTGTTCTCCCCATGGTACCTAAAACATATTCTCAAAAGATAAATGAGAACCATGGAAGCAACAAAACGCAATGCTTAATGTTGCTAAAAATCAGAAAAAGGGGAGTTTATTTACTGAAAAGTAAACCTCTAACAGTTGTGAAGTAACTAAATAGGCAATGCATGCAAATGATTCATTAAACTAATTTTATCAATTAATCGAAAATAATGAATCCTAGCATGGTGAAACTAAACAAATGTACTAAAATGCTAATGCAAAGATAAATAGATGAATTTGACAAGCAAGTATTCATTAATTTAAATGCTTCACGAATCAAAAACAGTCTATTCACCATGCAAAAGAAATAAAATTAATAAGAAGCAATGAACATTGAACTAGAAAGCAATCACCAAAAAAGAACAAGTTCTTAAGTGCATAAAACAAAATTTTTTAAACATTTAAAAACTAAGAGACAATGCCTGAAGTGGTTTGACTCTCTCAAGCACTTAGGAAACTAAAAGATTCAAAATTTAGTGGTTAAAAACTAGAAAAATGAAAGTAAGAAAGAGAGAAGGGTAGGGTTAGTTTCTATAGTGGGTTGGGGAATCTTTTTGTCAGGAGCAAGGGGACAAGGAGTGGTTAAGAGAGGTCCCACTTGTGCTTGGGAAGGGGAAGGATTCAATTTGAACTCCTTGATCTTGTTTGACCAAGGAGGTAAAAAAAAATGAATTGAAGAAAGCTTACCTCGTGCGCAATATCGACCATCCAGGTCGATATATGTGCAGATATCGGTTATCTGGGTCGTGATATCGACTTGTATGCATGTCGATACTGCTTGACATCTTTTGTATCGATGTCCCTTATCTCGATATGTAGTCCGATCATCATGCTTAGCTGTCCAACATCAAGCTAGTAGCTCGATATGTAGCTCGGTATGACTTGGAAAAAATCCATATCGGACTAGCATGTCGATATGCACATCAATACACCTTGAAATATGCTGTACAACATGTTTTCATTTGTCCCTTAAGGTGTATCGACGTGAGATGTTGATATTTACCCCAATATGCCTTAATAAAAGGCGATTAATCGCCTTTCGTCCTCGCAGTTAAGGCACATCGGTCTGTCACATCGATATTGTGCTTGATATGCACTTCCTTGCATTGTATCGACCTGGTACATTGATACATGTGATCGATATTGGCACCAGTTGAGGCATATCGATCTGTTTGTCAGCCGATACATTGCTTGTTAAAGTGTATCGGTTTGCCTTATACCAGTACTCTGATCAATACAAAAACCCTCACTGGTGTTTCGATCAATATCATTCCGATATGCACGTCGATACAAGTTTAACATACTTGTATCGAGCAAGATATGCTCTATATCAGTCGTATCGACATGCATGGCCGATATGCTAGTTGATATTGACATTTCTTCGATCTCTTCCTTCTCCCAAGCTTGGTTTTTTTGTTCCTCTGCTTGAACCTGATTACTAGAGACACACAAAACCACCCACACTAACATAAAAAACATAAAAATGCAAAGCTATAGACAAAGATACCATGGGATTGCCTCCCAAGTGCATTTGTTTGGAGTCACTTAGCTTGACATTCCTCAGCTCCTTAGTTGAGGTGTGGAGCAGGAGTCTTGGAACTCCTTTGTATTGCCTTGCTTCCCTTGAACTTTCTGGTGACCCCACCAATCTTCAACACAGCAAAGGGCTTTGGCTTGCCTCCCTCCTTTAGCTTGTAGTAGATCTCACCATACCTAGAGCAAAAGGGCTTCAAGAAAACCCCATCTTCTTTGTTACCCAGCAAAATTTCATTCACACAATCAGGAACAGCCACTTAGAGGACCTGCTCTTCAGTGGTAACAGCAAACATCCTGGACAGACAGCAGCCATCAAAACTTGCACCCACATAGCCATCAAACTCTGGCCAATGCTCGCCAACTTTCTTCAATTTCTTAACCTCCATTGAGAAGGCTTGCTCATCTTCCAGCTTGTTCCCTTTGGCATCAAACTTCTGCACTTTCTCCTTGGTTAGTCTAAGCTCTATTGTGCACTCCTTTGCATCAAACACTGCTCCAACTGAAGCTAGGAATGGTCTTCCTAGAATGAAGGCATTCTTGATCTTGCCTTCAACATCTAGAACAAGGAAATCTGTTGGGATGACCACTCCTTCAATCATCACTGGTACATCCTTAGGAGCTCCAAGTGGTGCATTTACTGTTCCATCATCTATGGTTAGAGACACATTACTCTCCTGAAGTTTAGTGTAGCGAAGCGCCTTAGCAATAGAGGATGGGAGAAGATTGATACTTGCTCAAAGACAGCTCTTAAAAGTTTGTCCTTTGAGTTCACAAGGCAGCGTGAAGCAGCCGGGATCTCAAAGTTTCTTGATGTTCAATACCTCAGTCTGGGCAATGGCTTCTTTCAGCTCTGTCCCAACATCAAGGCCTCTAAGCATCATCTGGTTGGCGTAGAGAGTGGTGTATTTATCCATAAGCTGCTTCTTAAACCTTCCAGGAAAGGGGAGAGCGGGCTTGTATGGAGAATGATCATAGACCCCTGTTTGTTAATCAGCATGACTCTCCTCAAGTAGCCTATTCTTCTCCTCTTCCTTAGTGGCTGTTGCTTCATGACACTTTTCCTTTGCAACTCTATGGTTGGCGTCAGCTGCCAAAAACTCTTCTCCCCCACTCTGAAGTTCACTGTTCTTATTGAACAGAGAAAGGAACTCTTCAATGACAGCTTCCTCTTCATCTGAGAAGGTCTCTTCTTCAATGACTATGGAGTTGCAGAACTCCTTAGGGTTAGCTTCTGGTTTTCCAGGAAGGTTTCCTTGAGGTTTAGGACCAGCTATGCCCTTGTTGTTCTCTAGTGTCTTCACTCTTGAGGCCAACCCATCAATCTTCTTTGACAACTCCATATGAAGAGTATCCATTCTGTTGTAAACCTCAACAAACTTCTTTGTGATCACCACATTAGTAGCTTGTTGGCCATGAAGGAGTTGTTGCAGCAGTCCTTTCACTTCAGCATCACTTGAGAGAATCCAGGAGTATCAAACTGCTTTTTCTGGAAGTTGCTTTGGAAGTTGTTCCTTGGTGCATATCCTTGGTTGAATGGCGCAAAAGGTCTTGGCTGATTCTCTTGAGGTTTCTGTTGAGGGTAAACTTGATCTTGGGGATTGGCAACAGTCTGAAGTTCCTATACCCATTGTATCCACCTTGATTACCCAAGGAGTTCATCTCCTCCACTTGTAGCTCCTCTTCATTAGGCATCTCCACCATTTTGCCAGCATAATTGTTCTCTTTGTATTGCACTTGGAGCCGTTTGTCAATCCTAGTGTTCAGCTCTTTCTACTGTCTTCTTGTAGACTCCAGCTCCTTTTTAGTGTTGCCATCATCTCCTCTTGGAGTTCTATCATAGTTTTCACTATAATTTCCATCACTTTGAGCTAAGTTCTCCACAAGCTCTAGGCCTTCATCTACATCCTTAGATAGGAAGTTTCCATTGGAGGCAGTATCAAGTAGCATCCTGATCTTAGGGAGAGAGCCTCTGTATAAGGTGGAGAGGAGTGAAGCTTGTGAGAATCCATGGTGAAGACACTGAAGTGTGTACCCTTTGAATCTCTCCTATGCTTCACCAAAACTTTCACTATTCTTTTGAGCAAAACCAGAGATTTCATTCCTGATTCTAGCTGTCCTTGGAGTAGAGAAGAACTTGGCCAGGAATGCTCTCTTGCACTCATCACAACTTGTGATGCTGCCATGAGGTAAATTCTTCTCTCATTGATGAGCTTTGTCGCCAAGAGAGAATGGGAACAACCTCAACTTAAAACCATCTTCACTGACCCCATTGATATTGGTTAGAGAGCAAAGTTTATCAAAGTTGTCCAAGTGATCCAAAGGGTCTTATAGAGGTAAACCATGGAACTTGCTTCCTTGGACCATTGAGATCAGAACAGATTTGATCTCAAAGTTATTATTCTGAACAGCTGGAGGAAGGATTCCTGTTCCGCTGTTGTAAGCATTGGGCGCATCACCAGCTCCAATGGGTCTGATTGGGTTTTCACCAGGTGCTGGTCCTCTCTGACCTTGCTCACCTTGGACTCCTTGCTGTCCCTGAACAACAGCAACTCCTTGAGCACCTTGTGCTCCTGGTGGTCCATGAAATCGCTGATCATATATACCATGCTCCATGTTGAGCTGATGAAACCTTTGCAGTCTCTCTCTTTCCCTTGTTTTTCTTAATGCTCTTTCCACTTGCAAAATGTAGTGTTGATAATCCAGAAGATTTTGATTGCCTTTAGACCTTAAGTTCATACACCTATAAGTAGAAGAGCAAATTTCAAATCAGTAATAAACAGAAAAGTAACAGCTTGATCTTAAGAAATCCACAAATTGAAATGCTTAATCTAAACCCATATGACAACGGCGCCAATTTGATAGTAGGATTTTCACTAGCTAAACAAATCCTAACACACTCATGTCATTGCAGCATGTAAAGTATCAATCCATCTGAGTTCTTAAGACACCAAGAATACAGCAAATAACTTAAGTCAAGCTAAATTCAAGAAAGCAATTGTGATCAAACTAAACAAGTCTAAAGACTGAACTAAACAAGGCAGGAAATTCAGATAGATAAAGTAAGGATCTAAGATGGGGGTTATAGATTAACAGGGGATTAGAACATAACTAGCGATGCTTCAAAACCATTCAAACAATGCTATCTTCTAGGCATAGGATTAACAACTATAACTAGCTCAATTCCTTGACACTAATCACTTTGCTAAGCACACATTTCAGATAAATTCCTTTACTCAAACACATGATCAGCAAACATTCAAAACAGAATTCCAATCCTATAAAGCCAAAATGCACCATAGATGTCTAATTCGTTAGGCTAAGCATACAAATCCTCTAAGAGACTCACAACTGCATTTCATCAAACACTTACCAGGCGCAAGAGAAAGCCAAAGTACTAAACAAGCCTGGCCAAGACTAATCTAGTGTTAAGCACATCTAATAGAGAGAAGGCAATCATATTTAGCATAAGACATCACTAATCTAGTCCTAAAACCCCTCTAGTCTATCTCATCTCAAACCTTAAACAGGACTACTCACTAGCCATAGTCAAAATCATAAATTCCAAGGAGAAATATTGGTTAAGCATGATTAGAAAGCAGAATAAGAAAGAATAGATTATAGGCAAATACAGAAATTCGCTGAATCAAACTAGTTCTTACAAAGAAAAAAATGAAAAGGGAAAGGTTTTAAGTGGAAGAACATAAGGCAAATAATAAGATCTAAGTTGCCTAACTATTTTAGGACTTTAGTATTTATAGAAAAATTAGAAAACCCCTCGATAAACAAAGATTATACTGAAAATAGGCTGACTCGGACAAACAATATCGATGATGCACATCGATATCATCTCTTCTTCTGGGTTGTATCGATGTCCCTTGGTCGATATGCACGTCCATATAGAAGGCTTTAATGTTGTACCTGATTGGCTCTCCATGGTGTGAAGTCGATACAATCGCCCTTTAGTTAAGGCTTATCGGTCAAACAAGTCGATATAGCACCTCAGTATTGTCCTGTCATGTGTATCGGTCTGGGACGTCAATACACTGCTCGATATATACTCCCTTCTGTTGCATCGAGGTCTCTCTTAGTCGATATGCTTCCTTCTCACCACGCCTTCACTATATCGATGCTGAAGGATCGATACTCCCATCGATATGCTATGTATCGATCAGATGATGTCGATATCATCATCGATATCGACATATCCGCCTTTGTCCCTTGTCTTGCTTCATTCCCAGCACACACCCATTGCACCACATGTCCTCAACACTCCTTCATGTACCTGAATAAAACTCCAAATGCATTCAAAATGCAATGCAGCTCCTAAAACTACACTTACTCCTAAATGTATGCAAATGGGACAAGAAGAAGCAAAATATGCATGTTTAAAGACTAAAACTAGTGATGAATGCAAGCTAAACTGGTATAAATAATGGAGATATCAATGAGAAGAGACTGGACACCTGCATCGGTCAAGAGCATCGGTCAAGACTGACCGATGGGATCCAAGCGAGTGTTTGAAGATTTGCATCGGTCATCTGTATCGGTCATAAGCCAATGGGATCCAAGCGAGTGGAGCATCGGTCATCCCCATGACCGATTGAAACCAGTCCGGACTACTTTTTATTTACAACATTGCCATTATTCTAAGGCTTTTGTCATTTACTATAAATAGGCTTGATCTAATCATTTTAGCAATCAAGTCTTGTTCTTGCTTAGTTATAAGAGTTTTCCAGTTTTTGTAAGAACAAGTCTATCATTTTAATCAAAGTTTTGTATTTGCCTTTTAATTTCTTCTCTAATCTCCCTCTTAATCATGTTTAACATCATTTACTCTTGTGATTTGGTGTTCTCTATGGTGATGAGTGAGTAGAACTCTTAGGGTTCTTAGATTTGATAGATTATGGGAATTTAGAGGCTTGATTAGGGTTTCTTATTGTTTAATTAGGTTGATTCCTCTCTATTAATCTGTTCTTAGCTAGATTTATCTTGATCACATAAATCTAGATTTAGGCTTCATCTTTTCCCCACCAATTGTTTGATGAAATGCTGATCTTGTTTAATAGAGGATTCACTGGCCTTAGCTCAAGAGATTGACTGTTTGAGGAGTATTTTGACTGGAATAGAGTTAGTTATTCATGCTTATTGATTGTTCTAGCACTAATGAGAGTTAGTTCTTGTTAGGATGATTAGCAAAGGCTTATTTGTCAAGAGATTGGACTTAACTTGCTTGATTGTGAACTCTATATCTAGGAATTAGCATTGATTGCTTGTTTGCTTCATCAATGGTGTTTGAAACAGCCTAAGCCTTGCCTTTGAATTCCCAAAAGTCAATAACCACATCTAGGAACTTGCTTTCTCTTATTTAAATTTTGAATTTGCTATTACTGCTTTGTTTTATTGCTCTGTTTCGTTCTTGATCATTGTTAAGTTGTTCTCCTTTGAGTTATGTTGGGTGTTTGATCACTTAGGTTGATAGTTTTAGTTGTGTAAGAAACAAATTCTCTTTGATTACACCTGACTTAAAGCTTTTTGCTCACAATTCTAGTGGCATCTATTCACAACTCCTTTGGATTGATAAAATTTTTATGCTATACTACAACTGATTAGTACAAGCACGATGGTTGACCCAAGAACCTATAAACTTCTTGTATCAGTAAATGATGCTAAACATGATTAAGAAGGAGATTAGAGAAGAAATTAAAAGGTAAATGCAAAATTTTGATTAAAATGACAGACTTGTTTTTACAAAGACTGAAAAAATCTTAAAACTAAGCAAGAACAAGACTTGATGCTAAAAACATTAGATCAAGCCTATTTATAGTAAATGACAAAAGCTCTAAAATAATGGCAAAGTTATAAATAAAAGGAATTTTGGACTGGTTTGCATCGGTCACAACTGACCGATGCGAATGACCGATGGAACACTCGGGTGTTTTTCATCGGTCAGCTGATGATCGATAAAGATAACCGATACGAATCTTCAGATACTCGGCTGGATCCCATCGGTCAGCTTGACCGATGCGCTTGACCAATGCAGGTGTGCTGTCTTTTCTCATCGCTCACAAGTGACCGATGCAGATGACCGATGGGATTCACCCGCTTCTTTGTTGCTTTGCATCGGTCACTCCTTGACCGATGTGCTTTATGCCATGACCCATGGAGCACCAGAAATTGCCTTCCTTAGCTCCTTTTGCTCCTTCTCAGCTTGGCTAACTCCTTGAACCATTCCCACACTTCCTCCATTCTCCCCAATGGCCTCTTAAGTACCTAAAACATCCTTAATGCATAGAGAATGCAAACTACAACCTAAATGCAACCTAAGTCTAAAAAAAAGGAAAATGGGACTAAAAAGAAGGAAAACAAGCAAAAGGAGACCAAAACATGAACTCAATGCAAGATTATATGATGCAAATGTATGAGATATCACTGTCATCAAAGCAGCTTGCGCCTGTCCTAACTTCAACAATGCCACCTTCTCAACTAGCTCGGCCACTGTCCTGAAGTCATGATATCTCATACATTTACATCATTTAGGCTTGCATTTAGTGCATGTTTTGGTTCTCTTTTGCATGTCTTCCTTATCTTTTATCCTATTTTCTTCTCCTTTTAGACTTAGGTTGCATTTAGGATGTAGTTTGCATTTTCTTTGCATAAAGGATGTTTTTAGGTGCTTATGGAGCTATGAAGATCAAGGAGGAGCTTTGGGATTGAACCAGGAGGCTTGCTGAGCTTGGATGGAGCAAGAGGAACCAAGGCAGATGATTTCTGCAAGCCCTATCGGTCAAGGCACGAAGGCTATCGGTCAAGGAGTGACCGTCAGAGGAGCTATCGATCAAGCTATTGGTCAAAGAAGTGACCGATAGAAGTATAACGGACGTATTCCGGTCACCTTATCGATCACCTTCTAGACCGATAGAAAGCCTATCGATCACCATATCGGTCATATGTAGACCGATAGGATCCCAGTCCTAAGCTGCTTTTATTTATCATCCTACCATTACCTTTAGGGCTTTTCTCTTTATGTATAAATACTCTATTTCTGGAGATTTTCAAGATGTCTTGTCAATCTACTGTTCTTGAGTGATTTCTTTGAGTTTGTAAGAGAAATTTCTTGCTTTATTTAATATAAATTTTTTATTTTCTTTTAATCTTTTGTTAATTTCTCTTTTAATCACGATTAGCATATTTTCCTCTTCTGGTTTGGTGTTAAACATGACTATTAGTGAGTAGTTTGCTTATGATTCTTAGATGTGGTAGATTATGGGGATTTAGAAGCATATCTAACGTTTGTTAGTGCTTAATAACCTGAGGTCCTCTCTATTATTCTGTTCTTAAGCTAGATTTAACTTGATCACTTGAATATAGAATTAGGCTTTCTCTTATGCCCACCAAGTGTTTGATGAAATGCTGATCTTGTTTTATAGAGGATTCACTGGTCTTAGCTCAAGAGATTGACTGTTTGAGGAGTATTTTGACATGAATATAGTTGATTCTTAATGCTTGTCAAATGTTTTGGCACTAAGGAGAGTTAGTTCTTGTTAAAATGTTTAGCAAAGGGCTATTTGTCAAGAGATTGAACTTAGCTTGCTTGTTAGTGAACTCTATGTCTAGGAATCAGCATTGCTAGCTTGTTTGCTTTATCAATGATATTTGTAACAGCCTTACTTAGCTTTTGAACTCCCCAAAAATCAATAACCACATCTAGGAACTTGTCTTCTCTTTGTCTGAATTTCGAATTTGCCATACTCTGTTTATTTGCCCTGTTTTGCTTCTTTGATAATTGCTAAACTGTCTCTTCTTGAGTTCTCTTTGGTGTATGATCAATTTAGGTTGTTAGTTCTGTTGCTAAAGCAACAAAAACCTCTCTGCTTGCTTGACTGAAGGACTTCTGCTTGCAACTCTTTTGAATTCAACAACTCCCCATGGATTGATAAGCTCAATACTACAATGACTAGTGTAGGTTGAGGAATGAGATAGTGATAAACGGTTTCTATGCTCGGTTTATATTGCAGAGAGGTTATCAAACTCTAATGCAAGCAATGTTGTAGTACAGCAAGCAAGAGAGAGTCAATCCACTTCTAGGAGATAGAGAATGCACAGAGAATGCAAGGACTAAAGCAAATCTAAGCAAAATGAGACAGTTTATGAGAAAATCTCTAAAAACTAGATGCAGCAACTTAAACAGAGTGAAACCTATTTTAAAAATACTAGAAAGGAAGACACTACCACGAGAAACAAACAGATTAATTAAAGGAGAAAGCTTCGAATTATTAAAATTTGACTAGTGGATCGACCATGAGATCGACCACTAGATCGAGCAGTAACAATCGATCTCGTCTAAAATCGTAAGAACAGTAAAGCTAATGACCAGGATGCTATAATGACCAGAATGATGAGATAAGACGTAAAGATGCTAAAAGAAAGGGCCTAGGGTTGAGATTCATGGTTAGGGGTTTCAAAGGTTCGACCTTGGCTTTAAAACTTTGAATCGACTCACTTGGTAAGGATCTCTAAGCCTTGAAAACAAAGCAAGATCTATCTGTGGCTTTCGGTATAGATCACTCTTTCATCCTCTCCTCCAAACCATGGCTTTTGGTGGAAAGAGAGGTCGAAAGGCAAGGAAAACAGATTTCAAACGAATGGCTTAACTAATCCCCCAAACTTCCATGGCTTTTGGGAAGGGGTAACTAGTCTCTAAGGTGTGATCTTCCGAGGCTCCTGAATCCTGTCAAGGTAAGGAACCTCTCGGATCATGAAGCTCTTGGCGTGAGAGTCTTCAAGCTTTAAGATCTAAACACCTTAGAAGAGATAGCCTTTGAAAACGTTTTGAAAAACCCAAGATCGAAACCTTTTTAACCCCTTAATCCTCTCAACCCCGAACCCAAAGGAACTACTCGCTACACAAAGAGTAAATCAAGCAAAGCATATGAAACGAGACGATAAACATGAAAGGAAAACTGGATTAAACGGAAACGATTCGAATACAAAAGCTTAAGAGAAAAACGAGTTTCAACAATGGTGTTCTTCACGAAAACGAGAGAGAAAAACATAAGGAAAAAGATAAGGATCTAAAAAGTTATGGGAAAAAGGACGTCGCCGCCTTCCCAAAACGTCGAAACAAGCCAATGGTCTCCCCTTCGCTAGCAGCCAAAAACGGTTGAAAGGACAGAGATCGACGTCAAGATCGAGTGGTTCTCTCGATCATATCCGGACATCATGTCTTCGGCTCGATCTGGGTCTCGATCTTCATCGGCGAATCGAGTGTTGCATCCGATCTCGGTATCGATCTTCGGCTGGATCGAGTGGTGTACTCGATCTGGCTCTCGCTTTGCATGGCGTCATTTACGTCCGTACCAATTGATCGATTGCTTCACTCGATCTCCGTCTCGATCATTCTCCTTGGATCGCCTGGTTGGCTCGATCTTCTGGTCGATCAACTCCTAGATCGACCGGCCATGCTCCATCTGCTCCTCGATCTCTGGTTCTTAGCATATATTCGAGCTCCCACAAACTGCTACATCAGCCTCAACACGTCCACGAACCTCCACGACTCCAAAGCAGCCAGAAACAACCTGAATGTGATGCAAAATGCAAGGAAAATGCGTATGCTGATGTAAGAATGCTTTAGGACCCTAAGTGATGCAATCTAACCTAAAACATGATACAAATGCATGAAAAGCTAACTAATGAGTATGCAAAATGTATGCAATATGCAATAACATCAACTCCCCCAAACTTACTTCTTGCTTGCCTTCAAGCAACAGAAAATAAGTAAGGAAGAGAGGTTTTAAGAAAAAAATGAGTGGGGTTTTAAACTTTTTGCAAAGGTGCCTTTCAAATGAATCAATCTCAATGTACTAGTTAACAGTTCTAAAATGCTATGCTTATACTCATACTCCAAAGAACTTAGCCATACACACAAAGAAATTCAAATCATGACTCTCCTATTCCTAACAATCAAAGAAACTCATCCTTCAACATTCATTAACATTCGAACCATGAATCAAAATTATGCACTTTAAAGCAAAACACATTTGGCTAAGGGTTAAGGTTATGAGCATAGAATGATCTCATTTGAAAAAGTTTTATAATCAGAACAAGGGTTTCTCTCAAAAATCGATGAACTTGTGCATAATGCTAAAGGTAAAGACAATTTATGCATACATGATTATATTCTCATCTACCCATGTAAACTATCAAATGATCCTATACCCCTCTCATTTAAGAAATTTTATCCTCACTCACCACTTAAGAGTCTACCCTTTTCTTTACAAACTAAGCAATCCCCAATTCGAAACAAAGACATTTTTAAACTTTTTAGGCTTGTGAAAAGGTTTTGAAAAATACTTTTGCTCTTTAGAAATTTCTTATTAGTAGCTCTCTTATTATTTTTCTTTTACTTTTTTCTTTCTTTTCTTTTTCTTTATTTGGCACTTAGGCTCTTTTTATTTCTTTTTCTTTTCTTTTCTCTTTTTTTTTTTATTTTATTATGGGAGAGCTACCTCCTGAAATTAGAGCATACTTAGTTTTAAAAACAACTTTTCACTTAAAACCTTATTTCTTTCCTTAAAACACAAAGCTCTTTGAAACCGAGAACAAATGATCAAGAAAGCAACCCCAATGATCCCCCAAACTTATCCTAAGCATATACCTAGCTTCAAAATGCAAAGCTAACAACAATATGAAAACCAAATCATGTCGCCTAAACCTAACACTTTATGCCAAGTTCAAACCGAAAGGAAGGCCTCACAAAGATGTCACACAAGAACATTTGGCTTCAAAGGAGGGTAAAGTTCAAGGAGGGAGTTCTACTTAGGCTCACAAAGAGTGGTAAAAAGGAAGAAGAGAGCCTAAATATTTTAAAACTATGTGTTCATTTTCAAATGCATAAGAATGATAATTAGAATTTCAAATTAAGGTTTTCACTTATTAGAATGAGTTTCAAATCATGAGAGTTCAATTCAAGCCACGAAAATCCTAACAAGTGATCCAAGCATGGTAAGAACTAACTTTCAAAGCATAGACAAAGCATTAGAGAACTACCAACTAGGGCATTGAAACAATTTATAAGTAAAAACACCTTTGTAAGAAATTCTAACCCCTTATGCAAAATGCGAACAACCTAGGTGATATGAGAAACTCTAGACTCAATCCTAACATGTTTTTAAAAAGATGAATGCAACTACATGAATCTTTGAAAAAAAGTTTTAAAAATTTTACCAATTTTTCATGACTAAAGACTCAAGGATGCAAAAAGGAAAATAAGATCAAAGAACACAAGATTAAATCACACATGTAATCCCCAAACTTGCTTGACACCATCCCGGTGGCAAACTCATCCGAAGGAGTATCAAAACACAATGCAAAAGAAACAACATGAGCGGTTATATACAATGGAAGAAGGTTGTTACCTCTGGTCTAGGCTCGGCTGGAACTTGAGGATGTTCCAGAGGAGCTAGAGATCGTTGCTTTGCCTTTGTCAGCTGGTTCTTGGAGAGAGTGGCGCGCCGGCTGAATGTTGTCTCCTTGGGTCTCGCGGATCACAACTCCTCCGGTTGAGAGCCTTCTCTTCTCGGGTTGTTGCATCTCTTGACTTGCAGCTGGCTTAGGCGACCCTCCCTGAAGTTTTTTGACTTTCTTTCCAAGCTTCTTAAGCATCTTGCCTTGCCACTTGTTGATCTTCCTTTGCATCTCCACAACTGATGCTAGGAACTTCTCGGTTTTTGTCCTCAGCTCAAAGTCTAGCTTTGGAAGTGTGTAAGCTTCGGGCATCTCATCTTCCGTGCCTGGAGACTCTGACCTTTGACGTGGGGCAATTGCTGAAGCAGGCGGTCCTCCTAAAGGGGCAAAGCATTCTTCCTCCGTGGGAAGGAACTCAATATTCCCAACACCAAGCAGCTCGGTTTCATCTTTGTTGGGCAGGATGCACACTCTCTTCTTGCCTTCGTCATCTATGAAGAGGTAGGCATAGAAGCCTTCTGCTGGCGTGCGTCCCAAGCTATCAGTATTCCTCATGTATGCTTCATCCATGAAAGCTCTGTTTGGGACGTGAGCAAAGTCATGAATGGGCACACCGGCTTGCACGAACAGAGGAGTAAGGAAGCCGCCAATGTAAGAGGAGGTTGCCTTGCACCGCAAGGCATAGGCCTTGTATTTCACCAAAGAAGCCGCGAGCACACACCCGTAGTTCACTTCATCGCCGAGTTCATCCTCTATGGGCTCTTCATTTGCATCCGGATCAGACACTAGGTGCTTCACACCTTGGAACAGGAAGCACAGCTCTGTCTTCGTGACCGTAGGAGCAACAGACCTTCCACTAAATGTGTTGGCAATCAGCTTCAGAGTGTACCTCAGCACCGGGCTCCTTACTCGCTTGATCTTGGCGGTGTTGGCCTTATAGTCTTCATTGCTGATCAGATCCCAAAACTCGTCGGCTTTCTTGAAGGCTGGGAACTCAACCTTGTATGCATCCGCGTTTAGACCGTAGGCTTGGCATAGCTCGGGGATGGAGAGTGTATAGGCTTGACGTCCAACTTTGAAGTAGAGGCGGCCTTGGGAAGGGACGGGTGCACTAGGATTCTCATACCGGAACTCCAAGGTGGCAAGGAAGTCTATTGTCACTTCAGGAATGGTTGGGCAATCCATCCGTGACAGACATCTTAAGCCAATGTTATGGAGGAGTTGATCGAAGTCCCCAAGAATCCCTAGCTTAGACAAAAGCTCTCGATCAGCGAACTTGGTAGGCTCAAACCTAAGCCTTTCCAGCCGCTTCTTGTCCTTCTCCTTCTTGTGCTTGCCCTTCTCTTGTTCTCTTTGGGGCCATGGTTCCTGAAACAAGATTCTAAAGAGATTGATAAGTACACGGCGGTTTGATGAGAATGAGAGAAGCTACCCTAGAATTTTGGGGAATAAATAAAAATCATAGCTAAATAAAAGAGAATCAAATCTTTAGATACTGAAAAATCTGGAATTTTTCCTTTACTTAGCTAGTTTTAAAAATTCAAAACCGACCATATATTCTAAAACAAGATCTTGCGATATTAAAGGAGATTTTCTAAGATTAAATCATTAAATTTTTGAAAATACCTTTGCAAGAAATGCAGAATATCTTTGCTAGCTTTTGAAAATTAAAACTCTCACTCTCTTTGTTTAAAATTCTCGAGAAAAACAGGAATGAGAAGGTGACAGGATGTTTGAAATATTTAAAGACTAGCAAAACCAAAACAATGGGTAGCAAAAGTGGTTTTTCTGACAAAGTCTTGGTCAAGGCACACCTTTCATGGTCAAAGATGCTTGCCTTGACCAAGTTTTGAATTCAAAAGTTGGACGGAAAAGAGTAAAGGAGGGAAAGAAAAATGTTACCTCGGCATGAGATCGAGTCCATTTGGTCGATCTAGGACTCGATCTCATGCCCAAAATGGCTTAGATCGAGAGGGTTACTCGATTTGAGACTCGATTCATGGTGAATCGAGTCCTGGATCGATTGGCTCTCTCGATCATTGAGATGTTGGCTCCTCGGCTAAGTCCTCATGATCGAGTTATGTCCTCGATTTAGGGGTCGATTTGGCATAGATCGAGTGATGGATCGAGTCGAGTGATCGATCAGTTTTCAACAGATTTTCCCGAGCGAAATTAGATCGGTCAATCCGATTTGGATCGATCGATCCTTTTTCGTCAAGGTCGATCTTGTCACTCGTTCTCCTCTCGATTCACTGACTCGATCTAGCAAAGATCGAGCCAGGATCAGTCGATCTAGCACTCGATGTCTAGCCTTATCTTAACCCCTATTGCCTCTTTAAGACCTCAAAGTCAAGGTTTAGACTCCTTATACCTGTTCCTACACACTTGCAAAATAAAAACATAAAACTGAAAGGGAAATAAAGCAGAAATATGTACAAGATAAACATGGGAATGCCTCCCAAGTGCGCTTTCTTTAACGTCTTTAGCTAGACCTTACTTGGTCTAAGCGGACGGTGGGTCTTGGAGAAGCACTGAGGTACTCTCCTTGTCATAGCTATCTGCCAAGTAGGGCTTGACTCTGTGTCTGTTGACGGTGAATGCACTGCCACTTTTCCCCATCAGAGTAACAGCCCCATATGGCAACACCTCTTGAATCACGAACGGTCCGCTCCACCTTGATTTCAGCTTGCCCGGGAAGAGCTTGAGCCTCGAGTTGTACAGCAACACCAGTCCTCCTTCCTTAAGCTCCTTGGCAACCAACTTCTTGTCATGAGCCTCCTTAGTCCGCTCCTTGTATCCGGGAGCTCTCGTAAGCATTCAGCCTCAACTCGTCCAGTTCGTGAAGCTGAATAAGGCGTCTCTCCTGAGCAGTCTTGAGATCAAAGTTCAGCCTCTTCACAGCCCACAACGCGCGGTGTTCCAGCTCAACCGGGAGGTGACAGCCCTTGTCATAGAGTAGAGTGAAAGGAGTTGTACCAATCGGCGTTTTGAAGGCGGCGGCACGGTAGGCCGTACGGTACCGTTTTGAAGGCAGTACGGTAGATTGAAAGGAGTTGTACGGGAGTCATCCAGCTTCACTGACCAGTGTTTCCTTGTTGCTCCGACAGTCTTCTCTAGTATAGCCTTGATTTGCCTGTTGGAGACTTCCACTTGACCGCTTGTTTGAGGATGATACGGTGTAGCCACCTTATGCTTAACCCCATACTTTCTCAAGAGGCTCTCAAAGACCTTGTGTATGAAGTGGCTTCCTCCATCACTTATAACAACCTTGGGTACCCCAAACCTCGGGAAGATGATACTCTTGAACAACTTGATTACCACCTTAGAGTCATTTGTAGGGGAAGCAACAGCCTCAACCCATTTGGAGAAATAATCAACTGCTACTAAGATGTATTTGTTGTTGTATGAAGAAGGAAAAGGCCCCATGAAGTCAATTCCCCACACGTCGAACACGTCAACCTCGAAGATAGGAACTTGAGGCATTTCATTTCTCTTGGTTATATTCCCTGCTCGTTGACATGCCTTACAGCTCTTCACAAACTCGTGTGCATCTTTAAAAATGGAGGGCCACCAGAAACCGGCTTGCAATACCTTCGTGGCAGTCTTGAATGAAGCGAAGTGTCCTCCGTAGGAAGAGCCATGGCAATGATAGAGGATGTCCCTGGATTCTTCCTTTGTAACACATCTCCGGTACAAGCTGTCTACTCCTCTCTTGTATAAGTAAGGCTCGTCCCAAAAGTAGTCACTAGCCTCCCTCATAAACCGCTTCTTGTGATAGCTGTTGAGATGTGTTGGCTCCTCCCCACACGCTAGATAGTTCACCATATCAGCATACCACGGTAGATCCTCCTCTTTGAAACTCAACACTTCCTCAAACCTCCCTTCTAGCTTCCCACAAACAGCCGTAGTAATCGCCATAAGCTGCTCTTTTGGAAGAGAGTCATCTAAGGGGACAGACTCGTTGATCCTTAGCCATGAGAGGTTGTCAGCGACTCCATTTTCTATCCCTTTCTTGTCTTTAATCTCCATGTCAAACTCCTGGAGTAACAGAATCCATCTTAAGAGCCGAGGCTTAGTGTCTTTCTTCGAGTAGATGTATCGTAAGGCAGCGTGATCCGTGTATACAATAGCCTTGGAGCCAACGAGATATGATCTGAACTTCTCAAAGGCGAAGACTACTGCAAGCAGCTCCTTCTCCGTAGTGGTGTATCGTGATTGCGTGTCATCCAAGGTTCTTGAAGCATAGTAGATCACGTGTAGCTTCTTGTCTTTCTTCTGACCAAGGACGGCTCCTACGGCGTAGTCACTAGCATCACACAGGATTTCAAAGGGGAGAGACCAGTCTGGTGCTTGGACTATGGGAGCTGATGTAAGGGCTTCCTTGATGGTCACGAAAGCCTTCAAACACTCCTCATCAAATACAAATTCAGCTTCCTTGCACAACAGCCGTGTAAGAGGGCGTGCAATCTTGGAGAAATCCTTGATGAAGCGCCTATAAAACCCTGCGTGCCCCAAGAAGCTTCTGATTCATTGAACATTAACCGGCGGCGCAAGACCCATCATGACCTCCACCTTAGCCTGATCAACCTCAATACCCTTCTCTGATATCTTGTGACCGAGCACGATCCCTTAACCATAAAGTGGCATTTCTCCCAGTTCAGCACCAGGTTTGTCTCTTCACAATGTTTTAGCACCCTGCAAAGATTCAACAAACACGCAGGAAAGGACGCACCATACATAGAGAAGTCATCCATGAACACCTCTACCATCTCCTCTATAAGATCAGAGAAGATCGACATCATACACCGCTGAAACGTAGTCGGTGCATTACACAATCCAAACGGCATCCTTCGATATGCAAAGGTACCGTAGGGACATGTGAAGGTCGTCTTCTCCTGATCGTTTAGGTGAATTGGTATTTGAAAGAAACCACTATACCCATCGAGAAAGCAGTAGTAAGGGTGATTAGCAAGTCTCTCAAGCATTTGATCAATAAAAGGCAAAGGGAAATGGTCTTTCCTAGTCGCAAGGTTGAGTTTCCTATAGTCAATACACATCCTATGACCAGTGATTGTCCTAGTAGGGATAAGTTCATCCTTTTCATTCCTTATGACCATGATCCCTCCCTTCTTAGGCACCACGTGTACAGGGAAAACCCACGTGCTGTCACTTATGGGATAGATCACGTCAGCCTCTAAAAGCTTAAGGATTTCCTTCTTAACAGCCTCTTTCAAGTTAGGATTCAAACGCCTTTGATGTTCTATAGAAGAAGCGTTCTCATTATCCAAGTGAATCCTATGAGTGCATAGCATTGGTGAAAGGCCCTTGATGTCACTTAAAGAGTACCCAATGGCCTTCCTATACTTTCTCAGCTCAGTCAGGAGCGAGTGCAACTCATCATCACTAAGGTTTTCGTTCACAATCACGGGATAGGTGTTATTAGGCCCTAAGAAAGCATACCTTAGCCCTTTTGGGAGCTCCTTAAGGTCCACCTTTGGGGCTAACAGCTCACTCCAGTCATCCTCGTGGCTGTTGTTGTTGCTTTCCTCCTTGGAACTCTCCTTTGAACCCGAGGCATTGCCTTTCAGACTGCTTTCCTCCATCGCTATCCCTTCTGAGATCGAGTCCTCCGGTCGATTCTCCTCTCGATGTCGTCTAGATCGAGCCATTTCGCTCGATTCACTTACTCGATTTGATATGGATCGAGTAAGGGATCGAGACGCTGAGTCGATCTCTTGATTGGACCCCAAAATGATCGAGAGGTCTCTCTCTATCGTCGACTGGATTTTATTTCCTGATCGAGCATTCTTCTCGATCTGTCCATCGATTGTTGCACCGGATCGAGTTGTGTTCTCAATTGACTTGTCGATCTGACTCCTGGATCGAGTGATAGCGTCGATCTCGGGGTCGATCTCTAGGCAGCAACCTTCTTCATTCTTGATAATCCTCCTAGAATCCAGTAGGTTCACGTACTCTTGGGTTCTCTGGTCCACATAGCCAAACTCCCCTGGCTCCTTAGTTAGTGCTAGCTTCAGATGGTCTTCTAGAGCTAGCTCTTCCACCAAATCATCCGCCAAAGCATCCATCGTTTCAATATAGAAAGCTTGTCCTTCAATGGTCGGCTTCTTTAGAACCTTGTTGATATCGAAGTCTAGCCTGATCTCTTTCCCCAAATGCAAGGCAATCTTTCCATTCTTCACATCTATAATAGCCCCGGCGGTTCCAAGGAACGGTCTCCCTAAGATGAGTGGGTCTTTAGGCTCCTCATCCATCTCCAATACTACGAAGTCCGTAGGGACGTTCACACCACTGATTCGCACAGGTAAATCTTCGAGCAGCCCCACTGGTAGCCTCACACTCCTATCAGCCAGCACCAATGAGATCCGACAGTCTTTAAACCGAGTAAAACCCAGCTTCTTAGCCACGGAGTGAGGCATCGGGTTTATGCTAGCTCCGAGATCACACAAGCAACTTTTGAACTCTAGAGGACCCAAAGCGCAGGGTATAGTGAAGCTTCCAGGGTCTCCCAGCTTCTTAGGCACTATCTCCTTATGAATAACCGCACTACACTCTACACTTAGAACAAGTACCTTCTTGCTTTCCTTATTCTTCTTCGCGAGGGTGTCCTTGAAAAACTTGGCGCACTTGGGCATCATAGCTAGACAATCAACAAGAGGCAGCTTGATTTCCACGTCTCTCAGGTGCTTCTCAAACAAGATTATGTGCTTCTCGATGATCTGCTTTTTGAAACGACCGGGAAATGGCAACTTCGGTACGTAAGGTGGGGGCACGTAAGAGTTCTTCTCCTTGGTGGTTTGCTCAGCTTTCTTCTCGGCGACCGCCTTATCTCCTCTTCTCGGTCCTTGGATCCAAACGTTGTCAAAGTTAATCTCATCATCATCAGCCGAAGGTTTACCCTCCCCCTCTTAAATTACAACATCCTCGTTGTTCTTTGTAGAGACCGGAGGTTCGAGCTCTTTGCCGCTTCTCAACGTTATAGCATTAGCATACTCCTTGGGATTCTGCTCACACTTTCCCGGAAGACTGTTCTGACCACTCGTACTTGCTTTTCCCTTCTCCAGCTGCTTGATCTTGTTGTTTATGTTGGTGATCTGAGTGGAGAAGCCGGTTAGAGATGAGTCTAGGCGAGTGTTCATTTCAGCGAACTTCTGGTTTGTAGAGGCTTGCCCTTGTATTAGCTGTTGAAACATTGCTTGAACCGGATCAACTTGTTGTTGCATCGGTTGTTGTTGCTGAGGTGCAAAGCCCGGAGGGTAGTTAGGAGTATAACCCTTGTTGTGTTGTTGTTGCCCTTGAAAGTTGCTTTGCCCTTGACCTTGGAAACCACCACTCGGTTGAAAACCTTTGTTGTAAGGGATGAAAGGTTTTGCTTGCCGAGCAGGGTACACTTGATCGTTAGGGTTGGCTACGTTGGTGCTTCGGTAAGAGAGGTTGTTGTTCTGGTAGCCTTGGTTGTAGCCTTGAGACTTGTAGATGTTCTGTCCAGCCACCCAATTTGCTTCTTCTTGTTTTAGCTATAACTCCTCTTGGTTCTCATCAGCTTCACCAACAAAGTGAACATGCTTCTGATTTGCTAACACCAGCTTGTCAATCTTCTCATGCAAATACTTGAGCTCCTTCTTGTGAGACTCTAACTCTGATCCTCTCGGTGCACGGACATAATCTTCAGCATAGTTTCCATCACTCAACGCCAAGTTTTCTATCAGCTCCATACCCTCTTCTACCTCTTGACCGAGGAAGTTCCCTTTGCTAGCTGTGTCAAGCAACAACCTGATCTTTGGTGAAGCTCCACGGTATATGGTACTGAGTAGTGTCTCCTCGCTGAACCCGTGATGAGGACATTGGATCATGTAGTCTTTGAAACGCTCCATTGCCTCGTTGAATGTCTCGTTGTTCCTTTGAGTGAAACCGCTGATTTCGCTTCTCAACCGAGCTGTCCTGGTGCTTGAGAAGAACTTTGAGAGAAAGGCCTTCTTACACTCGGCCCATGATGTGATGGTGCCTTGTGGGAGGATCTTCTCCCAATGTCTAGCTTTGTCTCCGAGTGAAAAGGGGAATAGACGCAGCTTGAAAGCATCTTCGGATATGCCATTGATCTTGATCATCCCACATACTTGCTCGAAGTTGTCTAGGTGCTCCAAGGGGTCTTCCATTGCTAAGCCGTGGAACTTGTTGTTTTGCACTATGGAGATGAAACCTGGCTTGATCTCGAAGTTATTGTTTTGTACCGGAGGAGGAGTGATCCCAAACCTATTGTGGTGGGTATTGGGAGCATCTCCGGCTCCTATGATCCTCGGGGGTCTAGCCGCGTATTGGGGGTTTCCATTGCCCCGTCCTGCTGGAGGAGGTCCTTCTGGATGCTCGTGTTCAGCCTTAGCTTCAAAGTCAACCAAACCGTGCTGAACAATCTCCTCAAAGGCTCTTGTTTGCTCTCTGACTCTCCTTTGCCGTGAGTGACCAAGTTGATGAATGTTGTCTAAGGGTTGTAGGAGATTGTTGTCTCCCCTTGAACGAAGATTCATGTACCTGAAAACAAACGTTTGAGAGTAGATGTAATAGTAACTTGAAAAAGATAAAGACTTAGTCTTTGCTAAGACCCAAATCTCTATGTTCTCTAAACAGTCCTAGAATAGCAACGGCGCCATTTGATAAATGGTTTCTATGCTCGGTTTATATTGCAGAGAGGTTATCAAACTCTAATGCAAGCAATGTTGTAGTACAACAAGCAAGAGAGAGTCAATCCACTTCTAGGAGATAGAGAATGCACAGAGAATGCAAGGACTAAAGCAAATCTAAGCAAAATGAGACAGTTTATGAGAAAATCTCTAAAAAGTAGATGCAGCAACTGAAACAGAGTGAAACCTATTTTAAAAATACTAGAAAGGAAGACACTACCACGAGAAACAAACAGATTAATTAAAGGAGAAAGCTTCGAATTATTAAAATTCGACTAGTGGATCGACCATGAGATCGACCACTAGATTGAGCAGTAACAATCGATCTCGTCTAAAATCGTAAGAACAGTAAAGCTAATGACCAGGATGCTATCAGATAACAAGAGAATGATGAGATAAGACGTAAAGATGCTAAAAGAAAGGGCCTAGGGTTGAGATTCATGGTTAGGGGTTTCAAAGGTTCGACCTTGGCTTTAAAACTTTGAATCGACTCACATGGTGAGGATCTCTAAGCTTTAAAAACAAAGCAAGATCTATCCGTGGCTTTCGGTATAGATCACTCTTTCATCCTCTCCTCCAAACCCATGGCATTTGGTGGAAAGAGAGGTCGAAAGGCAAGGAAAACAGATTTCAAACGAATGGCTTAACTAATCCCCTAAACTTCCATGGCTTTGGAGAAGGGGTAACTAGTCTCTAAGGTGTGATCTTCCGAGGCTCCTGAATCCTGTCAAGGTAAGGAACCTCTCGGATCATGAAGCTCTTGGCGTGAGAGTCTTCAAGCTTTAAGATCTCAACACCTTAGAAGAGATAGCCTTTGAAAACGTTTTGAAAAACCCAAGATCGAAACCTTTTTAACCCGTTAATCCTCTCAACCCCGAACCCAAAGGAACTACTCGCTACACATAGAGTAAATCAAGCAAAGCATATAAAACGAGACGATAAACATGAAAGGAAAACTGGATTAAACGGAAACGATTCGAATACAAAAGCTTAAGAGAAAAACGAGTTTCAACAATGGTGTTCTTCACGAAAACAAGAGAGAAAAACATAAGAAAAAGATAAGGATCTAAAAAGTTATGGGAAAAAGGACGTCGCCGCCTTCCCAAAACGTCGAAACAAGCCAATGGTCCCCCCTTCGCTAGCAGCCAAAAACGGTTGAAAGGACAGAGATCGACGTCAAGATCGAGTGGTTCTCTCGATCATATCCGGACATCGTGTCTTCGGCTCGATCTGGGTCTCGATCTTCATCGGGGAATCGAGTGTTGCATCCGATCTCGGTATCGATCTTCGGCTGGATCGAGTGGTGTACTCGATCTGGCTCTCGCTCTGCATGGCGTCATTTATGTCCGTACCAATTGATCGATTGCTTCACTCGATCTCCGCCTCGATCATTCTCCTTGGATCGCCTGGTTGGCTCGATCTTCTGGTCGATCAACTCCTAGATCGACCGGCCATGCTCGACCTGCTCCTCGATCTCTGGTCCTTAGCATATATCCGAGCTTCCACGAACTGCTACATCAGCCTCAACACGTCCACGAACCTCCACGACTCCAAAGCAGCCAGAAACAACCTGAATGTGATGCAAAATGCAAGGAAAATGCGTATGCTGATGTAAGAATGCTCTAGGACCCTAAGTGATGCAATCTAACCTAAAATATGATACAAATGCATGAAAAGCTAACTAATGAGTATGCAAAATGTATGCAATATGCAATAACATCAGATAGGCAAAACTCCTACATCAATTTGGTGCCGTTGCCATTGGGGTTTTCTGTTTGAATCATTAGAGTTTGTAGAGTTTATAAGATCAAGTTTTCTTTGAATTTGGTTACTAACTCTGTTTCTACTCTTGGTTTCTCACTTATAGGTGCAAGCATTTAAGGTCTAAAGGCACTGAGAATCTGCAACCTTATTGGAACAACATCTTGCAACTTGAAAGAGAGCTGAGAGCAAGAAGACAGAGCGAAAGATCACAGCACTGTGAGGGACTTGGGATGAACAATCAGGAACCTGTTATGGATGACATCAGATTCCAAGGTCCTCAAGGAGCTGCTGGCGCTCAGGGTCAACAAGGTCAGCAGGGTATTCAGGGCTTGCAAGGTGAGCAGGGACCAAGAGGCGCAGCTCAGGTTCCAAGAGCAGCAAGACCCATAGGCGCTGGTGATGCACCAAATGCCTATAATAACAGAACTAAGATCTTTCCACCTGCAGTGCAGAATAACAACTTTGAAATCAAGTCTGGATTGATTTCAATGGTTCAGGGCAGTAAGTTCCATGGGTTGCCACTTGAAGACCCTTTGGATCATCTGGATAATTTTGACAGAATTTGCTCCCTTACAAAGATAAATGGAGTGAGTGAAGATGGCTTCAAGCTGAGGTTGTTTCCTTTCTCTCTTGCAGACAAAGCACACCAGTGGGAGAAAAAATTGCCCCAAGGAAGCATCACTAGTTGGGATGAGTGAAAGAGAGCCTTCTTAGCAAAGTTCTTCTCTACTTCAAGAACTACAAGAATAAGGAATGAGATCTCAGGTTTTGCACAGAAGAACAATGAAAGCTTTGGTGAAGCTTGGGAAAGATTCAAGGGTTACACACTGCAATGCCCTCACCATGGCTTCTCACAAGCTTCTCTGCTCTCTACTCTCTACAGAGGAGCCTTGCCTAATAAGAATTCTTCTGGACACTGCATCAAATGGAAACCTCTTGTCAAAAGATGTGGATGAAGGATTGGAGCTTGTTAAGAATCTAGCTCAGTCTGATGGGAATTATAATGAATAGTTTTACAGAGCTCCAAGAAGTGCTAAAGATGAACTGGAGTCTAGCAGGAAAGAGATCAAGACCTTACATGAGAAGCTGAATCTGCTGTTAAGGGAGAAGAAGGAAGTTCACTTTGTTGGTGACATGGTTAAGCTTGATGATCAAGAGACATGCCAAGTGGCAGAGATGAACTACTTGGGTAATTGATATAACTGCATATTCCATGCATTTCGCATACATATAGTTTAGATTCTCATGCATTTACATTGCATATTAGGTTAGTTTGCATCACTTTAGGTCCTAGAGTGTCTTTGCACCAGCATTCCAATGTTTCGTGCATTTTGCATCACAATCAGGTTGCTTTCGGTTACTTTGGAGCTATGGATGGTATGTGGACGTGCTGAGGCTCGTGAAGAGGTTCAGGGACACTTGGAGAAATCAGGATTGCATGCTAAGGACCTGAGATCGAGCAAGGCAGGTCGATCTAGATGAGATCGACCAGAAGATTGAGCATGGAGATTGATTTGGAGTACGGACGTAGACGACGCCATGCAGATCGAGGACCAGATCGAGCTTCCAACCCGATCAGCACAAGATCGACTCGGGGATCGACCAAGAGCCGCTCGATTCAGGAAATGATCGATTGCCAGATCGAGCTTCGTGATCGATCCCAGACCAATCTTATCCGTCCAGCCTGTTTTTGGACTGTAGCGAAGGGGGGGACCATTTGTGGTTTGGCCATTTTAGGCAAAGACCAACGATCCCTTTCATGAGTATGTTTTGTCGACTACTTTTCTATCATTTCTCTCGTTTTTAGGCGATTCGCCATTGTTAGACTTTGAGCTTTTTCTTGTTTTACTTTTGAATATTGAATTGTTTATGTTAAATCAATCGCCTTTCATGTTTAGTTCTTCGTTCATTGCATTTCGTACGGTTTATTTCATGAGTCGTGAGTAGTTTCATTGGGTTTTGGGGTTGAGAGGATTCAAAGGGCTTGAAAAGGTTTTCAGGTTTGGTGTTTTCTTGTTCTTCATGGCTTTCTCTTTTAGGATGTCAAGTTCTTAAGGCTTAAAGAGTCTCACGCCAAGATCTTTATGATCAGAGAGAGCTCTTACCTTGACAGGATCCAGAGATCTCTGAAAATCGCATCCTAGAGATTCGTTACTCTTTCCCAAACGCCATGGTAGTTTAGAGGACTAGTTAAGCCGCGTGTTTGAAATCTGTTTTCCTTGCCTTTCAATCTCTTCTTCCGCCAAACGCCATGGGTCTGGAGAAGAGAATGAGAGAGTGATCCATACCACACGCCATGGATGGATCTTGTTTTGTTTTCAAGGCTTAGAGAACCTCACAAAGTGAGTAGATCTAGAGTTTTCAAACCAAGCTTGAACCTTTGAAACCCCTGAACGTGAATCTCAACCCTGGACCCTCCTTTTAGCATTTCTCAGTTTCTGTTGATCATTCGCTTGTTGTTGCTTGCATCCTGGTCATTAGATTTACTTTCGCTTAAACTGTCTTTTGGATCGATTGCTTTTGCTCGATCTAGTGGTCGATCCCGTGGTCGATCCACTAGTCGAATTTTAGTAATTCGTAGCTTTGCATTTTAATCATTCTGTCTTTTCCTCGTGGTAGCTAGCTCGTTACTGGTATTTTTAAAATAGTTTTGCTCTACATTTAATCATTGCATCTAGTTTTTAGGAATTTCACAAACTATCCATCATTGACACTCACTTGTATACTTTACTACAACTTAGTGTTGCACTTGAGCTTTGATACATCATTGAATACACTCTGCAAAGAATTTAGCTATCAAATGGCGCCGTTGCCATTATAGGAGTGTTTAGAAAGCATTGAGATTTGGGGTTTAGTAAATGCTAAGCCTTTACTTTGTTTAAGTTACTAATTTCTCTACTCTCAAATGTGTGTCTTTCAGGTACATGAATCTTCGTTCAAGGGGAGACAACAATCTACTTCAACTCTTGGACAACATTCATCAACTTGGTCATTCACGGCAAAGAAGAGTACGAGAGCAAGCTAGAGCTTTTGAGGAGATTGTTCAGCACGGTTTGGTTAATTTTGAAGCGATGGCTGAGCACGAGCATCCAGAGGGATCTCCTCCAGCTCACGGGGCAGTGGGATGGGGCAATGGAGACCCCCAACACGCGGCTAGACCCCCAAGGATCATAGGAGCCGGAGATGCTCCCAATACTCATCACAATAGGTTTGGGATCATTCCTCCTCCTGTACAGAACAACAACTTCGAGATTAAGCCGGGTTTCATCTCAATGGTGCAAAACAATAAGTTTCATGGGCTAGCAATGGAAGATCCCTTGGAACACCTTGATAATTTCGAACAAGTATGTGGGATGATCAAGATAAACGGCATATCCGAAGATGCTTTCAAGCTACGTCTCTTTCCATTTTCTCTTGGAGACAAGGCTAGACATTGGGAGAAGACACTTCCACAAGGCACCATTACATCATGGGCCGAGTGTAAAAAGGCGTTTCTCTCAAAATTCTTCTCTAGCACCAGAACAGCACGGTTGAGAAGCGAAATCAGTGGCTTCACTCAAAGGAACAATGAGACGTTCAACGAAGGAATGGAGCGGTTTAAAGATTACACAATCCAGTGTCCTCATCACGGCTTCAGTGAAGAGACCTTACTCAGCACCATCTACCACAGAGCTTCACCAAAGATTCGCTTGTTGCTTGACACGGCTAGTAAGGGACACTTCCTTGGTCAAGAGGTAGAAGAAGGCATGGAGCTGATTGAGAACTTAGCATTAAGTAACGGCAACTTCGCTTTGGATTACGACCGTGCACCGAGAGGTTCTGAGCTAGAGTCTCACAAGAAAGAATAAAAGTCCTTGCATGAGAAGATTGACAAGTTGGTTTTGGCAAATCAGAAGCATGTTCACTTTGTTGGTGAAACAAATGAGAGCCAAGAGGAGCTTGAGTTGAGCAAGAAAAAGCCAATTGGCTAACAACTACAAACCTCAAGGACATTCACAAGGCTTCAACCAAAACAACAATCTCTCATACCGTAGCACCAATGTGGCGAACCCTAAAGATCAAGTGTACCCTGCTCAGCAAGCAAAGCCTTTCGTACCTTACAACAAAGGTTTTTAGCCGAGTGGTGGCTTCCAAGGGCAAGGGCAGAACACTTCCAAGGACAACCGCAAGGAAACAAAGGTTATACGCCAATGTACCCTTCGGGCTTTGTACCTCAGCAGCAACAACCGATGCAACAACAAGTTGATCCTGTCCAAGCTATGTTTCAACAACTGATTCAAGGGCAAGCCTCTACAAATCGGAAGTTTGCCGAGATGAATACTCGCTTAGACTCGTCTCTCACGGATTTCTCTACTCAGATTACAACCTTGAATAATAAAATCAAGCAACTTGAGAAGGGATATGCAAGCTCAAGTGGTCAGAATAGCTTACCGGGCAAATATGAGCAAAATCCCAAGGAATATGCCAACGCCATCACATTGAGAAGTGGGAAAGAGCTAGCACCTACGGTTACTCCCAAGATCAACGAGGACGTTGTGATTCAAGAGGGGGAGGGTAAGCTTTCAGCTGATGATGAGATAAACTTTGACAATGTTTGGATTCAAGGACCAAGGAGAGGTGATAAAGCGGTCGTTGAGAAGAAAGCGGTGCAAACTACTAAGGAGAAGGATGCTTATGTACCTCCACCGTATGTACCTAAGCTACCTTTTCCTGGCCGTTTCAACAAGCAACTCGTCGAGAAGCATAGAGTCTTGTTTGAGAAGCACCTTAAGGACGTAGAGATCAAGCTACCTCTCGTGGACTGCCTTGCAATGATGCCTAAATGCACCAAATTCTTCAAAGACAATCTCGTGAAGAAGAATAAGGAAATCAAGGAAGTGCTTGTTCTAAGTGAGGAGTGTAGAGCTGTGATACACAAGGAGATAGTCCCTAAGAAATTGGGAGACCCTGGAAGCTTCACTATACCTTTCGCTTTAGGTCCTTTGGAGTTCTTGCCTTTGTGATCTCGGAGCTAGCATAAATCTAATGCCTCATTCCGTGGCAAAGAAGCTTGGCTTTACCCGTTTCAAGGAATGTAGAATCTCGTTGGTACTAGCTGACAAAAGTGTGAGGTTACCCATGGGCTTGCTTGAGGACTTGCCAGTCAAGATCAGTGGAGTAAACGTGCCTACGGACTTCATTGTGTTGGAAATGGATGAAGAACCAAAGGATCCACTCATTCTCAGTAGACCTTTCTTAGCCACCGCCGGAGCTATCATAGACATCAAGAACGGGAAGATTGCCTTGCACTTGGGTAAAGATATAAGGCTGGACTTCGATATCAATGAGGTTTTGAAGAAGCCTACGATAGAAGGGCAAGCTTTCTACATTGAAACGTTGGATGCTTTAGCGGATGAGTTGCAGGAAGAGTTAGCTCAAGAAGATCATTTGAAGCTGGCATTGACTAAGGAGCCAGGAGAGTTCGGCTACGTGGATCAGAAAACTCAAGAGTACGTCAACTTGCTTGATTCAAGGAAGGTTGTGCTAGAAGATGAAGGTGTTTGCCTAGAGATCGACTCCGAGATCGATAACATTACTCGATCCAGGAGTCAAATCAACAGTCAGATCGAGGAGGGTGATTGATCCAGGAATACAATCGAGTCCAAGATCGAGAGAAGCCTTCCGATCAATTTGGGGTCTAATCTGGAGATCGACTCTGCGTCTCGATCTCTCACTCGATCCACATTAAATCGAGTGAGTGAATCTAGCGAAACTGCTCGATCTAGACGACATCGAGAGCAAGATCGACCCGACGACTCGATTTCAGAAGGGATAGCGGTTGGAGAAAGCAGCCTCGAGGGCCATGCCTCGTGTTCTAAGGAAGGCTCCAAGAAGGAAAACAACAGCAACAGCCACGCGGATGATTGGAGCGAGCTGTTAGCCCCAAAGGTGGACCTTAAGGAGCTCCCAAAAGGGCTAAGGTATGCTTTCTTAGGGCTTAACGAAACCTATCCTGTGATTGTGAATGAAAACTTAAGTGATGATGAGTTGCACTCACTCTTAACTGAGTTTAGAAAGTATAGACAGGCCATTGGGTACTCTTTAAGTGACATCAAGGGCCTTTCTCCGATGCTTTGCACTCACAAGGTTCACTTGGATAATGAGAATCCCTCCTCTGTAGAACATCAAAGGCGTTTGAATCCTAATATGAAAGAGGTTGTTAAGAAAAAGATTCTTAAGCTTTTAGAGGCTGACGTGATCTATCCCATAAGTGACAGCACGTTGGTTTCTCCCGTACACGTGGTGCCTAAGAAGGGAGGGATCACGGTCATTAAGAATGACAAAGATGAGCTTATACCTACTAGAACAATTACTGGACACCGTATGTGTATTAATTACAAGAAGCTTAATCTTGCTACTAGAATGGATCATTTTCCCTTGCCTTTTATTGATCAAATGCTTGAAAGACTTGCTAATCACCCCTACTATTGCTTTCTTGATAGATATAGTGGATTTTTCCAAATACCAATCCATCCAAATGATCAGGAGAAGACGACCTTTACATGCCCTTATGGCACCTTCGCTTATCGAAGGATGCCATTCGGGTTGTGTAACGCACCGGCTACGTTTCAGCGGTGTATGATGTCGATCTTCTCTGATCTAATAGAAGAGATGGTAGAGGTGTTTATGGATGACTTCTCGGTCTATGGTGCATCCTTTTCTGCGTGTTTGTTGAATCTTTGCAGGGTATTAAAGCGTTGTGAGGAGACAAACATTGTGCTTAACTGGGAAAAATGCCACTTCATGGTTAAGGAGGGGATCGTGCTTGGCCATATGATATCCGAGAAGGGTATTGAAGTCGACAAAGCTAAGATTGACGTAATAACAAGCCTTGAGCCGCCAGTTAACGTCAAAGGAGTGAGAAGTTTCTTGGGACACACCGGCTTCTACAGGCGCTTCATCAAAGATTTCTCTAAGATTGCACGCCCTCTTACGCGGCTGTTGTGCAAGGAGGCTGAATTCGTCTTTGATGAGGAGTGTTTGCAAGCTTTCATGACCATCAAGGAGGCCCTAGTATCCGCGCCTATAATGCAAGCACCGGACTGGACTCTACCTTTTGAGATTATGTGTAATGCTAGTCACTATGCCGTGGGAGCCGTTCTAGGCCAAAGGAAGGATAAGAAGCTGCACGTGATTTACTATGCTTCAAGAACCTTGGATGACACGCAAACGAGGTACACCACTACAGAGAAGGAGCTGTTGGCGGTTGTATTCACCTTTGAGAAGTTCAGGGCTTACCTCGTGGGTTCCAAGACCATTGTTTACACGGATCACACAGCTTTGCGTTATATCTATTCCAAGAAGGACACTAAGCCGAGGCTTTTGAGATGGATCCTCTTACTCCAAGAATTTGACATGGAGATCAGAGACAAGAAAGGGATAGAGAACGGCGTTGCTGGCCATCTCTCTCGGTTAAGGATCAACGAGTCTCTTCCTAAAAGATGATTCTCTCCCCGAATAACAACTCATGGCAATCACTACAGCTGTTTGTGGGAGTCTAGAAGGGCGGTTTGAGGAAGTTCTGAGTTTCAAAGAGGAGGATCTCCCTTGGTACGCGGATATTGTGAACTACTTGGCATGTGGGGAGGAGCCTTCGCATCTTGACAACTACCGTAGGAAGAGAGGAGCCACTACTATTGGGATGAGCCCTATTTGTACAAGTGAGGAGTTGATAGCCTGTACAGAAGATGCGTGACAAAGGAGGAAGCAAGAGATATCATCTTTCATTGCCACGGGTCTTTGTATGGAGGGCACTTTGCTTCATTCAAAACCGCCACTAAGGTCTTACAAGCCGGCTTCTGGTGGCCTTCCATCTTCAAAGACACCCATGAGTTCGTGATGAGTTGCGAAGCTTGTCAAAGAGCAGCGAATATCACTAAGAGGAACGAGATGCCTCAAGTTCCTATCTTCGAGGTAGACGTCTTTCACGCGTGGGGCATAGACTTCATGGGGCCGTTTCCTTCATCATACGGCAACAAGTTCATACTCGTAGCTGTTGACTACGTCTCTAAATGGGTTGAGGCCATTGCTTCCCCAAAAAACGACTCTAAGGTGGTGATCAAGCTCTTTAAGAGCATTATTTTCCCGAGGTTTGGAGTTCCCAAGGTGGTGATAAGCGATGGGGGAAGCCATTTCATCAACAAGCTATTTGAAAATCTTAGAAAGAAGTATGGCGTGAAGCACAAGGTAGCTACACCTTACCATCCTCAAACGAGTGGCCAAGTGGAGGTCTCTAACCGTCAGATAAAGGCGATACTCGAGAGAACTGTTGGGACAACTCGGAAGGATTGGGCGGTGAAGTTGGATGACGCTTTGTGGGCGTACCGGACTGCTTTCAAGACACCCATCGGTACTACTCCTTTCACTCTTCTCTACGGCAAAGGATGTCATCTCCCCGTTGAGTTGGAACATAGGGCGTTGTGGGCTGTGAAGCGGCTGAATTTTGATTTGCAGACGGCTCACGAGAAGCGGTTGATCCAGTTGCACGAGCTTGATAAGCTGAGGCTGGACGCTTAAGAAAGCGCTAGGATCTACAAGGAGCGTACCAATGCTGCTCATGACAAGAAGCTGGTACCTAAGGAGCTTAAGGAAAGGAGTTTGGTGCTGCTTTACAATTCAAGGCTCAAGCTCTTTCCAGGGAAGCTAAAATCACGGTGGACCGGTCCATATGAAATCAAGGAAGTATTACCTTACGAAGCTGTCACGTTGGTGGGCAAGAGTGGGAATGCATTCACAGTGAACGGACACAGAGTTAAGCCATACATGGCGAGTGCATTTGACAAGGAGAGCACCTCAATGCTTCTCCAAGACCCACCATCTGCCTAAACCAAGTAAAGTCTAGCTAAAGACGTTAAAAAAAGTGCACTTGGGAGGCATTCCCATGTCTATCCTGTACATATTTTTGCTTTATTTCTTTTCCATTTTTATGTTTTTATCTTGTGAGTGTGTAGGAACAGGTATAAGGGATTGCAGGCAAAGATCTTAGATCCAAAAGGAGTGAGAAGGAGCGAATATCGACTAGAGATCGAGTGCTAGATCGACTAATCCTAACTCGATCTTTACTAGATCGAGTTAGTGAATCGAGTGGAGTAAGTCGATCTAGACGAGATCGAGTGACAAGGTCGATCTAGATGAGCACGGATCGATCGGTCCCATCTAGATCGACCGATCTAAAATGTCTCGGGAAATGCTTGGAGTTTAGATCGATCGATCCAAAAATGGACCGACCGATCTATTTTCTCTCGGGAAAATCTTTCAAAGACAGATCGATCACTCGACTCGATCCATCACTCGATCTAAATCGAATCGACCCCTGAATCGAGAACATGGCTCGATCACGCGGACTCAGCCCAGTTGACCAAAAGTCAAGGAACGAGGGAGTATAATCGATCTAAGACTCGATTCTAGTTCAATCGAGTCACTGATCGATCAAATCTCTCGATCCAGCCATTATGGGCATGAGATCGAGTCCTAGATCGACCGAAGGGACTCGATCTCATGCCGAGGTAACAAAATTTTTCCCTCCCTTTCTCCTTTCCCTCGCTTTTTAATTTTGAATGGTGGTCAAGGCAGAAATCTTTGACCATGAAAGTTGTGCCTTGACCACCTTTTGTCAGAAAACCACTTTCATCACCCATGGTTTTAGGTTTTTGTTGCCTTAACGTTTTCAACAAATTTACACTCTCTCATTTCTATTCCTACGAGTTTTTAATCGAGAGAGAGTGTTTTTCCTATTTTCACAAAGGCATTTAGCTCTTATCATCGATTTAGCAAGGTATTTTCTTTTATAACCGCTTGATCAGTTTAAGTTGCCAAGGGTTTTATCGATTTTTTTAAGTAGCTAGAAATCAGAAAATAGTCAAGATTGAATCCTATCTCTAGATTTTCTTTTCCTTTATCTAGATGCAATTTTTATAAATCCTCCAAAAATCTAGGGTGTTAGTTGTAGATTTTTCCTTCTCGCTAGTCTCTTTCTCGATTTCTCGCCGCCTTTGCTCACTCTTTGTTTGAGAATCGTGTTTCAGGCACCAATGGCACCTAAGAGAACCAGAGAAGAGGCTGCACAGAGAGAGGATGAACAACGTGTGGTTCAGGAAGAGGGAACTCAACAAGTTCAAGAGGAGGAACCTCAGCAAATTCATGAGAGGACCCGTTGGACTAAGGAGGAAAAGGCGGCTAAGAAGAGGCTAGAGAGGCTGCGCGTCGAGCCTACCAAGTTCGCGAGCAGAGACTTGCTGGAGAGGATGGCTCTCCTAGGGGATTTTGACTCCCTTCTACAAAACATGGGGCTTGCTTGCCTTTCAAGGATGGACTGTCCAACATATCCGCAAGTGACGATGGATTTCCTCTCTACCTTGGCGTTCTCTTATGAGAATTCGAGCCTCCCAACTCCCTTTCAAGGGCATCTCAGCTTCAAGGTCAAGAAGCGGTCCTATCACCTTTCCATTGAAGGGCTTTGCCAAGCATACAGACTCAACGCCGCGGCTAAGCAAGTGGAGTTTCCGCCTCTCAAGAACACCAGCATCATACGGGACGTGCTTTGTGATGAAGAGTACAAAGCCAACACGGCTAAAATCAAGAAGGTGAGGAATCCCGTTCTGAGGTACACGCTAAAGTTGTTGGCGAACACCTTTAGCGGACGAGCCGTGTCTCCCACGGTGACGAAGACCGAGCTGTGTTTCCTCTTCCAAGGGATCAAGAGGACACTATGCAGCAGCGAAGAGGAGAACCACGATCCGCTTATGGATGACCTCGGGAACGATGTCAACCATGGTGCATTATAGCCTCCTCCTTGGTGAAGTACAACGCTTACGCTTTTAAATGCAAGGCGAGCTCAGCTCACATTAGAGGGTTTCTCACGCCGCTCTTCATCCAAGCCGGTGTACCACTTCAATGGTTCGAGCCTTGCGCGGACAGGTCATACATGGACGAGACTTACATGCGAAATATCGATAGCTTGGGACCTACGCCAGCTACGGGATTCTTCGCTTATCAGTTCTACGATGACGAAAGGAAGAAGAACATGTGCATCTTACCCAACGTTGAGGAGACTAACTTGGATAGCATCAGTACGATTCAGTTCTGCCCAACACACGAGGAGTGCTACGCCCCACTTGGTACGACAATGATGCCCATTCAGTCCACGCGAGGGCAGTCAAAGCCACCACCATCAGATGGAGCAATGCCAGCCCACTTTGAGCTTCCGAGGATGGACTTTGAGCCGCGGACCAAGGCTGAGAAGTTTCTTGCCTCAGTGGTGGAGATGCAGCGGAAGATAACTAAGTGGCAAGGAAAGATGATCAAGAAGCTTGCCAAGAAAGTCAAGGCGCTTCAAGGAAGCTCATCCGCGAGGTCTAAGGGGTCAAAGAGTAAAGAGGTTAACCAGCCCGAAAAGAGGAGGAGATCAACTGGCGGTATTGTCATCCGTGAGCAGCAAGGCACCGCGCAACAAGATCGACATTCCGTTCATGGTTTCCCCACCGAGGATAGAGGAAAAGGCATAGCCCGACACTCCTCCAGCACGAGCAGCTCCGCTGAAACATCCTCAAGTTCCAGCCGAGTCTAGCTCCGAGGTACCAAACGACCAACCCTTGTATATACCGTTCCTATTTTCTTTCTTTTTTGTGTTTTGAGCTCCTTTGATTTTGTTTGCCACCGGGACGGTGTCATTCAAGTTTGGGGGAGTATGTATGTGGTTTGACATGTTTATTCTGATCTTATTTTCCCTTTAGCATCCTTGAGTTTCATTGCATGAAAAATTGGTAAAAATTTTAAAAATTTGAAGAAAAATTCATGTAGTTGCATTCACATTGTTAAGCATTTTAGGATTGAGTCTAGAATTTTTAAAGCATCTAGGTTGTTTACATTTGCATAAGGGGTTAAAGTTTTCTTAAAAAGGTGTTTTAAGCTTATGAATGATTTCAATCTCCTAGTTGGTAGTTCTCTAATGCTTTGCTCACACTTTGAAAGTAAGTTCTTACCATGCTTGGGTCACTTGTTTTGATTTTCGTGACTTGAGTTGAACTATCATGATTTGAAACTTGTCCTATTAAGTGAGAACCCTAACTTGAATTTTTAAATATCATCCTTATGCATTTGAAAATGAACACATGAATTTTAAAATATTTGGGCTCTCTTCTTCCTTTTACCACTCTTTGTGAGTCTAAGTAGAACTCACACCTTGACCCTTACCTTTCTTTGAAGCCAAGTTTTCGTGTGTGACATCATTGTGAGGCCTCTTCCGGTTTGAACTTAGCATAAAGTGTTACGTTTAAGCGACATGATTAGGTTCTCATATGATTGCTAGCTTTGCATTCTGAAGCTAGATGTAGGCTTAGGATAAGTTTGGGGGATCATTGGGATTGCTTTCATGCTTTTATGCTTTCGGTTTTGAAAAGAGTTTGGTATTTGAAGTAAGAAAAAGGTTTTAAGTGAAAGGTTTTGTGCTTAAAAATGTATTATGCTCTAATAATTTCAGAAGATAACTTTCTCAAAATAAAAAATAAAAAATAAAGAAAAACAAAAAAAAATGTAAGAGAGTTATCGATAAGAAAGAGTTAAAGAGCTTAGTATTTTCAAACTTTTTCACTAACCTAAAAGAATTAAAATGCTTTCTGTTTTGTTTTGGGGATTGCTAAGCTTTTGCTTTGGGAAAAAGGGTAGACTCTAAGTGGTGAGTGAGCTTAAATAAAAACAAAATGAGAGGGGTTTTAGGATCATTGTGAGATGAGAATCTGATCATGTATGCATCAATTGCCTTTACCTTTAGCATCATGCATAAAGTTCTTACCATTTTTGAGAGAAACCCTTGCCTTAAATAAAAACCCTTTTTCAAATGAGATCATTCTATGCTCATAGCCTTTACCCTTAGCCAAATGTGTTCTGCTTTAAAGTGCATAAGTTTGATTCATGGTTCGGTTATTAATGAATGTTAAAGGATGAGTTTCTTTGATTGTTTGGAATAGGAGAGTCATAATCTGAAATTCTTTGTGTGATGAGTATTGCTAAGTTCTTTGGAGTATGAGTGTGCGCATTGCATTTTAGAACTAGTAACTAGGACGTTGAGATTGATTCATTTGAAAAACACCTTTGCAAGAAGCTTAAACCCCCGTTTGTTTCAAAACCTCTCTCCCTTCTTTAATTTTGTTTGCTTGAGGGCAAGCAAAAGGTAAGTTTGGGGGAGTTGATATAACTGCATATTCCATGCATTTCACATATATATAGTTTAGATTCTCATGCATTTACATTGCATATTAGGTTAGTTTGCATCACTTTAGGTCCTAGAGTGTCTTTGCACCAGCATTCGCATGTTTCGTGCATTTTGCATCACAATCAGGTTGCTTTCGGTTACTTTGGAGCTATGGATGGTTCGTGGACATGCTGAGGCTCATGAAGAGGTTCGTGGACACTTGGAGAAATCAGGATTGCACGCTAAGGACCTGAGATCGAGCAAGGCAGGTCGATCTAGATGAGATCGAGCATGGGGATCGATTTGGAGTACGGACGTAGACGGCGCCATGCAGATCGAGGACTGGATCGAGCTTCCAACCCGATCAGCACAAGATCGACTTGGGGATCGACCAAGAGCCGCTCGATTCAGGACATGATCGATTGCCAGATTGAGCTTCGTGATCGATCCCAGACCAACCTTATCCGTCCAGCCTGTTTTTGGACCGTAGCGAGGGGGGGGGGGGACCATTTGCGGTTTGGCCCTTTCATGAGCACGTTTTTTCGACTACTTTTCTTTCATCTCTCTCGTTTTTAGGCGATTCGCCATTGTTAGTCTTCGAGCTTTTTCATGTTTTACTTTTGAATATTGAATTGTTTAAGTTAAATCAATCGCCTTTCATGTTTAGTTCTTCGTTCATTGCATTTCGTATGGTTTATTTCATGAGTCGCGAGTAGTTTCATTGGGTTTTGGGGTTGAGAGGATTCAAAGGGGTCGAAAAGGTTTTCAAGTTTGGTGTTTTCTTGTTCTTCATGGCTTTCTCTTTTAGGATGTCGAGTTCTTAAGGCTTAAAGAGTCTCACGCCAAGATCTTTATGATAGAGAGAGCTCTTACCTTGACAGGATCCAGATATCTCTGAAAATCGCATCCTAGAGATTAGTTACTCTTTCCTAAATGCCATGGTAGTTTAGAGGACTAGTTAAGCCGCGTGTTTGAAATATGTTTTCCTTGCCTTTCAATCTCTTCTTCCACCAAACGCCATGGGTCTGGAGGAGAGAATGAGAGAGTGATCCATACCACACGCCATGGATGGATCTTGTTTTGTTTTCAAGACTTAGAGAACCTCACAAAGTGAGTAGATCTAGAGTTTTCAAACCAAGCTTGAACCTTTGAAACCCCTGAACGTGAATCTCAACCCTGGACCCTCCTTTTAGCATTTCTCAGTCTCTGTTGATCATTCGCTTGTTGTTGCTTACATCCTGGTCATTAGATTTACTTTCGCTTAAACTGTCTTTTGGATCGATTGCTTTTGCTCGATCTAGTGGTCGATCCCGTGGTCGATCCACTAGTCGAATTTTAGTAATTCGTAGCTTTGTATTTTAATCATTCTGTATTTTCCTCGTGGTAGCTAGCTCGTTCCTCGTATTTTTAAAATAGTTTTGCCCTGCATTTAATCATTGCATCTAGGTTTTAGGAATTTCACAAACTATCCATCATTTGCTTAGTTTTACAAGGTCCTTGCATTCTCATTGCACTTTCTAGCTCCTAGGATTAGATTGACACTCACTTGCATACTTTACTACAACTTAGTGTTGCACTTGAGCTTTGATACATCATTGCATACACTCTGCAAAGAATTTAGCTATCAGTAATAAAGATGGATACAATGGATATGGTAATTTCAGACCCAATCTCAACTTGTCATACAGGAGCACCAATGTTGCTAACCCACAGGTTCAAGTTTACCCTCAACAGCAACAACAAGCTGCTCTAAGACCTTTTGTTCCCTACAACAATCAAGGTTTTCAGCAGAGGAACAACAACTGCCAGCCAAGAGCGCCCTATAATCCTCCAGGATTCAATGCACAAGCTCTATATCCTCCAGGATTCAATGCACAAGCTCTAGCACAAGCATCCTCCAGCTCACAAGATACATAACTCAAGACTCTGTTGCAGCAAATGATCAACAATCAGGTCATCACAACCTTGGAGATGAACAAGAAGTTTGCTGAAGTTCATAATAAAATTGATTCAGTTCATGTGGAGTTGACCAACAAATTTCATGGGTTAGCAGGAAGAGTAAAAACTCTGAAGAACAAAAAAGGAGTGGCAATAGCACCACTCCCTCAAGGCACACTTCTAGGCAAATGTGAAAACAATCCAAAGGAGTACTGCCAATCTCTTGATTCTGCAGTTTCCTTTACTCCTCTTGAAGAAGGAGCTATCATTGAAGAATTCATTTCCCTATTCAATGAGGACATTGACATTCAGAGTGGGGGGGGGGGGGGGGGGGGGGGGGGGGGGGGGGGGGGGGGGGGGGGGGGGGGGGGGGGGGGGTGGGGGAGGACTTACTTACTGAAGCTTATGCCATTGAGGAGAACTCTCTTGAAGAAGGAGCCTACAAGGAAGAAGAGAAGTGGGCGCCACTTGAAGTTGCTGATGCTAAAATGGAAGACTTTGTTGAAGTCTCTGATGTTAAGAAGAAAACTCAAGCTGCTGTTCTCCCTATCTACCAGCCCACTATCCTTTTTCCAGGAAGATTCAAGGAACAGCTGATCAAGAAGTATGAGACCCTCTATGCTGCTCAAATTGAAATGAGAGGTCTGAATGGTCAAAAGGAGCTTGAGAAATTGAAAGCTAAATCTGGAGCATCTGAAGTTAAAGAGCTGAACATGAAGAAGCTTGGAGATACAGGTTGCCTCATTCTCCCTTGTGAGCTTAAAGGCAAGACCTTCAAGAGCTTTTCACACTGTCTTCTCCAAAATCTCATATATCTGCCTATTGGAAACTTTAACCTGACCACTAGTCTGAGGGTGAAAAGGAGTAGCAACTTTGTGATGAACTTCATACTTCTGTAGCAGCTTCTCAAAGACTTGCTGATGAAGTGCTTTCCACCATCACTGGTCACAATCAGTCATACTCCAAATCTGGGAAAACTAATGGTCTTAAAAAGCTTAAGAACCACTGCAGAATCATTGGTTGGACTAGTAATCGTCTCTACCCACTTGGATACATAATTCACAGCAACCAAGATGTATTTATTCTCATAAGATGAAGGAAGGATCCCATGAGATCAATGCCCTAGCAATCAAAAACTTCGACCTCAAGTATGAAGTTTTGTGGCATCTCTTGTCTCTTACTGATCTTCCCGCTCCTTTGACAAACATCACATTGAGATATGAATGCCTGAGCATCTTTGAACATTGTAGGCTGAAGCAAGGGTTTTTGATGCCCTTGTTGGTTTCTTCAAAGTTATCATAATCCCCAAATCAGATGTAGTATAAGGTCTTAGGTGCCAAACACACTTGTGGATATTGAGATACAAACAATGCTGTAAGCTAAGTGAGATTGGAGATTTTGTTTGTAAAGTAATGATTCTAGCAACCTAACAATGCAATAAGAAGAAAGCAGAAATCAGAAATCAGAAGTAAGTAAACAAAAACTAAGCATGGACTAAATGACAATAACTAAGCAAGAACTAAGTGAGAATGATAACTAAAGCAATACTAAGCAAGATGATCTTAAGACAATTGATTAAAAGCAAGACTCAAGGTTCTAAGCAATTGTGGGATTATTGGTTTTCAAGAGTGACAAGGGGATTTCTAGCAAAGGCAAACATCAAGCATTCAAAAGTAAGCATTTCTTAATGTTGAACTCCTAGACAAGGTATCTAAAAGGAATAAGCTTGGCGTCAATAAACAATTCATATTCAATACGATTGAAGTGTCAAACCCACTTGTGATGGCGTATTCTTCAACCATGAGCATAAAGATCAGAACCATTCTAGACTAAGAGAAATACTAAGAAAGCAAACATTCTCTCACTCAAGCAAGAATTCAAATCAACCTATCAATCTTGTGAACCATATACGGACCTAGTTAGCTAAGCAGCAATCAAGAATATGGACTTAAGCACACAGTTGCAACATCCTAACAATGCTAAGCAATGAAGAGGAATCAAACATAGGCAAGATCTTTCAATGCATACTATCTAGCGATCAAGCAAGAATCTCAAAACCAACATTATCTAGCCCTAAGCAAATTATCTAGCAATAGTGAACTATCACTTTGGTGTCACTGAACAAAGGAAACATAGACCAAGCTAAACTATCAAGCCAAATAAGCGAACTATGTAATGAGATGAGATAACAAGCCATCTAATGAACCACATGCATCAATCAATACAATAGTCAATCAAAAGGAGCAAGCTTTATAAACAATAATCACTTTGCAAGAGAAGGAGACAACAGAGAACAACTAATCAAGCCTAATAACCCTTTAATCACATCTTAATCACCACTTTCCCTACTTAGAACCCTAAATCTAAGGTAAACTACTCAATAATCATGTTTAATCCCAATTGTTTACATTTAAACATGATTATATGAGACTAAAATGCAAATATGATAAATCTAAACTACTAGGGTGCTAGAATAAAGATCAAGAGACAATATTAAACCATAAAAGTGCAAACTTTATTAAAAGAAAGGATTACTAGAGCAAATCGTCCTTTAAGGTTTAGAACAAGATGAAAGGAGTAAGTTTCTGATAGAAAATAATGTTTTGTGGCTCCCCTTTTATAGTAAAGAACCAAAAGAAGCATAAAAAAACCTAAAAACAAGATAAGGTCAACGAAAATCAAGTGGTCAACGCGCGGATGAGTTTCATCGAGGTTGTACGGACGGTGTTCTGCTTGATGTACAACCTTGATATGGCTCGTGTATCGGCTTCCTTGCTCGATGCTGGACCTCGATGCAGACCAAAAGCTTAGACTCCTCGTGCTGATCCTCTTCCTCACGTCCTGCGGCTTACATCGAGCACACTCTATAGAGGTTTTACTCGATATGGACCAGACTTTGCAAAAGCTCCTTCCTGACCTCCTCTTTGATAATGAGCTGCTTTCATCTCCTCCCCAACTCCAAGAACCTCCAAAAACACCTGAAAATCACTACAAACATGCACATGTTTGTAAATGTATGCATTCCTAAGCTAAATGCATGCAATGTTGATTTTAAGTGCAAAAGAGACTAAAATGCTAAGCTATAATACCAAAACAAAGGAAAAGATGCATGAAATACACACTAAAATGCTCTAAAATAGCAAGCTATCATAGGCCACCAGAAGTCTGCTTGAAGAACCTTGGACACAGTCTTGAAGGTAGCAAAGTGTCTAGCATACTCTGAACCATGACAGTGAAACAACACGTTTTGATCCTCAGCCTCTGCAATACATCTTCTGTAGATCCCATCTGAACAGTGCTTATACAAGTAAGGCTCATCCCAGTAGATTCTCCTAAGCTTCCTCATGAACTTCTTCTTCTCATATCCTTTAAGGGTGTCAGGTACTTCATCTGCCACTAGATAGTTCACAATGTCAGCATACCAGGGTCTAGTGCAAACAGTAACAGCGAAGATTGGTTGAGAGAAAACATCACGTAGAATCTTCTAAAGAAGAAGTGCAGCTCGCGATTGGTGTCGATCGACACCAATGATGGTGTGTCAACGTCCTACTTTGATTGATGTTGATCTTGATCGACATTGGCGCGCTTCAAATGTGGTGTCAATCGACCTAATGATGGTGTGTCGATCGACACTCCATTTGTAACTTGAAAGAGTACAGGTTTTCAGCATCAGATTCCTGCAATCTTGTCTAAAGGAAGTAGACGTTCTCCTCAGGCAGGAAATCATCAATAGGGACGTCGTCTTCAACTCTGATTTTTGAGAGATGATCAATCACTCCATTCTCAACCCCTTTATTATCTCTGATCTCAATGTTAAACTCCTGAAGAAGCAAAATCCATCTCAACAGTCTTGGTTTTATATCCTTTTCTGCATCAAAAACTTGAGAGCAGAATGGTCAGTATGCATAATCACCTTGGCTCTAACCAGATACTGTTGAAACTTCTCAAATGCAAACACCACAGCCAACAATTTCTTTTATGTGATTGCATAATTCTTCTGTGGATTATCAAGAGTTCTGCTTGCATGATAGATGGCTTGAAGCTTCTTATCCTTCTTCTGGCCCAGAACAGCTCCAACTACAAAGTCAATGGCGTCACACATTACCTCAAAAGGTAAATTCCAGTTTGGAGATTGCACAATTGGAGCACTCACTAGGGCCTGCTTGATCTGCTGAAAGGTAGAATGACATTCTTCAATAAAATCAAACTTCACATCCTTGCAAAGCAGAGCTGTGATTGTAATAATCCTGTCAAAGAGCTAAACGACCCAGACAGAGTTTTCAGTCAAGGCAACCCCTCGGTACAATTTTAAAAATTATGGGACTTTGCATGGAGGTAGCCAAGACCTTACTGAAGACCGTGGAAGAAGAATTTTGCCAAGAAAAATTCTGCCTAGTTCTCTAAAAATCGAGCAGTCCGGTAGATGCGTCTGAGCTGCGAAATGGGTTAAGCAGAGGAAAAACCAACTCGGTCATAGACCTATCAACTCAGTAATTTGGGCAACTTTTACTAAGCCTAAGAGGAGCCAATCTACCAAAAGAAACCGTCAAAATCGCGGAGGAAATCGATAGACACACTCGAGATACATAATAGAGCTGAACGGAGCGAACGTGGGACAGAGACGAATATATTTCACTACTTCAAGATTAAGGAGGAAGGAATGAGCACATGCTTATTTCCTATTGGTGGAGAAGCGATAAGAATGACTAGTTCGAGTGCTGGCGTGTTATGATTGGTTGAAGGAGAGAAGGTAAGGTGTTAACACCTCATTGGTGGAGAAACTATATAATAGGACCCTTAACCCTTAACCCTCAGCCCACCCCATTAGTTGCTACCTTAGGCGTGCTAGTGAGTGTGTGAGAGAGAAAGAAAGAGAGAAGAAAAGAGAGTGAATCCGTGAGAGAAATGAAGAGAGTTAGTTCGGTTTTGAGAGAGAGTGGTCGGATCTATATTTTGAGTGAGAGAGCGGAGTGTTAAGTCTTAGATCTGAGTGTTGTGTGGTCCTGAGTGCCTAGATCTGAGGAGTTTGGGGAAGATTTCGTCAGATCTGGTGAGTCCCGGTAGAGGTGGACTATCGCGATTGCTGTTCGTGGTGCAGTGTAGATCTCGGATCTGCATTGTAGCACAACACTAGCCTCGGTAGAATAGGTTTTGTGCTTGTGTGTATGTGTGCAACTAACATATGATGCAGGGAAGCTCGGATCAGTGTAGATCCGAGTGTATACTAACGTTTTTGTGCAGGATCAGCCTCGGATCTGTTAGATCAGAGTTCTGTGAAACTCGTTGGGTGAGGTAACGGTTTGATGCATGTCCGTGGGACATATTATCATCCTTACCGGGTGATGAGAAGGGTGTAAGGACTGCCGGATCTCAGATCCACTTGCATGTTCCTTCAACGAATGAGCGAGCGTGCGGTTTATGGTAAAACCTGTTGCATGGCTGGAAGGTCATCTAAGCAGAGTTATAATGAACATGCATGAGCGAGTTTCAAGCATGTGAGGCTTGTAACCGTAAACGAGAGTTGGGACTAGAGAAGTTCTGGCTTAGCCGTCACTCTAGGGCACTAACTTCTCAGAGATTATGTGAAGGTGTGTGGGCGTTTGATCAAGTCTGGATCAACGCGGTGTGAAGTATAATGGTGTGCGATCCATTATACTGCGGAGTCATGTTGGTGGCGTGTAACCCTTCATGACTTAGCGACAATGTGGTCGGAGTTTTCCGCTTCCCATGGTTAGCGAATGGACTGCTAGATGGGAAGGCTAGGAGGTTGATGGACCTTGCTAGCCTGGATGAGTACTATCCGACGGGATAGTCGGGAAACCAGAAAGGAGTCATGGTTGTCCCGCCTGGGATGTGAACTCACTTGGCGGCTCTCAGATGGAAACCCCACCGAGATGTTAACCGACTGAGGAGCTCCCGGGGTAAACGATGTTCCGGCTTGGCTTTTCTTTGTGATAGTCAAGTGCAGGGTGTTCGTAGTAGTGATGTTCCAGCTTGGCTTGCCTTTGTGATAGTCATGTGCAGGGTGATCACAGAGGGGAACTGGTCGACCCACTTAGAGATCTCTGTGTCCACGCGAGTGTGGCTTGTGTTATGTGGTAGGGTGTGTGCGTTGTGAGAACGCGGTGTGGTGCGGAAGTGGTATCACATTTGCATATAGTTTAGCGCTTGCATATAGATTTAGGATTGCATGCTTCAGCTATTTAATTTGCGTTGCTTCGGCTGTTGCATGATTGTTTGCCTGCTTGTTACTTGGGGTTTTCTTGGGGATTTTGGGGTTTATATTGTTAGAGGGTCCTGGACTCACTGAGTAAACTTAGATTACTCACCCCCCCCCCCCCCCCCCCCTTTTCTCTCCTGCAGGTTACCCTGTAAGTGACCATAGTAAGCGGAGCGGAACGTTAGGACACCGGAGTAGATTTGCGTTTGGCTTTCGTAAAACTCGGTTGTAAGATAAAGTATGTACTAGACGCCTTTTTGGGTATACCCTCTGCTGCAGCATTATATATATAGTTTGTAAGAACATATCTTCGAGAATGATATGATATTAATAATAAGTACATTTTTACAAACTTGGGCTTGCTTAATGATATTAGTCTAGTCCGGACTAACACAACTCAAGATCGGGGTACAGGTTGAAAAGCCTTAGGCCTTGGTCGAGAGGGTTCGAGCTAACTTGACGAGACGGCCTTATGCTTGGATTCGTTCCAAGACGGGCTGACTTATCGAGTGAACCTCGGCTTTCTGACATCTGCGATTCGGCCTTGGGTATAGATCGAATTGAGGGTGTTACAGTTAGTTGTCTTGAAATCTTGCTGAAGTCTTTGATGAATCTTCTGTAGAAACCAGCATGTCCCAGAAAAATCCTCTCTGACTTCACATAGTTCGGTGGCTGTAGACTTGTCATAAATTCAATTTTTGCTTTGTCTACCTCAATGGCTTCTCCTAAAACTCTGTGTCCCAGCACAATCCCATCTCTGACCATGAAATGGCATTTTTTCCAGTTCAGAACTAAATGCTTCTCTTCATATCTAGGAAGTACTTAACACAGGTTGTCAAGACAGTCCTTAAAGGAATACCCATAAAGACCTCCATAAACCTTTCAATTATCTGTGAAGATAAACATCATGCACCTCTAAAATATCGCAGGAGCATTACAAAGTCTGAATGGCAACATGTGATATCCAAATGTACTATAAAGACAAGTAAAAGTGGTCTTCTCCTGATCACCTGGGTGAATGGGGATCTGAAAGAAGCCAAAATATTCATCCAAGAAGCAGTAGTAGGAGTGGTTTGCCAGCCTCTCCAGCATTTGATCAATAAATGGTAGTGGGAAGTGGCCCTTCCTCGTTGCGGCATTCAGCTTCCTGTAGTCAATGCACACATGTGTCCAGTCACAGTCCGTGTAGGAATCAGCTCATCCTTCTCATTTTTCACCACTCTGACTCCTCCTTTCTTTGGAACCACATGAACTAGACTGACCCAAACACTGTCTAAAATGGGATAGATGATCCCAGTTGATAGGAGCTTCATGATCTCCTTCCTAACAACATCCTGCAGATTCGGATTCAGCCTCATATGGTTCTCAATTGACGACTTTGACTCATCCTCTAGGTGAATCCTATGTATGCATAAGTCTGGAGAGATACCTGAAATGTCATCAAGAGAATATCCAAGAGCTTTGTGAAATCTGCACAGCTTGCTTAGCAGTAAAGTGAGTTATGCATTATTTAAAGAAGCATTAACAATAACATGATAAGTAGAGTTCTGTCCTAGAAAGGTATACCTTAAACCTGCAAGGAGCTGTTTGAGTTTGATTTTGGGAGCATTCTCCTCACTCCAATCGCTAAGCTTTTCAGCTTTATCAGAAGATCCAACCAGCTCCTCTTGTGCAACCAGTTGTATAACCTGCTCACTTGCATCCAGTATCTTGACATACCTAACAGCAACGTCGTCTAGATGCTCTGCCTCTTTTGCAGATGTAGTCAATGTTCTTTCCAACAGATCGACAGGATTCATCTCTTAGAAAATATCTTCTGCAAGACTGGTGAGGGAATCCACATAGAATGTATGCCCATCTATTGTTGGTCTCTTCATCAGATTTTCCATGTCAAATTTCATGGCCAAATTGCCAACATTCAAAGTTATCCTTCCCTTCCTTACATCAATAATAGTTCCTACTGTAGCTAAGAATGGTCTTCCCATAATTAGAGGATCTTTTTGTTCTTCTCCATAAGCCAGAACCACAAAGTAAGTGGAAATCATGCAGTCTCCCACTTTAACAGGAACATCCTCTAAATCACCTTTTGGGATCCTTACAGATCGATCTGCTAGGATAAGAGAGATCCTGATTGGCTGAAAATCAGTTATCCCGAGGCTGACTGATATCTCTTGTATTTACACTATTTAGGACTGCATTTAGTACATGTTTTGGTTCTCTTTTGCATGTTTTCCCTTAGTTTTTGTCCTATTTTCTTTTCCTTTTAGACTTAGGTTGCATTTAGGGTACAGTTTTGCATGCAAACTGTTCTCATCAGCATGATCAGCAGTCTCATCAGCATGATCCAAGAAAGGCAGTTCTTTGGATTGCCCAACCAAGACCCTTTAGAGCACCTGGATCAGTTTGAGAGGATATGCACTTTGACAAAGCTTAGTGGAGTATCAGATGATGGTTTGAAGCTCAAGTTATTCCCATCTTCTCTTGGTGATAGAGCTAGATTATGGGATAAATCTCTAGCACAAAGCAACATCACCACTTCGGAACAATGTAAAAGTGCTTTCTTAACCAAATTCTTCTCTTCCTCAAGAACTGCCCACTTCAGAAATGAGATCACAAACTTCAGGCAGTGGTCTAATGAAAGCTTTGGAGACACATGGGAAAGATTCAGAGGTTTCACTCATCAATGCCCTCACCATGGTTTCACCAAGGAAATGCTCCTATCCACACTCTATAGAGGTGTTCTCCCAAAGATAAGAATCCTTCTAGACACAGCAAGCAATGGTTATTTTCATGGGAAAGATGTTGATGAAGGTTGAATATTAGTGGAGAACATGGCACTCAGCAATTGGGATTATGTGGATGATAAGGAACAACAATCCAAAGCCACTGAAGAAAAGCTAGAGACAGCATTGCAAGAGATGAAAGCCCTGCAGATAAGAGTTGACTTGCTGCTCAATGAGACCACTAAACTCCTTCCTAGTGCTATCTCACCAAACCATTACAAAGAATATCCAGTCCAAGCTCTCCAACAACAAGAGGCGCCAGTGGTTCATCAAGACTATGATGTTTATGTCCACAAGTCCTATGGAGACACTCATCTTCAACAATATCAAGCCTCCTCTTCTAAAACAGTTGGGATCAACACTTCTCCTCCTTCACATGATTTGGACTATAAAGAGATGCTCATCCAACTCCAACAACTTACCAATGGGGGACTTCAGAAAATGATGGCTGTTGAGATCCAAAAGAGTTTGACTGGTATTCAAAGAAGTATGACTGATGAAATACATAAAGGCATTGACTCAAGACTTCAGTCACACATAGGCCCTATGAATATGAAGATCAACCAACTAGAGACCATGGCTCCACCATCCACATCCTCACTAACACAAGAGTGTGTCAAAGCTGTTACTCTAAGAAGTGGGAAGCAACTTCCACCAAGAGTGGCACCTTCTACACCCAATGTGGACATTGAGGAACAAGAAGAGGGAGTGGAAGCTAAAGATACTGATGAAGCTCAAGAGGATGAAGTAGCTGAAGCTGGAAGAAGTTCAGAATACACCAAATCCAAAGAAGTGGTTAAGGAAAAACCAAAGGAAGCCTCTAAGGAGTTGGTCAAGGAACCAAGATTCATCCCTCCTCCTTATCAGCCAACCATACCTTTCCCTGGTAGATTTAAGAAGCAGCTGGTTGCTAAATACAAAGGGCTCTTTGATGAACAGATGAAGAAGATCCAGCTCACAATGCCATTGATGGATGCCTTTGTTCTAGTTCTTCCTTATCAGAAATTCTTAAAGGATGCTGTTGCTAAGAGAACCAAGGACCTACAAGGGATGGTGATCCTCACACATCAGCGTAGTGCTATTATCCAACAGAAGAGAGTGACTCCCAACAAGCTTGGAGATCCAGGAAGCTTTACTCTGCCCTGCTTTATAGGTCCACTTCTGTTTGACAAATGTTTGTGTGATCTTGGAGCTAGTGTCAGCTTAATGCCCTACTCTGTAGCACAGCGCCTAGGTTTCACCAAATTCAAGGATTGTAGAATCTCTTTGGTGTTGGCTGATAGATCAGTGAGACTCCCCAAGGGTTTGCTTGAAGATGTACCACTCAGAATTGGGAGTATAAAGATACCTACTGATTTTGTGGTTTTGGATATGGATGTAGAACCTAAAGATCCTTTCATTCTTGGGAGACCTTTCCTAGCCACAACAGGAGCTGTCATTGATGTCAAGAAAGGGAAGATTGAGCTACAGTTGGGTAAAGATATGTCTCTGAAATTTGACATCAAGCAGATTATGCAGCAGCCTACTATTAAAGGCCAAGTGTTCCAGATTGATATTCTAGAAAAGCTGCATGATGAACTTCAAGAAGAGTTGTGTTGTGGAGACAAGCTTCAAGTAGCTTTGACAAGTGAGCATGTAGATGATGGGTAAATGGATAAGGAAAGCTTGGGTTATCAGCTAAGATTGGACTCTCACAGATTCTTTGAAGAGGAAGAGCCATTTGAAAAGTTGGAGTACACAACAAAGGAAGTCTTCTCAGCTCAGGAAACTGATTCTCCAAGCAATGAAGCTGACGCCAAGAAGCACAGCAGCTTGGATGAGGACTGGAGTGAGCTCAAGGCACCAAAAGTGGATCTCAAACCACTTCCTCAAGGGCTAAGGTATGTTTTCTTAGGTCCTAACTCCACTTATCCTGTTATAGTCAATGACAACCTCAATGATGATGAGATCCTGGCCCTTGTCAAGGTGTTAAAGAGGTTTAGGAAAGCTATTGGATATTCACTAGATGATATCCAAGGCATATCTCCTAACCTCTGCACTCACAGGATCCATCCAGAGGATGAGACAAGAACTTCTATTGAACCTCAGAGAAGGCTGAATCCTAATTTAAAAGAAGTAGTAAAAAAGGAAATCTTGAAGTTGCTTAAAGCAGGAGTGATCTATCCCATCTCAGATAGCACATGGGTCTCACCAGTCCATGTGGTACCTAAGAAAGGAGGGATCACTGTTGTTAAAAATGAAAATGATGAGCTAATACCAACTAGAACAATTACTGGTCATAGAATGTGCATAGATTATAGAAAACTTAATTCTGCTTCTAGAAAAGATCACTTTTCTTTGCCATTTATAGACCAGATGTTAGAAAGATTAGCAAATCATAAGTATTACTGCTTTTTAGATGGTTATAGCGGATTCTTTCAGATCCCTATCCATCCTCATGATCAAGAGAAAACTACTTTTACTTGCCCTTATGGAACTTTTGCTTATAGAAGAATGCCTTTTGGTTTATGCATTGCTCCTGCTACTTTTCAAAGATGTATGGCTTCTATCTTTTCTTACTTGCTTGAAGAAATGGTGGAGGTATTCATGGATGACTTTAGTGTCTATGGATCCTCCTTTGGTGTCTGCTTGTCTAACCTTTCTCAGGTCCTCCAAAGGTGGGAAGACATAAAACTGGTCCTGAATTGGAAGAAGTGTCACTTCATGGTGCAGGAAGGAATTGTTTTGGGTCACAAGATCTCAGAGAAAGGGATAGAAGTTGACAAGGCTAAGATTGATGTAATGGTGCACTTAGAACCTCCAACCACTGTCAAGGGGATCAGAAGCTTTCTGGGGCATGCTGGCTTCTACAGAAGAATCATCAAGGACTTCTCAAGGATTCCAAGACCCTTGACAAGATTGTTGTGCAAGGAGACAGAGTTTGTGTTTGATGAAGACTGCCTGCAAGCCTTCCTTACTCTCAAACAAGCTCTGATATCAGCACCAATATTCCAAGCCCCAAACTGGGATTTGCCATTTGAAATAATGTGTGATGCTAGTGACTATGTAGTTGGAGCAGTTTTGGGGCAGAGAGTTGAGAAGAAGTTTCATGTTATCTACTATGCCATCAGAACTATTGATGAAGCTCAGTCAAAATATGCTACAACAGAGAAAGAGCTCTTGGCAGTTGTCTTTGCATTTGAGAAGTTCAGAAGCTATCTAGTAGGCTCCAAAGTGATTGTCTATACTGATCATGCTGCGCTGAGACACATCTATGCCAAGATAGACACCAAACCAAGGCTTCTTAGATGGATTCTCCTCTTACAGGAGTTCGATATGGAGATTGTGGATAAGAGAAGCATTGAGAATGGAGTTGCTGATCACCTGTCAAGACCGAGGATAGATGACTTTGTCCCAATCAATGATACTCTACCAGAAGAACAGTTGCATGCTTTAGGAGTCAAGAAAGCTGAAGTAGAAAGCCTAGAAGAGGATAAACTGCCATTGTGTGCTGACTTTGTGAACTAATTGGTGATTAGCCAGATACCACAGACCCTCAACTCACATCAGAAGAAGAAGTTCTTAAGAGATGTCTCCCATTACTTTTGGGATGAGCCTTATTTGTACAAAAGAGGGAATGATGGGTTGTTCAGAAGGTGTATAGCTGAAGAAGAGATTCCAGGAATTTTGCATCATTGCCATGGATCAGCCTATGGAGGGCACTTTGCAACATTCAAGACAGCCTCTAAGGTCCTCCAAGCTGGCTTTTGGTGGCCCAGTCTCTCCAAAGACACCCAGGCTCACATCAACTCATGTGATGCTTGCCAAAGGAAGGGAAACATCTCCAAGAGAGATGAGATGCCTCTGAACTCTATCCTTGAAGTGGATCTGTTTGATGTGTGGGGGATTGACTTTATGGGACCCTTCCCTTCCTCTTATGGGAATAAGTACATTCTTGTAGCTGTTGATTATGTGTCAAAGTGGGTTGAAGCCATTGCTAGTCCAACAAATGATGCTAGAGTTGTGCTGAAGCTCTTCAAGACAATTATCTTCCCAAGGTTTGATACTCCAAGGTGTGTGATCAGTGATGGTGGAAGTCATTTTATCAACAAGGTTTTTGAGAGCTTGCTCAAGAAGAATGGTGTCAAGCACAAGGTTTCTACTCCTTACCATCCTCAAACAAGTGGCCAAGTGGAGGTGTCCAACAGAGAGATCAAAGCCATCTTAGAGAAAACAGTTGGTGTCACAAGAAAGGACTGGTCTAATAAGCTTGATGATGCTTTGTGGGCTTATAGGACAGCTTTCAAGACACCCATTGGCAGAACTCCTTTCTCACTCCTTTATTGGAAGTCCTGTCATCTACCTGTTGAGCTGAAATATACAGCTTTGTGGGCAACAAAGTTTCTGAATTTTGACATCAAGACAGCTCAAGAAAAGAGACTTATCAACTTGCATGAACTAGAGAAAAACCGCCTTGAAGCTTTTGAGAGTTCTAGGATCTACAAAGAGAGGACTAAAGCCTTCCATGACAAAAGGATCAAACACAAGGACTTCAAGGCAGGGGATCAGGTGCTGCTATTCAACTCAAGGTTGAAGCTATTTCCTGGAAAGCTGAAGTCAAGATGGTCAGGACCATTCAAGATAAAGGAAGTGTTTCCATATGGAGCTGTGACTTTGTTTAGCAAGAATGGAGAGGACTTCACAGTGAATGGCCACAGGCTGAAGCCATACATGGCAAGTGAGTCTCTTGGAGATAAAGTAGACATCAGCCTTGATGAACCTCCACAAGAGTGATCAACCAAGGAAAGTCAAGCTAAGGACGTTAAACAAGCACACTTGGGAGGTATTCCTCTGTTATCCTTGTACATATTCTTGCATTTTATGTTTCCTTTTGTATTTTTCTTTCAGTCAACAGGAGCAAGTGTGAGCTAAGGCAAATTGTTATGAGTTAAAGAGGCAAAAACAGGTGTTTTCTGGCTGACATCGATCAACTGTATCGGTCATGACAAGACCGATACGGATATTTCGGTCGTGAATATCGATCATATTTGATCGATGTCAGTGGAGCCAGTTTACACCAGTCAACATATCGATCACTTGTGATCGATATGGAAGGAAGTTTGAAAGGAGAATAAATTTCTGTCATTCACATCGATCAAGCTTGACCGATATAAACCCGTCGGACTAATTTTGGTCAAGTGTATCGATCAGTTGGTGATCGATGTGATTCTCAGAAACATATCGATCACCAACAATGATCATACACTGATCGATATAAACCCAACAGATGAATTTTGGTCAACAACATCGATCATGTGATGACCGATGTGATCCCCAGGAGGAACATCGATCACTAGCATCGATCAAAAATGATCGATACTGACCTTTCGGTCAGTAACAACAGTCACTTGTGATCGATGTCCACCTGAGGTAAGTACTTCAATTTTTCAAGAAATTTTCCCTCCTTTGGTTTGGAGCCAAGGAGGTTTAAATTTAAACTTTAGGCCCTTCCTGCCACCTGAAAAGCTCATGAGCACTTCTGCCCTTGTCTCCCTATCATTAGATTCTCTTGGTCCCCCACCCACCTCTTTATAAGTCAATAAACTCTTCCTACTCTCCCTAACTTCATCTCTCTACGTCTCTTATTGCTTGAGCTCGAAAATATTAAAGCTCTGTTTCTCTTTATTTTAACTCTTTTAAGTGCTCAGAAGCTCCTTTGAGCCTTGTCCTTTCAGGTACAATGAGAAGAAGGAGCAGCTCAACTGCAAGCAAAAAAAAAGTACAACAAGAGGAGGCACCTATTTCCCCAAGAGCTACAAGAACCAAGGGCAAAGGCATTGCTGGAGGGCAGTCCTCAAGAGATGCTGTACCAAAAACAGCTGCAGGAGAGGTTGCCTCATCAAAGGGAAAAGGCACAATTGTAGCGGAGGTCTCTCATGATAGGCCAAGTGCTGAGCAGCTCATGGAAAGATTCAACCAATGCACTTTCAAGCCCACAAAATATCCTTGCGCCTCCACTATGCAAGCACTTGGGATAAACTTGGACTGCAAAACAATCTTTGAGGGCATGGGGCTCACTGACTTCATGGCGAGAGCACTTCCCTCTTACAAGGACCTCACATACCAATTCTTCTCCACGCTGAAGGTGGTGCACTATGACGACAGTAAGCTGGTGAATGGGGACGGCTGGATATTATTCCAAATTGGCGGTCATACGTTTACAACAACCTTCTTCAAGCTTGCACTGGCCCTAGGTACATACAGATATACTGAATGGAGGAGCCATTTCAAGATCAGCCAACAGCAACACAAGATGCTATGGGAGGTATTGGGGGCTGGCAAATCCGCTGCAGAAACCTTGATGAACAAACATTTGAAGCATCCAGCAGTAAGGTATGCCCACATGGCTCTAGGAAACACATTCTTTGCAAGAGAAGATGCAGATATCCTCACAGATAAGGAGAAAGACTTCATGTACAATGCCATGCAGCCACTAGTGATTTACAGCACCAATGGAACACCTCTCAGGCCGCCTACCAAGTATCCTTGCTACACCGCTATGTTGATGGAGCACCTCTTCTCCTACAAACACTGGGTTCTCACTGAGCGCAACCCACAAATCTGAATCGGAGGCGTTGTGACAGCTATCCTAATAGCATGTGGAGTGAACTTAGAGGAGCATGCTGACAGTGCCTTACAAACACTGTGGATAGATTTGAACTACCTAAGAAGAAGGCATTTCCTTGAGAGAGGCATCAGCAGCCAGCACATCTACACCTTCTTCAAGAATCCCCAAACACCAGCACGGTTCCTCCTCCCAAACCCACAGCAAACAAGCATCAATATAAGGAGTAACTTGAGTTTTTGCCCTGATGAGACCCAACTCTACCAAGAGAGATCAGTAGTTGAAGAGTGAAATGACAATCATGGAGACACAAAAGAGGGATCTTCTCACCACTCCTCCCACCACTCCTACTATTAAGCAAGATTTTCTTTTTCTTTCACTTTGAGTCTCATGCATATCATGCATTCATGTAAGGCATAGAAAAACACAAAAAAATCGAAAATTTTGAAAAATTTTACATTTTTGCAAACCAAAAAGAAAGCATGTAGTTGTATTTCATTCTTCTAGGATTGAGTCTAATGCTGACATATAGGTTGCATCGCATTTGCATAGGGCATTGTGATGAGTCTTCCTTGTAAAGTGCTTAATGTTTAGAGATGATTTCAGTGTTTAAGTGGCTAGTTGTTTGATGCATCATATGATTGCTAGAAGTTAAGGCTGAACCATGCTTAGATTGCTAGATTTGGTCTTTTCATCTCATTCTGAAAGCACTTATTCTCTGAAAATCAACTCTATCAACTTGAACTTTAATTCGGACTTTTAATTATCATGTCTTATGCATTGAAAAGTGAATTCATGGCTACCATATACATATTTGGATCATCTTTTTCCTTTCTACCACTCTTGTTGATCCAAATAGCTGATCCTCATATTTATGGGACAGTTACATCCTCACCATTAACCAAAACCTCCTTTTGAGCCTAAACACTATTGTGAGAGCTGTGAGGCCTTTGCTTTGCATTTTTGATTTTGTCTTGGCAAAAAGTGTTAGGAATAAGGCTGGCAATGATTAGCTCTCTTGTAGATATCAGCTTGCATCTTGAGCTTGATTCTAGGATATGAGTTTTGGGGTTTAAAAGGGTAGTGTAAGTGGTTTGAACTTCATGTATATATGTTTTTAAAGAAAAGGAAAAGATCTGAAATGGTAAAAAAAGGGAAACAGTATAAAATTGTGGTTAAGTAAAAGGAAGAAAAAGCTCTAAGTATAAAGAAGAAAGGCGCCAACAACAAAGTTCAGGAAGGTCCAAAGAAGAAAAATCAGACCAGGAGCAATCCACCAAAGGTGATGAAGGTGCCAATGCAACAAAGAAGAGCAAGTCCCAATCAAAAAGAAGCAGCCACACAAGCAAAAAAAAAGAATTTTCCCCAGCCATGAAGAAGGGTAAAGGGTAGAGTTTAAGAAAGGGTAGACTTAGGGGTTCGCTTTTGGGTCTAGAAGTATTTAGGGGTCATCTTTGGGTAAAAGGGTAGAAGAGAGCTTTGAATTGAATGCATAAGTGTGCTTTTACCTTTAGCATTTTGCCTAAGATCAAGTCATTTCACTGAGTGATCCCTTATGTTTACTAACCCTTTGCTAAAATGAGATCATTCTTATCTCATAACCTTACCCTTTTCAACCAAACATCTTCACTTGATTTGCATAAGCATGATTCATGGTTCTGATCTTAATTGAATGTTAAAAAGTTGGTTGATTTGAGCATTTGCCTAAGTTGAGATTTGAGATCATTTTGAAACATGATGAGAATTGCTAGGTTCTTTTAAGTATAGTTGATTATGTTTGCATCCTACAACTATGCACTTAAGCATTGACACCATCTCTTTACCTTTGCACTTTTAGAATCTGAATGCCCACCTTCAAACCTCACTCTCCCATTTGTTCTTATTTGCTTGAGGACAAGCAAAAGGCAAGTGTGGGGGTGTTGATATCTCTTGTATTTACACCATTTAGGACTGCATTTAGTACATGTTTTGGTTCTCTTTTGCATGTTTTTCCTTTGTTTTTGTCCTATTTTCTTCTCCTTTTAAACTTAGGTTGCATTTAGGGTATAGTTAGCATTTTCCTTGCATTTTTGATGTTTTTAGGTGCTTTTGGAGCTAAAAGAAGCTTGGGGGAGCTTTGAGGATGATTCAGGATGCTAGCTGGATCAAAGGGAGCAAGAGGGATCAAAGCAGACAATCTCTGCAAAGATTTTCGGTCAGAGCACGGAGAACATCGATCAAGGGGGTGACCGATACCAGATTTTTGGTCAGGAACATCGATCAAGGGGGTGACCGATACCAGATTTTCGGTTAGGAGCATCGATCATAAGATGACCGATACGAGCACATCGATCAACAGCATCGATCAGAAGTGATCGACATAAACGCCCTGAATGAATTTTGGTCACCACATCGATCATTGCCCAGACCGATGTGATTTACATCGATCACCCCTGACTGTTGTTGCTGATCGATGTAGACCCAGACTGAAGACCATTTATTTACAATTTTGCCATTTTCGCTTAGACTCCTATAAATACGAAAAATCCCTAATTTCTTAGAACAAGCTTTTATCCAGCAGTTCTTTCTTCCTTGTTTAGACCTTTGGGTTTTGTAATTTGAATCTTTGCTTGATTTTAATTAAAGTTTGCATCTTCATCTTGTTTAAGCTCTCTAATCATGATTATTCATCTTTCTCTCTTTGAATGATGGTTTTAATGGTGCTTAGTGAGTAGTCCCTTTAGGGATTTTGATATGGGTTAGGTTTAGGGAATTTGAGGCTTTATCTATGATTGCTTAGTGTTAATTCTTCTATTTCCTTTCTTGATTGCTGTGTTTAATGCTTAATTAACCCTAGGTAAGTTGATTAAGATCTTAGGCTCATTTTATGCCCACCAAGTGTTTGATGAAATGCCTGAAATGCTTTGCAAGAGAATTGCTTATCCTAGCTCAAGAGATTGACTGTCTAGGGAGTGATTTGACAATATAGGGTTGATAGATTTGTCTTAATGCTTGCTCTTTATCATTTCACTAATGAGAATTAGTTCTTGACTTGGTAATTAGCAAAGAGATTAGTGCCAAGAGATTGGATTAGTCATATAAATGAATCTTATGCATAAGGAATAACATTGTGTGAGTTTGTAAGCATCATAGGCTGAGTCAAGAGTTTCCTATTACCAACTATCTCATCTCAAGTCCCATCTTTTCTCTGTTTTAAACTCTGTTCTGAATTTGCCCTGTTTTTACCTTTACTTTCGTTGTTTTGCTTGCTTTCCTCTTTATTTTGTGTTTGTTTGGTTTCTGCTTGATCACTTAGGTTGCTAGATATTCTAGAACCCCTTTTATATCTTCTTAAATTAGGAAATCTACTATAATCCTGCTGTTTCAATCTTTCCCTTTGGATTGACATTAAAACCTAATGCTACAATGACTAGTACAATGGGTGATTGACTAAGAGAGTCAAAACTCTTGTATCACTGACAGAAATTGAGTAGCATCAGATTCACACTTGACTCCAAGTCACATAGAGAGCTCTTGAACCTCTCTGTAAATATTGTCCATGATAGCATTGATCCTGGCATCCTCCAGTTTCTGCTTAGACTTCTTTGGACTCCTGGGATATGATATTTTTAGCTTATATACCCATTCTTCTGCGTTCCATGAAGTATAAACAACAGTTGGTTTCGCCTGTGAAGGGTGTCGATCGATACCAGTATGTGGGTGTTGATTGACACTGGTCTCTGGTGTTGGTGTCGATGATATGCTCAAATTATCCCTTAGAGCTACTCTCTCAAATTAAGAGATCATTGTAGTACTTAGGGGTCGAATACACAAGGACTTAAGACTATTACTCAACATATTTTAGATTCAAATAAAGCTAAGTGATCGATGACAAATAAAACTAAATAGCAAATGAAAGTAACAAGAGCAGGGACGGATTGTGGGTTCTTAAAATCAATGAAACAAGGCACTAGGCAATGGAAAATTCACAGGTTGACATAAATCGCAGACTACAGACTGAAAGGATTATTTATTAAAACCGTTTTAGAACTCGAAAACAGGAATGTAAAACCAATCGACTTCCGTCGGAGAGGTTATCTATGATCAGATTCTAGAATACCAAATTCCTTTGCAAATTCTAACAACCTAAGCAAGCATTATAGTTCTAGTTCGATATGTTCACAAAATCACTAATCCAAATTTCTTTGCAATTAGTTATTTCGCTCATCTAAGATAGTTCTGGTGATTAATAATGTTTCCACATCTATTAAACAACCTAAGATCTGATTTCTAGGTGATCAATCTTAAAACCAGTGTTAAAGCAATCTAGATAAAGAACCAAAAGATTTATCCTTCCAGTTTCGCAGTTCTAACAATTCATTATCAACCTTTGAATAATCCAAAACCTAACTAGCAAATTACTCAGACATAGAAATTAAAACACAAATCACAACTGAATAATATTGCATTAAAAGATAGAGAAAAAGACAAAGGGGGTTCGAAATTCTTCTCTAACAGTGTACGGAATTGTCTCCCCAAAAGCTCTGAATCTAATCTCTCACTTAGTCTCAATGAAAACAAGATAATAGCCTAACAATGGCTTTCAAAACCTAAATATAACTCTAAACACGACTGGGGCAAGTTTTCAAATAATAGGAAACGTCTGGACCAAGTTACAAATTCTTCAAAGAGTTTATAAGGCTCCTTTGCGCGTCCACGATCAGTGTCGATCGACACCAAGGAGTGGTGTCGATCGACACCCTGCTCCAGAATGCTCTCTGACTTGGTCTTTTCAGCATCAGCTTTAACATAGCTCCAAAAGGCTCCAAAATCCACAATTATGCTCCAAACGTACCAAAAAGACTTTATAAACAAGACTTATATCATGGTCAAAAACCCATAAAAACCATGATATATCAACTCCCCCAGACTTAGCTTTTGCTTGCCCTCAAGCAAACAGAAAACTAAATATGGAGTCGAGGTTTGAAAACGCGGGAACTCACCTTCTCATAGATCATTGTTTCAACTGTTCATCTTGTAATCCACACACTGCATTTCTTAAACCAAATCTAACCACCATGTACTTTTCCTTAGACAGTCTCAGCATCCCAAATTCAACACATAAATTCACAGCATTGTCTATTAACTATCATTGCTAAACCTCATTAGCAGTTTAAATATTCAAGAACATTCTAGATTCATTCTCATACTATACCTAAATAAATTTGCACTGCAATCTATCAACCTTTGATATTTTTTCTCTCCCCCATACTTATTCTTTTCTAAAATTTTATTATATTATTCAGGTGTAGGTAAATAATGGTATCACGGGATAATCCTAACCTTACTTTCACTTGTGATCATCTTTTTAAAATGAAATATTGGGATCATTGGAAATTTTTCCTACCCTTCACTCAAAGAGAATCATATCAAAGTTTAAAATTTATCACATTTTATTTCCTTTTTTTTATTATTATACAAGAAAGAGGAGTACCATTACTTTTCAAACATTGCAGGAAATTTATCAGGTATGAATTAGGAATTAAGCTCTATGAATATCAGACTTACTAACTTAGTCTTTTTGAAGCTCAAGTTAAGTGGACTTGCTGGAACTATGGATGTTTCTAGTTAACTGGTCAGGCTTAGGATTTTTTATTAGTCAGAAACTGGTATTAATCATGCAGCAATGGTCACTCAGATGAAACAGTTAACACAAATAATCAAGAGAAAGGTCATAATTCTCAACTAATTTTGACTCAATAAAACAGGTTTTGACACAACAAACAGACTCTCAAAACAAAACACCATGTCAGCAACTACCACCTTCCCCAGACTTAAACAACACTGTCACCAGTGTTATCAAGCCCGAAGTAGGTGAAAAGAAGAATCAGAACTCAGTGAACAGAGGTTTTCGTGACATTAGGTGTGTGTCGATCGACACTGAGTCCTGCAACTCGAATTTCTGCAAATTTCCTGCAGTTCAGCTCTGCAATCCTTGCCTCTATCACAAAAACGTCTTCCTCCAAATCCCTGTCCTTGATTGGAACCTTTTCTTCGAGCATAGTTTTGAAGATATAATCTTCACTCCTGTCTTCAAACCCAGCAGCTGTTTCAGAAGTTTCAGATATTGCCTCTGGAACAACCACCTTGTTCACTTGCTCACTAGCATCTGACTCATTGACATACTCAGTAGTAATGTCTTCTGAATGCTTCATGATTGGTTCTTCATCTCTGGAAGTCCTCAAAGAGAAAGCCTTGCCATCAATGGTGGATTTCTCTCTTAGCTTGTTGATATACTCATATATTTCACATATTTAGCATGCATTTAGGTTAGTTTTCATGCATACATCTATCTTTTTAGGCTAATTTGAACCATTTGTCTTATTTTAGGTCCTAAGTGTACTTTGCATTAGCATTTGCATATTTCTTGCATTCTTGCATCATATTCAGGTTGTTATGGACACTTTGGAGCTATAGAGGTTGCGTGGACGTGCTAAGGATCAAGAGGAAGCTTATGGACACTCGGGAGAACTCAGCCATTCAGCAAAGGAACCGGGATCGAGGTGCTGATCGAGCTAGGCAGGTCGATCTAGATGAGATCGACCAGAAGATCGAGTGACTCAAGTCATTTCAAGAAGGAGGAACGAGACCAAGATCGACCAAGGTGATCGATCGTGAGTACGGACGTGGACTAAGACATGCAGAACGAGAAGCCAGATCGAGCTCACGACTCGATCATCCTAGGATCGAGTAGAATATCGAAGGAAGTACTCGATCCATCAAACCGAATCGACTTGAAGATCGAGCAAAGGGAGACGATCCACGAAGAAGATCGAGCTAGAGATCGATCACCCAAGTCGATCTCTAGAACCTTATCCAGACAGCACACTTTTGGCATGTAGTGAGGGGACCATTTTCTTGTTTTACCCTATTTTGGGATCGGGAGAGAACAATACATATTGTCTCCCTCTTGTTTTAGTTTTCCATCTTATCTTTTTATGCCTTAGCCGCCATTGTTCTATTTTTTAAGCTTTTCTTGTTTTTGAACCTTAATCTTGCTTAGTCTAAGTATTTTTCTTAATCGCTCTTCTTGCGTAGTAGTTTAACCATGCTTATCTTTCTTAGCTTTGCATTTTCGTTTGTTTTAGCCATGTGTAGTGAGTAGATTTCCTTGGGTTTAAGGTTGGGGCGATTTAAGGGGTTTAAGGGTTTAAGCTTTGGTCTTTTTCTTGTTCTTAATCTTTTCTCTTCTTGGATTTGGGGTCTTAATGCTTAGAGAGTCTTGGGAGAGATCTCTATGATCCCAGGGCTTTTCTTACCTTGACCGGATTCAGAAATCCCTTAAAGCCAAATCCAAGAGACTAGCTCATCCTTTCCCAAACGCCATGGATGCTTAGGGAGCTAGTTAGGCCAATATTTGAGATCTTTGCTTAATGTTCTATGACCCATCTTTCTACTACACGCCACAGGTTAGGAGGAAGGATTATACCAAACGCCATGGATGATCCTAGCTTAAGTTTCTCAAGGCTTAGAGATAGCTCATCAAATGAGTAGATCTATGTTTTCAAACCAAAATCTTGAATCTTGAACCCTCTTAAACATGACCCTCAACCTTGGATCCTCTTTTAGCATTTAAAAACTCAAGTTTATCATTTCTTAGTCATAAAGTTTGCATCTTTAGTCTTAAAAGTCATTGTTTTAAGTTGCTAGAAATTCTCTGCTTTTCTGCCTTTAGATCTCGATTTTTAGTATTTAGTAGTTTTGCATTTTAAATTCTCAGTCTTCTTCTAGTAGTTGTTAACCCTTCAGAGGGATTTTTAAAATAGTTTTCATTGTCATTTGGTACTTGCATTTAGTTTTCATTGAATTTCTCATCCATTTACCCGAATCTTCTTAGCTTTGCATTGCTCTTGCATTCTTGGTGACTTTCATCAACCTAGGCTTGATTGACACCTCTTGCACTATACTACATCATAAACATGTGCATTAGGCTTTGATTTAAACCCCTAAAATCCTGTTTATCAAATGGCGCCGTTGCCAACTTGGGTTTGAGTTGAAAGTATTAGGATTTGGAGCTTAGTGGAGACTAAGTTTTTGTTTTTACTTTGGTTACTAATCTCTCTACCTTCACACTTGTCTTCTCAGGTACATGATTTTGAGGTATAGTGGTGACAACAATCTACTACAACCACTAGACAACATTCATCAACTTGGAAGTGCAAGAGAAAGAAGGGCAAGAGAACAAGAACAACATTTTGAGGAGATATTGCAACCTGATCTTCTTGACTTTGAGGACATAGCTGAGCAAGATCAAGCTGAGGCTCCTCCTCACCGTGCTGCTGCTGGAAGGGGTAATGGAAACCCCAACCACGCCCCAAGGCAACCGAGAATCATTGGTGCGGGTGATGCTCCAAACACACATCATAATCACTTTGGTATCACTCCTCCACCGGTGCAAAACAACAACTTCGAGATCGAGCCCAGCTTTATCTCAATGGTGCAGAACAACAAGTTCCATGGGCTTGCAATGGAGGACCCTTTGGAGCATCTTGACAACTTTGAGCAAGTTTGTGGAATGATAAAGATCAATGGGATCCCGGAGGACAACTTCAAGCTTAGGCTTTTTCCTTTTTCACTTGGGGATAAAGCAAGGCATTGGGAGAAGACCTTACCTCAGGGGACTATAACATCATGGGATGATTGAAAAAAGGCGTTTCTATCAAAGTTCTTCTCAAGTACAAGAACAGCTCGGCTAAGGAGTGAAATCAGCGGTTTTACACAAAGGCAGAATGATACCTTTAGTGAAGCAATAGAGCGGTTCAAAGACTACACTATAGCTTGTCCTCATCACGGCTTCAGTGAGGAGACACTCTTGAGCGCCATCTATAGAGGAGCTCTTCCAAAGATTTGCATGCTCCTAGACACGACAAGCAAAGGCAACTTTCTTGATCAAAATGTAGAAGAGGGAATGGAGCTCATTGAGAATCTTGCTTTGAGTGATGGGAACTATGCTGAGGACTATGATAGAGCACGAAGAGGGTCTGACCTTGAGGCAAACAAGAAGGAGATCAAGGATAAGAAGGGGATTGAGAATGGTGTAGCGGATCATCTCTCAAGGATGAGAGTGAAGGAAGTCTTACCTTTGGATGACTCACTCCCTGAAGAGCAGCTTATGATGGTCAACACAGTGGTATGTGCGAAGCTAGATGAGAAGTTTGAAGAAGTGTTGAGTTTCAAGGAAGAAGACCTACCTTGGTATGCAGATATTGTCAACTACTTGGCTTGTGGAGAAGAGCCAACTCATTTGGATCATTACCATAAGAAGAAGTTCATGAGGGACATCTCTCACTACTTTTGGGATGACCCTTATCTATTCAAGAGGGGTGTGGACAGCTTGTACTGAAGGTGTGTAACAAGAGAAGAGGCAAACAAAGAGGAATGAGATGCCGCAGGTACCAATCTTTGAAGTGGATGTGTTTGATGCTTGGGGGATTGATTTCATGGGTCCATTCCCATCTTCTTACCGCAACAAATATATCCTGGTGGCTGTAGACTATGTGTCTAAGTGGGTTGAGGCTATAGCTTCCCCAACTAACGATGCAAAGGTTGTGATCAAGATCTTCAAGACTATCATCTTTCCAAGATTTGGGGTTCCAAAGGTAGTGATCAGCGATGGGGGCAGCCACTTCATCAACAAGGTCTTTGAAGGTCTTTTGAGGAAGTATGGGGTTAAGCACAAGGTAGCTACGCCCTATCACCCTCAAACCAGCGGCCAAGTGGAGGTGTCTAATAGGCAAATCAAGGCTACTCTAGAGAAAACCGCGGTGGTAACTAGAAAGGATTGGGCAAGCAAGCTTGATAAAGCTTTGTGGGCGTATAGAACAGCTTTCAAAACTCTCATAGGTACTACTCCTTTCAACCTCCTTTACGGCAAGTCTTGTCACCTCCCTGTGGAGTTAGAGCACAGAGCTCTTTGGGCCGTGAAGCAAATGAACTTCAATCTCAAGACGGCACAAGAGAAAAGGCTGATGCAACTCCATGTGCTTGATGAACTAAGGCTAGATGCTTATGAGAGTGCCAAGATCTACAAAGAAAGGACCAAGGCGGTTCATGACAAGAAACTGGTGCTCAAGGAGCTTAAGGAGGGAAGCCTGGTGCTGCTTTACAACTCACGCTTGAAGTTGTTCCCAGGGAAGCTCAAGTCTAGATGGAGCGGACCTTTTGAGATTAAGGAAGTTCTACCGTATGGAGCGGTTACTTTCGTTGGCAAGAGTGGAAAGGCTTTCATGGTGAATGGGCATAGAGTCAAGCCATACCTGGCGAGTGATTGCAGCAAGGAGAGCACCACGTTGCTTCTCCAAGATCCCCCTCTAGCCTTAACCAAGTAAAGTCAAGCTAGTGACGTAAAACAAGCGCACTTGGGAGGCATTCCCATGTCTATCTTTGTACATATTTCTGCTTTATTTTTGTTTCAATTTTATGCTTTTTAGTTTAAGTGTGTAGGTGAAAGGATAAGGGAACTGGAGATCATGATCTTGGAGTCAAAAAGGGCAAGGAAAGGAGAAATAGAAGCAAGAGATCGAGTGATAGATCGACATACCCTGGCTCGATCTTTACTAGATCGAGCTAGTGAATCGAGTGAAGTTACTCGATCTAGATGAGATTGAGTAGACAATCGAGTGAGTCAGTCGATCATGAGAGGATGACCCACCCATACGTTTAGCTCGAAATGCAAATGGGATGTGGATCGACTGGTCTCACTCGATCCTCGAATTAGATCAATCAGTTCACTCGATCAGTCACTCGATCCTTGCCAAATCGACCTCAAAATCGATTAAGGGGCTCGATCCAAGGATGCATAGCCACAACCACGTGGAGTCTTGAAACGAGTAGGAGACTCGATCTAAGGCTCAATTCTAATCAAATCGAGTCCCCAATCGATAAACCCTCTCGACCCTAGGCAACATGGGCATGAGATCGAGGTCAAAATCGACCATATTGACTCGATCTCATGTCGAGGTTGGTTAAAATTTTTCCCTCTCTTTTCTCTTTCCCTCCTATTTTAAATTTGAATCTTGGTCAAGGCAAGCATCTTTGACCATGAAAGATATGCCTTAACCAGCTTTGTCAAAAACCACTTGCATGCACCTATAGTTTTCTTGGTCTTTATAATCACATGCATCCACACTCTCTCTCATTTGTGTTTCGAAACTGTTTTCTAAAGAAAAGAGAGTGCGTGAGTTTGGTTTTAAAGCTAAGAGCATCTTGCATTCATCCTTTTCAAATGTATTTTCGAGTTTATTGAATTGCATGTTTAGATTTTTAGAAAATTTCCTTTTATTGGCTTAGGATGAATGTTAGTTGCAAAGGGATTAGGATAATTTTTTTTAGTATCTAAGTATTCGGGAAAATTGCTTGATTTGATCTTATCTAAAGATATTTTCCTCTATTATTTAGTGATAATTTTTATTAAATCTCCAAAAATCTAGGATTTATGTTAAGAGTTTTTCTCTATTGCCTTCTCTTTCTTTAAACCGCCGCCTATACTCATTCTCCTCTTTGAGAACTTGTATTTCAGGTACTATGGCACCAAAGAGAAGTAGAGATGTGGCAACTGCAACACAGGGAGAAGAAACTCAACAAGTGGTTCAGGAGAGGGTTAGATGTACTAAAGAGGAGAAGAAGGCTAAGAAGAGGCTAGAGAGGCTCCGGTTTGAACCCACTAAGTTTGCAAGCTGGGACCTCTTGGGGAAGATGGGATTGCTAGATGTAAAAACTCAAGTTCGATCTAAGAAAGAACTAGGATTCGAGGGTTTCAAAGAGATCTTTTTGTTAGAAGAAGCCGGAGCTTGGTTAAATACAACGGTGTTTAGGTCGTCGGAATAAGAACGCCGACCTAAAACTGTTTAAGGAAATAAATCAAGAACTAGAACAATCTGATCGCTTAAGTTTTGCCCTAGGTCTTGATCGATGGTTTTTGGATGGATTGAGAAGTCGAGGACTTCCTATATTTATAGCCGATCAGGTCGGTCTTCAACCTGTTCGGAATAGGAAACTCTTGCCGGTAAGAAGTTTCCTTTTTCGCCGGGTCGCTTGATAAATAGAAGCTTTCCTTTTATGTTGCCGACCTAGAACTTGTTAGATGGGCCGACTAGAACTCATATCGGGCTTGTTAGAGACGGTACGAATCTCATCTCTAACAGTAAGTCCCCCCCCCCCCCCCCCCCCAGTTCGGCAAGTGAGGATGCATTGCTTGTCGAATTTAAAGAAATGCTGCTCGATGTGAATTCTGATCGGCTGCAAAAGAGTTAGAAATATAAATGAAGTTATTACCTGGACTTCTGATCGGCGCGGTGACGAGGGCCAGATTGTGGTTTTGGGCGCGAAAAATTCCCGCCTAAAAATGATGTAGGTTAGGCCTAGGCCCGCGCATGCAGAACTAGGGTTGACACGTGTCAAACCCTAGCGTGTGAAAGTGAAGAGGCCGATTAAAATTTAATAAGAAGAAATGTGGAGAGTCGCCGTGCTCATGATGATTCTCGGTAACCGTCCAGATATTTCTATAAATAAGAGGGCTCGGCTTCAATTTCCTCACTTTTGCATTTATAGCGAAACTCTGTCAAAATCAGGTTTGCTCTCTCCCCTCTCCCTTGTTCTTCTTTTGTTTAGATTTTTTGATCTGCCGACTAGACCTCCGCCGTGTTTCGTTCTGAACGCCGATCAAGCATGGGTAAGAGTATTCAAATCAGGGAAAGACGACCAGGCTCAGATGAAATCAGATCGGCATCGAAGAGAGCTGACGACCAGGTCGATAAAAGCCGATCGAAGGGAAAACGGGTCGTCGTTGAGGAATCAGAATCGGATCGGTCCTCCGATGCGAGCGAGTTATCGGCGTTGGATCGCGCGTTCCAGGAACGCATTCGAGAGACGAACCAGCAAGCTGCGGCCGATCGGTTCCACGCCGATCAAGTTGGAATCGTCCAAAGATCTGGGAAGACATCGTCCAGGGTCGAATTCGAGATTCCAGAATTGCGTGATGAAGATGATGTGAGAGGCGGATCGAACGAGATGGATATCTCGGACGAGCTAAACGCCATTATTGTTGAAGACGAAGTAAATCAGTTCGGAATTATCGACATGAATCCGCCAGTGGAGAAGATTAAGAGGCGAAAAGGGGAGCCGGCAGTTAAGCCGATCTGCGACAACGCTCTCGGGGTGATGCCGACCAAATCAACTTTGGAATCACTGGTCACCTTGAAGGAAGAATGCGACATCGGTCCTGATGTGATCTTCATGGTTCCGAGCCCATCGGAACGACTGTGGGATGCTCCTACAGGATGGCTATGTCTGCACGAGTGTTTTTTCACGGACTTCCATCTGTGGTTTCCGCTCCCGAGGCTTCTTCTGGAATTTGCTGCTCACAAAGAAATGCCGATCAGCCAGTTTACCCATGCGACAATACGGCTGATTGTCAGCATGCTAGTGATGTCGACCAGGCATGATATCCCATTGAGTCGAGCAGCATTCGATGCTATGACAAACACCCATCGTACGAAGGCCAATTTGAAGAACCGAGGTTCATATTATACGAGTATGAAGACTCGATACAACATTGTGACTGGCGGTCACAAAACCAAGATGGCGGATTGGAGAGATCGGTATTTCTTCGTGCTAATCAACGAATTTTCCATCGCCGAGGCAGATAGAGATATCCCGATCAGAACGAAATGGGCGGAGGTCATGGGTAGAGACATGACCGATATGAAATACAGCGTAACTTGTTATTTTTGTTTCTGATCGAATCTTTTTATCGTACAGGAAACAGGCCTCTTCCATTCGTTGACGATCCTCTCGATATCGACGATATCTCCAATCGATTCGCTGCGATTAGCGCGATCACTTGGCCCGAGATCACAGAAGAAAGGATTGCGAGGACAAGAGGTTCTTTCGATCTGACTCTTTTTTACTTAAACCTGCTTTGACACCCGGGGGCTTTCCATTCGATCTGACTCTTTTTAATTTATTTCTCAGTTGCGCTTGAACGACGCTCCCGACGACGAGAGAAGATGAAGTCTGTCACTTTTAAGGATCTGTCGGCCGATCTGGAAACTGCCCAAGTGTCTCCCAATGTTCGGAATCCAGAGAATCCTGTGGCTAAGGAAGCCGAGCAGGAGGCTCTGAACAAGGTTGAGAGGGACGCAGCTAAGGCTAAGAAATCGGCCGATAAGAAGGCTGCTAAGAGGATTGAGAAAGCTCGCAAAGAGACCGAGCAAGGGCTGAGGAGGAATAACGATCAGGGTCATATCGTCGTAGGTGGGGCTGAAGGCGGCGATGGAAGCCCTATGAACCCGAGGAAGCGGAGTTCGGAAGAAAATTCTGAATCGCGGACGTCCAGGAGGTCTCGTGCTGAGAGACAACTACGTCTGTTCGGGTTTTCCTACGAGTACCGCGGGGATAGCCCAATAGTGCATGATTCGGTGTCCTGCTTAGACTATTTCCTTAAGCTAAGGGACAACCCGACAGGCCCACCTACTGACCCTCGCGGGTACATTCGCAGTGATGCGATTGCACGTTTTGCGCATGAACAAGCCAAGGTAAAAAATATCCCGAATGCTTTTTTATAGGCCTTCTGTATTTGAAATGTCTGAATGTTGATTTTTTCTGGTGAATACAGACTCTGAGTATGGTGTTGACTGCCGTGAATGAGTACGACCGGGACGCGAAGAAGTTCCTGGCCGTGGAAGCTGAAGTTGAGAGTCTTAAGGAAGCTCTTGAGGCTGAACGGGGATGAAGGGCCGAGCTGGAAACCGCGCTTCATAAATCTTTTGAGGAACTCGAGAAGGTTCGCGCCGATGATGCTGAGAAAAGCAAACTTCTCAATCGAATGGCAAAGAAGATTCAGAAAGAGAGGGCCGATTCTCAGAAGAAGCTGGAGGCCGAACTGAAAGCTGCGGCTGAAGATAAACTTGCCTTCGGGCAAGAAGTGGCAAAGCGCGCGACGATTGCGGTGAACAATCATTATGCGAGTTTAGTTGCAAAGGTGAAGGAGTCACTCGCGCGGAAGGCGTAAGCCCACGAGTTGATTTCGACGGCTGCTCAGTGGATCGGAGCTAAAAAAGCTCTTGAGATCGTTCGTAAGCAAGGTTACAGCTTTCCGGCCCTGGTGGAGGAGAATATCGAAAATCTGATTGGCGAGAGTAAGGCACAACTGGAGGCCTTCGAAGAAGTCAGCTTCATGCCGGACGAACTCCAAGTTCAAAAGGCGGAAGTCTTCCTTGAAGTTTCCAGTGATACTCAGCTCGATGCGGCTAAGGCTCTGGAAGGGGCCGACCAGGGATAAGAGCTAGAAGTCGATCAAGACGGCGTTAACGATGCCGACCATGTTGGCAGTCAAGAGGACGATAAGGAAGAGGAAAAGATCCAGGAGGAAGCAGAAGACTAGCCTTTTTAATATTCTTTTCGTTTTTTGTACTATGTAATCATGTGCCGTTCTGGTTTTTTAAATTAATAAAAAATCTTTGACTAAAATGAAAATCTGAACATAACGGCGATGCGATATCGGCTTAAGTTTATGCGATTAAATTTCTAAGTACAAAATAAAAAGCGATTGAGGTCGGCGTTTATTTAATACTTTGAGAAAAGACTCAAGTCGAATACGAACTGCGACTCGGTCGGCTTACTAATTTTGCATGACTTAAGAATTGCAGTGTGGATTCTGGCTCTAGCTTTGAAGTGTGAATACGAACATGCGGGAGGCCCGGCTTATGATTGTTCGTACCACTTCGCTTCTAAGTGTGAATACCCGATATGCGATTCAGGTCGGCGTTGATTCATCGGTACCACTTAGAAGTATTCGAGTCGAATGCGGATGCAAGACTGACTTGGCTGATAACAACGCATGGCTCGGATATAGGAAAACAGGTAAAACTGTAGAATGCAAGGCGGACTTGGCTTTAAGTTGCCGAGCTAAAGTGGATCAGACTCTAGCTTTAGGCGGATCGAGCATCTGGCCAGGATGCCGATATGATAATGAATACAATATTTTTAGAAAATGAGATTTTATTGAATCAAAGACTTATAAAACGAAGACGACTTGAAGATTAAAAGAAATATTGAGTCCCCCCCCCCCCCCCCCCCCCCCCCCCCCGTTTTGGGAGGGGAAGCAGTTGCACCATCCGAGGATAGGTTGCCTACGTACCCCTTTCGGGGATCAAACTGCTTCGTAGTTCATAGGGACTATTCCCTCCCTTTTTTTTTTACGATGCCGACCTCGAGGAGGAGCCGATCTAACTGTAGTATCTTTTGAGGTTGAGTGAGTTCCAGGCTCGTGGAATAAACTCGCCGTCCAAGGCTTCGAGCCGGTAAACTCCTGGTTTCACTACGTTAGTGATGATGTATGGACCTTCCCAGTTTGCACCGAGTTTCCCGGCATTCTCTTCTTTGGTGTTTTCATAGACTTTTCGAAGGACCAGGTCGCCTTTGTCGAATAGTCGATTATGTACTTTTTTGTTGTAGTACCGAGCTGCCTGATTCTGGTAGTTCTGCATTCGGAGCAACGCTTGGTTGCGTATTTCTTCGAATGTGTCGATATTGTCGACCAACATTGTTGCGTTTACTTCGGGAATACTCGAGAGTACTCTTTTTCGTAGGCTTCCGACGTTGATCTCCGCAGGAACCATATCTTCGCATCCGTACGCGAGTGAAAAAGGAGTTTTCCCGGTTGCAGTTCTCGGAGGTTGTGCGATGAGACCAAAGCACGCCGTCCAGTTCATCTGTCCAAAATCCTTTCTTGGCATTGAGACGCTTCTTAATGCCGTCCATGATTGTTTTGTTGGTTGCTTCGGCTTGTCCGTTGCCTTGCGGATGACGTGGTGTCGACTTGTTGAGGCGAATCTTCCACTTGTCGCAGAAAGCTTGAATTTTCTTCGATCTGAACTGGGGGCTGTTATCAGTGACGATCTCGTAAGGAAGGCCATGTCGGCATATGATGTATCTCCAGATGAAGTTTTGTACTTTGGTGGCTGTAATGTCGGCGAACGCGTTGGCTTCGACCCATTTGGTGAAGTAGTCGGTCATGATGAGCACGTACTTGCGTTGACGAGAGGAGGTCATCGGTCCGACTATGTCCATTGCCCATCGCATGAACGGGTAAGGAGGGACTGCCGATTTCAGAAACTCCGTTGGTTGATGGATCATTGGGGCGTGTCGCTGACAGTACTCGCATTGCCGAGCATATTTAATGCAGTCCTCCTGCATGGTCGGCCAGAAGAACCCTTGTCGCTTAATCTTTAAAGCCAGAGCTCGTCCGCTGGAATGATTTCCACCTGCACCGTCGTGAACGTCCTTGATGCATCGTTGAACTTCGTCGCCATGGAGGCAAGTAAGAAGAATGCCTGATTCAGTCCATCGGCATAAGAAACCTTCGACGATTGCGTACTTGGCGCTTTGAGCACGAATTCGCCGAGCTGCCCATTTCTCTGGTGGTAGCTCACGAGTTTCCAGGAAGGGTCGTATCTCAACTCGCCAATCTGCTGCTGGCTGTTCGTCAGTGGTTGCTATAGGAACGGTTTCATCTTCGTCGGCTGTGATTTGAAGAACTTCCTGGGGCGGGACTATGCTGGGCTGGGATATTCCTTGAACGGGAATAGTTCTCTGAAGGGCTGAATCTCTGTTTGATGCTATAGCAGCTAGGGCATCCGCACTTATGTTGGCAGATCGGTCGATCTGATGTAGTTCGAAGGTCGTGAACTCTGCTGTTAATTGCTTTACCAGCTTCAGGTAGGCGTCCATTCGGTCGTCCTTTGCGTCGTATTCTCCGTTAAACTGCTTGGCGACGAGCTGCGAGTCCCTGAATGCCCGAATATGCTGTATGTTCATTCCCCGAGCTAACCGGAGACCTCCGATCAGTGCTTCGTATTCGGCTTCGTTGTTGGATACACTAAATTCCAAACAGAAGCACTGCTCGAGAAGTTCTCCGGTGGGAGATTCCAACAGAATGCCGATGCCAGCACCTAGGCGTGATGATGCTCCGTCGACGTGGAGCGTCCACATCTCCGAATTTGCCGGGTCGGCGTTCAAGAGCTCTGGCGATAGTTCGATCAGAAAATCTGCCAAAACTTGTGATTTTGCAGAGGTTCGCGTTCGATATTCGATATCGAACTCGGAAAACTCGATCGTCCACTTCGCCATGCGGCCGGATTGCGTCGGGCTGTGCAAGATCGATCGAAGAGGTTGGCTGGTCATGACGGCAATGAAATGAGACTGGAAATAAGGTCGCAACTTTCTGGAAGCAACGACCACGGCAAGAGCGAGTTTTTCCAAGGTCGGGTAGCGAGTTTCAGCACCGTCCAAGGTTTTGCTGAAGTAGAAGATCGGCTTCTGCTCTCCTCGGTCCTCTCGAACCAGGACTCCGCTGAGTACCACGCTAGAGACTGCAATGTAGAGTAATAGAGTGTCGCCGTACTCAGGTTTGGCCAGGATCGGTGGTGTCGAAAGGTAGGTTTTGAGCTGTACGAATGCGTCTTCACACTTTTCGTCCCATTCGAATCGCTTGTTGCCTCGTAGGAGTTGATAGAAGGGAAGACACTTATCTGTAGATCGGGATATGAATCTGTTTAGGGCGGCGATTCTCCCTGTTAGGCGCTGAACTTCGCGAGTGTTAGTTGGCGAGGGTAGCTCCAAGATCGCGGAGATCTGCTTAGGATTGGCTTCGATGCCACGCTGAGTGACCAAGTATCCTAGAAATTCACCGGATGTGACTGCGAAGGTGCATTTTGCGGGGTTGAGTTTCATGCCGTACTGGTTCAGTATGAGAAAGCATTCTCGCAGATGGATGATGTGGTCAGCTGCTTTAGCTGATTTGACTAGCATATCGTCTATATATACTTCCATCGTCTTCCCAAGCTGGTCGGTGAACATTTTGTTGACCAGGCGCTGGTAAGTGGCTCCAGCGTTTTTCAAACCAAACGGCATGACTTTGTAGCAGTAGGTGCCCCGATCTGTGATGAATGCGGTCTTCTCGCTGTCGTCCGGATTCATGAGAATCTGATTATATCCTGAGAATGCATCCATAAAGGAGAGTAGCTCGTTGCCTGCTGTAGCCTCGACGAGCTGATCGATACGAGGAAGAGGGAAACTGTCCTTCGGGTAAGGTTTGTTAAGGTCGGTGAAATCCACGCAGACCCGCCACTTGCCGTTTTTCTTTTTGACGACCACCGGGTTGGCGAGCCAATCCGGATACTTTACTTCGGCGATTGATCCGCCCTTCAGGAGTTTATCTACTTCATCGTGGACGGCTTGTGCTCGCTCAGGTCCTAACTTTCGTCGCTTCTGTTTGATCGGCTTGAAGGTTGGGTCGACATTCAATTCGTGACTCGTTATTCGGGGGCTAATGCCCTTCATGTCAGCCATGGACCACGCAAACGTTGCGACATTCTCTCGGAGGAAATTGATCAGCTCGTCCTGCATGCTAGGCAACAGTTCCGTGCCGATACCGACGCAACGTTCCGGGTGGGCAGCATCGATGTTGACTTGGGTGATAAGATCGCTCTTCGGCTGCTCGTCGTGATGAACGATCCGTGGGTCAAAGTCGCTACTACTACCGATCACGAACGTTGATGCCTTTCAGGCGCGCTTGTTGTCGATGTAACAATGTCGGGACACTGTCTGGTTGCCACGGATGGTGATGACACGTCCCCTGGTCGGCATCTTGATGCATTGATGGTAAGGAGAAGGGACGGCTCGCATGGCGTTCAGCCATGGTGTTCCAAGGATAGCATTATAGATCGCAGGTCGGTCAATAACCTCGAATTTGACCGTAATTGACTTCCCGCGTATGGTGACAGGCATCGTTATAGTTCCTATTGTCGAAATCGAGTCTCCAGTGAATCCTGTGAGTGGTGATGGTGCGACTTTTATGTCCCGTTCGGGGATACTTATCTTGCGTAGAGTATCCATAAAGATGAGGTCGACCGAACTTCCAGTGTCGATCAACACTTTGGAGACGTCGTCCTCTCCGAGTCGTAGTGAGATGACGAGTGGATCGTTATGAGGTCGGTCGATGTCATGCGCGTCCTGCTCTGTGAATGTGATCGGGAGGTCGTCCTTGAACAGTAGTGGTGCGTCCTTCAGGGGATTGGCTGCCTTTCGTTCGTGCCGTTTAATTGAATTTATCGAGTCGGTGCACGAGAGGAGCCCTCCCATGATCATGTTGATCCGCCGATGGGGTGAGCTTGGAGGTGTGTGATCGTCTTCACGGTCACGCTTTGCTTCCTCGCCCTCGCGTTTAGAAGAGCGATCGGTGTTATCTCTTCTATCGCGATCGTCATTGGGTTGCATGTCCTCATCGTCGGGTCATCGTGAACTCCGGGGTTCTGGAAGGGTGATCTCGCCATCGTCCCACCTCTTCCTCAAGAGGGCTGGGAAGGTGCGGCAATCATCGGTATGATGACCGTGCGCCCTATGGTATTTGCACCACGGCTTTTTGCTGTCGGAGTCTCTGTCGCTCGAGCGGTCCCACACGTTCCATGGCTTTTTTGGTCGTCCAACTGTGTTGATGCTCTTGCGATTCTTGTCATCCTTGTCGTAGTGCTGACGGGGCTCTTTGTAATCTTCCTGACTCGACGATCTGCCTTTCTTGTCGCGCGAAGATTTCTCATTGGTCAACTTGGCCTTGGCCTTGGCTGCCCGATCCTCTTCGACTCTGATGTACCCAGATGCCTTGTGCAAAGCATCCTCGAGGGATTTGGTTTTTCCTGTCTGTAATCGTTCACAAAACGATGAATCGTCCTTTAAATTCTTGATAAGAATGTTGAAACACAGTTCGTCCGACAGACTGCACTAGGAGACGATTGATCGGAATCGGTCGATAAAATCACGCAGCGGCTCTGTATCGCCCTGGACGCATGCCCATAGATCGAGCTCTGTGGACTCCGTGTCGATGTAAATCGAATAATGCTTCAGGAACCAAGCTGTGTGCTCCTTGAAGCTGTCGATGGAGTTTTTGGGAAGCTGTGAGAACCAAGTGAGGGCACTTCTGGAGAGCGTCTCCACAGAGTATTGACAGAGGCATGCTTCCCGTTCCTCATCGGTGAAGCGAGCAAGTCCCATGACTGCGTTGAACGCGGTCAGATGTTGCTTCGGGTCTGTCGTGCCGGAGTAACTCGGAGGTAGCTTCATCCGACCTATGTCCTTAAGAGGAGCATTGGTGATAGCCGTCGTGAACGGGGTCTGTTGTGTCTCCTGAAGGATCTTATCCAACTCGGGCGCAGAAGTCGTCGCTTTGTGGATCTTGCTGTGGATATCATCAAGGCGTTGGTGGAGCAGATCGAGTTCCGAGGTTATCGTCAGGTCGGTTCCTGCGATATTGCGAGATGAGCGGGCATGCGAGCCGTCTGCCTGTGCTCTCCGTAAGTCGTCCGTCGGTGTCGTGCCAAACAAGTTGTTGACCAGCCTGGTCGTATCTGTGTTGCGGATCGAAGGGCGAGGGGGAGTGATAAGATCGGCCTGCTCTTGGGTATGAACCCTAGAGTTTATAAGCCGATCCAAGTCTTCTCTGTAAGCTATCTGCTCGGCACGGAGGGACTCGAAGCGAGCATCCATCCCCTGTTGCAACTGTTCTGCAACCGATCTGATGATCGTGGTCATGTCGATGGGAGGTGGCTGTGGCAGGCTGGTCGTGTTTGTGCCACCCGACTGACCAACCTGGTCAGTTCCCCCAGTGTTCTGTGCGGTAGTTGTGTTGTCTTCCTGATCGGTCTGGTGGGCCACCGGAAGCCCTGTGGCTAGGTCGATGATCGGATCCTGAATGTTTCTTGTCGGATCGGAGGCTCCTGTGAGGTCGGTAGTGTTGATCGATGTTTGAACCATCTTCAAACTCCGTTCTAAGTCAAAGATTACTCTTTTATTCCCCTCAGACGGCGCCAACTGTAAAAACTCAAGTTCGATCTACGAAAGAACTAGGGTTCGAGGGTTTCAAGGAGATCTTTTTGTTAGAAGAAGCCGGAGCTTGGTTAAATACAACGGTGTTTAGGTCGTCGGAATAAGAACGCCGACCTAAAACTGTTTAAGGAAATAAATCAAGAACTAGAACAATCTGATCGCTTAAGTTTTGCCCTAGGTCTTGATCGATGGTTTTTGGATGGATTGAGAAGTCGAGGACTTCCTATATTTATAGCCGATCAGGTCGGTCTTCAACCTGTTCGGAATAGGAAACTCTTGTCGGTAAGGAGTTTCCTTTTTCACCGGGTCGCTTGATAAATGGAAGCTTTCCTTTTATGTTGCCGACCTGGAACTTGTTAGATGGGCCGACTAGAATTCATATCGGGCTTGTTAGAGACGGTATGAATCTCATCTCTAACACTAGAGGATTTTGATGTGCTTCTTAAGGACATGGGGCTTGCGTGCCTTTCAAGAATGGACTGCCCTACATATCCCAAAGTCACGCTTGACTTCCTCTCAACCTTGGAGTTCTCCTATGAAGATCTAAGCCTTCCAGCTCCCTCCAAGGGTCACGTCACATTCAAGGTCAGGAAGCAAGCTTACCACCTCTCCATCGCCAAGTTGTGCCAAGCCTATGGTCTGAAAGCTGCAGCTAAGCTTGTGGAATTCCCTCGGTTTGCATCAGCCAAGGATCTATGGGACCTGATTTGCAATGACGACTACAAGAGCAACACAGCCAAGATCAAGAAGGTTCGCAACCCTGTGCTGAGATACGCCCTCAAGCTCTTAGCTAACACCTTCAGTGGGAGATCCGTGGCTCCAACGGTAACCAAGAACGAGCTGTGTTTCCTCTTCCAAGGGATTAAGAAGGCCCTTTGCGATGCCAAGGGGAATGATGAAATGATGAGCCGATGGAGGATGAACTAGGCAACGACGTCAACTACGGTTGTATCTTGGCCTCTTCTTTGGTCAAGTACAAGGTGTGGGCATTGAGGTGTAAAGCGAGCTCAACACTCATTGGGGGCTTCCTTACACCGCTGTTCACACAAGCCGGAGTACCTCCTCAAGAGTTTGAGCCTTGCACGGAGAGAGCCTACATGGATGAGACTTACATGCGCAACACCGACTCCTTGGGTCCTATGCCAGCTCCAGGGTTCTATGCCTACTTGTTCAACAACACTGATAATGAGAAGAAGGTTTGCATCCTACCAAATCCTGATGAGACACACCTAGAGAGCGTCGGCACGATTGAGTTCCTACCGAGCTATGGAGACTGCTTTGCACCTCTTGGACCAATAGCAGCTCCACCTCAGATCCCTCGTGCACCTTCAGAGTCGCCTCCTTCAGATGCCGTGATGCCAGCGAGTTTTGACCTTCCCAAGCTTGATTATGAACCGAGGACAAAAGCCGAGAAGTTTCTTGCATCGGTTGTGGAGGTTCAGCGCAAGATCAACAAATGGCAGAGCAAGATGATTAAAAAGCTTGCTAAGAAGATCAAAGATCTACAAGGAATCTCATCTTATGCATCTTCAAGAGAGGAGGTCGAGCAACCGGAGAAGAGAAGGAAATCCACCGGTGGTATAGAGATCCGTGAGCCTCAAGGAAGCAACCAAGCTGCTCGCCTTTCTCTCCATGAAGGTACAAGCAAGGGCAAGGTCAAGGGCAAGGAGATCACCCATGACACTCCTAGAAAGAGCAGGAAGTCTGGAGCATCCTCAAGCTCCAGCCGTGCCTAGCTCCGAGGTACCACACACAACCTTATAAATACATGCATTTTTTTCATTTTTTGCTTTGTGTTTTGTCTCCTCTTGAATTTGTTTGCCACTGAGACGGTGTCATTCAAGTTTGGGGGAGAGTGTGTGTTATTTGACATGTTTTATTTGGATCTTATTTTAAGTTATCATACTTAAGTCATCATGCATCATCTAAGGCATAGAAAAGTACCAAAAAAAATCATAAAAGTTTTTTAAAAAAATTCAAAAAAATCATGTAGCTTGCATTTGCATTGTTAAACATTTTAGGATTGAGTCTAGAATTTTAATCATTAAGGTTGTTTGCATTTGCATAAGGAGCACAAGTTTTTCTTGAAAAGTGTTTTAAGCTCATGAATTGTTTCAAGGCCCTAGTTAGTAGTTCTTTGATGCATTGTTCACACTTTGAAAGTAAGCTCTAACCATATTTGGATCATTTGTTTTGATTTTCGTGGCTTAAGCTGAACATTCATGAATTGAATCCATTCCTATCAAGTGAGAACCTTAATTTGAATCTTTGAATTATCATACTTATACATTTGAAAAAAGATACATGGATCACTTATACATATTTAGGCTTTCTTTTTCTCTTTTCACCACTCTCTTGTAAGCCTGAATAGAACTCCTCACCTTGACCTCTATCCTCCTTTCAAGCCAATTTTCTTGTGTGACATCTTTGTGAGGCCTTGTTTTCAGTTTGAACTTGGCATAAAGTGTTAGGTTTAGGCAACATGATTAGGCTCTCATATGATTGCTAGCTTTGTATTTTGAAGCTAGTTTTAGGCTAAGTTTGGAGGCGGGGATTCAATGGTGTTGTTGCTTTTGTTTATTTGTTTTTGGTTTGAAAAGTGTTGGTATTGAGAATTTGAAATAAAAGAGATTGATGGTTTTAAGTGGTGGTCTTGTACTGTTTTTAAAATAAAAGCTCAGTTTCAAAAGAAAAGAAGGTAGCTCACAAAAAAAAGAAAAAAAAATCAGAAAAAGAAAAAAGCCAAAAGGCCAAATGCTTAAAAGAAAAAAAAAATATAAGAGAAAAGAGCTACCAAAAGTAAAAGAATATAGCTTAAATGTTTGTGTTTGATCACCACTAGCCGTAAGAAGAGTAAAGATGTTTTATGTTTTTGTGGGTTAAGCTTGGCGCCTAGCCTTGTTGATGTGGGTAGTCTTTAGGAGGGTGAGTGAGCTTAAAGAGAAAGAAAAAAATGAGAGAGGGTTTTAGGATCATTGTTAGTGTATATGGGTAGATGAGAGTCTAGTCATGTATCCATCAATTGCCTTTACTTTTAGCATTATGCATAAGTTCATTCTTTTTTTAGATAACCCATTGCTTGATATACCCACTTAAATGAGATCATTTTTATCTCATAACCTTTGTCCCTAAGCCAAATGTATTCGTTTTTAAAATGCATAAGTGTGATTCACGGTTTGATCTTAATGAATGTTAAAGGTTAGGATTCTTGGATTGTTTGGAATAAGAGAGTCATGATTTGAGATTCAATATGTGATGAATATGGCTAAGTTCTTTGGAGTATGAGTTTGTGCATTGCATCTTAGAATTGAAAACTAGAACCATTGAATTGACTCATTTGAAAAACACTTGTCAAGGAATTTGAGCCCCCATTTTTAAAACCTCTCTTCCTTTCTTGGATTTTGTTTGCTTAAGGGCAAGCAAAAGGCAAGTTTGGGAGAGTTGATAAACTCATATATTTCGCATATTTAGCATGCATTTAGGTTAGTTTTCACGCATACATCTCTCTTTTTAGGCTAATTTGCACCATTTGACTCATTTTAGGTCCTAAGTGCACTTTGCATTAACATTTGCATATTTCATGCATTCTTGCTTCATATTCAGGTTGTTTTGGACACTCTGGATCTATGGAGGTTGTGTGGACGTGCTAAGGATCGAGAGAAAGCTTATGGACACTCGGGAGAACTCAGCCATTCAGCAAAGGAACCGGGATCAAGGTGTGGATCGAGCTAGGTAGGTCGATCTAGATGAGATCGACCAGAAGATCGAGTGACTCAAGTCGTTTCAAGAAGGAGGATCGAGACCAAGATCGACCAAGGTGATCGATCGTGAGTACAGACGTGGACTAAGCCATGCAGAACGAGAAGCCAGAACAAGCTCACGACTCGATCATCCTAAGATCGAGTAGAAGATCAAAGAAAGTACTCGATCCATCCAACCGAATCGACTTGAAGATCGAGCAAAGACAGCCGATCCACGAAGAAGATCGAGCTAGAGATCGATCACCCAAGTCGATCTCTAGAACCTTATCCGGACAGCTCACTTTTGGCATGTAGTGAGGGAACCATTTTCTTGTTTTACCCTATTTTGGGATCGGGAGAGAACAATAGATATTGTCTCCCTCTTGTTTTAGTTTTCCATCTTATCTTTTTATGCCTTAGCCGCCATTGTTATACTTTTAAGCGTTTCTTGTTTTTGAACCTTAACCTTGCTTAATCTAAGTATTTTTCTTAATCGCTCTTCTTGCTTAATAGTTTAATCATGCTTATCTTTCTTAGCTTTGCATTTTCGTGTGTTTTAGCCATGTGTAGTGAGTAGATTTCCTTGGGTTTAAGGTTGGGGCGATTTAAGGGGTTTAAGGGTTTAAGCTTTGGTCTTTTTCTTGTTCTTAATCTTTTCTCTTCTTGGATTTGGGGTCTTAATGCTTATAAAGTCTTGGAAAAGATCTTTATGATCTCAGGGCTTTTCTTACCTTGACCAGATTCATAAATCCCTTAAAGCCAAATCCAAGAGACTAGCTCATCCTTTTCCAAACGCTATGGATGCTTAGAGAGCTAGTTAGGCCAATATTTGAGATCTTTGCTTAATGTTCTTTGACCCATCTTTCCACTACACGCCATAGGTTAGGAGGAAGGGTTGAGGAAAGGGGTTATATCAAACGCCATGGATGATCCTAGCTTAAGTTTCTCAAGGCTTAGAGATAGCTCATCAAATGAGTAGATCTATGTTTTCAAACCAAAAGCTTGAATCTTGAACCCTCTTAAACATGACCCTCAACCTTGGATCCTCTTTTAGCATTTAAAAACTCAAGTTTATCGTTTCTTAGTCATAAAGTTTGCATCTTTAGTCTTAAAAGTCATTGTTCTAAGTTGCTAGAAATTCTCTGCTTTTCTGCCTTTAGATCTCGATTTTTAGTATTTAGTAGTTTTGCATTTTAAATTCTCAGTATTCTTCTAGTAGTTCTTAACCTTTCAGAGGGATTTTTAAAATAGTTTTCATAGTCATTTGGTACTTGCATTTAGTTTTCATTGAATTTCTTATCCATTTACCTGAATCTGCTTAGCTTTGCATTGCTCTTGCATTCTTAGTGCCTTTCATCAACCTAGGCTGGATTGACACCTCTTGCACTATACTACATCATAAACATGTGCATTAGGCTTTGATTTAAACCCCTAAAATCCTGTTTATCAGTTGTCCATGTCAAAACTCATGACAACATCACCAAAATCAAGTTTATCTTCCCCTTTCTCACATCAATGATGGCACCAGATGTAGCCAAGAATGATCTTTCTAGAATAAAAGGATCTGTAGGTTCCTCTTCATATTCCAAAACCACAAAGTCTGTGAGAATCAAGCAGCCTTCAATCTTAATGGGAACATCTTCTAAGACACCTTTTGGGGTCCTTGTTGATTGATCAGCTAGGATAAGAGAGATCCCAGCTGGCTTGAAATCAGTCATTCCAAGTCTAGCAGCAACAGAGAAAGGCATCAAGTTGATTCTTGAACCTAGATCACAAAGAGATTGAGGAAACCTTTCTGTTGAGATTGAGTAATTCAGCACAAAGTTTCCTGGATCTGGTAACTTCTCTAGAATCATGCGCTGAATCATAGCACTGACTTGTTCAGAAACAATCACCTTCTTCTTATTCTTTGGAACTGTTCCCAAGAGAACTGCACAAATATCTCTTGTAAGCAATGCTCCTTCCTCAAGACTTATACCATTCACAACCATTTTCTTGACATATCTTCTCAGTGCAGGTGAAAGCTTGACTGCATCAACTGGGGGTAGCTCAACTATCATCTTATCTATCATTGCCTTGCATCTGGCTTCTTCGATCTCATGTTTAGAGTTCCTAGGGGCTCTTGGGTAAGGAATCTTAGGCTGGTACACTCTCTCTGCAGCTAGTTTGGGAGTTTCAGGAAGATTTGGCTCTGTTCGTGAAGGGTGTCGATCGACATCAGTAGGTGGGTGTCGATCGACACTGATATCTGTTGTTAGTGTCGACGGTTCATATTGGTCAGTGTCGGCCCTGGTCGATAAGCCTTCGTCAGAGCTCGAAAATTTGCGAACTTCTACTGGTATCTGATCGACACCCTTCCTTGGTGTCGATTGACACTGCCTCTGATACAGCAATATCGTCTTTTTCAAACTTTTCAAGTCCCACGAAATTCTCTGCACTTCTCACCATGATGCCATTGACATGACGCCTGGGGTTGGTATCAGTCTTTCCAGGAAGAAAACCTTCTTGTCTCTTGATAGATTCAACAGTTTGGGCAACTTGAGAATCCAATTTCCTGACATGGGTGTTCAAAGACTCAAATTTCTCATTCAAATCAGTGTACAAGGCATCAATCTTCCCATTGAAGTCTACAGTGATCTTCTGCTGACCCTCTAACAGCTGTTCAAGAATGTCTTCCATATTATTTGAAGCTGATAGTGCAGGTGGTGACTGATAAGAAGAGGACCCATAGTTCCTAGTGAAATTGTTGCTCTGAAAAGGCTTCTGGTAAGAGGAACCAAATCCTTGCTGATTGATAAACCTTTGACCTTAAAAACCAGCTCCATTGATGAAGTTAACAGCTTCTTCCTCAGCTGGTTCGAATTGCTCCACTTCAGCATCATACTAAACAAACTTCTTCCCCACAAAATGGTTTTGAACAGAGTCCGGCTTAGCCTTCATCTCAGCAGTAAACTGATTGTTCCCTGCATTCCCAGCCATCTTCTGTCTCCCAAAATCTGCATTCTTGGTAATATTGCTAGATGCCAAGTTCTCAATCAATGTGATTGCATCTGCTGGGATTCTAGTGTTGAATTTCCATTGCTTGCAGCATCCAAAGCCATCTGGTACCTCCAATCAATGCCTTTAAAGAAGATACCCAACAACTGCACCTTATTGTAGCCATGATGTGGGCATTCTCTCTGATATAGCTTGAACCTCAGCCATGCTGTCTTGAAAGCTTCAGTAGGACCTTGAGAGAAGGAAGTAATTTTCATCCTCAACTCTTCTGATCTTGCATCATCATAAAAGTTGCTGAGAAAAGCGCTCTTGGTATCCTACCAAGTGGTCAAAGAGCCAGGCTCTAATTGTTTCAGCCAATGAGCTGCATCTCCTCCCAAAGAGTAGGGGAAAAGCTTGCAGAATAAGAAATCATTGCTGACTCTATTGGCTTTAACAATAATATCGTCTTCTTTAAACTCCTGAACCTCCTCGAATTTTTCTGCACTTAGACTCTTCTTCTGAATTGGTTGCAGATTTCTTCCTCTCCTAAATGTGATGGCATTAACGTGATGCCTCAGGTTTGTATCAGTTCTTCCTGGAAGAAATCCCTCTTGTCTTTTGATAGACCCAACAGCCTGTGAAACCTGAGTATCCAAATGTTTGACATGGGTATCCACAGCTTCGATTTCCCATTCAAATATTGGTAAAGAGCATCAATCTTGTCATTGAAGTCGATCGTGATCTTCTGATGACCCTCCAGATCTGTTCAAGCAGAGACTCCATCTTACTACTTGCTGATGGTGCAGATGGTGATTGGTAAGAAGAGAAACCATAGTTCCTTGAAAAGATGTTGCTCTTATATGGTTTATGTTATTCAGTCTTCTGAAATTGAGGTTTTGGAGCATAACCAAAAGAATTCTGATTTCCAGTGAAGCTGCTTCTCTGATTGTTCCCACTGAATTCTCTGTTTCCCTGCTAATTTCCAAACCTTTGCCCCTGAAAACCAGCCCCATTGATGTAGTTGACATCTTCTTCCTCAAACTCTTCAACCGGCTCAAATGTCTCAACTTCTTCAGCAAACTGAACTGACTTCTTACCCACCAGAAGGCTATGAAAAGTGTCTAGCTTAGCCTTCACTTCTGCAGCAAACTGATTGTTATCAATATTTCCAACTAGCTTTTTCCTCTCAAAATCAGCATTATTGGTACTATTACTAGATGCAAAGTTTTCAATAAAGGTGATGGCATCAGCTGGGAATCTGGTGTTGAAATTCCCATTGCTAGCAGCATCTAGAGCCATCTGGTACCTCCAGTCAACACCTTTGAAGAAAATGCCCAGCAGGTGTACCTCATTGAAACTGTGATGTGGGCAGTCCCCCTGGTATGATCTGAACCTCAACCATGCAGTCTTGAAGGCTTCAGTTGGTCTTTGAGAGAAAGAGGCAATTTTCGTTCTCAGCTCTTCTGACCTTGCATCGCCATAAAAGTTGTTGAGGAATGTGTTCTTGGTGTCCTCCCAAGTGGTCAGTGAACCAGGTTCTAGCTATTTCAGCCAGTAAGATGCATCTCCTCCAAGAGAGTATGGGAACTGTAGCATCCGTATCCGAGAAATCTGAAATGACCGAGGCCGGACAGGAGGTTATCTGAAGAAACGTGAGTTCAGTCAAGTGAGAAATCCGAATGAATGGGAGGTTCAGATTATAGTCGAGTGATGACTGAGAAATAGTCGGAGGATGGCCGGGCTGGCCGAGCAGGATGGACCATATCCAAGAGAAAAACGGTTTTGTCAGAGTAAAAGTGGACTATGACAGGGAAAAAGGAAATTAATTGAGTAAAAATGGGTTGGGCCCGTGGGCCGTGAATTTGGTCAGATAAAAATTAGTTCCTTGGGTGGATGGTCGAGCGGTATGAGCAATAGGCGAGAGAAATCAAAGCTGACAGGGATAAACCCAACTGGAACTGGGAGACGTTAGCTATAACCGGGTCACCTAGGTTTTGCGAGTATAAAAAGAGGATTTTGAGACTTTTCTCAGGGGAGCCGCACTATTTGGAAGAAATAGAGCGAGAGAAAGAGAGATCAGTCGAGAGATTACCCGAGAGAATCTGAGTATCTCGTGAGTTAACCATGAGAGATTGAACATTCATCGTATGATTTCGACTATCATCGAGAGATCAGGAGTTCTGTTTGAGTTTCCGACGATCCGATACGACCATTTGTTCTGAATTGGTTGTTTTCCAAGGGAATAACCGAGTTTATTTGTGGAGTTATGAGCGGATCGTGAGATATCCGAGAGCACATTGATTCGTCTGAGAGAATCTGGTAAGTGTTCGGATATTTTTGTTAGTGCCGAGTTACCGTCGGGTAACGTCGGACTAATCGTTCTGTTTTGTACTGTTTCCGAGGGAATACAGAGTCTTGCTCGAGAAAAAGTGCATGGGTTGAGAGATAGCCGAGAGGAGTTAGGATTTCACCGGAGCAGTCGGAGCGATAGCCAAGAAATCACAAGTGTATCCGACTATCTTTGTTTCTGATCGATTAATCACCAAGTTTCATCCGACTGAAACGTTTATCTATGTGTCTAAGGTGAGTGCGTGACTGTGGTCTGTATCTAGGATCGTTGGATTGCTAGGTTATTCGATTTTCATTGATTGCTTGTGTAACTTAGTGGTTTATGCTTAGCAAGGTCAATGTTTGTGTGATTGTGAATGGTTAAGTGTGAACCGTGATGAATACATGATGTCTAACTAGCTTGTATGATAGCCGGATCGAGTCTCTTGCTTAGGGGATGTGTGATCCTCGCCAGAGCAGAACCAAGTCCTGATCCGCGAGTTAGGGTAGACGATCACTGTTTTTTCTATGCTTGCTTTCTAAGTGATCATGCGAATTGTATAACTGATGGTATGATTGCGTTTCTGGTACTGGCTAAGGTGTTATGGAATAACCGTATTCACTAAGTATTTATCAAATACTTATGCTTCTCTTTTTGAGTGTGCAGGTAATGTGATTGTCGAGGACAAGTAGTCTTGAAGGCGGACATGGAGGCAGTGAAGAGAAGGGGTGGATTAGGACCGGGTTTTGGGATTTTATGTTTTGAATATTCTGTCTAAGTACTTTGATGTTAGTGCTTTCTGAGTCAAATCGAATTTGGCTTAGTTATAGTTTGATTATGAACCTCTGTAGTTATAGTTTGATTATGAACCTCTGTTAAACGATTTGGATCTGATTTATTATACTTTAAACGATTTGGATATGATTTATTATGCAATGAGAATGGATGTCTTTTTTATTAATTGAACTTGTTTAAGTTAAATGGTTGGGTCCTCACAAGTTGGTATCAGAGCATGGTCAGTTCTTGGACAGTTCATTAGCATAGTTGGGTTAGAGTCTATCCACCTTCTCACTGCCAAGTCTCGCAGTTTGTTGTTTTGTAGAATGTGGAATTCTTGTATGAGGTTAGCTTCGGGCTAACCGGTTTTTCTGTTTGCAGATGGCGCCGAGAAAGAGGAATACGAGAGCACAAATGAATGGTGTTGAGGTCACCGAGAGTTCTGGAACTGGAAATGTCGTCGGGGACCAGCAAGAGAATTCGGCTGTGAATGCGGCAGCGGCAGCAGCTAATGCGGGAAACATGGCAGGGAATGCCATGGGAGCACAACCGGATAGTTTAGAGGCTGTCTTGGGGTTGTTGGCTCAAGTGTTGGAGCGTTTAACAGTTGTTGCGCCTGCTCCGGCAGTGGCACCACAAGTGGTGGAACCAGAATTTCCCGATGGAGTTGGTGAAACGGATCAGGCTGTGGTGATTTTGTCTTACCTCAAGGTTCTGGATCATATGGGGAGGCTAGGAACCAAGTTCTTTGATGTAAGTTCTGCGCCTATTGAGGCTGATGAATGGAGGATGAGACTGGAACTTCGAGTCTATTCGTTGTCCTGAATGTTACAAGAAGTATATAGTTGTGCATTACTTGGAAGGTCATACACACATCTGGTGGAAGGAAATCATCGGGCGTTTGGTGAATCTGAACTGTTTATATGAGACGTTCTCTGCGATGTTTCAGAGTAAGTAAAATGGTTTGGCAACTTAGATATTATTAATTTTTCTTCTATTCCTGCTTTAAAAACATTTCCTCTTTCAGCTTTGCTTTGTAAGAACTAGTTTGATTTAGTGAATTTCTGCATTTGCCTCTAACCTATTCTTGCTTATTCTGCTTTCTAATCATGTTTAACCATTATTTCTCCTTTGAATCTGTGGTTTTAATTATGGCTAGTTAGTAGTCTTATTTAGGGTTTGAGATGGGATAGATTAGAGGGGTTTTAAGATTAGATTAGTGATGTCTTATGCTTAATATGATTTTTTCTCTCTATTAGATGTGTTTAACACTAGATAAGTGTTTGATGAAATGCTGAAATGAGTCTTTTAGAGGATTTGTTCTCTTAGCCTAAGGAATTAGATGTCTAAGGTGTATTTTGGCTTTATAGGATTGGAGTTCTATTTTAAATGCTTGCTGATCATGTGTTTGAGTAAATGAATTTGTCTTGAATATGTGCTTAGCAAAGTGATTAGTATCAAGGAATTGAGCTAGTTATAAATGTTAATCATATGCTTAGAAGATAGCATAGTTTGAATGGTTTTGAAGCATCACTAGTTTAGTTCTAGTCCCCTTATAGTCAATAACCCCCATCTTAGATCCTTGCTTTAATTTATTTGAATTTCCTGCTTTAAATCTGTGTTGCTTAGTCTTGTTTAGTTTGATCACAACTGCTTTCTTGAATTTGGCTTGACTTAAGTGAGCTACTGCATTCTTAGTGTCTTATGAACTCAGATGGATTGACACCTTTCATACTACAATGACATGAGTGTGTTAGGATATGAATAGCATAAAATCCCGTTATCATATTGGCGCTGTTGCCATATGGGTTTAGTTTAAGCATTAGGATTTGTGGATTGCTCGAGATTAAGCTGCTATTTTCTGTTTGTTACTAATTTGCAAGTTTTCTCTTCCTCTTATAGGTGTCTGTACTTGAGGTCTAGAGGAAATCAAAACCTGCTGGATTATGAACACAACATTCTGCAAGTGGAGAGAGCATTAAAGGCAGAAAGGGAAAGAGAAAGACTGCAGAGGTTTCATCAGCTCAACATGGAGCATGGTATTGATGTTCAGTGATTTCAGAGACCACCAGGAGCACAAGGTGTTCAGGGAGTTGCTGGTGTTCAGGGACAGCAAGGAGTCCAAGGTAAGCTAGATCAGAGAGGACCAGCACATGCTGCACGCCCAATGAGGCCCATTGGTGCTGGTGATGCTCCTAACGCATATAACAACAGGACAGGTATCATCCCTCCACCAGTGCAGAACAACAACTTCAAAATTTAGTCTGGTTTGATCTAAATGGTTCAGAACAACAAGTTCCATGGTTTGCCTTTGGAAGATCCCTTGGACCACTTAGAAAACTTTGACAGATTATGCTCCCTCACTAAAATCAATGGTGTTAGTGAAGATAGCTTTAAGTTGAGGTTCTTCCCATTCTCTCTAGGAGATAAGGCTCACCAGTGGGAAAAGAACTTGCCTCAAGGGAGTATCACCAGCTGGGATCAGTGTAAGAAAGCATTCCTCTCAAAGTTCTTCAGCACATCTAGGACTGCAAGAATCATGAATGAAATTTATAGGTTCTCCCAAAGAAGCAATGAGTCCTTTGGAGAAGCATGGGAGAGATTCGAAGGCTTCACTCTTCAGTGCCCACATCATGGGTTCTCAACTGAATCACTGCTGTGTACACTATGCAGAGGCGCTCTCCATAAGATCAGGATGCTACTTGATACTGCAAGTAATAGAAACTTCCTCTCTAAGGATAAAGGTCTAGAGCTTGTTGAAAAATTAGCTCAGAGTGATGGCAATTGCAATGAAAATTTTAACAGAACTCAAAGAGGAGAAGAGGGCCATACAAAGAAGGAGTTAGAGTCCACAAGAAGAGAGCTGAAGGAGCTAAAGTCAAGGCTTGACAAGTTGCTTCAGGTGCAACACAAGGAGCTAAATTTTGTTGGTGAAATGATTGAGATGCCAAGTGAGGAAGAACTTCAAGTGGAAGAGATGAACTATGTGGGTAATCAGGGAGGCTAGAACAACAATTTTGGCAACTTCAGGCCTAAACCCAATCTCTCTTACAGAAGCAACAATATTGCTAATCCCCAAGATCAGGTTTATCCTCCACAACAACCTCAAAGGAACCAACAAAGACCCTTTGTACCTTTCAACCAAGGCTATGCTCCAAGGAATAACTTCCAAGGCAACTTCCAGCCAAAGCAGTTCGCCCCTCCTGGTTTCTCACAAGGTCAGGCCAGCTCTTCTAATACCAATGATGTCGAGATGAAAGGGATGCTGCAACAACTCCTTCAAGGCCAACAAGCTACAAATATGGAGATCACAAAAAAGTTTGTTGAGGTTTATAACAGAATGGACTCATTCCATGTGGAGATCTCCAACAAGTTTGATGGGTTGGCTGCAAGAGTGAAGACACTTGAGAACAACAAGGGCATTGCTGGCCCTAAAACTCAAGGCAAACTTCCTGGAAAACCAGAAGCTAATGCTAAGGAGTTTTGCAATGCCATAGCTACTGAAGAAGATAATCTCTTAGCTGAAGAGGAGGCTGTCATTGAAGATTTCCTTTCATTGCTCAATGAGGACACTGAACTTCCGAGTGGGGGAGAGGAGTTTTTGTCAGCTGACGCCAAAAAAGAGGATACAAAGGTAGAGTCTCTTGAAGCAGCAGCCACTAAGGAAGAGGAGAAGAGTAGGACATTTGGTAAGGTTCAAGCTGAGAAAGAAACTGGAATCTATGATCATTCTCCTTATAACCCAGCTCTCCCTTCTCCTGGAAGGTTTAAGAAACAGCTTCTGGATAAGTACACCTATCTCTACGCCAGCCAGATGAAGCTTAGAGGTCTAGATGTTGGAAAAGAGCTGAAAAAAATCATTGCCAAGACTGAGGTATTGCGATGACCATCGATGTCGTAATTTGCGACCGAGTTGCGATATATTTTGTGTTTCTGGAAAATCCTTCGCAAAGGCGTTGCAAAATTACGACTACACCTCGCTGTCGCAAATTTCCGATGCAAATCGGCTGTTTTCTTGTAGTGTGAACTTGAGGTCTAGATGCAATCAAAACCTGCTGGATTATCAACACAACATTCTACAAGTGTAGAAAGCATTAAGAGCAACATGGGAAAGAGAGAGACTGCAAAGGTTTCATCAGCTCAACATGGAGCATGGTATTGATGACCAGCGATTTCAGGGACTACCAATAGCACAAGGTGTTGAAGGAGTTGCTGGTGTGCAGAGACAACAAGGAGTCAAAGGTGAGCAAGGTCAGAGAGGACCAGCACATGCTGCACGCCCTATGAGGGCCATTGGTGCTGGTGATGCCCCTAACGCCTATAACAACAGGACAGGTATCATCCATCCACCAGTGCAGACAACAACTTCGAAATCAAGTCTGGTTTGATCTCTATGGTTCAGAACAGTAAGTTACATGGCTTGCCTTTGAAGGATCTCTTGGACCCTCTTGACAAGTTTGACAGACTCTGCTCTCTCACCAAGATCAATGGTGTTAGTGAAGACAGCTTTAAGTTGAGGCTCTTCCCATTCTCTCTAGGAGATAAGATGCACCAGTGGCAGAAGAACTTACCCCAAGGGAGTATCACAAGATGGGATTAGTGTAAGAGAGCATTCTTGGCCAAGTTCTTCTCTACTTCAAGGACTGTTAGAAACATGAATGAAATCTCTGGTTTTGCTCAAAGGAATAATGAGATTTTTGGTAAAGCATGGGAAAGGTTCAAAGGGTACACACTTCAGTGTCCACACCATGGGTTTTCACAAGCTTCACTTCTCTCCACTTTATACAGAGGCGCTCTCCTAAAGATCAGAATGCTCTTGGATACAGCATATAATGGTAACTTTCTGTCTAAAGATGTTGATGAGGGAATGGAATTGGTTGAGAATCTAGCACAATCTAATGGGAATTACAGTGAGGAGTTTGATAGAACTCCTAGAAGTGCTAAGGATGAGCTAAAATACAACAAGAAGTAGATCAAAGCTCTTCATGAGAAGATTGATCAGTTGCTAAAGGAAAGGAAGGAAGTAAACTTTGCTGGAGACTTGGTTCAGCTTGAAGACCAGGAAGCATGCCAAGTTGAGGAGATGAACTATCTTGAAAATCAGAGGGGATACAACAACAACTATGGCAACTACAGGCCTAACCAAAACCTCTCTTACAGAAGCAACAATGTTGCTAATCCCCAAGATCAGGTTAATCTTCCACAACAGCCTCAAGGGAACCAACAAAGATCCTTTGTACCTTTCAACCAAGGCTGTGCTCCAAGGAATAACTTCCAAGGAAATTTTCAGCAAAAGCAGTTTGCTCCTCCTGGTTTCTCACAAGACCAAGCCAGCTCTTCTAACACCAATGATGCTGAGATGAAAGGGATGCTGCAACAACTCCTTCAAGGCCAACAAACTACAAATATAGAGATCACAAAGAAGTTTGTTGAGGTTCACAACAGGATGGACTCATTCCATATGGAGATATCTAACAAGTTTGATGGGTTGGCTGCAAGAGTGAAGACACTTGAGAACAACAAGGGCATTGCTGGCCCTAAAACTCAAGGCAACTTTCTGGAAAACCAGAAGCTAATCCTAAGGAGTTTTGCAATTCCATAGCTACTGAAGAAGAGACTCTCTTAGCTGAAGAGGAAGCTGTCATAGAAGATTTTCTTTCATTGCTCAATGAGGACATTGAACTTCAGAGTGGGGGAGAGGAGTTTTTGGCAGCTGACGCCAACAAAGAGGATACAAAGGAAGAGTCTCTTGAAGCAGTAACCACTAAGGAAGAAGAGACGAGTAGGCCACTTAGGACTGTTGAAGCTGAGAAAGAAACTGGAATCTATGATCTCTCTCTACAAGCCAGCTCTACCTTTTCCTAAAAGGTTTAAGAAACAACTCATGGATAAGTACACCACTCTCTATGCCAACCAAATGAAGCTCAGAGGTCTAGATGTTGAGAAAGAGCTGAAAGAAGCCATAGCCAAGACTGAGGTATTGAACATCAAGAAGCTTAGAGATCCTGGATGCTTCACTCTCCCTTGTGAACTAAAAGGGAAGATGTTCAGGAGTTGTCTTTGTGACTTAGGTGCAAGCATCAACTTGCTTCCCTCCACTACAGCTAAGGCGTTGGGCTACACTTCATTCTAGGAGAGCAATGCGTCCTTCACCATAGAATATGGGACAGTAAAGATACCTCTAGGAGCCCTTAAAGATCTGCCCATGATGATTGAAGGAGGGATTATCCCAACAGATTTTCTGGTCCTAGATGTTGATGGAAAGATCAAGAATGCTATCATCTTATGCAGACCCTTCTTAGCTTCAGCTGGAGCAGTTTTTGCTGCAAAAGAATGCATAATAAAGCTGAGAATAACCAAGGAGAAAGTGCTAAAGTTTGACTCCAAAGGGAACAAGCTAGATGATGAGCAAGCTTTCTCAATGGAGGTTAAGCATTGGCCTGAGTTTGATGGCTATGTAGGAGCAAGCTTTGATGGAAGATCTCTGTCCCTGTTGTTTACCGATCCCACTGAAGAGGAGGTCCTCGAAGTGGGTAGTTCTGATGCTGTGAATGAAATCTTGTTGGGTCCTATGGAAGATGGAGTGGTTTTGAGACCCTTTGGCTATAAGGATGGTGAAGTTTGCTACAAGATGAAGCAAGAGGGAAGGTCTAAGCCTTTTGCAGTGCTGAAGATTGATGGAGTCGCCAAGAGAGTCAGAGGAAGCAAAATCACACAAATGAGTTCTAAGACTCCTGCCCTTTCCACAGCTAAGGAGCTGAAGAAAGTCAAGCTAAGTGATTCTAAACAAGCGCACTTGGGAGGCAATCTCATGGTATCCTTGTACATAGTTTTGCATTTCTATGTTTTTTATATTTATATGGGTGTTTTTAAGCGTCCTTAGTAACCAGGTTTAAGCTGAGTGAAGAGGAACCAAGCTTCGAAGAAGGAAGGAGGCGAAGAAGCGTTAATATCGACCAGCATATCGGCCAGATCACGTCGATACAGTTCATATCGAGCGGTGTATCGAGGTGCCAGGTCGATACAACACAAACATGTGTATATCGAGCAACGTATTGACATAGGACACCGATATGCCTTAACTGAGAGGATAAAAGGCGATTAATTGCCCTTGTTAAGGCATATAGAGGTGCATATCAATGTCCCATGTCGATACACCTTGACAGGCGAATGACAAGATGCTATTCAGCATAAGTTAAAGTGTATCAATCATGATATCGAGGTACTAGTCCGATATGCAATATTGCATGATCATACCGAGCTACATATCAAGCTGTCTAGCTTGATATTGGACAGCTAAGGGTCATCATTGGACTATGTATCGAGATGATGGAAGTCGATACAAGAGGTGTAATGCAATATCGACATGCATATCGGTCGATACAACGGCCCAGACATCCGATATAGGCATAAATTTGAATCCTTCCCCTTCCCAAGCATGAGTGGGACCTCTCTTTGGCACTCCTTGTCCCCTTGCTCCCCACAAAAAGATTCTCCAACCCTCTATATAAACTAACCCCACACTTCTCACTTTCATTTTTCTAGTTTACAATCACAAAATTTTGAAATCTTTAGTTTCTTAAGTGCCTAAGAGAGCCAAACCAGTTCAGGTAATGTTTCTTAGCTTTTTACATGTTTAAAATTTGTTTTATTCACTTAAGAACTTTATTTTGTTAAGTGGTTGCATGCTTGATTTATAATTATTGCTTTTTAGTTAGTTTGTTTCTTTTGCATGGTGAATTAACTGTTTTTTTACTTTTGAAGCACTTAGATTAATAGTTACTTTCTTGTCATGCTTTGCATTAGCATTTTAATCCACTTGTTTATCACCATGCTAGGATCTATTTTTTTCAATTTCTAGTTAATTTTTGTTTAAAAATCCTTTGCATGTATTACTTATTTAGTTGCATCACAACTGACAGAGGTTTATTTTTAAGTAAATAAACTCCTCATTTTCTAATTGTTAGCAATATTGAGCTTTGTCTTTTGTTCATTCCTTGGTTCTGATTTCTCTTTTGAGAATTTGTTTTAGGTACCATGGGAAGGACAAGAAGAAGTGGAGCAAACAAGGAAGTTGAGAAGCAAGAGAAAGCAAAGGGAAAGGCTAAGGAAGTAGGAGTCCAAGTGCTAAGGCCCAAGGAAAAAAGAAAGCTGATGTTGGCGCTTATGAGAAGGCTACTCAAAAGAAGAAAGGCACCACTCCAGCTCAAAGGAAGCTTTATGACAAGCTGCAAAATGTGGATGTGAGACCAACAAGGTATTTCCATGTGCCATCTCTAAAGGCCTTGGGACTCTATGAGGACTGTTCTTCTATGCTTGAAACAATGGAGCTCACAAAGATGGTGGGAACTCCTTATTTAGCCAACAAGGACCAAGTGCTTCAATTCTTTGCAAGCTTTGAAGTGACTTTTTATGAACCAGGAGAAGAGACTACAAAAGAAGATGGTGATGGCTTCATCACTTTCAGAGTTTCCAAGACCAACTATAGGTTGTCCTTCTCAGCAATTGAAGATGCTTTTGGGTTTTCCTATGGAAGCTCTAGAGGCCAGAATCTGGGGGTGAGCAAAGAAGAAATGAACAGCATTTGGGAGCATGTGGCTAAGGGTGTTTTCAAGCCAGGAAGAAGCAAGGCTTCTTTGATCAGAAATCCAGCAATCAGATATGTGCACAAAGCATTGGCGCATACTCTCTTTGCAAGAAAGGAAAGTGACACTGTTGAAGGTGGAGAATGGGAGCTCATTGATCAAAGTCTTCTTTCTTTGACATTCTGCTTCATCACTATCCTCACAATCCGAGTTTGGAGGAATATCCTCAGAATTGCAGTGATCTTTTTCATCAACAAAGCCTGTTATATTCTCCTTAACCAAAGCCTCCATCTCACACATCTCATCCTCTCCACCCATATCATTACCATGAGCCTCATCCCCACCACCGGTACCATTAGTTCGAGTCCCATCTCCATTGCCTTCCTGATCATCAACATCATCTCTTAATAAAAATGTAAAGCATTCTTGTCTAAGAAATATCTTCACACATTTTCTGAAAATTTTGATCACCATCACACAAAAAGTTTAGCTCTCCAAAGTTCTTATAAGGCATTTTATACCAGATTTTTTGGACATACAAGCTTAAACCTAATCCACCGATCACATCCATAAACAAAGCTTTTGGCTCGTCACCGATGGTTTTCATCTCACCACCAACGTAAGTAGTTGTGATACTTGATTTGTGAAACTTTCCATTGTAATACATATTGAATAATATCTCTGGAGGGTTGAAACAACGAATAATTAGCCATGAATTTATCCATATTATAATTCTCCATAGTCAAATTTCCAGAATTGAATTCTCCATTATTTTTTTAACCATCAAGAGCAAAATTAAGTTATTGTATGTTTTAGACTAGTCAGTTAATTGAGATATGATCTGAACATAATTCAATTGTTTAGGTATAAAAAAGTTGATTTTCCGTGTTTTGTTGGAGAATAATTCTCAAAACAATTTTATTTTCTATTTTTTATAAATTTATTTAAAATTGGTTTTATTAAATTTACAATTTTTAAAAATCATAATTTTCAAACATTGAAATCGTCTGGAATGGATTCGTCATGACTCCCTCAGGATTCTTTGCCTATCTGTGAACTCATTGGGAATAAGCACGTCAAAAAGTCGTTGGGAATGGGTCTGTAAAAATCTGTCAGCATTCTTTGCATGCCGGTGAGCCAGTCAGGATTTTAGTCTGTCGGTAAGTCATCGGTATTTTTAATGCTGATTTTCCAGCCATTTATTAACTGCATTATCTTTGCCTTCGGAATCCCATTAGTTTTTTTCTGATGTTGTTGATTCCGTTGAGAATTCTTGATGGATTCCCGACAACATTTTAGTTCTCATAGTCTAGACCTGATTATTACTTTTTTCCATCAGGATCCTGTGAAAAAGACAATTTCCTGACGAAATCTTGATGGTTTTTCATTAAGAATTTAAGCTATTTCTTGTAGTGGTATGGTATCCAAATTCGAACACAGATTAAATTATCTCAATCAATACTACAAACCCAAATTACAAAAGTTTAGATCAAAATGTTTAGGCAAAACCAGAGCTCCGTCAATGACACTATCGAGCCACATTGGCGATACCTTCGACAAATAAAACTGTTTGTTTATCACGGGAAAACTCTAAATGTTTGCTTCAATTGTAAATAAGAAATCTTGGATTCACCCTAAAGATAGCCACGACAACTTCTCAAATACTTTAAAACATTGAGAGACATTTTTTTAAGATCTAAGAGAACCTAAAAATTTGAGAACTCAAGCCATTGAGCTGTAACAAAAACCTCAACTTGACCAAAAGAGTATCTCTTTTGGCCATTGAGATCTAATCTAAAGCACCGCGTGAATTTTTTGTAAGAGAAAACACTTTATCTAGTTCTTTACATGGCTTAAACTCAGTCACTACCTATTCCTTCACATTTGAACTCATTATATCAAGTACGTATCTCTGAATTATATTCGATCAAAATGTTATCATATGCGATGCTAGAAAGAAAGAAAAAAAAACCATTATTTTAGCACGGTGTACTTGGTTTAATTATAAAAATTGAACACTCAGATTATGGTCCAAAGAACACTTCTCAAGCTTCACTTAAATGTTTAGATTATTATTGCTCCACACAAAACAAATTATCGAAAAATTCATAAAACTCGTAGGAACCCCAAAAATTACTGATCCACATTGGTTTTCTTTTCCATGTCTCGTTAAATAAATTATTGCCCAAACATTGTTGTTGAATTTCTCAATGTAAAGCTCAAAACTGTCCTGGGGAAATCTGAATCTCTTTTGAACAAGATATGTCAACCTCCTTAACCTCCTCCCCTTCTCACATAAATCAAACAAGGAAATAGAGATTCATATCAACATCAATAAATCAAACAAGCCAAATAAACCAATTTTTAAGATTAACGCAAAAATGGACAAACATACCGACAACGTTTAAGATTAAATGTAATATTTTATCATAATAATACAAATATTCAATTATTTATATTTTATTAATTATTTTTTAACAGCATAATATTAATTATTTAATATAAGAAATTTCCATTTTTATTTTGTTTTGCAAAATTAAAAAAAACAATTAAAGAAGAAGAAAATATGAAAAAAGGAAAAGAAAATAGGAAAAAACACATAAAACACGAAGAAGAAAACAAACAAAAATAAAAAGCTGAAGAAAAATTACAGAAAAAAAGAATGAAAAAGAAAAATGAGGAAAAAGATGAAGAATAAAGAAAAATGTAGAAAAATAAGAGAAACGAAAAAAAAAACAGAGAAGAAAATTAATAAAAATAAGAAAAGAGGAAGAAGGGAGAAGAATAACATAAAAAAGGAACTTAAAATAAAAATGGAGAAGAAGAGAAATACAGAAAAGAAGTACGAAGAAGAAAAACAGAAAAAAAAAACTAGAGAAAAAAAAACAGAAGAACGAGAAGTAAAACATACAAAAAATGGAGAATAAGAAGAAGAACGGAGAAAAAAAGAGAGAAGAGAGAAAAGTGGAAGAGAAGAGAAAAACAGAGAAAAAGAAGGGGAAAAATTACTGAATATGACTCAAAACTTGATTTGAATTGCCGACTCCCTATTGCATGTTTGACAAAAATAACTCACAGGGGTAGTGAAATTACAATATTAACCCTTCTGACCAAACAAAAAAACGTTCGCCGTAATTACAGTTTTATCCCCGAGAAGTCTACTCTCTAATAATGTCTTTACCATTAATTAAAAAATCATGAAAAATAATTTGGTAAAAACATTATCAAAATAACAAAAACATATACTTTTTACACCTATTAAAAATAAAATTTGACACAAAATAATCAATTTAAATAATCATAGATAAATTAGGTTAGAAATCAATACTAAGTAGACTTCTCAGATTCTAAAGTAGACTTCTCACGAGTAGACTTCTTAGAGAAGTCTACTTTCTTATAATTTCTTTACCACTAATTTTAAAAATCATGAAAAATAATTTGGTAAAAACATTATATACACAAATAAAACAGATACATTTAGCATCTATATATAAAAAAAAATCATGAAAATGAATCAATTTATAAGTTTCATAAGTATACAAATCAAAACGGCTAGGGTTGAGGTTTAGGGTATAAGAGTGTAATTCTTAGGGTTTGCACAAATTCTATATGAATCATAGTTTATGGTTCAGTTAATGAATCATGGTTCATATATTTGTTATTTTAACTAGGACTTGTCAATATGGTAAGTAATTAATGTTTTCATATAAGTTTTAAATAAAAAAATTTGATTTAGGGTTTAGGGTTAAGAAGACTTCTCGGACTGAAGTAGACTTCTCCCGAGTAGACGTCTCTGACCAAAATAGACTTCTATCTAGTAGACTTCTCTTACTGAATTAGAATCAAAAGTAGACTTCTTTGACCGTTTATGTCCAAGTAAAATAAAAACAATCACTGAACCGAATAATCTTACTAACCCATTTTTAATCGGCCTATATATTCAATTTACCAGAAAGTAACCTATTCCACAAACCCTAGTTTCTCTCGACTCGTAACCAGCGTTTGGGCGATTTCTTTTGCCATTTCTGTCGCCGTTCATACCGTCGTCGCCGCCGCTGCTTCAACTCATCACCACCGTTTGTAAATTGTCAACGAAGGTAAACTCTATTCTCCTCTTTCAGATCTCTCACTTATGTATATCTCTTTATCTGTATATAGACCTTAATCAATTTCGTTCATCTCTTTTCATCGCCGCCTTTGTTGCTTTGTCGCCTCGTCACCTCGTTACTGCTGATAAATCTGTCCTCATTTCTCTTTGTCTGGCATCTGTTAGATTCAATTTTTTGCCCTAGATATCATCGCCGCCGCTAATTTGGAAATTTTTTGTTTGGGTTTACAGATGTCGACGACGCTATTGGTTGTCTCTGCCGGATTTCAGTGTTCGCAAAGGTAATTTATATACTAGTGATTTATTTTAGAATTCGTATCAGTAGACTTCTCTAGAGTAGACTTCGCTTTCGAGTAGACTTCTCTTTCGAGTAGACTTTGCTTTCGAGTAGACTTCTCTTTCGAGTAGACTTCGCTTTCGAGTAGACTTTTTCTTGAGTAGACTTCTCTTTCGAGTAGACTTCTTCACGAGTAAACTTCTCTTTCGAGTAGACTTCTCTAAGTAGACTTCTTCTCGAGTAGACTTTTTCGCGAGTAGACCTCTCAGAGAAAAGTATACTTCTTTATGAACTAGACTTCTGCCATTTGCTAATAATTATATATTTCTTACATATTTATGTCATCTTTGGTTTTGCAGGATGGAGAAGCAGCCCAAGTTTCCAAGGAGATTATTCACAAAGGACGAGGAGCCCCAACCTGGAAAAAGTATAGCCTACTACAGCAACAGTAGGAAGTTGTTTCCTGCATTGGAAACAGTACTGGAAGCAGATATATGGGAAGAGCTTTTGGAATCAAGGCATGGTGTTTTTCTAAAGTTTTACAAACTGAATTTTGGCTGGGCGTCGAGGGTGGTGCAGTTTATACTCGGTTTTCAGCTGGACTGCAAGAAGAAGTATGAGATATGGAGTCTCATAAATGCAACCCCACTGCGGTTTTCACTCAATGAGTTTGAACAACTCACCGGTCTCAACTGCGAGGATGTTGAGGAACTGGAGGAAGCAGAAGCTACTCCTGAGATGAAATGTTTCTGGGAGAATCTTGACGTTAGTATAGATGTTGGCCCCACCGTTGATGAACTTACTGAAGCATGTAAGCGTGATGGGGAGTGGACAAGGGATGAGAAGCTTAGGCTAGGATATTTATCCATCTTCGCTGGATTTATCGAGGCAAGGAAGATGGATTCACCCACACGGTTGAACTATGCTAGGCTAGTCATGGATGTCGAGGCATTTGCAAATTACCCGTGGGGAAGAGTGGCTTTCAAGACCAACATAGAGTCTGTCAAATGAGCTGATTTGACAAAGACTGTTATTCTCTATGGGATTGCCGAAGTGCTCCAAGTTTGGGCGTATTATGCTATGCCAGATTTTGGGAGGCATTACGGAAATCCCCTTCCCGACAACCCAACTCCACCGGTGCTGGCTTTTAACAGTTGCCGAGGACGAAAATACATTAAAGAAGCTATGCTGAAACAGGTAATCATAAACTATATTTGCTTATCGAGTAGACTTCTCCTCGTCTCGAGTAGACTTCTCTTTGTCTCGAGTAGACTTCTCCTCGTCTCGAGTAGACTTCTCCTCGTCTCTAGTAGACTTCTCCTTGTCTCGAGTAGACTTCTCCTCGTCTCGAGTAGACTTCTCCTCGTCTCGAGTAGACTTCTCCTCGTCTCAAATAGACTTCTCCTCATCTCGAGTAGACTTCTCCTCGTCTCGAGTAGACTTTTCCTCGTCTCGATTAGACTTTTCTCGAGTATAATTCTTTGCGTAGACCTTTGTAACATATATATTCCAATTGTTTGCAGGTTAGCTTCAACAACTTTTGTGTCAAGGAACGGGAGGAAATGTTCCCTACCTGGGATGATGAGGTAGACGATGTCCTTATCGAGAACGTTGTGGGAGCCATGTTTGGGGAGTTTGGTGGTGGTGGTTAGAAGTGGAAGCCTAGTCATTGGCGGTCCAAAGGGGTTAAGAAGTTAGAGGCCACAAAGGGCCAAAAAAGGAAAGTTAAAGATGATGAAAGCCGTGTTTACCCAGACGATGGGAGCATGAAGAAGACTTGTCCAGTGCCTCCTGCTGCCATAGAAGAGGAGGGTTTGAAGAGTCTTGCTTGCTGAGGCGATGAAGTAACATTTCTCAGAATGTTGCAGAACAATGTCTGGGGAAATAAAGGCTGGGTTTGAGGTCTTCGATAAGAAGTTGGACTTCCTCTCTGTAAAAGTTGTCATCGTGGAGCATACTGTTGCCAAGATGAAAGAGCCAAAGGATGAGGAGCATGTCAAGTCAAACGATGGTCGGGTTAGTACCGATCCCTCTCTCAAATCTACTAAAAAGAATTCTAAGACTTCTAAGACTGCTAAGCCTGCTATTCCTTCGTTGAGTCTAGTCCTTAGGCTTACTAGGGCAATGGTGAGACATCGATTCATGGAACATCGATTCATGGAACATCCGCAATGATTTAGGAGTGATCATATCTACTTACTTGATACAATTTTAAGCATGATGTGGCATACCAAGTACGCGGAATTTCTTGCCATCGAACCGAATCCCGATGGCTCAGGTAGATAACTGCCACCTGGTGCCTTTGATTATTACACCGGTGAGACACCAGTGTACTGCAAAATAGGCAAGACATGGAGGGTGGACGTCGATGACATATACACGCCCTTGAATGTAAAGGATGATCATTGGGTTGCTCTGTGTATCTCTATACCTCAGAGGCACATTCTCATTTGGGACAGTCTCATTCACCATTCTAGCGCTGCGGAAATAGCGAAAGCAGTTGAGCCTCTTGCAGTCATACTGCCTTATCTGCTTCGGAAAATGGCTATCCGAATACAAGTTCCCATATGATGCTTTCACGCATACACGACTAGAAGTAAAGGAGGGGCCACAGCAAGGGCAAGGTGGTGATTGTGGAGTTTATTGCCTTAAGTTTATTGAATATCATGCTCTTGGACTGCCGTTTCCTCCGTCACTGTGTCCCGCCAACATGAAAGTTATCAGACAGAAACTTGTGGTTGATATACACCAGGAGACCAAGTGCCACAGACCTCTAAACCAGGACTGGGCGAATATGGGGTTATACGAAGGCACCTTACTTCTCTTCTCTCGTGTATTATTTTTTGTAACGAACTACTTTTTTGGTGTATCTGGTTGATGTGGTTAGAAATGTTTTGGTGTAACCCGTCAAAGAACAGAATATGTAACCGTAGGTTAACATGTAACATGGATTGTGTTGAATTCTTGGGTTGCTGAATTTATGGAGTAGACTTCTCTTGTCTCGAGTAGACTTCTCTTGTCTTTCGAGTAGACTTCTCTTGTCTAGAGTAGACTTATCTTGTCGGTTAAGTAGACTTCTCTCGTCATGAGTAGACTTCTTGATGAGTAGACTTCTCTTGTCACGAGTAGATTTCTTGAAGATAATTATTTTACATAACTCAAAGGTGATTCAGAGGGAATTTTCCCCCATTTATATAATATAACTTGTCAACCGAGTAGACTTCTCGTGTCACGAGTAGACTTCTTAAAGACAATAATTATACATAACTTAATGATGATTCAGAGGGACATTTTCCCATTTATATTACATAACTTATCAAACGAGTAGACTTCTCGTATCACGAGTAGACTTCTTATCAAGTAGACTTCTCTAGACTCGAGTAGACTTCTTAAAGACAATAATAATACATAACTTAATGATGATTCAGAGGAACATTTCCCCCCATTTATATTACATATCTTGACAACCTAGTAGACTTCTCTTGTGTCAAGTAGACTTCTCGACTTGTTCAGATTCAATCAGCACCATCATCGAATCTCTACATATGATTTTATTAAAGTTAGACTACATAACGACTTGGCAGGAGATAAAACAAAACACACTAAGTACAATGTAAATATTAACTTACACAATAGGGGAGAATATGACCAGGTTGCTTGCACTTGGAGCAACTGTATTGCTTATGCATCTTTTTTGGTCTTGTGCCTTTCTTCCTAGACATTTCTAGCCAAGTTTGCCATCTAGATTTTTTCTTTCTTCCAGGAGGAATCTTCATGACTGGAACACCACATGGTTCCTTCTTGACATCATTTTCATCAGAAATAGGCGGGTTAATGGGATGGGAGTAAGCCGCATATAAGGATTCCCGTGAGTAAGATGGACACACAAGTGTTGACAGTTTCACGTTGGCCTCTTCTGCCGCTGCAGTAACATGTGAGGAAGGGATTTTTTCAACATCATACATACCACAAGAACACTTCCTTTGTTCCAAATCAACAATACAATCTCGTGCTCCACCCTTAACAAAAAAACGCCAGCCATCAATGGGTTCTGCCTTCAAATCTCCTGCCTTATGTTCCCGAATTGCCAATAGATACTCTACTCCACGAGTATGGCTCGTTGTGAGACTTAGAGCATCTTCACGCCTTTTATGACACCATCTCCCGAGCTTTGTTCTTATAAACTCTAACAGAAATGTGATGGGAAACCCTTTGGCTTCCTTAACAGCCGCATTGATCGATTCTGTGATGTTGCTAGTCTTTATGTTGTACATGTCTCCGGGGAAATGAACTCGTGACCATAACCTCGGATCCGCAGTCTCCAAATATTGAGCAAGTCTGGGGTATACCTCTCGGATTGTGTCCATGTATCGATTATAATCGTAAGTCGTATGTGCATATGCAGCACCTTTCACAAAGTACATGAGTTGCTTCCCGTGAAACTTTGTCACAATGTTTTGCTGCAGATGATAGTAACATATACCTCATGTTGCCCATTGTATGACATTCTTACATGCATCAACGATGGAGTCGTGCCGGTCAGAAACTAGGACAAGCGGATACCCATCTGAGAAACATCTACTCAATTTGGTGAAAAACCAATTCCATGAAATATTACACTCAGAATCTACAACTCCAAAAGCCAAAGGAAATATCTGAAAGTTACCATCATGTGCGGGCTGCCACTAGCAAAACACCTCCATACTTCCCAGTTAGATGAGTCCCATCTACAACAATCACTCGCCTCAAGTACTGAAAACCAGCTATGGAAGCTCCAAATAAAATAAACAGGTACTTAAATCGATCCATCTCATCGCATACAAGGTCTGTGACACTTTCCAGATTAGCTCTCTCAATTTGACGCAAATAAGAAGGCAGCTTCTCATATCCATCTTCTGCTGTTCCTCTCACCAATTGTTGGGCATATATCAAAGCTCTATAAGATGTGGTGTAACTGAGGTTTTGACCAAACATCACCTTCATAGAATCTCTGATATGCTTTGGCACAATTCCATTGATTATGCCAACTCGCTCCACAAACAGAGCCCCAATGTACTTAGGTGTACAACGTCTACGATGAGCTGATCGGTCTATCACAGAACAAGTATGATCCTTCAGATACTTTGTCACCCAGAATGTGTTTGCTTCGTTCTTCACACCCGCTCTAACCATCCAAACGCATCCTTTGACTGAACATTTTGCTACAAACAAAGACGTTGTAGACTTATATACTTTGAAAGCAAATCTCTTCATAACTGCCATCAATCGCAACTCAGATACAAGCTTCTCCTTGCTAGGAAAACTCTGATTAACAAAGATTTTAGACGACCAACTACTATCCAGTCGATCAAAACCACCACAACGGTCTCTTACACCCTCAACTTCATCCTCATCTTTAACTTTCCCGTACTCACTGTAATTCACATCTGAGTCATCATATTTTTCTTTCATATTCTGATCAACTTCATCTTCATTCAAACTATTAGCTTCATCCTCATTTTTAACGTTTTCATCCCAATCTTCAGCGTCTTCTTCCCAATCTTCTTCAGCATCAGAGCACGTATCCGCATGTCCATCCACATCATCATTCTCATGGTCCACTATCCTACTCGAAACACAAAGGCGAACACCATGCATCTTACTTAACTCAATCAAGCTCTGAACATGTCTATCATTTGTGACATACATAGGCGGAGAATTATGAGGCATTTGTTGAAGCATCTGAGGTGGTAAGGGATAGGATAACTCCACCTTTGTTTCCTTTTCCAGCATATAATCCTCTTGCACCATTCCAAGAAGCTCAACATGTGTGCAACCATCTCTTAAGAACAACATTCGCCCTCCTTTGTTATTATCCACCTCGAACTGCCACACTGATTCACTCTTAACCCATTCTCCATAAACAGCGGGTATGTGAACCATTCTCTGTGAAAAAAAAAACAAAATCCAAACCACATTAAACATCAACATTGCATAAGTAGACTTCTCTGTAAGTCGGATGAAGTCTACTTAGTATACTTCTAGAGTAGACTAAGAAGTCTACTCTTAATAAGCTAAGTATCATATAAAACATGAAAACTCATTCGACTATACCTATAAAATATAAACATGCAAAACTTATACATAAGCAAGAAAACTTAATAACAGAAGCTTAGGATCACGAAAATCTTAAAAATTCGTTATATATTGTATAAAAATGAATTTTTTAAAAAAACAAGAAACGTAGACTTCTCGGATAAAAGTATACTTCTCGCAGGTTAGTTTTGCAATTGCTAAAATATTAGTAGACTTCTCAATGAAAAGTAGACTTCTCGGAGAAGTCTACTTTCGTAAGTAGACTTCTCGCAGGTCATTTTTGCAACTGAAAAATATTTGACTTTTTGGTCAATTGCAAAAATGACCTGCGAGAAGTCTACTTTGCATAGAGAAGTCTACTCAACAAAGTCAAAGGTTGGTCAATTGCAAAAATGACCTGCTTCTAAAGAAGTCTACTCGAGAAGTCTACTCCATTTTTTTGTTATCAAAGGAAATTTAGTAGACTTCATTCGGACCAAAAGAAGTCTATTTTTTCATGCGGTCAATTGCAAAACTAACTTGGGTGTTGACTAGTAGACTTTATTCGGACCGAGAGAAGTCTACTTTCGGAGCCCATAACTGAAAAACACTAAAATTGACTGAAAATCCGACTTACCACTTGTCTTTTGCTTCTTTTCTGGTCAAGATCTTCGATCCTAGCCACAATGAAAGAAGCACAACCGCAAGAAACAACCAAATCGCCGGAATATAGAAATCTTTATGAACTTCAACTTTTTAATAGATAAATTATAGAGTTTTGGGAAGAAAATAAAGAGAAAATGGAAGAATAGAAGCTTAAAGGGAAAATAATGAGCTCAACAAACTCAAAAATAGGTTTTTGCCACCATTAAAGCTTCAAAATTGGTTGAAAATGGTGGTTGGATGAATTGATGATGATGACATTTTCATAAATAAGTGAGGAAGATGAGGATTAGTTGGTCATTTGAATTTCCAAAAATAAAAGAAATTAATTAATAACAATGGCAATTTCGTGAATAACTGAAACTATGAGGGATTGTTTGGACACAAAATGGCAAATGTTGGGAAGGTGACTTTTGTGGGTTAGATTTGTAATTCAAATCAAATTTTAGGTCATTTTTGCAAGAATCCCAAAAAGAAGATGAATTTTTAAAAATAAGGGAATGGAGAAAAAGAACAAAAACAAAAAACATTATGTAGTTATAGTTATACTATATTTGAATCAATAACAAATAACTTATAATATTTTATTTTTAATTTTATATTTTTATACTTACAAAATTTTAATTCACTCTTTATAATATATAAAAAAATCTAACCATGAAAATAACACATTTATATCTTATTTTTTTATTTCGCATTTTATAAATTACAAATTTTAATTTTTTTTAAACATTGTCCTGCGCGGACGCGCAGATTAGAATCTAGTTTGTTATTATATCCAAATTCTATATATTGGCCCAACAAAAACTAAAATGTGTACGCATTTTTGACACATTTTATTTGTTATTATTAACACTAGGTAAAAATCTGTACTATGCTGCAGAATGTCCTTTTATAAAAATAAAATTATACAGAATTCATCTTATCAAATAAAAAAATCAAATGATTTATTGAATATAATAAAATGGTATACAGGATGTCCTCATGAGTTTCTTTATAATTTTTATGTTTTGTTATTTATTTTTTGAAAATTTTATGTTTTGTTATTAATCAGAAAGTTAGAAGAATATATTATTAACTTCATCAAACTAACACTTTGAATGTTTTTTTTTCTTTGTCATAAGACAATAACTGAAATGTTAGGAAAAATTTACTTTGATCTTAAATTTTGTAAATTTGTATAATAACTAAATTTTTTATTTTTAGCAAAAAAATAAATATTTTAATTATTTTGTTTGTTTTATATTTATCATATAAAAATAAAATATTATCAAATTTATCATATATATATATATATTCTAAATTATATATATATTTTTTCAATATGATAAAGTTCTTTCTATACTGCAAAACTTAGTTATCTTCATCTTGCATTGAGTACAAAATGGGTTCATATTAGTTGTCTTACATTTTTCATCTCGATTTTAGCTGAGCTTCATTCGAGTCAATCACCATCTCCTTTTTCTTCACTTAATATATATTCCCATACATCCATAATTCTTCTTCTCCAACTACTTTACCCACTTTTCCACCACCATTGTCTTCCCTATTAAGCTCTTGTCTAACTCCAGAAGCTTGTATAAAATCTTTTTTTCTCTGATCGCATTCCTCCTTATTTTTTCACTTTAGTCCTTTGGGATATTCACGATGTGTCACCAACGTGGTTCATGAAACTATTTGGAGTTTCATATTTGGCTGCTACAAAAGTGAAAACGTCTTGTGTTAGCTTTGTGTAGATGAGACCAAACAAAAATAGAATTTCTATACGACATAATATATGACACATCAAAAGAGCATGGATTTATGTATTTTAAGCCTAATGTTAAATATGGTTGTGTTAGCAAATAGACCGCTATTTCGATAAGTGTTGAGCTTACTTGATACCTAAGAACCCTTGAACATCATAAAACCAAGCATACATTATATATGTTATCATTAATAAAGTCATAATCAGCAAAGCAAAAGAAATTTAAAACTCAAATAACAAACTTCCAAAAATATGACTTACATATTCAAAAAATCCGTGAGAAAATCACCAGAATTTTATATGAATACTGAAATATTTTAAGATATTGATATTCATATTTGTATGACAAATGAGTTGAAGATCTAAGTGAGAAATTGTTCGTGTCCGTAAACTGCAAACTGTGAATGAATAAAAATATATATGATCGAATCACAATCTGACATTCCTAACTTTAAAAATAAATAAAAACTCTTGAATTCCGCACAGGCTCGATATAGAATACAATAAAACTAAATTTAAAAGTCTCCTGTATGCCAGCATTGTCTCGAAAATGTCTTGAGAATAGGACTTCTTTAGAGACTTTATCTCCTTGTATGAACCAGAATAACTCTTCCTCTTCTTCTTTCGGATAACAAACTTAGCAAATCGATTGCTATATCAGGTTGTAGCATTCTCAAAAAGTCTGCTCTGTTTTGTACGGTGGCATCAATTTGGTGGAAGGTGGAGCAATCAGTATTCATGTGTAGTTCCTTTATCTACAATCTTCATAAATAAAAACTTGGCATGAGAGAAGAAGAATGAGAAGCGAAGTCAAAGACGATATGAAACTTACCAAATCTTCAGTGGAGAAATCAAGTTGGAGCAAATATTTGAGAGTATACCTGCGTTTAAAGAAGCTGTGGTTGATTATGTCCTCAAATCAAGGTGGAATGTCAACTACACAAGATGAAGACCTGAGAAGTCAGAAGTTACATGTTCAATTGGTGAAGGTTGTCCATTTAGAATATACTGCTCTTTCGAAAAAACCAATAGAGAAGTTCATAGTTAAGTTCTTGAAAGATAAGCATACATGTAACAATGATGAGTTTATCAAGGTAGTTAAGGACGGGATAATTGCTAAATTATTCTTGAATTGTATTATAAGAGATCCTAATATGAAGCCACAAAGAATGCAAGATCAAATTGAGGGTAGATACGATTTAGCGGTCTCACATAACCAATGTAGGAAAGCAAAGGCTAAAGCATTGAAGATGCTTCAAGAAAAGCGTGATGAACAGTTTGTAAGGATAAGAGACTATGCGAACACGCTGTTAGAGTAAGTAATGAGACTTTATGTGTGTTTTATGAGATTTATTTGTTTTTTTAACTCATTGGATTTTTTATTATCGTAGAACTAATCCTGAATCTACTGTGGAGTTTGGAACAATCACTGGAGATGGAGGATTGGTCTTTTTCGACCGAATATATGTATGTTTTAAAGCACTCTGCACACATATGGCATGCTCAATTTTCGACCCATCATTGGTATAGATGGCTGCTTTTTGAAAAACAATATCAAAGAGCAGTTGTTGGCAGTCGCTGGAAGAGATGCAAACAACTAATTCTATCCAGTTTCCTGGGCGGCTATTCAACTAGAAAACACTGAGAGTTGGGTATGGTTCATTCGCAAACTGAAAACTGTTTTGAGTGTTAATGATGTAGAGGGCTTCACACTTATATTAGATAGAGCTACAATGAAGAAACTGTTTTGGAAAGTTGCAAAGAGTTACATAGTCGCTGAGTATGAGGATGCCATAAAAGAAATGAAGATGTACGACATTGGTGTCTATGATGCAATGATGAAGAAGAATCCGAAATAATGCAGCTGTGCTTTCTTTACAAGCACTGCATGTTGTGAAGATATTCACAACAACTTCTATGTGTCCGATAACAATACAATCAACAAAGCAAGAGAGATGCCATTAGTGGAGATGCTTGAGATAATTCGTAGAAAAGCTATGATACACATTGATATACAGAAGAAAAAGGCCGTGAAGCATCCATTTTTTACACCGACCTTCATGAGCGTCTCCTTAATCAAGAAGCTATGATCATGTGTACGGAGTCTTCTTCTGTTACTCCCATTGTTGCACATGCCACATACACGAGACCATGCCAAGAAGAACCACAACACTAATCAACATTGCTTAAACAACCCAAGTCAGGGACAACATCGCTTCACCAGACCCTATCTTGGACGCTGCCAAGCATGTGGTACTCAAGGGCATAGTGCAAAGTATTGCCCTGAGTTTTGAATGGTTCGTAGCTCCTCTCAGCCACCACCACAAATGTGCAACCACCAACAGTGGAGTCCGTCACCACAACCATGGCAGCCACGTGCCAATGTTGCTCAGCTATCAGACTCATCGACATGGCTTGTGGATATCTGTGCGTCACACCACATGACCTCCGATCTAGCTAATCTTTCTCTTCACAATCCCTATGGAGGTGGTGACGATGTCATGCTTGGTGATGGCTCGGGTTTGCAAATCTATCATACCGGTTTATTATCTATTCCTTCATATACTAAACATTTCTTTCTTAACAACGTTCTTTGCGTACCATCCTTAGAGAAGAATTTAATCTCTGTTTTTCAACTATGCAATACTAATGCCGTGGCTGTCACGTTTACACCTACGTATTTTTAGGTACGAGATCTGGCCACGGGGGCTCTTCGTCTAGAGGGCAAACCTAAGGATAGAACCTATGAATGGCCAAAAACAATCATCCCCAACACCACCATCCCTCGCTTTTGCTTCTGTTGTTAAAACAACTCTTTCAGATTGGCATTCCCGTTCGGGCCATCCAGCTATTTCGATTCTTCAAAAAGTTATTCTCAGTTTAATTTACCAACCTCATCGCATGCTTTAATGGCTCAGCTTTGCAATGCTTGTTCGATTAATAAAATGCGCAAGTTGCCTTTTCAAACTTCTTCTTTACAATCTCATCATCCGCTTGATATCATATATTCAGATGTTTGGACATCTCCCGTATTTTCAAACGATGGTTTTAAGTACTATGTCATTTTTGTAGATCATTTTACTCGATACACATGGTTATATCCTTTAAAGAAAAAGTTTCAAGTTTATGACTTTTTATTTGGTTTAAAGCATTAATTGAAAATCAATTACAATCTAATCTTAAAACTCTTTATACCGACAATAGGGGTGAGTATATTGGCCTTACTCAATTACTTGCTACTTATGGTATATCTCATATGACAAGTCCACCGCATATACCAGAGCATAACGGTATATCCGAACGTCATCACCGACATATAGTAGAAACGGGCTTGTCCCTTCTCTCGCATGCTTCTGTACCACAGTCCTGTTGGACATTTGCCCTTGCGACTGCTGTCTATCTTATTAACAGAATGCCTACGACAGTTCTTGATTTTCAAACTCTGTTTCAACGTTTATATGGTTATGCAAATTTTTTTCAAAAATTACGGATTTTCGGGTGTTTATGGTTTCCTTGGTTATGCCCTTATACCTCTCACAAACTAGATAAGAAATCGGCACCTTGTGTCTTTCTTGGGTATTCGATAACTCAAAGTGGATATTTTTTCCTTGATAAAAATACTTCAAAGATTTACACATCTCGACATGTTGTCTTCCATGAATCGGTTTTCCCATTTCCTAAAACTTTTCTTACATTAGAAAGAGATGATCCAATTGATACTCAATCTCCCACTTATCCCAGTGTCACTGTCCTTCCTTCCCTCCCTGCCCAAACACCATCTCCAACTCCTACTATACATGAAAAACCTCCTTCTAGCCTTTCCTCACAGAACACTGAATCCTTGTCATCAACTCCACTACCTTCGCCCACCTTGAATTCTCAGCCTTCACCATCTGTTACTGCAAATACAACTCCAACACCATCCCCATCACCTTCACCAACACCACCACCACCACCTATACAACGCCGACTCGGCCAAAGAGTAAAGAAGAAAATGCAAAAACTAAACCTTCTCACAACATTTGCTCCAGCCAAAGAAATCATACCTACCACAGTTGCTCAAGCCATCAAGAGCCCCCATTGGCGCAAAGCAATGAACGATGTGTACAATGCTCAGACAGGACACAGAAGCTGGGATTTAGAAAATGTCTATAACGTTGCTAATGTTGTAGGTTGTAAATGGATCTTCACCATCAAAAGAAATCGAGATAGCACTAACGCTCGCTACAAAGATCGACTGGTAGCTAAACACTTCAATCAAAGACCAGGGATAGATTTTCATGAAACTTTCAGTCCGGTGGTGAAACCAGCCACCATTCGCACAGTTCTTACCATCTCTGTTTCCCAGAACTGGAACATCCGGCAATTTGACGTCAACAATGCGTTTCATCAAGGCACACTTGAAGATGAAGTATACATGACCCAACCACCAGGTTTCATTAACAAAGACAACCGTCATGCTGTATGCAGGTTGCGAAAAGCTATATAAGGTCTTAAGCAGCCCCACGCGCGAGATAATGAGCTCTGAAAATTCATCCTCCAATATAAATTCAAAAACTCCATCGCTGATGCCTCTCTCTTTGTCTACAACAACAACAAAGTCCTCATCTACATGCTAGTTTACGTTGATGATTTAATCATCACTGGCAATAACCCAGATCACACAACTCGGTTTATCGACTCCTTGTTTAATCGTTTTTCTCTTAAAGATTTAGATGATCTCTCTTTCTTTCTTGGTATTGAAGTACAACATACAAATGCTGGAATGCATCTTAACTAACATCGTTATATTGCAGATTTGCTTCATAAAGCAAAGATGGAGGATTGCAAGCCCGTGTCCACACCAATGTGCCCCAACTCAACGGTTACTCTTCTCTCCGGCCCAACATTGGATGACCCTGGCGAATACAGAACAATTGTCGGCATCTTACACTACTTGTCTCTTACGCGACCGGATATCTCGTTCAATGTCAACAAATTGTTCCAATTCATGCATCGCCCGACTTCTGATCATTGGAATGCCGTGAAAAGAATACTGTGTTATCTCGTAGGCACGATCACTCACGACATCTTTTTCCAAGCCAACAACACACCAGTTCTCCATGCCTTCACCAATGCGGATTGGGCAGGTAACATGGATGACTACACTTCCACCGGAGCTTACATTGTCTATCTCAGTACACATACAATTGCATGGTCCTCGAAGAAGCAAGCAACAGTGGCGCAATCATCAACAGAGGCCGAATACCGCTCTCTCGCTTCCACAACAGCGGAGATTTGCTGGATCACTTCTCTCCTTTCCGAACTTGGAGTGGACACTCCAGCCACACCAGTCATTTATTGTGATAACATCGGAGGTACATACCTTGCAGCAAATCCAGTATTTCACTCTAGAATGAAATATCTGGCGTCAGATTATCACTTTGTGCGACAGTTCATTGAAAGTGGCCAGCTTTCTGTGTCACACGTCAGTACTGTGGATCAACTAGCGGATGTTCTAAAAAAAGCCCCTTTCCAAACCATGCTTCGAAACTCTTTGTGTCAAGATCGGACTCTCTAATAGCCGTCCGTCTTGAGGGGGTGTGTAGGAATATAGAAAGTAGATACTCTAACATTCTATTATCACGCTCTCTTTACTCTCGTATATTCAGATTTCCTTGTACAGTCTCGGCTCATTGCACATATAAGCAGAGCTCTATCGATCAATAATAGACAGGCAGTTATACATTATAACATAAAGCACCAGATATGCCAGTCAATCAAGGTCCCAAAAAATAAAAAGACAATTAAGGTGAAAATGAGTCTTCAAAGAAGAAGGCAAAGCCGTGGAAGAGTCTTCTAAAAAGAAGATAAAAAGAAGCTGATATATCATGATTTTTATGGGTTTTTGACCATGATATAGGTCTTGTTTATATAATATTTTTGGTATTTTTCGAGTCTTTTCGAGTTTTTACTGGTTTAGGTAAGTTTGGAGCATAATTGGAGATTTGGAAGCATTTTGGAGCTATATTGAAATTGTTGCTGAAAAGACCAACTCGGAGACATGTTTGATGCCACACCAGGCCATTTGTGTCAATCGACACCGATCGTGGACGAGAAGTGAAGTTTTAAAAGATTTCTAAAGAATTGCAACTTGGCTCAGAAATTTCCCATTACCTGCAAACTTGCCCCATTCGTGTTTATACATGTATTTAGGTTTTCAGAGTCATTGTTAGGCGGAGATCTTATTTTCATTGAGACTTAGAGAGAGATTAGATCATGAGCTTTTGGGGAGCAAAATCCGTACTTTGTTAGAGAATAATTTTGAACCCATTTATCCCTACTCTATTCTTTTATGCTATTTACTTCAGCCATGATTTGTGTTTCAATATCTAAGTCTGAGTAATCTGCTAGTTAGGTTTTGGGTTTTTCAAAAGTTGATAATGAATTGTTAGAACTGCTTAACTGTTGGGATAAATCTTCTGGTTCTTTATCTAGATTGCTTTAACACTGATTTTAATATTGATTACCAAGAAATCAGATCTTAGATTGTTTAATAGATGTGGAAATATTGTTATTCACCAGAACTATCTTAGATGAGAAAAATAACTAATTGCAAAGAAATTTGGATTAGGGATTTTGTGAACAATCAAACTTGAACTTTAATGCTTGTTTAAATTGTTTGAATTTGCAAAAGAATTACGAATTCTAGGATTTAATCATAGATAATCTCTGCAACGGAAGTTGATTGATTTTATATTCGTGATTTCAAGTTCTAGATCGGTTTTATAAATTATCCTGACAGTTAGTATTCTGCGCTTTGTTTCAACTTGCGAATTTTCCATTACCTAACGCCTTGTCTTCTTAATTTTAAAAACCTTCAAACCGATTATCTCTTATGTTCTTTTTGTTTATTTGCATTACATTTATGTAACTCCCTTAGCTTAATTCGAATTTATAATTTGTTGTGTGACAACTTAAGTCTCTTGGGATTAGATATCATTTATACTACTGCTATTTTGATGTGCACTTGCAGTAGTTTTATCAAGTTTTTGGCGCCCATTCGGAGACTTAATAGTTGCCTTCAGATTTCTAGTTTTAAAATTTTTACTAAGCTTTTATTTTTGTTTACTAACTTTTTGCAACTTTTCTTGTGTCTGTTTTAGGTGTATGCATAATCGCAGTACCAGAAGCAACAAAGAAAAGGAGCTTGTGACTTTGAGCATTAACGAACTCGCTAGATTGGAAAGAATCAACAGGAAAGCCAAGAAGCAATCTGCAATGGTTGACCAATCATCCTGATGATAGATGCAAAAGGTCACTTGGTTGACATAGAGGGGAACATGAGGAATGATGAGAGGCAGAGATTAGATGAGAATGGTGCTTTTATAGTTGAGCAAGCAGTGCTGCCAGCTGGGCAACATGAGCAACAACAAGCCGTGAGGAATGCTGATGGGCATTTTCAAAAGAGGACCTTGGGAGATTACAACAGGCCTGATCAATTCTATGCAAATAGAGCTGCAATCCGTCCTCCTACCTTCTAGAGAAACGATTTTGACCTGAAACTTGCATATATGCTCATGTGGGTCAGCATCCCTTCCATGGTCTTTCACATGAGTACCTCATGGACCATATAGAGATGTTTTAGGATTTGGCAACTAGCATCAAGGCTAATGGAGTCAGTAATGATTTCCTGTTCTGCAAGCTGTTCCTGTGAGGACCCAACCATCTATCACTAGACCGGCCTGAAACTCACCGAGTCTTCTCTCGGCCAGAAAGCAAACATGCACATGTTTTTAAAAACTTTTTTTTTAACTTAAACAAGTTCGATTCATTAAAAGACATCAATTCTCATTGCATAATAAATAAGATCCAAATCATTTAACAGAGGTTCATAATCAAACTATAACTTCGCCAAATCGATTTGACTCAGAAAGCACTAACACCAAAGTACTTAAACAAAATACTCAGAACATAAAATTCCAAAATTTGGTCCTAATCCACCTCTTCTCTTCACTGCCTCCACGTTCGCCTTCATGACTACTTGTCCTGGACAATCACACTACATGCACACTCATAGAGAGAGGTTTAAGTATTTGATAAATACTTAGTGAATACAGTCATCCTGTAACACCTTAGCCAGTACCAAAAACAAAATCATACTATCAGTTATACAATTCGCATTATCACTTAGCAAGCAAGCACAGAAAGTAGAATGATTATCTACCCTAACTTGCAGATCAGGACTTGGTTCTGCTCTGGCGACAATCACACATCCCCCAAGCAAGAGTCTTGATCCGGCTATCACACAAGCTAGTTAGACATCATGTATTCATCACGGTTCACACTTAACCATTCACAATCACAAAAATATTGACCTTGCTAAGCAGAAACCACTAACTTACATAATCAATCAATGAAAACCAGATAACCTAGCAATCAAACGATCCTCGATACAGACCATAGTCACACACTCACCTTAGACACACAGATAAAAGTTTCAGTTGGATGAAACTCGGTGATTACTCGATCAGAAATAGAGATATTAGGATACACTTGCGATTTCTTGGCTATTACTCTGACTGGTCCAGTGAAATCCTAACTCCTCTCGGCTATCTCTCAACCCGTACACTTTTCCTCGAGCAAGACTCTGTACTCCCTCGGAAACAGTACAAAACAGAATGATTAGTCAGACGTTACCCAAAGGAAACTCAGCACTAACCTAAATATCCGAACACTTACCAGATTCTCTCGGACTAATCGAAGTGCTCTCGGATATCTCACAATCAGCTCAGAACTCCACGGATAAACTCGGTTATTCCCTCGGAAAGCAACCAATTCAGAAGGAATGGTTGGATCAGATCAATGGATCTTGAACAGAACTCCCGATCTCTCGATGATAGTCGGAATCGTACGGCGAACATTTAATCTCTATCGGCTAACTCACGGGATACTCAGATTCTCTCGGGTAATATCTCGACTGATCTCTCTCTCTCTCTTGCTCTATTTCTCCCAAATAGTGTAGCTGCCCCGAGAAAAGTCTCAAAATCCTTTTTTTATACTCGCAAAACCTAGGTGACCCGGTTATAGCTAACGTCTCCCCGGTTCCAATTGGGTTTATCCCGGTCAGTTTTGAGTTCTCTCGGCTATTACCTATACCGCTCGACCATCCACACGAGAAACTAATTTTTATTTGACCAAATTCACAACCCACAGGCCCAGCCAATTTTTACTTGGCTGATTTCCTTTTTCCCGGACATAGTTCACTTTTACTTGGACTAAAGCATTTTTCTCTCGAATATGGTCTATCATGCTCAGCCAGACCGGCCATCCTTTGACTATTTCCAGTCATCACTTGACTATAGTCTGAACCTCCCATTTATACGGATATCTTACTTGACTGAAATCACGTTCCTTCGAACAACCTCCTGTCCGGCCTCGCTCATTTCAGATTTCTTGGATACAAATATTGCAACTCTCCCCCACTTGGTTTGGATTCGTCCTCGAATCTGGTACTTCCTACTGAAGTTTCTCAAACCATTTCGGGAACCTTGTACTCATATTAGACACTACTTCCCAAGTAGTTTGCTCATTGCCATTACAGTCCCAAACAACTCTGATTATCTTGATCCTCTTACCACGCCTAAGCTTCTCTTTCCGGTCAACCACTCTGATTGGTCTACCTTCCATAGTCAGAACCCCTTGCAATTCCGAAGGTGGTTCAGATATCACAGTCTCACGTTCGGTTATATGCTTTCTCAGCTGCAACACGTGAAACACATTGTGGTAAGCACTCATTTCCGGCGGTAAGTCCTACTTATACGCCACTGCTCTAATCCTTTCCAGAATCTGGTACGGTCCCATGTACCTTGGACTCAACTTTGCATCAAACGTTGCTCGGCTTTTCCCTTTATAAGTCATAGCCTTCAGATAAACCAGATCGCCAATACTGAACTATAAGTCCTTATGGCACTTATCAGCATAACTCTTTTGCCGGTTTGAGCCTCTTTCAGCTTAACCTTCAGAAACATGATATTTTCAGTAGTCTCTTCGACCATAGCATGGCCTAACTCACTTCGCCCCCCTCCCACTTGGGTCTAACATAATGGTGTTCTCCACGGCATTCTGTAAAATGCTTCATACGGAGACATCTCAATGCTCCTATGGTAATTGTTGTTATAGGCAAACTCAGTCAACAGTAGATAACTTTCACAGTTACCACCCTAGTCCAGTACACACGCTCTCAGCATGTCCTCTAACGTCCTGATGGTCCTCTCAGACACACCATCCATTTGCGGATGATATGCATTACTCATGTGTACCTTCGTCCCAAACTCTTTCTGAATCTCTTTCCAGAATCGTGAAGTAAACTTTGGATCACGATCAGACATAATGCTCACAGGCACTCCATGAAGCTTGACGATCTCATCGACATACCCACCAGTCTAGCCACTCCATCTGTTTTCCTCATAGGCAAGAAATGAGAAGACTTGGTCAGCCTATCAACAATGACCCAAATCACATCATGCTTCTTCCTCGACTTCGGTAAACCCAACACAAAATCCATTGTGATCATATCCCATTTCCATTATGGCATTGATAATTATTGCAACAAACCACTCGGACCCTGATTCTCAGCCTTAACTAACTTGCATATTGGACAGCTAGCCACCCACTTGGCTACGTCTCGCTTCATCCCAACCCAATGACAATACATTTTCAGATCTTGGTACATCATGGTCATTCCCGGATGCATAGAAAACCTCGACTGATGTGCTTCCCTCAGAATTTGCTCCCTTAAGTCTTTCACATTAGGAACACACACTCCGCCATTCACAACAAACGTCCCATTGTTTGAAGTTTGATACTCGGTCTTGTCACTCTGTGAAACCTTATTCAAATTCTTATCATCCTCTTGAGCCAAACAAATCCTTGTTAACAAGTCAGCTTGATCTGCAGCGCCAAAACCCAACGGTTTCAGTTCGTCAGATAAAACGTTTAACCTTAACGTTCTTAGGAGATTCACAACTCCTTCCACATCCTTTGCAGACGATACACTAGCCCCTCCGGCTTAATGCATCAGCAACGAGATTAGCCTTTTCCGGATGATAAGCTATCTCTAAGTCGTTGTCAGCGACTAACTCCATCGATCTTATGATCAGTAAACACTTGAACCTTCCCACCATACAAGTAAGATCACCATATCTTTGACGCAAAGACTACAACCGCCATCTCTAAGTTATGTATAGGGTAGTTCGCCTCATGCTTCCTTAGCTGCCTTGACGCATATGCAATCACATTCTCATGCTGCATTAGGACACAACCTAGTCCTTTCTGATGTAAGGTTTTTGACCTACCTCAATCCTCAACCTACACTAGTCATTGTTGTATTGAGATTATCAATCCATGGGGAGTTGTTGAATATAAAAGAGTTGCAAGCAGAAGTCCTTAAGTCAAGCAAGCAAAGAGGTATTTGTTGCCTAAGCAACTGAACTAACAACCTAAAGTGATCAATAACCAAAGAGAACTCAAAAAGAGACAGTTTAGCAATGATCAAAGAAGCAAAACAGAGTAAATAAGCAGAGCAATGACAAATTTGACATTTAACAAAGACAAGACAAGTTCCTAGATGTGGTTATTGATTTTGGGGAATTCAAAGACTAATTAAGGTTGTTGCAAGCATCATTGATCAATAAAACAAGCTAGCAATGGTGGTTCTTAGACATAGAGTTCACAAACAAGCAAGCTAAGTCCAATCTCTTGATAAATAGCCCTTTGCTAAACATCTTAACAAGAACTAACTCTCATTAGTGCTAAAACATTCAACAAGCATTAATAATCTACACTATTCATGTCAAAAATGCTCCTCAAACAGTCAATCTCTTGAGCCAAAGCCAGCAAATCCTCTATTAAACAAGATCAGCATTTCGTCAAACATTTGGTGGGCATAAGAGAAAGCCTAAATCCTAGATAAGTGTAATCAAGACAAATCTAGCTTAAGAACATATTAATAGAGAGGAACCCATGTTAAAGCACTAAACAAACCTTAATCAATCCCTAAATCCTCTAATCTACCACATCTAAGAACCCTAAGCAAACTACTCACTAATAGTCATGTTTAACACCAAATCACAAGAGAAAAAGATGCTAAATATGATTAAAAGAGAGATTAAGAAAAGATTGAAGGCAAATACAAATATATATAATAAATCAAGAAATTTGTCTTACAAACTCAAAGAAATAAGTCAAGAACAGTAGAATGACATGACTGCTCGAAAATCCCAGAAAATAAGTATTTATAAATAAAGAGGGAAGCCCTAAAAGTAATGGCAGAAGTGTAAACAAAAGCAGTTTTGGACTGGGATCCTATCGGTCTGAATATGACCGATAGGGTGACCGAAATACTCACGGTATACTTCTATCGGTCACTTCTTTGACCGATAGCCTGATTGATAGCTTCTCTATTGGTCACTCCTTGACCGATAGGCTCTGCAGAGATCGTCTGCCTTGGTTCCTCTTGCTCCATTTCAGCTCAGCTAGCTTCCTGGTCCACTCCCAAAGCTCCTCCATGCTCTTCATAGCTCCATAAGTACCTAAAAGCATCCTTTATGCAAAGAAAATGCAAACTACATCCTAAATGCAACCTAAGTCTAAAAAGAGAGGAAAATGGGACAAAGGATAAGGAAAACATGCAAAAGAGAACCAAAATATGCACTAAATGCAAGCCTAAATGATGTAAATACAATAGATATCAACACCCCCACACTTGCCTTTTGCTTGTCCTCAAGCAAATAAGAACAAATGAGAGAGTGAGGTTTGAAGGTGGGCATTTAAATCCAAAAATGCAAAGGTAAAGAGATGGAATCAATGCTTAAGTGCCTAGTTTTGGGATGCAAACATAATTAGCGATACTTTAAAGAACTTAGCCATGCTCATCATTCAAAATGATCTCAAATCTCAACTTAGGCAAATGCTCAAATCAATCAACTCTTTAACATTCAATTAAGCTCAAAACCATGAATCATGCTTATGCAAATCAAGTGAAGACATTTGGTTCAAAGGGTAGGGTTATGAGATTAAAATGATCTCATTCAAGCAAAGGGTGCACAAACATAAGGGATCACTCAATGAAATGATTCTATCTTAGGCAAAATACTAAAGGTAAAAGCACTTATGCATGCAAATCAAAGCTCCCTTCTACCCAAAGATGAATCCTAAACACTTCTAAACCCCAAAGTGAACCCCTAAGTCTACCCTTTGCCTAAACTCTACCCTTTTACCCTTCTTTATGGCTGGGAAAACTTCTTCCTTTTGCTTGTGTGGTTGCTTCTTTTTGTTGGGACTTGCTCTTCTTTGTTGCATTGGCGCTTTCTTCACCTTTGGTGGATTGCTTTGGGTCTAATTTCTTCTTTGGATTGACCCTTCAAAACTTTTATGTTGCTGGCGCTATTCTTTCTAAACACTTAGAGCTTTTACTTCTTTTTACTTAACCACAATGCTAATTTGTTTCCCTTTTTTTTTTACCATTTCAAACTTTTCCCTCTTCTTTTCAAGCATATAAACATGAAGTTCAAACCATTTAACTCTACCCTTTTAAACCAAAACTCCTAACCTATAATCAAGCTCAAGATGCAAGCTGATATCTACAAGAGAGCTTATTATTGCCAGCCTTATTTCTAACACTTTTTGCCAAGATAAAATCAAAAATGATATGCAAAGGCCTCACAGCTCTCAAGATAGTGTTTAAGCTCAAAAGGAGGTTTGGTTAAGGGAGTGGATAAGCTATTTGGATCAACAAGAGTGGTAAAAAGGGAAAAGATGATCCACATATGTATGTGGTAGCCATGAGTTCACTTTTCAATGCATAAGACATGATAACTAAAAGTCCAAATTAAAGTTCAAGTTGACAGAGTTGATTTTCAGAGAACATATGCTTTCAGTATGAGATGAGATGATCAAAATTAGCATTCCAAGCATGGTTCAGTCTTAACTTCTAACTTCCTTATGATGCATCAAACAACTAATCACTTAAACACTGAAATCATCTCTAAACACTAAGCACTTTACAAGGAAGATTCATCATTATGCCCTATGCAAATGCAATGCAACCTATATGCAAACACTAGATTCAATCCTAAGAAAATGAAATGCAACTATATGCTTTCTTTTTGGTTTGCAAAAATATGCAAATTTTTTCAAATCTTTCGATTTTTTGTGTTTTTCTATGCTATAGATGAATCCATGATATGCATGTGACTCAAGATGAAAGAAAATAAAAATATAAGAAAACAGAACACAATGTCAAACCCCAAATCTCTTCTCCACACTTAAATTACACAGTCCCTTGTGTAATGAAAGTAATAAGAGAGAGAAACAACAAAATATAATACAAAACTTAAAAAGATGCAGTGGTATAAACAATGAGTAGGATGTGGTACCTTTTAGTGGGAGGAGTGGTGGGATGATCCAGATGTCTGGGGAGATTTGCTAGCTCTCCTCTTGTTCCTCCTCTCATAGGTCTTTGGATATGGTGCTGCTTCTTGAGGTGGAGGAACCCAGCTTGACCATATCCTTTCAGCTTGAGAAAAATCACCTTGAGTGCCCCATTGCCATGTTTGTTGAACTTCAGAAGGGTTGGGAGCTGGTGCTTCCCATGCTGATGGTGTATGGGTCCTTGGCTCATATGATGAAGCCCTTGGTTGTGCCCATGTTCCCCATTGATCACTTGGTTGTGCATGAAAGGAATGTCTTCCTTGGGGGTTCCAAACAACTTCCTCTTCTTCAGTAGGATCAGCTTGTGGCATTGGCTCTTCATGGTGAGAAGTGTACTCATGAGTGTGGCTCTGATGGGAAGCTTCTCCTGATGTAGCTTTGTTCTTTTTGAACTTCCCCTTGACCATCTTCACCAGCTTCTTGATGGCTTTGTCTTGCCACTTACACCATTTCTGAAGTGTGTTGATATACTAATGAGCAGACTTCAGAGAGCTCTCTTGGCTTGGGACTTCATAAGGCTTGGAGTGGAACTGTTTGTAGTTGTAGTTCAGCACCTCATCTTCATCAAACTCTTCTTCTTGGGTTTTACCTTGGCTTTCAGCGCTAGCAGTAGCATCTTCTTGGACTTCTTCTTCACCTTCTTCTCCACCTTCTTCTCTAACTTCTTCTTCACCTTCTTCTGGTTCTACTTCCTCACTATCTTCTCTTCTCTCTCCTGGAACAGGGCCTCCATGGTAAAGCTTATCTTCACTAGGGTTGAAACTGATGTTGCTCCTCATGGTGATGGATGTATGCCTTGGATTAGGGAGGAGGATTCTTGTTGGCTCTTCAAATTCGTTGAGGAACTTGTAGACATGCTTGTCTTGAATGCTCTTCTCAATGTAGTGGCTTCTCCTAAGATAGTCCATATCTATCCACAATGGCTCTAGAGCATTTTTTTTCATGTTCCTCAAGGTCTACACCACTAGCCATCAGAACAGCTGTCACAACTCCTCCAATGTGGAGCTGTGGGTTCCTCTCCCTCTTCCCTTTGTATAAGACCCAGCTCTTGTCGGTTAAGAGCTGCTCCATCAGCATGGTCAAAAAGCATGGGAACTTGGTTGGCGGCTCTAGAGGTGTTCCATTTCTGCTGGTGCCCACAATTGCATGCATCCCATTGTATATGAAGTCTTTCTCCTTTCCAGTGAGCTTTGTTGTTTCCTTTCTTGCAAAAAATGTATTTGCTAGTGCCTTGAGAGCATACCTCACTGCAGGATTCTTCAGATGTTGATTCCTTGTGGCTCCAGCTATGAAATTCCCAGCCCCAATCATGCCCCATAGCATCTTGTGCTCTTTTTGGCCGATGAAGAACTTGTTCCTCTTGTGAGCATAAGACATCAGACCAAGCGCTTGGGAGATCTCAAAGAAGGTTGTAGTGAACCTTTGCTTGCCAAGCTTGAAAGATATCCACCCATCTTGGTTAGAAAGCTCACTCTCATCATATCCAACCACCTTGAGAGTAGAGAGGAATTTATTTATGAGCTGCTGGTAGGAGGGAAGTGGCATCGCCATGAACTCACCAAGCCCCATGTGCTCAAAGATACTCTTACAATCGGTATAGATCCCAAATGCTTTCATGGTGTTAGCACAAGGGTATCTTTTAGCTTTGAAAGTGAATTGGCTGAAGGCTTCCATGAGTTCTCTAGCACTTGGCTCATGGTATGGGACCTCTTCCTCCACAATTTTGCCCTTTCCTTTCTGCTTGGCAGTTTTGTCTCCAACTGGCTTCTTCCCAGCAGCTTTCGATGACTGCCCAGCAGCAGTACCCTTGACCTTATCTCTTCTAACTCTTGGAGAAGTAGGCGCTTCTTCTTGTGGTGCCTCCCCTTTGCTTCCAGCAGCGGTTCTTGATCTACCCATGGTACCTACAAGAACAAAGCTTGAAGATACTATAAGTAAAAGAACAACAGTTGAGAAACCAATAACTAAAAGCTTTAAAAAGAATCTCTCTAAGCTAAAAGAAGTTTAACTTGTCCTTAAACAAGATTAAACTTTCAAAGAGCTAAAGAAATTAACAAGCTAACAGTTATAGACATGCTAGAGTTCATAATAAAATCAATCATTTATGTATGTGAACCTAGCATAGTGGCTCTAAGCAAAAGTAAAGATGATTATGCAAAGTGAGATTAAAACAAGCAATAGTTGAGATTTATGAACAGAAAACAATGCTTAAACATTCAACTTGCTCATATTAAACATATCCACCATGCAAAATCGAAGCAAAACACCTTAAACTAAACAAAACTTGTTCTTAAAACCATAGATTTAATAACTTTAAACACATGCAAAGTTTAAGAGCAAGAAATGAACAGTTGAGAAAGCAAACCTTTGTGGAGCTTCTGAGCACTTAGAAGAAATAATAAAGAAAGAGAGAGCTAAAAATTTGGAGCTATATGTGAGAGAAGTGAAGAAATGAAGTGTGAAGAGAAGAGAGGAAGTTTGTTGGTTTTTAAAGAGGTGGATGGGGAACCAAGAGAATCTAGTGGGTGGGGGACAAGAACAAAAGTGCTCAGGAGCTCTGCTAAGTGTCAGAAGGAGCCAAAATTCAAATTCAAACCTCTTTGGCTCCAAGCCAAAAGAGAGAAATTATTTTGAAAATTTTGGAAACTTACCTCACGGGCTATCGGTCATTTTTGACCGATAGGATGCCTATCAATCACAAGTGATCGATAGCATTGACCGATGGCTTCCTGTTAAATAATATCGGTCTCAATCTGATCGATAAACTGAACGAAATATACCCGTTTATATGTATCGGTCACTCTCTAGACCGATAGAGTGACCGAAATACTTACGGTATATTACCATCGGTCAGCATCTGATCGATAGCATGACTGATAGGATTCACACTTTGCAAAATCCTTTTCCCTATCAATCATAACTGAATGATAGGTTGACTGGTGCACTTTAACTCCACCACTATCGATCACCAGCTGACCGATAGCATGACCGATAGGGTCTATATTGGTCTTGTCTTGATCGATACGGTGATCGATAGTAGCCAAAATGCACATGTTCTTGTTCCCTTAGAAACTTTCTTAAGCCCCATACCAAATCCCTGCTTCTATACACATTAACCAAGCATAAAAATAAACTAGAAAGCATAATATATACAAATGATACTATGGGACTACCTCCCAAGTGTGCTTGTTTAAAGTCTCTTAGCTTGGCTTTGAATACCTCACTAGTGGAGGTGAGGAGAAGGAGTCTTGGAACTCCTTGGTGTTGCAGTGCCTTCTTTGATCTTTCTGGTGACTCCATCAATCTTCAACACAGCAAAGGGCTTGGGCTTGCTTCCCCCCTTCATCTTGTAGTGGACTTCACCATACTTAGAAACAAAGGGCTTCAAGACAACCCCATCTTCTTTGTTACCCAGCAGAATTTTATTCAAACAATAAGAAACACCCACTTTGAGGACCTCCTCTTCAGTGGTATCAGCAAACAACTTGGTTAAGCAGCAGCCATCAAAACTCTCTCCTTGGTAGCCCTCAAACTCTGGCCAGTTTTTATCAGTGCCCTTTGATATTGCTGCATATTTAGTGTATTTTGCATACATATAAGTTAGTTTCTCATGCATTTACCTTGCATATTAGGCTAGTTTGCATCGCTTTAGGTCCTAGAGTATTTTTGCACCAGCATTTGCATGTTTTGTGCATTTTGCATCACAATCAGGTTGTTTTCGGTTACTTTGGAGGTATGGAAGATTTGTGGACGTGCTAAGGCTCGTGAGGAAGTCCGTGGATACTTGGAGAAATCAGGATTGCACGCTAAGAACCTGAGATCGAGTAGCAGATCGAGCAAGGCAGGTCGATCTAGACGAGATCGACCAGAAGATCGAGTGTGGAGATCGATTTGAAGTACAGACGTAACCAACGCCATGCAGATCGAGGAACGGATCGAGCTTCCAACCTGTTCAGCACAAGATCGACTCAGAGATCGACCAAGAGCCATTCGATCCAAGACGAGATCGAGTGCCAGATCGAGCTTCGTGATCGATCCCAGACTAACCTTATCCATCCAGCCTGTTTTTGGACCGTAGTGAAGCAAAGATCCAATATTCAAAACGTTAAAAACAAAAAAAAGCACGAAAGTCTACAATGGCGAATCGCCTAAAACGAGAGAGATGATAGAAAAGTAGTCGACAGGGTGGAATAATGAAAGGGATCGTTGCTTTTTGCCTAAAATGGCCAAACCACAACTGGCCATTTGTTCGCATCTTGGTCATTAGATTCATTTCTGTTCAAACTGTTTAGTAGATCGATCGTTGTTGCTCGATCTAGTGGTCGATCTCCTGGTCGATCCACTAGTCGATTTTTATTAATTCATAGCTTTGCATTTTAATCATTCTGTTTGTTCCTCGTGGTAGTTCACTCGTTTCTAGTATTTTTAAAATAGTTTTGCTTTGCATTTGACCGTTGCATCTAGTTTTTAGGATTTTTACAAAACCGTTCATAATTTGCTTAGCTTTGCATGATCCTTGCATTCTCATTGCACTTTCTAGCTCCTAGGTTGGATTGATTCCTCTTGCACTTACGACTGTGTGCTACTTGAGTATTGATAACCTCCTGCGTTGCATTACCTCTATAGACATAAAAGTTCAGTTATCACCCTTCACATTGTTAAGGTCCATAGAGAAAGCACGATCATACTCCAGCTTGTTTCCTTTGCTGTCAAACTTCAAGACTTTGTTCTTTGTAAGCCTCAGCTCTGTTGTGCACTCTCTAGCATCAAATACAGCACCAGCTGAAGCTAGAAATAGTCTCCCAAGAATGATAGCATTCTTTATCTGTCCTTCCACATCAAGCACCAAGAAGTCAGTAGGGATGGTTACTCCTTCAATCATCATTGGCACATCTTTGAAAGTCCCAAGTGGTGTCTTTACTGTCCCATCAGCTATGGTAAGAGACACATTACTCTCTTGAAGTTGAGTGTAGCCAAGAGCCTTAGCAGTAGAGGATGGGAGAAGGTTGATACTTGCTCCAAGATCACAAAGACATCTTTTGAAGGTTTGCCCTTTAAGCTCACATGGGAGAGTGAAACAACCTGGATCTCCAAGCTTCTTGATGTTCAGCTCCTTACCTCAGATGCTCCAGCTTTAACTCTTAGTTTCTCAAGGTCCTCTTGAACATTCAGACCTCTCATTTCCATTAGAGCAGCATAGAGGGTCTCATACTTATGTATTAGCTGCTCTTTGAATCTTCCTGGAAAAGGGATAATGGGCTGGTAGATAGGGAGAACAGCAGCTTGAGTTTTCTTCTTAACATCAGAGACTTTAACAAAGTCTTCCATTGTAGCATCAACAACTTCATGTGGCGCCCACCACTTCTCTTTTTCCTTGGTTGCTCCTTCTTCAAGAGATTCTTCTTCTACAACTCCATGGTTAGCATCAACTTCCAAAAACTCTTCCCTCCCACTCTGAAGATCAGTGTCCTCAGTGAACAAAGAGAGAAACTCTTCAATGACAGCTTCCTCTTCAGCTGAGAAGGTCTCTTCTTCAGTGACTATGGCGTTGCAGAATTCCTTGGGGTTAGCTTCTGGTTTTTCAGGAAGGTGTCCTTGAGGTTTTGGATCAGCTATGCCTTTGTTGTTCTCCATTGTTTTTACTCTTGAAGCCAACCCTTCGAATTTGTTGGTTAATTCAACATGTACTGAGTCTATTTTGTTATGAACCTCAGCAAACCTCTTGTTCAATTCCAAGTTGTTGGTAACCTGATTCTGAAGCAACTGGTGCATCATGGTCTTGAGCTAAGGATCTTGAGAGTTGGAGGAAGCTTGTGCTGGAGCTAGTGCACTGAATCCTGGAGTATTATAAGGCGCTGTTGGCTGGAAGTTGTTATTTCTTTGCTGAAAACCTTGGTTGTTGTAGGGAACAAAAGGTCTTGGAGCAGCTTACTGTTGTTATCGAGATGGGTACACTTGATCTTGTGGATTTGCAACATTGTTGCTTCTGTATGACAAGTTGGGATTGGGTTTGTAGTTCCCATATCCATTGTATCTACCTTGATTACCCAAGTAGGTCATCTCTTCCACTTGGCATGTCTCTTGATCATCAAGCTGAACCATGTCACCAACAACGTGAACTTCCTTCTTCTCCCTTAGCAGCATATCCAGCTTCTCATGTAAGGACTTGATCTCTTTCCTGCTAGACTCCAGTTCATCTTTAGCACTTCTTAGAGCTCTGGCATAGTCCTCATTATAGTTTCCATCAGACTGAGCTAGATTCTCAACAAGCTCCAATCCTTCATCCACATCTTTTGACAAGAAGTTCCCATTTGATGCAGTTTCGAGAAGCATTCTGATATTTGGCAAAGCTCCTCTATAGAGAGTAGAGAGCAGAGAAGCCTGTGAGAAGCCATGGTGAGGGCATTGCAGTGTGTAGCCCTTGAATCTTTCCCAAGCTTCACCAAAGCTTTCATTGTTCCTCTGTGCAAACCCTGAAATCTCATTCCTTATTCTTGCATTTTGTTGAAGTAGAGAAGAACTTTGCTAAGAAGGCTCTCTTGCACTCATCCCAACTAGTGATGCTTCCTTGTGGTAAGTTCTTCTCCCACTGGTGTGCTTTGTCTCCAAGAGAAAAAGGAAACAACCTCAGCTTGAAGCCATCTTCACTTACTCCATTTATCTTTGTAAGGGAGCAAAGTCTGTCAAAATTATCTAAATGATCTAGAGGGTCTTCAAGTGGCAAACCATGGAACTTACTTCCCTGAACCATTATAATCAATCATGACTTGATTTCAAAGTTGTTGTTTTGCACTGCTGGTGGAATGATACCAGTTCTGTTATTGTATGCATTTGGTGCATCACCAGCGCCTATGGGTCTTGCTGGTCTTGGTGCTTGTGCAGGGCCTCTTGGTCCCTGCTCACCTTGTAAGCCCTGAACACCTTGCTGACCTTGTATACCCTGAGCGCCAGCAGCTCCTTGAGGACCCTGGAATCTGATGTCATCCATAACAGGTTCCTGATTGTTCATCCCATGTCTCTCACAGTGCTGTTGTCTTTCTCTCTGTCTTCTTGCACTCAGCTCTCTTTCAAGTTGCAAGATGTTGTTCTGATAAGGATACAGATTCTCCGTTCCTTTAGACCTTAAATGCATGCACCTATAAGAGAGAAACCAAGAGTTGAAACAGAGTTAGTAACTAAATTCAAAGAAAACTTGATCTTAAAGACTCTACAAACACTAATGATTCAAACAGAAAACCCCAATGGCAATGGCGCCAAATTGATGTTAAGGTTTTTGACCTATCTCAATCCTCAACCTACACTAGTCATTGTAGTATTGAGTTTATCAATCCATGGGGAGTTGTTGAATACAAAAGAGTTGCAAGCAGAAGTCCTTAAGTCAAACAAGCAAAGAGGTTTTTGTTGCCTAAGCAACTGAACTAACAACCTAAAGTGATCAATAACCAAAGAGAACTCAAAAAGAGACAGTTTAGCAATGATCAAATAAGCAAAACAGAGTAAATAAGCAGAGCAATGACAGAATTCGAAATTTAACAAGGAGAAGACAAGTTCCTAGATGTAGTTATTGATTTTGGGGAATTCAAAGACTATCTAAAGTTGTTTCAAGCATCATTGATCAAGCAAACAAGCTAGCAATGGTGGTTTCTAGACATAGAGTTCACAAACAAGCAAGCTAAATCCAATCTCTTGATAAATAGCCCTTTGCTAAACATCTTAACAAGAACTAACTCTCATTAGTGCTAAAACATTTAATAAGCATTAATAATCAATTCTATTCATGTCAAAATGCTCCTCAAACAGTCAATCTCTTGAGCCAAGGCCAGCAAATCCTCTATTAAACAAGATCAGCATTTCATCAAACACTTGGTGGGCATAAGAGAAAGCCTAAATCCTAGATAAGTGTGATCAAGATAAATCTAGCTTAAGAACAGATTAATAGAGAAGAACCCATGTTATTAAGCACTAAACAAACCTTAATCAATCCCTAAATCCCCTAATCTACCACATCTAATAACTCTAAGCAAACTACTCACTAATAGTCATGTTTAACACCAAATCACAAGAGAAAAAGATGCTAATCATAATTAAAGGAGAGATTAAGAAAAGATTAAAGGCAAATACAAACTTATATTAAATAAAGCAAGAAATTTATCTTACAAAATCAAAGAAATAACTCAAGAACAGTAGAATGACATGACTGCTCAAAAATCCTAGAAAATAAGAATTTATACATAAAGAGGGAAGCCCTAAAAATAATGGCAAAAGTGTAAATAAAAGCAGCTTCGGACTGGGATCCTAACGGTCGTGATCAATAGGATTCCTATCGGTCTAGAAGGTGACCGATAGGGTGACCGAAATACTCACGGTATACTTCGTTCGATCACTTCTTTGACCGATAGCCTGATCGATGGCTTCTTTATCGGTCACTCCTTGACCGATAGCCTTCGTGTCTTGACCGATAAGCTCTGCAGAGATCGTCTGCCTTGGTTCCTCTTGCTCCATTTCAGCTCAGCTAGCTTCCTGGCCCACTCCGAAAGCTCCTCCATGTTCCACATAGCTCCATAAGTACCTAAAAACATCATTTATGCAAAGAAAATGCAAACTACATCCTAAATGCAACCTAAGACTAAAAGGAGAGGAAAATGGGACAAAGGATAAGGAAAACATGCAAAAGAGAACCAAAACATGCACTAAATGCAAGCCTAAATGATGTAAATACAAGAGATATCACTTTCCCATAAACGTCTGTGTACACCACATACAGTTCATCCGGCTCAGGTAAAGCCAGCACTGGTGCGCTTGTAAGCATCTCCTTCAGCTTGAAGAAACACTCCTCACATTCAGTCGTCCATACAAACTCAACACCTGTACCAGTCAGACGTGTCATTGACTGAGCCATACTTGCAATTTCACAAAACTCCGGTAATGACCAGACAATCCCAGAAAACTTCTTATCTCAGATGCATTCTCAGGTCTTGGCCAATCCGCAATAGCCTTGATCTTTTCAGGATCCACAGACACTCCCTTGTCCGATACAATGTGACCCAAGAACCCAATGTGTCGTTGCCAGAAGCTACACTTACTCAACTTAGCAAACAACTTCTGTTCTCGCAACTTCTCCAGAACAATACGCAAATACTTTTCATGCTCTTCCGGACTCTCTGAATACACCAAGATATCATCTATGAAAATAATCACAAACTCATCCAAGTACTTGATAACAGAATTTTATGCTATTCAAATCATAACACACTCATGTCATTATAGTATGAAAGGTGTCAATCCATCTGAGTTCATAAGACACTAAGAATGCAACAGTTCACTTAAGTCAAGCCAAATTCAAAAAAGCTGTTATAATCAAACTAAACAAGACTAAGCAACACAGATTTAAAGCAGGAAATTCAAATAGATTAAAGCAAGGATCTAAGATGGGGGTTATTGACTAAGAGGGGACTAAAACTAAACTAGAGATGCTTCAAAACCATTCAAACAATGCTATCTTGCTATCTTCTAAGCATAGGATTAACATTTATAACTAGCTCAATTCCTTGATAAGCAATAATAGATTAAAGGCAAATGCAGAAATTTACTAAATCAAACTAGTTCTTACAAAGCAAAGCTGAAAGAGGAAAGGTTTTTAAAGCAAGAACAGAAGAATATTAATAATATCTAAGTTGCCTAACCATTTTAGGACTTTAGTATCTATAGGGGAGCTTAGAACCCCTAATAAACCAAGAATAAACCGAAAACAAGCTGACTCGGATGGACCATATCAGCCTCTCACATCGATACACACATCAATATTGAGTCTTCTTGTGGGTTGTATCGATATGGCCTGGTCGATACGGTGGTCGATATGGAATGCTTCAAGAGTGTATCGGCTTGACTCTCCTTTGGGTGAAGGTCGATACAATCACCCTTTTGTTAAGGCATACAGAGCAGATTCATGTCGATACAGCACCTCGGTATTATCCTGTCTCTGGTGTATCGATCTGGGATGTCGATACACTGCTCGGTACAGGTTTATCAAGGCGTATCGAGGTCCTCCTTAGTCGATATGCTGCTTCTGTACATCATGCTCTTGCTGTATCGATATTGAGTCATCGATATTCACCTCGGTATGCTCCATATCGGACAGATCACTTCGATATCATCATCGATATAGGTCCATCCGACCTTGTCCTTCTCCTTGCTCCATTCCCAGCTCACATCCATTGCACCACTTGGTCTCCAAACTCCTTCTAGTACTTGAATAAAACTCCAAATATATTCAAAATGCAATGCAACTCCTAAAACTACACTAACTCCTAAATGTATGCAAATGGGACAAGAAGAAGTAAAATATGCATGTTAAGAGACTAAAACTAGTGATGAATGCATGCTAAGATGGTATAAACAATGGAGATATCAACACCCCCACACTTGTCTTTTGCTTGTCCTCAAGCAAACAAACTAAGACAAGGAGAAAGTGAGGTTTGAAGGTGGGCACTCAAATCCAAAAATTCCAAGGTAAAGAAGTGAAATCAATGTCTAAGTGCTTATGTGTAGGATGCAAAACACAATCAGTTATACTTTAAAGAACCTAGCCATGCCTATCCAATTTCAAAATGATCTCTACCTCAACTTAGTCAAATGCTCAAATCAATCAATCTCCTTAACATTCATTTAAACTATATAACCAAGTGAATCATGTTTAAGCAAATTAAGTGGAATCATTTAGCTAAGGGCTAAGGTCATGAGATAAAAAATGATCTCATCAAAATGTGGGTTCAAATGCAAGGGTTTCTCTAAAAAATGAATGAACTTTGTTATAATGCTAAAGATGAAGCACAACTTATGCATACAAGAATAGATTACTATCTACCCAATGCCTAAGAATGTTCTAAACCCCAAAACTCTTAACCAAAATCAAACCCAATCCTAACTACCCTTTCTTCAGCACTCTCACACTCTCCACACTTTACCATTTTTCAGGGAAGCTTCTTCTTTGTTCTCACCATGTTGTGGCCTTCTTTTTTTGATCCTTTGTTGTGGGCGCCTTTTTTTGTATTGGAGTCTCTTTTTCTTCATCCTTTTGATGTATTAGGCTTTGGTGCCTTCTTTTTTGTTGTTGCTGAGACTCCATCTTCATGATGGTAACCTTTTTGAGCTTATTTGGTTCCACACATGCTGAGTTTTTGCTTGCTTCCTCTTTTTCATTCCTTTCTCTCTTCAATTTTTTTCTTCTCTCACTCTCTCTTTTTAGATCATTATAACACCCAAATCCGCCCAGACCTGTAACTACCATCCTAAACCTATGTCTAACTCAAAGTGAAGAGCTAGTTCTACATAGTAGCCAATCCTTGTAATGCTTACCTAACAATTTATGCTTCATTCATTCAAAAATAGGCCTCACACACAATTGATAGTGTTTAGGTTTGGAAGGAAGGTAGGGTTAAGGTGTGGTAATTATCCCTTAATGATGAGGATCAGCTATTTGGACTAGCAAGAGAAGTAAACAGGAAGAAAGAAAGTCCAAATATGTATATGGGTAATCCATGAAACCATTTTTCATTGAAAAAACATGATAATTAACAATTCAAATTAATGGTTCTAATAAATAGAGATGATTTTCAAAGAGTAAATGATTTCAGCATGAGACTAGAGGATCAAATTTAGTATTCAAGAGCATGGTTCAGCCTTAGTTTCTAACTTCTTATAATGCATCAAACATTTAACCACTTTGACATTTAGATCAGTCCTAAACACTTAGCATTTTACAAGAAATTATCATCATCATGCCCTATGCAAATGCAATGCAACATATATGAAAAAATACTAGACTCAATCCTAAACAAATGAATGCAACTATATGCTTTTCTTTTTGGTTTGCAAAAGATGCAAAATTTTTAAATTTTCAGATTTTTATTTTTTTGTGTTTTTAATGCATTTAGATGAGTGCATGAGACTCAAAGATGAATAAAAGGAAAAACTAAGAAAAGAACACACAAAGTCAAACCCCACATCCCTCCCCCACACTTAAACTACACAATCCTTTGTGTAATAAAAGAGTGAAAGAGAGAAGCAACAGAAATATATTACAAGAACTAAAATAACATGAAATGGTATTTACAAGGGAGGAGTTTTTAGTACCTTAGAAGGTGGTGTGGGAGTAGTGGGTAGCGCCTGAAATGTCCTCCATAATGTCAATGTTGTGGCTCCTTGTTGGCCTCTCCCTCCTTGTGTGTCTCCTCCTCCTTGGCGCTTCTTGACAAGATGCTCTTAGTGGCACCCAAGCCCTCACTTCCTCATAACCAGAAAAAGAGCGCCTTCTACTAGGAGCTCTAGCCACTCCTTGACTTTCAGCTTCTTGCTCTTGTTGATGAGCAGAACTAGAGGCTCCACTAGACTTCCTCTTTAGGTCCTTGATTTGAGCCTTCATGCTCTCCATCCCCTCCACCAACTTCTTGGTGGTTTTGTCTTGCCATTTGTTCCATCTTTGCAAGAGGTTGATGTGTTCATGGACCTTCTTCAAGGGACCTCCTTGGTATGAGACATCATTGGGCTGGAAGTGGCACTCCTCACTGTTGTAACTTGGAGCATCTGATTCTTCTTCTTCTTGATTCCTTCTTCCATTTGCCCTCCTTCATAAGCTACAAGTGGATAGTCTCCTTGAGGAAAAGGAGTGTTGGTGCCTTGGTGAATGTAAGAGGATGGAGCACCAGCTTGATAGAGAAGGTGCTGGGGAATGGCAAAGGCAAAGCTGTTAGGGTTGGAGAAGGATGTGAGATACAGATCAGGGAGTAGAAGTTTGGCAGCTGATCCATGTTCTTAGATGAAGTTGTAGATAAACTTGTCACCCATATTTTCTCCAAGGAATCTTGCTTTCTTCAGATATGACAAGTCTAGATATGCTATCTTGACTGTTGCTGGTCCATTCTCAACTCATGCAGCTTCCATTAATTGAGTAATAAGACTAGCACAATACAGTTTTGGCGCCTTGTCATCATTGGTTGTTAACCAATGTTTGATGACTAGAAGCTGTTGCATGAAAATAATGACCATTCCAGTTGTCCCATCTGATCCTTTGAGCTCTACTCCTTACCTTGTGTAGGGTAGGAATCAAGTACATAAATGTAAATGTTTGTCTCCCTAGAATTGATATTCGCTGGTCTTCTCACAGTTTCGAGGAATTCATGTGACTTGTTGTTTATGGATTTTATATTAAATATTTTCGAGAAAATTTTACTTTTTTTTTTTTGGGGCAAATAGAGAAAAATTTACTTATAATCTCAATTCACCGATTGATCTAATCTGTGAAATATTTAATATCTTCAAATGAGTTATGGTGTCTCTGCTCATGCAATTGCATAAGCCAAAAGTTAACAATAGTGTATTTGAAAACAAACATAATCTGAGTAACAAAATATATTGATCAACGCAATGATAATGGCCATTTTTCAGAGGAAAAGGAAATCTATCACTCTTTCTCTCTTCACCTTTAAACTCTACTTTGCAGAGAACATATGTCTCTGTACAAATTAAATATAATTCACAAAAGGAAAATCAATAAACTCAACTGAACAAAACCGATTGATTATTGCAAAGCTATCATATCACAATCGCAACAATAGTAGCACAAAAGCCCAACTCCCAAAATTGGATGAAGCAAAACGGAACAATTCAGCATATATGAAGACTAACAACTGATACGAAGTTGGATTCGAAAGTTATCTGATTTGGGATTACAATGGCCATTCCGATAAATTTTCAAATGGGCCTAACCTCAAATTCACAAATCGAAGATAACCGAAAATGAACCAACGAAGTTGACAGACTGGATTAAACCGAGAACGACCAAACCATAATCGAAAACTTAATTTTGAGAAGAGCTGCCGCCGCACAAACTTTCTGACCATCAAGTCACCCGAGAAGCGTTGCGAAGAAGAAGATCCTCGCCACGGGCACCACCTTGATCACTCCGGCACATAACACCACCGGAGCAACCTTACAGAACCAAAGAACTGCCTCTAGCTAAGATCGTCACGCAATTAAAGATGCTCAGGACCATCGCTAACAGCCACGGCAGAGCTGAGCTTCGCCAAATCCGCCGACGCAAACCGAAAGAGAGACGAAACAATGCAACGCAGCCATATCGGAGAAGCTTCTTGTACAACACGCGATCAAAAGAGGAGGATGAGGGAGAAGAAGACCCTTGACGGAAATCAGCACGGAGAAGAATTGCTAATTGGTTAAAGATGACATGATTTACTAAATAAAATCTGGTGTGTATTAACAAAATCTGATGTGTATTAAGATGACGTGATTTATTATTATTGGTAGTTCAAAATTTTAAGTTATTGGACTTGTTAATGGGTTTGACAAAAAACAAAATAAAGATTATCAATAAATTTTAATAAAATATTTTCATTGGTGAATTTTTTTGCTGAAAAGTTTCAGCTTAAGAAAGATCGAAAATGCTGAGCTGTCATCTCCATGAGAGACACTTATGTTATTGTTGTATTGATTAACTTCATTTATTTTCCTTATAAATTTACAACAGCTTCTAAACTATTTTTAGCCCAAATTTTGTATGTAACAGGTGTTGGTCAAAAAAATATTTTGACCCATTTTAAAATTTTGTTTTAAACTTATTTTATTTTGAAGTCCATACCAAATTTTTGTGTCTAACATTTTAGGACATTCGAGAAGATATTTTTTATTAATCTAATAGCAACACATCCCTTTTCAAATTGGATACTTTCAAATTCTAAATTTTGCGGTTAAGATCTTCTTTCGATTTTTAGCTTCGATTCTTTGCTTCAAAAATTGGTAAAAGAATCGGTAATTCTTCACGATTTTGATTCAAAAAGCTTCCATAGAACCTGATGTCTTACTGTTAATCATCTGAGAAAAAGAAAACACGAAAGCCATTTAGGATCATCTATATACAATTAAAGATGATAATACATAAAACTAAGATATGCGATTCCAAATATTGTATAAAGAGTGCTTCTATTAAAACACATGTGAACACCCGTGATTTTTGTTTTAGTTCTCAATCAATATTTACGTAAATTCTCTTAAGAAATAACTGAAGTAATATGTTAAAAAAAAAAAAACTCAAGGTGATTTTTATTCGTAAATTATGTGGTTTTGCAATTAAAATATTTTTATATTCAATCGGTATAGCATCATGTATAACATCAGAAAATAATATATAACCATGTGATTCCTAAAATTTGGTTTATACAGAATATTATATATATTTTGTTTCTAAAATCTTATAACCTATTTCCTAAAATCCAATTTTTATATGAATATGTTTTTCTAAATTTTCTTCTTATATGATTTAAACTCAAAATCATTAAATCAGTACAGTCCATTAAAAACTACTAAACTTATTACAATAAAACCCAATATAAATCCACATCATTTTGTGTGTTTGTAATTATACAGTATTATTCTTCATGAATTAATGAAGTTGTTTGTAAATATAATGGCATATTTAGTAAATATCATGATAGTTTTTGGATATTTCAAAGTAGTACTTCTCTTTTAATAATATAGATTTTCCATAATTTTATTAGTATATATATATATATATATATTCACTCAAATTTAGATAGTCTCAGCCAAATTGACAAATAAAAATCACATTTAGAAAACATTTCACGGTTTTGTATGTAAACTAGTAAAAAAAAAAAAAGAGAACATGTTATTTCAATATATAACATTGGAAAGTATAGTATATTGATTCTCTCACTAATCTAAAAATTTATGCATCAATAATTTTTAATAGATTAAAAATCTAAAGTTAATCTTATTGGAAATTAAATATAATTATTAAGTTTCAATATATATAGACATGTTATCTCTTTCATTTTTAACCAACTAGTGATATGGGACAAAGTACAAAATGTTAGTTACATCAGTTTTAATCTGATATAAAATTTGTATCAATTTTTTTAATGTTAACAAAATTATTGATTACATTGATTATTTAAATAGTGTAAATTTATAATTTTATATCAGTTTTGTTTAACTGATGTAAACTAATATAAGTTTGTATCAATTTTATTGAACGGAAGTCAAATAATCAATAAAAATATCAATTTTCAGAACTGATGTTAAATCACATATTTTATATCATTTATTAATAAGTAATTCACCTTTTTTGTAGTGTGATATGAGTTATTGGCGTTTAATAATAATTTTAAAAAATTATAGTTTCATGTTAAATCTTACAAAATTATATAAATCTTTTAAAATCAAAAATTATTTATTTGAGCATTTGCAATAATGAACAGTTGCGAATGAATAATTAATAAAATATTTAAAAATTAAAAATGTAAATAACAAAATGTATTTAAACTCTGAATATATGTATATAATAACATAAATTGACTTAAAAAATAATAAATCATATGTACAAAGTTGACGCCTTCTTAAATACTGTTTTTATAATTTCTAATATAATAATTATTCAAATGGAAAAATTAAACTTGAATATGAACCTTTTAACTCTTTGATTGTCAAAAATAAAAAGTTTTCATGAAATAGAGTTCCGAACTTAAAAAAGAGACATTTGAAACTTGGGACCCCAAATTTATGTAACACTGAAAGATCTTAAGGAGTTTTATTTTTTGTTTGTTCATGACGCAGGACTATGTGTACTGTGTAGGCATGAAGACCATGTGTTACCGTCTTAACTGTATCAAATGATGATTGCTTACATACTAGAATGTGGCTAGCAATGACTATTTTCACTCTGTATACATACTTATACCCCATATGCAATACAATAATGATCAAGGTCGTTTTAGGACCTATATGATTGGAGTCTAAGGCACGAGAGACTAGACTAGCGATCATCGTGTGAAGTGAGTTCAAAGGATTTCAGATCCTTAGTAATAAGTACAAAAGTATATTCTTGATGACAAAATTCGGTAGAGTTAAATCTCACCAAAACTGATACACTATTATTACCAGGTGAGAAAAGGATTGATATTTCAAAGTGTGTGTGTGTGACAGAAGTTTTGGAAAGCGACATGTGTACGGACATTGCAACAACTCCATATAAAGTTACTTTGTTAACACAAAAAGAATCTATTCTCTACTCAACACTAAAGACAATTGTACCAACCAAACAACCACAAGAGAGAGAAAGAGAGTATGGGGAAGAGAACAAGTAACAGTTTGAAGAAAGATGAGTTAAACAGAGGAGCTTGGACTGATCAAGAAGACAAGATCCTTAAAGATTATATCATGATCCATGGCGAAGGCAAATGGAGCACTCTCCCAAACCAAGCCGGTACATATCCATCTATCTATTGATCTATCCGTCTTTAAATGCAAATCTTCATCTACTTACAATAATTGCACATAAAGGTCTCAAGAGGTGTGGCAAAAGCTGCAGACTCAGGTGGAAGAACTACTTGAGACCGGGGATAAAGCGCGGAAACATCTCATCTGATGAAGAAGAACTCATAATCCGCCTCCATAATCTCCTTGGAAACAGGTTAATTAACTTCCTCTTTCACCGAAACACAGATTGTTTTCTTTTCAAGTTAAGTTTTTCCATAATTTTTGCGGCGTAATGCAGATGGTCTCTGATAGCTGGGAGGCTTCCGGGGCGAACAGACAATGAAATAAAGAACCATTGGAACTCAAACCTCCGCAAAAGACTTCCCAAAACAAAAACCAACCAACCAAAACTTCGAAAACATTCAACCAACATCAAGAACAATGTCTGTGTTATACGCACAAAGGCGATTAGGTGCTCAAAGGCTCTGACTTTTCAGAACCAGAGTAGTAGTGGTAGTACCAATCTTCTTCCTATGAAAGAACAAGTGAGCTCTATGATGGATCATGAAGCTGGTTCTTCGTTGTTGGAAGATCTTGAAATTGATTTTGATAAAATCCAATCAGAGTTTCTCTTCCCTGATCTGATGGATTTGGAAGGTTTGGGTTGTGGAAACGTAACATCACTTGTTTCATCTGAGGAGATTTTAGGAGATTATGTTCGTGCTGATGAATCTTCTCAGGGTAATCTTGATCTCAATAGACCTTTCACTCCTTGTCTTCATCGTGGCAACGATGAAGATTGGCTCCGAGTTTTCAATTGTTAGAGCGTATCACTAGTCTACATAATTACATACATATATATCTGTACGAACAAAATTATATTTGTATTTTGTTTGAAAGCTTCTAATTTCTAATTACTAATTTTGTTGTGTTTTCTAATCCATAGATTATCAATTTTGCACTCTTTTTCAATTAAAGACTTATGGAAATGGCTTTTGTCTTTAGAATAAAATACAAATTGCAAAATATCGCAAATACGCAATGAAGATTATTTATTTTCGATAGATTTTATTCAATTATTATGTGCATGCATAAATGATAGAGCTTTTATTATAGCCTAACTACCGCTTAACTACCCTACCAATAAATTATACGAGGGTCATTGTTCTTGGTAATACGAAAAAAATCTTTGCAATATTGTCTTAACGAAATTGAATTTTAATATACACACATATCCATTTATAGGCAGACACGGTCATACATCTAAGGATTTATTGTTTTTTGTTTCTTATCATTCTTCGGAATCATTGTATAAATGGTTATTGTTGTAACAAGAGAAAGGACATCGGGTTATAATTTTATAGAGGAAACCTAAATTTGTGATTGTCGACTGTGGCCGCTGACGGCGGTTCAGTGTCACTAGTTTATGGTCTTTTATCTATGCTATTGTGGGTGCGAATATGTCCTTTTGTTAACCTTCTTAAATATTGAAATAAGGTTGTTTTCGGATTGTCAATGTTATTAAACAAATCCATTCTCAATAGTTTGACAAAAAAAAAAAAAAAAAATCCATTCTCAATAAATAGCTGATGCAGGAAAGACTATTGGTTTTTCTGTATTTTAAGTTATCGGATCTTTTATATGATATAATCCATTACAAATAGACACTAATTAGACAAGTGTTAAAAATAGTTCTTATTATCAATTTGGCAGTGATACATAAATAAACCTATTACACCTACCTATTAGGTGATTATCTGCGTATACATACATACACACGGATTTACATTTTATTATAGATTTTAAAATGTATAAATAATATACCATATTTTATTTTAAATATAATGATGATAGAATTTTAAATTTGTCAATAATATTAATATTGTTTAAATTAATCCGTACATCTTTGTTTATAATTTTGCATATTAATTATATTTTTATAGTTTTTTTTCCTCAACTTCTTTTTATTATGGAGTAAACGACAATACATAGTTTTTGTGTAAAGAATTTGTGATACATCTTGGAACAAAAGAATGATAATAGAAAGAAGTAGAGTTAAGAATCAGCGTTTTTGCAAGAATATCAGCTGGTTCGTTGTTGTTTCTCGGTGTCCATTTGAAGTTTGTCTCTTCGAACTTCATCTTCCAATGGTGAACTTCCCTAATCCAATTAGCTATTCCGAAATGTAGACCCTTCTTGCAAGTAGATTCATCATTTTCTTATTATCTCCTTCGAAACAGACCTTAGTGTATCCCTTAATCCAACAACTTTGCATTGCAAACACCAGTGCTTGGAATTCACTTTCTAATGCATTGTGTACTATTTCTCTCATTCCTTGACCTCCACCTAAGTAGGAGCCATTTGTGTCCCTGATAATCCAACCACATTGAGACTGTACATTAGTATTGCTAAAGGAACCATCAAAGTTGCACTTGATCCAGGTCGTTGGAGGTCGCATCCAGTTGAGTTCGTGAGTTTGAACTCGTGGGAGTGGAGGATTCTGCGTAGATATCATTTGCGGGTTTAAGGATGTCATGTCCATATAATCTTCTAGGTCTAACAATTCCTTTACATCTCTGTGAATTTGTTGACGAAGAGTCTTACAAGGTATCTGTTTTGCTTGATATGTTAAAACATTTCTGCTTTTCCAAAGCCTCCATAATACCCAGAGGTATGTATGATATTCTCTAGGAGATTGGTTTCCTCGATGGAAGTCAAAACAAAGGTTCAATCGTGTCTTCCGAATGAGTCCTGGTTGTAAGATTCTGGTGGAAGGGATTCTTGACGATCGCCAAATATGTTGAGCATATGGACATTCGAAAAAAAGATGATTTGTTGTTTCTTCTATATTACAACATCGTCGGCAATATGTTTCTTGTGTCACATGTCTGCGACCCAAATTTTCCCCAATGGCCAGTGATCCCGAGAGCATTTTCCATAAGAAATCTCGTAGTTTTGATGCTGTTTTGATCTTCCAAATCTCTGCTTTAAGTAATATATTACCATCTGGTGGTTGTGGTCTGTTTTCTGGTAGGAGGTGTGTTTCCAGCCAATAGCCCGACTTAACTGTGTATACTCCATCTTCATTATAATGCCATCCTAAGAGATCATATGTAGCTGAACCACATAACTTTAGAGAAAGTATATGTTCCACATTGTCTGGATCCACATATTCTCGAATTTTTTCCCTATCCCATGTAGTACCATTTCTAGATATTAGATCACATACATTAATATTTTCCTATGTAGCTAGTCTTTTCCTTGCTGGTCGTGGTGGATGTAGCGGTAACCAAGGATCTGACCAAGCATTGATAATCCTCTCGTTGCCGACAACAAACTGTAGTCCTTTACAAAGAAGGTCTCGACCCTGTAAAATTGACTTCCATGCGTATGAAGCTTTCTTACGAGATTGTGCAGTCAGTATATTTCTGTCGGGATAATAAATCCCTCGTAGCACCTTTGCCATTGATATAGCTGCATATTCCATGCATTTTGCATACATATAAGTTAGTTTCTCTCACGTATACATTGCATTTTAGGTTAGTTTGCATCACTTTAGGTCCTAGAGTGTTCTTGCACCAGCATATGCATATTTCTTGCATTTTGCATCGCATACAGGTTGTTTTCGGCTACTTTGGAGTCTTGGAGGGTTCGTGGACGTGCTGAGGCTCGTGAGGAAGTTCGTGGGACTTGGATAATAAATGAATGCTTGCTAAGGACCAGAGATCGAGAGGAGGATCGAGCATGGCCGGTCGATCTAGATGAGATCGACCAGAAGATCGAGTAGTCCAGCCGATCCAAGGGAACTGATCGAGACGGAGATCGAGTAAAGCGATCGATCAAGGAGTACGGACGTAAATGACGCCATGCAGAGCGAGAGACGGATCGAGTCCACCACTCGATCCTCCAAAGATCGACTCCAAGATCGATCGAAGCACTCGATCCACCAAAGAAGATCAAGACACAGATCGAGCTGAAGGCACGATGTCCGAAGATGATCGAGAGAGATGCTCGATCTTTAGGTCGATCTCAGTGCAATTTAACCGTTTTTGGCCGCTAGCGAGGAGGGGACCATCGAGCTATTTGGCCTATTTTGGGAAGGCGGCGATCATGCTTTCCCATACATGCTTTCACTTTATCATTTTTTCATCTTTTTCTCTCTGTTCGAAGGCGATTTCGCCATTGTTAGACTTTGAAGCTTTGTTCTTGAATCTTTGAATCGTTTTAAGTTTAATCCATCGTTTTTCATGTTTATCGTTTCATCTTTCATGCTTAGCTTGGTTTACTTAATGTGTAGTGAGTAGTTTTATCAGGTTTTGGGGTTGAGAGGATTCAAAGGGGTCGAAAGGGTTTTCAAGGTTTGGTGTTTTCTTGTTCTTCATGGCTTTCTCTTCTAGGATGTCGAGTTCTTAAGGCTTAAAGACTCTCACGCCAAGATCTTTATGATCAGAGAGGTCTCTTACCTTGACAGGATCCAGAGATCTCTGAAAATCGCATCCTAGAGACTAGTTACCCTTTCCCAAACGCCATGGTAGTTTAGGGGACTAGTTAAGCCGCGTGTTTGAAATCTGATTTCCTTGCCCTTCAATCTCTTCTTCCGCCAAACGCCATGGGTCTGGAGGAGAGAATGAAGGAGTAATCCATACCACACGCCATGGATGGATCTTGTTTTGTTTTCAAGGCTTAGAGAATCTCACAAAGTGAGTAGATTTAGAGTTTTCAAACCAAACTTGGACATTTGAGACCCCTGAACGTGAATCTCAACCCTAGACCCTCTTTCTTAGTATTCTTACATCTCTGTTAGTCATTCGCTTGTTACCTGTTGCATCCTGGTCATAGTTTTGTTGCATTTGAACTTTTAGACGAGATCGATCGTTGTTGCTCGATCTAGTGGTCGATCCTGTGGTCGATCTACTAGTCGATTTTTATAAATTCATAGCTTTGCATTTTAATCATTCTGTTTGTTCGTCATGGTAGTTCACTCGTTCCTGGTAATTTTAAAATAGTTTTGCCTTGCATTTAGTTGTTGCATTTAGTTTTTAGGATTTTCACAAAACCGTTCATCATTTGCCTAGCTTTACTCGATCCTTGCATTCTCATTGCACTTTCTAGCTCCTAGGTTAGATTGATTCCTCTTGCATGCTATACTACGACTGTGTGCTGCTTGAGTTTTGATAACCTCCTGTTGCATTGCATCACTCCCTCTTTTACATTGATAAAAAAAAGATGTTATCAAATGGCACCGTTGCCATCTTAGGAGTGTTTAGAAAGCATTGAGATTTGGGGTTTAGTAAAGACTAAGCCTTTCTTTTTCTTTTGGTTACTGATTTCTCTACTCTCAAACTTGTGTTTCTCAGGTACATGAATCTTCGTTCAAGGAGAGACAACACTCTACTTCAACCCTTGGACAACATTCATCAACTTGGTCATTCACGACAAAGAAGAGTACGAGAGCAAGCTAGAGCTTTTGAGGAGATTGTTCAGCATGGTTCAGTGGATTTTGAAGCGATGGCTGAGCACGAGCATCCAGAGGGACCTCCTCCAGCTCACGGGGCAGTGGGAAGGAGTAATGGAAACTCCCAACACGTGGCTACACCCCCAAGGATCATCAGAGCGGGAGATGCTCACAGTACTCATCACAATAGGTTTGGGATCACTCCTCCTCCTGTACAGAACAACAACTTCGAGATTAAGCCGGGATTCATCTCAATGGTGCAAAACAATAAGTTTCACGGGCTAGCAATGGAAGATCCCTTGGAGCACCTTGATAACTTCGAACAAGTATGTGGGATGATCAAGATTAACGGCATATCCGAAGATGCTTTCAAGCTGCGTCTCTTTCCATTTTCTCTTGGAGACAAGGCTAGACATTGAGAGAAGACACTTCCACAAGGCACCATTACCTCTTGGGCTGAGTGTAAGAAGGCTTTCCTCTCAAAGTTTTTCTCTAGCACCAGAACAGCAAGGTTGAGAAGTGAGATCAGCGGCTTCACTCAAAGGAACAATGAGACTTTCAATGAAGCCATGGAGCGGTTCAAAGACTATACCATTCAATGTCCTCACCACGGCTTCAGCGAAGAGACTCTTCTAAGCACTATCTACCACGGAGCTTCCCCAAAGATTCGCTTGATGCTTGACACGGCTAGTAAGGGAAACTTCCTTGGTCAAGAGGTAGAGGAAGGCATGGAGCTGATTGAGAACTTGGTACTGAGTGACGGCAAATATGCTGAACATTACGACCGTGCACCGGGAGGTTCTGAGCTAGAGTCTCACAAGAAAGAGCTTAAGTCATTGCATGAGAAGATTGATAAGCTGGTGTTGGCTAATCAGAAGCATGTTCACTTTGTTGGTGAAGCGGATGAAACCGTAGAGGAGCTTGAGTTGAGTCAAGAAGAAGCCAACTGGGTGGCGGGTCAAAACAACTACAAACCTCAAGGGTATTCACAAGGCTACAACCAGAACAACAATCTCTCTTACCGTAGCACCAACGTCGCGAACCCTAAGGATCAAGTGTACCCTGCTCAGCAAGCAAAGCCTTTCGTACCATACAACAAAGGTTTTCAGCCGAGTGGTGGCTTCCAAGGGCAAGGGCAGAACAACTTCCAAGGACAACAGCAAGGAAACAAGGGTTATACGCCAATGTACCCTCCGAGCTTTGTATCTCAATAACAACAACCGATGCAACAACAAGTTGATCCTGTCCAAGCTATGTTTCAACAATTGATCCAAGGGCAATCATCTACAAACCAGAAGCTTGCCGAGATGAACACTCGTTTAGACTCGTCTCTCACGGATTTCTCTACTCAGATCACCAACTTGAATAACAAGATCAAGCAACTAGAGAAGGGAAAGGCGAGTACGAGCGGTCAGGATAGCTTACCGGGCAAGTGTGAGCAGAATCCCAAGGAATACGCCAATGCCATTGCACTAAGGAGTGGGAAAGAGCTTGCACCAACGGTTACTCCCAAGATCAAAGAGGACGTTGTAATTCAAGAGGGGGAGGGTAAGCTTTCAGTCGTTGATGAGATAAACTTTGACAATGTTTGGATTCAAGGACCAAGGAGAGGTGAGAAAGCAGTTGTTGAGAAGAAAGCAGAGCAAACTACTAAGGAGAAGGACGCTTATGTGCCTCCACCATATGTACCTAAGCTACTTTTTCCTGGCCGCTTCAAGAAGCAACTCATAGAGAAACATAGAGTCTTGTTTGAGAAGCACCTTAAGGACGTAAAGATCAAGCTACCTCTCGTGGACTGCCTTGCAATGATGCCTAAATGCACCAAATTCTTCAAAGATACTCTCGTGAAGAAGAATAAGGAAAGCAAGGAAGTGCTTGTTCTTAGTGAGGAATGTAGTGCTGTGATACACAAAGAGATAGTCCCTAAGAAGTTGGGAGACCCTGGAAGCTTCACTATACCTTGCCCTTTAGGTCCTTTGGAGTTCAAGAGTTGTCTTTATGATCTCGGAGCTAGTATAAATCTGATGCCTCATTCTGTGGCAAAGAAGCTTGGCTTTACCCGTTTCAAGGATTGTAGAATCTCATTGGTATTGGCAGACAGAAGTGTGAGATTACCCGTGGGTTTACTTGAGGACTTGCCAGTGAGAATCAGTGGAGTAAACGTGCCCACAAACTTCGTTGTGTTGGAAATGGACGAAGAGCCTAAGGATCCACTCATTCTCGGTAGACCGTTCTTAGCCACCGCCGGAGCCATCATAGACGTCAAGAATGGGAAGATTGCTCTGCACTTGGGTAAAGATATAAGGCTGGACTTCGATATCAATGAGGTTTTGAAGAAGCCTACGATAGAGGGGCAAGCTTTCTATATTGAAACGTTAGATGCTTTAGCGGATGAGTTGCTGGAAGAGTTGGCTCAGAAGGATCATTTGAAGTTGGCAATGACTAAGGAGCCAGGAGAGCTCGGCTACGTGGATCAGAGGACTCAGGAATACGTCAACTTGCTTGATTCAAGGAAGGTTGTGCTAGAAGATGAAGGCGTTTGCCTAGAGATCGACTCCGAGATCGATGATATTACTCGATCCAGGGGACAAATCGACAAGACAATCGAGAGCACAACTCGATCCGGTGCAGCAATCGACAGTCAGATCGTGGAGGGTGATCGATCCAGGTAAACAATCGAGTCCAAGATCGAGAGAGGCCTTCCGATCAGTTTGGGGTCTAATCCGGAGATCGACTCAGCGTCTCGATCTCTCACTCGATCCACATTAAATCGAGTGAGTGAATCGAGCGAAACAGCTCAATCTACACGACATCGAGAGCAAGATCGACTGGACGACTCGATTCCAGAAGGGATAGCGGTTGGAAAAAGCATCCTCAAGGGCCATGTCTCGGGTTCTAAGGAAGGTTCCAAGGAGGAGAACAACAGCAACAACCACGAGGATGATTAGAGCGAGCTGCTAGCCCCAAAGGTGGACCTTATGGAGCTCCCAAAAGGGCTAAGGTATGCTTTCTTAGGGCTTAACGAAACCTATCCTGTGATTGTGAATAAAAACTTAAGTGATGATGAGTTGCACTCGCTCTTAACTGAGTTGAGAAAGTATAGGAAGGCCATTGAATACTCTTTAAGTGACATCAAGGGCCTTTCGCCAATGCTTTGCACTCATAGGATTCACTTGGATAATGAGAACGCCTCTTCTATAGAACATCAAAGGCGTTTGAATCCCAATTTGAAAGAGGTTGTTAAGAAGGAGATTCTTAAGCTATTAGAAGCTGACGTGATCTATCCCATAAGTGACAACACGTGGGTTTCTCCCGTACACGTGGTGCCTAAGAAGGGAAGGATCACGGTCATTAAGAATGACAAAGATGAGCTTATACCTACTAGGACTATTACAGGACACTGTATGTGTATTGATTATAGGAAGCTTAATCTTGCTACTAGAAAGGATCATTTTCCCTTGCCTTTTATTGATCAAATGCTTGAGAGACTTGCTAATCACCCCTACTATTGCTTTCTTGATGGATATAGTGGATTTTTTCAAATTCCAATCCATCCAAATGATCAGGAGAAGACGACCTTTACATGCCCTTATGGCACCTTCGCGTATCGAAGGATGCCATTCGGGTTGTGTAACGCACCAGCTACGTTTCAGCGGTGTATGATGTCGATCTTCTCCGATCTAATAGAAGAGATGGTGGAGGTGTTTATGGATGACTTCTCGGTCTATGGTGCGTCCTTTTCTGCGTGTTTGTTGAATCTTTGCAAGGTACTAAAGCGTTGTGAGGAGACAAACTTGGTGCTAAATTGGGAAAAATGCCACTTCATGGTTAAGAAGGGGATCGTGCTTGGCCATATGATATCAGAGAAGGGTATTGAGGTCGACAAGCCTAAGGTTGAAGTGATGATGAGTCTCGAGCCGCCAGCTAATGTCATAGGAGTGAGAAGTTTCTTGGGACACGCCGGCTTCTACAGGCGCTTCATCAAAGATTGCGCGCCCTCTTACACGGCTGTTGTGCAAGGAGGCTGATTTCGTCTTTGATGAGGAATGTCTGAATGCTTTCGTGACCATCAAGGAGGCTCTAGTATCCGCGCCTATAGTGCAAGCACCAGACTGGACTCTACCGTTCGAGATTATGTGTGATGCTAGCGACTACGCCGTGGGAGCCGTCCTAGGTCAGAAGAAAGATAAGAAGCTGCACGTGATTTACTATGCTTCAAGAACCTTGGATGACACGCAAACAAGGTATACCACCACAGAGAAGGAGCTATTGGCAGTAGTGTTCACCTTTGAGAAGTTCCGGTCATACCTCGTGGGTTCCAAGGCCATTGTCTACACAGATCACACGGCTTTGCGCTACATCTATTCCAAGAAGGACACTAAGCCAAGGCTTTTGAGATGGATTCTTCTTCTTCAGGAGTTTGACATGGAGATCAAAGACAAGAAAGGGATAGAGAACGGCGTTGATGACCATCTCTCTTAGTTAAGGATCAACGAGTCTCTTCCTTTAGATGATTCTCTCCCCGAGGAGCAACTCATAGCAATCACTACGACTGTTTGTGGGAACTTAGAAGGGCGGTTTGAGGAAGTTCTGAGCTTCAAAGAGGAGGATCTCCCTTGGTACGCGGATATTGTGAACTACTTGGCATGTGGGGAAGAACTTTCGCATCTTGACAACTACCATAGGAAGAAGTTCATGAGGGACATGAGCCACTACTATTGGGAAGAGCCATATTTATACACGAGAGGTGCTGATAGCCTGTACGGAAGATGCGTGACAAAGGAGGAAGCCAGAGATATCATCTTCCATTGCCACGGTTCTTTGTATGGCGGGCATTTTGCTTCATTCAAAACCGCCACTAAGGTCTTACAAGCCGGCTTCTGGTGGCCTTCCATCTTCAAAGACACCCATGAGTTCGTGATGAGTTGCGAAGCTTGCCAAAGAGTAGGGAATATCACTAAGAGGAATGAGATGCCTCAAGTTCCCATATTTGAGGTAGACGTCTTTGACGTGTGGGGCATAGACTTCATGGGGCCATTTCCTTCATCATACGGCAACAAGTTCATACTAGTAGCTGTTGATTACGTCTCTAAATGGGTTGAGGCCATTGCTTCCCCAACAAACGACTCTAAGGTGGTGATCAAGCTCTTTAAAAGCATCATTTTCCCGAGGTTTGGAGTACCTAAGGTGGTGATAAGCGACGAAGAAGCCATTTCATCAACAAGCTGTTTGAAAACCTTCTAAGGAAGTATGGCGTGAAGCACAAGGTAGCTACGCCTTACCATCCTCAAACGAGTGGCCAAGTGGAGGTCTCTGATAACAAGATTTTTGGGTGCAGAGTGTATGCAATGATGTATCAAAGCTCAAATGCAACACTTAGTTGTAGTAAAGTATGCAAGTGAGTATCAATCCAATCCTAGGAGCTAGAAAGGCCAGAGAGAATGCAAGGGCAGTGTAAAGCTAAGCAAATGATAAGCGACTTTGTGAAAATCCTAAAAACTAGATGCAGCAGTAAAATGGAATGCAAAACTATTTTAAAAATACCAGAGATGATTAAACTACCACTAGGAATAAACAGAATAATTAAAATACAAAGTTATGAATTTATAAAAATCGACTAGTGGATCGACCACGGGATCGACCACTAGATCGAGCAACAACGATCGATCTCGTCTAAAAGTGCAAGTGCAATGAAACTAATGACCAGGATGCGACGAGTATCAAGCGAATGATTAATGAAGACGTAAGAATGCTAAGAAAGAAGGGTCTAGGGTAGAGATTCATGTTTAGGGGTTTCAAAGGTCCAAGCTTGGTTTGAAAACTTTAGATCTACTCACTTTGTGAGATTCTCTAAGCCTTGAAAACAAAATAAGATCCATCTGTGGCTTGCAGTATGGATCACTCCTTCATCCTCTCCTCCAAACCCATGGCGTTTGGTGGAAAGAGAGGTTGAAGGGCAATGAACTCAGATTTCAAAAACATGGCTTAACTAGTCCCCTAAACTACCATGGCGTTTGGGAAAGGGTAACTAGTCTCTAGGATGTGATTTTCTGAGATTTCTTGATCCTGTCAAGGTAAGAGACCTCTCTGATCATAAAGATCTTGGCGTGAGACTCTTTAAGCTTTAAGAACTCAACATCCTAGAAGAGATAGCCTTTAAAAACAAGAAAACACCAAGCTTTGAAAACCTTTTCCACCCCTTAGGATCCTCTCAACCCCAAAACCCGATTAAACTACTCACTACACATTACGTAAACCAAGCAAAGCATGAAGAATAAAACGATAAACATAAAAATGATGGATTAAACTTAAAACGATTTGAAATATTCAAGAACAAAAGCTTCAAAACCCAACAATGGCGGAAATCGCCTCCAAACCAGAGAGGAAGATGATAAAAAAGTAAAAGTGAAAGCGTGTGTAAAAGGTGATCGCCGCCTTCCCAAAGTAGGCCAAACAGCTCGATGGTCCCCCCTCGCTAGCGGCTAAAAACGGTTGAAAGGACTGAGATCGACCTCGAGATCGAGCATGCTGCTCGATCATCTTCGGACATCGTGTCTTCAACTCGATCTGTGTCTCGGTCTTCTTCGGTGGATCGAGTGTTGCATCCGATCTCGGTATCGATCTGTGGCGGATCGAGTGGTAGACTCGATCCGGCTCTCGCTCTGCATGGCGTCATTTACGTCCGTACCACCTGATCGATTGCTTCACTCGATCTCTGTCTCGATCAGATTCCTTGGATCGGAAGGACTACTCGATCTTCTGGTCGATCTCATCTAGATCGATCGGCCGTGCTCGATCTGTTCCCCGATCTCTGGTCCATAGGAAACATACGATGTTCCCACGAATCTCCACACTAGCCTCAGCACGTCCACGAACCTCCACGACTCCAAAGTAGCCAGAAACAACCTGAATATGATGCAAAATGCAAGGAACATGCGTATGCTGGTGCAAGAATGCTCTAGGACCTAAAGTGGTGCAATCTAGCCTAAAGTGTGATGTAAATGCATGAAAAGCTAACTTATATGTATGCAAAATACATGCAATATGCAGCAATATCAACTCCCCCAAACTTACTTCTTGCTTACCCTCAAGCAACAGAAAATAAGAAAGGAAAAGAGGTTTTAGAAAAGACGGGGGTTTAAGCTTCTTGCAAAGGTGCCTTTCAAATGAATCAATCTCAATGTCCTAGTTACTAGTTCTAAAATGCAATGCGCACATTCATACTCCAAAAAACTTAGCCATACTCATCACACAAAGAAATTCAGATCATGACTCTCCTATTCCTAACTATTAAAGAAACTCATCCTTTAACATTTATTAATAACCGAACCATGAATCAAACTTATGCATTTTAAAGCAGAACACATTTGGCTAAGGGTGCAGGCTATGAGCATAGAATGATCTTATTTTTAAGGAGGGTTTATTTTAAGCAAATGGTTTCTCTCGAAAATGGTAAGAACTTTATGCATAATGCTAAAGGTGAAGGCAATTGATGCATACATGATCAGATTCTCGTCTATCCATGTAAACTAACAATGATCCTAAACCCCTCTCATTTATTTTCTTTTAAGCTCACTCACCACTTAGAATCTACCCTTTTCTCAAAGCAAAAGCTTGGCAATCCCCAAAACAAAACAGAAAACATTTTAACTCATTTAGGTTAGTGAAAAGGTTTTGAAAGCACTTAGCTCTTTACATTTTTTCTTATTGATAGCTCCCTTTATTTTTTTTCTTTCTTTTTCTTTTCTTTTATTTTGGCACTTAGGCTCTTTTCTCTTTTTTTTTTTTTTTTATTATTATTATTATTATTTTTTTTAGAGAGCTATCTTCTGAAATTATTATAGCATAAACAATTTTAAACACAAACCTTTCACTTAAAGCCTTTTCTTACTTCAAATACCAAACTCTTTTGAAATCGACAGCATGAAAGCATGGAAGCAACCCCAATGATCCCCCAAACTTATCCTAAGCCTACATCTAGCTTCAAAATGCAAAGCTATCAGTTATATGAAAACCTAATCATGTCGCCTAAACCTAACACTTTATGCTAAGTTCAAACCGGAAAAAGGCCTAACAATGATGTCACACAAGAAAGCTTGGCTTCAAAGAAAGGTAAGGGTCAAGGTGGGAGTTCTACTTAGGCTCACAAAGAGTGGTGAAAGGAAGAAGAGAGCTTAAATATTTTAAAATCCATGTGTTCATTTTCAAATGCATAAGGATGATAATTAAAATTTCAGATTAAGGTTTTCACTTATTAGGACAAGTTTCAAATCATGAGAGTTCAATTCAAGTCACGAAAATCATAGCAAGTGATCCAAGGATGGTAATAATTTACTTTCAAAGTATGAGCAAAGAATTAGAGGACTACTAACTAGGGCATTGAAATAATTCATGAGTTTAAAACACCTTTTTAAGAAAAAATTTAACCCCTTATGCAAATGTGAACAACCTAGATGCTTTAAAATTCTAGACTCAATCCTAAAATGCTTAATAAGATGAATGCAACTACATGAATTTTTGTGAAAATTTTTAAAAATTTTACGAATTTTTCATGCAATAAAGACTCAAGGATGCTAAAAGGAAAATAAGATCATAAAACACATGTTAAACCATACACATACTCCCCCAAACTTGAATGACACCGTCCTGGTGGCAAACAAATTCAAAGGAGCACCAAAACACATAGCAAAAAGAAGCAAACATGATCGGTATGTACAATGGAAGAAGGTTGTTACCTCGGGTCTAGTCTTGGCTGGAACTTGAGGATGTTCCAGAGGAGCTGGATACTACGGCTTTGCCTTTGGAGCCTGGCTCTTGAAGAGAGAGGCGTGCCGGTTGAATGTTGCTACCTTGAGTCTCACGGATGACAACTCCACCGGTTGAAAGCCTCCTCTTCTCGGGTTGCTGAACCTCCTCACTTGCAGATTGCTTAGGCGAGCCTCCTTGAAGCGATTTGACCTTCTTGACAAGTTTCTTGAGCATTTTGCCTTGCCATTTGTTGATTTTCCTTTGCATCTCCACAACAGATGCTAGGAACTTCTCCGTCTTGGTTCTCGGCTCGAAATCGATCTTGGGAAGGGTGTAAGCCTCGGGCATCTCATCTTCCGTGGCAGGGGACTCAGACCTTGGACGTGGAGCAATCGCTGGGGCAGGCGTTCATCCTAGAGGAGCAAAGCATTCTTCGTCGCTTGGGAGAAACTCGATGTTCCCCACTCCTAGCAGCTCAGTCTCGCCGTTTGGCAAGATACAGACCTTCTTCTCGTTCTCCGTGTTAGTGAACAACTAGGCAAAGAAACCCTCGGCTGGCGTGCGTCCCAAGCTGTCCGTGTTCCTCAGGTAGGCCTCATCCATAAATGCTCTTTCCGGAACAGGATTGTAGTCTTGAAGTTGTACACCAGCTTGCACAAATAAAGGAGTGAGGAAGCCGCCAATGAGTGAAGAGCTTGCCTTGCATCTCAAGGCATACGCCTTGTATTTCACCAACGAAGCAGCTAAGATGCACCCGTAGTTGACGTTGTCTCCTAACTGGTCTTATAATGGATCTTCATTCTCATCCGGATCACACAAGAGATGCTTGATGCCTTGGAACAAGAAAAAAAGCTCCGTTCTGGTCACCGTGGGGGCCACTGACCGTCTGTTGAAGGTGTTAGCAAGCAGCTTCAGAGTGTAGCGCAGCACTGGGTGCCTCACTCTCTTGATCTTTGCAGTGTTCGCCTTGTAGTCATCATCGGCTATGACATCCCACAGCTCGTTCGCTTGAGTGAAGGTGGGGAAATCAACCTTCGTGGCATCAGCAGCTAGGCCATAGGCTTGGCAAAGCTCGGGGATCGAGAGGCTGAAAGCTTGGCGCTTGATCTTGAATGAGAGCCTGCCTTGAGAGGGGATTGGGACGCTAAGATTCTCGTACCGGAACTCCAAGGTGGCAAAGAAATCGATTGTCACTTCAGGATAGGTTGGGCAATCCATCCGTGACAAACATCTGAGCTCCATCCTTCGGATGAGTTGATCAAAGTCTCCCAACAGCCCCATCTTAGACAGCAACTCCCTGTCCGCAAACTTAGTGGATTCAAACCGAAGCCTTTCCAGCCGCTTCTTGTCCCTTTTCTCATCCTTACTCCATCGAACCCTTTCTTGAACAGCTACCTCCTGACCTTCTCCCTCTTGTGCTGTCTCTTCTCTCGTTCTCTTGGGGGCCATCGCACCTGAAACAAAGTTCTCAAGCAAAGCTATGAGCAAATAGGCGATATGTTGAGAGAAAGAGAGAAGCAAAGAAGTAAGTCGATAGCTAATACCCTAGAATTTTAGGGAATTTATAAAAATTATAGCAAAATAATAGAGAATCAAATCTAGAGATACTAGAAAATCCAGAATTTTTCCTATTATTAAGCTAGATTTAAAAATTTTAAACCGTCCTAGCATCTAAAACAATCAATTGCGAAATAAAAGGAGATTTTCCAAAAGATTTTCTCAAAAAATCCGAAAATACATTTGCAAGGGTTGTTAAGAATGCTTGATGGTCTTTGAAAAATAATTAGTTCACACTCTCTTTACTCAGAAGCTCGAGAAAACAAGAATGAGAGAGTGTGAAGGTGGTTGAAAATATTTAAAGACCAACAAAATAAAACCATGGGTAAGAGAAATGATTTTCTGACAAAAGTCTTGGTCAAGGCACATCTTTCATGGTCAAAGATGCTTGCCTTGACCAAGTTTTGAATTTAAAAACTGGAGGGAAAAGAGTAAAGGAGGAAAAAGAAAATGTTACCTCGGCATGAGATCGAGTCCGTTTGGTCGATCTAGGACTCGATCTCATGCCCATAATGGCGTGGATCGAAAGGGTTACTCGATTTAGGACACGATTCAAGTTGAATCGAGTCGTGGATCGATTGGCTCTCTCGTTCCTTGAGATTTTGGCACCACGGCTAAGTCCTCGTTATCGAGCCATGCTATCGATTCAGGGGTCGATTTAGCTTGTATCGAGTGGTGGATCGAGTCGACTGATCGATCTGTCTATGAAGGACTTTCCCGAGAGAAAATATATCGGTCGATCCATTTTTGGATTGATCGATCTAAACTCCGAGAATTTCCCAAGACATTTTAGATCGACTTTGTCACTCGATCTGTCTACTCGATCTCGTCTAGATCGACTGGCTCCTCTCGATTCACCAGCTCGATCTAGCAGAGATCGAGCCTGGATGAGTCGATCTAGCACTCGATCTCTAGCTTACACTCGCCCCTTTCTTACTCCTTTTTGAACTCAGATCATGGCCTCCGTCTCTCATACTTGTTCCTACACACTCATAAGACAAAAACATAAAACTGGAAAAGAAATAAAGCAAGGATATGTACAGGATAAACATGGGAATGCCTCCCAAGTGCGTTTTCATTAATGTTTTTAGCTAGACTTTATTTGGTTTAGGCAGATGGTGGGTCTTGGAGAAGCATTGAGGTGCTCTCCTTGTCGAATGCACTCGCCATGTATGGCTTAACTCTGTGTCCGTTCACTGTGAATGCATTCCCACTCTTGCCGACCAACGTGACAGCTCCGTAAGGTAATACTTCCTTGATTTCATACGGACCGCTCCACCGTGTCTTCAGCTTCCCTGGAAAGAGCTTGAGCCTCGAGTTGTAAAGCAGCACCAAACTCCCTTCCCTAAGCTCCTTAGGTACCAGTTTCTCGTCATGAGCAGCCTTGGTACGCTCCTTGTAGATCCTAGCGCTTTCGTAAGCGTCCCACCTTAGCTCATCAAGCTCGTGCAACTGGATCAACCGCTTCTCCTGAGCCGTCTTCAGATCAAAATTCAGCCGCTTCACAGCCCACAACGCCCTATGTTCCAGCTCAACAGGAAGGTGACACCCTTTATCGTAGAGAAGAGTGAAAGGGGTGGTACCAATAGGCGTTTTGAAAGCAGTCCGGTACGCCCACAAAGCGTCATCCAACTTCACTGCCCAATCCTTCCGAGTTGTCCCAACAGTTCTCTCGAGTATCGCCTTTATCTGACGGTTAGAGACCTCTACTTGGCCACTCGTTTGAGGATGGTAAGGCGTAGCTACCTTATGCTTCACGCCATACTTCTTTAGCAGATTTTCAAACAGCTTGTTGATGAAATGGCTCCCTCCGTCGCTTATCACCACCTTGGGAACTCCAAACCTCGGAAAAATAATGCTCTTAAAGAGCTTGATCACTACCTTAGAGTCGTTTGTTGGAGAAGCAATGGCCTCAACCCATTTAGAGACGTAGTCAACAGCCACTAGTATGAACTTGTTGCCATATGATGAAGGAAACGGCCCCATGAAGTCTATGCCCCACGCGTCAAAGACGTCTACCTCAAATATGGGAACTTGAGGCATCTCATTCCTCTTGGTAATATCCCCTGCTCTTTGACATGCTTCCCAGCTCATCACGAACTCATGGGTGTCTTTGAAGATGGACGGCCACCAGAAGTCGGCTTGCAAGACCTTTGTAGCGGTTTTGAACGAAGCAAAATGCCCTCCATACAAAGACCCGTGGCAATGAAAGATGAAATCTCTTGCTTCCTCCTTTGTCACGCATCTTCTGTACAGGCTATCTACTCCTCTCTTGTATAAATAGGGGTCATCCCAATAGTAGTGGCTCACGTCTCTCATGAACTTCTTCCTATGGTAGTTGTCAAGATGCGACGGCTCTACCCCACATGCCAAGTAGTTCACAATATCCGCGTACCAAGGGAGATCCTCCTCTTTGAAGCTCAGAACTTCCTCAAAACGCCCTTCTAAGCTCCCACAAACAACCGTAGTGATTGCCATGAGTTGTTCTTCGTGGAGAGAATCGTCTAAAGGAAGAGACTCGTTGATCTTTAACCGAGTGAGATGGTCAGCTACGCCGTTCTCTATTCCTTTCTTGTCTTTGATCTCCATGTCAAATTCTTGAAGCAAGAGGATCCATCTCAAAAGCCTCGGCTTAGTGTCCTTCTTGGAGTAGATATAACGCAAAGCTGCGTGATCCGTGTAAACTATGGTCTTGGAACCCACGAGGTAAGCCCTGAACTTCTCAAAGGCGAATACAACCGCCAATAGCTCCTTCTCTGTAGTGGTGTACCTCGTTTGCGTGTCATCCAAGGTTCTTGAAGCATAGTATATCACGTGCAGCTTCTTATCCTTCTTTTGGCCTAGGACGGCTCCCACGGCATAATCGCTAGCATCGCATATAATCTCGAAAGGTAGAGTCCAGTCTGGTGCGTGCACTATAGGCGCGGATACTAGGGCCTCCTTGATTGTCACGAAAGCTTGCAAACACTCCTCATCAAAGACGAATTCAGCCTCCTTGCACAACAGCCGAGTGAGAGGGCGTGCAATCTTAGAGAAGTCTTTAATGAAGCGCCTGTAAAAGCCGGCGTGTCCCAAGAAGCTTCTCACCCCTTTGACGTTAACTGGCGGCTCAAGGCTTGTCATCACATCAATCTTTGCTTTGTCGACTTCAATACCCTTCTCTGATATCTTATGTCCAAGCACGATCCCCTCCTTAACCATGAAGTGGCATTTTTCCCAATTAAGCACCAAGTTTGTCTCCTCACAACGCTTTAGTACCCTGCAAAGATTCAACAAACACGCAGAAAAGGATGCACCATAGACCGAGAAGTCATCCATAAACACCTCTACCATCTCTTCTATAAGGTCGGAGAAGATCGACATCATACACCGCTGAAACGTAGCCGGTGCGTTACACAACCCGAATGGCATCCTTCGATATGCGAAGGTGCCATAAGGGCATGTAAAGGCCGTCTTCTCCTGATCATTTGGATGGATTGGTATTTGGAAAAATCCACTATATCCATCAAGAAAGCAATAGTAGGGGTGATTAGCAAGTCTTTCAAGCATTTGATCTATAAAAGGCAAGGGAAAATGACCCTTTCTAGTAGCAAGATTAAACTTCCTATAGTCAATACAGATACGGTGTCCAGTAATAGTCCTAGTAGGTATAAGCTCATCTTTGTCATTCTTAATGACCGTGATCCCTCCCTTCTTAGGCACCACGTGTACGGGAGAAACCCACGTGCTGTCACTTATGGGATAGATCACGTCAGCCTCTAAAAGCTTAAGAATCTCCTTCTTAACAACCTCTTTCAAATTTGGATTCAAACGCCTTTGATGTTCTATAGAAGAGGCGTTCTCATTATCCAAGTGAGTCCTATGAGTGCAAAGCATTGGTGAAAGACCCTTGATGTCACTTATAGAGTACCCAATGGCCTTCCTATACTTTCTCAACTCAGTTAAGAGTGATTGCAACTCATCATCACTCAAGTTTTCATTCACAATCACATGATAGGTTTCGTTAAGCCCTAAGAAAGCATACCTTAGCCCTTTTGGGAGCTCCTTAAGGTCCACCTTTGGGGCTAACAGCTCGCTCCAATCATCCTCGTGGCTGTTGCTGTTGTTCTCCTCCTTAGAACCTTCCTTAGAACCCGAGACATGGCCCTTGAGACTGCTTTCTCCAACTGCTATCCTTTCTGAAATCGAGTCGTCAGGTCGATCTTGCTCTTGATGTCGTCTAGATCGAGCAGTTTCGCTCGATTCACTCACTCAATTTAATGTTGATCGAGTGAGAGATCGAGACGCAGAGTCGATCTCCAGATTAGACCCCAAACTGATCGGAAGGCCTTTCTCGATCTTGGACTCGATTGTTTTCCTGGATCGATCACCCTCCTCGATCTGACTGTCGATTGCTGCACCGGATCGAGTTGTGCTCTCGATTGTCTTGTCGATTTGACCCCTGGATCGAGTAATGTCATCGATCTCGGAGTCGACCTCTAGGCAAACGCCTACATATTCAAGCACAATCTTTCTCGAATCAAGCAAGTTGTCGTACTCCTGAGTCCTCTGATCCACATAACCAAACTCTCCTGGCTCCTTAGTCAGTGCCAGCTTCAAATGATCTTCCTGAGCCAACTCTTCCAGCAACTCATCCGCTAAAGCATCCAACGTTTCAATGTAGAAAGCTTGCCTTTCTATCGTAGGCTTCTTCAAAACCTCATTGATATCGAAGTCTAGCCTTATATCTTTACCCAAATGCAAGGCAATCTTCCCGTTCTTGACGTCTATTATGGCCCCGGCGGTGGCTAAGAAAGGTCTACCGAGAATGAGTGGATCCTTTGGTTCTTCATCCATTTCCAACACAACAAAGTCTGTAGGCACGTTTACTCCACTGATCTTCACTGGCAAGTCCTCAAGCAATCCCACGGGTAACCTCACACTTCTGTCAGCTAGTACCAACGAGATTCTACAATCCTTGAAACGGGTGAAGCCAAGCTTCTTTGCCACGGAATGAGGCATCAGATTTATGCTAGCTCCGAGATCACAAAGGCAACTCTTGAACTCCAAAGGACCTAAAGCGCAAGGTATAGTGAAGCTTCCAGGGTCTCCCAACTTCTTAGGGACTATCTCCTTGTGTATCACATCACTACACTCCTCACTTAGAACAACCACTTCCTTGCTTTCCTTATTCTTCTTCACGAGAGTGTCTTTGAAGAATTTGGCGCATTTAGGCATCATTGCAAGGCAGTCCACGAGAGGTAGCTTGATCTCTACGTCCTTAAGATGCTTCTCAAACAAGACTCTATGCTTATCTATGAGTTGCTTCTTGAAACGGCGAGGAAAAGGTAGCTTAGGTACATACGGTGGAGGTACATAAGCATCCTTCTCCTTAGTAATTTGCTCTGCTTTCTTCTCAACAACCACTTTGTCTCCTCTTCTTGGCCCTTGAATCCAGACATTTTCAAAGTTGATCTCATCATCAGCTGAAAGCTTACCCTCCCCCTCTTGAATTATAACGTCCTCGTTGTTCTTGGGAGTAACCGTAGGTGCAAGCTCTTTTCCGCTTCTTAACGTGATGGCGTTGGCTCCTTAGGGTTCTGCTCACACTTGCCCGGAAGGCTATTCTGACCACTTGTACTCGCCTTTCCCTTCTCTAGTTGGTTGATCTTGTTGTTTAAGTTGGTGATCTGAGTAGAGAAGCCAGTGAGAGACGAGTCTAAACGAGTGTTCATCTCGGCAAACTTCTGGTTTGTAGAGGTTTGCCCTTGAATCAATTGTTGGAACATAGCTTGGACAGGATCAACTTGTTGTTGCATCTGTTGTTGCTGAGGTGCAAAGCCCGGAGGGTACATTGGCATATAACCCTTGTTTCCTTGCTGTTGCCCTTGGAAGTTGCTCTGCCCTTGCCCTTGGAAGCCACCACTCGGCTGAAAGCCTTTGTTGTAAGGTACGAATGGCTTTGCTTGCTGAGCAAGGTACACCTGATCCTTAGGGTTTGCGACATTGGTGCTACGGTATGAGAGATTGTTGTTCTGGTTGTAGCCTTGTGAATAGCCTTGAGGTTTGTAGTTGTTTTGACCCACCACCCAATTGGCTTCTTCCTGGCTCAACTCAAGCTCCTCTTGGCTTTCATCCGCTTCACCAACAAAGTGAACATGCTTCTGATTTGCCAAAACCAGCTTGTCAATCTTCTCATGTAATGATTTCAACTCTTTCTTGTGAGACTCTAGCTCAGAACCCCTCGGTGCACGGTCATAATCTTCAGTGTTTTCTCCCAGTGCCTAGCCTTGTCTCCAAGAGAGAATGGAAAGAGACGCAGCTTGAAAGCATCTTCGGATATGCCGTTTATCTTGATCATCCCACATACTTGTTCGAAGTTATCAAGGTGCTCCAAGGGATCTTCCATTGCTAGCCCGTGAAACTTATTGTTTTGCACCATTAAGATGAAACTCGGCTTAATCTCGAAGTTGTTGTTTTGTACAGGAGGAGGAGTGATCCCAAACCTATTATGATGAGTATTAGGAGCATCTCCGGCTCCTATGATCCTTGGGGGTCTAGCCACGTGTTGGGGGTTTCCATTGCCCCTTCCCACTGCCCCGTGAGCTGGAGGAGGTCCCTCTGGATGCTCGTGTTCAGCCATAGCTTCAAAGTCAACCAAACCGTGCTGAACAATCTCCTCAAATGCTCTAGCCTGTTCTCGTACTCTTCTTTGCCGTGAATGACCAAGTTGATGAATGTTGTCCAAGGGTTGAAGTAGATTGTTGTCTCCCCTTGAACGATGATTCATGTACCTGAAAGACACACGTTTGAGAGTAGAGAAATTAGTAACTTAAACAAAGTAAAGGGTTAGTCTTTACTAAACCCCAAATCTCTATGCATTCTAACACTCCTAGAATGGCAATGGCGCCATTTGATAACAAGATTTTTGGGTGCAGAGTGTATGCAATGATGTATCAAAGCTCAAATGCAATACTTAGTTGTAGTAAAGTATGCAGGCGAGTATCAATCCAATCCTAGGAGCTAGAAAGGTCAGAGAGAATACAAGGGCAGTGTAAAGCTAAGCAAATGATAAGCGACTTTGTGAAAATCCTAAAAACTAGATGCACCAGTAAAATAGAATGCAAAACTATTCTAAAAATACCAAAATGATTAAACTACCACTAGGAATAAACAAAATGATTAAAATGCAAAGCTATGAATTTATAAAAATCGACTAGTGGATCGACCACGGGATCGACCACTAGATCGAGCAACAACGATCGATCTCGTATAAAAGTGCAAGTGCAATGAAACTAATGACCAGGATGCGACGAGTATCAAGCGAATGATTAACGAAGATGTAAGAATGCTAAGAAAGAAGGTTTTAGGGTAGAGATTCATGTTTAGGGGTTTCAAAGGTCCAAGCTTAGTTTGAAAACTTTAGATCTACTCACTTTGTGAGATTCTCTAAGCCTTGAAAACAAAATAAGATCCATATGTGGCTTACGGTATGGATCACTCCTTCATCCTCTCCTCCAAACCCATGGCGTTTGGTGGAAAGAGAGGTTGAAGGGCAATGAACTCAGATTTCAAAAACATGGCTTAACTAGTCCCCTAAACTACCATGGCGTTTGAGAAAGGGTAACTAGTCTCTAGGATGTGATTTTTGGAGATCTTTGGATCCTGTCAAGGTAAGAGACCTCTCTGATCATAAAGATCTTGGCGTGAGACTCTTTAAGCCTTAAGAACTCAACATCCTAGAAGAGATAGCCTTTAAAAACAAGAAAACACCAAGCTTTGAAAACCTTTTCCACCCCTTAGGATCCTCTCAACCCCAAAACCCGATTAAACTACTCACTACACATTAAGTAAACCAAGCAAAGCATGAGGAATGAAACGATAAACATAAAAACGATGGATTAAACTTAAAACGATTCAAAATATTCAAGAACAAAAGCTTCGAAACCCAACAATGGCGGAAATCGCCTCCAAACCAGAGAGAAAGATGATAAAAAAAGTAAAAGTGAAAGCGTGTGTAAAAGGTGATCGCCGCCTTCCCAAAGTAGGCCAAACAGCTCGATGGTCCCCCCCTCGCTAGCGGCCAAAAATGGTTGAAAGGACTGAGATCGACCTCGAGATCGAGCATGCTGCTCGATCATCTTCGGACATCGTGTCTTCAACTCGATCAGTGTCTCGATCTTCTTTGGTGGATCGAGTGTTGCATCCGATCTCGGTATCGATCTTCGGCGGATCGAGTGGTAGACTCGATCCGGCTCTCGCCCTGCATGGCGTCATTTACATCCGTACCACCTGATCGATTGCTTCACTCGATCTCCGTCTCGATCAGATTCCTTGGATCGGAAGGACTACTCGATCTTCTGGTCGATCTCATCTAGATCGACCGGCCGTGCTCGATCTGTTCCCCGATCTCTGGTCCTTAGCAAACATCCGATGTTCCCACGAATCTCCACACTAGCCTCAGCACGTCCACGAACCTCCACGACTCCAAAGTAGCCAGAAACAACCTGAATATGATGCAAAATGCAAGGAACATGCGTATGCTGGTGCAAGAATGCTCTAGGACCTAAAGTGATGCAATCTAGCCTAAAGTGTGATGTAAATGCATGAAAAGCTAACTTATATGTATGCAAAATACATGCAATATGCAGCAATATCAGTCTCTAACTGACAGATCAAGGCCATACTCGAGAGAACAGTAGGATTACTCGGAAGGATTGGGCAGTGAAGTCGGATGACGCTTTGTGGGCTTACCGGACTGCTTTCAAAACACCCATTGGTACTACTCCTTTCACTCTTCTCTACGGCAAAGGATTTCACCTCCCCGTTGAGTTGGAACATAGGGCATTGTGGGCTGTGAAGCGGCTGAATTTTGATCCAAAGACAGCTCAGGAGAAGCGGCTGATCCAGTTACACGAGCTTGATGAGCTAAGGCTGGATGCTTACGAAAGCGCTAGGATCTACAAGGAGCGTACTAAGGCTGCTCACGACAAAATGTTGGTACCTAAGGAGCTTAAGGAAGGGAGTTTGGTGCTGCTTTACAATTCAAGGCTCAAGCTCTTCCCAGGGAAGCTAAAGTCACGGTGGAGCGGTCCGTATGAAATCAAGGAAGTATTGCCTTACGGAGCTGCCACGTTGGTCGACAAGAGTGGGAATGCATTCATAGTGAACAGACACAGAGTTAAGCCATATATGGCGAGTGCATTTGACAAGGAGAGCATCTCAATGCTTCTCCAAGACTCACCATCTGCCTGAACCAAGTAAAGTCTAGCTAAAGACGTTAAAGAAAGTGCACTTGGGAGGCATTCCCATGTCTATCCTGTACATATTTTTGCCTTATTTCTTTTCCAGTTTTATGTTTTTATCTTCTGAGTGTGTAGGAACAAGTATGAGGGATCGCAGGCTCTGATCATAGATCCAAAGGGAGTAAGAAGGGGCGAGTACAAGCTAGAGATCGAGTGCTAGATCGACTTATCCTGGCTCGATCTTTGCTAGATCGAGCTAGTGAATCAAGAAGAGTTAGTCGATCTAGACGAGATCGAGTGACAAGGTCGATCTATATGAGCACGGATCGATCGGTCCCATCTATATTGGCCGATCTAAAATGTCTCGGGAAATTCATGGAGTTTAGATCGATCGATCCAAACATAGACCGACCGATCTATTTTCTCTCGGGAAAATCCTTAAAAGAAAGATCGATCACTCGACTCGATCCATCACTCGATCTAAACCAAATCGATCCCTGAATCGAGAGCTGATAAACACTTTGTTTGTTTGCAAGGGTGAGAATACAATGAGGTTATCAAACTCAAATGCAAGACAGGTTGTAGCACAATATGCTAGAGAGAGTCAATCCACACCTAGGATGATAGAAAATGCAAAGAGAATGCAAGGACTAATGTAAATCTAAGCGAAACAAGACAGGTTTGTTTAGAATCCCTAAAAACTAGATGCAGCAACTAAATGGAATGCAAACTATTTTAATATTACCAGGAATGATCAAACTACCATGAGAAACAAACAGAATAATTTAAGGACAAAGCTTCGAATTACTAAAATTCGACTAGTGGATCGACCATGAGATCGACCACTAGATCGAGCAATAACAATCGATCTCGTCTAAAAATACAAGAACAGTAAAACTAACGACCAGGATGCTATCAAGGATCAAGCGAATGATGAGAGAAGATGTAAAGATGCTAAAAGAGAGGGCCTAGGGTTGAGATTCATGGTCAGGGGTTTCAAAGGTTCGACCTTGGGTTGAAAACTTTAAATCGACTCACTTGGTGAGGATCTCTAAGCCTTGAAAAACTAAGCAAGATCTATGCTTTCGGTATAGATCACTCCTTCATCCTCTCCTCCAAACCCATGGCTTTTGGTGGAAAGAGAGGTCGAAGGGCAAGGAAAACAGATTTCAAACGAGTGGCTTAACTAGTCCCCCAAACTTCCATGGCTTTTGGGAAGGGGTAACTAGTCTCTAGGGTGTGATCTTCCGAGGTCCCTGAATCATGTCAAGGTAAAGAACCTCTCGGATCATGAAGCTCTTGGCGTGAGAGTCTTCAAGCTTTGAGAGCTCAACACCCTAAAAGAGATAGCCATTAGAACACTTAGAAAACCCCAAGATCGAAACCTTTTAGACCCCTTAATCCTCTCAACCCCGAACCCAAATAAACTACTCACTACACATAAGGTAAATCAAGCAAAGCATGGAAAAGGAAACGATGAACATGAAAAGAAAACTAGATTAAGCTGAAACGATTCGATTACAAAGCTAAAGAAAACTCAAAGTTCGACAATGGTGTTCTTCTTCAAAACCAGAGAGAAAAACATAAAAAAGATAAGGATGAAAAGTTGTGTGTGAAAAGGACGTCGCCGCCTTCCCAAAATGGCCAAAACAAGCTGATGGTCCCCCCTTCGCTAGCGGCCAAAAGTGGTTGAAAGGACAGAGATCGACTCCGGAATCGAGCGGTTCTCTCGATCATCTCCGAACATCGTGTCTTCAGCTCGATCTGGGTCTTGATCATCTTCGGCGGATCGAGCGTTGCATCCGATCTCGGTATCGATCTTCGGTTGGATCGAGTGGTGTACTCGATCTGGCTCTCGCTCTGCATGGTGTCATTTACGTCCATACCGTTTGATCGACTGCTTCACTCGATCCTCGTCTCGATCATTCTCCTTGGATCGCCCGGTCTTCTCGATCTTCTGGTCGATCACATCCTAGATCGACCTGCCATGCTCAATCTGTTCCCCGATCTCTGATACTTAGTAAATATCCGAGCTTCCACGAGCCGCTGCAACAGCTTCAGCACGTCCACGAACCTCCACGACTCCAAAGCCGCCAGAAACAACCTGAATGTGATGCAAGATGCAAGGAACATGCGTATGCTAGTGCAAGAATGCTCTAGGACTTTAAGTGATGCAATCTAATCTAAAATGTGATGCAAATGCATTAAAAGCTAACTAATGTGTATGCAAAATATATGTAATATGCAGTAACATCAACTCCCCCAAACTTACTTCTTGCTTGCCCTCAAGCAACAGAAAATAAGTAAGGAAGAGAGGTTTTAAGAAAAACGAATGGGGGTTTAAACTTCTTGCAAAGGTGCTTTTCAAATGAATCAATCTCAATGTCCTAGTTAACAGTTCTAAAGTGCTATGCTCACACTCATACTCCAAAGAACTTAGCCATACTCATCACACAAAGAAATTCAGATCATGACTCTCCTATTCCTAACAATCAAAGAAACTCATCCTTTAACATTCATTAACATTCGAACCATGAATCAAACTTATGCACTTTAAAGAAAAACACATTTGGCTAAGGGTGTAGGTTATGAGCATTGAATGATCTCATTTGAAAAGGGTTTACAATTAAAACAAGGGTTTTTCTCAAAAATAGTTGAACTTATGCATAATGCTAAAGGTAAAGACAATTGATGCATACATGATCAGATTCTCATCTACCCATGTAAACTAATCAATGATCCTAAACCGCTCTCATTTATCAACTTTTATCCTCACTCACCACTTAGAATCTACCTTTTTTCTTCTCAAAACTTAGCAATCCCTAATTCGAAACAAAAACATTTTTAAACTCTTTAGGCTAGTGAAAAGGTTTTGAAAATAATTTTGCTCTTTAAATATTTCTTATTGGTAGCTCTCCTATTTATTTTTTTTCTTTTCTCCTTTTTTATTTATTTTTATTTGGCACTTAGGCTCTTTTTTTTATCTTTTCTTTTTCTTTTTAATTGGGAGAGCTACCTCCTGAAATTTATTAGAGCATATACATAGTTTTTAAACCCAACCTTTCACTTAAAACCCATTTCCTTCTTTCAATCACCAAACTCTTTGAAACCGAGAACAAATAAAAATAAAAACAACCTCAATGATCCCCCAAACTTATAATAAGCTTATACCTAGCTTCAAAATGCAAAGCTAGCAATCATATGAGAACCGAATTATGTCGCCTAAACCTAACACTTTATGCTAAGTTCAAAACCGAAAAGAAAGCCTCACAATGATGTCACACAAGAAATATATTTGGCTTCAAAGAAGGGTAAGGGTCAAGGTGAGAGTTCTACTTAGGCTCACAAAGAGTGGTGAAAAGGAAAAAGAGAGCATAAATATTTTAAAATCCATGTGTTCATTTTCAAATGCATAAGGATGATAATTAAAGTTTCAAATTAAGGTTCTCACTTATTAGGACAAGTTTCAAATCATGAGAGTTCAATTCAAGTCACGAAAATCCTAGCAAGTGATCCAAGCATGGTAAGAACTTACTTTCAAAGCATAGACAAAGCATTAGAGAACTACTAACTAGGGCACTGAAACAATTCATAAGTAAAAACACTTTTTTAAGAAACTCTAACCCCTTATGCAAATGCAAACAACCTAGATGCTAAGAGAAATTCTAGACTCAATCCTAACATGTTTTGACAAGATGAATGCAACTACATGAATCTTTGAAAAAAAAATTAAAAATTTTGAACTAAAGACTCAAGGATGCTAAAGGAAAATAAGATCACAAAACACATGTCAAACCACACATGTACTCCCCCAAACTTGCTTGACACCGTCCCGGTGGCAAACACATTCGAAGGAGCACCAAAACACAAAGCAAAAAGAAGCAAATATGAGCGTTTATGTACAATGGAAGAAGGTTGTCACCTCTGGTCTAGTCTCGGCTGGAACTTGAGGATGTTCCAGAGGAGCTAGAGATTGTTGCTTTGCCCTTGTCGGCTGGTTTTTGGAGAGAATGACGCGCCGGCTGAATGGTGCTGCTTTGTGCCTCGCGGATGACAACTCCACCGGTTGAGAGCCTTCTCTTCTTGGGTTGGTGAACCTCTTTACTTGCATCCTTCTTAGGCGAGCCTCCTTGAAGTGCCTTGACTTTCTTGCCAAGTTTCTTGAGCATTTTGCCTTGCCACTTATTGATTTTCCTTTGCATCTCCACAACAGATGCTAGGAACTTCTCTGTTTTGGTTCTCGGCTCAAAGTCTAACTTGGGAAGTGTGTAGGCTTCGGGCATCTCATCTTCCGTGGCTGGAGACTCGGACCTTTGACGAGGAGCAATCGCTGAAGCAGGTGGTCCTCCTAGAGGAGCAAAGCACTCCTCTTCTGTGGGCAAGAACTCGATGTTCCCAACACCAAGCAGCTCGGTCTCATCTTTGTTTGGCAGGATGCACACCCTCTTCTTGTCTTCGTCGTCTATGAAGAGGTAAGCGTAGAACCCTTCTGCTGGCGTGCGTCCCAAGCTGTCGGTATTTCTCATGTAGGCCTCATCCATGAAAGCTCTGGCTTGCAAGAATAGAGGAGTGAGGAAGCCGCCAATGTAAGAAGAAGTTGCCTTGCAACGCAAGGCATAAGCCTTGTATTTCACCAAGGAGGCAGCAAGCACACATCCGTAGTTCACCTCGTCGCCGAGCTCATCCTCCATAGGCTCTTCATTTGCATCCGGATCACACACCAAGTGCTTCTCGCCTTGGAACAGGAAGCAAAGCTCGGTCTTCGTGACCGTGGGAGCAACTGATCTTCCGCTAAACGTGTTGGCAATCAGCTTCAGAGTGTACCTCAGCACCGGGCATCTCACTCTCTTGATCTTGGCGGTGTTGGCTTTGTAGTCCTCATTGCTAATCAGGTCCCAAAAGTCGTCTGCTCGTTTGAAGGCGGGGAACTCGACTTTGTTGGCATCCGCGTTGAGACCATACGCTTGACATAGCTCGGGGATGGAGAGGGTGTAGGCTTGATGTCCAACCTTGAAGTAGAGGCGACCTTGTGAAGGAACGGGTGTGCTAGGATTCTCGTAACGGAACTCCAACGTGGCAAGGAAGTCTATTGTCACTTCTGGAATGGTTGGGCAATCCATCCGTGACAGACATCTTAGGCCAATGTTCTTGAGGATTTGGTCGAAATCCCCAAGAATCCCTAGCTTGAACAGCAGCTCTCGATCAGCAAACTTGGTAGGCTCAAACCGAAGCCTTTCTAGCCTTTTCTTGTCCATCTTCTCATCCTTAGTCCATCTGACCCTCTCTTGAACAGCCACCTCTTGTCCTTCTCCCTCTTGTGCTGTATCTTCTCTTGTTCTCTTGGGGGCCATTGTACCTGAAACAAGTTTTCTCAAGAAGTTTGATAAGCAAAACGGCGGTTTGATGAGAATAAGAGAGGAGAAGGAGAAAGCTTATAAATACTACCCTAGAATTTTGGGTAATTAATAAAAATTATAGCTAAATAAAGGAGAATAAAATCTTTAAATACTAGAAAATCTAGAATTATTCCTTTTACTTAGCTAAATTTTAAAAATCAAAACCGACCCTATCTTCTAGAACAATATCTTGCGAATTTAAAGGAAATTTTCCTAAAGATAAATCATTAAACTCTGAAAATACCTTTGCAAGAATGTTAAAGAACCTTTGCTAGCCTTTGAAAACCGAAAACTCTCACTCTCTTTGTTTAAAATTCTCGAGAAAACAAGAATGAGGGGGTGAGAAGTTGTTGAAACATTTAAAGACTAGCAAAAAGCAAAACCATGGGTAGTAAAGGTGGTTTTCTGACAAAGTCTTGATCAAGGCACATCTTTCATGGTCAAAGATGCTTGCCTTGACCAAGTTTCGAATTTAAAAATTGGAGGGAAAAGAATAAAGGAGGGAAAGAAAATGTTACCTCGGCATGAGATCGAGTCCATTTGGTCGATCTAGGACTCGATCTCATGCCCATAATGGCTTAGATCGAGAGGGTTACTCGATTTGAGACTCGATTCATGAATCGAGTCTTGGATCGATTGGCTCCCTCGATCATTGAGATGTTGGCTCCACGGCTAAGTCCTCATGATCGAGCTATGTCCTCGATTTAGGGGTCGATTTGGCATAGATCGAGTGATGGATCGAGTCGAGTGATCGATCTGTTTTCAACAGATTTTCCCGAGAGAAATTAGATCGGTCGATCCATTTTGGATCGATCGATCCTTTTTCGTCAAGGTCGATCCTATCACTCGTTCTCGTCTAGATCGACTGGCTCCTCTCGATTCACTGACTCGATCTAGCAAAGATCGAGTCAGGATCAGTCGATCTAGCACTCGATCTCTAGCCTTTTCTTAACCCCTATCGCCTCTTTTGAACTTCAAGATCGAGGTTTAGACTCCTCATACCTGTTCCTACACACTTGCAAAATAAAAACATAAAACTGAAAGAGAAAGAAAGCAGAAATATGTACAAGATAGACATGGGAATGCCTCCCAAGTGCGCTTTCTTTAACGTCTTTAGCTAGACTTTACTTGGTTCAGGCGGATAGTGGGTCTTGGAGAAGCACCGAGTTACTCTCCTTGTCATAGCTGTCTGCCAAGTAAGGCTTGACTCTGTGTCCGTTGACGGTGAATGCACTGCCACTCTTTCCCATCAATGTAACAGCTCAATAAGGCAACACTTCTTGGATCACAAACGGCCCGCTCCACCTTGACTTCAGCTTTCCCGGGAAGAGTTTAAGTCTTGAGTTGTACAGCAACACTAAACCTCCTTCCTTAAGCTCCTTGGCAACCAACTTCTTGTCGTGAGCTTCCTTAGTCCGCTCCTTGTATATTCGAGAGCTCTCATAAGCGTTCAGTCTTAACTCGTCCAGTTCATGTAGCTGAATAAGGCGCCTCTCCTGAGCAGTCTTTAGGTCAAAGTTCAGCCTCTTCACAGCCCACAACGCACGGTGTTCCAGCTCAACCGGGAGATGACAGCCCTTGCCATAGAGTAGAGTGAAAGGGGTTGTGCCAATCGGTGATTTGAAGGCGGTACGGTAGGCCCAAAGAGCGTCGTCCAGCTTCACTGCCCAGTCTTTCCTTGTTGCTCCGACAGTCTTCTCCAGTATAGCCTTGATTTGCCGGTTGGAGACTTCCACTTGACCGCTTGTTTGAGGATGATACGGTGTAGCCACCTTATGCTTAACGCCATACTTTCTCAAGAGGTTCTCAAAAACCTTGTTTATGAAGTGGCTTCCTCCATCGCTTATAACCACCTTAGGTACCCCAAACCTCGGGAAGATGATACTCTTGAACAGCTTGATTACCACCTTAGAGTCGTTTGTAGGGGAAGCAATAGCCTCAACCCATTTAGAGACATAATCCACTGCTACTAAGATGTATTTGTTGCCATATGAAGAAGGAAATGGCCCCATAAAGTCTATGCCCCACGCGTCGAACACGTCAACCTCGAAGATGGGAACCTGAGGCATTTCGTTCCTCTTAGTGATATTCCCTGCTCGTTGACATGCCTCACAGCTCTTCACAAACTCGTGTGCATCTTTAAAGATGGATGGCCACCAGAAACCGGCTTGCAACACTTTCATGGCAGTTTTGAATGAAGCGAAGTGTCCTCCGTAGGAAGAGCCATGGCAGTGATAGAGGATGTCTCTAGCTTCTTCCTTCGTAACACACCTCCGGTACAAACTGTCCACTCCTCTCTTGTATAAGTAGGGCTCATCCCAAAAGTAGTCACTAGCCTCTCTCATGAACCGCTTCTTGTGATAGCTGTTGAGATGTGTTGGCTCCTCACCACACGCTAAATAGTTCACTACATCAGCATACCACGGTAGATCCTCCTCTTTGAAACTCAACACCTCTTCAAACCGCCCCTCTAGCTTTCCACAAACAGCCGTGGTGATCGCCATGAGTTGCTCTTTCTTAAGAGAGTCATCTAAGGGGAGAGACTCATTGATCCTTAGCCGTGAGAGATGGTCAGCGACTCCGTTTTCTATTCCCTTCTTGTCTTTAATATCCATGTCAAACTCCTGGAGCAAGAGAATCCACCTCAAGAGCCGAGGCTTAGTGTCTTTCTTCGAATAGATGTATCGCAAAGCAGCGTGATCCGTGTATACAATAGCCTTGGATCCAACAAGATATGATCTGAACTTCTCAAAGGCGAATGCTACTGCAAGCAACTCCTTCTCTGTAGTGGTGTACCTTGTTTGCGTGTCATCCAAGGTTCTTGAAGCATAGTAGATCACGTGTAGCTTCTTGTCTTTCTTCTGACCAAGAACGGCTCCTACGGCGTAGTCACTAGCATCACACATGATCTTAAAGGGCAGAGACCAGTCCGGTGCTTGAACTACGGGGGCTGATGTAAGGGCTTCCTTGATGGTCACGAAAGCTCGCAAACACTCCTCATCAAACACAAACTCAGCTTCTTTGCATAACAACCATGTAAGAGGGCGTGCAATCTTGGAGAAATCTTTGATGAAGCGCCTATAGAACCCGGCGTGTCCCAAGAAACTTCTGACTCTCTTAACGTTAACCGGCGGCTCAAGACCCATCATGACTTCCACTTTAGCCTGATCAACCTCAATGCCCTTCTCTGATATCTTATGACCAAGCACGATCCATTCCTTGACCATAAAGTGGCATTTCTCCCAGTTTAGCACCAAGTTTGTCTCTTCACAACGCTTTAGTACCCTGCAAAGATTCAACAAACACGCAGAAAAGGACGCACCATAGACAGAAAAGTCATCCATGAACACCTCTACCATCTCCTCTATTAGATCGGAGAAGATCGACATCATACACCGCTGAAATGTAGCCGGTGCATTACACAATCCAAACGGCATCCTTCGATACGCGAAGGTACCGTAGGGACATGTGAAGGTCGTCTTCTCCTGGTCATTTGGGTGAATTGGTATCTGAAAGAAACCGCTATACCCATCGAAGAAACAGTAGTAAGGGTGATTAGCAAGTCTCTCAAGCATTTGATCAATAAAAGGCAAAGGGAAATGGTCTTTCCTAGTCGCAAGGTTAAGTTTCCTATAATCAATACACATCCAATTACTAGTGATGGTTCTAGTAGGAATAAGCTCATCATTTTCATTCCTTATGACTGTGATCCCTCCTTTTTTAGGCATCACGTGTACAGGAGTAACCCACGTGCTGTCACTTATGGGGTAGATCACATCAGCCTCTAAAAGCTTAAGGATCTCTTTCTTAACAACCTCTTTTAAATTAGGATTCAAACGCCTTTGATGTTCTATAGATGAGGCGTTCTCATTATCCAAGTGAATCCTGTGAGTGCAAAGCATTGGTGAAAGGCCCTTGATGTCACTTAAAGAGTACCCAATAGCCTTCCTATACTTTCTCAGCTCAGTCATGAGCGAGTGCAACTCATCATCACTTAAGTTTTCATTCACAATCATGAGATAGGTGTTATTAGGCCCTAATAAAGCATACCTTAGCCCTTTTGGGAGCTCCTTAAGGTCCACCTTTGTGGCTAACAGCTCGCTCCAGTCATCCTTGTGGCTGTGGTTGTTGCTTTCCTCCTTGGAACCCTCCTTAGAACTCGAGGCATGGCCCTTAAGACTGCTTTCCTCAACCGATATCCCTTCTGAAATCGAGTCCTCCAGTCGATCTTGCTCTCGATGTCGTCTAGATCGAGCAATTTTGCTCGATTCACTTACTCGATTTGATGTGGATCGAGTAAGGGATCGAGACGCTGAGTCGATCTCCTGATTGGGCCCCAAAATGATCGAAAGGTTTCTCTCGATCGTCGACTTGATTGTTTTTCCTGATCGATCATTCCTCTCGATCTGTCTGTCGATTGCTGCACCGGATCGAGTTGTGTTCTCGATTGCCTTGTCGATTTGACTCCTGGATCGAGTGATAGCGTCGATCTCGGGGTCGATCTCTAGGCAGCAGCCTTCATCCTTCTTAACAATCTTCCTAGAATCCAGCAAGTTGACGTACTCCTGGGTCCTCTGATCCACATAGCCAAACTTCCCTGGCTCCTTAGTCAGTGCCAGCTTCAGATGGTCTTCCAGAGCCAGCTCTTCTAGCAACTCATCCGCTAAGGCATCTATTGTCTCAATGTAGAAAGCTTGTCCTTCTATGGTCGGCTTCTTCAGAACCTCATTGATATCGAAGTCCAGCCTTATATCCTTTCCCAAGTGCAAGGGAATCTTCCCGTTCTTGACGTCGATGATAGCCCCGGCGGTTGCAAGGAATGGTCTTCCTAGGATGAGTGGGTCCTTAGGCTCTTCATCCATCTCCAACACGACGAAGTCCGTAGGTACGTTCACACCACTGATTCGCACCAGTAGATCTTCAAGCAGCCCCACTGGTAGCCTTACACTTCTATCAGCCAGTACCAACGAGATCCTACAGTTTTTGAAACGAGTAAAGCCAAGCTTCTTAGCCACGGAGTGAGGCATCAGGTTTATGCTAGCTCCGAGATCACATAGGCAACTCTTGAACTCTAAAGGACCTAAAGCGCAGGGTATAGTGAAGCTTCCAGGGTCTCCCAATTTCTTAGGGACTATCTCCTTATGTATCACAGCACTACACTCTTCACTTAAAACAAGCACCTCCTTGCTTTTCTTATTCTTCTTCACGAGAGTGTCTTTGAAGAATTTGGCGCATTTAGGCATCATTGCAAGGCAGTCAACGAGAGGTAGCTTGATCTCCACGTCCTTAAGATGCTTCTCAAAGAGGATTCTATGCTTCTCTATGAGTTGCTTCTTGAAACGGCCAGGAAAAGGCAGCTTAGGTACATACGGTGGAGGCACATAAGCATTATTCTCCTTAGTAGTTTTCTCAGCTTTCTTCTCAGCAACTGCTTTGTCTCCTCTTCTTGGCCCTTGGATCCAAACGTTGTCAAAATTAATCTCATCATCCATTTTGAATGAGACAGTTCCCTGAAGCGTGTGTTAACATGCTATAGATTTCACAGAAACCCCGAAGTCGTTCAAAAGTGAAACGGAGTAGAGTATTGACACCCGGAGAGAACTGAAAGTTGCTTTGGAATTGTAGAGGTTTGTGGATGTCCCAATCAAGGCACACTCGCACGAACTCCACTCTGGCTGCCATTTCTGCATTAAACTCAACTTCAAGGACCATTCCTAGTGATCGGCCTATGTGAGCGATCACATCATAGCTAAGGTACTGAAAAGGAAGGCCACGAATCTGTACCCAGAAAGGGATGCAATGCATCTCAAGGGGGTTCATCTACGGGGTCCATCGATGGAGAATCAGCATACGGTCAGCGAAGACCCAAGGTCCCCGGCAAAGCACCCACTCTATTGCTTCCTCTGATGTGAAAACAAATTGGAAACGTTGTCCTTCGATGATCCTTCCATGCGTGTTTCCCACCAATCTCCAGATCCGTGGGAGATTTGCCACAATTGATCGTAGTCGTTGCCGTCTCGGTATCACCGATCGCCCAATAATGATGAATTGGTTTGCTGCCACCGCTTGATTCACAATTGCCGCTGGGAGGACCACATGGGGGGTCTTCGGCTCCGATGTTGATATCTTGAATCGCTCGGTGCAAGTTATCGGCCATTTTTCTTTTAATTGTGTAGTGAATCACTGGGTAATTGAGATTTGATAGGAAAAAGTAGATGATTTGTGATATGAAATATCTCGCTCTGGAGAATATATAAACGTCGTGGGTAACAGCGGTTATTGTTGTAGAACTGTCATCACGATAGATCATGGGACCAATCGTGGGATTGCTCGTGAGAAAGTGAGAGAAAATCTGGGTTTTCGTCCCTCCGTCTTCATCGTGAAATTGGAAAACTGTCACCGTAATGGTGATGAATAGTTGGAAAAATCACTGTTTTTTTTTCGCCTTTTTTATCACCTTCGGAAACATATATGTAATCCTCAATAAACTATCCTTTTTTTCTTCTTAAAAAAAGAAAAAGAAGTATTTTTTATAGTTTTATTTCATACTAAAGTTTATTTTTTTGAATTTAATATAATAGAGAAAAGTATATTTATTTTTTAACGGAATTTTATATTAAAAATAAATAATTTAAATTTTTTTTTTCAAAATTTTACTTTTTACATTCTGTATATAAATTTTTTTGTTTTTAATAAAGGAAGTCTGTATATAAATCTTCCTAACACATACACCTTAAGAATAAAAAATAGAAGTTAACGCTTTTAAATTTAAGCAAATAATATTTTTTCCTTTTACATAAATTTTAGTTTTTAAAAAAAGTAAAGTATGAGCGCAAAGTCCATATACCCAATTTCTGGTGCTATTTGTAAGTACAAATAAAACAATCTAAATTTTATTTTTATATTTTTATATTTTAGCATTGTTGCAAACAATCTAAAGAACCTATTTGTTTATAACTTTCCCTTATATGTATAAACACATTTTTGTTCTGATTAAATACCTTTATTATTTTAAAAGTTATAAAGTAATGAACGGGCGAAGCAAGGTAAATCATCAAATACCTCAAACTAACATCTTAATTCATTTTTAATTGTTAAGAGAATAAAATTCTCAAAGAAAATTATGTTATGTATCTTTTTCGGCTTAACCCAAGGAAAACTTTCAAAGAACTTTAATAGCTTTGATCGAATTAATCTTACAACCAAGACGTCATCCTTATATATATTAAAACATAAATTCGGCAATAAAGGAAATATGTACAGAGATATGAATCTTAATGATTAAAGGAATGTTAACTAATGCGTAGCAGTAGTAACAATGTTGTTAAGTTCTAATGCATCGACACGATGACACATAGTCTACGAATAATATAAGAACAATAGAAAACTTGTTTGATCTGACCTTTTTATCTTCAAAATCTAACCTCTACTTCTCTGGTTTCGAAATTTGGTTCTTTTGTATTTGTTTTGGTTCTACAGTCCAAAAACTGAATGAGCATAGACAATGCTTTCAATCAGCCATTTGGAAAATTAAGTTGAACGAAACTCCATGGAAAAACTAATCTACAATCTCACTGATGCAGAAACCTTAAATGAGAATAATGATAGTGATCTTTCAAAATCATTAATTGATGAGAACTGGGAATGACTGAATACATGTATATCTTTTAAAAAATTTAGAATTGTTTACTTTAACACTTGAGAAACCAAATTTTATCTAATAAAATTTTGATATGTTTTGACATTTTTGATTAATCGTCATCATTAGGGGTAGGCATTCGGATCGGATCAGGTATTTCGAGTTTCAGATATTTCGGGATTGTAGCTTTTGGTACTGACCAGGTACTATTATATTTCGGATCTGATCTCTCTGAATTCGGATCAGTTTGGATATAATTTTTTGGATCCGATTTTTTTGGATTCAATTCCGATTCAAGTACTTTTATCCAAAAAATAACTGAAAATATTTAAATATAATCAAAAATACTCAAAAGTAACCAAAAATTTAAACATAAAAATTCAAAAATAACTAAAATATTATCGATTTCAAATCAAATTAAACTTTAAAATGTTAAACAATAATAAGTATTCAAATTCCTACTTCAAATTGTCACCAAAGGATGTAGATACAAAGAACATAAAACATAATTATTAATAGAACTTAGAAAATCAGATATTTTGGATAATTTTTCGGATATCGGATCAGGTCTGGATATTACCGGGTATCCGAAAATCACCAACAATTATATCAAATCGGATATTGTGAAGGATCTAAACCGGTTTGGATCAGATATTTTCAGATCGAATCCAGATCAAATTTTCAGATCCGGATAAAATGCCCAACCCTAGTCATCATCATGGTGTAGCGTTTATTTTAGACAAACTCTCATGTATACCAGGCTAATGATATATTTTAATCATAATCAACTAATGTTATTTTTTTTTAATATATACCATATAGTAAAGTAGTTTCAACTAAAATTTTTATTTAGATAACCTATAAAACTTATAGCAAAAAAAACTATAAGAGTTTTCTGTAAATCAATCTTTTCAAGTGGAATTGTTTTGCAAATTTACCTTCAACTCTCTAAAAATATAGGTCAACCTTTCTTATCTTAGTCAAACCGCAATATAACTATTACTTTACGGATTTTAAAAATTCTACGTTTAGAGATGACTCTCACAATCAAAAATCTTGTTGTTTTCTTTGGACATTGATTTTAAAATTTCGGTTACTTTGAAAAAATCAAACATAATACAGTCAAACCAAATCATAAATCTAAGTAAACCCAATTTTAACCAATTCAACCCAAAAAAGATCCAATTTTAACCCAATCCTCACCCATAATTCCATTGTTTTGAAAAATTCATTGATTTTGCTTCTAAGAATCACTCAAATCAATCAATCGAACACGCCTGTAGATACAGAAATCCACACTCAGAAATTTATGTGTATTTGTAAGGAAAGAACTTTAGGAGAATTAAGGGCTAGATTCTCTCGAACAGATTGACAATATAAGCTAGCACTAACTGAAATAAGGACTTTGTATTAATCGGTCGAATGAAACGGTTACAAAGGTTTCTACGAAGAAGATGAACTGGAAAGAGCTCAAGGAGCAGTTACAGTGTTTTCGAGTGTAAAAAAGTGTGTAAAAAGATCAAGCCGAAGGGTCCCCCGAACTAAGCCATTCTCCTCCATTATATAGCTTGCCTCGTCGAGCTTCGAGCTCTAGCGCGTATCTCGGCCACGTGCAGCAGCCTCAGCCGGATATCTCGCCACGTGCAGCAACTTCCTCCGCGATCTTCGGACTCGTTTGAACTGGTGGGAATATTCTCTGACTTGGCTCGGATTCTTCCTTGTTTCTCGGGATTTGGTCGAGCTGGAGCTCGACCTCACCGATCGGAGCATCTTGTTGCTTAGGATTGGATTGTTGAAAGGTGAATGGGCCGGGGCCGCAGGGTTGAAGCTCAGCCACTTTGGCTAATGATCGATCCTTTCAAGCTAAGTTACGAACTACTTGATGTGAGATGGTGGAATGATCCGAACGGAGGTAAGAGGTTGTTTTAATTGAATGGGAAAAGTGGGGGAAGAGTGAAGATGGAATGTAGCAAGAGAGATGGAAGGCTCTTGATACAAAGCTACTAGAACACAAGGATATGACGCACCTAGGGTTCTAAGTAGGATTTCTCAAGGATATGACGCATCAAGAGAGATGATCTATTTTGCAAAGGAAATTTTTATTCAAAGATAGATGAAACAACAAAAACAACTAACACACGGTCTTAAGGAGAGAAGAGAGAGAGGAAGGAGAACGGACAACAAGAGAGCAATAAGTTGGTCTTGGGACAAACCCCCTTGACTAACCATGCATGACTCCTGTTCAGAATATCACAAACTACAAGGAAAGAAACAACTAAAAACAATGAAATGAACCTAGACACATCCAAGCCACGGATGGTAGAAAGAAGTGGGCTTGGAACAAGGCTAAGCTTAATGGGCAATGACATTGTGGGAACACTTGCCTCGTTGAAAACCTTAGTGAGAAAACCCAATGGGACAAAACTCACTAAGGGAAAAAAAGCACAAAATGTCCCACAAGCCCACTAGCTTAGTCCCCGACTACAATGCAGACCAGTGTGGAACGTGTAGCCTCCTTAGTACTTGATCCATACTTAAACTGATTAAGTAGAACCTCTAAGGCATTTTGAAATGCCTTAGTCTTAGCTCGGGTCATTGGACCTCCTTGCACTTTAAGAACTTCTTCAACCTCCTTCTGGTCTTGATCTTATTTTCCAACGGCTACATGCTCATCTTCTAGGTTAGATGTCCCCATGCTCATATCATCCCCTCCTTCTTGAAAAGGATTTGACCTCAAATCCGACTCATCTGCAACATAAGGAAGTAAATCAGTAATGTTAAAACTTGAGCTAATAGGATACTTACCTTGGAGGTCAAGTTGATAGGCATTGTCGTTGATCTTCTTTGTAACTGTAAAAGGGCCATCAATCTGTGGCATCAACTTGGATTTTCTTTCTGCTGGGAAGCGTTTTTTTCTTAGATGTACCCAAACTTGATCACCAGCTTCAAAAACCACCTTGTCTCTTCCTTTATTCGCATTTTTTGGCATAGAGCTTAGTCTTCTCTTCTAAGTTCTTCTTAGCATCTGAATGTATTAGTTTGACCAAGTCAGCTTTTCTCTTTCCGTCCATACTTATCCTTTCACTCAAAGGTAAAGGCATTAAATCCAAAGGAGAAGTGGGGTTGAACCCATAAACAATCTGAAAAGGTGAATACTTAAAAGCAGAATGCACAGCATGGTTATATGCAAACTCTATATGCGGCAAACAATCCTCTCAAGACTTAAGGTTCTTTTTAAATAAAGCTCTCAACAATGTACCTAAAGTCCTATTTACTACCTCGGTCTGACCATCAGTTTGCGGATGACAAGTAGTAGAAAACATAAGCTTAGTTCCTAGCTTAGACCAAAAGGTTTTCCAAAAGAAGCTAAGGAACTTAGTGTCTCTATCCGAAACAATGGACTTAGGCATACCATGAATGCGAACTATTTCCTTAAAAAAAAGATTGGCTACATGCAAAGCATCATCTGTTTTATGACAAGCAATAAAATGAGCCATCTTAGAGAATCTATCCACTACAACAAAAATAGAATCCTTACATGTCTTTGTTCTAGGCAAGCCTAAAACAAAGTCCATGGAAATGTCATTCCACGGATGAGAGGGTATGTGTAAGGGTGAGTACAAACCGTGATTTTGGACCTTGGACTTGGCTTGTTTACAAGTATTGCACCTCTCACAAATTCTCTCAACATCCCGTCTCATGTGTGGCCAATAAAAATGATCTTTCATTACTTCTAAGGTTTTTGCTACGCCAAAGTGACCCATTAAACCGCCACCGTGTGCTTCTCTGATAAACAAATCTCTCATAGAACAATTAGGTACACAAAGACGGTTCTCATAAAAGAGAAACCCATCTTGTTTAAAGAATTTACCCGAAGGAGATTTGAAACAAGAAGCAAAAGTTTCTGAAAAATCATCATCATCTTTATATAACTCTTTCAGCTAATCAAATCCAAGCAACTTAGCTTCTAAAGTCGTGAGAAGAGTGTACCTTCTTGATAATGCATCGACAACCACATTGTCTTTACCTTGTTTGTATTTTATGACATATGGGAAGGTTTCTATGAATTCAACCCACCTTGCGTGCCTTTTTTTGAGCTTTTGCTGACCTTTAAGGTGTTTGAGGGACTCATGGTCCGTGTGGATAACAAATTCTTTAGGCCAGAGGTAGTGTTGCCACGTTTGTAAGGCTCTCACCAAGGCGTACAACTCCTTATCATATGTCGGATAGTTGAGCATGGCTCCTCCAAGGTTCTCACTAAAAAATGCTATGGGTTGCTTGTCTTGCATTAGAACAGCGCCAATACCTATTCCTGATGCATCACACTCAATCTCAAAAATCTTTAAGAAATTAGGCAATATAAGAACAGGGGCGTTAGTAAGCTTCTCTTTTAGGTTTTGGAAAGCCTTTTCTTGAGCCGTTTCCCACTTGAACCCAACTTCCTTTTTGATGACTTCGGTGAGTGGGGCAGCTATAGTACTAAAGTCCCTCACGAATCTCCTATAAAAGCCGGCTAGACCATGGAAACTCCTTACTTCTCCTACGGTCTTAGGACTTGGCCAGTCACGGATGGCCTTCACTTTTTCCTCATCCACTTTGACTCCTTCTGAGCTTACTACAAAACCAAGAAAAACAAGACTAGAAGTGCAGAAAGTACACTTCTTAAGGTTAGCATATAGTTTTTCTTTTCTGAGCAAATCAAGCACTAATCTAATATGTTCTACATGCTCTTCTAGACCTTTGCTATAAACAAGGATGTCATCAAAATAAACCACCACAAAGATGCCTATATACGCCCTAAGAACATGATTCATTAAACGCATAAAAGTGCTAGGGGCATTAGTCAATCCGAATGGCATAACCAGCCATTCATATAAACCATGTTTGGTTTTGAATGCGGTTTTCCATTCACCCCCCTCTTTCATTCTGATCTGGTGGTAACCACTTTTTAAATCAATTTTGGAGAAAATGTTAGAACCATGCAATTCATCTAACATGTCATCTAGCCTAGGAATGGGATGGCGATACTTCACCGTGATATTGTTGATTGCACGGCAGTCAACACACATCCTCCAGCTACCGTCTTTCTTTGGAACTAGAAGTACTGGTACTGCACAAGGGCTCATGCTTTCACGGATATGTCCCTTGGCCATCAGTTCATCCACCTGCTTCTGTAGTTCTTTGGTCTCCACGGGGTTGGTATGGTAGGCGGGACGGTTTGGCAATGATGCCCCGGGAATGAAGTCTATTTGGTGTTCTATACCCCGGATGGGAGGTAGTCCCGTTGGTGTCTCTTCTGGAAAGACATCTTCATAATCCTGCAAAATAGCTTGCATTTCACTCGGATACACCGGTGTAAGATCAGCCATGGTGGTTAATGTTTCTTTATAAACAAATAACAGCATAGGTGTTTCGGAGTATAAAGCTTTCTTAACCTGTCCAGCCTTAGCAAAGAATTTTAGATGTTTGGCTGACCTCAAGGTGTGTTTCTGATCGTTGTAGACTTCTTGAGGAGTCATGGGAATCAAAGTATTCTTCTTACCTTTAAACTCAAAGGAGTGCCGGTTGGAAAATCCATCATGTATCACCCGGCGGTCAGATTGCCACGGCCTCCCTAGCAGGATATGACTTGCTTCCATAAGTACCACATCACAAAGTATCTCATCTTTATACTCACCTATGGCCAGTGGTACTAAGACTTGTTCGGTGACTTTCATTTCTCCTTTATCGTTCAACCAATGTAGCTTATACGGGCTGGGGTGAGGAGTAACTTGCAAACTCAGCTTCTCAACCATGATACTGCTTGCCACATTAGCGCAACTCCCACCGTCTATGATCAAACTGCAAACCTTTCCCTGAACCAAACAACGAGTGTGAAACAGATTATCACGCTGATCTTGTTCCTCTGGTTTGCTTTGCACGATCAATGTCCTTCTTGCTACAAGCAACTCTCCTTGTACTGGCAATAACTCATGTTCCTCCTCTGTTTCTTCTTGTTGCTCATCCTCTGATTCTATGTCACCGTTTTCTAGTAACACCATAACACGTTTGTTGATGCACTCATTGGCGTAATGTCCACGGCCTTGGCATTTGAAACATTTTACATCACGAGCCTTGGTATTAGCCTCCTTAGGTTTCCCATATGGTTGGACAGTTTCGGATTTGGAACTGATCGGCTTATCCTCTCTCGGCTGATTCTGCGGGTATGCTGACCGGTACGAGTTTATGTCGTCCCGTGGATAAACTGTCCGACTGTTTGGTCCGGTACTAGAACCCGAATGGTACGACCCTTTTCTCTTGACTTGCTGCTCAAACAATACTGCTTTGTGAAGCATTTCTTCTAAGTCGACATAATGTTGTGTCTCTAGGCGGTCCTGAATCTCTCGGTTAAGGCCTCCGAGGAACCTAGCCATCGTAGCTTCCCTGTCCTCCAAGATATCTGCACGAAGCATTAGGGTTTCTATTTCCTGAAAATATTCTTCCACAGAACGGTTGCCTTGTGTCAATCTCCGAAGCCTCTGATGTAGCTCGCGATGGTAATGGCTCGGAACAAACCGTTTCCTCATCAAGTTTCTCATCTCGTTCCAAGTTGTAACCGGATACTCTTGGTTTCTCCTTCTGGTTGTGACGAGTTGATCCCACCAGCTTAGGGCATAGTCGTAGAGCTCTGTGGCCGCCACTTTAACACGGTTCTCCTCAGTGTAATGTTGAACGTTGAATACTAGTTCTATCTTCTTTTTCCACTCAAGATAGGCATCCGGATCACACTTGCCGTGAAAAGGGGGAATCTTCAACTTTAGACCGGCCAGGTTGTCTTGCACACGTTCTCTACCTTGTCTAGAACTCCTACGGCCACTTTTAGAGGAGTTACTGCTTTTGTAGTATTGATCAGTCTGATGTCCACTAGCCTGTCCTTCTTGTTCATCTTCTCTCGCGGTTTCTTTGCCTTGGCGTCTCTGAACCGTTTCTCTCTGTTTATAGTCTTGTCTGATCTTTTCTACCTCAACTTGTAACATTTTTTTCATCTCAGCCGTGAGGGCCTCGACCAAAATCCTCTGAGCACGTACGGCTGAAGGTTCCGGGTCATCTTCCCCGGCCATTGCTCCTGAAACACAAAATTTCTCTCGCAGTAAATAGTTCTTAGGTAGATTTAGAATTTATAAAAATTCTAAACTATTTTAAAAATAATTTTGTGAAAAACAAGAGATCAAAACTGTGATGAACAATAATTTAAAAAATATTTTCGACAGTAGATGAAGAGTCAAAAATATTGAAACGATGAATAAGGACGGATCGGATCAGAAAACTTAGCTTTGGAAGGTTTGCTTTGATACCACTTGATATGATCCCGGCTAATGATCGATCCTTTCAAGCTAAGTTACGAACTACTTGATGTGAGATGGTGGAATGATCCGAACGGAGGTAAGAGGTTGTTTTAATTGAATGGGAAAAGTGGGGGGAAGAGTGAAGATGGAATGTAGCAAGAGAGATGGAAGGCTCTTGATATAAAGCTACTAGAATACAAGGATATGATGCACCTAGGGTTCTAAGTAGGATTTCTCAAGGATATGACGCACCAAGAGAGATGATATATTTTGCAAAGGAAATTTTTATTCAAAGATAGATGAAACAACAAAAACAACTAACACACGGTCTTAAGGAGAGAAGAGAGAGAGGAAGGAGAACGGACAACAAGAGAGCAATAATTTGGTCTTGGGACAAACCCCCTTGACTAACCATGCATGACTCTTGTTCAAAATATCACAAACTACAAGGAAAGAAACAACTAAAAACAATGAAATGAACCTAGACACATCCAAGCCACGGATGGTAGAAAGAAGTGGGCTTGGAACAAGGCTAAGCTTAATGGGCAATGACATTGTGGGAACACTTGCCTTGTTAAGAACCTTAGTGAGAAAACCCAATGGGACAAAACTCACTAAGGGAAAAAGAGCACAAAATGTCCCACAAACCCACTAGCTTAGTCCCCGGCTACAATGCAGACCAGTGTGGAACGTGTAGCCTCCTTAGTACTTGATTCATACTTAAACTGATTAAGTAGAACCTCTAAGGCATTTTGAAATGCGTTAGTCTTAGCTCGGGTCATTGGACCTCCTTGCACTTTAAGAACTTCTTCAACCTCCTTCTGGTCTTGATCTTGTTTTCCAACGGCTACATGCTCATCTTCTAGGTTAGATGTCCCCATGCTCATATCAGTTCGGATGGGGAGAGAGGAAGTCGATCTAACGGCCTTGATCGATCGAACTGTACAGCGCGTCATATCGTCGAAGTCGAATATTCGACGGTTAGGATAGGAGGATCAAACGGTTGAGATTGGCGCGTGGCCAGATTCTCTGCGATCTTCGAGGTTGATAATAATTACCTTGATATAAAGTTCACCTTCTCCACTCCTTCTTTAACCGCATTAGTTCGTCGATTAAAGGTAACCCCCTCTCACTCTTTTCTCTTATTTTCTGCAACTTCCGTTTTCCGTAGTTTTCAGAAACTGTTTGCCGAGTTTTCCTTTTAGAAAAGCTTCGACTTTCATCTTTTTAGTTTTCTGGGTTTAGCGTTAGCCACTTTCTTTCTCTTTTCTTTACCGATGTCGGCTATAGTGAAAGTTGAGGGAGAAAAATCCAGGAGGACCGCCGTAGGTCCTTCCAAGATCAACCAGAAAGCTCTTGACGACTTCTGTCGAGAATGCAGAATCCCCGACGGGGTAGAATTGGCCGTTCTGACGCCAGCGGAGACTCCAGCAAACGTGGAGCCGGGTTTTTGTTGCGCATACGCAACATATTTCCAGGATTACGGGCTGTTTTTCCCAATCCCTCGGTTCGTCCTCGAGGTGTTGGCGGACTTGCGGCTGGCTTTCCCGCAGATGTGTCCGAACTTGGTTTGGGCCATCATCGGATGTGCAGTGCGGGCCAAAGAGGAGAACGTCATCTTCCGTTACTCGGACTTGAGAGCGTTCTTCTCCGTCAAGTACAACGCCCGCCGTCCTGGGACTTTCTACGCATCCCCGAGGTCGAACCGGCGGTTCATTGAGGAGAGTCCGGAGAAGGACTCTGGTTGGAAGAAAACCGGGTTTAAGTTTCGGATTAACAAGGCGTCCATTGGGGACTTCGACTTCTCCCGGCTGCCAGTCGAGTTCGCGGGCAATGGTTGTTTAGCTAGGCTCGAGTGCTCGTTAGCTATGTTCGCTTTGGTATGCTCGTCGAGTTTTCTGACCCTTTACTTGTTTTTGTCTATCAGGGCAACTGTCCAGAGCACCCAAGGATCCTGATATCGAGCACCGGCTAGAGTTGTTCAGACGAGGAGAAGCTATCTGGAGCACTTTCACACAAAAACGAGTCCGACGAGTTCTCACCTCCCCCGTTCCAGCTCCAGTTTTCGCGCCCAGTAAGTTTTCTTCGAACTTGTATCTCGACCTTGCTTGTTGGATCATAATATTCTGACGCAAGGTGGTTTACTTTGCTGGCAGCCAGAGTCCTTCCTCTCTGTTCTCTCCCGCCTTCTTCTAGTTCAGCAAGCTCGAGTTCCGTAATGTCTCGCAAGCCAACCTTCCGCCAAAGAGCCGGGAAAGCCCCGGCTGGTCCCAGCAGCTCCAGGGTACGCTCCGGGAGTGTCGAGGAGACCCTTGAGGCCGCGCTGGCCACAGCTTCTGCTTCCGCACCTCACCTCCACGACGAGGAGGTCGAGCAGATGATGAACCCTCAGCCCGATCCTCTCCCCAGATTAGTGGGGGCGATTTCTGTGAGCTCGGGCAAGACTGTGCAGCTCGCTGATGACCAGGAGCCCGAGCACACTTCCCAGCCTACCTCCAAGAGGCCGAGAGACGACAGGGGATGTCGTGCTGCTGAGCTGCGCCCGTCGGCATCTAACGGGAGTGGTGGTTCGACGGGTAGTCACCCTTTCCACTGGAAATTTGAGCACACCAAGGATCATCCGATCACGGATGACTCCGAGGGTATGGTGGCCATGTGGCGTCATTTCAAGCCTGCTGGGTGCCAACTTCCAGCTCTCAAGGAAATGACTGAGAGGGAGCTCTACGTGGAGATGGCGGCGGCGCAAGGGAAGGTACGGGAATACCTTTTGACTTGTGTAAAATCTGTTAAGTGTTGTTTATCTTAACGCTTTGGTTCTTGATGCTCGCAGGCTGCAGAGGCTGGGAACTGGCTATATGCTCGTCTTGAGCAAAGGCTGCGAGACGTTCCACATCCGGACGAGATCAAGGAGATGAAGAAGGTAGTCGGCAAGCTGAAGTCCGACTTAGAGGCCGCGAATGCGCAGGTCGCTCGCCAGACTAAACTCCTTAGGCAGTTCAAGGGCCAGCAAGCTTACATCACCGACCTCGAGAATGAGTTGGTTGACAAGGGCGAGAAGTTCAAGGTTGCCACCAACCAGATCTTCGAGGTTCAAGCCGCAGCAGAGCGGGCTCAACAGGAGGCTGCGATCTATAAGGAGGAGAATCTCCGTTTGGTCCGCGAGCGCTAGAGTGATGTCCGCAGGGCGAACCACGAGGTCCGGAAGGATATGTCTCAGAGGTTCATGGAGGTGGTCGAGGGCTTCAAGCTGAAGTGGGAGAGGAAGAAGGCCGAGGGTGTGACCGAGTGCGATCTCCAGGAATGCATTGCCAACAAGGAGATGCTCGAGCAGCTCGCCGCAAAGGCCACCACTGTCGAAGAGGAGCTGGAGAGGGTGGGACTTGGGAGCGGCCTTTAGGGCTGCCCAGGTCTCAGATTTCTCGATCAGCAGGCTGAATCTCCCCGTGATCTCCGAGGACTCGGTGGCTATGGACGTTGACCCGGTTTCAGGTGCGCCTGCTGGCCTTAATCAGTTTGGTACGAATGTGGAGGAAGGAGGAAGCGACGAGGTGAGGAGGTAGGACGACGACGAGAAGGCGAGTGGTTAGCTCGACAGCTGGCCGTGGCTCCTTTCTTTTCTCTTCCTCTTTTTTAAATTTAGTTTTCGAACATGGTTGCCCGGCGGGGCTTTTACGCTTGTTCTGGTGCCCAGGAGGGCTTTAATCCTTTTATTTTTCGAACTCATCCGCGCCCGAAAGGGCTTTTGTTTAATGCAATCGGGCTTTATGCCTTAGATTTTGTTTATCTTTTGTCTCTTGCATTTTTTGTTCAAGTAGGATATTTGCTAAGTCGTTTAATAACTTAGGGAAGCGGACTAGGATTGTTAAGCTCGAGGCTTAAGTCGCTAGTCATGAGTTCGATGCTCGATTTATCGGGCCTAGATAAAACGATTAGGTCGCGAAGGTCGATCTATTTATTCTGAGAAAAATGGCTAAGTTTTTTAGCTCGACTTTTCTTTAGTTTTTAGAATATGGATCGAACTGGTTCGCTGTGAAGTTTCGGTGTTCGAGGTGGAGTTCGCTTTCTTTTGAGCTAGGAATTTCTCAGTTTCAGCTTTGAGATGGAGAAGGGGGTTTGATTTTGTTCTGAGTTCCAAACATAGGGCTCGGTCGTCCCTGTCGAACTGCGAGCTGCGTTGGGATCGTCGATTCGAGGTCCGGAGCACCGGCTATGGTTGAAGTCAATTTGTAAATCTGGCCGCACCTGTGAAGTGGAGTAGGACTCCAAACTTAGTTGTTTTGCGAAATGAGAAGCGTGTACCTTGTGCTGCTTGGGAAGGCATCTAGGATAGGTGGCTCCCTCTCCCCCCCGAAGGAGTGAGGTACGTGTGTACTGTAGCTCGCTTATGTTGAGTGTGGGAGGGTGGGAGTGCTTGGGCTTCAAGGTCGGTGAAATAGGACTTTCAACCCCCCCCCCCCCCCCCCCCCCCCCCTCCGAACGAGTGAGCGATGCGTGAGCTAGAGATTGCTTAAACGAGGTGTGGGTGGGCGGGCTATGTTTTGACCTCGAAGATGAGGTGCGGAGCTCGAGTTTGTTTTAAATGTAATTCAGCTTATAGATGTATGACAAGGGTGGTCCGAACTGTTTTGGTTCGTGATCTCGGTTTTGACAAATATAATTGTTGCTGAGTGAATGAATTTATTATTCCAAGTAAAAATAGGGAAAGGAGATGATACAACGTAGGGTCGTCGCGCGAGGCTCGCCATTTGATGTTGTCGTGTTGTGGAATAAAAGTTTGATAAAAAATGGTGGCTGAACTCGTGGGTCGAGCTGCCTACGTACCCCGTAAGGGGATCAAGCCATGACGTAGTTCGATTGTTAAAAATGGTTTTAGCGATAATACCTCTTGAGGTTCATTACATTCCAAGGTCTTATCTCGGGCATCCCATTTCGTACTTTCGTGAGCTTGTAGACGCCGTCGCGAACTACCTCGGTGATGCGATAGGGACCTTTCCAGTTGGTTCCTAGTTTCCCAGCACCCGGCTCTCTGGTGTAGTCTTGTACCTTGCGCAGAACTACATCTCCTACGTTGAATCTCTGGTGTTTGACCTTAGAGTTGTAGTAGCGAGCTGCGGCCTGCTGGTAGTTTTGGATCCTGATTAGTGCTTGATCTCGACGTTCGTCGATCAGATCGAGCTGGTCCCTTAAGAGCTGCTCGTTTAGTTCGGTGTTCGTCGGGCACAGAGTCCGGCGAAGGCTAGGAACTGCAGTTTTGGTTGGGATCACAACTTCCAGCCCGTAAGATAATGAGAACGGTGTTTCGCTGGTGGCTTTGTGAGGTGTAGTTCGACAAGCCCAGAGGATGGCCGAAAATTGTTCGGGCCACCTCTCTTTCTTAGCGTCGAGCTGTCTCTTGAGGTTACTCAAGATGGTTTTGTTTGTTGCTTCGGCTTGCCCGTTTCCTTGAGGATAACGAGGTGTGGAGTAGGAGATTTTTATCTTCCACTTCGCGCATAAATTTTTCGAGATAAACTGTGAACCGTTGTCCATCACGATTTCATAAGGAAGTCCATGACGACAAATCACGTTTTTCCAGATGAAGCCGCGTACCTGGAGCTCGGTCGTTTGCTGATAAGCTTTAGCTTCTATCCATTTAGTGAAATAGTCGGTGAGCACCAGCAGGTACATGAATTGCTTTGGTCCCGAGAGGACCATGGGTCCTACTATGTCTATTGACCATCTCATGAATGGATAGGGTGCGGAGATCGACGACAGTCTTTTTGCTGGACAATGTATGATCGAGGCATGCCTTTGACATTTGTCGTAGCTTTTAGATAGTCTTTCGCAGTCCGCTATCATGGTCGGCCAGAAATAGCCAAGTTTTTTAATTCGAATGACGAGCACTCGACCTCCAGCGTGGCTTCCGCAGGGGCCTTGGTGAGTGTCGGACATTACGGTGTAGGCTTCTTCACCGTGTACACACTTGAGGTAAGGTTCGGATATACCTCGCTTGTATAACTTGTCATTGAATAACACGCTGTAGCGGGCGCTTTTAACCTTGAGCTTTCGAGATTCCCACTTGTCGGAGGGAGCTATTCCGTTTATCATATACTCGAGGATGGGTATCCTTCAGTCCGCTCTGGCAACGAACTCGTCCTTGAAGGTCGATTCGTCTGCGAGTGCAGTCGGTACTGTGTGGATTGTTGACTCCTGAGTACTTTGTGAGGAGGTCGGGTTTGACTCTGCATCCTCTGGTGTAGAGTTAGCCGGCTCATCTTCATCGGGATGGCTAGCTGTGTTGGAAGGTCCCGGGTCTTGGGATTGTTGCGTTTGCGACCGGGTTGATGGTTGCGTGGTGATTGCGTTCACAGTCGGAGTTTTGAGTGCTAAGTCTATGCTAGGTTTCTCAATGCCTTCGACTGGGATTATTCGCTTTATTCTTGGGTCCGAGATGGAAGCTAGAGCTGCCAAAGCGTCTGCTGCCGTGTTTTCTCCATGGGGTATATGGACGAGCTCGAAGCGAGTGAACTGTTCTGTGAGGCTGCGAACTATAGCCAAGTAGGCTTCCATCCGTTCTTCTCTTGTTTCGTACTCGCCGCTGTAATGGCCGGTTACGAGTCTCGAGTCGCTGTGAGCTTTGATCTCGCTCGCACTGACGCTGATTGTGAGCCGAAGCCCGGCTATTAGTGCTTCGTACTCGGACTCGTTGTTAGACGAGGTGAATCCGAGACGAAAAGATTGTTCCATGACTTCTCCGGTTGGGGAGGTGAGCTGGACCCCGACTCCAGAGCCTTGTTTAGAGGATGCTCCGTCGATGTAGAGGGTCCAAGTTTTGGAGGATGGGTTTTCGGAGCTGGCTTCTGGAGCTAGCTCGACCATAAAGTCTGCCAGGACCTGGGCCTTAGCACATGTCCTGGTTCGATATTCAATGTCGTACTCGCTGAGCTCGATGGCCCATTTTGCGAGGCATCCCGACTGGCTCGGACTGTGGAGTATAGTTCGCAATGGTTGTGAGGTCATTACCATGATTGGGTGCGACTTGAAGTAAGGTCGGAGCTTGCGAGCCGACATTACTACAGCTAGTGCTAGTTTTTCCATAGCTGGATACTTAGTCTCGGCATCGATAAACGTTTTGCTTACGTAAAAGATCGGTTTTTGCTCGTTGAGTTCCTCCCGGATCAGCACGCCGCTTACTGCAGCTGGAGAGACCGCTGTATAAAGGTATAAGGGTTCTCCTTCGATTGGTTTAGCTAGGATGGGGGGCTCGGTGAGATAGATTTTGAGTTGGGTTAATGCCTCCTCGCATTCCTCGTCCCACTGTAATTTTTTGTTTCCTTTGATGAGCTGGTAGAATGGGAGACATTTATCGGTTGACCGCGAGATGAACCGGTTGAAGGCTGCAACCCGACCGGTCAAACGTTGTACTTCCCGAGTTGTCCTGGGTGATGGCATTTCGAGGAAAGCCGAAATTTGTTTCGGGTTCGCTTCGATTCCTCGTTTGGTGACTAGGTAGCCGAGGAATTTACCTGAGGCGACTCCGAAGGTACATTTAGCTGGGTTGAGCTTCATCTCGTATTGGTTTAAGATTTTGAAGCATTTCCTGAGTTGTGCGACGTGGTCTGTGTCTCTTGCGGACTTGACCAACATGTCGTCTATGTAGACTTCCATGGTTTTACCGAGCTGGTTAGCAAACATTTTGTTCACTAGCCTTTGATAGGCCGCTCCTGCGTTTTTCAGGCCGAATGGCATTACTTTGTAGCAGTAGGTACCTCGATCGGTAATGAAGGCTGTTTTTTCTTGTTCTTCCAGATTCATCTTGATCTGATTGTAACCGGAGATGGCGTCCATGAATGACAAGAATGGATGGCCAGCTGTGGCCTCGACCAGGCGGTCAATGTGTGGAAGTGGGAAGCTGTATTTTGGACATGCTTTGCTTAGGTCGGTGAAATCGACGCAGACTCTCCATTTTCCATTTTTCTTTTTGACGACCACGGGGTTTGCCAACCAGTCAGGGTATTTTACTTCTCTGATCGTTCCCACTTTGAGCAGTCGGTCTACCTCGTCGTTGACTGCCTTAGCTCGATCTGGGCCGAGCTTGCGGTGTTTCTGTCTGACGGGTTTGATAGTTGGGTCGATGTTGAGTTCGTGCGCGGCGACCTCTGTATCGAATGCCTGGCATGTCCGCAGTGGACCATGCGAAGGTGCTTAGGTTTTCTTGTAGAAAAACTATTAGCTCGGTGCAAATTGTTTTTGCAAGGTCGACCCCGATTCCAATGCACCTTTCGGGGTTAGAGTCGTCTATGCATACTTGCTCGATTAGTTCTGTTCGAGGTTCGCATACAGAGGGATCTTTGTTGTGTTTGAGTTGTCTGACTGCGAGCTCCTACTCTTTAAGTAATTGCTATACGGGAGCTTTCTCAGCTCGCAAGAAGCTACCCATGTAGCAATCCCTTGAGGCTCGTTGGGAGCTGCGTATCGATTTGGTTCCCCAAGGGGTTAGGAATTTGACACATTGGTGGTATGTAGAAGCCACAACTTTCATAGCGTAGAGCCAAGGTCTGCTGAGAATGGCATTAAATGGAGCTGGTAGATCTACAACCACGAAGTCAATTGTTTTTATGACTCCGCCAGCCTTAACTGGGAGCTGGATGGTTCCCAACGAGTAGGTGGTTTCTCCTGCGAAGCCGGTGAGTGGAGTTTGATCGTTCGACAGCATGGATGTTTGGTATCCCATGTGTCTAAAAGCGTCGAAGAACAACACGTCTACCGAGCTTCCGGTATCAATCATGACCCTTGTGAGTCAAATCCGCCTACTGCGATCTGTATGACGAGTGCGTCGTCATGTGGTTTATGTAGAGTCAGCGTTTCGCTTTCTAGAAAGCTGATTTGGTGGTCGGGTCCGTCCAGGGGTAGGTTTACCGGGTGGACTCTACCTTGCGTTGATATGCCTTGATCGAGTTAATTGAGTCTTGGTACATCTTCGAGCCTCCGCAGATGAAGTCGATTCGCTTCATTGTGGGTAGCTCCCCCTCTCCCCCCGAAGGAGTGAGCGATTCGTGAGCTAGAGCTCGCTTGAGATCGAGGTGTCAGGACTTGGGTAACGCTCGGTTTTGACGAGCTTCCGAATAATTTTAACATGTGTCCTCCAGCGACCTTATGGAGCCTGGTTGAGCTAGAGCTCGATGGCTTCCTATGTGTGTGTGTGTGTGTGGGGGGGGGGGGGGGGGGGGGGGGGGGGGGGGGGGGGGGGGGGGATGATTACTGATTTCATTAATCCACCACATAGGTTCAGCTCTCTGAAGATCAGGTCGATTCTTTTTCTCGCTGATGGAGGGGAGTCAGGGGTTTGGACTTCGATTTCGACTTCGCGATCTCATTTTTGAGGTGCTTTATCAGGGTCCGCTTCCCTGTTTCAGGTGGAGGTCTCTTTGGGCTTTTCGCTTTTTCCCTCGGCCTTCTCGGCTTTTTCCTTGGCGAGCTTTTTCGCCAGGATCCTAGCTCGAGTCCGACATTCCTCAGTGGAATGTCCGTTCTTTTTGTGGTGCTCGCAGTATTTGCTTTGGCCGAAGCTCGATTCCTTTTCAAGAGACGAGCTCTCTATGGTATATGAATGCTGACCTTTGCCTTGCGGCTCCCTTTTAGGAGGTGTAACGTTAGCTTTCTTCGACCCGGATGGTACGAGGTAGAGCTGTGAGTTGCGGTATTTTGCTTTGCACGCCGCTGTTTCGTCCTCGAAGTTGGCATATATGGACGCGCGATGGAGCGCGTCATCGAGTGAGTCCGTAGGTCGGAGCGTGAGCTCTGCTTTGAACCTCGACTGGTACCATAGGTTGGTTCGCAGGGCGAGCAGGGCTACTGCTTCGTTAGGGTTAGCGATTTTAGCTTTGATCGCTTTGAATTTAGCGATGTATGATCAAAGTGGTTCATCTGGAGCTTGGACTAGCTTCCAGAGGTCAGCTTCGGTTTCTCGTTTTTTGATGAATATCGAATACTGCTTGAGAAAGGCTACTGCGAGCTCGTTGAAATTCGAGATCGAATTTTCTTCCAGCTTCGCGAACCATTCCTGGGCTGGTCCGACTAGGTTTTCAGCAAAGAGCCTGTAGTATCCTGCTTCTTTCTCTTCTGGGGAGAAATTAGCTCAGATAGCTGCGAGGTTGAAGAGTCGGATATGAGCTTTTGGGTCACTGTTTCCAGTGTACTCCGGGACTCTTACTTTGGTAGTGTCTCGGAGGTATGTGTGCATGATCGAGTAGGTGAATGGAGTCCGTTGGGTCTCGCAAATTACTCAATCGATATCGGGAGCTGAGCTCGTGACTTGATGGAATATGGAGTTCATCTGCCGAATAGTGTAGTCAGTCTGACTCTGGAATCTTTCAAAAGACTCACAGTCGACTAGGTTTCTTGGGTCAACGCCGAGGTGGTTAGCCCGAATCGGATCATTTGGAATCTGGGTTCCGAGCTGTTGGTGAACGAACCCTATGGGTTGTTCGCGGATCCTGTTTGGAAGTCTCGAGCTCGAGGTCGTGTTCGGTTGTTGGTCGAACTGGGGTGGTGTTTGTGAGCTCGAGGCGAATGCCGAGAATCCAAGCCATCTCTGTCGAGGTGGCTCGGTTCCAGGTGGTCTTAAAGGTGGAGATGGATATCTCGTGTTGGGACGAGGTCCCATTTCGGGTATTCCTGGTGTCGGCACAGGTGGAGATGGATATCTCATCGCGGGACGAGGTCCCATCTCTGGTATTCCTGGAGCCGGAATATCCGTGGCGATTGGTGTCTGGTTCGCCGCGGGGGCGAAGTTCGGTGGACCTGGAGCACGCAGAGGTGTCATGTACGGTCCGGGTGGATTACTCGGAGCAGGGATCGACGAAAAGTCGAGCTGAGTCCGTGGAGGTGGACTCGCAGCGGATCGAGCTGCGGCTTGACGCCGTTCCTGCCTTTCTAATCTGATCTCCTGATCTCGTTGTCGATCGATCAGATGTGTGAGCATTTGGAGTATCTCCGCCGACTCCGACGTGCTCCTAGAAGCTGCGGGTATCGGCAGGAAAACAGGAGCTGCTCGGCTCTGCGATGCCATAGTTGTAGGTGGATTCTCAGATCGCACCCAGGTTCGAGAGGGAGGCCTCTCGACTGTTTGTGACTGGTTACTCGTTGTACCCGGTGGGGTGACGAGATTGATCACGATCGGTTCCACACGGCTAGAAACGTTAGAGTTCCTGTCGGTGGTGTCGACGAGGGTTGTAACCCTGGGTTCGTTTCCGCCGGCTGTCTGGTTGACGTTGCCGGTCGGGGTTACTTGATCTGGAGAGATCAGAATCGGTGAGACGTTTCCCGAGGTTTATTGAGTTGAATCCATTTCGGTTTCGGCTGGCTTAGGATATGCTCTTGAGTAAGAGAAATCTATAGATCTATCCCCACAGACGGCGCCAAAATGTGGATACCGAAGTCCACACTCAGAAATTTATGTGTACTTGTAAGGAATGAACTTTAGGAGAATTAAGGGCTAGATTCTCTTGAACAGATTGACAATATAAGCTAGCACTAACTGAAATAAGGACTTTGTATTAATCGGTCGAATGAAACGGTTACAAAGGTTTCGACGAATAAGATGAACTGAAAAGAGCTCAAGGAGCAGTTACAGTGTTTTCGAGTGTAAAAAAGTGTGTAAAAAGATCAAGCCGAAGGATCCCCCGAACTAAGCCATTCTCCTCCTTTATATAGCTTGCCTCATTGAGCTTCGAGCTCCAGCGCGTATCTCGGCCACGTGCAGCAGCCTCGGCCGGATATCTCGCCACGTGCAGCAACTTCCTCTGCGATATTTGGACTCGTTTGAACTGGTGGGAATATTCTCTGACTTGGCTCGGATTCTTCCTTGTTTCTCGGGATTTGGTCGAGCTGGAGATCGACCTCGCCGATCGGAGCGTCTTGTTGCTTGGGATTGGATTGTTGAAAGGTGAATGGGCCTGGACCGCAGGGTTGAAGCTCAACCACTTTGGCTTAGTATAGACCTGCCCGTTGGGCTTGAATGGACCGGATTTGGGGTATCAAATCCAGCTCCAACAACGCCTCCATCAAATTCCTTAATTCCACCTAACAATAATTCTCTTTAAATTTTGTTTTGTTAAAGTCGTGTACAATATAAATAGGAACGAATCTTCAGACCAAATTACGTTAAGTTGTTGGACATTATTATTGAGAGTTAAAGAAAAAAAAAGGAAAACACCAACAAACAAACAGCTTTATTCATCTATTAAAACCGCATTTGGTTTTCCATTATTCCTTCCCATTCTCTCTTCCAGATCTAGATCTACCTCTTTCACTGCTTCTTCGATTTCTTCACATGCCATCAAGGAGAGCCTCTTCGTGTTCCACCGCAAGTGCATCGATTGGTAGCTCGACTATGAGTGCTGTAGCGGAGATAATAACAGCAAGGAAGATAACCACTTAACATAAACCCTAATTTTTCAGTTGCATGTGATTTTTTGAATTTGGGCAAAACGACATGTAGTTTACAAAATCATGCTGTTTTTATTAGATTAAAACGTATCGTTTAATATTCCGTCTTGTTTTTAAACGACGTTGTTATTTACCACGTCATCAATAGAAACAAAAATTATATTTGTGGTTTGATTGAGATATTGAGGGTTGACCTATATTTTCTGAAAATTAAGAATAAACTTATAAAAAAATATTATTTGAAGGGTTGATTTGCAGAATACCTAAACTATAACCAAAGGAGTCCATGTGATTGGATCATCTTTTGAATTTTTATAATTTGTTATTTCTTTACTTTTTTGTTTTGTTTTGAGTATTACATACTACCTAGTTAGTATATATTAGGTATATAACTCGCAATAACGCAAATTTATATTAATAGTTTGGTTTAACTTTTTTTAGCTACTATATTTAAAATTATTAAAACTATAATATATTTATAAAAAATTTTATTTATATATGAGAATTTAATATATAATGTGTAATTTTATACTATTTTTTTTTGTCAACTAATTCTCATTCAAATTAAACCGAGTCAACTCAAAAGTTTAGGCAATACAATGGCAAGCATAACAGCTGCATAAAACAGGAAGAAAAGTGCAATTTAAAAAGATAACAGATAGAAGAAAGTGGCAAGGCTTCTAATATCAAAAAGAATGCCTGCAATCTCATTCATATTCAAACCTAAGGACTTCATAGTCTGAAACCAAGGTCGAGATGACATAGATGCAGTTAGAAGTGGCCAGAACATGAAGCAATGGCTGCAGCGATGGTAGGGAGTCTTTCCTGAGCTCGGACCGAAGCAAAGTGAGGTCCTGCAAGCAGTCAGGAGAAGTACACGTGAGGAAAACATCAGATTCTCCCTCTGAGTGGCTAAAATTCTTACACATTAATCTCTCTGCAGAATGATATTTCTCACCTAAACAAGCAAAGAAAAGATCAAACAGCTCCAAAGAAGAGTAAGACAATCGAAAATAGGGATTGATGTGAAATACCACCACTTTTTGAAACTCCACAAAGGAGGAGCGATGGAGGTATTCACTAATTCCCCACAAGATCAAGATCACAGCCTCATACTGAGGTAACTTGTTCCATGTGACAACATAATCAGAAATATCCTTATACTGAGGTAAACAAAACCTAACGAAAGGTAGATTCCAAACCAAATTCTTTTGTTCAAAGAAGTCAAAATCTTAAAGAGAGGCAGTACCTTCGGAGAACATTTGAGACATAGAACAAGATTTGGAAGAGGCCGTCAAGAAACTTGAAGCAAACACAACAAACTCCAAATCAGGTGGATCTGGAGGATCAGGTGGGATGGGCTAAGACGGCACAAAGGGGCCATCACCCACAGGGCCTTTGGCCGGGAGAGGAACGAAGGATGGCAGAGCTGGGAGGAAAGGTAGATCGGAGGAACGATCAGGAGGATCTGGAGGTTCAGGAGGTTTGAGGAGGGAAAGAGACTCAAGCGGATCTGGAGACATCTTACTCGGTGGTGGGTCTGACGGCTCCGACAGAGTAAAAGACAGACTCGGGAACTCAGTCCTCAAAAGCGCCACGTAGCCCATTTAAAAAGCCGCCGGAAATATATATTGGCCAGAGAAGATCTCACCGGAAATCGGAAGAGAGGGAGAGAAGTGTTCAAACGGCAACAAAGCCGGCTCAGAGAAAAAGGAGACAAGACGCTGGTCAGGAGGAGAGCACGTCAGAGGAGTGGTGCCGGTGGAGATCCATCTTCGATTTCGAGTGCGGCGGCTGAAGCTTCCTTGGGCTGCGTGCCTGGGAGAGAAACGCTCTCTAGGGTGAACGTCTTTAGAAACGTGTTGTATCTATAACTAGAAAAATAAACATCAGTAATTATTAAACCCAGTTTCTCCTATTTTTATTTATAAATTTTGAAAACTATTATGTAAAATAATAATAATGAAACCTATCGAATTATCCAACTTTAATATACATACACATTTGATCTAGAGCTAGAACAATAAAAAAAGGTTGAAATTGTGTACCACTGCATATATAATTCATAATTCATGTTGATTTGCATATAATTTTGTTAGGAAGTTGCAATGATCATGCAAAACTATTTTTTTCCTTCTCCATCATGTCTTCCAAGAGTTTTATGTTATATTTTTATTTAGTTTTTTTATTGATATCTATTTTTTACAGTCTAATATTTAATAAAAACATGTTTAATTTCTCATCGTATCATAATAGCTTTAAAACAGTTTGGTTTCATATCTAAAAACACAATAGGAAATTAAAGTATGGTGAGGTATATGCATGTCAGCGTACTTATCATGTCAAATAGTCAGTATATCAGTAGTTGCTTCAATATTTTTGTCGGAAAAAACCGGGTGGAAGAAGTAGAGTTCAAAAATAATACTTCTACATGATGCAATTTAAAATATGATGTTAAGAGTTAAATAAATCTTATTATCTAATTTATTTCAGGATTCATCATATTTTCATAAAGAATAGTAAAACAATGTTAATTATATGTTTGAAATTACGAAAATTGAAATATTTTTGGGTTCATAATTGTGGCTAGGATAACGACAGGTTTAACAACACTTTTTATTACTTTTCTTTGAAAATTGGCGGAAGAGTAACACGAACAATTGGTCCAATATTTAGAAAATGTAAAAGGGCGGTTAGTAAACATAGATTGTATTCCAGATTAGAATATATATAAATGACATGTTGGGAAAACATGTTTATCATTTTAATTGCAAGTGAACATTTATTTTATTATGACTTCCACTACTGGCGATATCATTAGCTTAATTGGATAAAGAAAGTTCTCGTCGTTGATGATGATCAGTTTTCTAATAGCATCTAGACAGTATATAACATTATTATATATGTATATATGTGCAATGCATTATAAGTTATAAATTTTTCTAATCTGTGTTATAAGTTTTAACTTTTACGATATTGATTTTTTGGTTATTTTGACTTTCTTTACATTAAATTTCCATTTAATTTCAAGGGATACTAATTTCGATTTTTTTAATAGTTTTATTTTCTATTTGTTACGTAAGCTTTTTTGTTTTACTTTTTCCATCTATAAAACAAAATTAATATTTTTTTATATTCTTGTCAATTATTTAGAAGTTAGAATTTTTCTAATTTACATTATAAGTTTGAGTTTTTATGATATTGGCTTTTTGTTAGTTTATCACTTTTGAAAACAAATTTCAATTTTATTTTAAAAGATACTATTTTTTTTAGTCTTTCAACATAATTTTCTTTTCTATTCGTTAGTTAAGCCTTTTTATTTTTTATTTTTCCATCTATAAACCGAAATTAAGGTTTTAAATTTTGACTGATGCTATATTTTGGTTTTTTAACACAATTTTTTTTTCTATTTGTTACTTAAACTTTTTTATTTTGATTTTTCCATCTATAAAGCGAAATCAATGTTTTATATTTTCTGCTCAATTAATTTAGAAGTTAGCATTTTCCTAATCTATATCATATTTGAACTTTTATAATATTGGTTTTGTTTTTGTTAGTTTAACTCTTTTGAAAATAATTTTCTATTTTATTTATAAGGATACTAGTTTTTTGGTTTTTTAGCATAATTTTCTTTTCTATTTGTTACTTAAAATTTTTTTATTTAATTTTTCAATAATTAAATAGAAATTAATGTTTTAATCATACTTAATATTTTTTTGTTTAAGTTAGAATTTTCATAATCTATATTATAATTTTGAACTTTTATGATATTGTTTTTTTTTTGTTAGTTTAACTCTTTTGAAAACAAATTTCTATTTTATTTTTAAAGATATTATTTTTTTGATTTTTAACATAATTTTCTTTTCTATTTGTTACTTAAACTTTTTTCATTTAATTTTTCCATGATTAAAACAAAATTAAAGTTTTAATCATACTTAATATTTTTTTGTTTAATGAAAATTGCTGATGTTGACCAATTATATCGAGTTTCTTCGTCCTATGTGGACGTCCTCAATGCACTATGTGGACGTACTCAATGCCATCAACTTATATATATTATAGACTAGGTTTATAATTCGCGCTACCCGCGAGTCTGTATAAATAGTTTAGTTCAGTTCTTTTTAAGGTACTATCTTTTAAATTATTAAAACTATAATAGATTTATAAAAAAATTCTTTTAAATAAAATAATTTAAAATATAATGTGTACTTTTCTCCTATTTTGATTTATATAATTTTAAATCTCCTATTACAATTTTTTTTTCTTTAAAGTTTATGTTTTTAAATATTTTTTTTATTGAATGTCTTATTGATGTTGTGTACATATGCATATATAATTCATGATTCATGTTGATTCGCATTTAGTTTTGTTAGGAAGTTGCAATGATCATGCAAAGTCGTTTCTTCCTTTTTCACCAGGTCATCTATGAGTTTTGGCTTATATCTTTATCCAATTTTCATTGAGATCTATTTTTCTGTAGTCTAATATATGATAATTTTAGTTTTTATACTTGTAGGATCGGTGGTGTGGAGTCTTCGCATTATTTTTTACTATTTTTATCTTTTGTGTGCAACCTGCATGCTTTGATTTAAAACTTTTATCTACAAATATTTATTTGATTTTGATTCATAACTCTCTCATACTTTACTATTTAAATATAATTTTAGAATGTGTTACTCATATGTTATTAATGTTGGTTTAAGTATAAGTGGTAACTATGCATACAAATCAGATTTTACGACCTGTTAAATTTTGAATGTAAGGTTATTTATATTGTGTTTTTCTTTCTTAGTTTTTAAAATCAGAAATACCCAGTGTAAAAATTATTGTATATTTTACTCCTGTAAACCTATTGCAACCTTAGATAGTTATTTATTATTGATATCAATACTTTATGAATTGTGAATTTTTTGAAACTAATTTCAAATTAATTTTGTTTTTATATATTTTACATCTTTTGATTGTAATTTTATATTTTATCTTAATCTATACAATTTTGTTTTCTATGTTTGATATACTTGGGACTTATATTTGTTTTCATGAAGCATTTTTTGTTGGTGATTAACGAAATAGGTAACATAGACTTCAAGTTAATTTTCTTAACACAAATGTTTTTTTTTTGTTTGTTAAATTTGTTTTTTATATCAATTTTCGTTTTACTTATAATGCTCATTTGACATGTTTTAACTGTTCAATTTGAATGGTGACAAAAAAACTGTTTAATTTGAATTTTATATGAACTTTTTTCAAAATCTTATAGTATCATTTTTTAGATAAGTTCTTTTATGTTGATTTTTAAAAATGTTAGCCCAAATATTAAGTTAGTAAATTATAACATGTTGAAAGCTAAAAACATAGATATTTATAAAAAATGTTATAAAATGTTATAATTATGTTATAAAAATATTATAAATGTTTACGTTTTTTATAACATTTATAAAAAAAATTAAAATATAAATTTATAACTTGTTGAAAGCTAAACAAAACTTTTCATAAAAATATGTTTAATTTCTCATCATATCATAATAGCCTTAAAATAGTTTAATTTGATATCTAAAATGTTTACAACAGAGAATTAAAGTATGGCGAGGTATATGCATGTGAGTGTATTTACCATGTCAAATAGCCAGTAGTTGTTTTAATATTTTTGTCAAAAAAAATATAAACATAAACATAAATATTTATAAATTTTATAAATGTTATAATGTATATTTCAAAAATTATAACTTTTCTTTCAACATGATAAGTTATATTTTTATTTTTATATCATCCAAAACTATTTTTTCGAATTTGGTATGAAATATTGATATAATTTTTATGCAAATATTTACCTGAATAATATTTAAAATTATAGCATGAATAAATAATTTGTCATTGTATATTATCAATCAACTTACTACTGGGTTAAAATAATGTAAATAATACTATCTTCAAAATGGCAAACTATTATATGAAACTTGTAAGCGCGTAACTTCTTTATGGTTTCCATAGACCTTTAGTCACCTACTACAATATTCTTCTTCCTCCGTCTTTCCATATTCCCATGGTCTCCATATGCACTCTTTAATTTCAAATTAATTTTTTTTTTATTGTTTTATTTAACTTTACATCTTTTGAAAAGTAATGTTATATTTTATTTTAATTTATATAATTTTTTGTATACTTGATATACTTATGACTTATTTTTATTTTATTAAGCTCTTTTATTATTGATTTTTAAAATATGTAGCATAGACATCAAGTTAATTTCTTTTATATGAATGCTTTTTTTGTTAAATTTATTTTTCTATTAATTTTCAAGTTAATTTCTTTCTTTTAGATATTAAGTTAATTTTTTTTTATGATATTGATTTTTGTTTTGTTAGTTTAACTCTTTTGACATTAAATTTCCATTTAAATTTGAGAGATACTATACTTTAGTTTTTTTTTTAACATAATTTGTTTTTCTATTTGTTACTTAAACTTTTTATTACGATTTTTCCATCTATGAAACGAAATTAATGTGTTTTTATTTTTTTCAATTAATTTATAAGTTAGAAATTTTCTTAATTTATATTATAAGTTTTAGCTTTTACGTTATTTTTTTTAGATTTACTCTTTTGACATTAAATTTTTATTTAATTTTGAAGGATACTATATTTTGGTTTTTTTTAACATTAATGTTTTTTCTATTTGTTACTTAAGTTTTTTATTTTGATTTTCCCATATATAAAATGAAATTAATGTTTTTAAAAATAGAAATTAACTTTTAAAATGTTTTAATCAAATTTAATGTTTAATGGAAAACGCTGATGTGGACCAATCATATTGAGTTTCTTCATCTTAATCATACTTAACATATTTGTGTTTAATGAAAAACATTGATGTGGACCAATCAAATTAAGTTTCTTCGTCCTATGTGAACGTTCTCAATGCACTATGCCATCAACTTTTATGTATTATAGATGTTTTACATTTTCTCTTTTTGAATTCAGCAATGTTTAGATTTAATACACCAAACAAAGCTGATGATCGTAGATCCCTTCCTGCAAATTGAACGTGGCATTGGCGTTTAAGGTATTCACCATGTGTAAGGCTTGAGATACTACAAAGGCATTATCATAGAAGCTGCAAGATCCAGAAGCAAAAACAGAAAGGCTTCATTACACAAATATGAAACATTTTGGAAACATAAATATCTATGCTACATCTCAAACTAATTTTTAATTGAATTTACAACAAATATCTATGAAATGTGTAGATTAATGAGAAATCATTGAACATCTAAACAACTAATTAACAACCTAGCTAAGACATTGAAAATTGTAATTGAATGGAAAACTAATAGCAAGGAAGATAAGTCAAATAGATCGATCTTCCGACCCGGTGGATAAACGAATCCATCATATAAACGGTAACACTTGTTTTATTTTTTAATTAAATAGAAAATATTTTTTCTTTAATTATAAAAATTATGTGTTATGAAGAGGAGTGCTGGTGTGTCACACCCTTGTGAAGCACACTTATTCTTTATACAATAGATTAGGAGTTATTCCATGCTACACGCATATTATTTTTATAACTATCTTATTAATATTTTATTTACTTTGATCCCTACAAATCTTCTTTAGACACACCAAAACTCTAATAGTTTTGATGATTAGCACTGTGATTTGTTTAATAATTTTGTTCTAGATATAAACATGGATTCTTATGTTGTGCATAATCACTTTGGTTTTGTTTTTAAATATATATATATATATATCTTTTGCATTTATTATTACAAAGTGCAAAAAAGATGATTATCTTTGTATTGAACAAAGTAAGGGATGTCATTTCTCCTTTTAGTGTCTCAGCCACATAGACTTAGTTTTTTGGTTCTATCATTCTATGGTCGTATCCTTGATCTGCTCAGGTTAGATGTATGAAGAATTAGAGAATGTTTTCATGATCACGCTCCTTTGTTCCTGTCTTTTTCCTTCTTATGCATTGTTTTTTTTTTTCCATTTGTACAATATGGTGAAGGGGCATTCCAAAGTTTGCTTCTCGAGCACATCTATCACCTTCTTTTATTGTTCTAGCTCTAGCACGGCTTGGATTAGCCTTTCTGTATTTGCCGAATATGTTTGCGCGAGCAACTTTGGCCTCTCATTCCTAATAATAATCTACATCTTAAAGTGTAGACTTTGAATTCATAAGACTCAATTATCTCTAACCAGGAATCTAAGATGTGGAAATATTTTTTTCTAAATAATGACACTATTTTAGAACAATACCGCAAGAGCATCTTAAAGAAAACTGTTACATGACACTCAAAACTATTAGCTTTACGTTGGTGTCCATCAATATGCTAGTGATGTAAAAATTTCAAAAAAAAAACTATGTATACTATTGTTATCGTAATCACTCACACACGCTCAGCTTAGTTAACTACTTAACCCTAAAAGAGAGAAAGAAACAGAGGCCCAATCACCTTCAACGTTTGATATTCTTTCTGATACTTTGCTAACTTTTATATTGTTATCATCACTTCTTTGCGATTAGTGGACTGCAGGAGAACTTATCTGTTATTGGAGAGATCTACGCAGAGATCGTCTAAAAGCTGCAGTCTGATCCAAAACACAAAAAGCTACATGTTAAGCACCAAAAATTTGTTAGAATATAATTCTCATAGCCGAGCAACAGTGGAACAAGTAGAATAAGCAACTTTGCAGGTAAACCTTCAGTATAAACTTGCACAATCCAAAATCTGAAACAGTGACTCGATGAGTTTAACTTTAAGAACATGATCGTAATGACAGTTTATGACAGCCTGATAAAAGACTTTTTATGTCTTTTGACTCAATTCCCCGAGAGTCCTAAATCAGATCAATGCAGCATAAGGAATTATCAATCTTTCATGGGGATAGTGTAGAAAAGATGCAGAAGTTTGTCTAGATAAGTCTAAAAAGGGTTTTGAAAATGCTAACACTCATCAATAAGTAAATGCAAATGATTGAACAAACAAGTGAACTAAAGACAATTCTAAGCAAGAGACTTAAACAAAGCAAATGTAAGAACAAAGCAACCCAAACAGAACAACTAAAAGGCTTAAACAATGAAATGCGAAATGGTCTCAAGATGGGGACAAACACTAGAGTGAATCTATGGATGATCAATGATGCTCAAGTATCAATACAATGCAAATCCTAGGTAAAGAACATCAAGACAAGACTAATCTAATCCCTTGACAATAATTCCTTCACTAATCATAATCCTAACCCACTTTTAATGGTAGAAACATAATTAGCAAGCATTAATTCATTCAGTTCCACAAAGCCAATAAACACCTTAGACAACTAATCCCTTAAGCTAAGAATGCAAATCACTTAATTAACTCATTCAAGAATTTCAACAAACACTTGCAATGCATCACAACTTCTATGAACATAAATATCTTTCCCAAGGCCAATCAAGCATTAAAAACATTAATCAAGCAAGAATATGGAAGTTTAAGAGCAACACATCATTAATCAACCATCTAATCACCCTAATTACCCAATCTCAAGACCTAATGAAACTACTCACTAACCATAATTAGAACCATAAAAATATGACTAAGCATGATTATAGGATGATAAACAATCAAACATAAATGCAAAAATTTATTGAAAATGATCCAAGATCAACTTGTTTCTTAAAGAGATACAAAGAGAGAGTTTTCTCCTCAACAGATAATAAAACTTGGATGCCCCAAAAATTTCTTAGGTTTAAACTATTTATAGGGAATGCGAAAAGGTGTCAAAGTCAACATAAAGTTAACCCTTGGATGGGCTTATACCGAGCAGGACAGGGATAACCCTCGTCAGTGCGCCTGGTAGGTACAGTCTTGGATGCTTCGCAGGATATGTTGGCTCCGCAATGTTCTTTGATTGGTAGGTGGTCCAGGGTGCACCGGGCAGGACATGGAACAGTCAGGTTCATCGGGGTACGATTGTCCCTGGTCGGTATAGTCGCCGCCGAGGAGAGATGTCGGTGTGCGACAGGTCCGTTGTCGGTACAATTGCCTTCGAGGAGAGTCCTCGGCGTACGGATGGGTCGGTGGTCAGTATGGGCACACCATGGAGAGACAGAGGTGCCCTCCACCGTACAAGTGGTTGGTATGAGCTCCAAATGCCTTGAACGGTTCCTCCTGATTCAGCCTCCTTTCTCCATCTGATCTGCCATCCCCCTAATGTTCCTTTAGCTCCTCAAAGACCTGAAAACACAAGTAAAATGCAAGAATGTATGCAATCCTATTCTAAATGCAAGCTAAGTCAAACTGGATGAATGAGAGATACTTTGGACAATCTAGATGATGGAAGGAGATGAAAACTACACTAAATGAGGTCTAATATGGTGCAAGAATGCAAGCTATCAACTCCCCTACACTTGCCTTTTGCTTGTCCTCAAGCAAATGAGGAAGAAAGGTTTGAAAATGGAGTTCACAACCTAAGATGTCAGATGAGGAAATGAGTTCAACAACCAAGTTACTAGTTCTAGGATGCAACATGATTTTCGCTTTACTCTAAAAGTCTAGCCACATTCATCAAAAGCAATTGCAAGCACTCAAGCATCAGTCTACACAAGCAATCATATCAAACAACCCTTTTAGCATTCAGTTAATAGTAGCCAGCTGAATCATGCATTTGCAAATCAAGTACTTCCATTTGGCTAAATACAAGGTCATGAGATTAAAATGATCCCATTAAATTCGAACTGGCTTAAATAAATGCAGGGGATCTCTAATAAAAAGAGAGTGAGCATTGGCAATATTCTTAAGGGTAAAGAACAACCTATGCATACAAAGGCAAACTTCCATCTACCTAATACCCAAAGATGATCCTATAATTATATTATCTATCCAAGATCAAATATTATTCTACCCTTTTACTGGCCCTTCTTCTTTTTCCCATGGAACTTCTTGAAGGGTGCATTTTCCTTCTTTGATTCTTCTTGGTTGGTTGGCGCTTTGCTTATTTGGGATCTTTTTGATTTTTGCTTGTGCTCTTCATCATTTTGATTTGCTTTTGAACTTTCTTGGCACATTTTCTTATTTGTACATAGCCCTTATCGCTTCTTATTGAATAAGCCAAACCTCCTAAGGTAATTTGTTTATACTTCTCATCCTTGCTTCATTGAAACTTTTCATTCTCTTTGAAACCAAAAATTGAAAAACTTCCCTTAAACCCTAAAAGCCTATCATATTCTTACTAAAAGAGGAAGAGATAGTTCTACATGGAAGAGTTCCTTAGTAGTTCTAAACCCAACACTTTTTACTAAGCTCACTCAAATAGAAAAAGACCTCACAATCTCTCACTAAAGATTTATTGTCTTGAAAGGAGGCTAAGGTTAAGGGATAGGAAATCTATTTCGGCTAACAAGAGTGGTGAAAAGGATAGGAAAGCATAAACATGCATATTGTACCCATGGAAGGACCTTTCAATGCATATGAAATGATAATTGAGATGTCAAGATTATGGTTCAAATAGATTAAGGGTTGAAATCAGATTATGCAAGCTTTAACTAGAAAAGAGTGACATACTAAGAATCCCCAATGTGGTTCAACCTGATAAACACTTTCTTAGCAAGGGTTAAAATGCAATGAGGTTATCAAACTCAGATGCAAGACATGTTGTAGTACAGCAAGCAAGAGAGAGTCAATCCATGCCTAGGATGATAGAGAATGCAAAGAGAATACAAGGACTAATGCAAATCCAAGCGAAATGAGATGATTTATGAGAAAATCTCTAAAAACTAGATACAGCAACTTAAATAGAATGCAACCTATTTTAAAAATACTAGGAATGAAGAAACTACCACGAGGAACAAACAGAATAATTAAAGGACAAAGCTTCGAATTACTAAAATTCGACTAGTGGATCGACCATGAGATCGACCACTAGATCGAGCGATAACAATCGATCTCGTCTAAAAATGCAAGAACAGTAAAATTAATGACCAGGATGCTATCAAAGATCAAGCGAATGACGAGATAAGATGTAAAGATGCTAAAAGAAACGGCTTAGGGTTGAGATTCATGGTCAGGGGTTTCAAAGGTTCGACCTTGGGTTGAAAACAATGAATCGACTCACTTTGTGAGGATCTCTAAGCCTTGAAAACTAAGCAAGATCTATCCGTGGCTTTCGGTATAGATCACTCCTTCATCCTCTCCTCCAAACCCATGGCTTTTGGTGGAAAGAGAGGTCGAAGGGCATGGAAAGCAGATTTCAAATGAATGGCTTAACTAATCCCCCAAACTTCCATGGCTTTTGGGAAGGGGTAACTAGTCTCTAAGGTGTGATCTTCCGAGGCTCCTGAATCCTGTCAAGGTAAGGAACCTCTCAGATCATGAAGCTCTTGGCGTGAGAGTCTTCAAGCATTGAGATCTCAACACCTTAGAAGAGATAGCCGTTGAAAACGCTTAGAAAAACCTCAAGATCGAAACCCTTTAGACCCCTTAATCCTCTCAACCCCGAACCCAAGTAAACTACTCACTACACATAAAGTAAATCAAGTAAAGCATGTAAAAGGAAACGATGAACATGAAAAGAAAACTGGATTAAAATGAAAACGATTCGATTACAAAGCTTAAGAAAAACTCAAGTTTGACAATGGTGTTCTTTTCGAAAACCAGAGAGAAAACATAAAGAAAAAGATAAGGATTGAAAGTTGTCTGGGAAAAGGACGTCACCGCCTTCCCAAAATGGCCAAAACAAGCTGATGGTCCCCCCTCGCTAGCGGCCAAAAGTGGTTGAAAGGACAGAGATCGACTCCAGGATCGAGCGGTTCTCTCGATCATATCCGGACATCGTGTCTTCAGCTCGATCTGGGTCTCGATCATCATCAGTGAATCGAGTGTTGCATCCGATCTCGGTATCGATCTTCCATTGGATCGAGTGGTGTACTCGATCTGGCTCTCGCTCTGCATGGCATCATTTACGTCCGTACCGTTTGATCGACTGCTTCACTCGATCCTTGTCTCGATCATTCTCCTTGGATCGCCTGGTTGGCTCGATCTTCTGGTCGATCACATCACAGATCGACCGGCCATGCTCGATCTGCTCCTCGATCTCTGATCCTTAGCAAATATCCGAGCTCCCACAAACTGCTACATCAGCCTCAACATGTCCATGAACCTCCACGACTCCAAAGCAGCCAGAAACAACCTGAATGTGATGCAAAATGCAAGGAACATGCGTATGCTGGTGCAAGAATGCTCTAGGACTCTAAGTGATGCAATCTAACCTAAAATGCGATACAAATGCATGAAAAGCTAACTAATGAGTGTGCAAAATGTATGCAATATGCAGTAACATCAACTCCCCCAAACTTACTTCTTGCTTGCCCTCAAGCAACAGAAAATAAGTAAGGAAAAGAGGTTTTCAGAAAAACGAATGGGGGTTTAAACTTCTTGCAAAGGTGCCTTTGAAATGAATCAATCTCAACGTCCTAGTTAACAGTTCTAAAATGCTATGCTTACACTCATACTCCAAAGAACTTAGCCATACTCATCACGCAAAGAAATTCAAATCATGACTCTCCTATTCCTAACAATCAAAGAAACTCATCCTTTAACATTCATTAATATTAGAACCATGAATCAAACTTATGCACTTTAAAGCAAAACACATTTGGCTAAAGGTGAAGGTTATGAGCATTGAATGATCTCATTTGAAAAGGGTTTATAATTAGAACAAGGGGTTCTCTCAAAAATGGTTGAACTTATGCATAATGCTAAAGGTAAAGACAATTTATGCATACATGATTAGATTCTCATCTACCCATGTAAACTAACAAACGATCCTAGACCCCTCTCATTTAACAAATTTTAATCCTCACTCACCACTTAGAGTCTACCCTTTCTCTTCTCAAAACTTAGCAATCCCCAATTCGAAACAAAAATATTTTTAAACTTTTTAGGCTAGTGAAAAGGTTTTTGAAAATAACTTTGCTCTTTAAATATTTCTTATTGGTAGCTCTCTTTTTTTTTCTTTTCTCTTTTCTTTTTATTTTTATTTGGCACTTAGGCTCTTTTATTTCTTTTTCTTTTATTTATATATATATTTTTTTGAGAGAGCTACCTCCTGAAATTTATTAGAGCATACTTAGCTTTTAAACACAACCTTTCACTTAAAACTCATTTCTTTCTTTAAATCACCAAACCTTTTGAAACCGAGAACAAATAGAAATGAATACAACCCCAATGATTCCCCCAAACTTATCCTAAGCCTATACCTAGCTTCAAAATGCAAAGCTAGCAATCATATGAGAACCAAATCATGTCGCCTAAACCTAACACTTTATGCCAAGTTCAAACCGAAAGGAAAGCCTCACAATGATGTCACACAAGAACATTTGGCTTCAAAGAAGGGTAAGGTTCAAGGAGGGAGTTCTACTTAGGCTCACAAAGAATGGTAAAAAAGAAGAAGAGAGCCTAAATATTTTAAAACCATGTGTTCATTTTCAAATGCATAAGGATGATAATTAGAATTTCAAATTAAGGTTCTCACTTATTAGGATGAGTTTCAAATCATGAGAGTTCAATACAAGCTACAAAAATCCTAACAAGTGGTCCAAGCATGGTAAGAACTTACTTTCAAAGCATAGACAACGCATTAGAGAACTACTAACTAGGGCATTGAAACAATTCATAAGTAAAAACACCTTTTCAAGAAATTCTAACCCCTTATGCAAGATGCAAACAACCTAGATGCTATGAGAAACTCTAGACTCAATCCTAACATGTTTTGACAAGATGAATGCAACTACATGAATCTTTGAAATTTTTTTAAAAATTTTACCAATTTTTCATGAACTAAAGACTCAAGGATGCTAAAGGAAAATAAGATCACAGAACACAAGTCAAATCACACATGTACTCCCCCAAACTTGCTTGACACCGTCCCGGTGGCAAACTCATTCGAAGGAGTAACAAAACACAAAGCAAAAAGAAGCAAATATGAGCGGTTATGTACAATGGAAGAAGGTTGTTACCTCTGGTCTAGTCTCGGCTGGAACTTGAGGATGTTTCAGAGGAGTTAGAGACTATGGTCTTGCCCTTGTCGACTGGTTCTTGGAGAGAGTGGCGCGCCGGCTGAATGGTGCTTCCTTGGGTCTCGCGGATGACAACTCCACCGGATGAGAGCTTTCTCTTCTCGGGTTGTTGCACCTCTTGACTTGCAGCTTTCTTAGGTGTGCCTCCCTGAAGTGCTTTGACTTTCTTTCCAAGCTTCTTGAGCATCTTGCCTTGCCACTTATTGATCTTCCTTTGCATCTCCACAACAGATGCTAGGAACTTCTCTGTTTTTATCCTCGGCTCAAAGTCTATCTTGGGAAGTGTATAGGCTTCGGGCATCTCATCTTCCGTGGCTGGAGACTCGGACCTTTGACGAGGGGCAATCGCTGAAGCAGGTGGTCCTCCTAAAGGGGCAAAGCATTCTTCCTCCGTGGGCAAGAACTCGATGTTCCCAACACCAAGCAGCTCAGTTTCATCTTTGTTGGGGAGGATGCACACTCTCTTCTTGTCTTCGTCGTCTATGAAGAGGTAGGCGTAGAACCCTTCTGCTGGTGTGCGTCCGAAGCTGTCAGTATTCCTCATGTATGCCTCGTCCATGAAAGCTCTGGCTAGTACATGGGCGAAGTCGTGAATAGGCACACCAGCTTGCAAGAACAGAGGAGTGAGGAAACCACCAATGTAAGAGGAGGTTGCCTTGCACCGCAAGGCATAAGCCTTGTATTTCACCAATGAAGCAGCAAGCACACATCCATAGTTCACCTCATCGCCGAGCTCATCCTCCATAGGTTCGTCATTTGCATCCGGATCACACACCAAGTGCTTCACTCCTTGGAACAGGAAGCAAAGCTCTGTCTTTGTGACCGTGGGAGCAACAGATCTTCCACTAAACGTGTTGGCAATCAGCTTCAGAGTGTACCTCAGCACCGGGCTTCTCACTCGCTTGATCTTGGCGGTGTTGGCTTTGTAGTCTTCATTGCTGATCAGGTCCCAAAAGTCGTTGGCTTTCTTGAAAGCGGGGAACTCGACTTTGTTGGCATCCACGTTGAGACCATAAGCTTGGCATAGCTCAGGGATGGAGAGGGTGTAGGCTTGACGGCCAACCTTGAAGTAGAGGCGACCTTGTGAAGGGACGGGTGTGCTAGGATTCTCGTAACGGAACTCCAACGTGGCAAGGAAGTCTATTGTCACTTCTGGAATGGTTGGGCAATCCATCCGTGACAGACATCTTAGACTAATGTTCTTGAGGAGTTGGTCGAAATCCCCAAGAATCCCTAGCTTGAACAACAGCTCTCGATCAGCAAACTTTGTACGCTCAAACCGAAGCCTTTCCAGCCGTTTCTTGTCCCTCTTCTCATCCTTAGTCCATCTGACCCTCTCTTTAACTGCCACCTCTTGTCCTTATCCTTCTTGTGCTATCTCTTCTCTTGTTCTCCTGGGGGCCATTGTTCCTGAAACAAGTTTCTAAAGAAGTTGATAAGCAAAAATGACGGTTTGATGAGAATGAGAGAAGAGAAGGAGAGAACTTATAAAAACTATCCTAGAATTTTGGGGAATTAATAAAAATCATAGCTAAATAAAGGAGAATCATATATTTAGATACTAAAAAATCTAGAATTATTCCTTTTACTTAACTATTTTTTAAAATTCAAAACCGACCCTATATTCTAGAACAATATCTTACGAAATTAAGGAAATTTTCCTAAAGATAAATCATTAAATTTCGAAAATACCTTTGCAAGAAATGTAAAAGATTTTTGCTAGCTTCTGAAAACCAAAACTCTCACTCTCTTTGTTTAAAACTTTCGAGAAAAACAGGAATGAGAGGGTGAGAGGTTGTTGAAATATTTAAAGGCTAGCAAAGAGCAAAACAATGGGTAGTAAAGGTGGTTTTTCTGACAAAGTCTTGGTCAAGGCACATCTTTCATGGTCAAAGATGCTTGCCTTGACCAAGTTTTGAATTTAAAAATTGGAGGGAAAAGAGTAAAGGAGGGAAAGAAAATGTTACCTCGGCATGAGATCGAGTCCATTTGGTCGATCTAGGACTCGATCTCATGCCCATAATGGCTTAGATCGAGAGGGTTACTCGATTTGGGACTCGATTCATGATGAATCGAGTCTTGGATCGATTGGCTCTCTCGATCTTTGAGATGTTGGCTCCTCGGCTAAGTCCTCATGATCGAGCTATGTCCTCGATTTAGGGGTCGATTTTGCACAGATCGAGTGATGGATCGAGTCGAGTGATCGATCTGTTTTCAACAGATTCTCCCGAGAGAAATTAGATCGGTCGATCCGTTTTGGATCGATCGATCCTTTTTCGTCAAGGTCGATCTTGTCACTCGTTCTCGTCTAGATCGACTGGCTCCTCTCGATTCACTGACTCGATCTAGCAAAGATCGAGTCAGGATCAGTCGATCTAGCACTCGATCTCTAGCCTTATCTTAACCCCTATCGCCTCTTTTAGACTTCAAGATCAAGGTTTAGACTCCTCATACCTGTTCCTACACACTTGCAGAATAAAAACATAAAACTGAAAAGGAAATAAAGCAGAGATATGTACAAGATAAACATGGGAATGCCTCCCAAGTGCGCTTTCTTTAACGTCTTTAGCTAGACTTTACTTGGTTTAGCGGATGGTGGGTCTTGGAGAAGCACCGAGGTACTCTCCTTGTCATAGCTGTCTGCCAAGTAGGGCTTGACTCTGTGTCCGTTGACGGTGAATGCACTGCCACTTTTTCCCATCAGAGTAACAGCTCCATAAGGCAACACTTCTTGAATCACGAACGGTCCGCTCCACCTTGACTTCAGCTTCCCCGGGAAGAGTTTGAGCCTTGAGTTGTACAGCAACACTAACCCTCCTTCCTTAAGCTCCTTGGCAACCAACTTCTTGTCATGAGTCTCCTTAGTCCGCTCCTTGTATATCCGAGAACTCTCATAAGCGTTCAGTCTTAACTCATCCAGTTCGTGTAGCTGAATAAGGCGCCTCTCCTGAGCAGTCTTGAGGTCAAAGTTCAGCCTCTTCACAGCCCATAACGCACGGTGTTCCAGCTCAACCGGGAGGTGACAGCTCTTGCCATAGAGTAGAGTGAAAGGGGTTGTACCAATCGGCGTTTTGAAGGCGGTACGGTAGGCCCAAAGAGCGTCGTCCAGCTTTACTGCCCAGTCTTTCCTTGTTGCTCCGACAGTCTTCTCTAGTATAGCCTTGATTTGCCGGTTAGAGACTTCCACTTGACCGCTTGTTTGAGGATGATACGGTGTAGCCACCTTATGCTTAACTCCATACTTTCTCAAGAGGTTCTCAAAGACCTTGTTTATGAAGTGGCTTCCTCCATCGCTTATGACCACCTTAGGTACCCCAAACCTCGGGAAAATGATACTCTTGAACAGCTTGATTACCACCTTAGAGTCATTTGTAGGAGAAGCAACCGCCTCAACCCATTTAGAGACATAATCCACTGCTACTAAGATGTATTTGTTGCCATATGAAGAAGGAAATGGCCCCATGAAGTCTATCCCCCACGCGTCGAACACGTCAACCTCGAAGATGGGAACTTGAGGCATTTCGTTCCTCTTAGTGATATTCCCTGCTCGTTGACATGCCTCACAGCTCTTCAGAAACTCGTGTGCATCTTTAAAAATAGATGGCCACCAGAAACCGGCTTGCAACACTTTCGTGGCAGTCTTGAATGAGGCGAAGTGTCCTCCGTAGGAAGAGCCATGGCAGTGATAGAGGATGTCCCTGGCTTCTTCCTTTGTAACTCATCTCCGGTACAAACTGTCTACTCCTCTCTTGTATAAGTAGGGCTCGTCCCAAAAGTAGTCACTAGCCTCTCTCATAAACCGTTTCTTGTGATAGCTATTGAGATGTGTTGGCTCCTCACCACACGCTAGATAGTTCACTACATCAGCATACCACGGTAGATCCTCCTCTTTGAAACTCAACACCTCTTCAAACCTCCCTTCTAGCTTTCCACAAACAGTCGTAGTAATCGCCATGAGCTGCTCTTCTGGAAGAGAGTCATCTAAGGGGAGAGACTCGTTGATCCTTAGCCGTGAGAGATGGTCAGCGACTCCGTTTTCTATTCCCTTCTTGTCTTTAATCTCCATGTCAAACTCCTGGAGCAAGAGAATCCACCTTAAGAGCCGAGGCTTAGTGTCTTTCTTCGAATAGATGTATCGCAAGGCAGCGTGATCCGTGTATACAATAGCCTTGGAACCAACGAGATACGATCTGAACTTCTCAAAGGCGAACACTACTGCAAGCAACTCCTTCTCCGTAGTGGTGTACCTTGTTTGCGTGTCATCCAAGGTTCTTGAAGCATAGTAGATCACGTGTAGCTTCTTGTCCTTCTTCTGACCAAGAACGGCTCCTACGGCGTAGTCACTAGCATCACACATGATCTCAAAGGGAAGAGACCAGTCTGGTGCTTGGACTATAGGAGCTGATGTAAGGGCTTCCTTGATGGTCACGAAAGCCTTCAAACACTCCTCATCAAACACGAACTCAGCTTCCTTGCACAACAACCGTGTAAGAGGGCGTGCAATCTTGGAGAAATCTTTGATGAAGCGCCTATAGAACCCTGCGTGTCCCAAGAAGCTTCTGATTCCCTTGACGTTTACCGGCGGCTCAAGACCCATCATGACCTCCACCTTAGCCTGATCAACCTCAATGCCCTTCTCTGATATCTTATGACCAAGCACGATCCCTTCCTTAACCATAAAGTGGCATTTCTCCCAGTTCAGCACCAAGTTTGTCTCTTCACAACGCTTTAGTACCCTGCAAAGATTCAACAAACACGCAGAAAAGGACGCACCATAGACAGAGAAGTCATCCATGAACACCTCTACCATCTCCTCTATTAGATCGGAGAAGATCGACATCATACACCGCTGAAACGTAGCCGGTGCATTACATAATCCAAACGGCATCCTTCGATATGCGAAGGTACCGTAGAGACATGTGAAGGTCGTCTTCTCCTGATCATTTGGGTGAATTGGTATCTGAAAGAAACCGCTATACCCATCGAGAAAACAATAGTAAGGGTGATTAGAAAGTCTCTCAAGCATTTGATCAATAAAAGGCAAAGGGAAATAGTCTTTCCTAGTCGCAAGGTTAAGTTTCCTATAGTCAATACACATCCTATGACCAGTAATGGTTCTAGTAGGAATAAGCTCATCCTTTTCATTCCTTATGACCGTGATCCCTCCCTTCTTAGGCACCACGTGTACATGAGAAACCCACGTGCTGTCACTTATGGGATAGATCACGTCAGCCTCTAAAAGCTTAAGGATTTCTTTCCTAACAACCTCTTTCAAATTAGGATTCAAACGCCTTTGATGTTCTATAGAAGAGGCGTTCTCATTATCCAAGTGAATCCTATGAGTGCAAAGCATTGGTGAAAGGCCCTTGATGTCACTTAAAGAGTACCCAATGGCCTTCCTATACTTTCTCAGCTCAGTCAGGAGCGAGTGCAACTCATCATCACTTAGGTTTTCATTCACAATCACAGGATAAGTGTTATTAGGCCCTAAGAAAGCATACCTTAGCCCTTTTGGGAGCTCCTTAAGGTCCACCTTTGGGGCTAGCAGCTCACTCCAGTCATCCTCGTGGCTGTTGTTGTTGCTTTCCTCCTTGGAACCCTCCTTTGAACCCGAGGCATGGCCCTTTAGACTACTTTCCTCCATCGCTATCCCTTCCGAAATCGAGTCCTCCAGTCGATTCTCCTATCGATGTCGTCTAGATCGAGCCATTTCGCTCGATTCACTTACTCGATTTGATGTGGATCGAGTAAGGGATCGAGATGCTGAGTCGATCTCTTGATTGGACCCCATAATGATCGGGAGGTCTCTCTCGATCGTCGACTCGATTGTTTTTCCTGATCGAGCATTCCTCTCGATCTGTCTGTCGATTGTTGCACCGGATCGAGTTGTGTTCTCGATTGCCTTGTCTATCTGACTCCTGGATCGAGTGATAGCGTCGATCTCGGAGTCGATCTCTAGGCAGCAACCTTCATCATTCTTAACAATCCTCCTAGAATCCAGCAGGTTGACGTACTCCTGGGTCCTCTGGTCCACATAGCCAAACTCTCCTGGCTCCTTAGTCAGTGCTAGCTTCAGATGGTCTTCTAGAGCCAGCTCTTCCAGCAACTCATCCGCTAAGGCATCCATCGTTTCAATGTAAAAAGCTTGCCCTTTAATGGTCGGCTTCTTCTGAACCTTATTGATGTCGAAGTCAAGCCTGATCTCCTTTCCCAAATGCAAGGCAATCTTCCCATTTTTCACATCTATGATAGCCCTGGCGGTTGCAAGGAACGGTCTCCCTAAGATGAGTGGATCCTTAGGCTCTTCATCCATCTCCAACACGACAAAGTCCGTAGGTACGTTCACACCACTGATTCGCACCGGTAAATCTTCAAGCAGCCCCACTGGTAGCCTCACACTCCTATCAGCCAGTACCAACGAGATCCGACAGTCTTTGAAACGAGTAAAGCCAAGCTTCTTAGCCACGGAGTGAGGCATCAGGTTTATGCTAGCTCCGAGATCAGATAAGCAACTCTTGAAGTCTAGAGGACCTAAAACGCAGGGTATAGTGAAGCTTCCAGGGTCTCCCAACTTCTTAGGGACTATCTCCTTATGTATCACCGCACTACACTCTTCACTTAGAACAAGTACCTCCTTGCTTTCCTTATTCTTCTTCACGAGAGTGTCTTTGAAGAATTTGGTGCATTTAGGCATCATTGTGAGGCAGTCAACGAGAGGTAGCTTGATCTCCACGTCCTTAAGATGCTTCTCAAAGAGGATTCTATGCTTCTCTATGAGTTGCTTCTTGAAGCGGCCAGGAAAAGGCAGCTTAGGTACATACGGTGGTGGCACATAAGCATTCTTCTCCTTAGTAGGTTGCTCAGCCTTCTTCTCAGCAACAGCTTTGTCTCCTCTTCTTGGCCCTTGGATCCAAACGTTGTCAAAGTTAATCTCATCATCATCAGCAGAAGGTTTACCCTCCCCCTCTTGAATTACAACGTCCTTGTTGTTCTTGGTAGAGACCGGAGGTTCGAGCTCTTTACCGCTTCTCAACGTTATGGCATTAGCATACTCCTTAGGATTCTACTCACACTTTCCCGGAAGACTATTCTGACCACTCGTACTCGCTTTCCCTTTCTCTAGCTGCTTGATCTTGTTGTTTAAGTTGGTGATCTGAATGGAGAAGTAGGTGAGAGACGAGTCTAGACGAGTGTTCATTTTGGCGAACTTCTGGTTTGTAGAGGCTTGCCCTTGTATTAGCTGTTGAAACATTGCTTGAACCGGATCAACTTGTTGTTGCATTGGTTGTTGCTGCTGAGGTGCAAAGCCCGGAGGGTAGTTAGGTGTATAACCCTTGTTGTTTTGATGTTGCCCTTGGAAGTTGTTCTGTCCTTGACCTTGGAAACCACCACTCGGTTGAAAACCTTTGTTGTAAGGGATGAAAGGTTTTGCTTGCTGAGCAGGGTACACTTGATCTTTAGGGTTTGCTACGTTGGTGCTTCGGTAAGAGAGGTTGTTGTTCTGGTAGCCTTGGTTGTAGCCTTGAGGCTTGTAGTTGTTCTGTCCCGCCACCCAATTGGCTTCTTCTTGGCTCAACTCTAACTCCTCTTGGTTCTCATCAGCTTCACCAACAAAGTGAACATGCTTCTGATTGGCTAACACCAGCTTATCTATCTTCTCATGCAAATATTTCAGCTCCTTTTTGTGAGACTCCAGCTCTGATCCTCTCGGTGCACGGTCATAATCCTCAGCGTAGTTGCCATCACTCAATGCCAAGTTTTCTATCAGCTCCATACCCTCTTCTACCTCCTGACCGAGGAAGTTCCCTTTGCTAGCTGTGTCAAGCAACAACCTGATCTTTGGTGAAGCTCCACGGTATATGGTACTGAGTAATGTCTCCTCGCTGAACCCGTGATGAGGACATTGGATCGTGTAGTCTTTGAAACGCTCCATTGCCTCGTTGAATGTCTCATTGTTCCTTTGAGTGAAACCGCTGATTTCGCTTCTCAACCGTGCTGTCCTGGTGCTTGAGAAGAACTTTGAGAGAAAGGCCTTCTTACACTCGGCCCATGAGGTGATGGTGCCTTGTGGGAGGGTCTTTTCCCAATGTCTAGCTTTGTCTCCGAGTGAAAAGGGGAAGAGACGCAGCTTGAAAGCATCTTCGGATATGCCATTGATCTTGATCATCCCACATACTTGCTCGAAGTTGTCAAGGTGCTCCAAGGGGTCTTCCATTGCTAAGCCGTGGAACTTGTTGTTTTGCACCATGGAGATGAAACCTCGCTTGATCTCGAAGTTGTTGTTTTGTACAGGAGGAGGAGTGATCCCAAACCTATTGTGATGGGTATTGGGAGCATCTCCGGCTCCCATGATCCTTGGGGGTCTAGCCACGTGTTGGGGGTTTCCATTGCCCCTTCCTGCTACCCCGTGAGCTGGAGGAGGTCCTTCTGGATGCTCGTGTTCAGCCATAGCTTCAAAGTCAACCAAACCGTGTTGAACAATCTCCTCGAAGGCTCTGGTTTGTTCTCTGACTCTCCTTTGGCGTGAGTGACCAAGCTGATGAATGTTGTCCAAGGGTTGTAGTAGATTGTTGTCTCCCCTTGAACGAAGATTCATGTACCTGAAAACACACGTTTGAGAGTAGAATGATATGTAACTTGAAAAAGGGAAAGACTTAGTCTTTGCTAAGTCCCAAATCTCTATGTTCTCTAAACAGTCCTAGGATGGAAACGGCGCCATTTGATAAACACTTTCTTAGCAAGGGTTAAAATGCAATGAGGTTATCAAACTCAAATGCAAGACATGTTGTAGTACAGCAAGCAAGAGAGAGTCAATCCATGCCTAGGATGATAGAGAATGCAAAGAGAATACAAGGACTAATGCAAATCCAAGCGAATTGAGATGATTTATGAGAAAATCTCTAAAAACTAGATGCAGCAACTTAAATAAAATGCAACCTATTTTAAAAATACTAGGAATGAAGAAACTACCACGAGGAACAAACAGAATAATTAAAGGACAAAGCTTCGAATTACTAAAATTCGACTAGTGGATCGACCATGAGATCGACCACTAGATCGAGCGATAACAATCGATCTCGTCTAAAAATGCAAGAACAGTAAAACTAATGACCAGAATGCTATCAAAGATCAAGCGAATGACGAGATAAGATGTAAAGATGCTAAAAGAAAGGGCTTAGAGTTGAGATTCATGGTCAGGGGTTTCAAAGGTTTGACCTTGGGTTGAAAACAATGAATCGACTCACTTTGTGAGGATCTCTAAGCCTTGAAAACTAAGCAAGATCTATCCGTGGCTTTCGGTATAGATCACTCCTTCATCCTCTCCTCCAAACCCATGGCTTTTGGTGGAAAGAGAGGTCGAAGGGCATGGAAAGCAGATTTCAAATGAATGGCTTAACTAATCCCCCAAACTTCCATGGCTTTTGGGAAGGGGTAACTAATATAAGGTGTGATCTTCCGAGGCTCCTGAATCCTGTCAAGGTAAGGAACCTCTCGGATCATGAAGCTCTTAGCGTGAGAGTCTTCAAGCATTGAGATCTCAACACCTTAAAAGAGATAGCCATTGAAAACGCTTAGAAAAACCTCAAGATCGAAACCTTTTAGACCCCTTAATCCTCTAAACCCCGAACCCAAGTAAACTACTCACTACACATAAAGTAAATCAAGTAAAGCATGTAAAAGGAAACGATGAACATGAAAAGAAAACTGGATTAAAATGAAAACGATTCGATTATAAAGCTTAAGAAAAACTCAAGTTCGACAATGGTGTTCTTTTCGAAAACCAGAGAGAAAACATAAAGAAAAAGATAAGGATTGAAAGTTACCTGGGAAAAGGACGTCGCCGCCTTCCCAAAATGGCCAAAACAAGCTGATGGTCCCCCCTCGCTAGCGGCCAAAAGTGGTTGAAAGGACAGAGATCGACTCCAGGATCGAGCGGTTCTCTCGATCATATCCGGACATCGTGCCTTCAGCTCGATCTGGGTCTCGATCATCATCGGTGAATCGAGTGTTGCATCCGATCTTGGTATCGATCTTCCATTGGATCGAGTGGTGTACTCGATCTGGCTCTCGCTCTGCATGGCGTCATTTACGTCCGTACCGATTGATCGACTGCTTCACTCGATCCTTGTCTCGATCATTCTCCTTCGATCGCCTGGTTGGCTCGATCTTCTGGTCGATCACATCACAGATCGACCGGCCATGCTCGATCTTCTCCTCGGTCTCTGATCCTTAGCAAATATCCGAGCTCCCACGAACTGCTACATCAGCCTCAACATGTCCACGAACCTCCACAACTCCAAAGCAGCCAGAAACAACCTGAATGTGATGCAAAATGCAAGGAACATGCGTATGCTGGTGCAAGAATGCTCTAGGACTCTAAGTGATGCAATCTAACCTAAAATGCGATACAAATGCATGAAAAGCTAACTAATGAGTGTGCAAAATGTATGCAATATGCAGTAACATCACAACCTTCAGTTCAAGCTAAACCATATGCATCAAAACCCTAGCAACCAGAAAAGTGAGCACAATTTCAGAATTCAGCACCTCAATGGTCAAAGATCATTACTCATGTTGTAACGGATGCGAGAAGAAAACAGTAAATGTAAAGAACACGACACAGATTTAACATGGTTCACCAACGATGTGTTGGCTACGTCCACAGGCAAAAGAGACTGATTTATCAATGGAGGCAGAATGTTCATAATACATACAGAAATTAGGGATACTAAGGTTATATATAATTGAGAAACCCTAGAAACCCTAATGGCATGTGAGTTGGGCTCGCACATTGAAGCCCACAAACTAAACTCTCAGCTAACAGATGTGCGGCCCATATGCGTGCATACTTGTATGTTGATTACGCAACCAGCAGGCCTTAAGATCTCCCTAAGCAGACTGTATCTTCCAACATGCAGCCTTCAGCTTCCTGCATGCAGCCAGCAGCTTCCTACACGCAGCCTGCAGCTTCCTACATGCATTATGCATATTCATCATGCAGCATGCAACTTCATCGTGAAGCCTGCAGCTTCATTATCCTGCGGTCTACATGCAACATCCAGTAGCCTGCCAATATCAACGCCTACTTAAACAGCGTGCAAACATCAACGCCTGCTTGACCAGCCTGCATGCATTATCAGATTCAAGGCATATTAACAAATCTAGACTTTGACTTGAATCCTCCTTACAGATGTACCAGATGCATCGCTACAATGCTAGTTTTATCCAACTTTTCCCTTGCCTCAGATGTCCTTTTGGACCAGACGCCCCTTACGGAGCCAGATTCAACAAGTCCAAACAATGTTAGAACTTGCTGCGAGGAACTGGCTTCGTGAACATACCAGCAGGATTATCAGCAGTCCCTACCTTCTTCACACTGATCCTCTTCCACCTCTTAGGAAGTGATACCTTACATCAATATGCTTGGTTCATTCATGATGAACCTGATCCTTGGCTAAACACATTGCACTCAAACTGTTATAGTACACAATAGCCTGATCATGATGCAGACCAAGATCACTAACCAAGCCCTTCAACCAGATACCATCTTTAGCTGCTTCGGTCAATGCCATATACTCTGCTTCAGTAGTAGACAACGTCACAGTTGGCTGTAAGGTTGCTTTCCAACTTACAACAGAATCGCCCAACGTAAATACGTAGCCAGTCATTGATCTCCTGTTGTCTACATCTCCAGCATAATCCGAATCAGAATAGCCTGTAACCAGACAAGGTATCTCACCCCCGTAGATGAGACCAATGTTAGACGTACCACAAAGGTACCGAAAAATCCTCTTCACAGCTTGCCAGTGCTCTCTTCCTGGCTGTCCCATAAACCTGCTAACAACACTGACTGTGTGTGCAAGATCCGGCCTAGTACAGACCATAGCATACATCAAACTTCCTACAGCACTGGCATAAGGAACTCGAGACATATACTCTTTCTATTCTTCAGACGGAGGTGCAAACATGGTGATATGGATATTAGCAGCAAACAGAGTGTCAATTGGTTTGGCTGAAGACATACCAAACCTTGCTAACACCTTCTGAATGTAACCTTTCTGCGACAAGAAAAGCTTATTCTTTTCTCTATCTCGAAGAATCTCCATTCCTAGAATCTTCTTATCTGCACCTAAATCCTTTATCTCAAACTCTACGCTGAGCAGATCTTTCAACTCCTGAACATCACACATACTCTTAGCAGCTATCAACATGTCGTCCACATACAATACCATATAGATGTATGATTCATCTTTCAGCTTGTTGTAGTAGACACAACAATCATAAGGACCTCGTGTGTATCCTAACTTGATCATATACCTGTTAAAATTCTTATACCACTGTCTGGGAGACTGCTTAAGCCCATACAATGACTTATTCAGCTTGCACACATAATCTTCTTTACCCGGAACTTGGAAACCTTTTGGCTGAGTCATGTATATCTCTCCCTCTAGCTCGCCATGAAGGAAATCTGTCTTCACATCGAGTTTTTCAAGTTACAGATCGTGACGTGCCACTGCTACAAGCAGCACCCGGATAGAAGTGTGTCTGATCACTGGTGAGAAGATCTCATTGTAGTCTACACCTCCTCTTTGACTGAAACCTCTAGCAACAACCCAAGCTTTGTGTTTGACTCCCTCTGCAGCCAAAAAAATTAAGGTTTAAGTAGTCTGCAGATTTTTCTGACCACAGCTCAGTTGGCGTCTTGAACTTGATACTTGTGTGTGGTCCACGATTTATCAAGTAACAAGTTGTACTTACAGCTTCAGTCCAGAACCTTCGTTCTAAACCAGCATTAGAGAGCATGCACCTTGCTCTTTCCAGCAGTGTCTGATTCATCTGTTCAGCTACACCATTCTGCTGGGGTGTATCTCTGACTGTATGATGACGTGCAACACCTTTATCCTTACAATACTGATTGAACTCAGATGAATAGAACTTCATACAATTATCAGTTTGCAGCCTCTTGATCTTATTCCCTGTTTGATTCTCCACTAAGGTTTTTTACTATGCTTTAGTATGATCACCCATATCTTTCTTGAGTAGTCATCCATCATAGATACAAAATACTTGTGTCCTCCCAACGACACCACCCGAGAGGGACCCCAACAATCTGAGTGGATGTAATCCAGCGTGCCTATTGTTCTATGAATGGCTTCAGGAAACTTATTGCGGTGAAGCTTTCCAAAGACACAATGTTCACAGAACTCTAGACTCTTGACCGCATGGCCACCGAGAAGATCTTCTTTAGACAGAATTTGCATTCCTCTTTCACTCATATGACTAAGCCTCATATGCCATAGCTTTGTCATATCTTCCTTGCGAATTTCAGCAGTGGCAACATTCACTGAACCTCTAATTGTAGAACCCTGCAGGAAATACAAGGTACCACGTATGACACCCTTCAAGATCACATCAGAACCCTTATAGACATTCAGAACACCATCTCCACCCGAGTACTTGAAACCCCTGCTGCCAAGCAGACTCACGGATATCAAATTCTTCGTTATAGACAGAACATGCCTTACTTCATTCAGTGTCCAGAATCTACCATCATGCGTCCTGAACTTAATGGAACCAATTCCAACAACCTTTGTAAGTAACGTTGTTAGCCATCTTGATGATACCATTATCTACCTGCTCGTATGTAGAAAACCACTCTCACCTTGGACTCATATGGTAGGACGCTCCAATGTCTAGAATCCATACGTCAGAAGGATGTGTTTGTTCATCAGCAACCAAAGCAATGTCCTCTTCAGACTTGGTGTCATCCTCCGCTATAGTTGCAACAGCAGCAGAAGCTGATTGCTTCTTCTTCTTAGGACAGTCTGTTTTTCAGTGCCGTTTCTCCTTACAGTAATTGCAGATATCATCTCGCTTAGAACCTCTTGAGAATGACTTCTTGTCGTTCTTCTTCTTGTTATTTCCATGACCTTTGCCACCACTGGCAAATAATCCAGAAGTATGATTATCTGTACCTACACCTGACGCTTTATGTCGCAACTCCCTGCAGTGAAGAGACGGCCTTACTTTTTCTAAGGATACAATATCTTTACCGTTTATAAATGACTGAACATAGTTCTCGTACGATAGTGTTAGAGATACCAACAATAGCAAAGCAGCGTCTTCTGCCTCCACCTAAACATCAATATTATGTAATTCTAGTAATAGCGAGTTCAGCTGATCTAAGTGAACTTTGAGCTGCGTACCTTCCTGCATTTTTAGCGCGAACAGACGTTGTTTCAGAAGCAACTTGTTCGTTAAAGACTTTGTCATGTACAAAGACTTCAGCTTTCCCCACAGACCAGCATCAGTCTTTTCACTAGAGACTTTGATGATGATTTTATCAACAAGGCCCAACAGGATTGTTGCATGTGCTTTCTCCTCCAGACTGGCCATCTCAGCAAGGTCGCCCTTGTTGTCTTTAACCAACGGCGCCCACAAGCCTTGTTGCTTCAGAAACGCTTGCATCTTGATCTGACATAGACTGAAACTGCTACTCCCTGTAAATTTGTCGATCTGCACGTTCATCCCAGACATTTTCTCACCAGACGCGGAAACCCTAGAACCTGGATGCTCTGATACCAGTTTGTTGGGCTTTTCAAGCCCATGTCCAACTCTCTTATTAGTATGATATTGTCCGCTTTGGGTTCAGGTGGCAAAGCCCGCACGGATTTGTTTTTGGGCTCCTCCCAAAAGGCCTCATACTAATCAGAGTTGGACATTACTTATATATTAGACCATTATTATCTAATCTTTCGATGTGGAACTTGGATTGATGATATTGCTGCATATTTCATATGTTTTGCATACATATAAGATAGTTTCTTATGCATTTACCTCGCATATTAGGCTAGTTTGCATCACTTTAAGTCTTAGAGCATGTTTGCATCAATATTTGCATGTTTCTTGCATTATGCATCGCATTCAGGTTGCTTTCGGCTACTTTGGAGTTTGGAAGATTCGTGAACGTGCTAAGGCTCGTGAGGAAGTTCGTGGACACTTGGAGAAATCAGGATTGCATGCTAAGGTCCCGAGATCGAGTAGCGGATCGAGCATGGCAGGTCGATCTAGACGAAATCGACCAAAAGATCGAGTGACCCACGTCGATGCGAAGAGACTGATCAAGACGACAATCGAGTGAAAAGATCGATCAAGGAGTACGGACGTAAATGATGCCATGCAGAGCGAGAGTCGGATCGAGTCCACCACTCGATCCTCCATAGATCGACTCCAAGATCGGACGAAGCACTCGATCCACCGAAGAAGATCGAGACACAGATCGAGCTGAGCCCGTGATTTCCGAAGACAATCGAGCGAGATGCCCGATCTCGAGGTCGATCCCAGGCTACTTTAACCGAATTTGGCATCTAGCGAGGGGGGGACCATCGAGCTGTTTGCCCATTTTGGGAAGGCGGCGATCCTACTTTTGACAGGCGCCTTTTCACTTTATCTTTTTATCATCTTCTCTCTCGTTTTTAGGCGATTATCTCCGCCATTGTAGAACTTTGAGTTTTCTTACTTTTATGTTTTGAATATTGAATCTTTGCTTTTAATCTACCGTTTTCATGTTTAGTCTATCATCTATTGCATTTTGTTCGGTTTACTTTAAAAGTAGTGAGTAGTTTCATCGGGTTTTCGGGGTTGAGAGGATTCAAAGGGGTCGAAAAGGTTTAAAGCTTGGTTTTTTTTGTTCTTCATCGCCTTCTCTTCTAGGATTTGAGCACTTAAGGCTTAAAGACTCTCACAACAAGATCTTTATGATCAGAGGGATATCTTACCTTGACAGGATTCAGATGTCCTGGAGAAGTCAAATCCTAGAGGCTAATTCTTCCTTTCCCACACGCCATGGTCGTTTAGGGGATTAGTTAGGCCGTGTGTTTGAAATCTACGTTTTATGCCTTTCAATCTCTTTTTCCACCAAAAGCCATGGGTTTGGAGAAGAGAATGAAGGAGTGATCCATACCACACGCCATGGATGGATCTTGTTTGGTTTTCAAGGCCTAGAGAATTTCACGTAGTGAGTAGATCTAATGTTTTCAAACCAAGCTTGAACCTTTGAAACCCTTGAACATGATCCTCAACCCCGGACCCTCTCTCATCTCTGTTAATCATTCGCTTGCTATCTGTTTGCATCTTGGTTGTTAGATTTATTTCTGTTCAAACTGTTAGTAGATCGACCGTTGTTGCTCGATCTAGTGGTCGATCCTGTGGTCGATCCACTAGTCTTTTTTTATTAATTCCTAGCTTTGCATTTTAATCATTTCGCTTACTCCTCGTGGTAGTTAACTCGTTTCTAGTATTTTTAAAATAGTTTTGCTTTGTATTTGATCGTTGCATCTAGTTTTTAGGGATTTTACCAATCATTTTCATATCTCGCTTAGCTTTGCTTATCCCTTGCATTCTTAGTGATCTTGCTACCCCTAGGATTGGATTGATTCCTCTCTTGCTCACTATACTACATCTCTGTGTGCATTAGAGCTTTGATAACCTCTCTGTTGCATCTTGACATATCATTGCATTGCAAAAACGTGTTATCAAATGGCGCCGTTGCCATCTTAGGGGATAGAAAGCATTAAGATTTGGGGTTTGGTAAAGACTAAGTCTTTACTTTACGTTGGTTATTGATTTCTCTACTCTCAAACTTGTGTCTTTCAGGTACATGAATCTACGTTCAAGGGGAGACAAAAATTTGCTACAACCCTTGGACAACATTCATCAACTCGGACATACAAGATCAAGAAGAGTTAGAGAGAAAGCTAGAGCCTTTGAGGAGATTGTTCAGCAAGGTTCAGTAGATTTTGAAGCGATGGCTGAGCACGAACATCGAGAGGGACCTCCTCCAGCTCACGGAGCAGTGGGAAGGGGCAATGGAAACCCCCACCACGCGGCTAGACCCCCACGGATCATTGGAGCGGGAGATGCTCCCAACACTCATCATAATAGGTTTGGGATCACTCCTCCTCCTGTACAGAACAACAACTTCGAGATTAAGCCAGGATTCATCTCAATGGTGCAAAATAATAAGTTCCATGGGTTAGCAATAGAAGACCCCTTGGAGCATCTTGACAACTTTGAGCAAGTGTGTGGGATGATTAAGATTAATGGCATATCCGAAGATGCTTTCAAGCTGCGTCTCTTTCCATTCTCTCTTGGAGACAAGGATAGACATTGGGAGAAGACCCTTCCACAAGGCACCATTACCTCTTGGGCTGAGTGTAAGAAGGCGTTCCTCTCAAAGTTCTTCTCCAGCACCAGAACAGCACGGTTGAGAAGTGAGATCAGCGGCTTCACTCAAAGGAACAATGAGACGTTCAATGAAGCCATGGAGCAGTTCAAGGACTACACCATTCAGTGTCCTCACCACGGCTTCAGTGAAGAGACTCTCTTAAGCACAATATATCGTGGAGCTTCACCAAAGATACGCTTGCTACTTGACACGGCTAGTAAGGGAAACTTCCTTGGTCAAGAGGTAGAAGAGGGCATGGAGCTGATTGAAAACTTGGCATTGAGTGACAGCAACTATTCTGAAGACTACGACCGTGCACCGAGAGGTTCTGAGCTAGAGTCTCACAAGAAAGAGCTTAAGTCATTGCATGAGAAGATTGACAAGCTAGTGTTGGCTAACCAAAAGCATGTTCACTTCGTTGGTGAAGCGGATGAGACCTTAGAGGAGCTTGAGTTGAGTCAAGAAGAAGCCAATTAGGTGGCGGGTCAGAACAACTACAAACCTCAAGGGTATTCACAAGGCTACAACCAGAACAACAATCTCTCCTATAGAAGCACCAATGTCGCGAACCCTAAAGATCAAGTGTACCCTGCTCAGCAAGCAAAGCCATTCGTCCCCTACAACAAAGGTTTTCAGCCGAGTGGTGGTTTCCAAGGGCAAGGCAACTTCCAAGGACAACAGCAAGCAAACAAGGGTTATACACCAATGTACCCTCCGGGCTTTGTTCCTCCACAACAACCGATGCAACCGCAACAAGTTGACCCGGTACAAGCCATGTTTCAACAACTGATTCAAGGGCAAGCCTCTACAAACCAGAAGTTTGCCGAGATGAACACTCGCTTAGACTCCTCTCTCACTGACTTCTCTTACTCAGATTACAAACTTGAATAACAAGATCAAGCAGTTAGAGAAAGGAAAGGCGAGTACAAGTGGTCAGAATAGCTTACCGGGCAAGTGTGAGCAGAATCCCAAGGAATACGCCAATGCCATAACACTACAAAGTGGGAAAGAGCTTGCACCTACGGTTACTCCTAAGAACAACGAGGACGTTGTAATTCAAGAGGGGGAGGGTAAGCTTTCAGCTGATGATGAGATCAACTTCCACAACGTTTGGATTGAGAGACCAAGAAAGGGTAAGGAGGTTGCTGTAGAGAAGAAAGTGGAGCAAGCTGCTAAGGAGAATGATACTTATGTGCCTCCACCGCATGTACCCAAGCTACCTATTCCTGGCCGCTTCAAGAAGCAGCTTATAGAGAAGCACATAATCTTGTTTGAGAAGCATCTAAAGGACGTAGAGATCAAGCTACCTCTCGTAGATTGCCTTGCCATGATGCCTAAATGTGCAAAAAATTTCGAAGACACGCTTGCAAAGAAAAATAAAGAAAGCAAGGAAGTGCTGGTTCTTAGTAAAGAGTGCAGTGCCATCATTCACAAGGAGATAGTCCCCAAGAAGTTGGGAGATCCTGGAAGCTTCACTATACCTTGCGCTTTAGGTCCATTGGACTTCAAGAGTTTCCTTTGCGATTCGGGAGCTAGCATAAACCTCATGCCCTATTTTATAGCTAAGAAGTTAGGATTCACGAGGTTCAAAGACTGTAGAATCTCCTTGGTGCTAGCTGAGAGAAGTGTGAGGCTACCCGTGGGTCTACTTGAAGACTTGCCAGTGAGAATCAGCGGTGTGAACGGGCCTACAGACTTTGTTATGTTGGAAATGGATGAAGAACCCAAGGATCCGCTCATCCTTGGTAGACCGTTCTTAGCCACTGCAAGAGCCATCACCGACGTCAAGAATGGCAAGATTTCTCTACATCTAGGCAAGGACATCAGGCTTGATTTTGACATCAATGAGCTTTTGAAGAAGCCTACTATAGAAGGGCAAGCTTTCTACATTGAGACGTTGGACGCTTTAGCTGATGAGTTGCTAGAAGAGTTGGCTCAGGAGGATCACTTGAAGCTGGCATTAACTATGGAGCCAGGAGAGTACGGTTTCATGGATCAGAGGGCTCAGGAGTACATAAATCTCCTTGATTCTAGGAAAGTTGTGTTAGAAGATGAAGGCGGATGCCTAGAGATCGATCAGGCAATCGAGAAGATCACTCGATCTAAGTCAGCAATCGACAAGAAGACCGAGGATGCTGGTCGATCCAGAGAGGAGAACGACTCAGACACTCGATCCACTACTCGATCCCATCTAAATCAAGTGAGTAATCGAGTTGAGAGCAGTCGATCCAGAAAAACAATCGATGGCAAGATCGAGGGAAGTCTATCGATCGATTCAGAAATCGAGACGGGGACTCGATCTCTTGCTCAATCCCAATTAAATCGAGTAGGAGAATCGAGTGAAATTGCTCGATCCGGGCCAGAACGAAGGCAAGATCGACTGGAAGACTCGATCTTGGAGGGGATAACGGTTCAAGAAGGCGGTCTTTTGGGTCATGTCTCGGGTTCTAAGGAGGCTACTGAGGATGAAAACGTCAACAAGAGCCACGAGGAGGACTGGAGCAAGCTGCTAGCCCCAAAAGTGGACCTTAAGGAGCTCCCAAAAGGGCTAAGGTATGCTTTCTTAGGGCTTAACGAAACCTATCCTGTGATTGTGAATGAAAACTTAAGTGATGATGAGTTGCACTCGCTCCTAACTGAGCTGAGAAATTATATGAAGCCCATTGGGTACTCTCTAAGTGACATCAAGGGCCTTTCACCAATGCTTTGCACTCATAGGATTCACTTGGATAATGAGAACGCCTCTTCTATAGAACATCAAAGGCGTTTGAATCCTAATCTAAAAGAAGTTGTTAAGAAGGAGATTCTTAAGCTATTAGAGGCTGACGTGATCTATCCTATAAGTGACAGCACGTGGGTTTCTCCCGTACACGTGGTGCCTAAGAAGGGAGGGATCACGGTCATTAAGAACGATAAAGATGAGCTTATACCTACTAGGACTATTACAGGACACCGTATGTGTATAGACTATAGGAAGCTTAATCTTGCTACTAGAAATGATCATTTTCTCTTACCTTTTATTGATCAAATGCTAGAGAAGCTCGCCAATCATCCTTACTATTACTTTCTCGATGGATATAGTGGTTTCTTTCAAATACCAATCCATCCAAATGATCAGGAGAAGACGACCTTTACATGCCCTTATGGCACCTTCGCGTATCGAAGGATGCCATTTGGGTTGTGTAATGCACCGGCTACGTTTCAGCGGTGTATGATGTCGATCTTCTCCGATCTAATAGAAGAGATTGTAGAAGTGTTTATGGATGACTTCTCTGAATATGGTGCATCTTTTTCTGCGTGTTTGTTGAATCCTTGCAAGGTACTAAAGCGTTGTGAAGAGACGAATTTTGTGCTTAACTGGGAGAAGTGCCACTTCATGGTGAAAGAAGGGATCTTGCTTGGCCACAAGATATCAGAGAAAGGCATAGAGGTTGACAAAGCCAAGGTTGAGGTCATGATGAGTCTTGAGCCGCCGGTTAATGTTAAAGGGGTGAGGAGTTTCCTAGGCCATGCTGGCTTCTACAGGCGCTTCATCAAGGATTTTTCCAAGATTGCACGCCCTCTCACACGGCTGTTGTGCAAGGAAGCTGACTTTGTGTTTGATGAGGATTGCCTTCATGCTTTCCTGACTATCAAGGAAGCTCTAGTATCCGCGCCTATAGTGCAAGCACCGGACTGGACTCTACTGTTCGAGATAATGTGTGACGCGAGTGACTACGCCGTGGGAGCTGTTCTTGGTCAGAGGAAGGACAAGCGGCTACATGTGATTTACTATGCTTCACATACCTTGGACGACATGCAAGCCAGATACACTACGACTGAGAAGGAATTGCTGGCAGTTGTATTCGCCTTTGAGAAGTTCAGGTCATACCTAGTAGGGTCCAAGGCCATTGTCTACACAGATCACGCGGCTCTGAGGTACATCTACTCCAAGAAAGACACTAAACCGAGACTTTTGAGATGGATACTTCTTCTTCAGGAATTTGATATGGAAATCAAGGACAAGAAAGGGATAGAGAACGGTGTTGCTGATCACCTCTCTAGGATGAGAATCAATGAGTCTCTGCCTTTAGATGATTCGCTTCCCGAAGAAAAACTCATGATGATCACTATGGCTGTTTGTGGAAGGCTAGAAGGGAGGTTTGAGGAGGTTCTGATTTTCAAAGAAGAGGATCTTCCTTGGTACGCTGACATTGTGAACTACTTGGCATGTGGAGAGGAGCCTTCGCATCTTGACAACTATCACAAGAAGAAGTTCATGAGAGACGTAGGCCACTACTTTTAGGACGAGCCTTACCTATACTAGAGGGGCGTGGACAGTCTATACAGGAGGTGTGTAACAAAAGAAGAAGTTAAGGACATTCTCCTTCACTGCCATGACTCTTCGTACGGTGGCCACTTTGCTTCATTCAAGACCGCTGCAAAAGTCTTACAAGCCGGTTTCTGGTGGCCGTCTATCTTCAAAGACGCCCATGAGTTCGTAAAGAGTTGTGAAGCTTGTCAACGAGCAGGGAACATCACGAAGAGGAACGAGATGCCTCAGGTTCCTATCTTTGAGGTGGACGTGTTTGACGCATGGGGTATAGATTTCATGGGGCCTTTCTCATCTTCCTACGGTAACAATTTTATCCTAGTAGCGGTTGATTACGTTTCCAAATGGGTTGAGGCCATTGCTTCCCATACAAACGACTCTAAGATGGTGATAAAGCTTTTCAAAACCATCATATTTCCACGGTTTGGAGTCCCTAAGGTTGTGATCAGCGACGGTGGTAGCCATTTCATCAACAAATTGTTTGAGAGCCTTCTAAGGAAGTATGGTGTGAAGCACAAGGTGGCTAATCCGTATCACCCTCAAACGAGTGGACAAGTGGAGGTCTCTAACCGACAGATAAAGGCCATCCTCGAGAGGACAGTGGGTACTACTCGGAAGGATTGGGCAGCTAAGTTAGATGACGCTTTGTGGGCTTACCGGACTGCTTTCAATACGCCCATTGGTACTACTCCTTTCACTCTTCTCTACGGAAAAGGATGTCACCTCCCCGTTGAGCTGGAACATAGAGCATTGTGGGCTGTGAAGCGGCTGAATTTTAATCTAAAGACAGCTCAAGAGAAGCGCTTGATCCAGCTACACGAACTTGATGAGCTAAGGCTAGATGCTTACGAAAGCGCTAGGATCTACAAGGAGCGTACTAAGGCGGCTCATGACAAGAAGCTGGTCCACAAAGAGCTTAAGGAAGGCAGTTTGGTATTGCTCTACAACTCGAGGCTGAAGCTCTTTCCAGGAAAGCTGAAGTCAAGGTGGTGCGGACCGTTTGAGATCAAATAGGTATTGCCTTACGGAGCCGTTACGTTAGTTGGCAAGAGTGGGAATGCATTCACAGTCAACGGACATAGAGTGAAGCCATACATGGTCAGTGCATTCAACAAGGAGAGCAGTTCGATGCTTCTCCAAGACCCACCATCTGCCTAAACCAAGTAAAGTCTAGCTAAAGACGTTAAAGAAAGCGCACTTGGGAGGCATTCCCATGTTTATCCTGTATATATTCTTGCTTTATTTCTCTTTCAGTTTTATGTTTTTATCTTATGAGTGTGTAGGAACAGTTATAAGGGATCGCAGGCCATGATCTTAGATCGAAAAGGAGTAAGAAGGGGCGAGTCTAAGCTAGAAATCGAGTGCTAGATCGACTCATCCTGGCTCGATCTTTGCTAGATCTAGCCAGTGAATCGAGAGGAGTCAGTAGATCTAGACGAGATCGAGTAGAACATCGAGTGGGACGGTCGATCATGTGAGGAAAACCCGCCAATGCATTCAGCTTGAAAAGCGAACGAGGAGTAGATCGACCGAAACACTCGATCCTCGAAAAACGATCGAGTAGCCTACTCGATCTGCCACTCGATCCAAGCCCAAATCGATCCCTGAATCGAGAATGTGGCTCGATAACGAGGACTTAGCCACCGTGCAAAAAATCAAGGAACGAGAGGTGCTATCGATCCAAGACTCGACTGAATTCAAATCGAGTCCCAAATCGAGCACTCCTCTCGATCCAAGCCATTATGGGCATGAGATTGAGTCTTAAATCGACCAAATGGACTCAATCTCGTGCCGAGGTAACAATTCCTTTTCCCTCTTTTCTGTTTTCCCTCTGGTTTTCAAATTTAAAAAGTGGTCAAGGCAAGCGTCTTTGACCATGAAAGATGTGCCTTGACCACAGCTTTTGTTCAGAAAACCACTTCTTTTACCCATGGTTTTGTAAAATTGTTAGCCTTTATATTTTTAAGCTCTCTCACACTCTCCCATTTCTGTTTTCGCGAGTTCTCAAGCAAAAGAGAGTGTGAATTTTTATTTCCTAAAGGCTAACAGCATACTCTTTCAATCTTTGCAAAGGTATTTTCGAATCTTTAAGAAAATCTTCAAGAAATTTTCCTTTAATTCGCTTTGATTGTTTTAGATGCTAGGGCGGTTTAATTTTTTTTTTTAAAACTAGCTTGATATTAGGAAAAATTCTAGATTTACCTATATCTCTAGATCTGATTCTCTGTTATCTAGCTAGGATTTTTATAAATTCTCCAAAATTCTAGGGTATTAGTTATAAATTTTCCCTCTTGCTAGTCTCTTTCTCGGTCTTTCGCTGCCTTGCTCATTCTCTTGTTCGAGAATCTCGTTTCAGGCACCATGGCTCCCAAAAGAACGAGAGAAGAGAGAGCACAAGAGGGAGAAGGACAAGAAGTGGTTGTTCAAGAGAGGGTCCGATGGTCTAAAGAGGAGAAACGAGACAAAGAGCGGATTCAAAGGCTGAAGTTCGAGCCGACAAAGTTTGCGAACAGAGATTTGCTGTCTAAGATGGGGATTTTGGGGGATTTTGATCAACTCCTCCAGAAGATAGGGCTGAGGTGTTTGTCACGGATGGATTGCCCAACCTTTCCCGAAGTGACAATCGACTTCTTTGCCACTTTGGAGTTTGCGTACGAGAACCCTAGCGTCCCAACTCCTTTTCAAGGCCGCCTCTCTTTCAAGATCAAACGTCAAGCCTTCAGCCTCTCAATCTCCGAGCTTTGCCAAGCTTATGGCCTCGATGCTGCTGCCACGAAGGTTGAGTTTCCCTCCTTCACTCAAGCAAACGATCTTTGGGACCTCATAGCTAACGATGACTACGAGGCGAATACCGCAAAGATCAAGAGGGTGAGGAGTCCAGTGCTGCGTTACACGTTGAAGCTGATTGCCAACACCTTCAGCGGATGCTCAGTAGCCGCCACGGTCACCAAGTCGGAGCTTTGCTTCTTGTTCCAGGGCATTAAGCACCTCATGTGCAACCCTGATGAGAATGATAAGCCGTTGGAAGATCAGCTAGGAGATGACGTGAACTACGGATGCATCCTGGCTGCTGCACTGGTGAAATACAAGGCGTATGCCTTGAGATGCAAGGCAAGCTCGTCACTTATTGGAGGCTTCCTCACGCCTTTGTTCGTGCAAGCTGGCGTACCGCTTCAAGACTTCACTCCTGCTCTGGAAAGAGCTTTCATGGATAAGATATACCTAAGGAACACAAACAGCTTGAGACGCACGCCAGCTGAGGGCTTCTTTGCATATCTGTTCATTGGTGAGGAGAATGAGAAGAGGGTGTGTATCCTACCAAACAAGGCCGAAACAGAGCTGTTGGGAGTTGGGAACATCGAGTTTCTCCCAAGCGTAGAGGAGTGCTTTGCTCCTCTAGGAGCCACAGCCGCCATTCAACAAGCCACTCGCCCAAGATCGGAGTCTCCTGCCATGGATGACGAGATCCCCGAAGCCTTTGTACTCCCTAAAATTGACTTTGAGCCGCGGACTAAGACGGAAAATTTTTTCGCCTCTGTTGTGGAGATGCAAAGGAAGATCAACAAATGGCAAAGCAAGGTCATCAAGAAGCTCGCCAAGAAAGTCAAGGCGCTTCAAGGGAGCTCGCCCGCGAAGTCTAAGGAGTCCGTGAGTGTAGATGTCAACCAGCCCGAGAAGAGGAGGAGATCAATTGGCGGCATTGTCATCCGTGAGCCACAAGGCAGCGAGCAACAAGCACGTCATTCCGTCCATGGCTTCCCAACCGCAGATAAAGGCAAGGATATAGCCCGACGCTCCTCTAGCAAGAGCAGCTCCGCTGGAACATCCTCAAGTTCCAGCCGAGTTTAGCTCCAAGGTACCAACAACCGATCGTTGTAAATACCATCACCCGTTTGCATTTTCTTTTGCTTTGTGTTTTGAACTCCTTTGAATTTGTTTGCCACTGGAATGGTGTCATTCAAGTTTAGGGGAGTATGTGTGTGGTTTAACATGTTTATTTTGCTCTTATCTTCTCTTTGCATCCCTTGAGTCTTCATTGCATCCAAGGCATAGAAAAAAAAAATTGGTAAAATTTTTAAAAATTTTCAAAAAAATTCATGTAGTTGCATTCACATTGTTGAACATTTTAGGATTCAGTCTATAATTTTCAAGCATCTAGGTTGTTTACATTTGCATAAGGGGTTAAAGTTTTCTTAAAAAGGTGTTTTATGCTCATGAATCGTTTTCAATGACCTAGTTAGTAGTTGTTTGATGCTTTGCTCACGCTTTGAAAGTAAGTCCTTACCATGCTTGGATCACTTGTTTTGATTTTCGTGGCTTGACTTGAACATTCATGATTTGAAACTTGTCCTAATAAGTGAGAACCCTAACCTGATTTTTAAATATCATTCTTATGCATTTGAAGATGAACACATGGATCTTACACATATTTAGGCTCTCTTCCTCCTTTTACCACTCTTTGTGAGCCTAAGTAGAACTCCCACCATTACCCCTACCTTTCTTTCAAGCCAAGTATTCTTGTGAGACATCATTGTGAGGCCTCTTTTCGGTTTGAACTTAGCATAACGTGTTACATTTAGGCGACAAGATTAGGTTCTCATATGATTGCTAGCTTTGCATTTTGAAGCTAGTTATAGGCTTATGATAAGGTTGGGGGTTTGATGGGATTGCATTCTTGTTTATATGCTTACGGTTTCAAAAAGTCTTGGTAATTGAAGTGAATAAAAGGTTTTAAGTGAAATTCTTTGTTTTCAAAATGTATAAAGCTCTAAGTATTTCAGAAGATAGCTTTCTAAAGTTAAAAAAAAAAGAGCCTAAGTGCCAAATAAAAAGAAAAGAAAAGAAAAAGAAAGAATAGAGAGCTATCAGTAAGAAAAAAATAATAAGGAGCTAAAATATTTTCAAGCCTTTTCGCTAGCTTAAAGAGTAAAGATGTTTTCTGTTTTGATTCGGGGTTTGCTAAGCTAATGCTTTGTTGATAAGGGTAGTATATAAGAGGGTGAGTGAGCCTAAAATTAAAGAAATGAGAGGGGTTTTAGGATGATTGATTAGCGTATGGGTAGATGAGAATCTGATCATGTATGCATCAATTGCCTTTACCTTTTGCATTATGCATAAAGTTCATACCATTCTTGAGAGAAACCCATTGCATTGTGAAACCCTTTTAAAATGAGATCATTCTATGCTCATAGCCTTCGCTCTTAGCCAAATGTGTTCTGCTTTGAAGTGCATAAGTTTGATTCACGCTTTGATCATTAATGAATGTTAAAAGGTGAGGTTCTCTGATTGTTTGGAATAGGAGAGCTATGATTTGAGATTCATTGTGTGATGAGTATGGATAAGTTCTTTGGAGTATGAGTGTGTGCATTGCATCTTAGAATTAATAACTAGGACGTTGAGATTGATTCATTTGAAAGACACCTTTGCAAGAAGCTTAAACCCCCGTTTTTAAAACCTCTTTTCCTTCTTGAATTTTGTTTGCTTGAGGGCAAGCAAAAGGCAAGTTTGGAGGAGTTGATATTGCTGCATATTTCATATGTTTTGCATACATATAAGATAGTTTCTCATGCATTTACCTCGCATATTAGGCTAGTTTGCATCACTTTAGGTCCTATAGCACTTTTGCATCAACATTTGCATGTTTCTTGCATTATGCATCGCATTCAGGTTGCTTTCGGCTACTTTGGAGCTTTGGAAGATTCGTGGACGTGCTAAGGCTCGTGAGGAAGTTCGTGGACACTTGGAGAAATCAGGATTGCATGCTAAGGTCTCGAGATCGAGTAGCGGATCGCGCATGGCAGGTCGATCAAGACGAGATCGACCAAAAGATCGAGTGACCCGCATCAATGCGAAGAGACTGATCAAGACGACGATCGAGTGACCCGCGTCGATGCGAAGAGACTGATCGAGACGACGATCGAGTGAAGAGATCGATCAAGGAGTACGGACGTAAATGATGCCATGCAGAGCGAGAGTCGGATCGAGTCAACCACTCGATCCTCCATAGATCGACTCCAAGATCGGACGAAGCACTCGATCCACCGAAGAAGATCGAGACACAGATCGAGCTGAGGCCGCGATTTCCGAAGACGATCGAGCGAGATGCCCGATCTCGAGGTCGATCCCAGGCTACTTTAACCGAATTTGGCATCTAGCAAGGGGGGACCATCGAGCTGTTTGCCCATTTTGGGAAGGCGGCGATCCTACTTTTGACAGGCGCCTTTTCACTTTATCTTTTTATCATCTTCTCTCTCGTTTTTAGGCGATTATCTCCGCCATTGTAGAACTTTGAGTTTTCTTACTTTTATGTTTTGAATATTGAATCTTTGCTTTTAATCTACCGTTTTCATGTTTAGTCTATCATCTATTGCATTTTGTTCGGTTTACTTTAAAAGTAGTGAGTAGTTTCATCGGGTTTTCGGGGTTGAGAGGATTCAAAGGGGTCGAAAAGGTTTAAAGCTTGGTGTTTTTTTGTTCTTCATCGCCTTCTCTTCTAGGATTTGAGCACTTAAGGCTTAAAGATTCTAACGCCAAGATCTTTATGATCAGAGGGATATCTTACCTTGACAGGATTCAGATGTCCTGGAGAAGTCAAATCCTAGAGGCTAATCCTTCCTTTCCCACACGCCATGGTCGTTTAGGGGATTAGTTAGGCCGTGTGTTTGAAATCTACGTTTTATGCCTTTCAATCTCTTTTTCCACCAAAAGCCATGGGTTTGGAGAAGAGAATGAAGGAGTGATCCATGCCACGCGCCATGGATGGATCTTGTTTTGTTTTCAAGGCCTAGGGAATCTCACGAAGTGAGTAGATCTAATGTTTTCAAACCAAGCTTGAACCTTTGAAACCCTTGAACATGATCCTCAACCCTGGACCCTCTTTCTTAGTATTTTCTCATCTCTGTTAATCATTTGCTTGCTATCTGTTCGCATCTTGGTTGTTAGATTCATTTCTGTTCAAAACTTTTAGTAGATCGACCGTTGTTGCTCGATCTAGTGGTTGATCATGTGGTCGATCCACTAGTCGATTTATATTAATTCATAGCTTTGCATTTTAATCATTTCGCTTGTTCCTCGTGGTAGTTAACTCGTTTCTAGTATTTTTAAAATAGTTTTGCTTTGCATTTTGTCGTTGCATCTAGTTTTTAGGGATTTTACCAATCATTTTCATATCGCGCTTAGCTTTGCTCATCCCTTGCATTCTTAGTGATCTTGCTACCCCTAGGATTGGATTGATTCCTCTCTTGCTCACTATACTACATCTCTGTGTGCATTAGAGCTTTGATAACCTCTCTGTTGCATCTTGACATATCATTGCATTGCAAAAACGTGTTATCAATTGATATCCCAATAACACCCCCTCAAGCCAAGAACCATACAAGTCCTTTGCTTCCAACCTTCAGTAAAACTTGACACCATCTTGTACTGCCGTACGCACTAACGGAACTCTTCAGCTAACCTAATCGTTAGGAAAACTTTCGACACAAGTCACCGGCACCCTTAATCGCAAAGTCACCTTGAAGACTCCTCCCACAACGAACAAGCAGCCCAACCCACTTCCCGAGGTCCACCTATTCTGAACCTTGGCTCTGATCTTGAAAGGGATGGGCACTTCAACTTTCCAGGAAATAGCTTCAGTCTTGAGTTGTAAAGCAACAAACTATCCCCAGCCTTGTAGTTCTTGGGCAATATCTTCTTACCATGAAAAGCATTTGTCCTTTCCTTATGTATTTTGGAGCTCTCAAAAGCTTCAAAGCCAATTTCATCAAGTTCATGGAGTTTGATCAACCTTTTCTCGTGGACTGTCTTTATGTCAAAGTTCAGCAACTTGATAGCCCACATTGCCTTGTACTCAAGCCCAACTGTAGATGGCAAGACTTCCCATATTGGCATCTTGAAAGCTGTCCAATATGTTCAAAGTGCATCATCACGCTTGGCTGTCCAATCCTTTATTATAACATCAACTCTCTTCTCCAAGATGGCTTTTATCTCTCTGTTTGAAATCTCTACTTGCCCACTTGTTTGAGGATGATAAGGTGTGGCTATCTTGTGCATGACCCCATGCTTCTTTAGTAGCCCTTCAAACACTTTGTTGATGAAATAGCTACCTCCATCACTTATCACCACTCTTGGGACTCCAAATCTTGGGAAGATGATACTCTTGAAGAGTTTTATCACCACCTTAGCATCAATTGTGGGACTTTCCACTGCTTCAACCCACTTAGAGACATAGTCAATAGCTACCAAGATATACTTGTTTCCATATGAAGAAGAGAAAGGTCCCATGAAGTCAATGCCCCAAACATCAAATAGATCAACCTCTAGGATAGGGTTCTGTGGCATTTTATCCCTTCTACTTATGTTTTCCTTTCTTTGGCATGCTTCACATGATGAGATGTAGGCGTGTGCATCCTTGAATAAACTTGGCCACCAAAACCCAGCTTGAAGAACCTTGGTTGCTGTATTGAAAGTGGCAAAGTGAACACCATAAGCTGATTCATAGCAATGATAGAGGATGTCTTTCACTTCTTTCTGCGCTATACAACTTTTGAAGAGACCATCTGAACCTCTCTTGAAAAGGTAAGGCTCATCCAAATAGTAGTGAGAGACATCTATTATGAACTTCTTGTTGTTGTAAAGATCCAAGTTGATTGGCATCTCACCACTAACCAAGTAGTTAACAAAATCTGCATACTAAAGCAACCCTTTCTCTTGTAAGCTCTTTGCTTCTTCTAGCTTTGGAGTGACTTGATATGTCTTCTTGATACACTCAGGTTTTACCCAAATAAAAGACTGCAAATGCACAGACAATCGCAGTAAATAGATGGGATCGAATCCACAGAGACCAAGGTTACACTATGATTCTTAATGAATGAAGTGAAGCTAAGACAAGAATATGGGTAGCTGTATGGTTGTAAAACGAAAATAGCTAATAAAATTGGTAAAAGATCAATTAAAACATGCGTCAGGTCAAGGGCAATTCGCAGGAATCAGAGATCATGAACCAGACAATTATTCAGGGAACAAATAAGCACAGTCTTGAACTTAAACATAAATTTATAACTAATCCACTGTCATGGTATCAGAGACTTTATCTAGCAACCTAAGATTCTAAACTGTCGTTTGAACTTAGAATTGTAAACAAGCATTAATGGCCAGATTCGATTTGTTCACAGATTGCCTTAACATCAGCTTTCGTTGGCTAAGAAAAATCTGCTCATCTATATTCTATCAAGCAATCTAAAACACTTTCATGGAAAGATTAAACCCTAGATCAGAAGCTAAGTGATCAATTCAGTCTAAGAAGTGGATGCAACAATAGATGAAGACAACAGATGAATAAATCCATATCTATGTCCAGTTCAATGATTCATAATTCTTTTGAAACCCTAAACCTAACTAGGGAACTACTCAGACATGAAAGAAGAACAACAACAAAGAGATGAAGAGAAATTCATAATAATAAATAAAATATAAATCAACTGGGGTTCATAAATCTTCTCAGAGATGTAGAGTAGAAAAATCTTCTCCCCAAAACTCACAAATTGCAAAAAGCTCAAAGTCTGAATAGAAACTAAAAGGGAGTGGCTGCAACAATGGCCAAAAATAAGTATATATAGGTCCTAGGTCGTTTTAGGTCGAATCCCTTCCAAAACCGAGTAAAAATAGGAAAACTTGAGATTTTCTTTTTCTGCATTAATGAACTGATCGGTTTGGACAGTCTTCATGAAAACTAGCACAACTTTAGATCGAACCGTTGGATCGCCTTCAAACCGCTTCCAAAACTCAAATATCTAGCTTGTGTCCAAAAATAAGCACGATCCATCGGTGGGAAGTGCTTTAAAGATTTCAAAACGTCAGGCGTCTTTGCATAGTTCTGCATCTCCATATACGTGTTTGCACCCAAAATGATTCTTTTTCTCCCAAAGCAACCTAAATCCTGAAAAGACTCGATAAAAGGACTAAAAGACTCTAAAAACACACTTTGACTCGAAAAACCATTGAAAACCTTGGGTTAGAAAGCCTTAAAAATGCAGTATATCAAATCCCCCAGACTTAGCATTTTGCTTGTCCTCAAGCAAATACTAAGAATAGAGTTGAGGTTTGAAAACACAGGGAATTATGAACTCTCTGGAACGCCACATTGATCAACACTCTTGACCCCACATACCACAAAATCAACATTAGATAATATGTCAGTATACTTACCACAAGCTTAGCAATCATCCCAGATACGGTTCAGTATTTCTTAGAGAAATTCGAATTCTCCATTGTTGACCCCTTTATATCATTTATGCGTGCAGTCTCATCAAGGGAGTATCGATCAAAGAACTTATAGATTTTTTCCCTTGCAAGCTTCTGAACATAGACAATCTCGGTACAACCCTCTTATTTTCTCCTCCCTTTGTCGATTTCTCCCTACTTTTCTAGGGTGTTATCTCTATATTTTTATCGACTTTCTTTTTTTATAGCCTAAAAATGATACTACTTTTTACTTGTGTTCCTTGTGAGGAGACAGGTTCAAGAGTGCACACAACTTCTGTTCCTTGTGAGGAGACGGGTTCGTGAGTGCACCATTCTTAGACTTAGACATTTTTTTCTTTAATAAGGGAAGATCAAAGAGAGATTTCACCTAAACTTATATTGACAGTGCTGGAAGAGGAATCAGGTTCAATGTATACCAAGCCCCAAGATGAGAAAATAATAGTTCATTTGGGCGAAGTCAACTTCGGATCCATCAGACTCTCCAGAAACATGAACTTTCTTTGTTAGATTGATCAGCTCACAGCTTTCTACCTAGTAAAATCTGAAATCAACTGCTGTAGTAATGGTTCTTCAAGCATCAATGCAATGTGGTTAGTTCCAAGAAAAGCTCACAGTTCCCAACAAGGTTTTGACTCAATAAAACAACTTGGACTGACTCAAAGAAAACAATACATAGGAAAATGGTGTTAGTTAGGGATGAACATCCTCCCCCAGACTTAAATCACACTGTCCTCAGTGTAAAAAAAGCGAGAAGAGGATGGTAAGAATGAAGAAACAAATAAAGGAGGAGTAAACTTACATGTTCATGGCTGGAAGGGAGGTGAGGGTGGTTCTGGTCATTTTTTTTTTCTTAAACACTTAGAACTAAAACTAAAAGTTAGAAAATAAAGAGAGAACGAAATATATATACTTACCAGTGGGTTGCCTCCCACCAAGCGCTTGTTTTAAGTCACGAGCTTGACTTTGGTTGCCATTTAGGCTGGAAGTGCATCACTTAGAGGAATGGTCTCCCTTTCAGTGATTTCGGTATCAGCAAGATATGGCTTAAGGCGCTGACCATTGACCACAAACTCTTTCCCTTGTGGATCCAAGAGTACAATGGCTCCATAGGGGCGCACTTCTTTAACTGTGAAAGGAGCAGACCATCTTGATCTCAACTTCCCAGGAAACAGCTTCAGGCGGGAGTTGAACAGTAAAACTTGGTCATTTGCAGCAAAACTCCTTGGATAGATCTTCTTGTCATGGTAGGCCTTAGTTCTCTCCTTGTAGATCCTTGAATTCTCATAGGCCATGTTTCTGATCTCATCCAGCTCATTCAGTTGTATCAGCCTTCTTGCAGAAGCAGGTTTGATGTCAAAGTTCAACAGCTTGACAGCCCATACTGCCTTGTACTCTAACTCCACTTGAAGATGCCATGATTTCCCATAGATAAGATGGAATGGGGTCGTGCCTAAAGGTGTCTTATAAGCAGTCATATATGCCCAAAGAGCATCATCTAACTTGACAGACCAATCCTTTCTCGTTGTGTTCACAGTCTTCTGCAGAATGCTCTTGATCTCCCTGTTAGAAATTTCGACCTGTCCACTTGTTTGGGGATGGTATGGCATGGCCACCTTGTGCTTGACTCCATGTTTCTTCAGCAAACTCTCAAAGACTTTGTTGATGAAATGAGAACCACCATCACTGATCACAACTCTATGAACTCCAAACCTTGGAAAAATCACTGATTTGAACATCTTCAGGACCACATTGGCATCATTAGTTGGATTGGCCATTGCTTCAACCCATTTAGAAACATAGTCTACTGCAACCAGAATGAACTTATTCCTATAAGAGGATGGGAATGGTCCCATGAAATCAATGCCCCACACATCAAACACTTCCACTTCTAAGATGAAGTTTTGAGGCATCTCATTCCTTTTGCATATTACCTTGTCTTTGGTATGAATCACACTTAGAGACAAAGGCATGTGCATCTTTGAACATTATTGGCCACCAAAAACCAGCTTGCAAAGCCTTGGAGACAGTCTTGAATATAGCAAAGTGACCCGCATAACTAGAACCATGACAGTGAAACAGAATGCCTGGAACTTCCTCCTCTGGTATGCATCTTCTAAAAACGCCATCAGTACATTGCTTGTATAAGTAAGGCTCATCCCAAAAGTAGTGCCTTATGTCCCTTAATAACTTCTTCTTCTTGTACCCAACAAATCCAGCTGGTTCCTTCTCTGCAGCTAAGTAGTTTGCAATGTCCCCAAACCAAGGCATTGTGGAAAGTTTTGCGGTACATAGTGGTGTGAGAACAGCAGCCACGTTCCCAATGCTGACGGAATACACGTGCTCTTCAGGAAGGTCATCATCCAGAGGGGCTGATTCCTCTACATGCAGTCTAGAAAGATGATCAGCGACCCCATTATCAACTCCCTTCTTGTCTTTGATCTCAAGATAAAACTCTTGCAGCAATAGTATCCATCTCAATAGCTTAGGCTTGGCATCCTTCTTGGTCTATAAATATCTCAAAGAAGCATGATCAGTATGCACAATCACCTTAGACCCCACAAGATATTGTCTGAACTTGTCAAAAGCAAACACAATGGCAAGAAGTTCTTTCTCAGCTGTGGCATACTTGCATTGTGCATCATCAAGAGTCCTGCTAGCATAGTAGATGACATGAGGCTTATTGTATTTCCTCTGTCCCAAGACAGCTCCTACTGCATAGTCACTAGCATCTGTCATTACTTCAAAGGGTAACTCCCAGTCTAGAGGCTGAACAGTTGGTGTGCTGACAACTGCTCCTTTGATTGTGTGGAAGGCTTCAAGGCAGTCATTGTCAAAGTGGAACTTCACATCTTTGCATAGCAGTTGAGTTAGAGGGCGAGCTATCTTGGATTAATCTTTGATGAATCTTCTATAGAACCCAGCATGCCCAAGAAAGCTTCTGGTCCCTTTGACAGAATTTGGTGGTTGCAGGCTCATCATCACTTCAACTTTCGCTTTGTCTACTTCAATGCTTTTCTCTGAGATCTTGTGCCCCAAAACAATCCCATCTCTAACCATGAAGTGACACTTCTCCCAGTTCAGCACAAGATGCTTTTCCTCACAGCGCTGAAGCACCCTGCACAAATTAGAAAGACAAACAGAGAAGGAGGATCCATAGACTGAAAAATCATCCATGAAAACCTCCATTATGTCCTCAATATAGTCAGTGAAAATCGACACCATGCATCGCTGGAAGGTTGTTGGGGCATTACACAAGCCAAATGGCATTCTGCGATAAGCAAAAGTGCTATAAGGACAAGTGAATGTGGTTTTCTCCTGATCATCTGGGTGTATGGGAATCTGAAAGAAACCAGAATAACCATATAGAAAACAATAATAAGGATGGTTAGACAATCTTTCAAGCATCTGATCAATGAAAGGCAACGGGAAATGATCTTTACGAGTTGCAGCATTCAACTTTCAATAATCTATGCACATCATATGCCCTGTGACAGTTCTAGTTAGAATCAACTCATTTTTATCATTCTTAACGACTCTAACACCACCCTTCTTTGGCACTACATGAACAGTAATCCAACTACTATCAGAAATAGCATAAATCACTCCTGCTTCTAGAAGTTTCATTATCTCCTTCTTAACAACATCTTTTAGATTTGGGTTTAACCTCCTCTGATGTTCTATAGAAGTCATTGATTCATCTTCTAGATGTATCTTATGCATGCAAAGATCACGTGAAATCCCCTGTGATATCATCTAATGAATAGCCTATGGCTCTGCGATACTTTCTAAGTTCACACAAAAGCAAAGCAGTTTTAGCATTGTTTAGTTTAGCATTTATGATGACAGGATAAGTAGAGTTAGGACCAAGAAAGGCGTACCTTAGCCCTTCAGGAAGTGTTTTGAGCTCGACTTTTGGAGCTTTCAGCTCACTCCACGTGGATGCTTGTGGCTCTGGTTGGGTCCTTGCTGGACGTTCACATTCAGCCCCATCTAGACTGAGGTGGGCGACCATCTTCTCTATGGTTTTGCTGGAGTCCATCATCCTTGCATATTCAGCTGCCTCTTGGTTCAAAAATCCATGTTCACTTGCAACTTATGTCAAGGCAATCTCCAATGGGTCTTGTACTAGAAGTTCTGCAGCAGCATTCTCAGAAATCTTTAGAGAGTCATCCACTGAGAAGGTTTATCCACCAAGCATCGGTTTCTTCAGCATTTTATCCATTTCGAACTTCAGGATGATGTCTCCAAGATGGAGGTCTATCCTCCCACTTCTGACATCTATGATGGCTCCAGCAGTGCATAGAAAAGGTCTTCCTAGGATGAGGGGGTCCTTTGGTTCTTCATCTAGCTCAAGAACCACGAAATCTGCAGGCACGTATGCATTGCCAACCTTCACATGCAGATCTTCAAGGATTCCAACTGGCAGCTTTACAGATCTATCAGCAAAAACTAAGGACATCTTTGTTGGCTTAAACTTTGTGAACCCAAATCTTTTAGCCACAGAATATGGCATCAAGTTGACACTTGAACCTAGATCACACAGAGAGCGAGCAAAAGTCATTGTTCCAATCTCTACTGAGAGGACAAAACGCCCAGGATCATCCAGCTTCTTGGGCATTTTGTTTTGGAGAACAGAACTGCAATCCTTTGTCACTTTGATGAAGTCTTCTTCTCTAGTCATCTTGCTTGTTACTAAGCTCTTCATATATTTCTTCATTACAGGCATCATCTGGATTGCATGAGCAAGAGGAAGCTTCACAATAAGATCATTTAGCATCTCCTTGCATTTTGCCTCTTCCAGGTTCTTCCTAGACTTCTTTGGAGGAGTAGGGTAAGGAACCTTTGGAATATAGACTTTGGCTGGTGGCAGCAAGTCCTTCTCTTCTACAGTGTGTCCATCTGTAGCATCTTTGTCCTTCTCAGTTTCTGCTTCCTCTCTCTCTCTTCTAGATCAATCACAACATCAGCTACATCTCCTCTTTGAGTGATAGATCCCAGTACCTTTCCACTCCTGAGTGAAATGGCATTCACAAACTCTTTGGGATTCTGTTCACCTTTTCCTGGAAGAAAACCATGTGGTCTCTTGATTTCTTCAGCAGTTTGAGCTACCTGAGTATCTAGCTTCTTCACATGAGTGTTCAAAGCTTCATACTTGCCATTCAGTTCATTGTACATGTTGTCAACCTTGGTATTAATCTCATGGGAAGATTACTGCTGATTAACAAAGAGTTGTTGCATAGGAGTTTTGAGTTCATCTTGAGAACCACCTGCAGAGCTTGCAGAAGCTTGGCAGGGCACTTGTGCTGTAGGCTGCAAGTTGGTGAATGGTTGTTTCTGCTGGAATCCACTCTGAAATCTGTTTTGACCCTGGTTTTGCATGAAACCTTGGTTTCTTTGGAAACCTGGAGAGAAGTTCTTCCGAAATCCTTGGTTTTGCATTCCAGTCTGTCCTGAAAGTCCATGAGAAGCACCAGTGACGCCAGCATTTGGCATATATGTTTTTCCTTGAAACTGAGGCGCCTGGTTGACCATCTGTTGAGGGTATACTTGATCTTGTGGATTTTCGACATTTGTGCTCCTGTAGGACAGATTTGGATGGTTTCTGTAGTTCTGATTAAACCCCCTATTCTGCACAAATGGTTGGCCATTCACATAGCTAACTTCCTGCAGCTCATTGTTCTCTTCCTCTACAAACTCTTGACAAAGAAAAGCATCAGATCCATTTTTACAATTCTGTCCTCCTTTCTGAGTTGCCTTCAACAAAAGACTCACTTGAGCAGTCAGCTCATCTATCTTTTGAGATTCCACACTACTAAATCTTCTTGACCTGTCATACTCAGGACATCAATTATTAGAACTTGCAGCCAAATTCTCTATCAGCTCATATGCCTTCTGTGTACTCCTGGTCATAAAATCTCCATTGCTTGCAGTATTGAGATTGTTTTTAAACTCCCATTCTACCCCGTCATAGAAGATGCTAAGAAACTGCTCATCTGAATACCCATGGTGAGGGCACTCTCTGCGATACTCCTTAAACCTCTCACATGCTTCACAGAAGGATTCCCCTGAATGTTGCTGGAAGGTGGTGATCTTGTTCCTCAAAGCAGCAGTTTTGGACTTAGTGTAGAAGTGGTCCAGGAATGTTGCCCTGCATTTACTCCAGTTTGTCAAAGATCCAGGAGGAAGGAATTTTAGCCATCTTTGTGCTTTGTCTGCCAAAGAGAATGGAAAGAGCTTGCATTTGAGAAAGTCAGCTGGTACTCCATTCGATCTTGTTGTACTGTAGATCTCTTCAAAATTCTCAATGTGATCCATTGGAAGCTCAGCAGAGAGGCCATGGAACAGATGCTACTTCACCAATGCAATCATCTGCGGTTTTATCTCATAGTCTTCTCTTTCAATAGCTGGTATGCGGATAGCAGCTCTGTTCCTGTAAAAGGTGTGAGGTGTATCCACATCCACACTGCCTTGCTGCTCCTGTTGCTGATGTTGTTGTTACAACAACCTGTTCAGCTGCTGTTGCATGCGTTGGAGCTCTGTAGCTTGGTCAACTTGAGCTTCCGGCAGGCCTTGATTGTCAGTATTATCACCCATCGTGACTTAGTTCGATTTCTTTTTCCTTCCTCGGTTGTTAGTCCTTTCTACTCTTGCAAGTTCCTGGTTGTTTAGATGAAGGAGGTTGTCAGAACCTTTACTTCTTTTATGCATGCACCTGAATCCACAAGAGTGAAAGAAGAAACTAGTTAGTAAACCTTAGACTAAACTTCAGTCTTAGATTCACAGGTAATGCTATTGGTCCCCGGCAACGGCGCCAAAAACTTGATACACTCAGGTTTTACCCAAATAAAAGACTCCAAGTGCACAGACAATCGCAGTAATATAGATGGGATCGAATCCACAGAGACCAAGGTTACACTATGATTCTTAATGAATGAAGTGAAGCTAAGAAAAGAATATGGGTAGCTGGATGGTTGTAAAACGAAAATAGCTAATAAACTTGGTAAAAGATCAATTAATACAGGCGTCAGATCAAGGGCGATTCGCAGGAATCAGAGATCATGAACCAGACAATTATTCAGGGACCAAATAAGCACAATCTTGAACTCAAACATAAATTTATAACTAATCCACTGTCGTGGTATCAGAGACTTTATCTAGCAACCTAAGATTCTAAACTGTCGTTTGAACTTAGAATTGTAAACAAGCATTAATGGCCAGGTTCGATTTGTTCACATATTGCCTTAACATCAGCTTTCGTTGGCTAAGGACAATCTGCTCATCTATATTCTATCAAGCAATCTAAAACACTTTCATGGATAGATTAAACCTTATATCAGAGACTAAGTGATCAATTCAGTCTAAGCAGTGGACGCAACAATAGATGAAGACAACAAATGAATAAATCCCTATTTATGTCCAGTTCAATGATTCATAATTCTTTTGAAACCCTAAACATAACTAGGAAACTACTCAAACATGGAAGAAGAACAACAGCAAAGAGATGAAGAGAAATTCATAATAATAAATAAAATATAAATCAACTGGGGTTCAGAAATCTTTTCAGAGATGCAGAGTAGAAAGATCTTCTACTCAAAACTCACAAATTGCAAAAAATTCAAAGTCTGAATAGAAAATAAAAGGGGGTGGCTGCAACAATGGCCAAAAATAAGTATATATAGGTTCTATGTCGTTTTAGGTCGAATCCCTTCCAAAACCGAGTCAAAATAGGAAAACTCGGGATTTCTTTTTTCTGCATTAATGAACCGGTCAGTTTGGACAGTCTTCATGAAAACTGGCACAACTTTAGATCGAACCGTTGGATCGCCTTCAAACCACTTCCACATGAATGATAACTCAAATATCTAGCTTGTTTCCAAAAATAAGCACGATCCATCGGTGGGAAGTGCTTCAAAGATTTGCAAACGTCAGGCTTCTCTGCATAGTTCTGCATCTCCATATGCGTGTTTGCACCCAAAATGATTCCTTTTCTCCGAAAGCAATCTAAATCCTGAAAAGACTCGATAAAAGGACTAAAAGACTCTAAAAACACACTTTGACTCGAAAAACCATTGAAAACCTTGGGTTAGAAAGCCTTAAAAACGCAGTATATCACTTCTCCAAGACCTTGACCATCATAAGCTGTTCTTCAGGAAGAAAGTCATCAATAGGGATAAGCTCTTCAATTCTCATTCTTGACAAGTGGTCAGCAATGCCATTCTCTATACCCTTTTTGTCCACTATATCCATGTCAAACTCCTGAAGTAACAGGATTCATCTCAGCAGTCTAGGCTTGGTGTCTTTCTTGGAGTAGATGTATCTCAATTCATCATGATCTATATAGACAATCACCTTCGACCCAACCAGATAACTCCTGAACTTCTCAAAGGCAAAAACAACGGCTAGAAGCTCCTACTCCATTGTAGCATACTTGGTTTGAGCATCATCAAGTGTCCTACTAGCATAATATATCACGTGTAGCTTCTTGTCTACCCTTTGACCTAACACAGCTCCTACTGCAAAGTCACTTGCATCATACATGATCTCAAAAGACAACTCCCAGTTTGGTGCTTGAACTATTTAAGCACTCACAAGCGCCCCTTAGATGGTCAAAAAGGCTTGTAGACAATCTTCATCAAACGTAAACTCAGTCTCCTTGCATAGAAGTCTGGTGAGAGGCGTTGCTATCTTGTAGAAGTCTTTTATGAATCTCCTATAGGATCCTGCATGTCCCAAGAAGCTACTTATCCCTTTTTACTGAATGTGGAGGGTCTAGGCGCATCATGACCTCATCTGGCTTTGTCAACTTCAATGCCCTGCTCCGAAACCTTGTGCCCAAGAAAAATTCCCTCTCTGACCATGAAATGGCACTTCTCCCAGTTGAACACGAGATTCGTCTCTTGACATCTCTGAAGAACCCTACAAAGATTAGACAAGCAGACACCAAAGAAGATTCATAGACAGAGAAATCGTCCATGAACACTTCTACCATCTCTCATATGAGATCAGAGAATATGGATATCATACATCTTTGAAAAGTAGCAGGCACATTGCACAACCCAAATGGAATCCTCTTATAAGCAAAGATGTCATAAGGGCATGTAAAAGTTATCTTTTCCTGATCATTTGGGTGAATGGATATCTGAAAGAACCCATTATACCCATCAAGGAAACAATAAAAAGGGTGGTTTGCAAGTCTCTCAAGCATTTGATCTATAAATAGGAGAGGGAAGTGATCTTTTCTTGAGGCAGCATTAAGTTTTCTATAGTCTATACACATCCTATGCCCAGTTATAGTTCTAGTTAGCACTAACTCATCCCTTTAATTTTTAATTACAGTGATTCCTTCTTTCTTAGGTACCACATGAACTGGTGAAATCCATGTACTATCAGAAATAGGATAGATAACACCAGAATCAAAAAGTTTTAGAATCTCCTTCTTGACAACATCTTTCAAATTTGGGTATAATCTCCTTTGAAGTTCAACAAAAGTCATCAAATTCATCTTCTAAGTGGATCCTATGAGTAAAAAGAGCAGGAGATATGCAGTTGATATCATCCAAGTAATAACCAACGGTTCACCTGAACTTTCTTAACTCTTCAAGGAGGGAGGATAATTCATCACTACTTAAGTTTTCATTCACAATCACAGGGTAAGAAGAGTTAGGGCCTAGAAATGCATACCTTAGCCCTTGTGGAAGTGGTTTGAGTTCCACCGTTGGTGCCTTAAGTTCGTACCAGTCATCATCCAAGCTTGCCTCAGCTTTGTTGTGGATGTCACTAGTTGACTCCTTTGCTGCCAAGGCTAGGATCTCTTCTTGTGAGCCATCTAACTCTTCGTATGTGACATTGGCATCTATATCTCTGCGTGAGTCAAGCAGCTTCATGTAGGCTAGAGTCTCATCATGCAGATACCCAGCTTCACCATGCTCCTTGGTCAAAGCTACTTGAAGATGATCTCCCAAAGTGAGCCTCATCAGCAAGTCTGTCCATTGTTTCAACTTTGAAGAGTTATCCCTCAATGGTTGGCTTCTTCATAACCTTGTTGATGTCATACTTAAGCACAAGCTCCTTCTCCAAATGGAGATCAATCGTGCCATTCTTCACATCTATGACAGCGCCAGCTGTTGCTAAAAAATGTATTTTTAGGATATGAGGATACTTTGGCTCTTCATCCCTCTCTAGAACCACAAAGTCTGTAGGAACCTCTGTATTGCCAATCCTCAATGGTAAGTCTTCAATTAAACATATTGGCAGCCTTATAGAGCGATCTGCCAATACCAAGGAGATCCTGCACTCCTTAATGCTTGTAAACCCCAGGCGCTTGGCAACAGAAAGTGGCATTAGGCTAACACTTGCTCCAAGATCACATAAGCAGTTGTTGAAGGCAAGAGGATCCAAGGAACAAGGTAGAGTAAAGCTTTCTGGATCTCCTAGCTTCCTTGGCTATTCTGTTCGCTGAATAATAGCACTACACTCATGTGAAAGGATAACCATCCCTTGCAGCTCTTTAGTTCTCTTCAGTACTGTATCCTTGAGAAACTTCTGATAAGAAGGGACCAGCATAAATACATCAAGCAGAGGCATAGTAATCTCTATCTTCTCAGTCTGCTCATCAAACAAGGCTTGATACTTCTCAACCAACTGCTTCTTAAACCTTCCTGGAACTGGCAAAGGAGGTTTGTAAGGTGGAGATGTGAAGACTACTTCTTTTCTCTTTGGGGTCTCCGTAGCTTTCTCAACAGCCACGTCCTTGCCTTTTCTAGCTCTGATCTCATCTTCAACTACCACATCCTTTTTGTTTGTAGAAACAGTCTCCCCAAATTGATCTTCAATGTCCTCATTGATTTGAGGAGGAGCTTCTCTTGGTGGAAGTTCTCAAACACTCATAAGGGTGATTGCTTGAACATGCTCTTGTTGTGGGAGATAGTAGGGAGGAGTGACACTCTTTGTAGCAAGTTCTTCAAATTTGGAATTGAGAGTCTCATACTTGCATTGCAGATCTTTGTAAGAGTTGTCCATCTTGATAGTGATGTTAGCATGGCTATAAAGAAGCTGTTGTAGCATGGTCTTCACATCATCATCATTACTAGAGGAGGCGTCAATTTGCTGTTGAGGAGATGTAAATGTGGCTGGTGATCCTTGTAAATGGTTCTTGGGAATATAGCTTTGTTGACCTTGGTAGAGGTTGCTTTGTTGTTGGTGGGCGTAGGCTGGTGGAGGAGTGTAGATGTGGCTTCTTTGTTGGAAATTTTGCTGATTTCCATAGCTGTGAAAGCTTTGTTGCTGGTTAACATAGTTGCCAAGATAGTGCAGTTCTTCAACCAAATCTGTCTCCCCAACTTGAGCTTGAGCATAGTTTCCAACAAAATCCATTTTCATAGGCTTGTCTTGAAGTAGCAAATCAACCTTGGAATGAAGTGATCTAATCTCCTCATTTTCTTTGTCTTCAGCATCTCCTCTGGACAAGTACTCATATTCATCAGCATAGTTCTCATCACTTTGGGCCAAATTCTCTACTAGTTGCAAACCTTCTTCAACACACTTTCCCAAGAAGTGTTCATTGCTTGTTGTGTCATGGAGCATTCGATATTTAGGTGACACTCCTCTCTATAGTGTGCTAAGCAATGCTTCATTTGAGAAGCCATGGTGAGGGCACTTCATTGTGTAGCCCTTGAACCTCTCCCAGCCATAAAAAAATGCTCACTATGTTGCTGTGCGAAGCTTGAAATGTCATTCCTCAACTTAGATGTTCTTGAGTTGTTGAAGAACTTAGCAAGGAAGACCTTCTTGCACTTATCCCATGAGTTATACAGCCATGTGGTAGATTATTTTCCCAAAGGTGAGCTTTATCCCAAAGTGAGAAGGGTAACAGCCTTAACTTGAAAGCATCATCTAAGAATCCTTGGATCTTGGTCAAGCTGCAAACTCTATCAAACTGATCTATATACTCCAAAGGATCTTCTATTGGCAACCCATGAAATTTATTGCCTTGAATCATGGTGATATGGCAACTCTTGATTTCGAAGTTTGTGTTGCCAAGAGAGAGAGGGATAATACCATATCTATTGACATGACTGTTTGGTGAATCATGTGCTCCAGTGTTCTTCACTATCCTTGAACCATTGTCTTGAAACCGTGCAGGAAATAGAACAGCTCCTTGGTTCCACTGAAACCGAGCTCTGTGCTCTTGATTGAACTATCTATGTGGTCCTTGACCACCATGGCTTTGAGGGTCATCTATACTCAGCTTTGTAGTTGCTGAGACTCTTCCCAAACTGCTTGTACTGTTTTTTCAAAGGCATAGAAGGATGAAGGTTTTGATACCTAAAAAAGACAGCTAAGTAACTAAAGAAGATTAGTACTGAAATAAATGGATAAGGCTAAACAAATGTTCAAACTTCAATACACTAAACATCTTACTAATGCAACAACCCCAAATTGATACAAGACTTTTTATGTCTTGTGACTCAATTCCCCTAGAGCCTAAAATCAGATCATTGCAGCATAAGGGGTTATCAATCCTTCATGGGTATAGTGTAGAGAATATGCAGAAATTTGTCTAGCTAAGCCTAAAAAGGGGTCTTGAAAATGCTAACACTCATTAATTAAGTAAATGCAAATGACTGAACTAAAGACTGTTCTAAGCAAGATACTTAAACAAAGCAAATGTAAGAACAGAGCAAGCAAAACAGAACAACTAAAAGGCTTAAACAATGAAATGTGAAATGATCTCACGATGGGGACAAACACTAGAGTGAATCTATGGATGATCAATGATGCTCAAGTATCAATACAATGCTAATCCTAGGCAAAGAACATCAAGACAGGACTAATCCAATCCCTTGGCAATAATCCCTTTACTAATCACAATTCTAACCCACATTCAATGGTGAAAACATAACAAGCAAGCATTATGAATCAGTTTTACAAAGCCAATAAGAACCTTAGGCAAATAATTCCGCATACCTCTTTCAGTCAACACACTCCCATACAAACTCTCACTCTCACTCTCTTCTTTGTCATCGGAGTGTGTAGGTATTTAGAATCAAATTCCAAAAGTTACCATTTTAGTGATAATTAAAACGTATTGAATATTTTTTGTTTAACTCGATCTGGAAATAATTTTTTGAAACTAACAACAATATTTAATATATGGACCAGATAGATGTAACAGTACAAACATGAAGATAAAAAGTATTTCAAATTCAACCGCTTACAAGTAGTTTCAACAATTCTATTTTTTTTTAACGGTCCAACAATTCTTTTATGTGTAGAATATGACAAATATCTAATAATACTAGGGAACATCTATTTAAAAAAAATTGAAATGTCAAAACATCCTTATTAGATCTATCATTCGTATATATAGTAAATGTATGTAAGAAATCAAGCATAAGATAATTGAACTTTTCTCTACTCACTTCTCTTCTTCACCATCTGCCTCTATTACCTAAACAGAAGCAAACATTCACTATTCCTCTCTTAATCAGTTCTCCCTATCATTCAAACCTCTTTCAATAACCTCTCTCTCAAACAAACTCTCACTCTCACTCTCTTCTTTGTCTCTAGAGTGTGCAGATTTTTTAGAATCATATATCAAAAAATTTCTTTTTAGTGATACTTAGAACATATTGAATATTTTTTATTTAACATGATATAGAAATACTTTTTGAAAATAACAAGAATATTTAATATATAGACCAGATAGGTGTAAAAGTACAAAATAAGGATAAAGAGCAATTCGAATTCAACGGCTTCAAAAAAATTTCAGCAATTTATTTTTAACAGTTCACTTTTATGTGTAGAATAAGACATATATCTAATGATACTATTCAACATCTATTTAAAATATTAAAATATCTTTATTATATCTATCATTCGTATATATAGTAAATATATGTAAGAAACCAAGCATAAGATATTTGAACTTTTCTCCACTCACTTCTCTTCTCCACCATCTGCCTCTATTACCTAAATAGAAGCAAACAGTCACTATTTCTCCCTTAAACAGTTCTCCATATCTTCACATACCTCTTTTAATCAGCTCTCTCCCAAACAAACTCTTACTCTCAGTGTCCTCTTTGTTTTCAGAGTGTGCAGGTTTTTAGAATCAAATTCCTAAAATTTATTTTTTAGTTATAGTTAGAACTTAATGAATATTTTTTTGTTTAACCGGAGATAGAAATAATTTTTTAAAACTAATAACAATATTCAATATATAAATCAGATAGATATAACAGTACAAACATAAAGAAAAAAACAATTCAAATTCAATCACTTACAAAAAGTTTCAACAACTCTTTCTTTTTAACGGTTTAACAAGTCTTTTATGTGTAGAATATGACAAAATAATGATACTATGCAACATCTATTTAAAATAATTTAAAATAAGGATAAAGAGCAATTCGAATTCAACAACTTCGAAGAATTATCAGCAATTCTTTTTTCTTTTACCAGTTCACTGATACTATGTAACATCTTTTTTAAATAATTTGAAATATAAAAACATCCTTATTAGATCTATCATTCATATATATAGTAAATGTATGTAAGAAACCATGCATAAGATATTTGAGCTTTTCTCTACTCACTTCTCTTCTCCACTATCTGCCTCTATTACCTAAACAAAAGCAAACAATCACTATTTCTCTCTTATTCAGTTCTCCCCATCGTCTCGTACCTCTTTTAATCACCTCTTTCCCAAACAAACTCTCACTCTCACTGTCCTCTTTGTTTTCAGAATGTGCAGGTTTTTAGAATCAAATTCAATTTCCTTTTTAGTTATAGTTAGAACGTATTAAATATTTGTTTATTTAACCAAATATTGAAATAATTTTTTTGAACTAATAACAATATTCAATATATAAACCAGATAGCTATAATAGTACAAACACAAAGATAAAAAGCAATTCAAATTCAATCACTTACAAAAGTTTCAACAATTCTTCCTTTTTATACGGTTTAACAATTCTTTTATGTGTAGAATATGACAAAAATTTACTATGCAACATCTATTTAAAATAATTTGAAATATCAAAGCATCCTTATTAGATATATCATTCGTACGTATAGTAAATGTATGTAAGAAACCATGAGTAAGATATTTGGGCTTCTCTCAGCTCACTTCTCTTCTTCACCATCTGCCTCTATTAGCTAAACAGAAGCAAACAATCACTATTTCTCTCTTAATAATTCTCCATATCTTCTCATACCTCTTTCAATCAACTCTCTCCCAAACAAACTCTCACTCTCACTCTCTTCTGTGTCTTCAGATTGTGCAGGTTTTCATAATCAAATTCCAAAAATTTCCTTTTTAGTGATAATTAAAATGTATTGAGTATTTTGGATTTAACCAGATATAGAAATAATTTTTTGAAACTAACAACAATATTCAATTTATAGACTAGATAGATGTAATAGTACAAACATAAAGATAAAAAGCAATTCAAGTTCAACCGCTACCAAGAATTTTCAAAAATTCTGTTTTTTTTTTTTTACGGTTCAACAATTATTTTATGTGTAGAATATTACAAATATCTAATGATATTAGATAACATCTATTTAAAAAAATTTTAAAAATCAAAGTATCCTTATTAGATCTATCGTTCGTATATATAGTAAATGTATGTAAGAAACCAAGCATAAGATATTCGAGCTTTTCTTTACTCATATATGTTCTCCACCATAAGTCTCTATTACCTAAAAAAAAAAAACAATCACTATTTCTCTCTTACCAGTTCTCCCTATCTTCTGAAACCTCTCTCAGTCAACTCTCTCTCAAACAAACTCTTACTCTCACTCTCTTCTTTGTCTTCGGAGTGCGCAGTTATTTAGAAACAAATTCCAAAAGTTTCTATTTTAGTGATTAGTTAGAACGTTTTGAATATTTTTTGTTTAACCAAATATGGATATAATTTTATAAACTAACAACAATATTCAATATGTAGACCATTTAGCTGTAACATTACAAACATAAAGATAAAATGCAATTCTAATCCAACCGCTAACAAGTAATTTCAACAATCTTGCTTTTTTTAATTGTCCAAAAAATATTTTATGTGTAGAATATGACAAATATCTAATAATACTAAGGAACATCTATTTTATAAAAAATTGAAATATCAAACATCCTTATTAGATATATCATTCGTATATATAGTAAATATATGTAACAAACCAAGAATAAGATATTTGAGCTTTTCTATACTTAGTTATGTTCTCCACCATAAGTCTTTATTACCTAAAAAACACAAACAATAATTATTACTCTCTTAATCAGTTCTCTCTATCTTCTCATACCTCTTTCAGTCAACTCTCTCCTAAACAAACTCTCACTCTCGCTCTCCTCTTTGTTTTTAGAGTGTGCAAGTATTTAGAATCAAATTTCAAAAGGTTTCATTTTTGTGATAGTTAGAACGTATTGAATATTTTTTGTTTAACCAGATATGGAAATAATTTTTTGAAACTAACAATAATACTCAATAAGTACACCAGATATCTGTAACATTACAAACATAAAGATAAAAAATAATTCAAATTCAACCGCTTACAAGTAGTTTCAACAATTCTTTTTTTTAATGGTCCAACAATTTTTTTATATGTAGAATATAAAAAATATCTAATAATACTAGGCAACATATATTTAAATAAAATTGAAATATCAAAGCATGATTATTAGATCTATTGTTCGTACATATAGTAAATGTATGTAAGAAACTATGCAAAAGATATTCGAGCTTTTCTCTACTCACTTATCTTCTCCACCATCTGTCTCTGTTACCTAAACAAAAGCAAACAATCATTATTTCTCTCTTAATCAGTTCTCTCTATCTTCGCAAACCACCTTCAGTCAACTCTCTCCCAAACAATCTCTGACTCTCACTCTCTTCTTTTCTTTAGAGCGTGCAGGTTTTTAGAATCAAATTCTAAAAATTTCTTTTTTTAGTTATAGTTCGAACATATTGAATATTTTTGGTTTAACCAAATATTAAAGTATTTTTAGGATCTAACAACAATATTCAATATATAGACCAGATAGCTGTAGTAGTACAAACATAAAGATAAAAAGCAATTTAAATTCTATCGCTTACAATTCTTTTTTTTTAACGGTTTAACAATTCTTTTATGTGTGGAATATGAAAAAAAGTCTAATGATACTAGGCAACATCTACTTAAAATAATTTGAAATATCAAAGCATCCTTATTAGTTCAATCATTCCTATGTATAGTAAATGTATGTAAGAAACCAAGCATAAGATATTCGAGCCTCACTCTATTCACTTCTCTTCTCCATCATCTGCCTCTATTACCTAAACAAAAGCAAATAATCACTATTTCTCTCTTAATCAGTTCTCCCAATCTTCTCTAACCCCTTTCAATCAATTCTCTCCCGAACAAAATCTCACTCCTACTCTCTTCTTTGTCATTAGAGTGTGCAGGTTTTTTAGAATCAAATTCCAAAAATTTCCTTTCTAGTGATAGTTAGAACGATAATTTTTATTTAACCAGATATAGAAAACAATTTATGGAGCTTACAAGAATATTTAATATATAGTCCATATAGGTGTAATAGTACAAAATATAGATAAAGAGCAATTCAAATAAAGGCTTTGAAAAAATTTCAACGATTTATTTTTTAACGGTTCACTTTTATGTGTAGAATATGACATATATCTAATGATACTAGGCAACATCAATTTAAAATAATTTGAAATATAATAACGTCCTTATGAGATCTGTCATTCGTGTATATAGTTACTGTATCTAAGAAACCATGCATAAGATATTTGAGCTTTTCTCTACTCACTTCTCTTCTCCACCAACTGTCTCTATTACCTAAATAGAAGCAAACAATCACTATTTCTATCTTAATCAGTTCTCCATATCTTCTCATACTTCTTTTAATCAGCTCCCTCTCAAAAAAAACTCTCACTCTCACTGTCCACTTTTTTTCAGAGTGTGCAGGTTTTTAGAATCAATTTCCTAAAATTTTCTTTTTAGTTATCGTTAAAACGTATTGAATATTTTTTTGTTTAACCTGATGTAGAAATAATTCTTTGGAACCAATAACAATATTCAGTATGTAGACCAGATAATTGTAACATTACAAACATAAAGATAAAAAAACAATTCAAATTCAACCGCTTACAAGTAGTTTCAACAATTCTTTTTTTTTAATGGTCCAATTTTTTTTTATGTGTTGAATATAACAAATATCTAATAATACTAGGCAAAATCTATTTTAACAAAATGAAATATCAAAGCATCATTATTAGATCTATCATTCGTACATATAGCAAATGTATATAAGAAACCATGCAAAAGATATTCAAGCTTCTCCCTACTCACTTATCTTCTCCATCATCTGTCTCTATTACCTAAACAAAAGCAAACAATCATAATTTTTCTCTTAATCAGTTCTCCCTATCTTCGCAAACCTCTTTCAATCAACTCTCTCCAAAATTATCTATGACTCTCACTCTCTTCTTTTTTTCAGAATGTGCAGGTTTTTAGAATTAAATTCCAAAAATTTCTTTTTTAGTTATAGTTAGAACGTATTGAATGTTTTTGGATTAACCAAATATAGAAATAAATTTTTGGATCTAACAACAATATTCAAAATATAGACCAGATAGCTGTAGTAGTACAAAAATAAAGATAAAAAGCAATTCAAATTCAATAACTTCCAATAATTTTCAAATTCTTTTTTTAATTATTTAACAATCATTCTATGTGTAGAATATGACAACAAAATCTAATGATACTAGGAAACATCTATTTAAAATAATTTGAAATATCAAAGCATCTTTATTAGTTCAATCATTCGTATGTATAGTAAATGTATGGAAGAAAACAATCATAAGACATTCGAGCTTTTCTCTATTCACTTCTCATCTCCACCATTTGCCTTTATTACAGCAAACAATCACTATTTCTGTCTTATTCAGTACTCTCAATCTTCTCTAGCCTCTTTCAGTCAACTGTCTTCCAAACAAATTCTCACTCTCACTCTCTTTTTTGTCTTTAAAGTGTGCAGGTTATTTAGAATCAAATTCCAAAAATTTTCCTTTTTAGTGATAGTTAGAACGTCATGAATATTTTTTTATTTAACCACATATAAAAATAGTTTAATGAAATTTACAAGAATATTCAAAATATAGACCAGATAGGTATAACAGTACAAAATAAAAATAATGAGCAATTCAAATTCAATGGCATCTTTTTTTTTAACGGTTCACTTTTATGTGTAAAATATGACATATACATAATGATACTAGGCAACATCAATTTAAATAATTTGAAATATAAAAAAAATATTAGAGATGTCATTCGTATATACAGTAAATGTATGTAAGAAACAATGCATAAGATATTTGACCATCTGAACAAAAAAAAAAAAGATATTTGAGCTTTTCTCTACTCACTTCTCTTCTCCACCATCTCCTTTTATCACCTAAACAGAAGCAAACAATCACTAATCTCTCTTAATCAATTCTCCCTATCTTCTCATACATCTTTTAATTATCTCTCTCCCCAACTAACTCTCACTCTTACTGTCCACTTTGTTTTCAGACTGTGCAGGTTTTTAGAATCAAATTCCTAAAATTTCCTTTTTAGTTATAGTTAGAACATATTGAATATTTTTTTTGTTTAACTAGATATTGAAATAACTTTTTGAAACTAATAACAATGTGCAATCTATAGACCACATAGCTGTAACATTACAAACATAAATTTCCTTTTTAGTTATAGTTAGAATGTATTGAATATTTTTTTGTTTAACCAGATATATAAATAATTTTTTGGAACGAATAACAATATTGAATATGTAGACCAGATAGCTGTAACATTCTAAATATAAAGATAAAAAACAATTCAAATGCAACCGCTTACAAGTAGTTTCAACAATTCTTTTTCTTAATGGTCCAACAACTTGTTTATGTGTACAATATGACAAATATCTAATAATACTAGGCAACATCTATTTATCAAAGCATCATTATTAGATCTATCATTCGTACATATAGTAAACGTATGTAAGAAACCATGCAAAAGATATTCGAGCTTCTCTATATTCGTTTATCTTCTCCACCATATGTCTCTATTACCTAAACAAAGCAAACAATCATTATTTTTCTCTTAATTAGTTCCCTATCTTCGCAAACTTCTTTCAATCAACTCTCTCCCAAACAATCTCTGACTCTCACTCTCTTATTTTCTTCAGAGTGTGTAGGTTTTTAGAATCAAATTCCAAAAATATAAGTTTTAGTTATAGTTAGAAAGTATTGAATATTTTTGGTTTAACCAAATATAGAAATAATTTTTTGGATCTAACAACAATAGTCAATATATAGACCAGATAGCTGTAGTAGTACAAACATAAAGATTAAAAGACAATTCAAATTCAATTGCTTCCAAGAATATTTGGTTTAACAATTCTTTTATGTGCAGAATATGAAAAAAAAATCTAATGATACTAGGCAACATATATTTAAAATAATTCGAAATATCTAAGCATCCTTAGTAGTTCAATCATTTGTATGTATAGTAAATGTATGTAAGAAACCAAGCATAAGATATTCAAGCTTCTCTCTGTTCACTTTTCTTCTCTTCTACCTGCCTCCATTAACTAAACAAAAGCAAACAATCACTATTTCTCTCTTAATCAGTTCCCCCAATATTCTCTAACCTCTTTCAATCAACTCTCTCCCAAAAAAAGTCTCACGTCTTCAGAGTGTGCAAGTTTTTAGATTCAAATTCTAAAAATTTTCTTTTTTAGTGATAGTTAGAACGTTTTGAATATTTTTTATTTAATCAGATATAGAAATAATTTGATGGTACTTACAAGAATATTCAATATATAGATCAGATAGGTGTAACAGTACAAAATAAAGATATAAAGCTATTCAAACTCAACGGCGTCGAAGAAATTTCATCAATTATTTTTTAAACGGTTCACTTTTATGTGTAGAATATAACATATATCTAATGATACTAGGCAACATCAATTTAAAATAATTTGAAATATAAAAACATCTTTACTAGATCTGTCATTCGTATATATAGTAAATGCATGTAGGAAACCATGCATAAGATATTTGATCTTTTCTCTACTCACTTCTCTACTCCACCATTTGCCCCTATTACCTAAACAAAAGCAAACAATTCATATTTCTCTCTTAATCAGTTCTCTTATCTTCTCATACCTCTTTTAATCAGCTCTCTCCCAAACAAACTCTCACTCTCACTGTCCACTTTGTTTTCAGAGTCTGCAGGTTTTTAAAATCAAATTCCTAAAAAAAAATTTTTGTTTAACCAGATATAGATATATTTTTTTGAAAATAACCACAGTATTCAATTTATAGACCAGATAGATGTAAGAGTAAAAACATAAAGATAAATAGCAATTCAAATTCAACCGCTTCAAAGAATTTTTAAGAATTATATTTTTTTTTTACGGTTCAACAATTCTTTTATGAGTAGAATATGACAAATATCTAATGATACTATGTAACATCTATTTAAAAAACATTTGAAATATCAAAGCATCCTAATTAGATCTATCGTTCATATATATAGTAAATATATGTAAGAAACCAAGCATAAAATATTTGAGCTTTTCTCTACTCACTTATGTTCTCCACCATAAGTCTCTATTATCTAAAAAAAGACAATCACTATTTCTCTCTTAATCAGTTCTCCCTATCTTCTCAAACCTCTCTCAGTCAACTCTCTCCCAAACAAAATCTTAATCTCACTCTCGGAGTGTGCAGGTATTTAGAATCAAATTTCAAAAGTTTCTATTTTAGTGATACTTAAAATGTATTCAATATTTTTTGTTTAACTAGATATGGAATTAATTTTATAAACTAACAACAATATTCAATATATAGACCAGATAGCTGTAACATTAAAAATATATAAAGATAAAAAGCAATTCAAATTCAACCGCTTACAAGTAATTTCAACAATTCTTTTTTTGAATCGTCCAACCATCTTTTTATGTGTATAGAATATGACAAATATTTAATAATATTGGGGAATTAAAAAAAATTGAAATAGTAAAACATCTTTATTATATATATCATTCGTATATATAATAAATATATGTAAGAAACCAAGCATAAGATACTCAAGCTTTTCTTTACTCAATTATGTTCTCCACCATAAGTCTCTATTACCTATAAAAAATTTAAACAATCGCTATTTCTATCTTAATGAGTTCTCCTTATCTTCTCATACCTCTTTCAATCAACTCTCTTCCAAACAAACTCTCGCTCTCAATCTCTTCTTTGTCTTTAGAGTGTTCAGGTATTTATAATCAAATTTCAAAAGTTTTCATTTTAGTGATAGTTAGAACGTATTGAATATTTTTTGTTTAACTAGATATGAAAATAATTTTTTTAAACTAACAACAATATTCAATATATATACCATATAATTGTAACATTACAAACATAAAAATAAAAAACATATTTAAATTTAACCACTTACAGGTAGTTTCAACAATTCTTTTTTATTTAATGGTCCAACAAATGTTTTATCTATAGAATATGACAAATATCTAATAATACTAGGTAACATCTTACAAAAAAAATTGAAATATCAAAGCATCATTATTAGATCTATTATATGTACGAAATGTTTTGATCTAATAAAGATATTTTGATATTTAAAATTATTTTTTATAAATATTTGCCTAGTATCATTAGATATTTGCGTTTTTGCGTTTTTCTGCTATTATGCCATTCCACAAAGCTCCACAAAGTTACCAATCAAATCTATACTTCTTGTCTCAAAACAGTGTACATTCTAGATATATGATGGTTCTATGTATCATCCTTGTCTAGGGAACTCTTTATTCCCTATATAGACACTTTTTCTCAAACAATAAAGTTACAAATAACACAGTTTATGGTATTTTTCTCGCTATTTCTCACCAACAAGACTTGCTTTTGCATATACATGTCGAGTTCTATAGCTTCTGGATAAAGGAAAGAACGAGATCCGTATGTACAGAGAAGAGTTGTGTATCCAAGAATAGCTGTTCCCATCATAACATCAAAGCCATACAATCAGCAAAGTCAATTTTTTATCAAACTATTTGTACAAAAGAATGCAAGAAAGTGCTCTCACCTTCATGAACGGGCGATGACGACTAGGAAACGAGTCAATGAAACTTTCTTTTAAGAGAAGTGATACCTGAAACAAACCCTATCATTAATAATTTACAGAAAGAGGACAGCAAAACATATTGTTCCTCCTAAGAAAAACGATTCTAGGCTGGAAAACATTTGAATGGTAGATGAAAAACTAAACCTTATCATTGTTGGATTGCACATCTGTTATTGTATGTGACTGCAGATTAGAGCAAAGAGAGTCCAGGTACGACCTAAGGACACTGAGGAAGCCTTTTGCAGCTTCCACCTTTGAGACACAATTGATGACAAGTGGTTAGTAATAGCATCTGACATAGCAAATCTCCAGAGAAAAGGAAGACAGATAGACAGAGAGAGAGAGAGAGAGAGACCTGCACATCAGTACATTCATATACTGGTCTTTTCTTTGCTAGATAACTTTCTCCAACGAGCTTCGTGTGATATGGAGTCAGCGCATTATATAAGTCTCGATACTGAGGCAGCTGAGGAACACTTGTTGACTTAACCTGAAATGTCAATAAAATATAGACCGTGAACATTTTCTACATCCTAGTTATATAACCGATATTTTGTTTTGTTTTTTCAGAAGACCACGAATAAAGCCGGCAAGGCAGAAACTGACCTGGTTCTTAGTAATATCCACGACGATAACATTTGTTAGTTTCGACTGAACTTCGCTTGTTTTGTTCTTTACTCCAACCTAGAATGAGCAAAGCCTGTTAAGCAACACAAGTAATTATGATACGGATCTTACAATATAAAAATCATCTTCACAAACTCACTATGTAAGGGACTGGGGCATCCAAAAATTCCAGCATATCATCTGGCAAAACCTGGAAATCAAAACCAGCCATTAGTCATAATTGGGTTTTACCTACAGCTTCTCAGTGAAGACGTAAGATAAAAACAGGATCATACCGGCATTAAAAGGCTCTGCCATCGAAAGGGACGAATTACTGGGATAATTGATAGAACTGATGCAGCTAAAAGTCCCTATATATTTCACAGAAAGCACAAAACAACCTGAGTAATTATATTAAAGAGGAAGATGCAACATTTGAAGATTAAAACAGTAGAGTCAATAGCTGATGTCATAGACTATATGTTTTACCAAATTGGAGCAAATAAATACAATCTGTTTCTCAAGCAGTGCTCCTGCTAGAATCATCAAGACCTGCAAAGGACATAGAGAGATCATAATTTGAGTCAATTCGGTAGAAAACTAATCACAGTAAAAAAAACGTCGTATCACCATCATATAATGCATATGGAAACAGGAATATTATCTCTTTTGTATATTGAAATCATGAAAAAGAAGATATCGAAAAGCAAGGAATCACATTGTCAAGCCGCAGTGATCCACATAACGACGCAACAGCCCATGTTGATAACGCAGCTGCTTCTTCCTCAGCCATGAGCGCGGTGTGTGCCTGAAGAACAAGGAAGATACGAGTTTCTTGAAAGTCATAGAAGTTTCCGTATGTTATACAATGCAACAACAAATTATCTGATTCTTCAGCTACAATTGGGTTGATACCTCCGCGAGTTCTAGACTAGTGCTGCATGATCTCAGGTCAATTGTTGATCCGGGAGTATGCAACGCGGCTTCATCGGGTCTATGATATGTAACCGGATGAAGATGCTCCAGAGGATGAAATGTAATAGTTGAACCTCTTGCTGGGCATTTTAATTGGTAATACTCACAAAGTAACTGCAACGACCCATTCTTTTTGGACTGAAAGAGATTTGTTAAGTTTAAGTGTTAGGAACATGATGATGGCAAAGGGCAAACTCGACATAGAGAAACTTCCAAGACAGCAAAAATAGACAAAACCTTTGCCCACTCAAGTATGTCAATGTTACTGCTTGTATCATCTTGACCAGAAAAGGATGCTTCAGCTGTTTCAGTATCATCTTCATTGGTCTTAAAATGCCTCCTCTCGCAGGGAGCAGCCTGAAAGCTGCAGAAAGCAAGTTATAAGATACGAAAAGTTCGCAAACCACTAACGCAGTGTAATTAAGGTTTCAGCTCACAGGATTCTACCAATCTACAGTTACTGCTTTGAAAATATGATCAAGAAGGTCAAAGTGCACAATGTCAGTACTATTAAGACATAGAGTTAGATGAAAAATGATCCAAGATTCTTAAAATAGATTTGGATGATGTACCTAGAGCTAAAATCAGAGATCTCATCTAAGTAAGGGCACCGAAGAAGGGGGCCAGGATCTGGTAAACAACTTTCTCCGCCTTGCTTAATACTTGGCAAGGTATCATCAGCTTCGGCGACATGGTTGTTAGACTCTGCAAAACAGAGCTCGGATTCTTTTGCAACTTTCTCAACTGTCTCAACTTTATGATTCATCTCACATGCCCCATTATCTGAGATTTCGCCGGCTTCAGGGAGTTCTGAAACTGCTTCACCAGTTTGCTCGTCTGTGTCACCAGAGTCTCTTTGTTGGGATGATGAATCATTTAAGCATTCTCCATTACTAAAATCTGTTGGGGGTTCTAAAGATACACAACTAATGCCACTCATCAAATGCTCCAATCTTTCTTCTAAGAAGATGCTACATCAAAAAGAAGTATCAATGTGAGGATTTAATTCATTTCTTGAAATACATCATTAGAATAACCTGAGCTGCATGAAGGCAAAAAAGATCTCAGAGGCGAGTCCATACGCACCTATTTAACACACCGAAATGCAATTCGAAAAACGGCAGCCTGGTAAGGATGCAATAGCATCTGCGAGTTGTCATAACATAGCGACTTAACGGTGAGCAATCAGGTTGTTTGTCTAAAACCGTGGAAAGCAACCTGGGCGGTTTGTTCACTATTTCTTCTACTAGTAAGCAACATCCATACAAAGTCGAATTATCAGCAACCTAAAGGGAAAATATCAGAGAATTGGCTCATATAAATAGAAAATCTATCATGTAATAAAGGGTCAAAACAAAATAGAAAGTTTGGCCATGACGATGCTTACCTGTAACCTAAATACAAATGAAAGGTCACTAGGTCTAAGATGTTCCTGCAAAGTTAGCATCATCGTTTTGAAAATTAGTGTATGTTTTCGTATATGAATCTCACTCTTGTGAATTGAAATTAATACAATAATGAAATCCACAAGTAGTACACTAAGTCAATAACAAAGATCAATCTGTACATCTACACTCCACATGAGGCATGTACCTGACTTAGAATGATCTCACTCAACTCACTCATGGAAGGAGTTCTCTCAACAGCATGGACCTGAAACCATAAGTCACCAGCATGAATTTAAAGACACAACAAGTACAAAAGTAAAAGTACTAAAATTATGTAATTCTAATACATAAACACAGTAAATCGTCAAGGGTGAAGTGCAAAAGAAAAATTTAACCCATATAGAGAGATCTACTGGAACTAAATCATCTACAAATACTTTCAAAGAGCTTCAAAAGTGAGTGAATCCAAATAGTCTGCTACATACTAGCGAATTATCATATGTATAAGAATCAGAGAAAAAGCTAGGAAATAGGAATACTGCAATATGAGGACATTTCAGCTCAGAACTGTAAGATAGTTTTCTTGGAAGCCAACATATACATTCTAAACCAGTTTTACAGCTTAACGGGTTAAGAAGGAACTGAGGAAAACTGATTTAAGTACCTCAATGCCACCAGGAAAGCAAAATGAATGAAGATCCTTGTATTTAATTGGAGGATGTTTATCAGGAGGGTACACAAGTAAGACCTGAAAATAAAGTAAATACTTAGCAGCTTGCACATGAGAAAGTACCAATAAAACAAAAGATACCTCACCTGAGGCTCGAGAGTAGGTTCTACACGGGAATGATTCTGAGAGACCAGCGCACTTCGCAATCTCCCAGAAGAGCCTTCGGATTTCCTTGCAATGTACTGCCTTTCAAGTGCTTGAATATCACAATTAGGATGAAGTCCAACCACAACAACGCTTTCAAAAAGCCTCGAGGGGTCTTTTAACGGTTTATGATCCTGTTTGAGATAAAGTCAGTGACAAAAAATGTTCAAAAAATCCATCCTTTACTTCATGATTTTTAATCAACCAGAAAATGTAGTTGCTTCTTCATCCAAGAGATTAGCCAAACGTACCAAATACTGGACCTGAAAATTCGCCCACTGACGCTTTTGGCTAGTCAAAACCTCAGGATTGTACACTATACTCTTGGTTTTAGGAGTTTCATAGAAGTTTTTAACCGCTCTCGAGACCTGCCTCTGTAGCCTCTCCAGAGGGCTGTTACTGCTTTCTTCTTTCGATGAGAAGACTACTGAAGGCCTTGGCGGGTTTATCGCGGAGGCAGCAGCAGCAAAAGCCATTGCAACATCTTCTGAACTCGGTACGAAAAACGAAGCCCCCCAGCTCGGAATACTACTTCCTTCCTCATTCTTGGCCATAACTTACTTCTTCACTGCAAGATAAGAGCAGTAGTATCATTGACAACAACAATGATAGTGATTCCGCTTTAGTATCTTGTGCAGGAAACATTAACACTAAAGACAGACCATTGCTTTAAACTGATAAATAATCAATGTTTTGATTTCTTTTCTAAACATGGTCTATTTTGAGTCCAACATAATAGATACTGATAAGTGAAGATAACTTGGATTTGAGGAAATATAATTTCTAACTATATAAGACAGTGATGGGTCAAAAATTATAAGCAATATCACACTTTCAAGTGTTTTGATTAGGAAATAGCAGATCATAGAGGACTGAAACTTAGATCTAGTAAGTTCAACACAGTCAATTCTGAGAATTAAACCCTGTGAAATCCCTAAAATTAGATCGGAAGGTGAAATTAAATTTAAAGACAAAAAAAAATAGCAAACCTTTGGTAATTCTCAGACTCATAAACCAAAATGAATATACAGAATTTTGAAGATAATCTCTGATAAGCTTAAGAAACTAAAATTCAACAGGGAAGTTTAGATCATCTCACCTAAACAAAAGTTAAGCAGACAATTAAAAGAAAACCGAGGAGAAGAAATTAACGCTGGGGGCAAAACGAAACGATGATCCTCGTGGTCATGAGAAACTTATTAGAGAAAATAAATTAAATTAGTTTCTTCAGAGGAAAAGAAGGAGAGCTTTATAATTATGGATGATGATGATGAAGAAGAAAAAGATGATCCTCGTGGTCATGAGAAAAAGGAAAAAGGCTGCGGAAAGACAAAGAGACGAAGAAGCGCCGGTCTGTTTATTTCTTCTTGAAATATCTCTGACTAAAGTAAGTTATCGTTTTGTGTCGTGACTAATAATGTATCAATGTGTAGTGTGTGCCGTTTAATACCGGATTCTGCCCCTTTCTTTTTTTTTTTTTTGACAAACAAGATAAGATTCATATAAATAACGTTTCTTCAAATAAGTTGGTTTCTGAAGCCAACCACTCCGGAACCATCAGATTTACATGAGAGAAAATGAGATCACGAGCTCTGGCTCTTTTAGCAAGGATGTCCGTTCAGGTATTACAATCGCGAGAAATGAAAGATATGATAAACTTCGTAAACTCAGAGTGTAATAGGTTGAACTCTTCTAATTCAGATGAGAGATTTGGCCAATCCTCGTCTCCATCAACAAGTTTAACAAACTGCAGACAATCAGTCTGAAGGTGAATAGAAGATATGTCGTTCTGTCGAACGATTTTCAGGGCCCAAAGGGCTGTCTTCATTTCAGCATGGAGTGGGGAGAGGGCAGACATTCCAGCGAATGATCCTAGTAGCAGCGTCGAGTTATGATGGAGGAGGACAAGGCCACCGCCAAACATCTGATCCGCATTAACCCATGACACATCTACTTGACATCGGTATTCACTACCTGGAACCGAATTGTCAGGTGCTTCTGCATCTCGGGTATGAGGTTCTTCACTCCTAGCTTGCATCTGGTTTGCCATTTCCCAGTTTTTAGCCTCGCCCATTGCGATCTCCAGTGTATCCATTGGAGATGTATCTTGTCCGTTGAAAACTTTGTCGTTTCGGGCCTTCCATATATACCAGATAATCCATGGAAACAGTTGGATATGTTCTTCCAGTACTCCTCGTTCTTTTGCTCTAGATAGAAATGATCAATATTACAGAAAAGTGCATTACACTGAAATAGCTCCAGAATAGAAGGAATGGGAGACAGCGCCCAAGTCTATAAAGCCGGCGAACACTGGAAAAACAAATGGTTTATAGTTTCATCTTCCCCGCCACATCTCGGGCATGTTCTGTCATTCCCGCAATATCGATCCACCAACCTACTACATGTAGCTAGATTCCCGGAGATCATTTGCCATAGTAAATGTTTGAGTTTCCTAGTGGTCTTTAGAGTCCAGATTTTACCTCGCAGGGCTGTTGTGCTTGGTTCGTTCAACACTGGGGTCGCATTTGTCTCTTTGATCTCACAAGCCAAATCGTATCCTGTTTTAACAGAATAGTTACCCGTTTTTGTATGTATCCAGAAGTAGCCATCAAAATCAAAAACCCGAGAGGGTTTAAAGCTACGGATGCAGGGGATATCTTCGGGTGCAATCAGTTCGTGTAGCTTGTCCTCTTTCCAAGTTTTCAAATCAAAATCGATGAGGTGGTTTACATAGAGGTTTTCATCTTGAATGTTGCTAACTCCTAACGCCGGCCATGCCGGGATAACTGGAATCCATCGATCACTCCAGACTTTGGTGTTAAAACCAGATTTAATCTGCTTGCGTAATCCTTCGTTCAGTAAACCTTTTGCTGCCATCATGCTTTGCCATCCATAGGAAGGGGCATTAGATTTTTCTACCTCCAGGGGATTGGAGTATTTGAAGTATCTTCCTTTTAAGACTCTGGCTAAGAGCGAATCCGGGAAACATAGTAATCTCCATATGATACAACATCAGAAGCTAACAACGAGATAAACACCCCCATCATGAGACATACACCAAAGACAAGGTCAGGAGCTAGAGAATTGTATGAAGGGTTTAATCAAGCTGTGGAAACACTCATCACCAACAAAGAGCTCGAAGACATTACCTTTCAACTTGATCAACTAAGCATATCCAAGGAAGCGTCTCAAGCAAGGCTAGAGCTTGAAGAACACGGCATTACTCAAGTACAAGAACCGCGCCAAGATGGAGTTATACACTCATATGACGGTCCAAACATTAAAACTATACAACATGTCAAGGAATGGCCGATCATACAAGGAAGGAAAGAAGTTTTCTTATCCACTATCTCGCCACTCATCTAAACGCATCACTTAGAAGCTAAGCCAGAAACGCATCACCTTACTTAAATCGGCCAAACCAAGATCAAAAGCTAAGGTATGCATTTCAATTTATTTAATCTTCCTTCGGGTATCTAAGCTAATAAAAACATGATTACTTTGTGTTTAAGTGATGATTCTCTCAAATTACATTAGTAGTCAAAGACATTTGTTTCACCAATTAGTTTAATTTGCTTTCAATCATTTGTGTTTTCATCAATGTAATTTGTTTCAAAGACTCCAAGAAGGGTAACAGCTGTTTGGACTGATTATAAAGTCCCCTCTCACAGCATTGTATTCTTTACCTTTGATTAATAAAAAAACCCGAGTTTTTTTTATAGAAAATTCTTCTTGAAACTTTTTAAACACTTGAGAGATTCATTGTTTATTGAGTTTTGTTTGTCTTATCAGAGTTTAGAATCATAAAACTTTGTGGCGACATCGATCCATTTCACTTGTCATCATCATCACCCCTTGATCAATAGAGAAGTGTTGAACAACCACTCTTTGGTCCCATACTCGTTCACTTCATCATCACTCATCCATTGACCGGTCTGAAAGTGTTGCACGACCATCATCCGGTTCCATATCCCATCAACAAACTCAATCACCTTTGATCTTGTGTCATCTGGTATCAGAGCCGAAAGGCTTTTAATCAGGTGTATCATATCCTTGTTTACATCAAATTGTTTATATATCATGTTCTTTGTTTAGTTTGTTTCATCGTTCAAAAAAATATATAAAAACAAGTTTTCATTACATTTTGCATCTAGTTAAATCGTCATTTCTATAAACCCAAAAACCAAAACAAAAATTTCCCTCATTGCATATTGTTTTAAGTTGATAAAAAAATAAAAAGAGTTTTATTAGAACCGTGCTTCCTTATTATCATCCTTCTAAACCATATATCTTTCCCATAAGTCAAATGCTTTCCTTATTTGGTTTGTGTAATCTCGTGTTACCGTCATTAGCGTGTGCAATCATATCATCATTAACATTATTGTTTGGTTGCAATATTTGTTAATCCGTCTGTGTTTAATTCATATATTCTACCAAAACATATTCAAACATTTGTTTGATTTGATATACAAGTACAAAAACATGGGAGAAGAAGTTGATCAAAGAGCCATGCTGCGCCAAATGCTAGCTTCCACACAAAGCATTAGCGAACGCATGACCCGGTTGGAACAACGAGCACCACCACCAGCTCCAGCAGCACCAAATGGCCGAGGAGACCGAGGAAGAACACCTCAATCTCAAGACGAGAGCGAGAGTGATAGTGATATGCCCAGCCTTGAAGAGGATAACCGAGAGCTTCAACCCCGGGAAAACCAATACAGAAATGGAGGAGGAAGGGAACGAGGAGAAGAGCAACCTTGGCTCGGAGGCAACGACCTTAAACTTAAAGCTCCCACGTTTGATGGTAGAGTCAATCCCGAAGCCTACATTGATTGGGAGAGAAGAATGGAATACATATTCGAGTATTACCATTACAATGACGCCAAGAAAGTCTCCCTAGCAGCTGTCCAACTCACGGAGAATGCCCTTTCATGGTGGGATCGAGAAGTGTCCGAGAGAAGAAGGCATAAACACGCTCAAATCAACACATGGGCTGATATGCGATATCAAATGAGGAAACGATACATTCCCTCTTACTATCACCGCGACCTCCAGAAGAAATTCAGGAAACTCACTCAAGGAACTAGATCGGTAGAGGAGTACTTTGAAAGTTTGAGCTGCTCAAGAACCGTTTGGAGACTAATGAGACCGAGGAAACATTGATGGCTCCATTTATTGATGGTCTTCATGATCGTATAGCAAAAAAGGTGGAAAGAACGAACTATAGGGATCTTGACGAGTTGCTACACTTAGCCGTGCAAGCAGAACAACATGTCAAGAGGAAATCAGCTTCTACTGCTCGTACCAAACCAGCTTGGAGCTCTCAGCCGAGAGGAGTAGAGAAAGGCAAAGCACCGGAGTCAACATCTAGATTCAAGAAACCATTGGTGGAAACATCTAAAGGAGCTACAGCCGAGACAAGCAAGCCTCAAAACCAACGTGCCAAAGACGTAACTTGTTTCAAGTGTCAAGGGAGAGGGAATTATGCTCGTGATTGTCCTAATAACCGAGTTATGCTACTAAAGGAGGATAGTGAATACGAATCTCAAGATGAAGCAGAAGCTAGCCTTTTGGAATCTGAAGAAGAAATCACTGACTATCCTGACGAGGGAGAGATACTTGTCACCAGAAGAGTCCTCAATACCTTCGTTGATCCTGAAATGATGCAAAGAGAGAACATTTTTCACTCACGTTGCAGCATAAAATCTAAGGTATGTAGTCTAATCATAGATGGAGGATCTTGTACTAATGTTGCGAGTACATACTTGGTGAATAAACTAGGTCTCAAAAAGACGAAGCACCCGAGGCCATATAAGCTCAAATGGCTCAATGATGAAACGAAGTTAAAGATTGGAGAGCAAGTCATCATCTCATTCAGCATTGGGAAATATGCCAATCAGGTGTTATGCGACGTTGTACCAATGCAAGCAGGTCATCTATTGCTCGGGAGACCATGGCAGTTTGACAAAGAAGCCGTACACAACGGGCGCACCAATTACTACAGCTTTGTGCACAACAAATGCAAGCACAACCTTGCTCCTCTCACCCCACAAGAAGTCTTTAACCTACAAAAAGCAATGGACAAAGGAACAAAGCTAAGTAAAACTAACCTTTATATATCCTCTAGAGATGTTTTTAAGGTTTTAGATAACAAAACACAGGTGCTACTAATGGTCTTTAGAGAAATCTATTTTCAGGACAAGAAGAGAAGGAGTTACCCGAAGAGATTTCTAAGCTGCTATAAGGGTTCAAAGACGTCTTTCCCGAGGATATACCAGCGGGATTACCTCCCATCATAGGGATAGAGCACTAGATAGACCTCATTCCCGGAGCTCCACTCCCCAATAGGCCAGCTTACCGAGTTAACCCCGAAGAAGCAAAGGAGTTGGAGAAACAAGTCGAAGAGCTTATGTCAAAGGGATATATCCGAGAAAGTCAAAGTCCTTGCGCTGTTCCGGTCCTACTAGTACCAAAAACAGATGGTACATGGAGGATGTGTGTGGATTGTAGGGCAATAAACAACATCACGGTCAAATACCGCCACCCTATTCCACGGCTAGATGACATGCTCGATGAGTTAAGTGGTGCCACCATATTTTCCAAGATTGATTTGAAATGTGGGTACCATCAAGTTAGAATGAAGGAGAGCGATGAGTGGAAAACCGCTTTCAAGACCAAGAGGGGTCTATATGAGTGGCTAGTCATGCCATTTGGACTCACCAACGCCCCTAGTACTTTCATGCGTCTCATGAACCATGTGCTACGAGAGTATATCTGTAAGTTTGTAGTGGTATATTTCGATGATATTCTGATATATAGCTCAAACTTAACTGATCATATTGAGTATCTTGAGAAAATATTAGAAACTTTAAGGCTAGAGGGATTATATGCAAACTTAAAGAAATGTACCTTTTGCACTGATCAAGTAGTGTTTCTAGGTTTTGTTGTAAGTTCACAGGGACTTAAAGTGGATGATGAGATGATAAAGGCGATACAGGACTGGCCTACTCCTACTACCATTGGACATATTAGAAGCTTCCACGGCTTAGCCAGCTTTTATAGGAGATTTGTCAAAGATTTTAGCACCATTGCCGCCCCTATGACATCAGTGATTAAAAAGAATGTAGCATTTTCATGGGGAGAAGAACAAAAGAAAGCTTTCCAGAAGCTTAAAGACAGCCTTACATATTCTCCTATTTTAATTTTGCCTAACTTTAACAAAACTTTTGAGATTGAATGTGATGCTTCAGGAACAGGAATTGGCGCTGTGCTTACACAAGGTGGAAAACCAGTGGCTTATTTCAGTGAGAAGCTCAAAGGAGCTGCTCTTAACTATCCCACTTATGACAAAGAATTATATGCCCTGGTAAGATCACTAGAAACTTGGCAACATTATCTTTTAGCTAAAGAGTTTGTTATTCATACAGATCATGAAACTCTTAAATATTTGAGAGGTCAAACCACACTGAAGAAAAGACACGCTAGATGGCTTGAATTTGTGGAAATATTTCCATATATCATCAAATATAAAAAGGGAAAAGAGAATGTTGAAGCTGATGCACTTTCCAGAAGAAATGCCCTAATCGCTACAATGGAAGCAAAAATCATGGGGTTTGAGGATCTCAAGGACTTATACAAAGATGATCTTGACTTTGGCGAGCTATATCAACAAAGCAGCAAAGGAGCAACTGGCTCATTCTATCAACATGAGGGCTTCTTATTCAAAGACAAGAGGCTATGCATTCCCCAAAGCTCAATGCGTGAGCTGATCATGAGAGAGGCACACAGAGGAGGACTCATGGGCCATTTTGGAGTTGATAAAACACTAAGTGTAGTCTTTGAACACTTCTACTGGCCCCATCTCAAGCGTGATGTAGAGAGGTTCTGCTCAAAGTGCATCGTTTGCCTTAGAGCAAAGTCCAGGTTACACCCTCATGGCTTATACATTCCTTTACCTATTCCTGACCTACCATGGGTAGATATATCTATGGATTTTGTTTTAGGCTTACCAAAGATCAGAAACAAGGATTCAATCTTTGTAGTAGTGGATAGATTTTCTAAAATGGCGCATTTTATTCCTTGTGCTAAAACTAATGATGCTACACAAGTTGCTGATCTTTTCTGTAAAGAAGCGGTGAGGATTCATGGGCTGCCAAGGACCATTGTTTCAGATAGAGATACAAAATTCTTAAGCCATTTCTGGAGGACATTATGGAGAAAGCTGGGAACAAAACTTCTATTCTCAACCACTTTCCACCCTCAAACTGACGGCCAAACCGAAGCTGTTAACCGCACACTCTCAACCCTTTTAAGGGTCACGGTTGGTAAAAATTTAAGGAACTGGCTTGATTGCTTACCATTTATTGAATTTGCATATAACCGAGTCCCCCACTCGGCTACTAAGCTCTCACCGTTTGAGATTATTTATGGATTCAGGCCTATAGCTCCCTTAGACCTTACACCTTTACCACAGAAAGAACAGATTAATCAAGATGGGATAACAAAAGCCGAGCTGATGAAGAAGATGTTTCGAAAAGTCAAAGCTAACATTGAGCAAAGGAACTTACACTACAAGAAGAATGCTGATAATGGCCGTAAAGAAGTAACATTTCAAGAAGGAGATTGGGTTTGGCTGCACATGAGAACAGAAAGATTTCCAACTCAAAAAAAATCCAAGCTTCTACCACGAGGAGACGGTCCATTCAAAGTCTTGAAGAAGATCAATGACAATGCCTACCAAATAGAACTTCCAGGTGAGTTTAACATTTCAAACACATTTAATATTTCTGATTTGTTACCGTTTGATGCAGAAGGAGTTCTGAGGACAGAACCTTTACAAAGGGCGAGAGGATGATACAACATCAGAAGCTAACAACGAGATAAACACCCCCATCATGAGACATACACCAAAGACAAGGTCAGGAGCTAGAGAATTGTATGAAGGGTTTAATCAAGCTGTGGAAACAATCATCACCAACAAAGAGCTCAAAGACATTACCTCTCAACTTGATAAACTAAGCATATCCAAGGAAGCGTCTCAAGCAAGGCTAGAGCTTGAAGAACACGACATTACTCAAGTACAAGAACCGCGCCAAGATGGAGTTATACACTCATATGACGGTGCAAACATTAAAGCCATACAACATGTCAAGGAATGGCCGATCATACAAGAAGAAAGAAGTTTCCTTATTCACTCTCTCGCCACTCATCTAAACGCATCACTTAGAAGCTAAGCCAGAAACGCAGCACCTTACTTAAACCGGCCAAACCAAGATCAAAAGCTAAGGTATGTATTTCAATTTATTTAATCTTCCTTCAGGTATCTAAGCTAATAAAAACATGATTACATTGTGTTTAAGTGATGATTCTCTCAAATTACATTAGTAGTCAGAGGCATTTGTTTCGCCAACTAGTTTAATTTGCTTTTAATCATTTGTGTTTTCATCAATGTAATTTGTTTCAAAGACCCCAAGAAGGACAACAACTGTTTGGACTGATTATAAAGTCCTCTCTCACAGCATTGTATTCTTTAACTTTGATTAATAAAAATACCAGAGTTTTTTTTATAGAAAATTCTTCTTGAAACTTCTTAAACACTTGAGAGATTCATTGTTTATTGAGTTTTGTTTGTCTTATCAGAGTTTAGAATCATAAAACTTTGTGGCGACATCGATCTATTTCACTTGTCATCATCATCACCCCTTGATTAATAGAGAAGTGTTGAACAACCACTCTTTGGTCCCATACTCGTTCACTTCCTCATCACTCATCCATTGACCGGTCTGAAAATGTTGCACGGCCATCATCCGGTTCCATATCCCATCAACAAGCTCAATTACCTTTGATATTGTGTCATCATACTTGCTTGGCGAGGAGGGCGATATTAAAGTTTTTTAAATCTCTGAAACCGAGACCCCCCTTGCTCTGTGGAATGCAGATTTTGTCCCATTTTATCCAGTGCAGGCCTCGGTTGTTGGATTTCGAGCTCCACCAGAATCATGCTATTGCACTGGTCATCTTATTGATTACGTCCATAGGGAGGAGGAAGCTAGACATTACAAAAGTTGGTAGCGCTTGCGCTACAGACTTCAGAAGTACTTCCTATCCGCCCTTTGATAGCAGTTTGGCTGACCAGGAGTTCACTCTGTTATTAAGGCGTTCCTGAACATACGCAAAAACTTGTTTTTTATATCCACATATCTTTTTTGGGAGTCCCAAGTACATGCCCATGCCCCCCTCCTTGTTTATACCTATTGCCGTCTTGAGCGCATCCTTGCAGTTTGGGTTAACCTTACTCCCGAAAAGAATGGATGATTTGGCATAGTTTAGCTTTTGTCCTGAAGCTTGCCCATATGTATCTATAATCTTGATAACCTCCGCACATTACGGGATCTCTGCTTTGCAGAAGAACAAACCATCGTCAGCGAATAGCAAGTATGATATAGCAGGGCTTGTCTTTGCTATTTTTATTCCCGTGATTCTTCCTTCTGCCTCCGCACCTTTCATTTGACTAACTAGCGCTTCTGTGCAAATAATAAAGAGAAAAGGGGAAAGTGGGTCACCCTGTCGTATGCCTCTCGATGGGATGATGTTTCCTTTTGGTTCTCCGTTTATCAGGACCTGGTATGACACAGAGCTGATACAACGCATTATGCATTGCACCCATTTTGGATCAAAACCCATTCTCAGCATCAGCTCCTGGATAAAACCCCATTCCACTCTATCATAGGCCTTGCTCATGTCACTTTTGATGGCAACAAATTTGGAGTTGCATATGGGGTTTGTCCATAGCGCATGAAAGACTTCCTGAGCGATCATAATATTATCTGTAATGAGACGCTTGGCCATAAAAGCCGATTGTGTTTCTGAAATTAGCTTAGGTAACTGTTTCTTCAGCCTCTTGCACAGGATCTTCGAGATGATTTTATAGCAGGCATTACATAGACTAATAGGTCGGAACTCTCCTATTTCTCGCGGTCTTGCATTCTTCGGAATAAGACATATGTTTGTCTGGTTTAATCTTGGATCAAGATCCCCATTTTCGAAAAAGGATTTTACTGTTTTAGTAATGTCCTTCTCTACTGATTTCCAGCACTTCTGGAAGAACAAACCTGTCATACTATCCGGTCCTGGCGCCTTATATGGGTTAATATGAAAAGCGGCTTGCTTGATCTCCATGTCTGAAGGCATTCTCGTAAGAGAAAGATTCATTTCAGCTGTAACTTGCGCGGTAATATACCGGAATGCATCATCATAATTTCCAGGATTCGAAGATGTAAAGATAGAATCGAAATACTCAGTCGCCACTTGAATAATACCGTCCTCTGTCTCTATGAGTTGTTCGTATCTCTGAGTTTTGTGATTCTGTTCCGTGCTCGTCATTGTTTTGTGGAGGCGTGGAAGAATTTAGTATTTCGATCCCCTTCTTTTAGCCAGTCTATACGACTTTTCTGTTTCAAGTTAGTTCCTCATCCCGGAAGGCCGAGCAAAGCATTCTTTTGAGATTAAGAACCTCCTCAGAAGATACATTATCATCGATTTGGGCGCTTTCTAATTGAGCTTTAATCTCTTCAATCTTCTTTGCAGAGTTCGTTTGGTCCCTTCTTCCATCGCGAGATGGCTTTTCGGCACGCCCCATATCTTAGCAAAGAGGTCCATCAGATCCAGGAGACCGTCTTGGTTCCAACTCTCTTCTACCACGTGGAAGAAGCCGTCTTTGTCAAGCCACCGCTTATCAAATTTAAAGTTCTTTTGCATCTTCGAGAACTGATAGGGCTCAGGTTTTACCCAAAGAAAACTACTGCAAGTGCACAGCAAAAGCAGTTGTAGTACAAGGGGTATCGATACCCAAAGGAGTAATGCAGACTACACTATTAAATGTAGGTTCGGATTAAGCTAAGCAGAATGTAATATATGTAATGCGAATGATAAAATAAAAGTAAGCAAGCGAATTTATTGTTTGATCTAAGTTTCAGAAGACTAAAAGCGCTAAGTCAGGACAGTTCGCAGGTTGAATCCAAGAATGTAGAATGCATGAAATCAGTAATGATTAAGAACCGTTTTGAACATGAATTGCAAATATATAACTAATCAATTCTCATTGCAGAAGTTAACTATGTTTAAATCACAGAGTTTCAAATCTTTTTGCAAACCCTAACAACCTAAACATGCAACATGATCAGATTCAATTGTTCACAAAACTCCTAAGCCAAATCTCTTTGCACTAAGTTGTTTTGCTCATCAAATACTAGTTCAGGTTATCAATAATGCTCTCACATATATTTAACAACCTAGGATTTTTGAATTTCTAGATGGTGTTTCTAAGAAATTCGATTTTAAAGCAAGTAAAAATGAAAACCAAAAGATATTCCTAACAGGTAGCAATTCTACAAACTCTTCATCAACCTTTGAAAAGCCCTAACTTAACTAGCAGATTACTCTGACATGATTATGGGATCACAAAACATAACTGAATGAATTTGCATTGAAAGAATAGAATAAAAACAAAGGGGGGTTCAAAATCTTCTCCAAAAAGAGTACAAGATTTGTCTCCCCAAAAGCTCTCAATAAAATACTTTTTAAAGCTCTCTGAATTCTCAAAACTAAGATAAAAGCCAACAATGGCTGAAAAACCTAATAAATAGAGGCTAAACACGATCTGGGGCCTTCTTATAAATATGGGAACTTCTGGGCCAATTCTGCAAATAGTCTTCATACTTTTAATAAATCAGGCCACACTCCTTCCTTGATGGGTGACGAGCGTCACCAAGGGTGGTGACGATCGTCACCAAAACGCATACTTTCTTCTCCGAGCTAGGCACTTTGTGGCTTCAACTTGCAATGCTCCAAAAAGCATCAATATCCCCAATCATGCTCCAGACATGCTATGACCTGCAAAGACTCTATTAGGACTCTAAAAAGACCAAAAAGACTCAATAAAAAGGACTTATATCATGGTTAAAAACCATGATATATCAAGAACCTCGACTGAATCCGTGTTAGGACTGGTCTATGGTCTGATCCCCATAGCTTCAAATACTCCACATTAGTGTGGGAAAATATATTATGCCAGTCTTCATTGCCGATTGCTCGATCGAGGCAACATTGGACCCTGCCCGACCTTCGATAGCCAACCCACGACATAGGGTTTTCCTTTGTAGGGGAAGTCAACCATTCAGCGGTTGTCTAGCATATATTTAAACGCTAAGAAGGAGGATTCAGGTCTGCGGCGTCCACCTTTTTTCTCGTGATTCCCGACAATCTCATTACAATCCCCTGTCATAAGCCAGGGTCCTGTGCGATCGAGGCTGAGTCTTGTCAATCGTTCCCACACTTGTTCGCGGCACGTGATGACCGGATCTCCATAAATAAAGGACATAAAAACCTTATGTCCTTCTATTGTAGCTTCAATATCTATCATCCTGTCGTTTGAGAAGAGAATTCTCACAAAGTAGCAATCCATATAATACAAAGCTAGTCCACCGCTTCGACCAACCGGCTCCACGGTGAACAAATTATCATAACCAAAAGAAGTTTTAAAGTCTTGCATAAAAGAAAAAGAGTTTTTTGTTTCAGAAAGGAAAAGAAAACAAGGACGGAAAAAACGGTGCAGCTCTTGAAGATGTTGTTTTGTAAGATATGCTCCTGCACCTTAACAATTCCATGAGATCGTACTCATAATCTCTTACTGGGTGGTTTCTGGCACACCACCGAACCTGAAGCAGTAGGTTTTTTCTTACCAAAGGCAGAAGGGAACACCTCACTACGAGGGACCTGAGACGGCTTTGGAGCATTCTCACGGGAGCTCACCGTATTCTTCTTCCTGGGGGATTGGCGAAGGCGTAAAGTCTGAAGTTTCTTCGATCCAGGGGATCCACCAACTAAACCAGCTTTCAATGGTCTCTTCTTTGAACCAGTGTTCTTGATCGACTTTTCTTTCCCCATGTTTAGCTTGTCGTTGCTCTGTTTTCTGGTGTTTTGGTCAACCTGGGTTTCTGGAACCACTGAGAGCAGGTCATCTTCCTCCTGAGATTTGTCTCCTGCATTTTCAGCTTTGTCTAACTGAGATATGACCTCGATCTTTTCCCCGAAGGCCGGCAGGTCGTCCTCCAAAAGATCATCATTATTATTAATCATCTCTTCATCCATTTCTAGATCGTTCATTTCCCTCTCAACTGTGTCTTCTTTGAGCCTCTTTTGAAATTCGATATCCTCCGGTATTAATTCATCTCCGTTATGACTATCCACCACCATAGCTTCGCTTTCGAATTTGTCATGGTCCTGGTGCTTCGATGCCACTTGTTTTGATAAGGCTGTTCTTGTGTCTTGTATCTCTCTCATTCGACTTTGATAGTTCTGTCATGGGTGCCTTTCCTCTTATCCTTTTAATATGTTCCTCTTCTGTTTCTTCGATTTGTATGCCCCTTCTTTCAATTCTTGAAGTCGCCCGAAGGCTCTCGTACTCAGGGTATTCTGAGATGGTGCGTTGCGAGTCATCCATAGACGCTCGTTCTATTCTGGGTGGGGACCGAGCCTTTGGGATCATATCATCTCTGTTCCCGTCTTTGTTATTTCCCGGGTTGGTGTTTAACTCCATTCTCGGTCTCCACTCCATTCGAGGAGGAAATCTTTCTTGGTAAAATGTAGAGCGATCTTTTGAGTTCCGAGCATAAGGATTATACCTCTTACGGTATATGTGGATCCTATCTTCTGCTTTTCTGTCTAGTCTACTCCATACCTCCTTACCTCGTTCATCTCTTTTGTCCTGAAGTTCCACGCGGAGATCTCTGTTTTCAGGATGTATTACTTCAGCTCCATAACTTCGTTGGGGCCTCGGTAAATCTCGTCCAAACGATGATCTTCCAGTCTGGAGCACTCTTCCAGGGCCTCTTTCATCTCTTGGGGGAAACATCTCCATGGCGGCCAGCTCCTCTCGGGCTTTCTGCTCAACTCTGTTTTTCCGGTTGATTTTCCTTTGTTCTTCTGTTAGCTCAGGACAGGTACCTTCTTCATGGGAGATCTTTTTACAGGTGAAACACCATATGTGGAGATCTTCATACTTCATTGTAACTTTGATGACATCTCTATTTTTAAAACCTGCCCTCCTCTCAAACTGTAGAGGTTCGTCACCATTTAGTGAGATTTGCGCTCTAGCTCCTTGCTCATCGACTTTTATAACTTTGCCCAGTTTTTCACCAATGGCTCGAAACACTGGATCCTTTTTGTAATGAATTGGAAGTCCTGAGAACCGCACCCAAAACATCATTGTGTTGGGGAAATCTTCTGCAATTGTTGGCTGCCATCTCTCCAAAGAGAAGCTCCAGCGATTAAAATGACAAGGCCTATGGTTAAGTACTCTCACTAGATCTTCTTCCTTGTCAAAATCAAACTGGAATTTGCCATTTTTGAGGTTCTTTCCCCTCACTCTTCCTTCCACATTCCAAAGGCGAGCTCGCGGCATTAATTTGATAAGTGCATTGATACTTCTTCCTTCCGCATGAAACATTCTTCCAACTAAAGTAAGCTTGTACTGTTCCACCAAGTCCGAGTAATCAAATTCAAGAATCTCAATTATATCATCCATTAATGAATCCACTAGGCGACGTCTCGTATTATTTCCACCATTCCTTCTCACTTGCTCGTTCGAACCCGAAGCCATAATACCAAAAGCGGAGAGTTACGTAAACCACCCTAGTAAAGGGGATAGAGAAAAACTACAAGGGAGTCCAGATTCCTGCTCGCACTGATCTTCTTTTCTAGTGAGGTTCCCGTTTGTATAACATCCACCACGATTTGTAGATCGAGCAGTAAAGACCTCACCCGTACCACCCTATATAGGGGAATCAAAAGCCGAGATAAAACTTTCCGACGTAGATCTAAACGTCTCGGTCGGATCTGCAGCAACGGAGCCGCAAACAGAGAAAACCGAGAAAACAGTAGAATACGTAGCACTCACGCTAGAAAATAAATTTGGGGAGAAGTTGTGCTTATCCGTTGTTCTTCCAGTATCACGAGTAAGTAGGAAACCTTACCTTATGAGAGCGTCACCCTAAGCCAGGAGAATTGGCTAGAGGGAATGATTCGATCGCAATTGCAAAACTAGGGGGAAGGAATTTGTGGATCGCCACGAAAATCATCGGGTGCCCTAGCCGCTCTCATTTTTTCCAGCAACATTACCTGATTCTGCCCCTTTCAAAACTCTTTTTTTTCTTGTTTTTAATGATTCTTAAAGCTTAACTAAGTAAAACATATGCTGTAAAAAAGGCTAAGCAAAACATAGGCTAACTTTTTAAAATAGTTAATTTAGGGAGATATTAGTTTACTGATAATTTATGTACTTTTAGATCAGTTAAGGAGATAATTTGTTTGTTTTAATACATAATCATCTAAAAATAATGCAAATAAATCTACTAATAAAATAAAATTCATAAATTTAAATTATGATTTCATTTATCATAGTAGAATAAGAGGGTGTACTGGATACATAATTTTATAAGAGGTAGTAGTTGTTTTAAAATTTTCTGTTATTGAATTAACGATTTCTAAATAACTTATCAAATTTTATGTTAATGAACATAGAATTTTATGTAAAACTATTTAAAATCGTCTAATTTTGATGCTATTCAATCAACAGTTTATGAAAACTAATATAAATTCACTATTATTCCAAATCAAACAATTTAAAAAAAATAGTTGTGAAAAGAATTTGAAGAGATTTTACATCCACTTTTACTCACAACTAATTTTTCAAATATTCACACCTAAAAGAATTATTTCTTTATAAAATGAATAATTTTTCTTCTTCTTTTAACTATAAAAAAATTATCAATCCCTTCTTCATCGTCTTTTTCATCTTCTGATTATGTCATTCTTGAAAGGGTTTTATCTCTTACTCTTTTTGGTGTCAAATCTGAGATTCGCCTAAGATCCGTTGTTGGTCGAGCTTTGAACTTTCAATCTATATGTTTAAGCGTTGAACCAAATACGAAAGTAAGGGTGGATTTACATTAAAAGTTTTGGTAGAAAGTAGAGATGGAAGATTGTATTGGGTGAAAAAAATGGTCGAAGGATGTCTAGAAATATGACTAGTAAATGTTTGAAAAAGAAGTGACTAGGGTGCTGTTCGTTTCAATACCTGGATGAACTTTTGAGATGTTCATTTATGTCCAATTAAGATATGTATCTAGATAAAAAGTGACTAGGGTGCTGTATAATGAAGTTCATCTCAAATATCTGGATACTTTGGATACACAAAAGTTAATTCAAAATGATAAAAGTCTAAAATAGCTTTATATACAATTATAATTGAAATAATTTATAATTTATTAAATTTTGCACTAATACAATATATATATATATATAATAATAATAGATAAAAAATTTACACATAAATAGTAAAAGTACCAATAAAATAATATTTTTATGTCAAAATCACAAACTAAAATAATACCGCAAAATTTTATTTTTTCGCCAAAACTGCAAAATTCTGTTTTCCTGCCAAAACCATAAAATTCTGTTTTTTCGCCAAAACCATAAAATTCTATTTTCCAGCCAAAACCGTAAAATCTCATTTTTTCGCCAAAACTAAATATTTCTGTTTTCTACCAAAACCGTAAAATTTTGTTTTCCCGCCAAAGTCGAAAAATTCCATTTTGTTGCCAAAACCACAAAATTCTGATTTTCGGCCAAGACCGTAAATTCTATTTTCCCGCTAAAACCGTAAAAGTACATATTCCCACCAAAACCGTAAAAGTATATTTTTCTGCCAAAACCATAAAAGTACATTTTTCTGCAAAACCGTAAAATCACGAAAAAACCGTAAAATTATATTTTTTCCAAAACTGTAAAATTATGTTTTCCGCCAAAACCGTAAAATCAAGAAAACCCCATAAAATTCTGTTTTTCCACCAAAACCGCAAAATTCTGTTTCCCACCAAAACCATAAAATTTCGTTTTTTCGCCAAAACCGTAAAATTTATTTTCCCGCCAAAGCCGTAAAATCACAAGAAATTCATAAAATTCTATTTCCCACCAAAACCGTAAAATTCTGTTTTTCCGCCAATACCGTAAAATTCCGTTTTCCCGCCAAAACCGTAAAATTATGAGAAACCCGTAAAATTTATTTTCCTGCCAAAACCGTAAAATCACAAGAAAATTGTAAAATTCTGTTTTTCTGCCAAAACCGTAAAATTCCATTTTCTGCCAATACCGTAAAATTTTGTTTTCCGCCAAAACAGTAAAATTAGGAGAAACCTGTAAAAATTTATTTTTCTGCCAAAACCGTAAAATTTGGAAAAACAGCAAATTTTCATTTTCCCATTAAAACCGTAAAATTTATTTTTCCGTCAAATCCGTAAAATCACAAGCAATTCATAAAATTCTGTTCCCACCAAAACCGTTAAATTCCGTTTTCCCGCCAATACCGTAAAATTCTGTTTTCCGCTAAAACCGTAAAATTATGAGAAACCCGTAAATTTTATTTTCCCGCCAAAACCGTAAAAGCACAACAAAACCGTAAAATTATGTTTTCCCGCCAAAACCGTAAAATTTCGTTTCCTGCCAATACCATAAAATTTTGTTTTTCCGCCAAAACAGTAAAATTACGAGAAATCTGTAAAATTTTATTTTTCTGCCAAAACCGTATAATTACGAAAAACAGCAAATTTTCATTTTCCCGTTAAAACCGTAAAATCATGGGAAAACCGTAAAATTTCATTTTTTCTGCGAGAAACATAAAATTACAGGAGAATCGTAAAACCGTAAAATCATGTTATCCGTCTAATCTATAAAATTCAGTTTCTCGCCAAAACCGTAAATTTTTAAAGATTATTTGTTTTTTAAAAAGAAATATTGAAAATTTGTTTTCCCGCAGAAAATGGTATAATACGTTTTTTTAGTTCTTTTATTGTTAAGTGCATCTAGATGCAAGTACTGATACACAAATGAACATAAATATATCCAATTACAATATTTAGATACATTAATCAAAAACACAACTTAACAACATCTGAATGTTGCGTCCAAACATGGTGTCTGAATGTTGTATCCAGACGCAGTGTCCAGATAAGGAAATGAATAGGGCCTAGGTCACATAATCAAAAGAGACGTTAAGTGTTTAGAGATGAAAGCTATAAAAAATTATAATAAGCGGACAACAAGCTCCACTCCTGATTAAGGGAGTAAAGTATTTATGGAGGTTACCTACCGAGTCATCGAAACGGATTTTGTGTCTGTTGATTGGATTTTGTACTAACTACTCGAGTGCTTACAATCTACTTTCATTGTCCTCATTTTAAGAATAGTGGATCAGGTGCAGCGTAGTTGAATCCGAATACTTTTATCTTCCCTCTAGGCTGTGAGTTATCATTTCCACCTATCACATGTGATGATAAAACATCAAATGAGCTAGTAAATCATAGTAGACAATATGGGCATGGGTTTCAACATATTCTAATTGTCGAATGGAGGAATACTATACTAGTTTAGACTAGATTTATCTCGTCTAAATTAAAATATGTACTTGGTATGATTACAGAAACCGAGTTGTAATGGTTACATGGCGCTGCCTAACATGCACAAAGTTGAAGTAGCTTCTTTGTGGACCACTCATCCTCATGTTCCATCTACTCCATATGATGTTGCAAAGTGGCCTCTTTGCTTCATATGATCACTCTGTCTCTAGTGAATCACCTTTCTGGCAGCGTGACCACACTACCAGCGAGTATGAGTCTAGAGTCAGGTGGCATTATTGATGCAGGAGTTTTCACTCTTGTGTCAATTCCTCACATACTCATCATATAGTATTTGAGGTATCAATCCAAATGGGATATGAGAACAATAAGATTGCAATGGATATGTTTAATTCAAGCCAAACAGAGAAACGGTGATGCCTAGAATCGTAAACAACCATTCAAGCCTTAAGCAAGCAATAACAAAACTAAGCAATACTAAGCAAAAGATTAATACTAAGCAATTTTGAATTCAGATAATTATAAGAAAAGACTCAAGATGGAGTTACTGATATATGGGGATCATCTACTTAATTAATGATGTTTACAAATTCATAACAATGTTATTAAACATAAAATTCACAATATTTGACTGTTCTTTTTAAATATATTGTATATATATATATATTATTTTAAAAATATATTAGAAAGCCTGTGAGTATGCGGTCTTAATTCCTATTGTGTCTGAGTGGCAAGCGTGACCTTGGGGAGAGCACGCTGTTTGTCGCACGGCCCGCTGGAGGGGATTGGCGAGGAAGACTTGGAGGTCTGCAAGGCCGAAACCTCAGACTCCCGGAGGAGGGCTGCCCCGGAGGCTGAGCAAGTCCGCAGAGGAGCATGCTTAGAATGCGCGCTGTTCCCGGAGGGAGCGATCGCAGAGAGGGCCGCAGAAGCTTGCTGGACCGGAATCCTGAATTTCTGAAGGAATGGTGTCCCAGAGGACAAGAAAGTCCGCGGGGGAGTATGCTATGAAAAGGGTTTTGAAGAAGAGTTACGAAAGTCGAAGGGCAAACATAGATGATATGTAAAGGAGAGAGAACATACCATCATGCGGGTGAGAAAATATTCAACCACATGAACAGGAAATTACACAATCATGCAAGCAATAAATCACGCAGTCACGCGAGCAATAAATCACAGAGTCACGCGAGCAAGAAATCACACAGTCACGCGAGCAAGAAATCACACAACCATGCAAGCAAGAAACTACACAATCATGTAAGCAGAGAGATAACACAATCACGCAAGCAAAGAAGTCACACAATCATGCAAGCAAAAAAATCACACAATCATGCAAGAAAAAGATGTCACACAATCATGCAAGCGAGAATGATATAACCTTGCGGGCCATGCATAAGCCTAGACTGTTTCTTCGAGATTGCCATATTTTTTCCATGGTCATGGGTTCCGTAAGACCCATCGCGGGGCTCGAGACGCCTGGACGGTTACGTTTGACCTACGTGCGTGCGGACTTTGTGCAACTTGTCCCCAGGGCCATCACCGCTCGCGGGCGCTTGGCAGTTTTCCTGTAAGGGCGCGAGTTCATACCATGACCGTTCGTCAGTCGGTTCATGTTGGATTCAGTAGAGCCGATAGTCGTTGTTTAGGCCTTTTCTTGGTCGGGTTCAGATGTAGGATGAGTGCGCTCCACATGTCGAACTCCTACTGTTCAGAGTGCGGTGGGTGATGTCGCACAACATATGTTGCTTCCCGTCAACCGCCAGTTGCTTTTTCTGTCGTGATTGGCCGTCCGTCTCCCTCTTCATTGAATGCGCGTCACTTCCAACGCACGGCTCGAGAAGCCAATAAATATGAGAGTGCCATGTGTTTCGGCTTTCCCTGAGAGACGTGATTTCTCACTTGCGTCGCTTTGATTTCTTCCTTCTTCTATAAATTTCGCGGAATCCACGATTTCGCGGTCTTACTCCATTTCTGAAGCAAACCGTATATTTTTCACTCCTTCCTCAAATCTTTTCGCCTCATATCTCTCTTCTCGTTCTATAGAGATGTCGTCAGCGAGTTCATCGTCCGGCAAGTGAAATGCATGATTCTCGTGGTCTGGCGACGAGGTCGAGAGCATAGCCGGGACACCATTGGTATCTTCACCCTGCGACCAGCCTCTGTCGGTATGCACTCCGGAATCCTTGGAGAGGGTCTTGAGGGCGAACGACCCTCCCACTTCCAGCCTTGCCCCATCTTTCCTGGTAGGGAAGATCGAGCGGATCGCCTGCCGCGCTACTTCTTGGCGATCCATGACGATTACATCATCTACAGCTTTTAGGACAGCCTTCTCTGGATTCTGGTCGATTTCTGCCGTCTCACCGGCATCTGCCCCAATCAGCTCCATCCCTTAGCGTAGGGGCTTCTTTACGCCTACCAGGTGCTTTCTGACCTATCTTAGGTCACCGCCAATGCGCTTTGCTACATTCAACACACCCGAGATGGCTCTGCCATATCCATCTTCGGGGATTGATTCGCGAGCCACAACTGGCGGAAGCGGTACTTCTTTTGGACGGTACCGGTGGACATTAACGTCCCCCTCACCTGGCGCCCTCGAGGTAAGTCCGTCGATCCCTATTCTTATTCCTTCGCATTTGCTCACGCCGCTCGGCTTGGTCTCTGACCGATGCCCTTAGCATTTTCAGGCTTCGTGGAGATGTACGCCATCGAATAGGTCGAACTGAACCGGCTGTTCCCGTTAGACGAGCGATTTAAGTCCTTCGACTTCTTGCTTTCGCCTGCGAGCACTATGGCGAGTTCTCTCATCCTCCCGTCCCGTGTGACGCCGGATATTCCAGGTAACGACTCAGACTCACTCGTTATACTGATTTCGCGGGTGCCGCTTACTGATCCTCATCAAGCAAGTGGTCTATGACGGCTCGAGGAGGTGTGGGGTCTCTATGCCCAAGGGGTTGCCTGCCCAATGAGGCTCACTCGAAGTGCCAGGAGAACGCCCTCATAACCGTTGCATCAGAGGTGCCGCACCGGATCTCCTGCTGGGGGAGTGGTGAGGGTCAGCCCATCTTCGCCCCGTACCGGGCCGCTCTTCTCGACCCCCACAAACTCTGATTCTTCTGCCGTTCGTGAGGCGGATGCTCCCTTATATCTGGGGACCATGAAGACATCCAGGGCTGTATGGACCGCGAACTCTGTCCCTTCTACGGCAGGCTCGCCTAAGGCGATGAGCGTTTCCCCTGAGTTGGAACCCATGTTTGTGCCCCCTTGCCCGACCGCTCTCTTAACCCATCAACTTACCGGGTGGCGGCTAACTGCTTTGGAATTCACTCGCGCTTGATGCGGTAAGTTTCCTGTGAGGGCTTCTACCTTTCTTACTTCTTTGTGATCATCTCATCAGTTTCTTCGCTTTTGGCAGAGTCAATGTTCGCTCGAGATGCTGTAGCATGAACTCCACGCAGTGGAGCACTGTAAGCGTGGTCTTGTTGATAGGACTAGCGAGCTCCAGGCCGAACTGCTCGTGACCCGGGACCAACTGGCGGAGGCGTAAACTTCCACTCGGGGAGAAGATCTGAGCGCGGAGATGAATCGCCTGACAACGGCACTGGCCGATAGCCAGCGAGACCCGTAACTTCAAGGTGCGAACGCTTCGCAAAACCCTCGCGGTGTATTGGGGGTTTACTCCGGGGGCCGAGGTGGACCTCGCGCTGATATCGGCCGAAACTTTTATGCACAGCCAAACAACGATCTGCTTGCTCAGGCGGGAGTTCGAAGAGGAGCGTCGGCGAAATGGGTCACTGAGGACGGATGCTGGAGGCACGAGTCCTTTCTCACTGGCGGGATCTTCACGCCCGCCAGGTTTTTAAACTAAACAATTTCTTTTGGAAACTTTTATTCCTTGTAAAATGTAACGTCGTACTCTCGGATCGGTGGTCGCTTTGGCCCTTTTTTAAAAAAAAAATTCATTTCAAGTTGCTTTGTATATCCTTTGTTTTCATGGACTTTTTCGTACTTTTGCTTCACTTTGCGGATCTGACTTCTTGATTTCAAGACCAGTACGCGTGATGGTTGTGGAGTCTCGAGTCTTGTTGAGTGAGGGTTACCCTGCACGGGTCATGGGGCTTCTAAATCTTGCGTCTCTCACGCGGTCAAACTGTATTCCTTCGTAGAATGCTTGCCGGTGATCCCTCCTTCTAGCGCCAACTGTTCGGGAGCAAATTTTGGGATGCCACGTGGGGATGTGTTATTTGTCCGGGGATTTGAGCCGTGCCTATGAGTTTTGTCCTCTGAGGGAAAGACGACAAGACGTTGTGGGGTGGAAGCTGATTCGGGCCCGTCGGCGGGATAGTAGATAAGTCTGACCATGCAAACACTACACAAAAAGTTAATCGGGCCTCCGAGAAGACCGAAAAGGGGCTTCTGTCCCGAATGTTCTCCGACGCCAAAGTCAATGAATGTCTAACTGGGAACAAGTACTCAGGAGGGTGTTTCTACGTGTTCGGGTGAGAAGTCTCATCCGGAGATCGAGATATCTATCTGTTTGCGAGTGTTCTGAGGGGGCTTTATTATATAAAAGAAGGGGTTCATTGAGTATAAAGACAGGGTTCCGTGTTAAAGAAGGGACTTATCCTGGTAGGCATCATCTCGAGGGAACGGGGAGGTTCTCTCTTGATCATGCTATTCAACGGTGCAAGTCGGTTTGAGGTGATTGGGTTTCTCCTCCTTAGATCGGATTCCATTGGGGTCTCCTCTCATTCTCTTCCCCTTAAGGGGATTTCATCCTTTTATACTGGCTTCTCCTCGTCATGTCCTCTCCATTCGGCGTGCCAGAGGAGCAGGTGGACAAAATGATGCATGTGTCTTCTGAGAAGCGTACCAACTGCTCGGGAACAGTATTTGGGAGTTGTTGGCCGAACTAATCCAGCCATATCAGTGTCTAGGGTGGTTTGCTGTCCACGTGTCGCGTTATCCTTAGAGGTGGTAACATCAGTCCCAACATGAATATATAAATATCCTATTACTCTATCATTATCGATGGCCAAATCATCATTTTTTTAGCCCGGTCTTTAGTTACTATCTGATGGCCAATAATAAATATGTAAATTTGTGGATATAGCCACACATTTCAACCTTGGTCAATTCTAGGATGGGTACAGATCGGATATTCAGATTTTTTTTAGTATTTGTGGTTACCTCCGTTTTTAACGTATATTTAATTTTATGATTTGATTTGCTCCAGAAATATATGGATATCCAAAAATTCGGATATCCGAAAAATTTATGAGTATTTATGGATATCTACGGATATTTATGGATATTTGTAAATATTTAGTTTGATCCGTTTAATACTCACAAAAACTGAAAATACAATAATTTTTGTTTACAAAAAAAAGTATTTTTCATTTAAATTATTAAGTAAAAATTAAATAAAAGAGATTTTTTTTATGAAAAGTAAACGTACTAAACGAAGATGAGAAAAAAATGGTATTTTATATTTAAAAATAAAATTAATTGTTTGAAACTTGATAAACATAATGTTTCTAAGTTGTTTGAGTCAAAGACCCAGACAAAGATAATGATGCAGTATAGTGGTAAGGGGTATCAATCCAACCTGGGTTGTAGAAAGAACACAAAGAATGCAAGAGCAAAGCAAATATAAGCAGAATCGGGTAAATAGATGGTAAAATCGATAAACACTAAATGCAACGACCAGATGATTATGAAAACTATTTTAAAATCCCTGGAAGAGGATTAACAACTACTAGAAGAAAACAGAGAATTAAAAATGCAAAACTACTAATTACTAAAAATCGAGAACTAAAACGGGTATATAGAGAACTTCTAGCAACTTAAGGTGATAAGCAATGAAACTAAGCAAAGATGCGAACTTTAAGACTTGGAAATGAAAACTTGAGGTTTTGAAATGCTAAAAGGAGGATCTACGGTCGAGGGTCATATTAAGAGGGGTCAAGGTTCAAGCTTGGGTTTGAAAAACACTAGATCTACTCATTGATGAGCTTAACTCTAAGCCTTGAGAAACTTAAACTAGGGTCATCCATGACGTGTGGTATGACCCCTTTCTTTGACCCTTCCTCCAAACCTATGGCGTTTAGTGGAAAGATGGGTCAAAGAACATTAAGCAAAGATCTCAAATGGTGGCTTAACTAACCCCCAATACAACCATGGCGTTTGGGAAAGGGAAGTTGGCCTCTTGGATTCGGTTTTAGGGGATTCCTGAATTCTGTCAAGGTAAAGAGATCCCTAGGATCATAAAGATCTTTTCCAAGACTCTTTAAGCACTAAGAGCCCGGATCCAAGAAGAGAAGAGATTAAAAACAAGAAAAGACACAAGCTTTAAATCTTTAAACCCTCTAAATCGCCCCAACCTTAAATCCAAAGATAAACTACTCACTACACATAGCTAAAACACACGAAAATGCAAGTAATGAAATGCTAAACATGATTAACGGAGATGGATTAAAGAAAATGCTTAAGATTAAACAAGATTCAAAAGTTAAAAACAAGAAAAGCTTAAAAGTTTGACAATGGCAAAAAATCGCCTAAGAGAAAGCAGAAAAAGATAAGGCAAAGTGTGTGTTATGAAAGTGATGTTCGCTCCTTACCCAAAATAGCCAAACAGCCCTAATGGTCCCCTCACTACGCTCCAAAAATGAGCAGGCCGGATAAGGTCCCAGAGATCGACTTGGGTCACTCGATCTCTGGCTCGATCTTCTTCATGGATCATCTGTTTTTGCTCGATCTTTGAGTCGATCCTTGGATGATCGGGTTGTGGTCTCGATCTGGCTCTCGTTCTGCATGGCGTAATCCACGTCCGTACTCACGATCGATCTCCTCGCTCGATCTCATCCTCGATTCCTTCCTTGAAACGATCCGGGCTTAGTCGATATTCTGGTTGATCTCATCTAGATCGACCTGCCTAGCTCGATCCGCTGCTCGATCTCAGGTCCTTTGCATGCATGGCTGAGTTCCTTCACGTTTCCACAAGCTCCATTCCGATCCTTAGCACGTCCTCGCAACCTCCATGGCTCCAATGTGTCCAAAACAACCTGGATATGATGCAAGAATGCAAGAAATATGCAAATGCTAATGCAAAAGTGCTCTAGAACCTAAAATGAGACAAACTAGCCTATTATGTAAGATGAATGCATGAAAACTACACTAAATGCATGCTAAATATGCTAAATATATGAGTATATCAACTCCCCCAAACTTGCCTTTTGCTTGCCCTCAAGCAAATAAAGTTCAAGAAAGGAAGAGAAGTTTAAAACGGGGGCTCACATTCCTTGCAAAAGTGTTTTTCAAATGAATCAATTCAATGGTCCTAGTTCTTAATCCTAAGATGCAATGCACACACTCATACTCCAAAGAACTTAGCCATATTCATCACATGTTGAATCTCAAATCATGACTCTCATATCCCAAACAATCCAAGAATCCTAACCTTTAACATTCATTAAGCTCAAAACCGTGAATCACACTTATGCATTTTAAAACCGAATACACTTGGCTAGGGACAAGGTCATGAGATAAAAATGATCTCATTCATAAGGGTAAATCAAGCAATGGGTTCTCTCAAAGAAGGTTGAACTTATGCATAATGCTAAGGGTAAAGACAATTGACGCATACATGACTAGGCTCTCATCTACCCATATACACTAACAATGATCCTAAACCCCTCTCATTTTTCTTTTCTTTTTAAGCTCACTCACCCTCCTAAAGACTACCCACATCAACAAGGCAATTCGCCTAGCAAAAATCCAAATAAGAACTTCATTTTAAAACCCTTTTTGAGGCTAGTGGCAATGTCAAAAACATACTAAGCTCTTTTAAATACTTTTGGTAACTCTCTTTTCTTATTTTTTTTGTTTCTTTTTAAACTTGGCCTTTTGGCTCTTTTCTTTTCTGATTTTTTTTTCTTTTCTTTGAGAGCTACCTTCTTTTTAAACAAGAGCATTCATTTTTAAACACAAGGCCTACCACTTAAAACCATTCATTTCCCTTTTGTTCAAACCCCAAACACAAAATCTTTTCAAACCGAAACCAAAGCAAACAACTCCCATGAATCCCCGCCCTATCCTAAGCCTAAAACTAGCTTCAAAATGCAAAGCTAGCATCAATATGAAAGCCTAATCATATCGCTTAAACCTAACATTTTATGCCAAGTTCAAACCAAAAATAAGGCCTCACAAAGATGTCACACAAGAAAATTGGCTTGAAAGAAGGGTAAGGGTCAAGGTGGGAAGTCTACTCAGGCTTACTAGAGAGTGGTGAAAGGGAGTAAGAAAGCCTGAATATGTATATGTGATCCATGTATCCTTTTTCAAATGCATAAGTATGATAATTAAAAAGATTCAAATTAAGGTTCTCACTTGATATGAAAGGATTCAATTCATGAATGTTCAACTTAAGCCACGAAAATCAAAACAAATGATCCAAATATGGTTAGAGCTTACTTTCAAAGTGTGAACAATGCATCAAAGAACTACTAACTAGGGCCTTGAAACAATTCATGAGCTTAAAACACTTTTCAAGAAAAACTTTTGCCCCTTATGCAAATGCAATCAACCTAAATGCTTAAAATTCTAGACTCAATCCTAAAATGTTTAACAATTCAAATGCAAGCTACATGAATTTTTTTGAAAATTTTTAAAATTTTTATGATTTTTTTTTGTTCTTTTCTATGCCTTACATGACGCATGATGACTCAAGGGATGATAACACAAAATAAGATCAAAGAAAACATGTCAAAGCACACACATACTCCCCCAAACTTGAATGACACCGTCTCGGTGGCAAACAAATTCAAGAGGAGTCAACAAACGCAAAGCAAAAACTTAAAAATGCATGTTATTTACAAGGTTGTGTGTTGGTACCTTGGAGCTAGGCACGGCTGGAGCTTGAGGATGCTCCAGACTTCCTGCTCTTGCTAGGAGGGGCTTGGGTTGTCTCCTTGCCTTTGCCCTTGCTCGTGGCTTCTTGTAGAGAAGTGCGAGGAGATTGAGCGCTTCCTTGAGGCTCACGGATCTCAATCCCACCGGTTGATCTCCTTCTCTTCTCTGGTTGCTCGACCTCCTCACTTGAAGATGCATCAGATGAGCTCCCTTGCAAGTCCTTGATCTTCTTAGCAAGCTTTTTAATCATCTTTCTCTGCCACTTATTCACCTTCCGCTGAATCTCTACCACGGATGCAAGGAACTTCTCGGTTTTGGTCCTTGGCTCAAAATCAAGCTTAGGGAGGTCGAAGCTGGCTGGCATCACGTCATCTGAGGGAGGTGACTCTGAAGGTGCACGAGCAACTTGAGGCGGCGCGGTTGTGGCTCCAAGAGGCGCAAAACATTCCTCTTCAGTCGGAACGAACTTGATGGTGCTGCAGCTTTCTAGGTGCGTCTCATCTTTGTGTTGTTCTCGCCGTAGAACAAGTAGGCATAGAACACTGGAGCTGGCGTGCGTCCCAAGGAGTCAGTGTTACGCAAGTAAGTCTCGTCCATGTAAGCTCTCTCCGCGCAAGGTTGAAACTCCGAGATTGGTATCCCCGCTTGTAAGAACAGCGGTGTGAGGAAGCCTCCAATGAGTGCTGAGCCCGCCTTGCATCGCATTGCCCATGCCTTGTACTTGACCAAAGAAGAGGCCAAGATACAACCATAGTTGACATCATTGCCAAGCTTATCCTTCATCGGCACATCATTCTCTTCTTGGCTGCATAAGATCTTCTTAATCCCTTGGAAGAGAAAGCACAGCTCATTCTTGGTGACTGTTGGAGCCACGGATCGCCCACTGAAGGTGTTGGCAAGGAGTTTGAGGGCGTATCTCAGCATGGGGTTGTGAACCTTCTTGATCTTCGTGGTGTTAGCCTTGTAGCCTTCATCGCAGAGCAAGTCCCACAAATCGTTGGCTTGTGTGAAAGGAGGGAACTCCACTTGCTTGGCTGCTGCATTAAGACCGTAGGCTTGGCAAAGCTCTAGGATAGAGAGGTGATAAGCCCGTCTCCTGATCTTGAAGGTGAGGTGACCTTGTGATGGAGTAGGGAGGCTCGGATTCTCATAGGAAAACTCCAAGGTTGAGAGGAAGTCAAGCGTGAATTCTGGTTATGTGAGGCAATCCATCCTTGAGAGGCAAGCAAGCCCCATGTCTTTGACAAGCTCATCAAAGTCTCCTAATAGCCCCATCCTCTCCAAGAGGTTTCTGCTTGCAAATTTGGTTGGTTCAAAGCGCAGCCTCTCAAGTCTCTTCTTAGCCTTTTTCTCCTTCTTGCTCCATCTAACCATCTCTTGAACCACTTGTTGACCTTCCTCTTGCCCCACTTGCTGAGTTTCTTTCTCCTTGGTTGAAGTTGCCATATCTCTGCTTCTCTTTGGTGCCACTGGTACCTGAGATTAAAATTCTCAAAGAGAAGGATGAGTTTTTGCGGCGGTTTAAAGAGAAAGAGACAAGGCAAGAGAAGAAAACTTATAACAATAAGCCTAGATTTTTAGGGAATTTATAAAAATTATAGCTAAATATTATAAGGAAATATCTCTAGATAGGATTAAATCTAGCAATTTTCCTAATATTTAGCTACTTCTAAAAATTATCCTAATCCCTTAACAACTAACATTCACCCTAAGCTAACAAAAGGAAATTTTCCAAAAGATTTTAAACAAGTAATTCAAATAACCGAAAATACCTTTGAAAGGGATGAAAGCAAAAAGTTCTTGGTTTTAAAACAAAGTTCACACTCTCTTTACTTTTAGAAAACAGTTCGAACACAATGAGAGAGAGTGTGGATGCATGTGGTTATAAAAGCCAAGAAAACCATGGGCAAAAACAAGTGGTTTCTGAAAAAGTGTGGTCAAGGCACATCTTTCATGGTCAAAGATGCTTGCCTTGACCACAATTCAAATTTAAAACAGGAGGGAAAAGAGAAAGGAGGGAAAATTTTTGACTTACATCGGCATGAGATCGAGTCAATTTGGTCAATCTTGAACTCGATCTCATGCTCATGTTGGCTAGGATCGAGAGGGTTGATCGATTAGGGACTCGATTCGGATTGCATCGAGTCCTAGATCGAGTGTGCCCCCTCGTTCCATGATTCTACGTCATTATGGCTATTGTCCTTGGATCAAGCCACGTGATCGATTTGGAGGTCGTTTTGACAAGGATCGAGTGGCAGATCGAGTAAACTGATTGATCCATCTCGAGGATCGAGTGAGGTCAGTTGATCCACACCTCGTTCTAGATGCATTGGTGGGTCATTCTCTCATGATGGACTGATTCACTCGATTGTCTACTCGATCTAATCTAGATCGAGTGACTCCACTCGATTCACTAACTCGATCTAGCAAAGATCGAGCCAAGGTAGGTCGATCCATCACTCGATCCCTTGCCTCTACTTCTCCTTTCCTTGCCATTTTGACTCCAAGATCATGATCTCCAATCCCTTGGCTTTCACCTACACACTTAAACATAAAATGCATAAAACTGAAATAGAAAGAAAGCAAAAATATGTACAAGATAGACATGGGAATACCTCCCAAATGCGCTTGTTTAACGTCCTAAGCTTGACTTTACTTGGTTCAGGCTAGAGGTGGGTCTTGGAGAAGCAATGTGGGGCTCTCCTTGCTGCAATCACTTGCCAAGTAGGGCTTGACTCTGTGCCCATTAACCGTGAAAGCCTTTCCACTCTTGCCAACCAAAGTAACCGCTCCATAGGGTAGAACTTCCTTGATCTCAAAAGGTCCACACCACCTTGACTTTAGCTTCCCTGGGAATAGCTTCAAGCGTGAGTTGTAAAGCAAGACCAGATCTCCCTCCTTAAGCTCCTTGAGTACCAGCTTCTTGTCATGAACCGCCTTGGTCTTTTCCTTGTAGATTTTGGCACTCTCATAAGCGTCCAGCCTTAGCTCATCAAGCTCGTGGAGTTGAATCAACCTCTTCTCCTGTGCCGTCTTGAGACTGAAGTTCATTTGCTTCACCGCCCAAAGTGCTCTATGTTCCAGCTCCACAGGGAGGTGACAACCGTTGCCGTAGAGGAGAGTGAAGGGAGTGGTGCTTATAGGAGTCTTGAAGGCGGTTCTATACGCCCAAAGGGCATCGTCTAGCTTACTTGCCCAATCCTTCCGAGTTGCTCCTACGATCCTCTCTAAGATAGCTTTGATCTGTCTATTCGAGACCTCTACTTGCCCACTGGTTTGTGGGTGATAAGGTGTAGCTACCTTGTGCTTCACTCCATACTTCTTCAAGAGACCCTCAAACACTTTGTTGATGAAGTGGCTGCCCCCATCGCTGATCACTACCTTGGGAACCCCGAATCTTGGAAATATGATGGTCTTGAAGAACTTAACCACCACCTTTGAGTCATTATTTGGGGAAGCTATAGCCTCAACCCACTTAGACACGTAATCAACCGCCACCAAGATGTATTTGTTTCCGTAAGAAGATGGAAACGGCCCCATGAAATCTATTCACCAAGCATCAAATACATCAACTTCAAAGATTGGCACCTGAGGCATCTCGTTTCTCTTGGTGATGTTTCCAGCTCTTTGGCAAGCCTCACACGCCTTTACAAACTCGTGAGCATCTTTGAAGAGCGTTGGCTACCAAAACCCGGCTTGTAAGACCTTTGTAGCCACTCTTGAAAGAAGCAAAATGCCCACCATAAGACGAGCCGTGACAATGAAGGAGAATGTCCTTAGCTTCTTCTCTTGTTACACACCTTCTGTAAAGGCTATCTACTCCCCTCTTGTACAGGTAGGGCTCGTCTTAAAAATAATGAGAGATGTCTCTCTTGAACTTCTTCTTGTGGTAGTAGTCAAGATGTGTAGGCTCTTCTCTACAAGCTAAGAAGTTGACTATATCAGCATACCAAGGCAGGTTCTCTTCCTTGAAACTTAAAACTTCTTCAAACTGATCCTCTAGTCGTGTACATACCACCGCGTTGACCATCATGAGCTGCTCCTCAGGAAGTGAATCATCTAAAGGTAAGGCTTCATTCATTTTCATTCTTGAAAGATGATCAGCAACACCATTCTCTATCCCCTTCTTATCCTTGATCTCCATATCAAATTCTTGTAGAAGAAGGATCCATCTCAAGATTCTTGGTTTGGTGTCTTTCTTGGAGTAGATGTACCTCAAAGCAGCGTGATCCGTGTACACAATGACCTTAGAACCCACTAAGTAGACCTGAACTTCTCAAAAGCAAAGACAACGGCTAGTAACTCCTTCTCGGTGGTAGCATACTTCACTTGCGTGTCATCCAAGGTACGGCTGGCATAGTAGATTACATGCAGCCTCTTGTCTTTCCTCTGACCTAAAACAGCACCCACGGCGTAGTCACTCGCGTCGCACATTATCTCAAAGGGCAGGTCCCAATCTGGTGCTTGAACAATAGGTGCGGTGACAAGAGCTTCCTTGATGGTCTAGAAAGCGTGAAGACACTCCTCATCAAAGAAAAAGTCAGCTTCCTTGCATAACAGCCATGTCAGAGGGCGAGCTATCTTTGAGAAGTCCTTTATGAATCTCCTGTAGAAGCCGGCGTGTCCCAAAAAGCTCCTTATACCCTTCACATTAGCTGGAGGCTCCAAGCTTATCATGACCTCAATCTTTGTTTTATTAACCTCTATCCCTTGCTCAGAAATCTTGTGACCGAGTACAATCCCTTCCTTCACCATGAAGTGACACTTCTCCCAGTTCAGCACCAAGTTTGTCTCCTCGCATCTCTTAAGTACCTTGCAAAGATTTGACAAACAAGCAGAAAAGGACGCACCATACACAGAAAAATCATCCATAAAAACTTCCACCATTTCCTCTATAAGATCAGAGAAGATAGACATCATGCACCTTTAAAAGGTTGCTGGTGCATTACATAACCCAAAAGGCATCCTTCGATAAGCAAAGGTACCATAAGGGCATGTGAAAGTTGTCTTCTCTTGATCGTTATGATGAATTGGTATTTGAAAGAAACCACTATAACCATCAAGAAAGCAGTAGTATGGGTGATTAGCTAATCTTTCAAGCATCTGATCAATAAAAGGAAAAGGAAAATGATATTTTCTAGTAGTTGAGTTAAGCTTCCTATAATCAATACACATTCTATGTCCAGTTATGGTTCTTGTAGGAATCAACTCATCTTTTTCATTTTTAATGACCGAGATACCCCCTTTCTTTGGTACCACATGGACCAGAGAGACCCATGTGTTATCACTGATAGGGTATATCACGTCAGCCTCTAACAGTTTCAAGATCTCTTTCTTAACTACTTCTTTTAAGTTTGGGTTCAAACGCCTTTGATGTTCAATAGAAGAAGTGTTTTCATTCTCTAAGTGAATCCTGTGAGTACAAAGAATTGGTGAAAGGCCCTTGATGTCACTTAGAGAGTACCCAATGGCCCTTCTATACTTCCTCAACTCCTTAAGGAGTGAGTTTAACTCATCATCACTCAGATTTTCATTCACAATGACGGGATAAGTGTCATTAGATCCCAAGAAAGCGTACCTTAGCCCATGAGGGAGCTCCTTTAGGTCCACCTTTGGGGCTAGCAGCTCGCTCCAGTCCTCCTCGTGGCTTGTGTTGACGTTTCCATCCTCATTCACCTCCTTTGAACCCGAGTCATGAGCTTTCAGGCCGCTATCTTGAACCGTTGCTTCCTCAGAGATCGAGTCATCCAGTCGATCTTCCCCTCGTTCTGGTCCGGATCGATTGCACTCACATCGATCACTTGCTCGATTTGATATGGATCGAGCAGGAGATCGAGTTGCTGAGTCGTTCTCTGAACTGATCAAGTTATCCCTCTCGATCTTCCCATCGATTTCTTTTCTGGATCAACAAACCTTCTCGATTCTCTTGTCGATCGTTGTCCTGGATCGAGTGATCTCGTCGATTTCCTGATCGATCTCTAGGCATCGGCCTTCATCTTCTTTCACAACCTTGCGAGAGTCAAGGATGTGCACGTACTCTTGGGTCTGCTCACTCAGGAAACCATACTCTCCACACTCCTTAGTCAAGGCTAGCCGAAGGTGATCCTCTTGTGCTAACTCCTCAACCAATTCATCGGCTAACTCATCCAAAGTTTCAATGTAGAAAGCTTGTCCTTCAATGGTTGGCTTCTTCAAAACTTCATTGATATCAAAATCTAGCTTGATGTCTTTACCCAAGTGTAAAGAAATCTTGCCATTCTTCACGTCAATGATGGCTCCAGCAGTTGCTAGAAACGGTCTACCAAGGATAAGAGGATCCTTTGGCTCTTTATCCATTTCAAGAACAACAAAATCAGTCGGCACGTTCACACCACTGATCCTCACGGGCAAGTCTTCAAGCATACCTACAGGGAGCCTTATGCTTCTATCAGCCAGCACGAGAGAGATCCTACACTCCTTAAACCTTGTAAAGCCTAGCTTCTTTGCAATGGAGTGAGGCATAATATTGATACTTGCTCCTAAATCACATAAGCAACTTTCAAACTTCAAAGGTCCAAGAGCACAAGGGAAGGTGAATGATCCTGGATCTCCTAACTTCTTAGGAACAATCTCCTTGTGAATGATTGCACTGCATTCTTCACTCAACACCAAAACCTCTTAACTCTCCTTGCTCTTCTTAGTAAGAGTATCCTTAAAGAACTTGGCACATTTAGGCATCATGGCCAAACAATCAACTAAAGGCAGCTTGATCTCAACATCCTTCAAGTGTTTCTCAAAGACTGCTCTATGCTTCTCAAGCAGCTGCTTCTTGAACCGTCCAGGGAAAGGAAGCTTCGGTTTGTAGGGTGGAGGTACATAAGCTTCTTTTTCTTTGCTAACCTCTTCTACCTTCTTCTCTACAACCGCTTCTTTACCCTTCTTAGGTCTTGCAATCCACACATCGTCAAAGGTGATCCCATGATCATTCGAAAGCTTACCCTCCCTCTCTTGAACAACAATGTCCTCATTGTCTTCAGGTGCAGTCCTCGGTGGTAGCTCTTTCCCACTTCTCAAGGTAATAGCATTTGCATACTCTTTAGGGTTTTGCTCACACTTCCCGGGTAAGCTGCCTTGACTGCTTGAACTGGCTTTGCCTTTCTCTAATTGTTTGATCTTGTTGTTCAGGTTGGTGATCTGAGTAGACACGTCAGTTAGAGAAGAGTCTAGCCTGTTGTTCATGTCAACAAACTTCTGATTTGTGCTTACTTGTCCCTGAAGCAATTGTTGAAACATTGCTTGAACCAGATCTTGAGGAGGCGGTGGAGCTTGTTGCTGTTGAGACATGAAACCAGGAGGAAACACAGGAGAGTAATTCTTGTTTCCTTGCTGTTGAGGGCCTTAAAAGTTGCCCTGTCGCTGCCCTTGATATCCGCTGTTGCTTGTAAACTCGCCTTTGTTATAAGGGACAAAGGGTTTGCCTTGTTGTGGAGGATACACCTGATCTTTAGGATTCTCCACGTTAGTACTTCTGTAGGAAAGGTTGTTGTTTCCCTGATAACCTTGAGCATAGCCTTGTGGCTTGTTGTAGTTGTTGCCTCCAACCCAATTGACCTCTTCTTGGCATTGCTCTAGCTCATCTAAGACATATGCGGCTTCTCTTACATAATGCACTTGTTTTTGATTCGCAAGCACTAGCTTATCAATCTTCTCATGGAGCGACTTCATCTCTTTCTTGTGATCTTCTACATCAGCTCCTCTTGGTGCTCGGTCATAATCCTCAGAATAGTTCCCATCGCTTAAAGCCAAATTCTCTATGAGCTCCATTCCTTCTTCAACATTTTGCCCAAGAAAGTTTCCCTTACTTGCTGTATCAAGCAACATGCAAATCTTTGGGAGTGCTCCTCTATAGATTGTGCTCAATAGAGTCTCTTCACTGAAGCCATGATGAGGGCAAGCTATAGTGTAGTCCTTGAACCGCTCTATAGCTTCATTAAAGGTCTCATTCTGCCTTTGTGTGAAGCCGCTGATCTCACTTCTTAGCCTTGTTGTTCTTGTGCTTGAGAAAAACTTTGACAGAAAGGCTTTCTTGCAATCAGCCCATGAAGTGATGGTCCCCTGAGTTAATGTCTTCTTCCAATGTCTTGCTTTATCCCCAAGAGAAAAAGGGAAAAGCCTTAGCTTGAAGCTGTCCTCCGAGATGCCATTGATCTTTATCATCCCACAAACTTGCTCAAAGCTGTGAAGATGCTCCAAAGGGTCTTCCATAGCAAGCCCATGAAACTTGTTGTTTTGAACCATTAAGATGAATCCTGGCTTGATCTCGAAGTTGTTGTTTTGCACTGGTGGAGGAGTGATTCCAAAGCGGTTATGATGTGTATTTGGAGCATCACCAGCACCAATGATTCTCGGTTGCCTTGGAGCGTGGTAGGGGTTTCCATTCCCCCTAGCACCAGAAGCACGGTGAGGTGGAGCTTCTTCTTGGTCTTGCTCAGCCATAACCCAAAATTCAGCTAGACCAGGTTGCTTTATCTCCACAAAGTTATGTTCTTGCTCTACTGTCCTTCTATGCCTTGCACTTCTGAGATGGTGAATATTGTCCAGTGGTTGTAGAAGATTATTGTCACCACTGGACCTCAAATTCATGTACCTGAGAAGACAAACAGTAGGGTAGAGGAATGAGTAACCAAAAGAAAAGTAAAAGGCTTAGTCTTTACTAAGCTCCAAATCCTAATGCTTCCTAATCAAACCCAAGATGGCAACGGCGCCATTTGATAAACAGAATGTTTATAAGCTGTTTGAGTCAAAGCCCCATACCAAGATAATGATGCAGTATAGTGGTAAAGGGTATCAATCCAGCCTGGGTTGTAGAAAGAACACAAGGAATGCAAGAGCAAAGCAAATCTAAGCAGAATCGGGTAACTGGATGGTAAAATCGATAAAAACTAAATGCAATGACGAGATGATTATGAAAACTATTTTAAAATCTCTGGAAGAGGGTTAAAAACTACTAGAAGAAAACAGAGGATTAAAAATGCAAAACTACTAATTACTAAAGATCGTGAACTAAAACGGGTAAATAGAGAACTTCTAGCAACTTAAGGTGATAAGCAATGAAACTAAAGCAAAGATGCGAACTTTAAGACTTGGAAATGAAAACTTGAGGTTTTGAAATGCTAAAAAGAGGATCTAAGGTTGAGGTTCATATTAAGAGGGGTCAAGGTTCAAGCTTGGATTTGAAAAACAATAGATCTACTCATTGATGAGCTTAACTCTAAGCCTTGAGAAACTTAAACTAGGGTCATCCATGGCGTGTGGTATGACCCCTTTCTTTGACCCTTCCTCCAAACTTATGGCGTTTAGTGGAAAGATGGGTCAAAGAACATTAAGCAAAGATCTCAAATGGTGGCTTAACTAACCCCCAATACAACCATGGCGTTTGGGAAAGGGAAGTTAGCCTCTTGGATTCGGTTTTAGGGGATTCCTAAATCCTGTCAAGGTAAGGAGATCCCTAGGATCATAAGGATCTTTTCCAAGACTCTTTAAGCACTAAGAGCCCGAATCCAAGAAGAGAAGAGATTAAAAACAAGAAAAGACCCAAGCTTTAAACCCTTAAACCCTCTAAATCGCCCCAACCTTAAACCCAAAGATAAACTACTCACTACACATAGCTAAAACACACGAAAATGCAAGTAATGAAACGCTAAACATGATTAACGGAGATGGATAAAAGAAAATGCTTAAGATTAACCAAAATTTAAAAGTTAAAAACAAGAAAAGCTTAAACGTTTGACAATGGCGGAAAATCGCCTAAGAGAAAGCAGAAAAAGATAAGGCAAAGTGTGTGTTATGAAAGTGATGTTCGCTCCTTGCCCAAAATAGCCAAACATCCCTAATGGTCCCCTTACTACGCTCCGAAAATGAGCTGGCCGGATAAGGTCCCAGAGATCGACTTGGGTCACTCGATCTCTGGCGCGATCTTCTTCATGGATCGTCTGCTTTTGCTCGATCTTTGAGTCGATCCTTGGATGATCGGGTCGTGGTCTCGATCTGGCTCTCGTTCTGCATGGCGTAATCCACGTCCGTACTCACGATTGATCTCCTCGCTCGATCTCATCCTCGATTTCTTCCTTGAAACGATCCGGGCTTAGTCGATCTTCTGATCGATCTCATCTAGATCGACCTGCCTAGCTCGATCCGCTGCTCGATCTCGGGTCCTTTGCATGTATGGCTGAGTTCCTTCACGTGTCCACAAGCTCCATTCCGATCCTTAGCATGTCCTCGCAACCTCCATGGCTCCAATGTGTCCAAAACAACCTGGATATGATGCAAGAATGCAAGAAATATGCAAATGCTAATGCAAAAGTGCTCTAGGACCTAAAATGAGATAAACTAGCCTATTATGTAAGATGAATACATGAAAACTACACTAAATGCATGCTAAATATGTTAAATATATGAGTATATCAAAATTATAATATTAAATTTTTATAAAAGTAATTATTGATATTTATTAAAAAATATAAAATAAATATTATTTATTAACATGTTTGAAATTTTAAACATATTATTTATTTATTATTATTTTTTATTTCGTCATCTATTTTGTAGAATTGAAAATTTAAAAAGAAAATTGATAGCATAACAATGAAGATAAAATAAAAATTTATAATATGATAGATATATACATTATAAGATATATTAATATACAGTAAAAACTCTATAAATTAGTAATGTTGGAACTTTGATATTCTTTTAATTTATTTGTTTTGGATGAAATAATTTTTTTATTAAAAATAATTTTTCTTTAAAATTTATAATATTTCCAAAAGTTTTATTATAAATTGGAGATAAATAATAAAAATATTTCAATTTTAATATGAAAAATAATAATATACTCAAATTTTAATATATTATCATAATTATATATTTATGTAAAATTATTTTATATGATATTTATTAATTTATGATTCTACTGGGACTATATTTTATATAGGTTTTTTAAAAAAATATTATTTTAATAATTTATCGATTTGTATTAAATTTTGAACCGGTGCAACTCGGAACTGAGCAAAATTATTGCTTTATCGAGTTTATTAATTTATCGAATATTAATTTATATAGTTTCTACTGTATACTAAATTTATAAAGATACAGATCGGAGATATCTAACTTTTGAAAAATTATATTTGTAATTTGTTTTGTTTTATATAAATATTATATTTTATTATTTATTTTGACCCAAAATTTTATATATATTTAAATTTTTTGAATCTCTAATTGATATTTTGTCCAATCCTAACTCAAATCTGCTGACACTAAGCCACGATTGACCACATTTTTTTTGTGGGTACAAGAAAACTTCAAAACGCGTGGCTCAGATCCAAATTACATGTAGTGGTGGGACATAGTATGGTCTGTTTGTTTTGCAAAATTATATCTACAACTTTAAGAGTCTCCTGATTACATTCAGACATGATAAGATCGGTGAGTATATATTGTATTTTCCGAAGTCCAAGAAACAAGAAGTATTATTTAAATCATGAGTATATATTGTATTTTCCGAAGTCCAAAAAACAAGAAGTATTATTTAAATCAAAGTTATGAATCTAAATTCCATTTAACAATATAATTTCGTGAAAAAAAAAACTGAAGCAGATTTACATTTATAAATTCATAAATTCTGTGTTTTAGTCTATGTCCTGAAAATTTTATTGATGATCTTAAGATTTCTAACAATAATTTTGCAAATTTTATTTGAATTTTAGATTTTTTTAAAAATATATTTATCTGAAATGTTCTTTTCAATAAAAATTTTATGTATTTTATTTTTAATTTATTTTGGTAAATTAAAATAAAAAATCTCACTTTTAAAAATTTTCAAATGGTTTGAAACTTTTACTGATGATCTTAAAATTCTTAGCAATAATTTTGCAAAATTTATTTAAATCTTAAATTTTTTAAAAATATTTTTGTACGAATTTAGTGTACTATTTGTTTGGTTAATAGATTAAACCAATTAAATTTCAATTAATCATATGTGTGGTAGTGCATTATAGTTACAATGACCTTTCATATAATGGCAAAAATGATAAGACAAAAATGCCCTTAATGAAATTATAACATTTTCTAGTATATGCAACAGTATATATTGTAAATACCATGATAGTTTTTGAACATTTATTAAGAATGATTCTCTTTAAATAGTTTAGATAGAAAGATTATTTTTCTATTCTTTTATAATACTTGAGCGCTATCTTTAAATGTGTGTATATACTAGGGGTTGAGCCGCGTAGCGCAGTTAGTTTTAATAATTTTTTTATTTATAGTTTTAAACATAATAATCCAATTAATTTGTTGATAGTTTTGTTTATTTAGTTCTCTTTTGGGCATAATATTATTGTAGAAACTGAAAATCTATGAAAGAGTAGGATATAACTGAAGTTTGGTAGTTTGAACTAAAATGAAGGTTTTTGTATTTTTATATTCTATAGAGGAAAAGATCCCTACATCTTTGTATTCTTGTTATAATTATGATGGTTATTTTCTGTTACATCACCTGTGAGAGTATCTGACTTTCAATGCTGGCTATTTTGTTCAGACATCTTATATTTTCTTTTTTGTTGATTTTTGTTTTACGTCTATAGTTTTGTTGAAGATAAATCTTATCGCTGGTGTTGAATGAAGAGAAAGTTTTCAGTATATTTCTGATTTATTATTTTAATTAACTTATGGATAGAGTAAATATATATCTCATTGAGTTATACATTGAGATAGTTTTGTGTTGACGCTTGTGACCAATAGCACTGAATATTTGTGGTTTTTGATGCTCAAAGTATGACGAAAATATGATGCTTGTTTGTCTCTTATATTAAAACATACAATAATATTTGTTTTTGAAATTATAAGTTTTAAAAGTTTAATAAATATGTAATATCAATTAACTGATACAATAATATTTGGTAATGTTTCATTTAAATTTATAAGACAACACATTATTTCTGTTCAATAATTTTTCTAATTTTTAATGTATTTTATAAATTAAATAATAATAATAATAATAATAATAATAATAATAATAATAATAATAATAATAATAATAATAATAATAATAATAATGGTATAGTAAAAGAAATATGGTAATTTAATTGTAATTTTTCATTGAAAGTTTTAGCTTAACAAAGATTTGAAATATATGTTGGAATCATTGCTGGCATTTGTCAATTTCAAACAGTATTCAAATAATAAGACAAAAGAAGTTGTCTATATTACCAAATTTCCAATCTTGTAAGCTTTAATTATATATTCATAATTGTAGATTCGAAATTACTGTAAAGATTTTTTTTTATGATATTAAATACTATAAAATAAATTAATATTCTAATATAATTTTTGACGAAGCTCTATGATTTCTGTAATTCTATTTAGTTTTGTTCTAGATTTAAACGTGGGTCCTTATTTTGTCACGTAGATGGTTTGTTCTTTCATAGGCTATAGCTTTGTGCTATCCCCCTTGGAAGGAGAAGAGATTGTGAGGAGTGATTGCAATGGGCATCGGTTATCTAAAGCATGATCGTTTGTTTTGACGATAATGTTTTTTTTTTCTATTGTATTTTGACAGATCAAAGGTTTACTTCTCTAGCATGTCCTTCGTATGCATTTTTTTGTTTGTTATTGTTTTGTTACAGTGTGTTTGCTCGGTAAATAGGCTTGCATCATAAAGCGTAAAAAATTATAATTCTAGGACTCATCAATCTTTCCAAGTATCTAAAATGTCAGTATATTTAACTTCTAAATAATAGAAAATCACATATAACACTATTTTATTACAATACAGCAAGAGCATTTTTTAAATACTGTTACATGGTACTCAAAACCATTAGATCTACGTTGATGTCAATCATTACGGTACTGATATTATTAAAAAAAAAAATGTTGTATACCATTGTTAACTACTTAAGCCTAACTGAGAAGAGGAAGAAACAGAAGGGCCATCATCACCTTTTAACGTTTTCACATTCTTATATTCTTCTGCGACTTTCGTAATTTCAATCATCACTTCGTTTCTCTTTTGCTTCATTGGGATCATTGAAATACTCTCGCGGTTCAAGTCTACCAACAATAGATCAAACAGAATAAGCAACTTTGGAAGCTGTACGAAGCAACTTTACATGTAATATTAAGAAGCGAATGGGTATATATAGGCTACAAATTGCAATACGTAGTACAAAACCATGTAGCTCAAAGATTCTTCAAAGCTAGACAATCAAAATCAGTGAATCACTTACACACCATCATTTATGTTGGCTGAAATTTGGAGAAGGACCTGAACAACAATAGGAAATTGCCGGAGATGATCGTTTAGGCATTATGTATCTTTATCTTTTTCCCATTCTACAACCGAGTAATTAACTGAAAACATTCATCCTTACATCAGTTTTTGATCCTTTATTCTTTGTGCTGCAGCTACCTTTGTCCGGCTATTTCGTCTTCAAGGCCATCCTTGATATACCAAAGCCCCAATGAAATAGCATTACTGTCAGTAATCAAAACAGGGAAAAGGTCACACCCGAACTGACATTTAAAAGTTATCAAACTCACCAAAGTTACCAGTAGATACGTGAAAACAATGAAGCTTAGGAGTGATGATTAACATCACCAACGAAAACAGAAAACTAACTTGATGGCTGCGATGGAGATACAGCAAATGAGAAAATTTTAATCATCTGATTTCAAAGCTTAGATAATTGAGAGTATAACATGGAAAATTTAACAGGAAATCATAATACTTGGAGATCACTTGCAAGAATCCTCTCAAGTGATAAACACAAAATAGCCAAATCGAGGTATAGAAAATTGCAAAACTTGACTAAAAATCAAATTTTCAAATGAAGCAAATGAAATTATGAACTATTCAAGGAGATTGAACCATATCTTGCATTTTCCTGCGATTGTTGTAACTATATGTAAAACCCATCAATCTATACGCCTAATAGATCACAAGTCACAATAATATGGCGAGATTCGTTTCAATTAGAAGCATCATTCTTCTAAATATAATAACAATCCAAGGTAAAAGAATAATGTAGATCGATTAGCTCGATTTCTCACGAAAGAGTAGATGTTAGATCAAATAAAGAAAATCGTGATTGTCTACTTACATTTGTGTCAATCAGGAGTGGTTCTGCACCCATCTATACATTTCCTTGTCTGAAATTGCGAGCCTCCCAAGAATGAATGAGCTTGACGAGAATTTCATCCTTGCCGAAATATCCGTGGAGGCCATCAAACGTTTGGATAGTGAGGGGCTTTGAAGAGGCTAGTGGTGAGATGTTATGATTTGGATTTTCTGTGGGAAAGAACGATGGTGAGATGGTGTGATGGTGGGAGATGATCATATATATAGTCATTTTTGAAGGCAATGAGCAATAAATTGGCGTAGTGGAGTGAAATCATGAAGTGGTTTGATTGAGTAATTGATGAGTTCGTAACTGGCAGAAGACGATTAGAGTTGTGTGAAAGGGAGAGCAACCGTTGATTTTTTCTGAGATTGAATCGACATGATTGGGGAGAGAGAAAATACGCCGAGGAGGTGAGAAGAACGGTTCCTTGAGTTTTTTTTTTAATCAGTTAGGATGTAATTGTTTTGTGCGGTGTGTGTGGTTTAGTTTGGCCCAATGGAAATTATTTGTTATTATTTGGGTGAGAAGATTTGTTTAAAGCATTGTTTATTTGGGACCATTTTTTTTTTGTTGGTCTATTTTGGCCGTAAAAGTCCCGTTACATTTATTATGCACACTTTGTCTCCAAGTTTTCTGTCTTTGCTTTAGGCGATTCGTTATTGTTATACTTTTGAAGCTTTTTGTATTTTGTTGAATCTTAATCTTCTCTTAATCTAAGTATTTTTTTTAATTGCTTTTGCTTAATCATGTTTAGCTTTCTTTCCTTTGCATTTTCGAGTATTTTAACAATGTGTAGTGAGTAGTTTCGCATAGGTTTAAGGCTGAGGTGATTAAGAGGTTTAAAGGTTTAAGCTTTGGGAGTTTTTCTTGTTCTTAACTCATTCTCTTATTGGGTTTGGGGTCTTAATGCTTAGAGAGTCTTGGGAAAGATCTCTTTGATCTCAGGGCTTTTCTTACTTTGACAGGATTCAGAAATCCCTTAAAACCAAATCCAAGAGACTAGCTCATCCTTTCCCAAATGCCATGGATGCTTAGGGAGCTAGTTAGGCCATTATTTGAGATATATGCTTAATGTTCTTCGACCCATCTTTCCACCACACGCCATGGGTTAGGAGGAAGGGTTGAGGAAAAGGTTTATACCACACGCCATGGATAAACCTTTTTTAGCTTCTCAAGGCTTAAAGATAGCACTCAAAAGTGTAGATTTATGTTTTCAAATCCCCAAACTTGAATCTTGAACCTTTTTAAACATGATCCCCAGCCTTGGATCCTCTTTTAGTCTTTTAAATCACAAGTTTATCATTTCTTAGTTATAAAGCTTGCATCTTTAGTCTTTAAAAGTTATTGTTCTAAGTTGCTAAAAATTCTCTCTTTATCTGTCTTTAGAGTTCGATTTTATTAAATTAGTAATCTTGCATTTTAATCTCTTAGAAGTCAACTGCTAGTTGTTTAACCCCTCAGTGGGATTTTTTAAAAAAATTTGGCTGTCATTTAGTTGTTTCATTTAGTTTTCATAGAATTTCTCATCTATTTACCCGAATTTAACTTAGCTTTACATTGCTCTTGCATTCTTAGTAGCTTTCACCAACCTAGGCTGGATTGACACCTCTTGCTCTATACTACATCATAAACATGTGCATTTGGCTTTGATTTAAACCCCTAAAATCCTGTTTATCAATTGGCGCCGTTGCCAACTTGGGGTTGAGTTGAAAGTATTAGGATTTGGAGCTTAGTAGAGACTAAGTTCTTATTTTTACTTTGGTTACTGATTTCTCTACCTTCACACTTGCTTTCTCAGGTACATGAATTTGAGGTCTAGTGGTGAAAACAATCTACTACAACCTCTAGACAACATTCATCAACTTGGAAGTGCAAGAGAAAGAAGGGCAAGAGAACAAGAACAACACTTTGAGGAGATATTGCAACCAGATCTTCTTGACTTTGAGGTCATGGCTGAGCAAGACCAAGCTGAGGCTCCTCCTCACCGTGCTGCTGCTGGAAGGGGTAATGGAAACCCCAACCACGCCCCAAGGCAACCGAGAATCATTGGTGCGGGTGATGCACCAAACACTCATTATAATCGCTTTGGAATCACTCCTCCACCGGTGCAAAACAACAACTTCGAGATCAATCCAGGCTTCATCTCCATGGTGCAGAACAACAATTTCCATGGGCTTGCAATGGAGGACCCGTTGGAGCATCTTGACAACTTTGAGCAAGTTTGCGAAATGATAAAGATCAATGGGATCCCGGAGGACAACTTCAAGCTTAGGCTTTTTCCTTTTTCACTTGGGGATAAAGCAAGGCATTGGGAGAAGACCTTACCTCAGGGGACTATAACCTCTTGGGCTGATTGCAAGAAGGCGTTTCTATCAAATTTCTTCTCAAGTACAAGAACAGCTCGGCTAAGGAGTGAAATCAGCGGTTTTACACAAAGGCAGAATGAAACCTTTAGTGAAGCAATGGAGTGGTTCAAAGACTACACTATAGCTTGTCCTCATCACGGCTTCAGTGAGGAGACACTCATGAACTTCTTGGGCTGATTGCAAGAAGGCGTTTCTATCAAATTTCTTCTCAAGTACAAGAACAGCTCGGCTAAGGAGTGAAATCAGCGGTTTTACACAAAGGCAGAATGAGACCTTTAGTGAAGCAATGGAGTGGTTCAAAGACTACACTATAGCTTGTCCTCATCACGGCTTCAGTGAGGAGACACTCTTGAGCACCATCTATAGAGGAGCTCTTCCCAAGATTCGCATGCTTCTAGACACGGCAAGTAAAGGCAACTTTCTTGGTCAAAATGTAGAAAAGGGAATGGAGCTCATTGAGAATCTTGCTTTGAGTGATGGGAACTATGCTGAGGACTATGATAGAGCACCAAGAGGGTCTGACCTTGAGGCAAACAAGAAGGAGCTGAAGTCTCCCCATGAAAAGATTGACAAGCTAGTACTTGCAAATCAAAAGCATGTACACTTTTTGGGAGAAGCTGAAGATGTCATTGAAGAGTTAGAGCTGAGCCAAGAAGAAGCAAATTGGGTTGGAGGTCAGAACTATGCTAAGCCACAAGGCTACAATCAAGGCTATCAGGGCAACAACAACCTCTCCTACCGCAGTACCAATGTGGAGAACCCTAAAGATCAAGTGTACCCTCCACAACAAGGCAAACCTTTTGTTCCTTATAACAAAAGAGGTTTTACACAAAATAGTGGGTACCAAGGGCAGAGACAAGGCAACTTCCAAGGTCAGCAACAGCAAAGAAACAAGAGTTACTCTCCTGTGTTTCCTCCTGGTTTCGTGCCTCAACAGCAACAAGCTCAACCGCCACCTCAAGATCCGGTTCAAGCAATGTTTCAACAATTGCTTCAGGGCAAGGCAACTACAAATCAGAAGTTTGTTGATATGAAAAATAGGTTGGACTCTTCTCTTACTGAGGTGTCTACTCAGATCATTAACCTCAACAACAAGATACGCCAGCTAGAGAAAGGAAAAGCTAGTTCAAGCTGTCAAGGTAGCTTACCTGGGAAGTGTGAAGCCAACCCTAAGGAGTATGCCAACGCTATTACTTTGAGAAGTGGCAAAGAGCTACCACCGAGGTCTGTACCTGAAGATAATGAGGACATTGTGGTTCAAGAGGGGGGGAGTAAGCTTTCAAATGATCAAGAGATCACCTTTAACAATGTCTGGATTGCAAGACCTAAGAAAGACAAAGAAGCGGTTGTAGAGAAGAAAGTGGAGGAGGTTAGCAGGAGAAAGAAGCTTATGTGCCTCCACCCTACGTACCAAAGCTTCCTTTCCCTGGACATTTCAAGAAGCAGCTGATTGAGAAGCATAAGGCTTTGTTTGAGAAGCACATCAGGAATGTTGCGATTAAGCTGCCTTTGGTTGATTGTTTGGCAATGATGCCAAAGTATGCAAAGTTTTTACCCTAGCTAAGAAGGATAAAGAGAGTGAAGAAGTCTTGGTGTTTAGTCAAGAATGCAGTGCAATCATCCACAAGGAGATAGCACCAAAGAAGCTAGGAGATCCGGGGTCATTCACTATCCCTTGTGAACTAAGTCCTTTGAAGTTTGAAAGCTGCTTATGTGATCTTGGTGCAAGCATTAATCTTATGCCCCATTCCATTGCCAAGAAGCTAGGTTTCACCAAGTTTAAAGAGTGTAGAATCTCTCTCATTCTGGCTGATAGAAGTATAAGGCTCCCTGTAGGCTTGCTTGAAGACTCACCTGTGAGGATAAGCAATGTGAATGTGCCAACAGATTTTGTGGTGCTAGAAATGGATGAAGAACCAAAGGACCCTCTTATCCTTGGTAGACCATTTCTAGCAACTGCTGGAGCCATCATAGACGTCAAGAATGGCAAGATCTCTCTGCACTTGGGTAAAGATATCAAGCTGAACTTTGACATTAATGAAGTCTTGAAGAAGCCAACCATTGAAGGGCAAGCGTTCTACATTGAAACTTTGGATGCATTGGCTGATGAGTTGCTTGAGGAGTTGGCACAAGAGGATCACCTTCAGCTGGCTTTGACGAAGGAGTGTAGAGAGTATGGCTTCCTGAGCGAACAGACCCAGGAGTATGTACACATCCTAGATTCTCGTAAGGTTGTAAAAGAAGATGAGAGCGAGTGCCTAGAGATCGACCCGGAGATCGACCAAGTTACTCGATCCAGGAAGAAGATCAATGAGACAATCGACCGAGGCAATTCGATCTGTTCAGAGAACGACTCCGTGAATCGATCTCCTACTCGATCCACATCAAATCGAGCAAGTGAATCGAGAGAGTGCAATCGATCAAGCCTAGAACGAGAGGAAGATCGACTGGTTGACTCGATCTCAGCGGTGGGAACGGTTCAAGATGGCAGCCTGAAAGCTCATGACTCGGGTTCAAAAGGGGCTAATGAGGATGGCAACGTCAACACAAGCCACGATGAGGAGGTGCGAGCTGCTAGCCCCAAAGGTGGACCTAAAGGAGCTCCCGAATGGGCTAAGGTACGCTTTCTTGGGACCTAATGACACTTATCCTGTCATTGTGAATGAAAATCTGAGTGATGATGAGTTAAACTCACTCCTTAAGCAGTTGATGAAGTATTGAAAGGCCATTGGGTACTCTCTAAGTGACATCAAGGGCCTTTCACCAATGCTTTGTACTCACAGGATTCACTTAGAGAATGAAAACACTTCTTCCATTGAACATCAAAGACGTTTGAACTCAAACTTAAAAGAAGTAGTGAAGAAAGTGATCTTAAAACTTTTAGAAGCTGACGTGGTATACCCTATCAGTGATAGCACATGGGTCTCTCCGGTCCATGTGGTACCAAAGAAAGGGGGTATCACGGTCATAAAGAATGAGAAAGATGAGTTAATTCCTACAAGAACCATAACCGGACATAGAATGTGTATTGATTATAGGAAGCTTAACTCAGCCACTAGAAAAGATCATTTTCCTCTTCCCTTTATTGATCAAATGCTTGAGAGATTAGCTAATCACCCATATTACTGCTTTCTTGATGGCTATAGTGGTTTCTTTCAAATTCACATTCATCCTAATGACCAAGAGAAGACAACTTTCACATGCCCTTATGGTACCTTCGCTTATCGAAGGATGCCTTTTGGGTTATGTAATGCACCAGCAACCTTTCAAAGGTGCATGATGTCTATCTTCTCTGATCTTATAGAGGAAATGGTGGAAGTTTTCATGGATGATTTTTCTGTGTATGGTGCTTCTTTTGGTGGTTGTTTGTCTAATATTTGCAGTGTTCTCAAGAGATGTGAGGAGACAAACTTGGTGCTGAATTGGGAAAAGTGTCACTTCATGGTGAAGGAAGGCATTGTACTTGGGCACAAGATTTCTGAGAATGGGATTGAGGTTGATAAAGCAAAGATAGAGGTCATGATGAGCTTAGAGCCACCGGTTAATGTGAAGGGGATAAGGAGTTTCTTGGGTCATGCAGGCTTCTACAGGAGGTTTATCAAGGATTTCTCCAATATAGCACGCCCCTTTGCAAGGCTATTGTGCAAAGAAGCCGAGTTCATCTTTGATGAAGAATGTCTACAAGCCTTCAAGACCATCAAGGAAGCTCTAGTCACCGCGCCTATAGTTCAAGCTCCGGATTGGGACCTGCCGTTTGAGATAATGTGCGATGCGAGTGACTATGCCGTGGATGCTGTTTTAGGTCAGAGAAAAGATAAGAGGCTGCACGTGATCTACTATGCAAGCCGTACCTTGGATGACACGCAAGTGAAGTATGCAACCACCGAGAAAGAGCTTCTAGCCGTTGTCTTTGCTTTTGAGAAGTTTAGATCTTACTTGGTGGGTTCTAAGGTCATTGTTTACACTGATCATGCCGCCTTAAGGTACATCTACTCCAAGAAAGACACCAAGCCGAGACTCTTGAGATGGATCCTTCTTCTACAAGAGTTTGACATGGAGATCAAAAACAAGAAGGGGATTGAGAATGGTGTAGCGGATCATCTCTCAAGGATGAGAGTGAATGAAGTATTAACTTTGGATGACTCACTCCCTGAAGAGCAGCTTATGATGGTCAACACAGTGGTATGTGCAAGGCTAGATGAGAAGTTTGAAGAAGTCTTGAGCTTCAAGGAAGAAGACCTACCTTGGTATGCAGATATTGTGAACTACTTGGCTTGTGGAGAAGAGCCTACTCACTTGGATCATTACCATAAGAAGAAGTTCATGAGGGACATCTCTCACTACTTTTGGGATGACCCTTATCTCTACAAGAGGGGTATAGACAGCTTATACCGAAGATGTGTTTCAAGAGAAGAAGCTAGAGACATTCTTCTACATTGCCACGGTTTGACTTATGGAGGGCACTTCGCTTCGTTCAAGACTGCTACAAAGGTTTTACAAGCCGGGTTTTGGTGGTCAACACTCTTCAAGGATGCTCATGAGTTTGTTAAGTCGTGTGAAGCATGCCAAAGAGCTGGAAACATCACAAAGAGGAATGAGATGCCGCAGGTACCAATCTTTGAGGTGGATGTGTTTGATGCTTGGGGAATAGATTTCATGGGGCCATTTCCATCATCATACAGCAACAAATACATCTTGGTGGCTGTAGACTATGTGTCTAAGTGGGTTGAGGCTATAGCTTCCCCAACTAACGATGCAAAGGTTGTGATCAAGCTCTTCAAGACTATCATCTTTCCAAGATTTGAGGTTCCAAAAGTAGTGATCAGCGATGGGGGCAGCCACTTCATCAACAAGGTCTTTGAGGATCTTTTGAAGAAGTATGGGGTTAAGCACAAGGTAGCTACGCCCTATCACCCACAAACCAGCGGCCAAGTGGAGGTGTCTAATAGGCAAATCAAGGCTATCCTAGAGAAAACCGCGGGGGTAAATAGAAAGGATTGGGCAAGCAAGCTTAATGAAGCTCTATGGGCGTATAGAACAGCTTTCAAAACTCCCATTGGTACTACTCCGTTCAACCTCCTCTACGGCAAGTCTTGCCACCTCCCTGTTGAGTTAGAGCACAGAGCTCTTTGGGCCGTGAAGCAAATGAACTTCAATCTCAAGATGACACAAGAGAAAAGGCTGATGCAACTCCATGAGCTTGATGAACTAAGGCTGGATGCTTATTAGAGTGCCAAGATCTACAAAGAAAGGACCAAGGCGGTTCATGACAAGAAGCTGGTGCTTAAGGAGCTCAAGGAAGGAAGTCTGGTGCTACTCTACAACTCACAGTTGAAGTTGTTCCCAGAGAAGCTCAAGTCTAGATGGAGCGGACCGTTTGAGATAAGAGAAGTGCTGCCATATGGAGCGGTTACTTTGGTTAGCAAGAGTGGAAAGGCTTTCACGGTGAATGGGCATAGAGTCAAGCCCTACCTGGCGAGTGATTGCAGCAAGGAGAGCACCACGTTGCTTCTCCAAGATCGCCCTCTAGCCTAAACCAAGTAAAGTCAAGCTAGTGACGTAAAACAAGCGCATTTGGGAGGCATTCCCATGTCTATCTTTGTACATATTTCTGCTTTATTTTTGTTTCAATTTTATGCTTTTTAGTTTAAGTGTGTAGGTGAAAGGATAAGGGAACCGGAGATCATGATCTTGGAGTCAAAAAGGGCAAGGAAAGGAGAAATAAAGGCAAGAGATCAAGTGATAGATCGACCTATCCTAGTTGAATCTAGTAAAGATCGAGCTAGTGAATCGAGTGAAGTCACTCGATCTAGATGAGATCGAGTAGACAATCGAGTGAATCAGTCGATCATGAGAGGATAAACCGCCCATGTGTTTAGCTTGAAATGCAAACGGGGTGTGGATCGACTGACCTCACTCGATCCTCGAACTGGATCGATCAGTTTACTTGATCAGCTCACTCGATCCTCGCCCAAACGACCTCGGAATCGATCAAGGGACTCGATCTAAGGAGTAATGCCATAATCACGTAGGATCTTGGAACGAAGGGGGCACATTCGATCTAAGGCTCGATTCTAATCAAATCGATCAACCCTCTCGATCACAACCAACATGGACATGAAATCGAGGTCAAGATCGACCAAATTGACTCGATCTCATGCCGAGGTTAGTTAAATTTTTCCCTCTCTTTTCTCTTTCCCTCCTATTTTAAATTTGAATTGTGGTCAAGGCAAGCATCTTTGCCATGAAAGATGTGCCTTGACCACACTTTGTCAGAAACCACTTGCATTGCATCCAAGAATTTTTTTTGTCCTTATAAACACATGCATCCACACTCTCCATTGTGCTTCGAAATTGTTTTCTATAGAAAAGAGAGAGTGTGAGTTTGTTTTTTAAGGCATATAGCATCTTTCAATCATCCTTTTCAAAGGTATTTCGAATTGCTTGAATTTCATGTTTAAGTTTTTAGAAGTTTTCCTTTTTTTGAGTTGGTTGATTGTTAGTTCCCAAGGGATTATGATGAATTTTTATAAGTATCTAAATATTAGAGAAAATTGCTTAATTTAATCTTATCCAAAGATATTTTCTTCTACTATTTATTGATAATTTTTAGAAAATCCTTAAAATTCTAGGATTTATGCTAAGAGTTTTTCTCTCTTGCCTTGTCTCTTTCTCTTAAACCGCCGCCTATACTCATCTTATCTTTGAGAAATTGTGTTTCAGGTACCAATGGCACCCAAGAGAAGCAGAGATTTGGCAACCTCAACTCAAGAGGAAGCTCAACAAGTGGTTCAGGAGAGGGTTAAATGGACTAAGGAGGAGAAGAAGGCAAAGAATCTGCTAAAGAGGCTCCGGTTTGAACCCACTAAGTTTGCAAGCCGAAACCTCTTAAGTAAGCTAGGATTGTTGGAAGATTTTGACAAGCTGCTCAAGGACATGGGGCTTGCGTGCTTGTCAAGGATGGGCTACCCCACCTACCCCGAGGCAACTCTTGACTTCCTCTCAACCTTGGACTTCTCCTATGAAGATCCAAGCCTACCAGCTCCCTCCAAAGGTCACCTCACGTTCAAGATGAGGAGGCAGGCTTATCATCTCTCCATCACCGAGCTGTGTCAAGCCTACGGTCTTAATGCTGCGGCCAAGCAAGTGGAGTTCTCTCAGCTCAAATCAGCGAATGACCTTTGGGACTTGATCTGCGATGATGACTACAAAGCCAACACCGCGAAGATCAAGAAAGTTCGCAACCCCGTGCTGAGATATTCCCTCAAACTCCTAGCCAACACTTTCAGTGGGAGGTCCGTAGCTCCAACGGTCACTAAGAATGAGTTGTGCTTTCTCTTCCAAGGAGTTAAGAAGATCGTTTGCAGCAAAGAGGAGAACGATGAGCCGATGGAGGATGAACTAGGCAACGACGTCAACTATGGTTGTATCCTGGCCTCTTCTTTGGTCAAGTACAAGGCATGGGCATTGAGGTGTAAGGCGAGCTCAGCACTCATTGGAGGCTTCCTCACACCGTTGTTTACACAAGCCGGAGTACCTCTTAAGGAGTTTGAGCCGTGCGCAGAGAGAGCCTACATGGACGAGACCTACATGCGCAACACGGATTCCTTAGGTCCTACGCCAGCTCCAAGATTCTATGCCTACTTGTTCAACAACACTGATAATGAGAAGAAGGTTTGCATCCTACCAAATCCTGATGAGACACACCTAGAGAGCGTCGGCACGATTGAGTTCCTACCGAGCGATGGAGACTGCTTTGCACCTCTTGGACCAGCAGCAGCTCCACCTCAGATCCCTCGTGCACCATCAGAGTCACCTCCTTCAGATGTCGTGATGCCAGCGAGTTTCGACCTCCTAAAGATTGATTATGAGCCGAGAACAAAAGCAGAAAAGTTCCTTGTTTCAGTGGTGGAGATCCAGCGCAAAGTCAACAAATGGCAGAGCAAGATGATCAAGAAACTTGCTAAGAAGATCAAAGACCTACAAGGAAGCTCATCTGACGCGTCTTCAAGTGAAGAGGTTGAGCAACCGGAGAAGAGAAGAAGATCAACCGGAGGTATAGAGATCCGTGAGCCTTAAGGAAGCAACCAAGCTGCACGCCTCTCTCTACACGAAGGAACAAGCAAAGAGAAAGGCAAGGAGATCACCCACGACACTCCTAGAAAGAGCAGGAAGACTGGAGCATCCTCAAGCTCCAGCCACGTCTAGCTCCGAGGTACCAAACTCAACCTTTGTAAATATCATGCATTTTTCTCTTAATTTTTGCTTTGTGTTTTGTCTCCTCTTGAATTTGTTTGCCACCGAGACGGTGTCATTCAAGTTTGGGGGAGAGTGTGTGGTTTAACATGTTTATTTTGGATCTTATTTTGAGTTATCATCCTTGAGTCATCATGCATCATCTAAGGCATAGAAAAATACAGAAAAATTATAAATTTTTTAATAATTTTCAAAAAAAATTCATGTAGCTTGCATTTACATTGTTAAACATTTTAGGATTAAGTCTAGAATTTTAATCATTTAGGTTGTTTGCATTTGTATAAGGGGCAAAGGTTTTTCTTGAAAAGTGTTTTAAGCTCATGAATTGTTTCAAGGCCCTAGTTAGTAGTTCTTTGATGCATTGTACATACTTAGAAAGTAAGCTCTAACCATATTTGGATCATTTGTTTTGATTTTCGTGGCTTAAGTTGAACATTCATGAATTGAATCCTTTCCTACCAAGTGAGAACCTTAACTTGAATTTTTAATTATCATACTTGTGCATTTGAAAAAGGATACATGGATCACATATACATATTCACGCTTTTTTATCCCTTTCACCACTCTTTTGTAAGCCTGAATAGACTCCCCACCTTGACCCTTACCCTCCTTTCAAGCCAAATATTTTTTGTGTGATTTGTGAGGCCTTATTTTTGGATTGAACTTGACATAAAGTGTTAGGTTTAGGCGACATGATTAGGCTCTCATATTGATGCTAGCTTTTCATTTTGAAGCTAGTTTTAGGTTTGATTTGGGGCGGGGATTCATGGGAGTTGTTTTGCTTTTGTTTGCGGTTTGAAAAGAGTTTGATGTTTCGGGTTTGAACTAAAGGGAATATATGGTTTTAAGTGGTAGGCCTTGTTTTAAAATGAAAGCTCATGTTTGAAAAGAAGATAGCTCTCAAAAAGAAAAGAAAAAAAAAAGAGAGATTAATAAAAGAGCCAAAAGGCCAAGTAAAAAAAAAAGGGAAAAAAATATAAGAAGAGAGTTATCAATGTATTGAAAAGAGCTAAGTATGTTTATGGTCTTACCACTAGCCAAAATGGTTTTAAAATGATGTTTTTATTTGGGTTTTTGCTAGGCGGCTTGCCTTGTTGATGTAGGTAGTCTTTAGGAGGGTGAGTGAGCTTGAAAAAGAAAGAAAAAAAATGAGAGAGGGTTTTAGGATCATTGTTAGTGTGTCTGGGTAGATGAGAGTCTAGTCATGTATGCATCAATTGCCTTTACCTTTAGCATTATGCATAAGTTCATTCCTTTTTGAGATAACCCATTGCTTGATACACCCACTTAAATGAGATCATTTTTATCTCATAACCTTTGTCCCTAAGCCAAATGTATTCGATATTAAAATGCATAAGTGTGATTCACGGTTTAAGCCTAATGAATGTTAAAGGTTAGGATTCATGGATTGTTTGGAATATGAGAGTCATGACTTGAGATTCAATATGTGATGGATATGGCTAAGTTCTTTGGAGTATGAGTTTGTGCATTGCATATTTCTTGCATTTTTGCATCATCTTCTTTTCTTGAATTTCGTTTGCTTGAGGGCAAGCAAAAGGCAAGTTTGGGGGAGTTGATATACTCATATATTTTACATATTCAGCATGCATTTAGAGTAGTTTTTCATGCATTCATCTTACATTTTAGGTTAGTTTGCACCATTTGTCTCATTTTAGGTCCTAAGTGCATTTTACATTAGCATTTGCATATTTCTTGCATTCTTGCATCATATTCAGGTTGTTTTGGACACACTGAAGCTGTGGAGGTTGCGTGGACATGCTAAGAATCGAAAAGGAGCCTGTGGAAACTTGGAAGAACTCAGCCATTCAGCAAAGGAACCGGGATCGACGTGCGGATCGAACTAGGCAGGTCGATCTAGATGAGATCGACCAGAAGATCGAGTTACTCAAGTCGTTTCAAGAAGGAGGATCGAGACCAAGATCGACCAGGGTGATCGATCGTGAGTACGGACGTGGACTAAGCCATGCAGAACGAGAGCCAGATCGAGACCACGAATCGATTGTCCAAGGATCGAGTAGAAGATCGAACGAAGTGCTCGACCCATCCAACCGAATCGACCAGAAGATCGAGCAAAGGAAGACGATCCACGAGAGAGATCGAACTAGAGATCGATCACCCAAGTCGATCTCTAGAACCTTATCCGGACAGCTCACTTTTGGCATGTAGTGAGGGGACCATTTTTTTCTTGTTGGCCTATTTTGGGCGTAAAAACCCCATCAATTTCATTATGCACACTTTGTCTCCAAGTTTTCTGTCTTTGCTTTAGGCGATTCGCCATTGTTATACTTTTGAAGCTTTTCGCATTTTGTTGAACCTTAATCTTATCTTAATCTAAGTATTTTCTTTAATCGCTCTTGCTTAATCATGTTTAGCTTTCTTTCCTTTGCATTTTCGAGTGTTTTAACAATGTGTAGTGAGTAGTTTTGCATAGGTTTAAGGCTGGGGTGATTAAGGGGTTTAAAGGTTTAAGCTTTGGGAGTTTTTCTTGTTCTTAACTCATTCTCTTCTTGGGTTTGGGGTCTTAATGCTTAGAGAGTCTTGAAAAAGATCTCTTTGATCTCAGGGCTTTTCTTACCTTGACAGGATTCAGAAATCCCTTAAAACCAAATCCAAGAGACTAGCTCATCCTTTCCCAAACGCCATAGATGCTTTGGGAGCTAGTTAGGCCATTATTTGAGATCTATGCTTAATGTTCTTCGACCCATCTTTCCACCACATGCCATGGGTTAGGAGGAAGGGTTGAGGAAAGGGTTTATACCACACGCCATGGATAAACCTCTTTTAGCTTCTCAAGGCTTAAAGATAGCACTCAAAAGTGTAGATTTATGTTTTCAAAACCCAAACTTGAATCTTGAACCTTATTAAACATGATCCTCAGCCTTGGATCCTCTTTTAGTCCTTTAAATCTCAAGTTTATTATTTCTTAGTCATAAAGCTTGCATCTTTAGTCTTTAAAAGTTATTGTTCTAAGTTGCTAAAAATTCTCTGTTTATCTGCCTTTAGAGTTCGATTTTATTAAATTAGTAGTCTTGCATTTTAATCTCTTAGAAGTCAACTGCTAGTTGTTTAACCCCTCAGTGGGATTTTTAAAATTGTTTTCGCTGTCATTTAGTTGTTGCATTTGATTTTCATAGAATTTCTCATCCATTTACCCAAATTTGACTTAGCTTTACATTGCTCTTGCATTCTTAGTAGCTTTCGCTGGATTGACACCTCTTGCACTATACTTCATCATAAACATGTGCATTTGGCTTTGATTTAAACCCCTACAATCCTGTTTATCAATTGGGATCATTGAAATGCTCCGGCGGTTCAAGTCTACCAACAATAGATCAAACAGAATAAGCAACTTTGGAAGCTGTACGAAGCAACTTTACAGGTAATATTAAGAAGTGAATGGGTCAGTATATATAGGCTACAAATTGCAATACGTAGTACAAAACCATGTGGCTCAAAGATTCTTCAAAGCTAGACAATCAAAATCAGTGAATCACTTACATACCATCATTTATGTTGGCTGAAATTTGGAGAAGGTCCTGAACAACAATAGAAAATTGCCGGAGATGATCGTTTAGGCATTCTGTATCTTTATCTTTTTCCCATTCTACAACCGAATAATTAACTGAAAACATTCATCCTTACATCAGTTTTTGATCCTTTGTTCTTTGCGCTACAGCTGCCTTTGTCCGGCTATTTCGTCTTCAAGGCCATCCTTGATATACCAAAGCCCAATAAAATAGCATTTCTGTTAGTAATCAAAACAGGGAAAAGGTCACACCCGAACTGACATTTAAAAGTTATCAAACTCGCCAAAGTTACTAGTAGATATAACGTGAAAACAATGAAGCTTAGGAGTGATGATTAATATCACCAACGAAAACAGAAAACTAACTTGATGGCTGCGATGGAGATACAGAAAATGAGGAAATTTTAATACTCTGATTTCAAAGCTTAGATAATTGAGAGTATAACATGAAAAATTTAACAGGAAATCCTAATACTTGGAGATCACTTGCAAGAATCATCTCAAGTGATAAACACAAAATAGCCAAATCGAGGTATAGAAAATTGCAAAACCTGACTAAAAATTCAATTTTCAAATGAAGCAAATGAAATTACGAACTATTCAAGGAGATTGAACTATATCTTGCATTTTCCTGTGATTGTTGTAATTATATGTAAAACCCATCAATCTATACGCCTAATAGATCACAAGTCACAATAATACGGCGAGATTTGTTTCAATTCGAAGCATCATTCATATAAATATAATAACAATCCAGGGTAAAAGAATAATGTAGATCGATTTGCTCGATTTCTCACGAAGGAGTAGATGTCAGATCAAATAAAGAAAATTGTGATTGTCTACTTACATTTGTGTCAATCAGGAGTGGTTCTACACCCATTTATACATTTCCTTGTCTGAGACTGCGAGCCTCCCAAGAATGGATGAGCCTGACCAGAATTTCATCCTTGCCGAAATCTCCTTGGAGGCCATCAAACGTTTGGATAGTGAGGGGCTTTGAAGAGGTTAGTGGTGAGATGTTGTGATTTGGACTTTCTGTGGGCAAGAACGATGGTGAGATGGTGTGATGGTGGGAAAGGATCATATATATAGTCATTTTTGAAGGTAATGAGCAATAAATTGGCGTAGTGGAGTGAAATCATGAAGTGGTTTGATTGAGTAATTGATGAGTTCGTAACTGGCAGAAGACGATTAGAGTTGTGTGAGAGGGAGAGCAATCGTTGATTTTTTCTGGGATTGAATCGACATGATTGGGGAGAAAGAGGAGATATGCCGAGGAGGTGAGAAGAACGGTTCTTTGAGTTCTGTTTTTTTTTATTATTAGTTAGGATGTAATTGTTTTGTGCGGTGTGTGTGGTTTAGTTTTGGCCCAATGAGAATTATTTGTTATTATTTGGGTGAGAAGATTTATTTAAAGCATTGTTTTTTTTACGTGAACAGTTTTTATAAAAAAATTTGAGTAATAACTGCCGTGGCATCATTTTGAAGCTCTATTTTTAGCTGACGTAGACACTGAAATCCTAAACAGTCTCTTATTTAGTATATATATTTTTTATTTAAGAATTTTATTTCTGTTTTTCAACTTATGTAGCTGTTACTTTTACACTCACTTATTTCTAAGCGAAAGATTTGCAGACCAAGATTATCGGTCTAGAAGGCAAACCTAAAAGTGGAATATATGAATAGCCGATTACTCGATCTTTATCGGTGGCTAAATCATCACTTTTTTTAGCCGGGTCTTTAGTTACTATATGGTGGCCGATAATAAATATGTAGTCGAATTTGTGGATATAGCCACACATTTCAACCGTGGTCAAATCTGTTGACAGTTAGCCACGATTAACCACATTTTTTTTTGGTGGGTACAAGAAAACTTCAAAACCCGTGGCTCAGATCCAAATTACATGTAGTGGTGGGACAGAGTATGGTCAACTTAAAGAGTCTCCTGATTATGTTCAGACATGATAAGATTGGTGAGTATATATTGTATGTTTCGAAGTCCAAGAAACAAGAAATATATCCTCTACGTTATTTAATGCGTGTAAACGAACAAAAAAGTTGATTTTGAGTAAAAAGAAAAAAAAAATGACAATTGTAGTGTTACAAACAATGAATCCTATTTGTTTATCCACTTCCACAAATCTCCATGGCATTAGCTGAAGCCGAGCTTTGTTGGTAGAATTTGACTGAGGATGAACATTTCAGAACATACCTGCAGAGTTTTTTCCAGTAAGATACTGTCTCCGTCTTTGTAACCATTTTTGTCAATTTTGAGCTTTAGTACTCATCACTGTCTCTGGCTTCAGGAGACCAAAAAATCACATTCCCTTTCTTTTTTTTAGCTAACTGTAAACTAAAAAAATTACCAGAAGCATCCTCGTGTTTAATTATTTCCGTTGCATCCTTCTCTCTTCTTCTGTAGTCTCGCAAATACACCCGGGAAGTGGATTTGCGTAGAAACTCTCTTCCAGCTTCGGGAACTCGCCGGATTCTCTGTTATACGGAGCTCCATTTCTGTCTTTATGTAGCTTTTTTACTTTGGAACTGAACTTTTTCCAAGAAATTCTCCCTTCATCCAATGCATCAACAAGTTTCACAAAGTTCATCCTACATCGAAAAAAACGAAGATGTGATCAAAATGATGTAACTTTATAATTCAAACTAGTGGGGGAGTATTTAAGAGCATTTACTTGTCTGGATTTATGGTCTTTTTGAAGTTCTCGAATCGCCTGTGACCTTGAACCGCTTTTGCCATGTTCCCATCATAAGTATAGAGAAATACTTCACTCTGAAGTGCAACAATGTAATCTAAACCAGCCAACATATTCTGGTGATTATTAAAAGGACGCAGCTCTTCTTCGGTGGCTAGAGTCGAATGTGAGAAAATGTTGGGGAAGTCTGTGTTGAGAGGATCCATGCTTCCGTTTCCATAAGCTTCACCAGCTACGAGATAAATCCGCGAGCTAGATGGAAATTCCAAAGCCCTTAGCAAAAGCGAAGTTTCCCTCGGAGTCAAGGGACAACCACCTTGCAATCTTCTCTCTGTTCCGTTTATTTCCTTTTCTTTCCAGTGACTAACCTCATACCGCATCTGTCGTAATTCTTCGTCTTCTTCAGCTGTTAAACTATGACTGCAGCCTGTGAAAGCCAGCATATCCTTCTCATACCTGTAGAGGACGATGATATGTTTTGTAATGAACCAAATTTGCATGAGCTATACTCCAAACTAATTCATACTGGTCTTGCATATAGATTTATCTTGTATATGGCCCTATGTCCAATAAATTATGATGTAAACAAATAGAGAAAGCTACTTGCCTTAGATGAAGAGCAAGGTAAGGACCATTGTTCTGCCTCATTCTAGAAACTAGAACGTTTCCCAGTTCCTCTATTGGAGCTGAGTATTTCAGCGCCCTGTAATTTACTCGGCAACGAAGTTTTTGTACAGAATCAGGAAGGTCATTGTTGGCGAGCCGGGAATCAGTGTGAGTTAAGTACATTACGATATGCTGTTTCAACAACGGAAGGACCTCTTTCTTGTAGTAACCAACCTGTTACAAGGGGATAAATATTATTGACCGAGAGAGTCTTCTTCAAAACAATTTTATGCAATTACTAGTGAACCAAATATCCAGAAATCAATCTTGACCTTAGACCACGATATGGGTGTCTTAACAAAGGGATCGATTCCGGCTAATTCTGATGGCAGCGTCTCAACTATGTGAATATCATCTTTCAATTCCTCAATGAAGTGTTGCCAATCAAATAGATCCTTAAAGCCACTGCAAACAAGGTGAAATAAGGAACAAAGTTCACCAGTAAATACTATGATAGTGCTTTAACTATTTCTCTTTAGTATAATAAAAACGATACAATCTGCTAATTACGTAAACTTCTTTAATAAGGAGAACTCTGAAGATTAATTAACAAGTTAACTGCTTCTGTAAGGACGAGAGAATAATAAAACGCTTTTAAATAAAGTTAAGAACTAACCTGTCATCTGCCCAATATGAGCTGTGGTCAAGTGAAGGAAGAACTAGAGTTGCCTTCATAATTTTAGCCACTGCAACCATATCACATATCTGCATTCTAAAATGGTTAAACGCATCAGCCTATAACTTATAAACAGAAGATAACTTCAGAAACATTGAGAAAACACAAAAGCCTGACCCCAAATCTCATTTGGTTCAGTCCTCCATTAGCATTTATGAGAAGGTAGCCGTTCGTATTAGCAGCTAACTCTGCACACAACATATATTCATATGATAAGACCTTCAAGCCAAGAACAAGAATTGCAAAACAAAACAAAAAGATGCTACTAACAGGACAAATATTTTCCAAGGGCATACTTTTGCGAGTCCTTAAACTGTCAATGCACTGCGAGAAATTTCCACTCTCAGGTTTTGCCCAAACACCTGAATGCTGAATGAAGAAAAGAGCAATACCAAGATTTCAAGATTCACGATGCAATAAATATAATCAACTCAAAGCTTGTTCCTAAAGTAGCAGTGGAAGAGAATCTGGCACTCGGAGCTAATAAGACTTACTTCAACCACACTGCTTTGGTCACCCACCACGCCTGAAGCAACCATAACCAAAGTTGGATCAACATCATTTCCTCCATCTTTATAGATATAATCATGGGAGCTATGATCTAGAAGATTTACTCGAGGGATTGAGTTGGATAAACCCTAGAAGAAATTATCAAACTTATGTCAAATAACCCACAAATTTTCGACACTAATAGCATCATAAATGTGAGGATCTTAATCAAGCACAAAACCCAATTTACCAAAGTTATATCAGATGTTTAATCTCCTTAACCAATAAACAAGCCACAGGTTTTTCAACCAGATTAACACTTGAATTAATCAAGTATTCAATTTGGGGGAACATCAAATGCACAAAATCAGTTTTGAGAAGGAACCTGATCCGAAGCTGCACTATCAATGGCAGATCCAAACCAACCAGTTGCACAAATCTTCAAAACGCCCATAAATAAACACACACCACAAAAGACAAAGAACATCCAATGCCCAAGTTTCTTCTTCTCTCTCAAGCTAAATTCCGAAACCACCGATCCCATCGGTTTCCTCAGCAAACCTTTCACAACTCTCTCCCTCAACTGACCATACGTCTGATGCTTTCTATTGATCGCAGACTCAAACGCAGAACTCGGATCTAAACCCGAACCAGAAGCGATCTCTGATCTAGGTGAGTTTAACTGTAGATCGATCTCGTGGTGAACTCTCAAGGTGGAGTGATTCGTGGTGGTGCTCGAGCCGGTGTTATTATCGCCGCCGCTGATTCCGACGTGAGTGTTGTTGCTGCTGCTGCCTCCGGAGCCGCCGCGTTTGAAAGATTGAGCACGGCGAGTCATGGGACCGGAGAATCGTGGACTATTGACATGTTGAGGGACGCCATCGCCACCGTCGTGGTGGTGGAGGTGGTGGCCCATTTCAAGCTCTTCTTCGATTGTTGCTATCTTTTTATGACAAGGGAGAAGAAGAAAAGCTTTACGCTTATCCTCAACAATTTCCTCAATTTTTGATTATCGATTACTTTTCTCTTTTCACGCAATTTTCACAGATTCAAGTGGGAACTGAGATTTGAGAGAGAATTCTTTTTTGCGTTTCGTTAGTGTTACTACTATTTTATTATTAAATATTTTTATAATTACATAGAGAGACCTTTGACTGGAGAACAAAGAAAAGAAATGAAGAAGCAAATACGAGTTGCCAAGCTGTGACCAAGAAGAAAAAAAACGAGTATCGGCTGCTGCCAAGCTGTATTTTTTTGGGGGTTCATTAACCCAAAGATCAAGATACATTCATTATTCCATGATATAACATAGCTTAAATGTCTCAGAACATTAGCACTTCTTAATACTTGTCGAGGAGAGGACTGATTGGGCATCAAGAGGTTTGTAAAAAACTGTTGAATTCTCAAAGAACGTAATTTTCTCTAGTCTTTTAAGTTGCTTTACTGCCATTTATAGACCTCTAGCTTCTACGGGAGTATTTGCTGAGAAAAAGATATCCAAAAGCCGTTTACAATGCAGTAGTATTTTAGAATAGTTTCTTCTTCAAGTCATCAAGTGTCGTGATGGTTTTAGTATTTGTTACACTATTCTGATGAAAAGTGTCATTCAAAAGCCCAGTTTGCTGGTTTTCAATTTGTTAGGAAACAAAATTAGAGCTTGGGTTAAGTGGCAATACTTGAGACGAAGATTGTGTCGGTGGGGAACTGGTCGGAGATGAAGGCATCCGATGGTGAGAATCTGAGCTGGGGTTATCTGCGACGGCGTTTTCAACGAAGGGAGCATATTTTCATGAATCGGCTAATTAGTAACGGGAGATAGATCAATTATAAGAGTCCGCGAGCGATCGAAATCAAGCCGGCGATAAAAAAAACTTTGCTCATCAAATCGGACATGTCTAGATACATAGAGACGAGTTGTGGGAATGTGATAACATAGATATGCACTCTGGGTCGTGGAGTATTCACAGAAGATTACATTGCATCGATCGATTCTCTAATTTGTGGCGATTGTACGATGGAAGCCAGGAAAAGCAGACACATCCAAATTATTTTAAGTTTGGCATAATTGGGCGATTCTTTAAATAGTTTCTGATATGGGAAAGAGAGGATTGGCGTTGGAAGACGATTGATCAGATATACTACTGCAGCAAAAATAAAGGGCCAAACATATATTGGGACGGATGCACGAGAGAGTAATGTAAGCACGGTCTTAACAATGTGATGGTATTTCCTTTCGGAGATGCCATTATGCTCTAGTGTGTGCGGAGGAGACGTGAGATGAGAGATTCTCATTGCTGCAAAGTATTCTCTTAAAGCCACAAACTCTCCTATATTGTCTGAATAAAAGGTATCAATTTGTGTTTGGAAATGATTTTTTAAGGTTTGAAATGTGTTTTCGACTTGGGATTTCTGTTTAAGAGGATAAAGGCAAGTATAACGGGTGAAGTGATCTATGATAATAATATAATATTTATATTTTTCGATAGAAAGAATAGGATAGTTCCATACATCAGAATATAGGTACTCAAGGGGTCTTGTTGAAACAATTGTGGATGTAAGAAAAGATAGTTTATGACTTCTTTGATTAAGCAGTCGGTGCAAGACAAATGTTTATGAGTTGGTCTTATAACAGAAAGAGAAAAGCTGGAGACAATGTTATTGAGGATGGAGGAAGACGGGTGACCCAATCTAGAGTGCCATGAAGAGAGAGTTGTCGTGGAGGAAGCCGAAGTGGAGAGCGTGTGAGGTTGTGGAGTCGCCATAGGCCACTCTTATAACCCATTTCTAGTTTTGACGCAGATTAACCGGACCCCTATGCTCAGATCCTTCACCTGAAAAGAAGCTGTGAAAAATTTTCACAGAGACTTTGTTAACATTGCAAAGGCGATAAACAGAGATGAGGTTCTTGTGAATATCAGGTATACAAAGTACTTTGTTTAATGTTAAATCACAAGTAAGAGTAAGAAGAGCTGTAGAACCAGTTTGTGTGATGGGAATTGTAGATTTGTCTGCAATCATCACATCGTCCCCATCATAATGTGGTTGATGAAGAGATAGGTTATTGAGGTCTGAAGTGATGTGGTGAGTAGCTCCACTGTCCAATAACCAATTGTTTGTTGTGTACTGAGTGCCCATTGCAAGGTTAGCTCTTGGATTCCACGGTGTGAATGGATTTGCTGGCTGCTGATTTGTGTTGCTTGGAACATAGAGTTTGGAACACCTCTTGGCACTATGACCATGAACCCCACAGATCTGACATCGTCCAAAATATGGTTTTGGGCCTCTCAGTTCTGTATTTTGTTAAAGAGGATTTCAGTTTGACTGATTCAACTGTTGTTGCTATTGATTATTATGGTTCCTCTGGCGATTCTGATTGCAATAATTGTTGTTATGGTTATTGCTTTGCAATGTTGCACAGCGGAGACCGGTGTATGGGAAACAATGGCTTCATGTGCAGACATGAGCTTAGCCTCCTGATTGAGTAATCTCTCATATAGCTTAGTAATGGAAGGAGGAGAATCTCTGCCTTCAATTTGATCAATGACAGATTTATAATCTTCAGAAAGACCTTCAAGAATGACATCTATCTGATCTTCAAAATCAACTCTTTTACCTAGTATTGCGAGCTGATCCAGACGAGTTATGATGCCTTGAAGGTACTCGTCAATTGTCTTGCTTTCCTTCTTTCAACTTTTCAGTTGTGTTTTGAGTTGTTTGATGTGACCACGGTTGGGTTTTGCATATGTAGCGATAAGAGTAGTCCATATCTTCGACGATGTTGTGGCACAAGCCACAAGTGGCTGTAGAGTGTGTGATATGGCACCAATAAGGGCGTTGTAGATAAGTTTGTCTTGGCGCTTCCAGAGTGTGAACACCGGGTTGACAGAGATCTGATCACCGGTGGTGAGTGTGGCAATATGATTGATGATGAATCCATCAAGATGACCTGCTACGTCATAGCCATTGAGTAAAGCATGGACTTAGAGGCTTCACATAAGGTATTTAGTCGCATTCAGCTTTGTAACATGTGACATGTTGATTGTAAGAAGTGACTGGGGTAGGGCATTGATTGTTTCAGTAACTGTTGCTGGAGAGGTATTGTCGGTAAAATTCATGATGAGTTTTGATTTGAACAAAGAAAAATATGGAATTTTTTTGGGTTTCTTTAGATGTTTATGTGATCGTAGGCTCTTGATACCATGTAAAAATCTATATTATTATTTGTGAAGTGAGAAACGCACCACAGCTCCTCTCAGAGGGGTTAGCGCCTTCTGTCCTTAGTGGTAATTTTCGGATTTAAGTCGATTGGTTTGGTTTGGTTCTCATTTAAAAATCGATTATAGTAATCTAAACTTTAAACCGGTTCTCATATGATTTTTTGTTGGGCTTTTTGAAAATGATATCCAATGGACCATTTGAAAAGGTTGGCTGCCTCTCGAAATCATATTACAAAACGAAAACCCTAAAATTTTGATAGCTATATATACTCACGTATATCTCATTCATCTAAACAACTACGTAGGTTTATTTGTTGATTGTTGACGTGTAGGTCATAGTTTAGGGTTTAGTTTTTGTTTGGTGCATTCTGTTTTGTTTTTTACGTTCTGATTTTTTCTTCTTGGTTTTTTGTTGTTCCGCAGGTAGCTTGCAAGAGAGGATAGTTGATTAGGTTTCATCATTTCGTTTTGGTGATAGAGCTTCGAGGCTTATATCTTCTGGTGGTCGTGAGTTCAGTTTGCATAAAAGGTATTGCTTCTTAAACTTTTTACCATTTCGATTCATCCTATGCTGATTACAACTAATGCTTTGTTATAAAATTTTGATTTGGTTTTTTTATTGTGTTGTTTTCCTGATGAAGCTGTTTATTGCTTTGTCTTTTTTGTTTGTTTATATATATCTATTTTTGCTCTACTATATTGGTTTCTTTGTGTATCTAAATTTTATTTCTTTTATACAGTAAGCATACTCAGATGACTATCTTGCCTTTCCATCTACCGAAGAACCATGATAGCATTTTCTCGGGCGACTTTACACCACCTGATCCCGGATATTATTTTCAAACGTCTTAGTTTCAGGGTTGGATGGAATACAACAAACACCATCCTGAGTCGAGACATCTTTTGTATACTGAATTCCTGATTTGGTTTGTTTTGCATAAGAACATCAGAAAATGGCTACCGCGGCGTCGTTTTAGGTCTAGGAGAAATGGCGTAGGACTTCCCTGTGTGAAGCCAGAAAGTGGTGAGCTCTATTACCTTGGGATGTTGTTAGCTGTTGTCAGAGGGGCGACGTGTTTTTAAGACATCAAAATGATTAATGGTGTTTTATATACATCGTTTGCTGGGGCCATTGGAGTCTGTTATGATTTGGGATTAGTCGAGCGACCTCTTCTTACAAAATAACAAATATTATGGTGTTAGGTTTTGTGTTTACGTATTTTTATTATGTCGTCTGTGGTTGGAGTTTTTTTTATTTTGATATCTAATAAATATGATTTTAATTTACTGTCTTATCATGTATGTCATTGTCGATAATCAGTTTTTCCGTATAATTTATACAGTGTGGTTATGTGTTGTTTTCGGCTTATATGATTGTGTTTGGTTGAAGAAGATGAGACTCATCGTATTAGCTTGGTATATTTTTAGGCGCAAGATTTATGAGAGTGTAAAAATATGATCTTAAGGACGTATAAATGTTAACATGGATTCTCGCATGCAAATTTTTGATTTGGATTAAGATTTTGTGGTATTTGATTCTGGTATCTGGAGTTTTGGCTTCGATATAAGCTTCATGATATTTGTAACATAACTTCGAGGATATTTGTATCATGCAAGATTTCGAGAATATGATGTGGCATGTGTTATATATATTATTATTAAGATTTGTTTCAATCTTTAGTTTTATTTTATGGGTATATGTGTTATCGTGAGGACGTTTAAATGCTAACGGTAGATATGGCGTATGGAAATTTGGATTCGATATATGTCTAAGACTTTTATTATGTGGATGATATTTGTGATACCTATTCGAGAATATATTGTATCATGCGAGTATATTCTGTAACATGTGTTATATGTATATATATTAAGATTTGTTCAGACTTTATCCTTATCGAAATTGTTACTTTATAAGTTTTATCCTTATCGGACTTTCTCTATAAATGTTATATATTGATACTAAGGATATTGGTCTTATATTTAATGTATCGGGAAATATACTATACCTTATAATGTCGGTTATAATTAATGGCTAATATTTAAATCCAACAAAAATGTTAGGATAATATCGTAGATGTGTAGAACATTGACAAATATCCTGTATCGTGCCTTATAGATTTATTATTTTTTTAAAAATATAATATTGTATATCTATATTCGAGATATATATTGTATATTTACAATGTTTTGGAAAATATACTATTATTCTTAACGTCGGTCATAATTAGTTACTTAATTTTTTGGTAATTATTTGCTATGCAATATTTTGTGATAATGGCATAATTGTTTGCCATCGTTGGCCTTTAGATATATATATATATATATATATATATATTAGGATATATATATATATATCTTGCAACTCTAGCTATAATTTACCAAGAAACGCGATCAAAAAATTTTACTTTTATTTTCAGAGCTTACAGAAGTCCTTGGTTATTAGTTTGATATTTACAAAGAGATTTTACATTGTTCGGGTTGAATAATGTCTATTTTCAAGAGAAAGTCTGGTTCTTTGGTTAATATAAAGGATTTGACTCCACACACTGATCGCTATAAGATAAAGCTTTGTGTACTCAAGCTTTGGGTTAGAGTTGGGCAGATGATGGATGTCGTGTTCGTTGATGCATATGTGAGTTTTTTTACGATTTTCCTGATCAAATTATTGTCATTTCATTGTGTTGCAATTTCTTAAATATATGTTCGATTAACACTCCTAAATAATTATCAAGGGTGAGCGCGTACATGCTACTCTTGATAAGAAGTGCGTAAAGAAATTTCAGGATAAGCTGGTTTGTGGTAGTGTATACATACATTCAAGGTCGTTGAGTACAAGAGCGACTATCGGACAAGTCGTCATCCTTATAAATTTTATTTTTATCACACCACAGAATTGAGCGATTGTCATGATTTTCTGAAAACCATTCCCGAGAAATATTTTAGGACGTTCAGTGAGATTTTGTCTACCGATTTGGATAAGTCATACTTGATTGGTAAGTATTTGAAAGCAGTTATTATGTTAGTTATGTGTCCTTATGATTGCTAAGTTCAAGTTTATATTTGTAGATGTCATAGGTCAGGTCGTTAGTTTGGAGGCCGTTGATCAGGTTATGGCCCATGGGAAAATCAGCATGAGGCTTAAACTTACTCTTCGTGATACGAGGTATGGTAATTTGATTTGTTTGTGTTTTTTCAATTCTTATTTATACGTGGTTGTTTTCATGATGTGGCTGTAGTGATCTTCGTTCGTTGTGCACTTTATAGGATGATTATGCTACGGCGATGGCTGATTATGTAGTTGCACATGCTGGTACCGTTGTGTGTGTCATTAGACTTGCATGCATTAGAGAATACAGAGGTCTGTCTAACATAATCTTTCCTGCGTACCCGAATATGTAATATCCTTTGTGATGAGTTTATTGAATTCTTTTTAATAAATGTAGGTAAAATTAGTATACCCAACTCTTATAGCTCGACTGATATTTTGTTTAATCCGAACACGGCTCTTGCGAAGAGTTTCATTAATGGGTATGTTTATTTTAATTGTTATGTTATTGTAGTGTATTCTTTATATCCTGTAATTTTAGATTGCATGTATCTAATAATTTTATGTGTTATTTTAGGTGGTCTGATGATAAATTTAGTCTGGAGTCTTCTAATGATTTTGAGTCCACGGAAATCCTTCCGCCTTTGTATGATGATTTATTCGTTAAGACTGCCTGGAAGTCTTTGAGAGCTGTACATCAATCAACTGAGGTGGTGTTTGATATATCATTATTTGGGGTTTTGTTTGTCGCTGGTCGATTTATTTTGGTTATCGTTCATATGTTGGTGTAGGTTGGGAAGTGTATTGTTATGGTCAGGATCGTCTCTATTGGTAACAATGGCAAGTGGTATTATATTGCTTGTAAGAAGTGCAATAAGAAGGTTTTTCCTTACCCTGATAAGGTGGATGGTCAGGGATTGCCATTATGGAAGTGTAATGAGTGTGATATAGATGTTTCTTCAGTTGTTGCAAGGTATTTTAGATGAACAATTGTCTTTTCGTTTTGTATCATTTGTATTTGTGTAAATGTTCTAATCTTATTCGTTTAATCTTATATACTTAGTTATTTTTTGGTTCTCGATGTTGCCGATTCGGAGGGAACTCCATCGAAGGTTTCTTTCTTTGATAAGATGGCGGCTAGATTTTTTGATAAGATCAGAGGAGCTATACGAGGAGGTCGATGATGTAAGAATTAATTTAAAGGTGCTTTGTTTGTGGTTTATATATATTTTTATGTTTTATGGTCTCAAATTTTTCTGTATTGTTAGGGGGACGACCTGTAGATGCCATTTGCTATTAGGAATTTGATTGGCAAGGATATGTTTTTCAAGATTTCTGTAACTGAAAAACATATTGCTATGAAATCCTCTATTTATGTGGTTGAGAGATTCTCAAGTGACGATAACTTAATTTTGAAGTTTGATGAGGCATTTCATGGAAGGGTGAGTTTTAGCAATGTTCGTCGGAGTATTACATTTATATATTAACTGGTTCATTAATTTACATATATGAATGTTGTAGGCTCCGATGGTTTGCTCTGGTGCAACAGAGGCTTCGAGTGATTCTTTGTTGTCTACACCTGATGTCTCTCTCAAGCGAAGCTTGGCTGATACTGGAAGTGCGGTTAAGAGTAGCTCGGCGAAGAGAATGGATAATAAATGATGCTTTGATTAATATACGAGCTTTTGTTTTTCGTTTTGGTTTTTAAAGTATTGGGTGATTTTGTTGGGGGTTGATTTTCCATCTTCGTGGATTTTTTATGACTTTGCAGATCGGAATAAGTATGATTTTTATATTATGGTTATCGTTTGATGGTTTATTATCTATTTAAATTATTCATATGATTTATACGGTAAGAGTTACAAGGACTATAGATTATGATTAACATTAAAATATTAGCAACTTTGAGTTATTTAGCATTGTATCATATGCTATTTAGAATATATCATATGCTAATATATTATTATATTGTTTTGATGTATAAAGGAATTCGTTCGTATAGAGTTTTATAAAATCATTGTACACTATGTAATTGGTTAGTTATTGTTAATATCTGATAAGTTTTCCTCTGAACTTTATTTGGTTAGGTGACCTTTCGTTTTCTGCGAATTTGTTTTCCTGCTAACCCATAAGTCAGTCTACATAATCTTTCGACTTCCTCTCTGTTTTTTTTCTTTATATTAGAATCTCTTAATTTTATATTTCATCCCATTCTCTCCAATACAACCTTTCGACATGGATGTTGTACCTTCCTTCACAGGACAGTTGTTCAGATATGTCGAAGCGATCCTCAGCGCTACTGGTTGGGATAATCTTCCCGTTTTGTATCCTGGTGCGGGAATTTGGGTTGACAAAACCACTGTTACGTGGTTCAAGTTCAATCATTTTGTCTTTGTCGCGATCGAAGAGATCTTTTAATGCAACTGGGACTATGGGTGGCCAACGTACCGCTTGGTTCCCATCCATTATAAGATACGATGGTTTTTCCTCCTTGCGGTAAGCGCCGATATTTGATATAAGGATTCACTTCTCTTCTTAATTCTTATATCTTCTCTTCTTTTTTTTATTTGTAGCGTAAATACACATGGGACCGTAGACATACTTTAACGGTTTGGATGAAGTTTAATCTGTGTGCTAGAACGTTATTCAGAGACCAGATGGGTGCGTTGAAGAGGATATGGGCGTGTGGTGGTGTTAAGCCCGAATGGATTAGTAGGATAGTGTGGAATAATTTGGTCGATATGTTTGAGGAGTTTGGCCCAGACGATGTCGGTTTTATGGAGTGAATTCCATTGTTGAACTTTTGTACTGTCGTTTTCTCTGTGAACTTCTATGTAATGGTGTTTTGTTTATCTATTATCATCTTTTCGTTTGACTTTTGATTTCACTTGATTATAGCATATCCATGAAGTCCATTTATTATATTAATATGTTCTTAAATTGGTTCGAAGTATAATGGAATTCCTTCGTATATAGTTATATAAGTTGTTGTTCACTATATAATTGGTTAATTATAAATTCATTATTTTGTATTATGCAGAAAAGTACCGGATAATTTAATTTAAGTTTCGGTTAATTATACATTAGCCTGTTTAATGCAGATAAGTACCAGCATATTTAATATAGTTTAAGTCTAGATAAGTGCGAGCATATCTAAAACATATGGAAGATTTACTTTTTTATTTATTTGTTTACTAAAACAAAATATGTAAAATAAATTCGATATAAATATATATATAGAGAAAGGTTGAAAGAAGGGGTATATTGTTCTTTGCTCTCAAATCATGGCTTTTTTCGGTGTTGCAGATCTCGAAACCTTGAACTCTGTGACTGATATTAGGGTTAAAGTTCTTCGTATCTTCACAACTTTTTATGAAGGTGAAAGTGTGTGTAATATGATATTAGTTGATGGTAAGGTATGATAGCTTTGTATATTTTTATTTTGTCTATTTTGATGGTTTTGTTGTCTATATATGATCAGTTTTTGTTCAACCCTTATTTTGTTAGGGTGACAGAATCCATGCATTGTTGGACCAAGTTTTTAAAGAATTGTTTGTTGCAAATATCGTAGAAGGTGATTGGATTGTTCCGATGGATTTTGACCTTGTGTCGGTTTCTGGTGATCTGTTATACACTTCTCATTCGTTTAGGATTGAGTGTAGAAAGAGAACCGTGTTTGTTAAGCAGTCTTCGGGAAATAATTCCTATTATTTCTCATGTGTTGCCTTGGAATCGATCATTGGTGGTCTACATGAATCAAAAGTCTGCATTGGTAAGACATTATTTATCTTTGTAGGTCCTCTTTTATGTTTTGATCAAAAGCTGTGGATGATTGCCTTTTTTGCATATTTTATTCTGCATCCATAATACAATATTGTCCTTTTTATAGATGTAATGGGCAAATTGCAAGTGTTGGGAGCCATGTTGATAGTCTCACGGATCATCGAAACAGATTCAGTGATATATATCTAGAACTTCAGAATAAAGGTTTTATTTTAGATATAGTTGGTTATAGTTTTAATTAATTATATAATTTTATTTTGTGGTTTGCATGTCTTACATTATATATAGTATTTTGTAGGGGTGTACGTTTACCAGTGTTGTTGAGGGGCGATCTATCTGCTAACTTTCTAGCGAGTTTGAGTAAATGCATTCATAATGTTATTATATGTGTTGTTCGGTTAGTGAGGATTGAACGATATAATGGTGGTCTCATAGTTTCGACAATTCGTGATGTTTCGCAAATTTATTTGGAGCCTCATTGTCAAGAAGCAGATGATCTTCGTAATTCCATCATTGCAAATGGGGACCTATAGTTGTGATGTGTTCGTTTTGTTAAGTATTTGGGCTTTTTCTTATGTATCAAGTATTTGCATTTTTTTGGTTTGTGGTACATGTGTGAATGCATACATAAATTGTGCCACATCAACTGACTTGGAGTTATATTTAGAGGTTAAATCGTCAGCTTTGAAAACTCACTTTCGAGAAAACATTTTATGATTTTTGTAATTTAATGATTTCTAAGACTTCCAATATCGTGGAATTATCTACTAAATATATGAGTATTATTTATATATATTTGTCAAACGTAATTGTTTACACTTTCTTACGAGCATAATTTTAGAAAATTTAAGCCATTGATAGTTGATTTGACATTAATATTGATGTTTATATTGAGACAAATATAATTATTGTTCTGTCTTTTTTTTGGGGAATCGACATTGGTTAAGAGGCTTAGGAAATAAATCTAGCCTGTAATTACTGAGCATGTCGCTCATCCTTCAGACATGTTTTGTTTGTATTTTGGGTACATTAACTGGTTGTTATTCTAGAATCATTGTTCTTATAGTTTATAATATTGTCGTCCGTAGATTGTTTCTTTATGTTCTTAACTAAATATATATATTCCGTATGAATATTGTGGTGCTTACTGAAAAATGGGCCGTACAAGCTTACCATATTTATATTTTGTGATAAATAATTTAAGATTTATAATGTTTACTACTCTATTTAAATTTAAATTTATCTTCGGAATAATTAATGTCGATGTTTTGTTGGTTAGCTTGAAACAAACAAAAAATGTTGCCATTAATTGGGATGGTCCTCCTGGACTATTTCTCAATTGCCGTCGATTTATTGATATTTGGACAAGGGAATTCGATGTTGGGACGTTAATAGGTAATTTCTTATTAAATTTCTTTATTTTCTCGGGTTATTTTGGTTCTAGAATTATAATAATTTCGTGTTTGTATGTGAATTTGATTTTCAGATGTCATGGGAACAGTTTTAAGGATGGGGGCGCTTTCGTGTATCAGTAGCGACGCATTTGAGGATGACTTGTGTCATGTTCGTTTCGAGCTTTGTGATTCCAGGTTATGCTATCTCACTATATTCTAAATTAATGCTTGATATCATTTTAGTTTTAGTTATTTCGTATTTAATTTGCTATTGTTTTGATATATTAGGAGGGAAGGGGTGATTGTGTGTATTGCAACGGGTGCTCTTGCTAGAGAAATCGTTCGTGCATATGAACGAAACAACCATGAGGCCGTTGTTTGTGTGCTTAGGTTCTGGCAGGTATCCGAAGGAGAAGGTACGAACTAATGTGTTATAATTAATATGTTATATTGTTTTTTAGAGAGTTTCTAGCTTATGATGTTTTATATTGTATTTTGAAATAGGTGTTGACGTGAAATCGGTTGTACTACGGTCTCATTGTCTGTGTTCTGAGTTCATGTTTGATCCTATTGACGATGATGTCCGAGAGTTTGGTGATATGTAAGTTTATGTTTTCTGTATTATAGTTTAATTTGATGCATAAACGGGTATCGTTATACTAATAATTTACTTAATGTCTTGCAGCCATAGGACTATTCGTGCGTAGTACTATTCGCCTCGATCGTTCATGGTTGGTTCTGTGCTCGATATGGCTGGATGCTGGCCTATTCTACAACTTCTATGTATTAAATTATTTATTTTGCGTACTGGTGTTATTGGCAAAACCATCCTGTTTCTTATGACTATGTTTTGGATTTGTGTTATTTTTTATTTTCTTCTTTACGATGGTTGTTATTTTCGTTCGGCTAATATGGTTGTAGAATTTTAAACTCTTAAATTAAGTATTGCGTAGTTGTATTTGTTTGTGTCTTTAGTTTGCTTACTTTTGCATATTAAATCGCGGTAAATAATCGATTTAGTCATTTAATGAACGGATGTGTGTAGCTCTTTGACATGAGTTATATTTCTTATCTAGATGTTATATGCTATGTGTATAGAATTATATTTAATAGTAAGATTGTGTTTGATTATTAGATTACTTTACAATTTGGAATTTTCGTATTTGTTTATGAATAATATTTTAGACTGTAGTTTATGAAAATATTTTTAGTTTGCTTATGATGATAATATTGCTACTATTGTGTAAATTCCAGTATCGTTATATGCAAATTTGCAATTTCTAAGAATCATTGTTGTAGAGCATATGTAAATAATGGGGAAACAGGGAATTTTTATTGTTAAACATTTGTAACTCTAATATATATTTTGATCGATAGTAAAATCATAAGGTTGATGATTTTTACATAATGGACATTTGTAGGCACCTTCTTATTTATTTGGAGTACTAAAAAAACCCTAGATTGACATGATTTCAAGGATATTATCGTTTTCAGTTCTGTTATTGAGGAGTGTAATGAATATGCACTAGCTGTTATTATTATATATTGTGGTCCATTTAGAAATTTTGGTTCTTTTTCTGAAGTGGATTTATCACTGTTTGGTTCGAATGAGATTAAATTAATTAACTATTCATTGTATTGGGCCCAGTTCGACTCAAGATGATCATAATAAAGACAAGAAATATGCAGCTGAAACGGTATCGATTTCTTATATGAGAAAATAAACTACTAGAAAATTGTTGGTGCCTGTTCAGATCTTCTATATGTTATTATCTAGGTTTCTTTTTATCCACCGGTCTTGCTCTTTTCTAATTCTTTTTTTTTGAAAGTATCTTCCCTACAATTTGCTATAGGTTCTCTTTCTGGTTTACGAATTGGATACATTGAAAAGTTAGTTTGTGTTAAAGTTCTCCGTTTTTGGAAGCAGATAAACTTCTTTGGGCGAACTTTGGAGCTGATACTTTGTGATGATCGGGTAATAATTTACATAATCTAATTGAAATTTTAATTCGCCTTACATAAATCATTACAATTTATGTAAAGCTTAAAATAAGCATCAATTGTGCATGAAACAAATAATAAAACTGTTATATTAATAACATAAATACAGTTATTCGAGAACTATATATGTATATATATACTTACATTAATTTTGTGTAATTTGTTTACAGAAATATTTTATTTTATTGTACCTAATATTAGTAATTATGACAACTTTTTCAGGAATAGATACATATATGGATATATAATATTTTTTATCTTATTCCAATATGCATCATTTACGCCTTTGCATTAATAGGTTCAATGAGAGTTCAAATTTTGAATTTGGGATGCATCGTTTCGATATCATCGTAAACCCTTATTCTTCAAACTCTATAAATAATACTTCATATATGAATAAGATGTTATCACCCGAAACCTGATACTTCTTTACCCTGTCTTTATAACCGTCAATTTTAGAATTTTGTTAAGGATGGATCTTTTGTTTCACAATATCAAGGATCTCAATCAGTGGAGATCTAACTGGCACATTCGTGTCATGATTTTTAAGTGTTGGGAATCCCATACTCAAGGTGAAACCAAAGTTTTAAACTTCATATTCGTCGATGAAGAGGTATATTTTATTTCATTCTTTTCGATATCTTAGTTTACTTTGGGTAGTTTACTTTGATTATATGTTTGTCTAATTTACCATTTATTAAAATTTGGTAGGGTGATAAAATTCATGCTATATGCGATGATCTCCGAAATCAGCCCTATTATAGAACGAAACTAATTGTTGGAAAATGGTTTAAGTTACATCATTTTACGGTCTTTGAAAGTGAGATAGTTAATTGTTTGGTCGATTGTAAGTGGAAAATTCGTTTACTAGATAACACTGACGCGAGGAAAGAGTATGATGTAACTGACGAACACTACATGAAATTCACAAGTTTCGATGATGTTATTAATGGAAGATTTAAACATGATGTACCAGTTCGTAAGTATTTTAGTTTTTGTTTCTAAGTTCGATATATTTGTGTACATAATGATGAGTTAACAGATTAAGTATTTTTGTCTTATTTTCAGATGTCTTAGGTCGGGTATCTATGCTTACGGATATTGTCAAAGTAAAAGATGTTGACTTTGGGCCTTTGTGTCCTGCCAACACATGCCAGCTCTCATTTGTTATCCAGAACACACAGTACGTTTGATTTAAAGTTAAATGAATATATATGGATGATATTATTTCGGTATTTATCCCAAAGCATCTAAAAGTACTCTATCTTTGTGAATATTTACATTTACTTATCACAGAGGGAAAAATTTAAGCTGTGTTGCTCATGGAAAACTCGCACTTGAAATTACTAAGAAGTGGTGGAACTTCAACTCGAATAACATGGTTTGTGTCCTAGGTGATTTTTGTGTGGTCAATGTTGGAGGTATGTTTATATATAAATTTTGATATCAATTTATATTTTTTAAACTGTATCATTTTATTTAGTGATTAATACATCTTTTTATATAGACCATGTTCAGCTGGTGGATGCTGGAGAAGTATCGAGGGTTTTGTATGATCCAGACATTTCCGAGGCTAGAAGGTTCAAGCGTGCATTGTAAGTAGAATAAAGCTTAAGCTGTGTTTTACCTTCATATTCATAATTCTCAAAACCAACTGTTTATATTGTTTTTATTCTTTCAGGAATGACAATGACGAAGACTCTGACTAAAATATTGTTTTATGTTTTTTAAAAATATTATGATGTGTTCAAATTTTAATTTTGGATTTATATTTTTGAAACAATTTTATATTTTCGGCGATGAGGACCATAATCTATTCAGTTTGGATCTTGCTATAGATTTAAAAGTTTTATGTTTGAGCTAAAGGAATATAATAAATTATTAAGAGAAAACTTGTAAATAGTTTAGTCAGACAATCACATAATCAGATACCTAAAAATAATGTACTTCTCTTAATTCGATTACACGATGATAAACAACAGATCCAAATAAAAAAAATTATGTAACAGAATCAATGAAATCCTACCTCTTCCATATCTATGCATCGTTTAAAGTTTTGATATCCGAAATTTAAAACTCAATCCTGGAAACTTTGAAGTGAAAACACTCTCAATGTTTCCATATACGACATAGAATCGAACGATTTTGTACCCAGTAACAATGACTGATATCTAGGACTTACTTGGTTTTATCTGAATAAAATCTATCGGAGATCTAATATTGTTTTTTTGGGTTTCCCAGTCGCTTTAGACGGAGTATGCTTAGGAAACCGAAGAGTTAGAAAATTGTCTTAGTTTATCGTCTGTTTTGGGCCAAGAGAGGAGTAATCACTGGCCCAAAAACATGATACATATAAACGAGAATAATTTGTTTCGACCCAGAAATTTAAAAATCAATTTCTTTGGAGAAATATATTATCATGTTATTCATTAGTTCGGTCATATTATCCTTGGTGCATATTACTTTATAAAACCTCTTGGTTTGTATGAACATGCTTAGAGTTTATTTAAAGTTAGTAGTGACTAGATTATCGTTATAAAAAATTCATAGTCGTAATATAATATATTAATATCATTCCTATTTTAATAGTTTACAAAATAAACCAAATATTCTATAATAATAAGCTTTACTTTTGACATCAGACACTAATGTTAAATTCTCGATATTCTTACTCTTTTTATAGAGTTTGATATATTATAGAAAATAACTGGATATTTTCCATATATTATGATACAGATATATATGAAATAAACAATATAGATATTATAATTTATAGTTATTATCCCGTGAATATTTGAAATATTTAAGAAACCCTAATTCATGTCTGCTATAAAAACACATCCTGGATTAATTGTTCTGCATGCATTCGGAAAACTAGCTTTCATTGGTCTCACGGAATGGTTCTTTATCTTTATTTTTCTCGGTGTTACGTACCTCGCAGGCATATGTTTTCTGAATATGGTAATCGATTACTGATTTGTAACTTTAATTCTGATAATCACATGCTCTTATTATTGTCCGAACATAATTAAAATTATTTTTTTGTTAAGAATTGTTGCCGGAGGGGACTTGCCACTGTTCTAAGAATAAATATCGAGAATATAATACGATCTACCAATTTATCCAGGGTAATGAAATATTTCTTACTGTAATATATTTCGAGTATATATAATACTTTTGCTAATGAAATATTTCTTACTGTATTATTTTCCGAGTATATATAATACATTTGCAATAGTATCTTATATGTAACTTTATTCTTTGATGAAAAATATAGTTACTGCTGGTGATGATGATTTCGACATGGATATATCCTCAGGGGCCTCATCCATAGATGATGTCAGTGATGATGATTATGATATGGATCAGGATTTTGAGTATGATGATGATGTGGACGATGACGAAGATGACGATGATGATTTGGAAGGTCTTGATGAAGAGGTAGTTACTGATGGGTGTCTTGATGACTCTGCTGACGAAAGCTCTGATAGCGATGATTATACTTCTGATTCTGATATCGACGAAGATACTGATTATGAACCAGATGTCAATACAAAAAAATTAAACACTGTTCGTCTTGCTTGCCCTGTAACCCCTATCAAGTCTGAGGGTCGGTTTCTTGAATATGGTAAAATTCTTGCTGACCCTATTCGCGATGCACCTGTTGAAAATGTTAGGCCTCGATTAGTTGTTTCCCTTTTACATCCTGGAACGTTTGAGCCTTCGATTACTGTAAAGATATTGCGTGTCTGGACACATGCTACACATCCGAGCGGTAAAAGAATGGAGGTTATTCTGAGTGGCGATAAGGTATTGTTCATAACTTTGTAATCTTTTTGTTTTCGTTTTTATCATATTTATGCTAATAAATAGTTGTAATTTGTTGATAGGGTGTTTGGATACAAGGCACGGTACCCGCTCTGCACTATAAACGTTTCTCTATACTCTTGAGGGAAGGCATGTGGGTTACTCTATGAAAATTTGTGGTAGTAGATGAAATTGGGAAATATCATGCTACCACTCATCTTAGTAGAATATTCTTTCTAGACACAACGATTGTCGATGAACAACGACAAACTTTGTGTGCTAGGAATTTTTTTTATTTTGTTGATTTTCGTATGATTTTAGATCGAGTTCAGAATGACGATTACTTTGTTGGTAAGTTTACATACATAAATTTTATTGTTTTTTTTTATTGCTTTGGTTATTAATTTGTAAAGTTTTGTTGCAGATATAATTGGTCGAGTTGTCAATGTTAAAGGATATAACACATGGGGTGGACATGTACCTGATATGAGTATCACTGGTGGAACTGTTACATTCGAGATGGAAAATACAGAGTTAGCTATTACTATTGGTATTTTGGTTATTTCTGTATAATTTTAAAACTCTTATTTGATTATAGTTTGTTTCGATTGTAGAAATGTTCGTTTGAAGTGTGAGTTCGTTGATGAGATAGCCGCCGATTTCTTTAAGGAATGGTTGGACTGTTGTGCTGGTGCTTTGTCTGTGTTATTCGATGGGGCGTTATCAGCGTTCATGCAGGTATAATGTTAACTTATTTTTAATGTTTCTCTATATCCATAATTATTTTTTCCCGAGAACAACATTATAGCTCAACAAATGTTTTAGGAGTTGTGACTATAAAAGCAGTTGGCCCTACGCAATTCTTATTGAACCCTTCTATTACAGAGGTCGAGGAATTCAGATAAAAGTGAGTATATCATATAACTTTATGTTGGTCCTCTAATTTTTATGATTTCTATAGCTTATATGTGGCTTACTGATGCTATGTTTATATAATATATTGATATATAGTTTGCTGAACAAGTAACAGATAAGATGGTGTTTGTCGTTGCATGAAGATCTCCGTCACATAGTGTTTTCGCGTAGAAAATAAAGTGATTCATTATTTAAAATACATTAATTAATAAGGTTTCTTATCTAGGTTTGGGTATATTTTATTTTTCAATATGTTATTATGCTTTAAGTTCTAAATTTTATAACTATGTTTCGCTATTCGTTCTTAATAAAGTAATGATCATTTTTACGTTTACACATCAACATCGTTTAAATACGAATGTTATAACATAATACACAAGTAGTACATGTTACAATAAAATTTCAAAATACATATCATTTATAAAAAGAATAACTATTATAAAAATATATTATCAGCTTAAGATAATTTACATGTTGTTAGATTAAATATAATAATCTTAAATTATGAATGTTGTATAAAATAATATGATTGATATATTTACAGAAACTAAATGAATATTGTAAACTTTGTCAATTGTATTCGGATAATGAGACGTTAGTAAATTAAAATTTTTTAGCTCAATAAACTATTATTTATCGAATAAATAAAATCAAAAATCTGGAGAACCATAACTTATAATTATCTTAAGTATCAAGTAAAACCATCGAGATAATAGAAAATCAAAAATCCAGTAAAACCCTAAACATAATATAGGTAGGTTTATCCTTTTTCTCTTAGGCGTCGAGAGCTTCTATTAATCCTACTGCAATGCATGCTTCCGCAAACGTTGGGTACGTAACACCGTCTACTGTTCTGATATCTTTGAAGCACGTTGGTCCTTATTCGTACCTGTAGCAGTGTTTTAAGGTAAAAAAGTTCACCACGTTCTTCAGGGACGTCTGGTAGTTATATATCATAGGGAACATTGTTTCTTCTGTCACGTTTTCGAGGGAGCCACTTTCTAATCCTTTGATGCCAAACCCACTTGGTTGGAAACTCTGTGTAGAGATAATGCATCGTTTCGTAATTCTCACGATTAGTGTCCATCCAGCCTTCGAGTTTTGTTTTAGCCATATTCGGCTGGGGTAGGTGGATTGGTAGAATTGTCATCATTCGATATACTCTGAGTTAGGGTTCTGCTTTCTGAAAGACGTGAAGTATTTAGTGGATTCTTATATAACCACATGATAGTTGGATTCCTTTATTTACGTTATTTGGGCTGGATACAGAAATCTCATAGATTTTTGGGCTTAATTTTACATAAATATTCGCTTTGGTTATATAAATGGTTGTTAGAGGAGTACAGTTTATTGTGATTTATCGGTAATATAAAGTTATATTTTAGCTGATACATCAGTATTCATAATGTTGTACATTTTTAAAGTTTATTATATTTTCCCAACATTTACCTCGGTTTTTGTAATTTATATACAATCGATGTTACGAACATAGTATATCTAAATAATAATATTCTAATAGTCGATATACTTGATGTCTATGCGAAAAACTGTTTCCCCTCTCTGCACTTATTTACTGATAAAGTGACTTGCCATAGTCCTCCGTCGCAGAATTACTTCGTTTTCTTGGAAATTTTTGAATCTAATAGTTGTTTTAAGATGCCGCGGTTCTTAAAAGTCTCTGAAATAGATCATCTGGTTGTCGATCCTGCTCTTGATGTTATGCTGCTCAAGAAATGGCATGAGAAAGATAGACATCACCGAAATAAACTAAAGCTGATCTTCGTTGATATTCATGTAAGTTTATTCATCAAATCTGTAATCAAATGTTGCTTCTTTTCATATCTCATACGATTTATACATGTCCTGTTTGAATCTTGCATGATTATGCAGGGGTCTAAGATACAGGCTTCCATTGGACATAAATACATCCATTTATTTGAACATGATCTTATAATATGTCATTGGAGTCTTTTGAGTGGTTTTGTAGTTAAGACTTCGAATGCTATAACTCGTGTAGTAAGGCATCCTTTTAAGGTGAAGTTCGTTACCAATACAACGTTTCTTACGGTCAGCGAGCGTATAAATTCTCTGTTTTTATCATTTGCTAATTTTGGAGATGTTCTTGGAGACCGTCTCGATGACACGTATAGTATCGGCAACTTCTTCGTTTATGAATAATATATCCGATTACCATAAAAGGTAAGAAAGAGTTACTGAAATTTGACTACCCAATTTCTACAGAATTGATAGGTGTTCTTGTGAATGTTGGTGAGCTCGAGATTTTTGATGAGACGAAGATACAAGAAGATTATGCTGTAATTCCTTTTGAGCTTCAAGATGTCAGGTAAATGAATTGAATATTCAGCATGAACAATAACAATGTATCTCATTGTTTGAACATTTTCTTGTGTAGGAAACACGTGATCGAGTGTTATGCGATGGGGAAATTGGCTGAAGACTTTGTATTGCAATGGAAACAAAGTCACAGTGTAGAAGTTATCTGTATCCTGAGGTGGTGGACTATCAATAAAAATTATGCTGGTATTGCCTTATTACATACAGTTGGTATTGTTCACTTATTACAATAGATTACTCTTTAATGAATTACTGTATTAAATCTTTGTAATAGGTACTTTTAATGTCATCGCAAGAAAGAAGTATTGTGAATTTATTTTCAATGCATACATTCCAGATGTTCATCGTTTTCATGATAGGTAATATTAATATATTCAGAAATTTTAATTAGATTATCTAATGTATCTTTAGTAATATAATAGATCTAATTGCAGGTTACAATGTGACGAAGAGGTTTCCACTGCAAGGTGTGTTTCGAGATATCCATCGACAGAGAATCTATGACTCGTGGGAAAGAATGGTTTTACTTTATATGTTAGTTTGAGTGTCTTTTTCTTGGTGGATTTATTATGTTTCTTTTGCTTGCTTCTACATTTGAACAAAATAATTGGTAATGGTAATGTCAATTCCTAAAAATTACTTTTAGATTTTAATGCATGAAACAAGTTATTAGCTGATTTATTAATTTTGTACTTGATTTAGTTGGAAATAAGCAGCATAGTGGTTACGCTTTGGACCAACTAAAATTCGTAACAATTAAATCAGCCCAGTAATAAAAAAGCCTTTCGGTAGGCCTGGTGACAAAGAATTTTCAAGTTCTAAAAATCAATATGAAACATTACTATTCTAATTTCTGAATTTTAATGGCTAAAATCTGTCTTGAATAATGGGAACTGTCACGAATAACAAAAACTCAGAACCGTTTGATTCATTTCATTTATTCTATACATGCACAATGATTCGAATTTTGACAATGTAACTTCTCGATATCCGACTTATTTTCGAGACTCTACTATAAAGAAGCAATCGGCGCAGTCAGTTCTTAGCATAACAGACTAAAATATTTCCGATATATAGAGAGAAAAAGATATCTTTAATCAAATTTAGACTGTTTTCTGAAATCTTATAATGACTGGTGTCTGTAGATTTAGTGAGTTAGGTTCCTCAAAAACTGATTGGACAATAAGAGTAATGGTTTATAAAAGATGGGTTGAATTAACACCAGATGGTGGCGATGTTCTTCATATAATTTTTCCTTGATGACCAGGTAATTCTTCTTGCTAGATTTTCACTTGCTTTTGTTTACTTCAATTTGGATTTTTTATTTGTAAAAAAAAAATGTATATGTTATAGGGTTCGAAAATTCAAGCAACAGTAGGGAGTGAAGAAATGATTTCTTTTTTTATTAAGAGGCTCCATGAGGGGGGCATATGGAAAATAATACAAAATTTCAATGTAGTATCCACGAGATCGGTGAGACAAATGACAAAGAATTGTTTGAAGATTGAGTTTCAATCTAACACTCTAATCTTGGAAGATTCACAACTGGAAATTTCTACAATGGAGACTATCCACATATGTAGATTCTTAGTTACAAGAATCTCTATCTTGGCAACTTTCAACAAAATTACCCTGTTGGTGAGTCTTCCTCAATATTACTCATTATAATTTTAGATCGATAATTCCATTTTATAGATGTTTTTCTTCTGAAATAATACTTACAGATTTAGTTGGTGCTGTTGAATCGGTTGGCAAACTTGAGTTGGTTAGAGATCGTTCGTTTGAAGTTTTTGAGTCAAAAATGACATTAAGAATTGAGTTTACATTGATAGATGAAACGTAAGTGTTTATTTATATTTAATAATAAATCTACTTAGTTTTATTGTATGGAACAACTCAATCTAATATTGTTTTAGTGAACGAATGATAACATGTTATGCACATGGAAAATTGGCTATTGAGTTCAACGACAGATGGTATTGTTGTAATGAACAGCAGCTGGTTATTTGCGTTCTAAGTGACTGGCGAGTCGTTATACGTAATGGTACCAATCATCTCTAACTATCTCAAGTTTATTTATTTAATACTTTAGAAAATCGTGATCTTTAATGATCTCTAACCATATCAAAACTTTTTTGTAGAGGATTATCACATTTCTGATCAAGCCGGCATCTCAAGGGTTTTGTTCAACCCTGATCTTCAAGAGGCACTTGAGTTACGGGATATGTTATAAGATAACTATATTTTAGAAATTAATATTATTTACAATGTACGATAATGATCAACTGTTGTCGTAACTAATCTGTTTTGTATATGCTTGAATAGGATTGGAGATAGTGAAGATGATGCAGACGAAGAAGAAAATCATTTGGATATCGATTAGTAGGGATTTGATTTGTGCAATTCTTATAATATCATTTGTCTTAATTTCTTTCTTATGTTTAAAGTGAATAGTGCCTCTTTAAAAACATATGATGACATGAAATATGCTATTTATATAATCACTAATAGCTAATTTTCCTTTTTAAATGTGTTGATAAACTAACTAAATAAATGTTCATTGCCCGCGTCATGCGCAGACCACCACCTAGTATACATTGAATATATGTTCTATACACTACAAGGAAACCAATTATATACAAGAGGTTGCTAGGGTAAATAAAGGTGATTAATGAAAATATACACTTGATTCTATGATTGAATCAATCATTGATATATTTGTATCATTAATATCACGTAGTGTACGAAAGAGACGATATCAAGATTTCACAGAATAGTTCACATCTCTAGTATATATCCAAAAAATAGAATATGGTATTACATGTAATATAAGGGTTAAATCATCAGAATAAGGTGTAAAAATCCTCCTCATTGATAAGTTTTTCTATAAGTGATTGTTCTAGCTACTTGTTCCTAAAAAAACATATCATTTATGTGCATGAATGGCACGAGATTAGATCATATTCCTCTTATTGGTCTAGGGGAATTAGATGGCAACCAATGATCTTTCCACACATTGGGTTGATTTACGGGAATCAAATATGGAGACACACTTGAGACACAAATCTCTCCCCTTTTAAGTTGAGATCTGTTTATTCTCTATTGCATAGTGTTCTATTCCGACATTGATAACTCGACAAACGCGTTTATGTTAGATTTTGCCATATAAGTAAAATTGTTAGTTGGAGGCAAAGGTGGTACGCACAAACCTAAACTTTTCTTCAAGATCTCTTCAATGTCTAATCCTTGCAATGTAAACACATCTTTAGTCTCTCGCCTAACGAATGAGAGAAGATCACCAGAGACCGCGTAAAGAGAACCGAATTATGAAAAGGGATAGCAAAATCCGTAATTATTTGTGATACCCTTTCCCATGTATGAATACTCAAAGTCTCTTTCATTTGCATCAAACTGAAAGGGTTCCTCAAGGGAAGGTGTATCAATATTGACATCAAACATTATTAATCAACTGGCACACTCTGCATAGTGACAACTTTCAAATATTTTCGTCCCGATAAGATGTCTCTCATTGTCTTCTTGAATTTTTGCTGTTGGAACTTAAATTTTAACAATTATGGATTTTTTAAATTCTTTGTAATAAACACTAAGTTAATATAATTATTTGTCAAAATCAAAGTTAATTTGAACTGAATAAGAAACCAGTGGTCAAAATAGACATGTAATTAAGATTAAAAGTTAAGATATACATTTTGTCATAAGGATTATTATGTAAAACTATAAAATAATATTTTTTTGCTAAATATTTTATTGACTTATTTTAATAAATTTGTTAATATTTCATTAAATTTTTAGCGAAAAAATATTATTTTGTAGTTTTACATAATAATCATATCTCATCTTTGTGTATCATATGTTCCTTAATGCTTTATCATACTTATGTCGATTTCATCATTTTAGATTCGTGATTTTCAATGTGAATTTTTACAGTCCTACAATCTTATTTCTTTAAATATGTTTCCTACTAATCGCTTGAATCGAATTGAATATTACGAACAATATTTCCATAACGATTTCATAAAATGATTTTCAAAATGTTTTCTGATTGATCTACAACGTTTCTGCGAACACCTTATAGCTAACCGCAGAACGTTTGATCTAAAAATAAGACGAGTATCATAAAGACAGAAAAATGATTTCTACATCAGTCATAGGCAGGTTCGTGAAACGTTTGTCTATACAGAAATATGATTTAAGAACACCTCTAGGTGATCTCGAGGAACGATAATTAATGTTTAAGAACATCTCTAGGCAATTTTTGTGAACGTTTACTCGTGAATTTAAATTTTTAATCGCTTATTCGAATTGAGTTCTCAAAAACTGACTTTCTTTATCTTTTGTGAACAGATTCATAATGACTACTGATAGATCCAATGGAGCTGCGATTAATGGAATGAAGAACACACGTGAGCTGACAACCCTAACTTGGAATGGTCAACCACTACCAGTTCATCAGATTCCTACCACGTGACTACAACCTGGCAAGTTCAAGCTCCCATAGAGAAGTTCTCTGGGAAGTTTAAGTACTGCAGCAAGATGTGATATTGTTCAATTGAGTGTCGCAGTGATAAGATCCTCCTTTGAATCATCACATTGAAAGTAAGCAACTATGATACTAAATCCGTTTGAACACAAAGAACAAAGGATGAATGAATGATGATGATGATGATGATGATGATGATTGATTGACTGTATGAATTGAATGGTCACACTAAGGATGCGGAATGGCCTTTGATTCACCGTGGATTGAATGGTCACACAAAGGAAATGGAAGATCCTTTGATTTACTGTGATATAACTTAGAGAGTTTGAATAAAAAGATAGATTAGAACTCACAAGGAGTGTACAGAGGTTTATAATAAAAGGAGAAGAGTCTAGTCTTGGTACAAACACCAAAGACTAACTCGGAACTAAGCAAAAGTAAATGAAACAAACTAGGTATTGACGAGACAAGATATCACGCTTGGGTCTCTCTTTGGATCCATCAAATGGTAAAGAGGGATGTGAAATATTAGCCTCGTTAAAAAATCTCTTGGAAAACCCATTGAGACAAAACCAAAGAGGAGGAAAAAGAGTACCATTGGTTCACATGTCTATTTGATGATCTTGGGCTTGGATCAAAACTAAAGTAGTTCGATTCCCCTTGTCTTTATTTGAATAGTTGATAGGGCTCAGGTTTTACCCAATAAAAACTACTGCAAGTGCACAGTAAAGCAGTCGTAGTATAAGGGATATCGAATCCCAAAGGAGTATGTAAACTACACTATCAATTATAGGCTCAGATTAAGCTAAGCAATAGATGGTGTATGTAATGCGAATGATGAACTAATAGAAAGCAAACGAAATTTGGTTATTGATATAAGTTTCAGAGGATTAAAAACGTTAAGTCAGAACAATTCACATGTTGAATCCGAGAATGTAGAATGCATGAACTCAGGAATGATTAAGAACCGTCTTGAACTTGAATCGCAAATATATAACTAATCAATTCTCATTGCAGAAGTTATCTATGCCTAAATCACAGAGTTTCAAATCTCTTTGCAAACCCTAACAATCTAAACATGCAGTAATGATCAGGTTCAATTGTTCACAAAACTCCTAAGCCAAATCTCTTTACACTAAGTTGTTTTGCTCATCGAATACTAGTTCAGGTTATCAAAAATGCTCTCACATATATTTAATAACCTATGATTTTCGGATTTCTAGATGATGTGTCTAAGAAATCGATTTTCAAGCAAGCAGAGATGAAGAACCAAAAGATATTCCTAACATATAGCAATTCTACAAACTCTTCATCAACCTTTGAAAAGCCCTAACCTAACTAGCAAATTACTCAGACATGATCATGAAATCACAAAACATAACTGAATAAAATTGCATTAAGAGAATAGAATAAAAACAAAGGGGGTTCAAAATCTTCTCCAAAAGAGTACAAGATCTGTCTCCCCAAAAGCTCTCAATAAAATCCTCTCTAAGCTCTCTGAATTCTCAAAAACTAAGATAAAAGCCAACAATGGCTGAAAACCTAATATATACAAGCTAAAACACGATCTGGGGCCTTCTTGCAAATACTGAAACTTCTGGGCCATACTTCTGCAAATAATCTTGATACTTTTAACAAATCAACCTTGCTCCTTCCTTTGTGGGTGACGAGCGTCATCCAAATGCATACTTTCTTCTCCGAGCTGGACACTTCGTGACTTCAACTTGCAATGCTCCAAAAAGCTTCAATATCTCCAATTATGCTCCAAACATGCTATAACCTGCAAAGACTCTACTAGGACTCTAAAAAGACCAAAAAGACTCAATAAAAAGGACTTATACCATGGTTAAAAAATCATAAAACCATGATATATCAACTCCCCCAGACTTAGCTTTTGCTTGCCCAGCAAACATCAGACAGAGAACAGGGTCGAGGTTTGAAAACAGAAACAGTCAGTTAAACATCAGGAACACCACATTGGTTAACACTTTCGAATCCACATACCACAGAGTAAACACAAGATCAAATTTCAGTCTAACCATCACAAGCTTAGCAAATCTCTCAAATCCAATCCAAATCCCCTCAAGAAATCCGAAATCTCTACTGCTAACTCCTTATTTTTATCTAAGTGTGATATCTCATGAAGGTTTTATTATCTCAATCACTTACAGATTCTTTTCCCTTCCTAAACAACTGAACAAAGCAATCTCAACACAGCTCTCCTATTTTCTCTTCCCTGAATCTTTTCCTTCTGATTTTTTCGATTTTTCACTTCCTTTCTCATTTTTATAGTCTAAGATATGGTGCTACTCAATACTTGTGTTCTTTGTGAGGAGACAGGTTCTTGAGTGTGTTCACTACTGTTTTTCCTTGTGAGGAGACAGGGTCATGAATGCACCATTCTTTGGACTTAAGCTTTTCAAAACTACATCAGGGAAGATCAAAGAGAGACTATATCTTAACCTTATTGTAGTGCTGAATGAGAGAATCAAGATCAATAAGAATCAAGCCCAAAGATAAGAAGTTTAAAGTTCATTAAGTTGAGCTAACAGAAATTTTCCAGATTCTCTAAGAACCTAAACCTTCATTGCTAGACTGATCTACCTATGACTTTCAACTTAGTAAGACTTGTAATCAACTACTGTGGCAATGGTTCTCATAAGCATAAACGTTTTGTGGTTAGTTCCAAGAAAAACTGATAATTTTAAAATTTTGACTCTACAAAAACAGGTTTTTGACTCAACTTTAAGACTCTATAAATAAAACACAAAGCACACAACGTCAGTAACCACCTCCCCCAGACTTAAACAACACTGTCCCCAGTGTTATTAAGCCAAGAGTTGGTCAAAATGAAGCATAAGAACTTGTAAAATCGAGTTGAAAAAGTGGTACCTCGCGAAGTGACGGGTGACAAGAGTCACCAGCTGGTGACGCTCGTCAGCACGTTTGGTACTCCAAAATCGACAAGTTAGATGGTTATAAACGTAATGTTATCATATGTACTCTAAAGTCAGACTATTAAAGTACTCAAATACACATTTAATAGCATCCAAACATAGCAATAGAAACCTGGTTCAACAATCTCACAAAACATCATCAAAGTAACTGACAACTGACTCAAAGAAAACATAAAAATGACTCAAGAGAAATAAAAGAAAAGAGAAACAGAAACAAGTAACCAGATAGTAGAGGCTCAATCCTCATCCTTGCAGGGCTCAGTGGTGTAATGTGGGCGGACACAACCACATTTGCTAAGTGTAGCAACAGCATCCCAGAGTCCCTCAAAGCTTCAATGACATACTCCTGAAAAGTAGCCATGTCCATGGGTGTATGTGGTCGCGGAGGACGCCTGAAAGCAGTGGATGCAGTGGTCTGACGTCTAGATGGTCCAGCAGCAGCAGTAGTGGAAGCGCCAGCCATAGCAGCTCTAGCTAGACGCAGAGGTAGAGGACGCAGCAGACTTGCATCTGGCAGAAAGCGCAGCTGGCGTATCACGCCCTGGATCGTAGTGAGCGCGCTGTTTGGCAACTTAATGCCAACATACTCTCCAGTTGTGGTAGTGAATGTCCAGACACCTCCCGGCTTGAGCCACGTAACATGGCGCAGATGCTGCTCATCCATGAGAGATCTGTCACTGCGAATGGTGTAAGGCGTGACATCAATCTGAAAGTGCTGGAAGATCGGTGTTAGGAGACTGCCTACACTCTCAGTCTTCTCCCCCAGACTGGTGAATGGCTTGGTCTTCAAGGAGACCAAATGCTCAGCGAAAATAGCACCAAAGTTGGCGCGGACCATGCTGTCCATGGGTATCACCTCTGTGAGCATATAAGCGAAGCCATAGTAGAGAAGAATCAACTCACTAACCCGTGTCTTACTCGGCGCAGACTTGCACAAGATGGTGTTGCTATGAAGATGCAAAATGTACCTCAGAACTGGATGTCGAACCTCTGTCTGCGTGCTCGTCTTGTTGTCATAAACTCCATTCCCGAACTTGGACCAGAATGTCTGCATGTGGGTCCACTGTGAGGGAAGGAGAACGCCTGTGGGGTGGTCAGAGAAACCATAAATCCCGCAAAGCTCCATCAGACTGATCCTGTAACGAATCCCGCGGATCAGGAAAGCCAGCGTGCCTTCCTGCGCACATTTAACCAGCTCATTCCCGTAGTACACGCGAGCAGTGGAGAGAAACTGGCGAACAAAGTCTGGGTACAGATCGTACTTCTGGAATGGCATAGTACCCATCCCGATCCTCTCCAGAGTCTCCAGAACCTCATCCTGAATACCCATCTTGTGCAGCACGGTGATGTCTGCGAACCTGGTGAGCATGATCTTTACCTCTTGCCACGCATTGTAGAATAGCGTGTCATACTCATTCCACTCTTCCTGAATGTCACGGAGTATGCAGGTATCCCGTGCTATCTCCTGCTTCGGAGTTCCTGCCCAAGCCACTCGAGAAGCTATGTTCAGGTCCTCTCGCTTTGGCCATGGAGGCTTGCAAACTGGGTAATTGCTGAATGACTGTGTTGAGCCTGATGCAGTGCTCGAAGACGAGGCTTGTCGCTGTCGTTTCTCCTGTCGTGGCATCTTACAGATCTTGAAAACTGAGTTTAGATTATGAAAGAGGGCCAAAATCCGCACGGATTAGGCTTTTGAATCACTCAATTTGGTTAACAAAATCAAAAGTTGTGGATTTGAGAGAATTATAGAAGTGTTCTTTTTGTTTCGAAGTGAGCACGAGGAAGAAGAAGAAGAAAATAAGGAACCGTACCTGGTCTGGACAGGTGACGAGCGTCACCTTAAGAGTGACGAGCGTCACCCGTTTTTTGTGTGGTCGTGTTTTTTTTTTTTGCATGAATAGAATTTCTAATAACTAGTAGAACACGAAAATAAAATACTAAGTACAGTAAATATAACTTACAAGTGGGTTGCCTCCTACTGAGCGCTTGTTTAAAGTCATTAGCTCAGTTTTGATTGGCTGTTTAGACAGCTGGTGCATCATCTAGAGACACAATGTGTCCTGTCGGAATCTCGGCTTGCGCCCAATAATGCTTCACCCTCTGTCCATTGACAGTGAACTCCTCTCTTTTGGAGTTAATCAAGACAATGGCACCATGTGGTCGAACTTCTTTGACAGTGAAGGGACCTGACCATCGAGAACGTAGTTTACCAGGAAAAAACTGTAAACGAGAGTTGTTAAGGAGTACCTGGTCATTGGGCTCGAAATGTCTGGAGATGATCTTCTTATCATGATATGCATTTGTCCTCTCCTTGTATAACTTGGAGTTTTCATAGGCCAGATATCTTATTTCATCCAGTTCATTGAGCTGAATCAAACGCCTCTCTGCGGCAGGCTTCAGATCGAAGTTCAGCTTCTTGATAGCCCATTCTGCTTTGAACTCTAGCTCTACTGGTAGATGGCACGCCTTGCCATAGAGCAGATGGAATGATGTAGTCCCAAGTGGCGTTTTGTATGCTGTCCTGTAAACCCATAATGCATCATCCAGTTTTGCTAACCAATCTTTCCTTGTCTTCCCAACTGTCTTGTCCAAAATCTGCTTGATCTGTCTGTTAGAAACCTTAACTTGTCCACTGGTCTGGGGATGATAAGGCGTGGCCAATCTGTGCTGTACACCATACTTCTTCAGCAGCTTGTCAAAGACCTTGTTAACAAAGTGAGAACCACCATCACTTATAACAATTCGCGGGACACCAAATATGGGGAAAATAATGGTCTTAAACAGATTCAAAACCACTGCAGCATCATTAGTTGGAGTAGCCAACGCCTCTACCCACTTAGATACATAGTCAACAGCAACCAGAATGTATCTATTCCCATAAGATGAGGAAAAAGGGCCCATGAAGTCACTACCCCAACAATCAAAGACTTCAACTTTAAGGATGAAGTTCTGTGGTATCTCATGTCTTCTGCTGATCTTTCCTCTTCTCTGACAAGTATCACAGCTTGTAATGAATGCCTGGGCGTCCCTGAACATAGTAGGCCACCAAAAACCAGCTTGAAGAACCTTGAAGACTGTTTTGAATGTGGCAAAGTGTCCAGCATATTCTGAGCCATGACAGTGAAACAGGACGTCCTGCACTTCTTCTTCTGCTATGCATCTCCTGTAGATCCCATCAGCATAATGTTTGTAAAGATATAGCTCATCCCAATAGAATCTCCTAAGTTCTCTCAAGAACTTGTTTTTGGTATAACCTTTGAAATCATGTGGTTCATCCTCTGCAGCAAGATAATTGGCAATATCAGCATACCAGGGCCTCTTTGGATCATCCAAAGCATAACTTGCTCTTTAAAAGCTGTTCCCAAGCTTGCACAAATCACAGCCAAAGTCAGAGACTGGTGACGAGTGTCACCAGTATTGGTGACGAGCGTCACCTTCTTCGTACAAAAACTTGGTCGCGACTCTCCTCTGTTGGTCACTCCATTCTCAACTCCATTCTCAACACCTTTCTTGTCATTCACTTCAATGTCAAACTCTTGAAGAAGCAGAATCCATCTCAACAACCTTGGCTTTGCACCCATCTTCTGCATCAGATACTTCAGTGCTAAATGGTCAGTATGGACCACGCCCTTGGAGCCAACAAGATATTGCCTGAATTTTTCAAATGCAAAGACAACAGTCAACAGTTCTTTCTCAGTTGTTGCATAGTTCTTCTGAACATCATCCAAAGTCCTACTTGCATAGTAGATGGCGTGGAGTTTCTTGTCTTTCCTCTATCCCATCACTGATCCAACTGCAAAATCGCTGGCATCACACATCACTTCAGAGGGCAATTCCCAATCTGGAGGCTGCACAACCGGAGCTGTAACCAAAGCCTGTTTGATCTGCTCAAAAGCAGACTTGCACTCTTCTGTGAACTCAAACTTCACATCTTTGCAGAGGAGGGCAGTAAGAGGTCTTGCAATCTTGCTGAAATCTCTGATGAAGCTTCTGTAAAACCCAACGTGACCCAGAAAACTCCTCACTGCTTTGACTGAATCGGGTGCTTGCAGACTTGTCATCACTTCAATTTTTTCCTTATCCACCTCTATACAGTCTCCTGAGACCCTGTGACCAAGAACAATGCCATCTTGTACCATAAAATGGCACTTCTCCCAGTTCAGAACCAAACGTTTCTCTTCACATCTCTGCAAAACTGCACACAAGTTGTCCAAGTAGCTATTGAAGGAAGACCCATAACTGAGAAGTCATCCATGAAAACATCTATAAACCTCTCAATCATGTCAGTGAAGATCGACATCATGCATCTCTGGAAGGTTGCAGGAGCATTACACAGTCCAAAAGGCATTCTGCGATATGCAAAAGTGCCATAAGGACAGGTAAAAGTGGTCTTCTCCTGATCATCTGGATGGATGGGGATCTGAAAGAAGTCTGAGTAGCCATCAAGGAAGCAGTAGTACTTGTGATTCGCCAACCTCTCCAGCATCTGATTGATGAAAGGCAGAGGAAAGTGGTCCTTCCTTGTGGCTGCATTCAGCTTCCTGTAATCGATGCACATCCTGTGTCGTGCACAGTTCTGGTTGGAATCAGCTCATCCTTGTCATTTCTCACCAGTGTAACTCCTCCCTTCTTAGGGACCACGTGCACTGGACTCACCCAAACACTGTCTGATATTGGTTAAATGATCCCAGCTTGCAGCTGCTTCATGATCTCCTTCTTGACCACATCCTGCATATTCAGATTCAGTCTCCTCTGGTGCTCTACTGATGATTTCGATTCATCCTCCAGGTGTATCCTTTGCATGCACAAGTCTGGAGAGATCCCAGAAATATCATCAAGAGAATAGCAAGAGCTTTGCGAAATCTGCGCAGCTTACTTAGCAAAAGGGTGAGCTCTGCATTGTTCAATGAAGCATTAACAATAACATGATAAGTGGAGTTTTCTCCAAGGAATGCGTACCTTAGCCCTGCAGGGAGCTGTTTAAGCTCAACTTTTGGTGCTTTTGCTGCACTCCAATCACCCATTGTAGCAGCTTTCGCAGATGTGGTGATAAGCTCATCATGTGCAACCAGCTCCATCACATGTGCAGTAGCATCCATCATCTTTGTGTAGCCTGTTGCAGCAGCATCCAGATGCTGATACTCTGCTGTAGAAGTGGTCAACGCCCTCTCCAAGGGGTCTTCTGATCTCATCCCATAAAAGATCTGATCAGCAATATTGGTGAGAACATCCACATAAAAAGTCTGTCCATCTATGGTTGGCCTCTTTATCAGCTTGTCCATTTCGAATTGCATCACTAAGTTACCAACATTCAGCTCTATTCTACCCTTCCTGACTTCAATGATAGCTCCTGCAGTAGCCAGGAAGGGTCTGCCAAGAATCAAAGGGCCTTTGGGTTCTTCTCCATATTCCAGAACCACAAAATTAGTAAGAATCATGCAATCTCCTACTTTGATAGGTACATCCTCTATCACACCTTCAGGAACTCTGATTGATCTATCAGCTAGGATAAGAGATATCCTTGTAGCCTTAAAATCGGTCATCCCTAAGCTCTTGGCAACAAAATAAGGCATAAGGTTCACACTAGAACCTAGATCACACAATGATCTCTCAAACCTGTCAGAAAAGATTGTGCAGTCTAAAACAAAGCTCCCAGGGTCTGAAAGATTCTTTGGCACTCTGTTCTGAATCACTGCACTGACCTGCTCGTTGATCATCATAGCTCCAGCCTCTAAACTCAAGTTATTGGTCACTATTCTCTTCACATACCTCCTTATAACAGGAGTGATCCTCACAGCATCAATCAATGGGATCTCAATAACCAACTTGTCAATGATAGCTTTGCATTTAACATCTTCAAGATCTTGTTTAGACTTCTTAGGATGCTTAGGATAAGGTATCTTGGGCTTATACACTGTCTCCTTAGCAATGTTTGAAGTCTCAGTTGAAACTGTAGTATGTTGCAACGGGTGACGAGCGTCACCAGATGGGTAACAAGCGTCACTCGTTTTGGACAAGTCGGGAGGGGTTGCTCGATTTGGGTGACGAGCGTCACCAGATGGGTAACGAGCGTCACTCGTTTTGGACAAGTCGGGAGGGGTTGCTCGATTCGGGTGACGAGCGTCACCCCCCTGGTGACGGTCGTCACCAATATGTGAAGAACAATGATCGGGGTCGTGCTCAGTGGGTGACGAGCGACACCCATCCTTGGTGACGAGCGTCACCCGTGGATTTTCAGCAGAAATTTCATCATCTTCATACTCTTCAAGTCCCACGAAATTTCTTGAGCTCAAGTCCTTCTGCAACACTGGTTGCATGTTTTTTCCACTCCTCAATGTGATGGCATTCACATGGTGTTTGGGATTGGCATCAGTTCTTCCTGGAAGAAATCCTTCTTGCCTCTAAACAGCTCCTGTAGTTTGGGCAACTTGAACATCAAGCTTCTTCATATGAGAGTTCAGACTCTCAGTTTTTCCATTCAAGTCCTGATAGAGCGAATCTATCTTGCCATTAAAGTCCACTGTCAGCTTCTGTTGTCCTTCTAGGATCTGTTCCAGCATAGCTTCCATCTTGTTCTCTTGTGGAGGTGCAGATTGGTAGGAAGAAGAACCATAGTTCCTGTTGAAATTGCTGTCGTTCTAGTAAGGTTTCTGGTACTCTGTCTTCTGGAATGGAGGCTTAGGTGTGTAACCAGGCGAGCTCTGATTTCCTGTAAAGGTACTCTTCTGATTATTGTTGTTGTAGCCTCTGTTCCATTGCTGATTTCCATACCTTTGACCCTAAAAACCTCCAGCATTGATGAAATTCACATCTTCTGGCTCAATCTCTTCTGGACTTGATACAAGAGTTTTGGCTCTCTTGGTCAATCACCCATTGTACTAGTCATTGTAACATTGAATTTTAATGTCAATCCAAAGGGGAATATTGAAACAGCAGGATTATAGTAGATTTCATAATTCAGGCAGATATAAAAGGGGATTTTAGAATATCTGGCAACCTAAGTGATCAAGCAGAAACCAAAAAAACATAAAGCAAGGAAGAAGATAAGCAAACAACCAAAGTAAAGGTAAAAACAGAGCAAATTCAGAACAGAGCTTAAAACAGAGAAAAGATGGGACTTGAGATGAGATAATTGGTAATAGGGAACTCTTGACTCAGCCTATGATGCTTACAAACTCACACAATGCTATTCCTTATGCATATGATTCATTTATATGACTAATCCAATATTTTGGTACTAATCTCTTTGCTAATTACCAAGTCAAGAACTAATTTCCATTAGTGAAATGATAAAGGGCAAACATTAAAACAAATTTATCAACCCTATATTGCCAAATCACACCCTAGACAGTGATAACACGCTTTATCTATCTATAGGAGCAAGCAATGCAAGCAGAAGGTTATCAAAACTCAAGCAGCACACAGTCGTAGTATAGTGCAAGAGGAATCAATCAAGCCTAGGAGCTAGAAAGTGCAATGAGAATGCAAGGATTATGCAAAGCTAAGAAAATGATGAACGGTTTTGTAAAAATCGTAAAAACTAGATGCAACGGTCAAATGCAAAGCAAAACTATTTTAAAAATAATAGAAACGAGTGAACTACCACGAGAAACAAACAAAATGATTAAAATGAAAAGCTATGAATTATTAAAAATCGACTAGTGGATCAACCACTGGATCGACCACTAGATCGAGCAACAACGATCGATCTCGTCTAAAAGTTCAACGGAAATGAATCTAATGACCAGGATGCGAACAAATAGCAAGCGAATGATTAACAGAGATGTGAAAATACTAAGAAAGAGGGTCTAGGGTTGATATTCATATTCAAGGGTCTCAAAGGTTCAAGCTTGGTTTGAAAACTTTAGATCTACTCACTTTGTGAGATTCTCTAGGCCTTGAAAACAAAGCAAGATCCATCCATGGCGTGTGGTATGGATAACTCCTTCATTCTCTCCTCCAGAACCATGGCGTTTGGCGGAAAAAGAGATTGAAGAGCATAAAACTTAGATTTCAAATACACGGCCTAACTAGTCACCTAAACTACCATGGCGTTTGGGAAAGGTAGACTAGCCTCTAGGATTCGATTTTCAAGGACCTCTGGATCCTGTCAAGGTAAGAGGCCCTTTGGATCATAAAGATCTTGGCGTGAGAGTCTCTAAGCCTTAAGAACTCGATATCCTAGAAGAGAAAGCCATGAAGAACAAGAAAACACCAAGCTTTAAAAACCTTTTCAACTCCTTTGAATCCTCTCAACCCCAAAACCCGAAAAGACTACTCGCTACACATAAAGTAAACCGAACAAAGCATATAAGATGATCTAGTAAACATGAAAAACGATTGCTTTAAACTTAAACGATTCAATATTCAAGAACAAGCAAGAAAAAGCTTCAATGTCTAACAATGGCGAAATCGCCTTTGAACAGAGAGAAAAACTCGAAAAAGATAAAGTGAAAACGTGTATGGAAAAGCAAGATCGCCGTCTTCCCAAAATAGGCCAAACAGCTCGATGGTCCCCCCCTCGCTAGAAGCCAAAAACGGTTAAAGTGCACTGGGATCGACCTCGAGATCGAGCATCTCGATCGATCAACTTCGGACAACGTGACTTCAGCTCGATCTGTGTCTCGATCTTCTTCAGTGGATCGAGTGCTTCGTCCGATCTTGGAGTCGATCTATGGAGGATCGAGTGGTTGACTCGATCCGACTCTCGCTCTGCATGGCGTCATTTACGTTTGTACTCCTTGATCGATCTCTTCACTCGATTTTGGTCTCGATCAGTTCCCTTGGATCGGATGGGCTACTCGAACGTCTGGTCGATCTCATCTAGATCGACCGGCCATGCTCGATCCGCTTCTCGATCTCTGATCCTTAGCAAGCATTCCTGAATACTCCAAGTTTCCACGAGTCACCTCACGAGCCCTAGCACTTCCACGAATCCTCCAAAGCTCCAAAGTAGCCGAAAACAACCTGAATGAGATGCATAATGCAAGAAACATGCAAATGCTGGTGCGAAAATGCTCTAGGACCTAAAGCGATGCAAACTAGCCTAATATGGTAGGTTAATTAATGAGAAACTAACTTATATGTATGCAAAATACATGAAATATGCAGCAATATCAATTCCCCCAAACTTATCTTTTGCTTGCCCTCAAGCAAACAAAATAAAAGAAGGGAGAGAGGTTTTAAAACAAACGGGGGTTTAAGCTCTTCCAAAGGTGCCTTTCAAATGAATCAATCTCAACATCCTATTTACTAATTCTAAAATGCAATGCTCACACTCATACTTCAAAGAACTTATCCATACTCATCATACTATGAATTTCAAATCATGACTCTTCTATTCCAAATAATCAAAGAACTCATCCTTTAACATTTATTAATGATCGAACCGTGAATCAAACTTATGCACTTTAAAACAGAACACATTTGGCTAAGGGCGAAGGCTATGAGCATAGAATGATCTCATTTTAAAAGGGTTTCACAATGCAATGAGTTTCTCTCACGAATGGTATGAACTTTATGCATAATGCTAAAGGTAAAGGCAATTGATGCATACATTATTAGATTCTCATCTACCCTTGTACACTAACAATGATCCTAAAACCTCTCTCATTTTCTTTTCTTTTCAGCTTACTCACCCTCCTAGAGACTGTCCTTATTAATCTCAAACCCAAATAAAAATCAGAAAACACCTTTACACTTTAGGCTAGTGAAAAGGCTTGAAAATATTTTAGCTCCTTATTTTTTTTTTCTTATTGATAGCTCTCTTATTCTTTTCTCTCTTTTTTTTTTCTTTTTATTTTGGCACTTAGGCTCTTTTCTCTTCTTTTTATTTTACTTGAGAGAGCTATGTTGTGAAATACTTAGAGCATTATACATTTTGAAAACAAAGCCGTTCACTTAAAACCTTTTGTTCACTTCAATCACCAAACCCTTTTGAAACCGTAAGCATATAAACAAGAAAGCAATCCCATCAAACCCCCAAACTTATCCTAAGCCTACAACTAGCTTCAAAATGCAAAGCTAGCAATCATATGAGAACCTAATCATATTGCCTAAACGTAACACGTTATGCTAAGTTCAAACCGAAAAGAGGCCTCACAATGATGTCACACAAGAAAGCTTGGCTTGAAAGAAAGGTAAGGGTTAAGGTGGGAGTTCTACTTAGGCTCACAAAGAGTGTTCAAAGGAGGAAGAGAGCTTAAATATGTGTAAGATCCATGTGTTCATTTTCAAATGCATAAGAATGATATTAAAAATTTCAGATTAGGGTTCTCACTTATTAAGACAAGTTTCAAATCATGAATGTTCAATTCAAGTCACGAAAATTAAAACAAGTGATCCAAGCATGGTAAGGACTTACTTTCAAAGCGTGAGCAAAGCATCAAACAACTACTAACTAGGTCATTGAAAACGATTCATGAGCATAAAACACCTTTTTAAGAAAACTTTAACCCCTTATGCAAATGTAAACAACCTAGATGCTTGAAAATTATAGACTGAATCCTAAAATGTTCAACAATGTGAATGCAACTACATAAATTTTTTTTGAAAACTTTTACAAATTTTACCAATTTTTTTGTTCTTTTCTATGCCTTAGAATGTATGCAAGACTCAAGGGATGCAAAGAGAAAATAAGAGCAAAATAAACATGTCAAACCACACACATACTCCCCCAAACTTGAATGACACCGTCCCGGTGGCAAACAAATTCGAGAGAGCTCAAAACACTAAGCAAAAATCAAGAAAACATGAGCGGTATGTACAATGGAGGGTTGTTGGTACCTTGGAGCTAAACTCGGCTGGAACTAGAGGATGTTCCAGCGGAGTTGCTCTTGCTAGAGGAGCGTCGAGATATGTTCTTGCCTTTATCCTCGGTTGGGAAGCCATAGACTGAATGACGTGCTTGTTCCGCGTCGCCTTGTGGCTCGCGGATGACAATGCTGCCGGTTGAAAACCTCCTCTTCGCTGGTTGGTGAACCTCCTCACTTGCAGCCTTCTTTGGCGAACTCCCTTGAAGCGCCTTGACTTTCTTGGCAAGCTTCTTGATGACTTTGCTTTGCCACTTGTTGATCTTCCTTTGCATCTCCACAACAGAAGCAAAGAACATTTTTGTTTTGGTCCGCGGCTCAAAATCGATCTTGGGGAGGACAAAGGCTTCGGGCATCTCATCATCCGTGGCGGGAGACTCTAATCTTGGGCGAGGAGCTTGTTGGATGGCGGCTGTGGCTCCTAGAGGAGCAAAGCACTCCTCTACGCTTGGGAGAAACTCGATGTTTCTAACTCCCAACAACTCTGTCTCGTCCTTGTTTGGTAGAATACATACCCTCTTCTCATTCTCCTCGCCAATGAACAGATACGCAAAGAAGCCCTCAGCTGGTGTGCGTCCCAAGCTGTCCGTGTTCCTTAGGTATATCTCATCCATGAAAGCTCTTTCCGGGACAGGAGTGAAGTCTTGAAGCGGTACGCCAGCTTGCACGAACAAGGGTGTGAGGAAGCCTTCAATAAGTGACGAGCTTGCCTTGCATCTCAAGGCATACGCCTTGTATTTCACCAGTGCAGCAGCCAGGATGCATCCGTATTTCACGTCATATCCTAGCTGATCTTCCATAGGCTCTTCATTCTCATCTGGGTCGCACACGATGTGCTTAATGCCTTGGAACAAGAAGCAAAGCTCCGTCTTGGTGACCGTGGCGGCTACCGAGCGTCCGCTGAAAGTGTTGGCAATCAGCTTCAACGTGTAACGCAGCACTGGACTCCTCACCCTCTTGATCTTCGCGGTATTCGCCTTGTAGTCATCGATGGCTATGAGGTCCCAAAGATCGTTTGCTTGAGTGAAGGAAGGAAATTCAACTTTCGTGGCAGCAGCATCAAGGCCATAAGCTTGACAAAGCTCGGGGATTGAGAGGCTGAAGGCTTGACGTTTGATCTTGAAAGAGAGGCGGCCTTGAGAAGGAGTTGGGACGCTAGGGTTCTCGTACGCAAACTCCAGAGTGGCAAGGAAGTCGATTGTCACTTCGGGAAAGGTTGGGAAATCCATCCGTGACAAACACCTCAGCCCTATCTTCTGGAGGAGTTGGTCGAAATCCTCCAAAATCCCCATCTTAGACAGCAATCCTCTGTCCGCAAACTTTGTTGGCTCGAACTTCAGCCTTTGAATCCGCTCTTTGTCTCGTTTCTCCTCTTTAGACCATCTGACCCTCTCTCGAACAGCCACTTCTTGATTCTCTCCCTCTTGTGCTGTCTCCTCTCTTGTTCTTTTGGGGGCCATAGTGCCTGAAACGAGATTCTCAAGCAAGAGATTAAGCAAATCGGCTATTGTAGAGAGAAAGAGAGAAGCAAGAAATTAAACTTGTAACTAATACCCTAGAATTTTGAGGGATTTATAAAAATTATAACAAGATAATAGAGAATCATATCTAGAGATATAGAGAAATCTAGAATTTTTTCTATTATCAAGCTATTTTTAAAAATTCAAACCGCCTAAGCATCTAAAACAATCAAAGCGAATAAAAAAAGGAAATTTTCTTGAAGATTTTCTTAAAGACTCGAAAATACCTTTGCAAGGATTGAAAAAAGATGCTGTTAGCCTTTAAAAAACAAAGAACTCACACTCTCTTTCGCTTTAGAATTCGCGAAAACAGAAATGAGAGAGTGTGAAAGTAGTTGAAAATATATAAAGGCTAACAAAACACAAAACCATGGGTAAAAGAAGTGGTTTTCTGACAAAAGCTGTGGTCAAGGCATATCTTTCATGGTCAAAGATGCTTGCCTTGACCACTTTTTGAATTTAAAAACCGGAGGGAAAGTAGAAAAGAAAGAAAATAAAATTGTTATCTCGGCACGAGATCGAGTCCATTTGGCCGATCTAGGACTCGATCTCATGCCCATAATGGCTTGGATCGAGAGGAGTGCTCAATTTAGGACTCGATTTGAATTCAATTGAGTTTTGGATCGATAACACCTCTCGTTCCTTGATTTTTGGCACGATGGCTAAGTTCTCGTGATCGAGCCACGTTCTCGATTTAGGGGTCGATTTGGGCTTGGATCGAGTGGCAGATCGAGTAGGCTACTCGATCTTTTTTCGAGGATCGAGTGTTTCGGTCGATCTACCCCTCGTTCGCCTTTCAAGTTGAACGCATTGGTGGGTTGTCCTCACATGATCGACCGTCCCACTCGATGTTCTACTCGATCTCGTCTAGATCGACTGACTCCTCTCGATTCACTGGCTAGATCTAGCAAAGATCGAGCCAGGATGAGTCGATCTAGCACTCGATACCTAGCTTATACTCGCCCCTTCTTACTCCTTTCGGATCTAAGATCATAGCCTGCGATCCCTTATACCTGTTCCTACACACTCATAGGATAAAAACATAAAACTGAAAGAGAAATAAAGCAAGAATATATACAGGATAAACATGGGAATGCCTCCCAAGTGCGCTTTCTTTAACGTCTTTAGCTAGACTTTACTTGGTTTAGGCAGATGGTGGGTCTTGGAGAAGCATTGAGGTGCTCTCCTTGTCAAATGCACTCGCCATGTATGGCTTAACTCTGTGTCCGTTGACTGTGACTGCATTCCCACTCTTGCCAACCAACGTAACGGCTTAAGGCAATACCTCTTTGATCTCAAACGGTCCGCACCACCTCGACTTCAGCTTTCCTGGAAAGAGCTTGAGCCTTGAATTGTAAAGCCGCACCAAACTTCCTTCCCTAAGCTCCTTGGGTACCAACTTCTTGTCATGAGCAGCCTTAGTGCGCTCCTTGTAGATCCTAGCGCTTTCGTAAGCATCTAGCCTTAGCTCATCAAGTTCGTGTAGCTGGATCAAGCGCTTCTCCTGAGCCGTCTTTAGATAAAAATTAAGCCGCTTCACAGCCCACAATGCTCTATGTTCCAGCTCAACGGGGAGGTGACATCCTTTGCCGTAGAGAAGAGTGAAAGGAGTAGTACCAATGGGTGTTTTGAAAGCGGTCCGGTAAGCCCACAAAGCGTCGTCTAACTTCACTGCCCAATCCTTCCGAGTTTTCCCAACTGTTCTCTCAAGTATTGCCTTGATCTGCCGTTTAGAGACCTCCACTTGCCCACTCGTTTGAGGATGATACGGTGTAGCCACCTTGTGCTTCACGCCATACTTACTTAGAAGGTTTTCAAACAACTTGTTGATGAAATGGCTTCTTCCGTCGCTTATCACCACCTTGGGTACTCCAAACCTCGGGAATATGATGCTCTTAAAGAGATTGATCACCACCTTAGAGTCGTTTGTAGGGGAAGCAATGGCCTCAACCCATTTAGAGACGTAGTCAACAGCCACCAAAATGAACTTGTTGCCGTAGGAAGATGGGCAAGGCCCCATGAAGTCTATGCGCCATGCGTCAAAGACGTCAACCTCAAAGATAGGAACATGAGGCATCTCGTTACACTTGGTGATGTTTCTTGCTCGTTGACAAGCTTCACAACTCTTCAGGAACTCATGGGCATCCTTGAAGATAGACGGCCACCAGAAACCAGCTTGTAAGACCTTTGTAGCGGTTTTGAATGAAGCAAAATGTCCGCCGTACAAAGAGCCATGGCAGTGAAAGAGAATGTCCTGAGCTTCTTCCTTTGTAACACATCTCCTTTATAAACTGTCCATGCCCCTCTTGTACAAGTAAGGCTCGTCCCAAAAGTAGTTGCTTGCATCTCTCATGAACTTCTTCTTGTGATAGCTGTCGAGCTGAGTTGGCTCCTCTCCGCATGCCAAGTAGTTCACAACGTCAGCGTACCAAGGAAGATCCTCTTCTTTGAAACTCAGAACTTCCTCAAACTGCCCACAAACCGCCGTAGTGATCGCCATAAGTTGTTCTTCCGGAACGAATCATCAAGAGGTAAGGCTTCATCGATCCTCAACCTGGAGAGGTGATCAGCAACACCGTTCTTTATCCCTTTCTTGTCCTTGATTTCCATGTCAAATTCTTAGAGCAAGAAGATCCATCTCAAAAGCCTTGGCTTAGTATCCTTCTTGGAATAGATGTATCGAAGCGCCGCGTGATCAGTGTAGACAACAACCTTGGCTCCTACTAGATAGGCTCTGAACTTCTCAAAGGCAAACACTACTGCCAATAGCTCCTTCTCCGTAGTAGTGTACCTTGTTTGCGTGTTATCCAAGGTTATTGAAGCATAGTAAATCACGTGCAGCCTCTTGTCTTTCCTTTGACCAAGGACTGCTCCCACGGCGTAGTCGCTCGCGTCACACATTATCTCGAACGGTAGAGTCCAGTCTGGTGCTTGCACTATAGGCGCGGATACAAGAGCTTCCTTGATGGTCACGAAAGCAGGAAGGCAATCTTCATCGAACACAAAGTCAGCTTCCTTGCACAACAGCCGTGTTAGAGGGCGTGGAATCTTGGAAAAATCCTTGATGAAGCGCCTGTAGAAGCCAGCATGGCCTAGGAAACTCCTCACCCCTTTGACATTAACCGGCGGCTCAAGACTCATCATGACCTCAACCTTGGCTTTGTCAACCTCTATGCCTTTCTCTGATATCTTGTGGCCAAGCACGATCCCTTCCTTCACCATGAAATGACACTTCTCCCAGTTAAGCACATGATTCGTCTCTTCACAACGCTTTAGTACCTTGCAAAGATTCAACAAACACGCAGAAAAAGACGCACCATATACAAAGAAGTCATCCATAAACAATTCTACCATCTCTTCTATTAGATCGGAGAAGATCGACATCATACACCGCTGAAACGTAGCCGGTGGGTTACACAACCCAAATGGCATCCTTCTATACGCGAAGGTACCATAAGGGCAGGTAAATGTCGTCTTCTCCTGATCATTTGGATGGATTGGTATTTGAAAGAATCCACTATTACCATCAAGAAAGCAATAGTAAGGATGATTAGCAAGCCTCTCCAGCATTTGACCAATGAAAGGTAAGGGAAAATGATCTTTTCTAGTAGCAAGATTAAGCTTCCTATAGTCAATACACATACGGTGTCCTGTAATAGTCCTAGTTGGTATAAGCTCATCTTTGTCATTCTTAATGATCGTGATCCCTCCCTTCTTAGGCACCACGTGTATGGGAGAAACCCACGTGCTGTCACTTATAGGATAGATCACGTTAGCCTCTAGCAGCTTAAGAATTTCTTTCTTAACAACCTCCTTTAAATTTGGATTCAAACGCCTTTGGTGTTCTATAGAAGAGGCGTTCTCATTATCCAAGTGAATCCTATGAGTGCAAAAGCATTGGTGAAAGGCCCTTGATGTCACATAGAGAGTATCCAATGGCCTTTCTATACTTTCTCAGCTCATTTAGGAGCGAGTGCAACTCATCATCACTTAAGTTCTCATTCACAATCACGGGATAGGTTTCGTTAGGCCCTAAGAAAGCATACCTTAGCCCTTTTGGGAGCTCCTTAAGGTCCACCTTTGGGGCTAGCAGCTCGCTCCAGTCCTCCATGTGGCTCTTGTTGACGTTCCCATCCTCAGTAGCCTCTTTAGAACCCGAGACATGACCCAAAAGACTGTTTTCTTGAACCGTTGTCCCCTCCGAGATCGAGCCTTCCAGTCGATCTTGCCCTCGTTCTGGCCCGGATCGAGCAACTTCACTCGATTCTCCTACTTGATTTAGATGGGATCGAGCAGGAGATCGAGTTTCCATCTCGATCTCTGAAGTGATCGGTTGGCTGCCCTCGATCTTTCCATCGATTGTTTTTCCTGATTGACTGCTCTCAACTCGATCACTCACTCGATTTAGATGGGATCGAGTAGTGGATCAAGTGTCTGAGTCGTTCTCTTCTCTAGATCGACCAGTATCCTCGATCTTCTCGTCGATTGCTGACTTGGATCGAGTGATCTTCTCGATTGCCTGATCGATCTCTAGGCATCCGCCTTCATCTTCTAGCACATCTTTTCTAGAATCAAGGAGATTTATGTACTCTTGAGCCCTCTGATCCATGAAACCGTACTCTCCTGGCTCCTTAGTCAATGCCAGCTTCAAGTGATCCTCTTGTGCAAGCTCCTTTAGCAACTCATCCGCCAAAGCATCCGACGTCTCAATGTAGAAAGCTTGCCCTTCTATGGTAGGCTTCTTCAGGACTTTGTTGATGTCAAAATCCAGCCTTATCTCCTTACCCAAGTGCAGAGCTATCTTCCCATTCTTGACATCGATGATAGCTCCGACGGTTGCAAGGAATGGCCTTCATAGAATAAGCGGATCCTTAGGCTCCTCATCCATTTCAAGCACGATGAAGTCTGTAGGCACGTTTACACCACTGACCCTCACTGGTAAGTCCTCTTGCAAACCCACGGGTAACCTCACGCTTCTGTCAGCTAGCACCAAGGAGATTCTACAGTCTTTGAACCTCGTGAATCCCAACTTCTTAGCTATAGAATGGGGCATCAGATTTATGCTAGCTCCCAAATCGCAAAGACAACTCTTGAACTCCAATGGACCTAGAGCGCAGGATATAGTGAAGCTTCCAGGATCTCCCAACTTCTTGGGAACTATCTCCTTGTGTATTACGGCGCTACATTCCTCACTAAGAACCAGCACTTCCTTGCTTTCTTTATTCTTCTTTGCAAGCGTGTCTTTGCAAAATTTTGCACATTTAGGCATCATGGCAAGGCAATCCATGAGAGGTAGCTTGATCTCTACGTCCCTTAGATGCTTCTCAAACAGGATTTTGTGCTTCTCTATAAGTTGTTTCTTGAAACGGCCAGGAAAAGGAAGCTTAGGTACATACGATGGAGGCACATAAGCATCCTTCTCCTTAGCAGCTTGCTCCACTTTCTTCTCTACAGCAACCTCCTTACGCTTTCTTGGTCTCTCAATCCAAACGTTGTGGAAGTTGATCTTATCATCATCATCAGCTGAAAGCTTACCCTCCCCCTCTTGAATTACAACGTCCTCGTTGTTCTTAGGAGTAACCGTAGGTGCAAGCTCTTTCCCACTTTGTAGTGTTATTGCATTGGCGTATTCCTTGGGATTCTGCTCACACTTACCCGGTAAGCTATTCTGACCACTCGTACTCGCCTTTCTTTCTCTAACTGCTTGATCTTGTTATTCAAATTTGTAATCTGAGTAGAGAAGTCAGTGAGAGAGGAGTCTAAGCGAGTGTTCATCTCGGCGAACTTCTGGTTTGTAGAGGCTTGCCCTTGAATCAGTTGTTGAAACATGGCTTGTACCGGGTCAACTTGTTGCAGTTGCATCGGTTGTTGTGGAGGAACAAATCCCGGAGGGTACATTGGCGTGTAACCCTTGTTTCCTTGCTGTTGTCCTTGGAAGTTGCCTTGCCCTTGGAAACCACCACTCGGCTGAAAGCCTTTGTTGTAGGGTACGAATGGCTTTGCTTGCTGAGCAGGGTACACTTGATCTTTAGGGTTCACGACATTAGTGCTTCTATAGGAGAGATTGTTGTTCTGGTTGTAGCCTTTTGAATACCCTTGAGGTTTGTAGTTGTTCTGACCTGCCACCCAATTGGCTTCTTCTTGACTCAACTCAAGCTCCTCTATGGTCTCATCCGCTTCACCAACGAAGTGAACATGCTTCTGGTTAGCTAGCACCAGCTTGTCAATCTTCTCATGCAATGACTTAAGCTCTTTCTTGTGAGACTCTAGCTCAGAACCTCTCGGTGCACGGTCGTAGTCCTCAGCGTAGTTGCCGTCACTCAATGCCAAGTTTTCAATCAGCTCCATGCCCTCTTCTACCTCTTGACCAAGGAAGTTTCCCTTACTAGCCGTGTCAAGTAGCAAGCATATCTTTGGTGAAGCTCCATGGTATATTGTGCTTAAGAGAGTCTCTTCACTGAAGCCTTGGTGAGGACACTGAATGGTGTAGTCCTTGAACCGCTCCATGGCTTCATTGAACGTCTCATTGTTCCTTTGAGTGAAGCCGCTGATCTCACTTCTCAACCTTGCTGTTCTGGTGCTAGAGAAGAATTTTGAGAGGAACGCCTTCTTACACTCAGCCCAAGAGGTAATGGTACCTTGTGGAAGGGTCTTCTCCCAATGTATAGCCTTGTCTCCAAGAGAAAATGGAAAGAGACGCAGCTTGAAAGCATCTTCGGATATGCCATTAATCTTGATCATCCCACACACTTGCTCGAAGTTATCGAGGTGCTCCAATTGGTATTCCATTTCTAACCCGTGGAATTTATTATTTTGCACCATTGAGATGAATCCCGGCTTAATCTCGAAATTGTTGTTCTGTACAGGAGGAGGAGTGATCCCAAACCCATTATGATGGGTGTTGGGAGCGTCTCCCGCTCCAATGATCTGTGGGGGTCTAGCCGCGTGGTGGGGGTTTCCATTGCCCCTTCCCACTGCTTCGTGAGCTGGAGGAGGTCCCTCTGGATGCTCGTGCTCAGCCATCGCTTCAAATCTACTGAACCTTGCTGAACAATCTCCTCAAAGGCTCTAGCTTGCTCTCTATATCTTCTTGATCTTGTATGTCCGAGTTGATGAATGTTGTCCAAGGGTTGAAGTAAGTTGTTGTCTCCCCTTGAACGTAGATTCATGTACCTGAAGAACACAAGTGTGAATGTAGAGAAATCAGTAACTAACTTAAAGTAAAGGCTTAGTCTTTACCAAACCCCAAATCTCAATGCTTCCTAAACACTCCTAACCCGGCAACGGCGCCATTTGATAACACGCTTTTTCTATCTATAGGAGCAAGCAATGCAAGCAGGAGGTTATCAAAACTCAAGCAGCACACAGTCGTAGTATAGTGCAAGAGGAATCAATCCAACCTAGGAGCTAGAAAGTGCAATGAGAATGCAAGGATTATGCAAAGCTAAGCAAATGATGAACGGTTTTGTAAAAATCCTAAAAACTAGACACAACGGTCAAATGCAAAGCAAAACTGCTTTAAAAATTTTAGAAACGAGTGAACTACCACGAGGAACAAACATAATGATTAAAATGCAAATCTATGAATTATTAAAAATCGACTAGTGGATCGACCACTGGATCGACCACCACATCGAGCAACAACAATCGATCTCGTGTAAAAGTTCAAAAGAAATGAATCTAATGACCATGATGCGAACAAATAGCAAGCGAATGATTAACAGAGATGTGAAAATACTAAGAAAGAGGGTCTAGGGTTGAGATTCATGTTCAAGGGTCTCAAAGGTTCAAGCTTGGTTTGAAAACTTTAGATCTACTCACTTTGTGAGATTTCTAGGCCTTGAAAACAAAGCAAGATCCACCCATGGCGTGTGGTATGGATCACTCATTCATTCTCTCCTCCAGACCCATGGCGTTTGGCGGAAAAAAAAGAGATTGAAGGGCATAAATCTTAGATTTCAAATACACGACCTAACTAGTCCCCTAAACTACCATGGAGTTTGGGAAAGGTAGACTAGCCTCTAGGATTCGGTTTTCAAGGACCTCTGGATCCTGTCAAGGTAAGAGGCCCTTTGGATCATAAAGATCTTGGCGTGAGAGTCTCTAAGCCTTAAGAACTCGATATCCTAGAAGAGAAAACCATGAAGAACAAGAAAACACCAAGCTTTAAAAACCTTTTCAACCCCTTTGAATCCTCTCAACCCCAAAACCCGAAAAGACTACTCGCTACACATAAAGTAAACCGAAAAAAGCATAGAAGATGATCTAGTAAACATGAAAAATTGATTGCTTTAAACTTAAACGATTCAATATTCAAGAACAAGCAAGAAAAAGTTTCAATGTTTAATAATGGCGAAATCGCCTTTGAACAGAGAGAAAAACTCGAAAAAGATAAAGTGAAAACGTGTATGGAAAAGCAAGATCGCCGCCTTCCCAAAATAGGCCAAACAGCTCGATGGTCCCCCCCTCGCTAGAAGCCAAAAACGGTTAAAGTGCACTGGGATCGACCTCGAGATCAAGCATCTCGCTCGATCGTCTTCAGACAACGTGACTTCAGCTCGATCTGTGTCTCGATCTTCTTCGGTGGATCGAGTGCTTCGTCCGATCTTGGAGTCGATCTATGGAGGATTGAGTGGTTGACTCGATCCGACTCTCGCTCTGCATGGCGTCATTTACGTCCGTACTCCTTGATCGATCTCTTCACTCGATCTTGGTCTCGATCAGTTCCCGTGGATCGGATGGGCTACTCGAACTTCTGGTCGATCTCATCTAGATCGACCGGCCATGCTCGATCCGATTCTCGATCTCTGATGCTTAGCAAGCATTCCTGAATACTCCAAGTTTCCACGAGTCACCTTACGACCCCTAGCACTTCTACGAATCCTCCAAAGCTCCAAAGTAGCCGAAAACATCCTGAATGTGATGCATAATGCAAGAAACATGCAAATGCTGGTGCAAAAATGCTCTAGGACCTAAAGCGATGCAAACTAGCCTAATATGCAAGATAAATGCATGAGAAACTAACTTATATGTATGCAAAATACATGAAATAGGCAGCAATATCAGACAGTCAATCTCTTGAGGTAGGATAAGCAATTCTCTTGCAAAGCAGTTCATGCATTTCATCAAACACTTGGTGAGCATAAAATAAGCCTAAGATCTCAATCAACTTAGCTAGGGCTAATCAACCATTAAACACAGAAATCAAGAAAGGAAATGGAAGAATTAACACTAAGCAATCATAGATAGAGTCTTAAATTCCCTAAACCTAACTCATCTCAAATTCCTAAAAAGGACTACTCACTAATCACCATTGAAGCCACCAAATCAAAGAGAGAAAGATGACTAATCATGATTAGAAAGCTTAAACAAGATGAAAGATGCAAACTTTGATTAAAATGAATTAAAGATTCAAATTACAAAACCCAAGGGTCTCAACAAGAAAGAAAGAACTGTTGGGTAAAAGCTTGTTCCCAGAAATTAGGGATTTTTCGTATTTATAGGAGTCTAAGAAAAAATGGCAGAATTGTAAATAAAAGGTCTTCAGTCTGGCAGCGTATCAGTCAGTTACGTCGGTCTTCAGTGACCGAAATGGATCCCTATCGGTCATTACTGATCGATATATATGACTGAAATCCATCCGGTGTGTTTGTGTCGATCACACTTGACCGATACTGGTGATCGATACTGCTCTGTATCGGTCATCCTTGACCGATACTCACCGTGCTCTGACCGAAAACTTCTGCAGAGATCTTCTGCTGTGATCCTTCTTGCTCCCTTTTGCCCAGCTAGCATCTTGTATCATTCCCAAAACTCCTCCAAGCTCCTTTTAGCTCCAAAGCACCTAAAAACATCCAAAATGCAAAGAAAATGCAAACTATACTCTAAATGCAACCTAAGTCTAAAAAGAGAAGAAAATGGGATAAAAGCAAAGGGAAAACATGCAAACGAGGACCAAAATATGTACAAAATGCAGCCCTAAATGGTGTAAATACAAGGGATATCAACACCTTCACACTTGTTTTATGCTTGTCCTCAAGCAGATAAGAACAAATGGGAGAGTGAGGTTTGAAAGTGGGCATTCAGATTCCAAAAGTGCAAAGGTAAAGAGATGGTTTCAATGCTCCAGTGCCTAGTTGTAGGATGCAAACAATATCAGCTATACTTTAAAGAACCTATCCATGCTCATCATGTTTCAAAATAATCTCAAATCTCAACCTAGGCAAGTGCTCAAATCAATCAACTCTTTAACATTCAATTAAGTTCAGAACATGAATCATGCTTTTGCAAATCAAGTGAAGACATTTGGTTGAAAAGGGGTAAGGTTATGAGATAAGAATGATCTCATTTAAGCACAGGGTTTTAAAAACATAAAGGATCACTCAATGAAATGACTTCATCTTAGGCAAAATGCTAAAGGTAAAAGCACACTTATGCATACAATTCAAAGCTCTCTTCTACCCTTATTTCCCAAAGATGAGTCCTAAGCAATTCTAAACTCAAGAGTGAACCCTCTAAGTTTACCCTTTCCTAAACTCTAACCTTTACCCTTCTTCATGGTTGGGGAAACTTCTTCTTTTTGCTTGTGTGGTTTCTTCTTTTTGGTTAGGATTTGCTCTTCTTTGTTGTGTTGGCACCTTCATCACCTTTGGTGGATTGCTTCTTGGTCAGATTTTTCTTCTTTTGGACCCTTTTAAGCATTGTTGTTGGCGCCAATTCTTCTTTTTGAACTTAGAGCTTTTATTCGCTTTACTTAACCACAATACTAAACTGTTTCCCCTTTTCTACCATTTCAAATCTTTTCTTTTTCTTTCAAAACATATAAACATTAAGCTCAAACCACCTAACTCTACCCTTTTAAACCCCAAAACTCCTATCCTAGAATCAAGCTTAAGATGCAAGCTGATATCTACAAGAGAGCTAATCATTGCCAGCCTTATTCCTAACACTTTTTGCCAAGACAAAATCGAAAATGCAATGCAAAGGCCTCACAGCTCTCACAATAGTGTTTAGGCTCAAAAGGAGGTTTTGGTTAAGGGTGAGGATGTAACTGTCCCATAATTATGAGGATCAGCTATTTGGATCAACAAGAGTGGTAGAAAGGAGAAAGATGATCCAAATATGTATATGGTAGCCATGAATTTACTTTTCAATGCATAAGACATGATAATTAAAAGTCCAAATTAAAGTTCAAGTTGATAGAGTTGATTTTCAGAGAACAATTGTTTTCAGAATGAGATGAGAAGACCAAATCTAGCAATCTAAGCATGGTTCAGCCTTAACTTCTAGCAATCATATAATGCATCAATCAACTAAGCACTTAAAAACTGAAATCATCTCTAAACACTAAGCACTTTACAAGGAAAATTCATCATAATGCCCTATGCAAATGCAATGCAACCTACATGTCAACACTAGACTCAATCCTAGAAGAAAGAAATGCAACTACATGCTTTCTTTTTGGTTTGCAAAAATGCAAAATTTTTTAAAATTTTTTGATTTTTTTGTGTTTTTCAGTGCTTTATATGTATGCATGATATGCATGAGACTCAAAGTGAAAAGAAAAAGAAAAACTAAGAAAACAGAACACAAAGTCAAACCCCAAATCTCTCCCCTATACTTAAATTACACAGTCCCTTGTGTAATGAATGAAATAGAAGAGAGAAGCAACAAAATATATTACAAAAATAAAAAGATGCAAGGGTATAGAACAATGGAAAGGATGTGGTACTTGGTTTAATGGTAGAAGTTGTGGGATGATCCTGAAGTTTGAGGAGACTTGCTAGCTCTTTGGAGAAAGGGATGCTTCCTCTCTTTGTGACCTCATGTCGCTTGCTGTTGAGCTGCTCCTGCATCTCATTGTACCTCAGATGGAATATCAGTCACACATGACCGATACAACTGACCGAAATGGCAGATTCGGTCATTAGTTATTGATATTGGAGACTGGTACTTCTTGTGATTAGTGTCGGTCATTACTGATCGACACACTTGACTGAAATACATCCGGTGCAATTGTGTCGGTCTTGAGTGATTGAGACTGGTGACTGATATGATTCCAAGTATCTCATCGATCACCAGTGATCGACACACTGGACCGAAAATCAAACGGTGTGTTTATGTCGATCAAGTCTGGTCGATATGAATGACTGAAATTTCATCCTACTGCCAAGCTGCTTTCCATATCGGTCACAAGTGACCGATATGTTGACTGGTGTAGATTGGCTCCACTGATATCGGTCAACCATGATCGATACTGATGACCGAAAATTTGTGTATCGGTCTGTCATGACTGATACAGATGACAAATATCAGCCAGAATACTCATGTTCTTTGTCTCCTTCAAACATTCTCAAACCCCAGTTAGAAATCCTGCTTCTATACACTAAAACAATGCATAAAAGATAAACTAGAAAGCATAATATATACAAAAGGATACCATGGGACTACCTCCCAAGTGTGCTTGTTTAAAGTCACTAAGCTTGACTTTCCTTGGTTGATTACTCTTGTGGAGGTTCATCAAGGTTGATGTCCACTTCATCTCCAAGAGACTCACTTGCCATGTATGGTTTCAGCCTGTGCCCATTCACTGTGAAGTCTTCTCCATTCTTGCTGAACAAAGTCACAGCTCCATATGACAGCACTTCCTTGATCTTGAATGGTCCTGACCATCTTGACTTCAGCTTTCAAGGAAATAACTTCAACCTTGAGTTGAATAATAGCACCTGATCCCATGCCTTGAAGTCCTTGTGTTTGATCCTTCTGTCATGGAAGGCTTTTGTCCTCTCCTTGTAGATCCTAGAACTCTCAAAAGCTTCAAGGCGGTTTTCCTCTAGTTCATGCAAGTTGATAAGTCTTTTTTCCTGAGCTGTCTTGATGTCAAAATTCAGCAACTTTGTTGCCCACAAGGCCTTATACTCTAGCTCAACAGGCAGATGACAGGGCTTCCCATAGAGGAGTGAGAAAGGAGTCCTGCCAATGGGTGTCTTGAAGGCTGTCCTATAAGCCCAGAAAGCATCATCAAGCTTATTAGACCAGTCTTTTCTTGTTACACCAACTGTTTTCTCTAAGATGGCTTTGATCTCCCTGTTGGATACCTCCACTTCGCCACTTGTTTGAGGATGGTAAGGAGTAGCAACCTTGTGTTTGACACCATTCTTCTTGAGCAAGCTCTCAAAAACTTTGTTGATGAAATGACTTCCACCATCGCTGATAACACATCTTGGAGTACCAATCCTTGGGAAGATAATTGTCTTGAAGAGCTTCAGCATAACTCTAGCATCATTTGTTGGACTAGCAATGGCTTCAACCCACTTTGACACATAATCAACAGCTACAAGAATGTACTTGTTCCCATAAGAGGAAGGAAAGGGTCCCATAAAGTCAATCCCCCACACATCAAAAAGATATACTTCAAGGATAGAATTCAGAGGCATCTCATCTCTCTTGGAGATTTTTCCCTTTCTTTGGCAGGCATCACATGAGAAGATATGGGCTTGAGCGTCCTTGAACAGACTATGCCACCAAAAACCAGCTTGTAGGACCTTGGAGGCTGTCTTGAATGTTGCAAAATGTCCTCCATAGGCTGAGCCATGGCAATGGTGCAGGATTCCTGGAATCTCTTCCTCAGCTACACACCTTCTGAACAGCCCATCATTCCCTCTTTTGTACAAATAGGGCTCATCCCAAAAGTAATGGGATATATCTCTTAAGAACTTCTTCCTCTTATGTGAGTTGAGGGTCTGTGGTATCTGTCCAACCACCAAATAGTTTACAAAGTCAACATACCAAGGTAGTTTATCTTCTTCTAGGCTTTCCACTTCTGCTTTCGTGACTCCTAAAGCATACAACTGTTCTTCTGGTAGGGTATCATTGATTGGGACGAAGTCATCTATCCTCAGTCTTGAGAGGTGATCAGCAACTCCATTCTCAATGCCTCTCTTATCCACAATCTCCATATCAAACTCCTGTAGTAGAAGAATCCATCTAAGAAGCCTTGGTTTGGTGTCCTTCTTAGCATAGATGTGTCTCAGCGCAGCATGGTCAGTATAAACAATTACCTTGGAGCCTTCTAGGTAGCTCCTGAACTTCTCAAATGCAAAGACAACTGCCAAGAGCTCCTTCTCAGTTGTAGCATACCTTGACTGAGCCTCATCCATAGTTCTGCTGGCATAGTAGATAACATGATGTTTCTTGTCAACTCTCTGCCCCAAAACTGCTCCAACTGCATAGTCACTAGCATCACACATTATTTCAAATGGCAGATCCCAGTTTGGGGCTTGAACTATTGGTGCTGATATCAGAGCTTGTTTGAGAGTAAGGAAGGCTTGAAGACAGTCTTCATCAAACACAAACTCTGCCTCCTTACACAACAATCTTGTCAAGGGTCTTGCAATCCTTGAGAAGTCCTTGATGAATCTTTTGTAGAAGCCAGCATGCCCCAGAAAACTTCTGATCCCTTTGACAGTAGTTGGAGGTTCTAAGTGCATCATGACCTCTATATTTTGTCAACCTCTATTCCTTTCTCTAAGATCTTATGACCCAAAACAATTCCTTCTTGTACCATGAAGTGACACTTTTCCCAATTCAGGACCAGTTTTATGTCTTCACACCTTTGGAGAACCTGAGAAAGGTTAGACAAGCAGACACCAAAGGAGGATCCATAAACACTAAAGTCGTCCATGAATACCTCCACCATTTCTTCAAGCAAGTCAGAAAAGATAGAAGTCATACATCTTTGGAAAGTAGCATGAGCATTGCATAAACCAAAAGGCATTCTCTTATAAGCAAAAGTTCCATATGGACAAGTAAAAGTAGTTTTTTCCTGATCATTGGGATGGATAGGGATCTGAAAGAATCCACTATAACCATCTAAAAAGTAGTAATACTTATGATTTGCTAATCTTTCTAGCATTTGGTCTATAAATCGCAAAGGGAAGTGATCTTTCCTAGAAGCAGAATTGAGTTTTCTGTAATCAATGCACATTCTATGACCAGTGATTGTCCTAGTTGGTATTAGCTCATCATTTTCATTTTTAACAACAGTGATTCCTCCCTTCTTAGGTACCACATGGACTGGTGAGACCCATGTGCTATCTGAGATGGGATAGATCACTCTTGCTTCAAGCAACTTCAAGATTTCCTTTTTCACTACTTCTTTTAAATTAGGATTCAGCCTTCTCTGAGGTTCAATAGAAGTTCTTGTCTCATCCTCTAGATGGATCCTGTGAGTGCAGAGGTTAGGAGATATGCCTTGGATATCATCTAATGAATACCCAATAGCTTTCCTAAACCTCTTCAACACCTTGACAAGGGCCATGATCTCATCATCATTGAGGCTGTCATTGACTATAACAGGGTAAGTGGAGTTAGGACCTAGGAAAACATACCTTATCCCATGAGGAAGTGGTTTGAGTTCCACCTTTGGTCCCTTGAGTTCGCTCCAGTCCTCATCTGAGCTGCCTTGCTTCTTGGCGTCAGCTTCCTTGCTTGGCGAACCAGTCTCCTGAGCTAAGAAGGCTTCTTTTCTTGTGTACTCCAACCTTTCAAATGGCTCTTCCTCTTCAAAGAATCTGTGAGAGTCTAATCTCAGCTGATAACCCAAGCTTTCTTTATCCAAGTACCCATCATCTACATGCTCACTTGTCAAAGCCACTTGGAGCTTGTCTTCACAACACAGCTCCTCTTGAAGTTCATCATTCAGCTTCTCTAGAATATCAATCTGGAATTCTTGACCTTCAATAGTAGGCTGCTGCATAATCTTCTTGATGTCAAACTTCAAAGACATATCCTTGCCCAACTTTAGCTCAATCTTTCCCTTCTTAACATCAATGTCTGCTCCTGTTGTGGCTAGGAATGGTCTCCCAAGAATAAGAGGATCTCTAGGCTCCTCATCCATATCCAAAACTACAAAATCACTAGGTATTTCTACACTCCCAATCCTGAGTGGTACATCTTCAAGCAAACCTTTGGGAAGTATTACTGACCTGTCTGCCAATACCAAGGAGATTCTGCAGTCTTTGAATTTGGTGAAGCCTAGGCGCTGTGCTACAGAGTAGGGCATCAAGCTGACACTAGCTGCAAGATCACACAAACATTTGTCAAACAGGAGTGGACCTATAGAGCAGGGTAAGGTGAAGCTCCCTGGATCTCCTAGCTTGTTGGGAGTCACTCTCTTCTGCTGAATAATGGCGCTACATTCATGTGTGAGGACTACCATTCCTTGCAGATCCTTGGTTCTTTCAGGAACAGCATCCTTCAAGAATTTCTGATAAGGAGGGACTAAAACAAAGGCATCTAACAGTGGCATTGTGAGCTGGATTTTCTTCATCTGTTCATCAAAGAGTCCTTTGTATTTAGCAATCAACTGCTTCTTAAACCTTCCAAGAAAAGGTATTGTGAGCTGATAAGGAGGAGGTATATATCTTGGTTCCTTGGCTAACTCCTTAGAAGCCTCCTTTACCTTGCGTTTAGTAACCTCCTTGTCTTTGGCTTTTTCTGAAATCTTTTCAGCTTCAATCATTTCATCTTCTGGAGTGTCCTCCTTTTCTTTGACCTCACCCTCTTCTTGTTCCTCAATGTCCTCATTGGGTGTAGAAGGAGCTACTCTTGGGGGAAGCTGATTCCCACTTCTGAGAGTGACAGCTTTGACATACTCCTGTGTGAGTGAAGAGGTAGAAGGGGTAGACAAGGTTTCTAGTTTGTTGATCTTGATGTTGATAGGAGCTATGTGTGACTGAAGTTTTGAGTCAATGTCCTTGTATATTTCATCAGTCATACTTCTCTGAATATCAGTGAAATTCTTTTGAATCTCAATAGCCATCATCTGTTGCAGTCCTCCATTGTGAAGTTGTTGGAGTTGGAGGAGCATCTCTTTATAATCCAGATTATGTGAAGGTAAAGAGTGATTGATAGCTGTTTGAGAAGAGGAAGCTTGATGCTGTGGAGAGTGAGTGTCTTCAATGTGCTGGTGTATTTAGGCGTCAAGGTCATGATGCATCAGTGGCGCCTCTTGTTGATGGAGAGCCTTGACATGGTGTTCCTTGTAAAGGTATGGTGAGAGATCATTGGGTAGGAGTTTAGTGGTTGCATTGAGTAGTAGATCAACTTTTTTCTGCAGAGCTTTCATCTCAAACAATGCTGTTGCTAGTTCCTTGGAATGTTGCTCTTTGTCATCCACATAGTCCCAATTTCTGAGTGCCATGTTCTCTACTAGTGTCCAGCCCTCATCAACATCTTTCCCAAGAAAATAGCCATTACTTGCTGTGTCAAGGAGGATTCTGATCTTTGGGAGAACACCTCTATAAAGTGTGGATAGAAGCATTTCCTTAGTGAAGCCATGATGAGGGCATTGATGAGTGAATCCTCTGAACCTCTCCCAAGTATCTCCAAAGCTTTCATTAGACCACTGCCTGAAGTTTGTGATCTCATTTCTGAAGTGTGCAGTTCTTGAGGGAGAGAAGAATTTGTTTAAGAAAGCACCTTTACATTGTTCCTAAGTAGTGATGCTGCCTTGTGCTAGAGATTTCTCCCATAATCTAGCTCTATCACCAAGTGAGAATGGAAAAAGCTTGAGCTTCAAACCATCATCTGATACTCCACTAAGCTTTGTTAAAGTGCATATCCTCTCAAACTGATCCATGTGCTCTAAAGGGTCTTGGTTGGGCAATCCAAAGAACTGCCTTTCTTGGATCAATGTGATGAGACTGCTCTTGATCTGGTATTGCTCAGTTGCCATTGGTGGAAGAATTCCTTGCCTTGAAGCATAGTTGGAGGGTATATCAGCAGCACCAATGGGTCTTCTTGGTCTCTGAACAACAGCTCCTTGTAGACCAGCTTGACCTTGCTGTCCTTGTAAGCCTCGGATCCCTTGAAGACCTTGTGGACCTTGTGGACCTTGTGGACCAAAACCAGCAGCATACTGATGTTCTTCCATGCTTCAACAACTGAATTCTGACTTAGCAAACCCCAAATTCCTGACTTTGAACTTCAAATGTAGCTGTAGACACTTAGGAGCAAGTGTTGTGGTACCTACAAATGAAATTCTAGACCAAAAGAGAAATCAATAATCAAAATCGAAAATAACAAAGCTTGATCTCAAAATCTCTACAAATCCTACTGAACAAAGCTTTTTCCTAATGGCAATGGCGCCAAATTGATACAAGAGTTTTGGCTCTCTTGGTCAATCACCCATTGTACTAGTCATTGTAGCATTGAGTTTTAATGTCAATCCAAAGGGGAAGATTGAAACAGCAGGATTATAGTTGATTTTCTAATTCAGGCAGATATAAAAAGGGGTTTTAGAATATCTAGCAACCTAAGTGATCAAGCAGAAACCAAACAAACATAAAGCAAGGAAGAAGACAAGCAAACAACCAAAGTAAAGGTAAAAACAGAGCAAATTCAGAACAGAGCTTAAAACAGAGAAAAGATGGGACTTGAGATGAGATAATTGGTAATAGGGAACACTTGACTCAGCCTATGATGCTTACAAACTCACACAATGCTATTGCTTATGCATATGATTCATTTATATGACTAATCCAATCTCTTGGTACTAATCTCTTTGCTAATTACCAAGTCAAGAACTAATTTCCATTAGTGAAATGATAAAGGGCAAGCATTAAATCAAATCTATCAACCCTATATTGCCAAATCACTCCCTAGACAGTCAATCTCTTGAGCTAGGATAAGCAATTCTCTTGCAAAGCAGTTCAGGCATTTCATCAAACACTTGGTGGGCATAAAATGAGCCTAAGATCTCAATCAACTTAGCTAGGGCTAATCAAGCATTAAACACAGCAATCAAGAAAGGAAATGAAAGAATTAACACTAAGCAATCATAGATAGAGTCTTAAATTCCCTAAACCTAACCCATCTCAAATCCCTAAAAAGGACTACTCACTAATCACCATTGAAGCCACCAAATCAAAGAGAGAAAGATGACTAATCATGATTAGAAAGCTTAAACAAGATGAAAGATGCAAACTTTGATTAAAATGAAGTAAAGATTCAAATTACAAAACCCAAGGGTCTCAACAAGAAAGAAAGAACTGTTGGGTAAAAGCTTGTTACCAGAAATTTGGGATTTTTTGTATTTATAGGAGTCTAAGCGAAAATGGCAGAATTATAAATAAAAGGTCTTCAGTCTGGCAGCGTATCGGTCAGTTATGTCGGTCTTCAGTGACTGAAATGGATCCCTATTGGTCATTACTGATCGACACATATGACCGAAATCCATCCGGTGTGTTTGTGTCGATCACACTTGACCGATACTGGTGATCGATACTGCTCTGTATCGTTCATCTTTGACCGATACTCACCGTGCTCTGACCGAAAACTTCTGCAGAGATCTTCTGCTGTGATCCTTCTTGCTCCCTTTTGCCCAGCTAGCATCTTGTATCATTCCCAAAACTCCTCCAAGCTCCTTTTAGCTTCAAAAGCACCTAAAAACATCCAAAATGCAAAGAAAATGCAAACTATACTCTAAATGCAACCTAAGTCTAAAAGGAGAAGAAAATGGGACAAAAACAAAGGGAAAACATGCAAAAGAGGACCAAAATATGTACGAAATTTAGCTCTAAATTGTGTAAATACAAGGGATATCAGGACTTTCGAAAGTCTCTACCTCTGCAGCAAAATGAACTAACTTCTTTCCCACCAAGAGGCTGTGCATACTGTCCAGCTTAGCCTTGACTTCAGCAATCTGAGTTCCATCATCTAAACCAGCTTGTTTCATCCTCGGAAAATCTGCATTCTTGGTGCTGTTGCTGCGGGCCAAGTTCTCAATCAACCTGATTGCTTCTTCTGGTCGGTTGGTGTTGAAGTTTCCAGCACTAGGTGCATACAGCGCCATTGAATACTTCCAGTCAATGCCTCTAAAGAAGATCCCAAGTAGTTGCACTTGACTTAAACCATGATGAGGACAGTCCCTTTGATAAGACTTAAATCTCAGCCAAGAAGCCTTAAAAGCTCCAGTAGGACCTTGAGAGAATGATGCAATTTTCGTCCTCAGGTCCTCTGATCTAGCAAATTATAGAAATTGTTCAGAAAGGCATTCTTGGTGTCCTCCCAAGTAGTCAACGAAGCAGGCTCCAATTGCTTCAGCCAGAATGCAACATCTCCTCCAAGTGAGTATGGGAAAAGCTTGCAGAACAGAAAGTCATTGCTAACACCATTAGCTTTGACACTTGAAGCAAGATCCTCAAACCTCTCAATGTGGTCCATAGGATGCTCATGAGGTAAGCCATGGAAAGGATGCTGTCCCACCAGCTGATAATAAGCAGGCTTAAGCTCAAAATCACTCCTCTGGAAAGCATGAGGGCAGATTGCAGCTCTGTTGGCATAGAACTGATCAGGTCTGTTGTAGTCTCCCAAAGTCCTCTGAACAAAACGCCCAGCAGCGTTATCAGCACCAGCAGGAACTCCAGCGTCTTGTCCCATTTGTTGAACCTGCTGTTCAAGAATGACATTCCGATCTTGATCAATTCTTTGCCCTTCTTCGTTCCTCCTGTTTCCCTCTATGTCAACCAAATGACCTTCTGCATCTTCAACCAAAATCAGTGGAGCAACCATTGTTGAATGTTTCTTAGTTTTATTGATGGTCCTCTCCAACTTAGCAAGTTCGTCGATGCTCAAGGTCACAAGCTCCTTCTTTTTGTTGCTTCTGGTACTGCGATTATGCATACACCTGAAACAGGAACAAAGAAAAGTAGCAGAAAGTTAGTAAACAAATTAAAACTTAGACAAAATCTTAATACTAAAAATCAATAGGCAGCTATTACACCCCGGCAACGGCGCCAAAAACTTGATAGGGCTCAGGTTTTACCCAAATAAAACTACTGCAAGTGCATAGCAAAGCAGTTGTAGTACAAGGGGTATCGAATCCCAAAGGAGTATGTAAACTACACTATCGATTATAGGTTCAGATTAAGCTAAGCAGGAGATGGTGTATGTAATGCGAATGACAAATTAAATGTAAGCAAACGAAATTTGGTTGTTGATCTAAGTTTGAGAAGAGTAAAAACGCTAAGTCAGGACAGTTAGCAGGTTGAATCCGAGGATGTAGAATGCATGAAATCAGGAATGATTAAGAACCGTCTTGAACATGAATCGCAAATATATAACTAATCAATTTTCATTGCAGAAGTTATCTATGTCTAAATCACAGAGTTTCAAATCTTTTTGCAAACCCTAACAATCTAAACATGCAGTAATGATCAGGTTCAATTGTTCACAGAACTCTTAAGCCAAATCTCTTTGCATTAAGTTGTTTTGCTCATCAAATACTAGTTCAGGTTATCAATAGTGCTCTCACATATATTTAACAACCTATGATTTTCGGATTTCTAGATGATGTTTCTAAGAAATTCGATTTCAAAGCAAACAGAGATGAAGAACAAGAAGATAATCCTAACAGGTAGTAATTCTACAAACTCTTCATCAACCTTTGAAAAATCCTAACTTAACTAAAAAATTACTCAGACATGATCATGGAATCACAAAACATAACTGAATAAAATTGCATTAAGAGAATAGAATAAAAACAAAGGGGGTTCGAAATCTTCTCCAAAAAGAGTACAGGATCTGTCTCCCCAAAAGCTCTCAATAAAATCCTCTCTAAGCTCTCTGAATTCTCAAAAACTAAGATAAAAGTCAACCATGGCTGAAAACCTAATATATAGAAGCTAAAACACGATCTGGGGCCTTCTTGCAAATATTGGAACTTCTGGGCCAATTCTGCAAATAATCTTGATACTTTTAACAAATCAACCACGCTCCTTCCTTTGTTGGTGACGAGCGTTACCATAGGTGGTGACGAGCGTCACCCAAATGCATACTTTCTTCTTCGAGCCGGATACTTCGTGGCTTCAACTTGCAATGCTCCAAAAAGCTTCAATATCTCCAATTATGCTCCATATATGCTATAACCTGCAAAGACTCTGCTAGGACTCTAAAAAGACCAAAAAGACTCAATAAAAAAGGACTTATATCATGGTAAAAAACCATAAAAACCATGATATATCAATGAACTCAGGAATGATTAAGAACTGTCTTGAACATGAATTGCAAATATATAACTACTCAATTCTGATTGCAGAAGTTATCTATGTCTAAATCATAGAGTTTCAAATCTCTTTGCAAACCCTAACAATCTAAACATGCAGTAATGATCTGGTTCAGTTGTTCACAAAACTCCTAAGCCAAATCTCTTTGCACTAAGTTTTTTTTCGCATCAAATACTAGTTCATGTTATCAACAATGCTCTCACATATATTTAACAACCTATGATTTTCGGATTTCTAGATGATTTGTCTAAGAAATCGATTTACAAGCAAGCAGAGATGAAGAACCAAAATATATTCCTAACAAATAGCAACTCTACAAACTCTTCATCAACCTTTGAAAAGCCCTAACCTAACTAGCAAATTACTCAGACATGAACATGGAATCACAAAACATAACTGAATAAAATTACATTAAGAGAATAGAATAAAAACAAAAGGGGTTCGAAATCTTCTCCAAAAAGAGTACATGATCTGTCTCCCCAAAATCTCTCAATAAAATCCTCTCTAAGCTCTCTGAATTCTCAAAAACTAAGATAAAAGCCAACAATGGCTGAAAAACTAATATATACAAGCTAAAACACGATCTGAGGCCTTCTTGCAAATACTGAAATTTTTGGGCCAATTCTGCAAATAATCTTGATACTTTTAACAAATCAACCACGCTCCTTCCTTTGTGGGTGACGAGCGTCACCATAGGTGGTCACGAGCGTCACCCAAATGCATACTTTCTTCTCCAAGCTGGACACTTCGTGGCTTCAACTTGCAATGCTCCAAAAAGCTTCAATATCTCCAATTATGCTCCATACATGCTATAACCTGCAAAGACTCTACTAGGACTCTAAAAAGACCAAAAAGACTCAATAAAAAGGACTTATACCATGGTTAAAAACCATAAAAACAATGATATATCAATGGTTCTTAATTTGGTTAAGTAGAGTTGCTAAGGAATCTTTGAATGCCATAGTCTTTGAACGTGTCATTGGTCCACTTGATACTTCACGAGTTTTCTCAGCTACAAGCTTTTCCTGTCCATGTCCATACTCGGCTACAAGCTCTGATTCCAACTCCATTCCCATAATGCTATCCATGATCATATCATACCCTCCTTCTTGAAAAGGATTTTACCTCATACACTTCCTCTGCAACATAAGGAACTAGATCGGTAACGTTAAAACAACAACTTATAGCATACTTACCTTGGAGATCAAGCTGATAGGCATTGTCATTTATTCTTCTTATGATATTGAAAGGACTATATATTATTGGCATAAGTTTAGACTTTCTGTCGGGAATCATTTCTTTGTAAAGCGTACCCATACTTGGTCTCCAACTTCAAAGGTCACCTACTTTGTTGGCATGTTTAGCATACAACTTTGTTTTCTCCTCTAAGTTCTTTTTGGCATTCAGATGAATCTTCTGAACCAAGTCAGCCTTTTTCTTTCCATCTATGATAGCTCTTTCATTCAAAGGTAGAGGTACTAGATCCAAAGCATAAATGAGATTAAATCCATAAACGATTTGAAAAGGAGAATACGTAGAAGCAAAATGCACAACATGATTATATGCAAATTCAATATGTGGTAAACATTCTTCCCATGACTTCAAGTTCTTTTTTGTTAATGCACGTAAGAGGGTTCCTAAAATCATATTAACCATTTCGGATTGGCCATCGTTTTGCGGGTGACATATAGTAGAAAACAGAAATTTAGTTCCCAACTTTAACCAAAGTGTTTTACAAAAGAAACTGAGGAACTAGTGTCTTTATCAGAATGTATGGACTTAGGCATGCCATGTATGCAGAATATCTCCTTGAAAAACAAGTTTGCTACATGCAATACATCATCAGTTTTGCTACATGCAATAAAGAGAGCCATTTTAGAGAACCTATTGACCACTACAAAGATTGAGTCTTTCCCTGTCATAGTCCTAGGAAAACCCATGAAAAAATTCATTGATATGTCATTCCAAAGATGGGAAGGGATGGGTAAGGGAGTATACAAACCGTGCAGCTGGACTTTGGACTTAGCTGGTTTACAAGTACTGCATCTACCACAAATCATCTTAACGTCCCGTTTCATATGCGGACAATGGTAGTGTTCTCTCATGACTTCTAATGTTTTGGAAATACCAATATGTCCCATTAGTCCTCCACTGTGAGCTTCCCTAACAAAAAAGTCTCGAAATGAACAGTTAGGAACATAAAGACGGTTCTAATAGACGAGAAACCCATCGTGTTTGTAATAGTGGGCATAAGAAAATTTCTCAAAAGATGTATACAACTTTTGAAAATAGGATCGATTTTATAAAGTTCTTTGATTTGTTCAAAACCCAATAGTTTAACTTCTAAAGTAGAAAGGATAGTGTACCTTCTTGATAATGCGTCAGTGACCACATTATCCTTATCTTGTTTATATTTGATGACATAGGAAAAGGTTTCTATGAACTCTACCCACCTCGTATGCCTTTTCTTGAGTTTTTCTGTCCTTTAAGATGCTTTAAGGATTCATAGTCAGTATGAATCACAAATTCTTTAGGCCAAAGATAGTGTTACCACGCTTATAAAGCCCCAATCTGATGATTCTGAGTCTCGATAATAGTCCTCATAGCCTCTGTGTTGGGGTGAGATGAAGAAGAGAAAATACAGCTGAAGAATCAATCTGAGACTGCAAAGAAACAACTCCATATATTCTTTCCTTTTTACGGGGATCAACCTTAAAAAATAAAATAAAATGTTAAGAAATATAAAGATGTAAATTTATAAAATACAAAAATTAATAACACAATTACCTCAATAAAAATCTAGTTCTTGTTAGTTACAGATACTCCGCCAGATGCTGTACCCTCGGGATCATCCGGATATGTCTAACTCATATCCGCCATCTTCGAAGTGATGTCTTTGTAGATCTGTTCCGAATATCCATCGATAAAAGATCCATCCGGCTTGTGTTTTGTCTCCTCGAGGACAGCTAGCAAATCCGGAATATCTAATCCGGTCCGTAGAGACTAAAAAATAACAATAAGTATTTTTAAAAAAATTAATAATATGCATTAAGATCGAAAATAAAATATGTTCTAAGAAACTATTGCTACTCTTTTTCTCGTTTGCCGGATCCAACCAATATTGGACAAGACCCTCCCAGACTTCTGGATCTAGCAAATCAGGCTTCGCATCATCTCCTACAACCTTCCATTTCGCCTTCCACCGGCCAATGTGATCAGTAATCCGTTTCCTCAGTTTCACTTTGACCTCGTCGTACACTCTTCCATTGATGCCTCAATCCCAATGATATTTTTGCTGCAAAAAAAAAAATTTAATGTGAAACATTAATTAGAATAAGTTATAAATCTAAATAATTTTAAAAAAAATTAGATATATAAAAAATCAGAACTTTATAAAACTTACAGCAAAATGCTCATATCACCGTTGAATGGTGGCCTCCGAAGTGAGAGAAACATTAGGAGTTGCATTTTTGAGATCTCTCGGAAATATCTTACGAATAGTAGTACCCAAGCAACTATCGTGAGTAAACCTGCCAAAAATACATATTATATAAAATGAAATAAAGTAAACTATATTATAAGTAAAATATAAAAAGAAAACATATTTTACCATAATGTATCAGGAGGACATTCTGGTACAAGGCGCATTAGTCCGTCATGATCAGGACTCACCAAAAGAGTGCGGTTCGCCAAATTATGAGCAATATCCACGGCAGAACGTCCTACTGGTGCAGGCGGAGGGGGTTGGGTCTCGGGAATAGCAGTAGGAGTCGGCTGCAAACTAGCACCGCCAGAAGTAAATCGAGAAGCTTACTGAGAATATGCAGTTCCAGACATTTGAAATTGCAAAAAATTAAATATTAGTAACAAGTCGTACAAAAAAAAAAATTAAAAGTCAACAAATACATCTAAATATAAATTCTTAAATTAATTCTAAGAACATAAAACTATCTCAAAATAATCTTTGAAAATTTATAAATAACAAAAATTAAAAATAAAATTACAAAATCATATATTAAAATTTATAAAAATAATATATTGAAATTGCAAATTTTATATAATAAAATTACAAAATCATATATTAAAATTACAAATATCATAAACTAAAATTAGAAAAATCATATTTAAATTTTACAAAAATCATATATGAAAATTGGCAAAATTAAATACCAAAATTCCAGAAATTCATATATCAAAATTGTCAACAAAATAATCTAAATCTGACAATTTCAATATCTAAAAATAAAATACAAAACCTAGTAGTTTTCATTTCGAATCTGTAAATCAAATACAAAAGTAATAATTTTAATCTCCAAATATCAAATACAAAACCTAATAATTTTCAATTCCAATCTCTAATTCAAACATAAAATCTAACAATTTTTAATTCTAAACTTAACTGTTTAAATTTAAGTAAGAGAGAGTTTCTTACATTGCTAGATCCGGCGGCGAGACAGGGCGGTGGCTAGAAGAGAAGAAGGCAACGGACTGCGGTGGCGAGGAGAGAGAATACTGATGGCGGCAAGCAAACAGATCAGGAGCGGCGGCGAGCAGACATATCCGGAGCAGCGGAGAGAGAGAGAGAGAAAGCAGCGATCGAACCAGAAATGTACGTGTGGAGTTGAGGGGAAGAATATAAGTTTTAGAATTAATATTAGGGTCCGTTGCAATCCCGTCTCAAAAGGGCGGTCCAATAAATTTCGCGCGTCCTTTTGAGGCGATTTTATGACGGATCTGTCGCAATCCCGTAGTAATATGCTGAAATACTTTCAACTTTGGGTCGGAATATTTTCAAAGTTCACGAACTTTTGGCAAAGGGATTATAAAAAATTAAACATTGTGGCAGCTTAGCAACATTAAATAGCTTATCCGTCGCAAATCAGTCGCAAGTTAAAAATTGGGGCTAAGGTTACTTTGCAAAATTATGAAATATATATACTTATCATATATATATATATAAATATTAAATTTTAATATATTATTGATGGATCAACTATATATATAAATTTTTAATTTCAATATATAAATATAAATGCACACATATACATATATCATACATAAGATTTATATTTTTTAAACCCTAAATTTTCTACATATATACTCTAATGCTAAACCCTAAACTATAAATCCTTTAACGTGATATATTTTTGTTATGTGAAATATACATGGTTTTAAGAATGAATGGTTCTTTTACAAGTATTATATATTAGAAACAATAGTATGTTCAAAAGTTTGATTGCGAGAAGCCTAAACCCTTACCCAACCCTTTGAGATGTTTATATTGCGACGTATCTGCGACGGCTCTGTCGCAAAGGCGCCGTAAAATGTCCATTTGCGACTACATTGCGGCGACTCCGTCGCAGACTCGTCGCAAAATTATTAGTGATTCTAAAATTTTTTTATAAAAATTGAAAATACTACTACATAAAACGAAACGAAGTTTAAATATGAATGGTTCTTTTAGATGCATTATACATAAGAAACAGTAGTATGTTCAAAAGTTAGGTTGCGAGAAGTCTAAACCCTAACCCTAACTTTAACCCTAACCCTAACCCTTTAGTGATTCTAAAAAAAAGTTACAAAAATTGAAAAAACTAATATATGAACTAGTAAGGCATATGATCAGAGAGTTCGATGAGACCGATGAAGCAGAAGAACGTGATGAGGATAGTTCAGATCGAGGACGATCATTCTGAATAGGTGCGTGAGCTGGAGAATTTGGAAGTATGGGTGATATCTGATTTTCTGGTTTGTTGCTGCCTTATTGAGCATCTTAAATAGCACATTCATGCAAATGACAAATAGGTAAGGTGAAAGGGAGCATCCTCGCCTAACTATTCAGGCAAACGACACAGGGTCTTGCCTAAGTGATTTTGTGATGGTTTTGCGACAGAGCCGTCGCAAAGATGTCACAATGTGCGACGAATTTGCGACGACTCTGTCGCAAAGCCGTTGCAAAATCACTTAGTTATTTTTAAAAAATTACAAAATATGATTTTGCCTAAGTATTCATGCAAACGACACAGGGTCTTGCCTAAGTGATTTTGTAATTATTTTTTAGAATAACCAAGTGATTTTGCGACGGTTTTGTGACAGAGCCGTCGCAAAATCACTTATTTATTCTATAAAAAAATTACAAAATATTAAAAATACAATTATATGAAACAAAGTTTATTCAAATTGATTGTCCTCTGAATTATTCTCATCACTGTCTTATGCTTCATTAGTCTCATCGAACTCGTCTGATCCTATGCCTTATATTGAATCATCGATGATGTCCTCAATCTCTCTGCTTAATTTGTGGAACAACATGTATGATCTGTTCTGTTGTTGCGATTGGGATGGAGATTGCTTCTACTCTTTCAGCTTGCATTGGGACATCATCAGTTTGCGCGACAATACGGCCACGTGTAGTCACTTATATCACTGATAGCCATCTTTCGCGTTTGACTTTAATCTGAGGGCATGGAACAAAACACACTTGCTCCGGTTGCAAGGCTAGACAAAATGGTTCGAACTTTGAAAAACGTCTGTTTACATTCACGTCGATCACTCCTAAGTTGTTCGCACGGACCCCTCGAGCAGTCGGATCATACCACTCACATTTGAATAATATGCATCTCAAATTGATGGTTCTTAGATATTTGACTTCGATTATGTCTTGTAATATGCAGTAGAAATCAGTTTCACCTTTGACGTGGATTCCATAATTGGCGGTTGAACTCTATGATTTAAGTTTATATGTATGATATGTGTATCCAGAGGTAAAGTACATAGGATCAGAAACGATTCCTGCTATAAGTTCCTCTACAAGTTCATGCAACCATATTGGAGAAGGCTCAGTCGAACAATGATTAACCTGGACAAATTAATTAATACATTAGTGTAATTAAAAAAAAATTGATCTTACGTACAAAGTATTTAAGCCACCCATCAAAATCACGTTCGTTCAACTTTTTGTACTCTTTCTCTTCTAAGCCAGGATAGTGTTCTCGAACCTGAAAGTCAAATAACCGAAATTGTACTCACGAGTCAGATGGAGCAAATTGTATTATTATATAAAGAATGTACTTATTAAGTTATTAACTTATAACTCTCAAATGGCTGTATATACTCCCAGTTCCGCAATATGTAATTGTGAGCAGCACGATAATGATCAATATCCTCCCACCAAACTTCCTTAACTTTTCCAGCAAGTCTGCCTATCTGGGCAAACATATCTGGCACGTCAACATGATAAATCAATGCTTCTCCTCCATCATCATATCGCTTAGTGGCGGTCTTTTTTATTCGCAGCGTTGGACTGAAGTAGTATGAGGTGAAGTGAGAAGTATCCTCGGTCAAACTTCCAGCAACAATCGGTCCCGCCTTAGCAAGATTTTTAGCCTACCTTTTAAGATGTCCCATGAATCGCTCAAACATGTACATCCATCAGAATTGCACAGGCCCTCGAGCACTGCTTCATATGGTAGATGGATTGGGAGATGTTCCATGACATCAAAAAATAAATGAGGGAATACCTTTCTTAGGTTACAAAGCAACACGGCGATATTCGCTTCCAGTTGGGCGATGCCCTCCTCAGTCAATATCCGCATGCATAAATCCCTTAAAAAAGCTCCAATGCCTACATGCAAGTACATGAAGATATATATATATATATATATATATATATTTACTGAAAGAGACATTAATAATCTTAATTACTTATAAAAAGAACATTTTATAATTTTTTTCTTATTGTACCTGAAATAGCTTCATGGCTTTGTTTTGGCAAGAGCCCGGTTAATGCAAACGGTAGCAGTCGTTGCTTCAATACATGGCAATCATGGCTCTTCATGCCTGTAAATTTCTGGCCTTGCCAAACACATCTTGATAATTTGGACACATATCCATCTGGAAACTTAACATCAGAATTAACCTACTCTAATAATGCCCGCTTCGCCTCTCCGGACAATTGAAAGTTTGGAACAGATAATTTTCCCTCGCTTGTAGTATGCAACTCAGGTCTTACACATAGTTCAAGCAAGTCCAAACTTGATTTGAAATTGTCTTTGCTCCATCCCTTGACATTCAAGATTGTATTGACAATGTTATCGAAATTTTTTCTCGATATGCATCACATCAAGACTGTGTCGTAACAAGAGATTCTGCCAATATGGAAGCTCCCAAAAGATACTCTTTTGTGCCAATTATGAGATACAATATATCCGTCAGGCATGTTAGCTGGTGTGTGCCAATTTCCCTCTACTTTACATGTTTCCTGAGAACCATAGTGTTCAATTTGCTCATACAAATCATTGCCTGATGGATAAACGGGGGGGGGGGGGGGGGAGGGGGGGGGGGGGGGGGGGGGGGGGGGGGAGGGATACACACAGCCTTGTTCGTCCTAAACAACCTCTTGTTGTTCCGGTATGTATGACTCAACGGAAGAAATCTACGATGACAATCAAACCAACATGGCCTTCTTCCACTCTTTAGTTGAAACACATCTAACATATCCAGGCAATATGGACAAGATAATCTTCCATGCTTAGTCCACCCTGACAACATTCCATACGCTGGAAAGTCACTGATAGTCCACAATAACACTGCACGCATGTTGAAGTTCCGTTGCTGCTAGTTGTCAAATTGCGAACACCCAAATTTCATAACTGTTTCAACTCATGAATCAGAGGCTGTAAGAATACATCAAGTGCACGCTTTGGATGCTTAGGAGCAGGAACTTTAATACTCATGAACAAAAATTCTCTTTGCATGCACATATCCGGAGGAAGATTGTATGGTGTCAAGATGACGGGCCATAGAGAATATTGTCTCCCAGACATAACAAATGGAGTAAATCCATCAGTACATAAACCAAGATAGACATTCCTAACCTTACTAGCAAATTCTGAATATACCGTCTGAAAGTGCTTCCATGCCTTTGCATCTGAAGGATGTGTAACCTCTCCATCCTCTGTGGAATGTTCTGCATGTTATCTCATTGCCGACACCATCCTTTCTGAGTGGTATAACCGCTTCAATCTTTCAGTGATTGGCAGGTACCACATATGTTGGTATGGAACCCGAGTTCTTCCAGTAGTTTTTTGATATCTCGGCTTCCCACAAAATCGACATTCCTGCAGCTTGTCATTGTCTTTCTATAATATCATGCAATTGTCAATACAAACATCAATCATTTCTGATGGTAAGCCAAGACCCGCAACCAACCATTGTATTTCATAATAATTCTCAGCAGAAAGATTATCAGCCGGTAGGTAGTCTTTGAAAAGTTGAGCCCACAAATCCATACAAACCTCAGAGAGATTATTATCAGTTTTAATTGTCATCATCCTAGATGCCAATGACAGTCTAGATTGCCCTTCTCTACATCCATCGTAGATAGGCTGATTAGCAGCATCTAACATATCATAAAACCTTTTCGCACCTCGTTGGGTTCTTCCCTAATATTATCAATAAATGAGGTTGCTGGAGCGTCATGCATTGCATCTACAACCATATCATGAAACCTATTCCCTTGTTGATACCCTTGATCTACATTTCCAAATATATTCTGCCCATAATGTTCATAATTAGAATTATAATTGGGCTGCTCCAAATCCTGACCCATACTACTACTTCCGGCCGTAGCAACACTACTATCTTCCCCATGCAAAAACTATACGTAGTAGTTCAGCATAAATCCTGTATTATATACATGCTTCTTCACGGTATCACTTTCTAAATATGGCACATTCTTGCACTTCCTACATGGACATAATATTTTACCGTTTTCCCTTGCAAATGATTGGTTTGTCGCCTGGTATAAGAATCCTCGAAACCCATCCCGAACAACCTCTTGTTGTTCCGGTATGTATGACTCAACGGAAGAAATCTACGATGACAATCAAACCAACATGGCCTTCTTCCACTCTTTAGTTGAAACACATCTAACATATCCAGGCAATATGGACAAGATAATCTTCCATGCTTAGTCCACCCTGACAACATTCCATACGCTGGAAAGTCACTGATAGTCCACAATAACACTGCACGCATGTTGAAGTTCCGTTGCTGCTAGTTGTCAAATTGCGAACACCCAAATTTCATAACTGTTTCAACTCATGAATCAGAGGCTGTAAGAATACATCAAGTGCGCGCTTTGGATGCTTAGGAGCAGGAACTTTAATACTCATGAACAAAAATTCTCTTTGCATGCACATATCCGGAGGAAGATTGTATGGTGTCAAGATGACGGGCCATAGAGAATATTGTCTCCCAGACATAACAAATGGAGTAAATCCATCAGTACATAAACCAAGATAGACATTCCTAACCTTACTAGCAAATTCTGAATATACCGTCTAAAAGTGCTTCCATGCCTTTGCATCTGAAGGATGTGTAACCTCTCCATCCTCTGTGGAATGTTCTGCATGTTATCTCATTGCCGACACCATCCTTTCTGAGTGGTATAACCGCTTCAATCTTTCAGTGATTGGCAGGTACCACATATGTTAGTATGGAACCCGAGTTCTTCCAGTAGTTTTTTGATATCTCGGCTTCCCACAAAATCGACATTCCTGCAGCTTGTCATTGTCTTTCTATAATATCATGCAATTGTCAATACAAACATCAATCATTTCTGATGGTAAGCCAAGACCCGCAACCAACCATTGTATTTCATAATAATTCTCAGCAGAAGGATTATCAGCCGGTAGGTAGTCTTTGAAAAGTTGAGCCCACAAATCCATACAAACCTCAGAGAGATTATTATCAGTTTTAATTGTCATCATCCTAGATGCCAATGACAGTCTAGATTGCCCTTCTCTACATCCATCGTAGATAGGCTGATTAGCAGCATCTAACATATCATAAAACCTTTTCGCACCTCGTTGGGTTCTTCCCTAATATTATCAATAAATGAGGTTGCTGGAGCGTCATGCATTGCATCTACAACCATATCATGAAACCTATTCCCTTGTTGATACCCTTGATCTACATTTCCAAATATATTCTGCCCATAATGTTCATAATTAGAATTATAATTGGGCTGCTCCAAATCCTGACCCATACTACTACTTCCGGCCGTAGCAACACTACTATCTTCCCCATGCAAAAACTATACGTAGTAGTTCAGCATAAATCCTGTATTATATACATGCTTCTTCACGGTATCACTTTCTAAATATGGCACATTCTTGCACTTCCTACATGAACATAATATTTTACCGTTTTCCCTTGCAAATGATTGGTTTGTCGCCTGGTATAAGAATCCTCGAAACCCATCCCGAACAACCTCTTGTTGTTCCGGTATGTATGACTCAACGGAAGAAATCTACGATGACAATCAAACCAACATGGCCTTCTTCCACTCTTTAGTTGAAACACATCTAACATATCCAGGCAATATGGACAAGATAATCTTCCATGCTTAGTCCACCCTGACAACATTCCATACGCTGGAAAGTCACTGATAGTCCACAATAACACTGCACGCATGTTGAAGTTCCGTTGCTGCTAGTTGTCAAATTGCGAACACCCAAATTTCATAACTGTTTCAACTCATGAATCAGAGGCTGTAAGAATACATCAAGTGCGCGCTTTGGATGCTTAGGAGCAGGAACTTTAATACTCATGAACAAAAATTCTCTTTGCATGCACATATCCGGAGGAAGATTGTATGGTGTCAAGATGACGGGCCATAGAGAATATTGTCTCCCAGACATAACAAATGGAGTAAATCCATCAGTACATAAACCAAGATAGACATTCCTAACCTTACTAGCAAATTCTGAATATACCGTCTGAAAGTGCTTCCATGCCTTTGCATCTGAAGGATGTGTAACCTCTCCATCCTCTGTGGAATGTTCTGCATGTTATCTCATTGCCGACACCATCCTTTCTGAGTGGTATAACTGCTTCAATCTTTCAGTGATTGGCAGGTACCACATATGTTGGTATGGAACCCGAGTTCTTCCAGTAGTTTTTTGATATCTCGGCTTCCCACAAAATCGACATTCCTGCAGCTTGTCATTGTCTTTCTATAATATCATGCAATTGTCAATACAAACATCAATCATTTCTGATGGTAAGCCAAGACCCGCAACCAAACCATTGTATTTCATAATAATTCTCAGCAGAAAGATTATCAGCCGGTAGGTAGTCTTTGAAAAGTTGAGCCCACAAATCCATACAAACCTCAGAGAGATTATTATCAGTTTTAATTGTCATCATCCTAGATGCCAATGACAGTCTAGATTGCCCTTCTCTACATCCATCGTAGATAGGCTGATTAGCAGCATCTAACATATCATAAAACCTTTTCGCACCTCGTTGGGTTCTTCCCTAATATTATCAATAAATGAGGTTGCTGGAGCGTCATGCATTGCATCTACAACCATATCATGAAACCTATTCCCTTGTTGATACCCTTGATCTACATTTCCAAATATATTATGCCCATAATGTTCATAATTAGAATTATAATTGGGCTGCTCCAAATCCTGACCCATACTACTACTTCCGGCCGTAGCAACACTACTATCTTCCCCATGCAAAAACTATACGTAGTAGTTCAGCATAAATCCTGTATTATATACATGCTTCTTCACGGTATCACTTTCTAAATATGGCACATTCTTGCACTTCCTACATGGACATAATATTTTACCGTTTTCCCTTGCAAATGATTGGTTTTTCGCCTGGTATAAGAATCCTCGAAACCCATCCCGAAACTCTTTTGTCACCTCGCCGGTCTCCGGATCTCGATGATTGTACATCCATGATCGCAATGCATATATACTATGTTCTGATGACATTCTCTCAATATCTTTTTATCACTTCTCTTTTTCTCTCTTTTTTCAAATCTATCCCTTAGATTTTTGTTTTTACACTATACGATCTCTTTCTTTTCTCTTTTTTTCTTTTCTTTCTTTCTTTCTTTCTTTCTTTCTTTCTTTCTGTTGTGATTCTTTCACTAACTCACGAAGGTTATTTATAGACTTTCAGAAATTTTACGACGGCCTCGCTATGGAAACCTGCAACCGATTTGCGACAGTATGCAATATTGCGAGCCATTTGCGACGGATTTGTGATAAAAAACTGACTGATTTGCGACTCCATAACTAATTACTTAGGCCGGTAGAGTAAAACGTGGTTCACCTACTTTGCGTATCCATGCACATACGTCGCAAGTTAGTTGCAACTTTGCGACAACACAGCTTCCTCACTACCGCGTCGCAACTTGCGAGCGACAGCCAGTTTAGTTCGTCGCAATTGCCCCTTTCGGTTGCAGGTTCGTCGCAATCTCGTCGCAAAGCTGCGGTGAATTTGCGACGACCAACAATGGCACAATTTGCGACGGAGTTGTGATATATTTTGTGTTTTTGGCAAGTCCATCGCAAATGCGTCGTAAAATTGCGACTACACCTCGCCGTCGTAAATTTCTGACACAAATCGGCTGTTTTCTTGTAGTGGTCCAAGACTTGATCAGGGACTCTCGGTTTTGCCTTCTTGTGGTATCGATTTGATCCCACCAACTGAGGGCGTAATCATAGAACTTGGTGGTGGCCACCTTGACTCTATTGACCTCTGTATAATGTTCAACTTGAAGACTAACCCAACTTGCTTTTTCCACTCCAAGTAAGCAGTTATATCGTTCTTTCCATGGAAGTATGTGATCTTAAGTTTAAGCCCTCCCAAGTTATCTTTCATACAATCTCTGCCTCCTCTCTCCCGTCTATGTGTCTGTTGTCCACTGTGAGAAGATCCGCTCATATGTTGATAGTATGGATCAGTTAAATATTCAATATAAAGATTGACTGATGCTTAATCTCTCCTGGTTTCTCTTCTAGTGTGCGATTGATTTGGCCCTTGATCTCTCTCCATTTCTAGTAGGAGCTTATTGTTGGCGGTGACACTGGTCTCTTCTCCATCTTGGCTCTCCATGGTACCTGAAACGTCAAATACTACTCGCAGTAAACTAGTTATTATAGGATAGATCTTTTAAATACAACATATAGTTGATTGACGAACGAACAAAGATCTATCACACTTTTGATCAGATTTGTGCAAGACAAGAATTTGAAAAGACAAATAAGATGAATCGTCAAAGAATACTTAACTTTCAAAGTGACATTGATACCACTTGATATGAAAGTAAGCAAGCATGGTGCTGAATCCGCTTGAACACAAAGAACAATAGATGAATGAATGATGATGATGATGATGATGATAGATTATATGAATCGAATGGTCATATTAAAGATGTGGAATAGCCTTAAATTCACTGTGGATTGAATGGTCAGACAAAAAAAAAATGGAAGATTAGGACATGTGAATTATAAGTCTGTACAAAGATTGATGAATTTGAAATTAATTCCTAAAAGTAATCAAAGAAAAATATGAAGTTTGTGGCCAAGAAAAACTCACAAAAATCGCCATCACCTCATGTTGAATGAACAACCAAACCTCTTGTCTTAATCCACACTGATTTGTGCGCGATTTAAAATACATACAAACTAGATACAGTAAAAAGTATTTTGTGACTTTCATAGACGATGGTACTAGATACCTTTACATATACTTGTTATGTAGTAAAGATGAAGTTCTAGACAAATTCAAAGAGTACAAACTCGAAGTTGAAAACCAATTCGGAAATCCCATTAAAATGGTTAGAAGTGATAGATGATGAGAGTATAATAGATTTTCAATGATTTATGTCAAGAAAAAAGCATCATACATCAAACAACTTCTCCCTACTCACCTCAATCTAACGGAGTTGCAGAAAGAAAAAATTACACTCTGAAAGAGATAATGAATGCAATGTTGCAAGAATTTGGGTTACCCCAAAATCTAGGATGAGGGGTTACCCCAGAATTTGGGTTACCACAAAATATATCCTTCACAAAATTACACATAAAATAACTGGCAGAGAATGAGCCACAATCACTCACATAAGCCATATGAACTTTGGAAAGGTTTTGTACCTTCGTACAAATACCTCAAAGTGTCTGTAGGGGGGGAGGGGGGGGGGGGGGGGGGGGTGATAGTAGGATTTTACTAACTATTCAAATCCTAACACACTCAAGTCAATGTAGCATGAAATGTATCAATCCATCTGAGTTCATAAGACACTAGGAATGCAGTTGCGATCAAGCCAAATTCAAGAAGGCAGTTGTGATCAATCTAAACAAGACTAAGCAACATATATTTAAGGCAGAAAATTCAAATAGATTAAAGCAAGGATCTAAGATGGGGGTTATTGACTAAGAGGGGATTAGAACTAAACTAGTGATGCTTCAAAACCATTCAAACAAAGCTATCTTCTAGGCATAGGATTAACATCTATAACTAGCTCAATTCCTTGATACTAATCACTTTGCTAAGCACATATTCTAGACAAATTCCTTTACTCAAACACATGATCAGCAAGCATTGATAACAGAACTCCAATCCTATAAAGCCAAAATGCACCTTAAACATTTAATTCCTTAGGCTAAGAGAATAAATCCTCTAAGAGACTCATTGCAGCATTTCATCAAACACTTATCATGTATAAGATAAAGCCGAGATACTAAACAAACCTGGCCAAGACTAATCTAGTGTTAAGCACATCTAATAGAGAGAAGACAATCATATTAAACACAAGACATCACCATTTTAATCATAAAACCCCTATAATCTATCCCATCTCAAACCCTAAATAAGACTACTCACTAGCCATAATCAAAACCACAGATTCTAAAGAGAAATAATGGTTAAGCATGATTAGAAAACAGAATAATCAAGAATATATTAAAGGGAAATACAGAATTTCAGCAAATCAAACTAGTTCTTACAAAGCAAAGCTAAAAGAGGAAAGGTTTTTAAAGCAAGAACAGAAGAAAAATAATAAGATCTAAGTTGCCTAACCATTTTAGGACTTTAATATTTATAGGGGAACTTGAAAACCCCTAATAAACCAGGATTAAACCGAAACTAATCTGACTAGGATGGACCATATCGGCCATGTACATCGATAACATACATCGACATCAAGTCTTCTTGTGGGCTGTATCGACATGGCTTGGTCGATACGGTGGTCGATATGGGATGCTTCAAGAGTGTATCGACTTGACTCCTTGGTGTGAAGGTCGATATAATCACCCTTTGGTGACTCCATTCATCTTCAGCACTGCAAAAGGTTTAGACCTTCCCTCTTGCTTTATCTTGTAGCAAACTTCACCACCCTTAGAGCCAAATGGTCTCAAAACCACTCCATCTTCTATAAGACCCAACAAGATTTCATTCACAGCATCAAAACCACCCACTTCGAGGACCTCCTCTTCAGTGGTATCAGCGAACAACTGGGACAAAGAGCTTACATCAAAGCTTGCTCCTACATAGCCATCAAACTCAAGCCAATGCTCACTAACTTTCTTCAACTTCTTAACCTCCATTGAGAAAGCTTGCTCATCATCTAGCTTGTTCCTCTTTCAGTCAAACTTCAGCACTTTCTCCTTGGTTAGTCTCAGCTCTATTGTGCATTATTTTGCATCAAAAACTGCTCCAGCTGAAGGCAAAAATTTTCTACCTAAGATGATGGCATTCTTAATCTTTCCCTCAACATCTAAGACCAGAAAGTCTGTTGGGATAGTCACACCTTCATTCATCATGGGCACATCTTTAAGGGCTCCTAGAGGTACCTTTACTGTGCCATCTGCTATGGTCAAGGACGCATTGCTCTCCTGGAATGAAGTGTAGCCCAGAGCCTTAGCTGTAGTGGAAGGCAGCAAGTTGATGCTTGCACCTAAGTCACAAAGACAACTCCTGAACATCTTCCCTTTGAGTTCACAAGGGAGAGTGAAGCATCCAGGATCTCCAAGCTTCTTGATGTCAATACCTCAGTCTTGGAAATGGCTTTTTTCTGCTCTTTCCCAACATCAAGACTCTAAGCTTCATCTGGTTGGCATAGAGAGTGGTGTACTTATCCACTAGCTGTCTCTTAAACCTTCCAGGAAAAGGGAGAGCTGGCTTGTAGGGAGAAAGATCATAGATTCCAGTTTCTTTCTCAGCTTGGACCTTCTCAAGTGGCATACTATTCTCCTCTTCCTTAGTAGCTGCTTCTTCAAGAGACTCCTCCTTTGTATCCTTTTTGTTGGCGCCAGCTGCTGAAAACTCCTCTCCCCCACTATGAAGTTCAATGTCCTCATTGAGCAATGAAAGAAATTCTTCAATGACAGCCTCCTCTTCAGCTAAGAGAGTCTCTTCTTCAGTAGCTATGGCATTGCAGAACTCCTTAGGATTAGCTTCTGGTTTTCCAGAAAGGTTGCTTTGAGGTTTAGGCCCAGCAATGACCTTGTTGTTCTCAAGTGTCTTCACTCTTGCAGCCAACCCATCAAACTTGTTGGAGATTTCCACATGGAATGAATCCATTCTGTTATAAACATCAACAAACTTCTTTGTGATCTCCATATTTGTAGCTGGTTGGGCTTAAAGGAGTTGTTGCATCATGCCTTTCATCTCAGCATCATTGGCATTAGAAGAGCTGGCTTGACCTTGTGAGAAACCAGGAGGGGCGAACTGCTTAGGCTGGAAGTTTCCTTGGAGCATAGCCTTGGTTGAAAGGTACACAGGGTTTTTGACCAGCTTGCTGTTATTGTTGAGGTGGGTACACCTGATCTAGAGGGTTGGCTACATTGTTACTCCTGTAAGAGAGGTCAGGAGTGTTCTTGTAGTTCCCATAACTATTTTAACCTCCTTGATTCCCAAGATAGTTCATCTCTTCAACTTAGCAAGCATCTTGATCTTTAATCTGAACCAAGTCACCGACAAAGCTAACTTCCTTTCTTTCCCTTAACAACATATCAATGTTCTCATGTAGAGCCTTGATCTCCTTCTTGTTAGCCTCCAGTTCATCATTTGCACTCCTAGGAGCTCTATCAAACTCCTCATTATAGTTCCCATCTGATTGTGCTAGATTGTCAACAAGTTCCATTCCCTCATCAACATCTTTCGAAAGGAAATTACCATTAAATGATGTATCCAAGAGCATTCTTTTCTTTAGGAGAGCACCTCTGTATAGAGTGGAGAGGAGTGAAGCTTGTGAAAACCCATGGTGTGGGCACTGAAGTGTGTACCCTTTGAATCTCTCCCATGCTTCACCAAAACTCTCATTGTTCCTTTGAGCAAAACCGAGATTTCATTCCTGATTCTAGCTGTCCTTGATGTAGAGAAGAACTTGGCCAGGAATGCTCTCTTGCACTCATCCCAACTTGTGATGCTTTCCTGAGGTAAATTTTTCTCCCATTGATGAGCTTTTTCACCTAGAGAGAATGGGAAGAGCCTCAACTTAAAACCATCTTCGCTGACTCCATTTATCTTGGTGAGTGAACAGAGCCTATCAAAGTTGTCTAGATGGTCCAAGGGGTCTTCTAAGGGTAAGTCATGGAACTTGCTTCCTTGTACCATGGAGATCAGTCCAGACTTGATCTCAAAATTGTTGTTCTGAACAGCTGGAGAGATGATTCCTGTTCTGTTGTTGTAAGCATTGGGCGCATCTCCTGCCCCAATGGGTCTGATTGGGCGTGCACCATGTGCTGGTCCTCTCTGACCTTGCTCATCTTGGACTCCTTGCTGTCCCTGAACACAAGCAACTCCCTGAACACCTTGTGCTCCTGGTGGTCCCTGAAATCGCTGATCATCTATACCATGCTCCATGTTGAGCTGATGAAACTTTTGCAGTCTCTCTCTTTCCCTTGCTGCTCTTAATGCTCTTTCCACTTGCAGAATGTTGTGTTCATAATCCAGCATGTTTTGATTGCCTCTAGGCCTCAAGTTCATACACCTAAAAGAGGAAGAGCAAACTTTAAAATCAGTAAAAAACAGAAAATAGCAGCTTAATCTTAAGCAATCCACAAATCCTAATGCTTAAACTAAACTCATATGGCAACGGCACCAATTTGATAGCAGGATTTTACTAACTATTCAAATCCTAACACACTCAAGTCATTGTAGCATGAAAGGTATCAATCCATCTGAGTTCATAAGACACTAGGAATGCAGCAAATTACATAAGTCAAGCCAAATTAAAAAAAGGCAGTTGTGATCAATCTAAACAAGGCTAAGCAACACAAATTTAAGGCAGAAAATTCAAATAGATTAAAGCAAGGATCTAAGATGGGGGTTATTGACTAAGAGAGGATTAAAACTAAATTAGTGATGCTTCAAAACCATTCAAAAAAATCTATCTTCTAGGCATAAGATTAACATCTATAACTAGCTCAATTCCTTGATACTAGTCACTTTGGAAAGCACATATTCAAGATAAATAAACACATGATCAGCAAGCATTGAGAACAGAACTCCAATCTTATAAAGCCAAAATGCACCTTAGTCATCTAATTCCTTAGGCTAAGAGAACAAATCCTCTAAGAGACTCATTGCAACATTTCATCAAACACTTATCAGGTATAAGAGAAAGACACAATACTAAACAAGCCTGGCCAAGACTAATATAGTTTTAAGCACATCTAATTGAGAGAAGACAATCGTATTAAGCACAAGACATCACTAAGCTAATCCTAAAACCCCTCTAATCTATCCCATCTCAAACCCTAAATAAGAATACTCACTAGCCATAATCAAAACCACAGATTCCAAAGGGAAATAATGGTTAAGCATGATTAGAAAGCAGAATAAGCAAGAATAAATTAAAGGCAAACACAGAATTTCACAAAATCAAACTAGTTCTTACAAAGCAAAGCTGAAAGAGGAAAGGTTTTTAAAGTAAGAACAGAAGAAAAATAATAAGATCTAAGTTGTCTAACCATTTTAGGACTTTAATATTTATAGGAGAACTTGAAAACCCCTAATAAACCAGGATTAAACTGAAAATAAGCTGACTCAGATGGACCATATCGGCCATGTTCATCGATACACACATCGATATCAAGTCTTCTTGTGGGCTGTATCGACATGGCCTGGTCGATGCGGTGGTCGATATGGGTGCTTCAAGAGTGTATCGACTTGACTCCTTGGTGTGAAGGTCGATACAATCGCCCTTTTGTTAAGGCATCTCGAGCAGACTCATCGATATGGTACCTTGGTATTGTTCTGTCTCTGTGTATCGATCTGGGATGTCGATACAATGCTCGGTATGAGTCCATCAAGGTGCATCGAGGTCCTCCTTAGTTGATATGCTGCTTGTGTACATCATGCTCTTTCTGTATCGATATGAGTCATCGATACTCACCTCGGTACCCTCCATATCGATCAGATCACATCGATATTGTCATCGATATTGGCCCATCCGACCTTGTCCTTCTCCTTGCTCCATTCCCAACTCACATCCATTGCACCACTTGGTCTCCAAACTCCTTCTAGTACCTGAATAAAACTCCAAATGCATGCAAAATGCAATACAACTCCTAAACCTACACTAACTCCTAATTGTATGTAAATGGGACAAGAAGAAGCAAAATATGCATGTTTAAAGACTAAAACTAGTGATGAATGCAAGCTAAAATGGTATAAATAATGGAGATACAAGGTGCTTAGCAAAAGTCATTGTGCCACCTCCTCAATTAGACCTACAACGGTAAATTGTATCTTCTTTGGATATGAATACAACAACAGTATATAAGTCAGATATAGCAGATATGCATATCAGCACGATAATGGAATCAAGGAATGTGTCTTTGAAAACATCTTTACATATTGAAGAACGAAACACATTCACGATGAAAGAGACACAATCAACTTGATTAATGAGGAGAGAACTTCTGGAATTTCAGATGATAAAGCAGAAGATGATGAAGATTAATCTAGACAAAGAAAAAGAGCTCGTAAGAAAAAATCTTTTGGTGAAGAATTTTTAATGGTATCTCTCGCAGAGAATGAGCCGAGATCATTCACAAAAGCCATGTCTACACGTGATACACCTTCTTGGAAAGAATCAGTCGACAACGAAATCGATTCTTTTATGCAGAATTATACCTGTGATATCACTGATTTACCACAAGATTTTAAGGCACTATGGTGTAGATGGATATTCAAAACGAAATTGAAAACTGATGATTCAATTGAGAAGTACAAGGGCAGACTTGTGAATTAAGGATTCAGATAAAAAAGATATAAATTTCTTCGACACCTATTCTCCAGTGACGAGAATAACTTCAATCATAATGCTGATAGGATTATCAGCCTTAAGAGTTCTTGAAATTCATCAAATAGATGTAAAAACTGCCTTTCTAAACAGTGATTTAGAGGAGAATTTATGGTTCCGGATCAAGAACACATAGTCTATAAACTTTTGAAGTCGTTGAATGGACTGAAATAGCTCTGAAACAATGGCATGAAAAGTTTGACAATGTATTGATGTCAAAAGGTTTCAGCATTAGTGAATGTGATAAATATATCTTCATCAAGCGTACTGCTACTGGATACATCTGTGTCTGAACGTAGATGAGATGCTCATCATCGGCAACAACAATGATATCATCTAACAAACCAATATAATACTTAGTGGTCAGTTCTTCATAAAAGACATGGATCTTGCATATGTTATTCTTGGCATGAAGATTACACAAACCTCTGAAGGCATAACTCTGTCTCAAGGTCATTATGCTGAAAAGATACTTGAGAGATTCAAGATCTACTCGAATGGAACCGCTAAAACTCCTGTAGATTCGCAACTATACTTGACTAAGAACTGTGGTGAAGCTGTGTCACAAGTGGAGTATGCAAGGGTTATTGGAAATCTGATGTACTTACAAAATTGTACAAGACCAGAATTTGCGCATGCAGTCAACGTGTTATATCGTTACACAAGTAATCTAGGTTATACACACTGAAAAGCTATAACAAAGATATTAAATTATTTGCAGTACACCAAAAGTTGCTGGCTGCACTATGGTAAAGAACCAACAGTCTTGGAAGGTTACATTAATGCAAAGTGGATATCTGATTTAAAGAACTCGAAATCCACAAGTGGTTATGTCTTTACTCTTGGAGGTGCACTAGTTCTTGGAAATCTTCAAAACAAACTCTAATATCAAGATCCACCATGGAATATTAGTTTATAGCTTTAGATAAAGAAGCAAGGGAAGCAGAATGGCTTCAAAATTTCTGGAAGACATCTTCATGTGGGAGAAACCAGTGCCAATATTACGAGTGCATTATAATAGTCAATCAGCAATAACTCGGGCATTAATTAATCTGTATAATAGTAAATCGCGTCACATCAGAAGGCGACATAAAACCATTGGGCACTTGACTTCAACGGGTGTAATCTCTATTGATGATGTAAAGTCAGATAACAACCTTGCAAATCCGCTCACTTAATGTTTAAGCAGAGATAAAGTTGTTAAATCATCAAAAGGAATGGGTTTATTGCCTATAACTAAAGAGGATGTTTGATGGAAATCCCACCTATGTGACTAGAGATCCCAAGATCTAGGTTCAAAGGGAAAACTAAATCAAATAGAGTCTAATACAAACACTGAAAGATATCACGTTTGTGCATATCTCCCAATACGATGAAACATTGTTTCTTGTAAGTATTAAGGATAAGCTTTGCTTTTAATGATATTTGGTGGGTTTCATGTATAGAGTATAACATAATATTTTTGTATATGTTAGAAGCTCAAAGAAATCACCTAGAGAGAGTGAAATGCAGCCATTTCTAAGAGGATGAAGTCAAGATTATACTCTCCAAGTTCACTCATGGTCAACCAGGTAGGTCCACGTCCATAATGAAAACATAGAGAACTTGGTTCTACGAGAAAATGAGACTGGGTTATAGATGTTGTCTAAGTTTACATGAAAATCCGGGCTCAAGATATCATGCTCACCTCTTGGCCGAGTAAACTCGACAAATAACAATGAATAGTTCAAGACTGAAATATGCTAATATATTTTAAATAATTAATCTCCACATATACTCTCAAAAATTCCTAAAGTCAAGTCTATCAAGTCTTCATAGTTTTTCGAGTCAGTAAAGTCTGGAGTTAGTTACACATAGAGGCACTTTTATCACTTTTGATTACAAATTATGCACTTTGTGCAATGAAGGCACTTTTCTGCATGTGTGGTGTGTGTGAAGCACATAAAACCCCTAAAATGCCCTTAATCAATTTAACCTACAAAATTTAGTTATTTTTTAGGATTTCATAGATTTAACAATATCAGTCTTCATTGATATAACTGACTCAATTGACGGCATTCTCTCTCTCTCTCTCTCTCTAATCTGGCAAGTTTCAGCACATATTTATTTGTAGTACCCACAAATTCTAGAATTTGTTGAGAGACCTTCATTTCTGATGGAAGGTAAAGTGTTGCCGACAATTAAAGATGGTGTTGTTTTGATTTTGCAGAGGTCAGATTGTTATTATATGTGTATTTGCAAGTTGAACCAGATGTGTTATTTTGATTCAGATCTGATTGTGTTTTAGGCTGGTGGTGGAGAAAACGATGAAGTGAACCAGATATTAGGTTGTCCGTATGGGCAGTTTTTGTGGACAAGCTTGCGTGGATAAGCTATATATTATTAGATATACCATTGGCCAGGACTCCAGTGTCAGGGAATCTCATCCACACATTATTATCCACGCATTGTTGTCCAGGCAGGTCGATGGTGGATGAGAGGCAATGGACAAAAGATAGTAGCCGATGGATAGGATACAATGGACAGGAAATGATGGACATGGATAATGTACATGAGATGAATGTATATGATGAACTAGAGCGAATCGACTGGAGATAGTAACTAGTTGGTCGTTGACGCACAATTATCCATTGAGTAGTGTATGTTTGTAATAGTGATTGAGAGTCTAAACAAAATATTGTGTTGTCCATCACTTAGTGTCCATTTTGAGATACATCGTATAGTGTGTCGACATTTTATAAAGTACATGGATATGGATAGTAAGTAGTGGACGATTGTAATTAGTGTAGTGGGTGTTCAGTTTATTCGAGATGGCTATTACCAATAGTCCATCGAAAATTGTATATATCAAGTGTTGTCCATTACTAGTTGTACATCTCTGTGGCTGAGGTATTTGTGTATGCTGTATTGCCATATGAGAACAATAGGGTATTTTATTGAAGGTATATATATACATCTATTGAATTGACAAGTTTTGTGGAAAAGTATTCGTAGATGAAATACATATAAATCATTTTTTGATTTGATACATTCCACAGGTTACGTGTGTGGCGTGGATGAAATGTCTTGGATGCAACATCTATTGACAAAGTTATGAACAATCAACGTGTCCATACAGTTTGTCCATGTGTTTGTGTCTACTCATTGATGTCCATCCGTTTGTGTCCACCTGTATTCTGACCACTTAATCTCACATTCCACCACATATAGCCATATCATAGAGCTCCCAATGCAGCAGTAAGAAAGACAAGAGCTTGTAAGTTTGCTTGAAACAAAAGAACAAGAGAGACTGATGAGTGAAAAGATACACCAACAGAGAAAGTTATACCCCTAACCACACCTACTAATTTTCAATGTCCACAGTTGTCTGTCCATGCGTTCTTAGTTTCTCTTGATATTTTCACATAAAGAATTTTCCCAGGCCTCATTCCTAACACATATTTATCCATTACGCATCATCCACGAATATATGTCCATATTTATACATGATAAGATTGCTCACAACTCCATAGATATGGGAAGTTGCAATAATCATAATTTCTGGGAATTTTGTACAAATTTATATATATATGTCTTGTCTATAAGATCAAATTTGGAAGAAATGTTTTGTGAAGAATATTTAGAGAATCTGAGAACTAGATTTGATGGAGATAGGAAAGAGAGGAAAGAGAGAAGAAGAGAAGGAAGCAAGAGAAAGAGAAGAAGAAGAAGATGAGGAAGGAGAAAGGAGTTGATGGAGATAAAAACAGAAAAGAGAATAATAAGAAGAAGAGGAGAAAAAAAAATATAAGAAAGGGAAGAAAGGAGCTGTCACAAAAATATGGGTAATTTGATGCAGAAACAATTCAAAAGGGTAATTGGAGTGGCAGAGTGGTGAGTGTTGAGAGAGGAAAGAAAAACACGTTTAGATAGAGAGAAGGAAAAAGCTGGAGATGAAGATATATGGCGGCTATGGAATTAATTATCCACAAGTATTTTACTTGCAAAATATGGTAACAAATTAAAAGGGTATTTTAGGTGTTTTAAGTGTAATAATTTAGACAAAGTGTCCTAAATGCAAAAAGTGTGTTTTTGTAATGAGTTATAAGAAAAGTGCCTTTGAGTGAAATAAACTCTAAAGTCTGATATGTTTTAGAGTAATTTTTATTAATGTAGAAAATTGTTGGAACTTAAATTTTGACAATTATGTATTCATTAAATCCTTGTAATGAGCTCTAAATTAGTATAATTACTTGTCAAAATCAAAGTTAATTTGAATAAGAAACGTGTAATCACTAATCAGGACTAAAAATTATTATGTGCATTTTTCACATTCTGTAAGTAAAAGAGTTATTATGCAAAACCACAAAAGATGTTCTATTTAGGCTAAATCTTTTATTGACTTATTTTAATAAAATTGTTAATATTGCATTAAAAGTTTGTCATAATATCTATTATAAATCGTTAAAGATTGAGTTAAATTACTTTACTAAATATTTCTGTTTTTCTCTTCCTTATTTGTGAGATTAAAATCTCTCACCAAGGTTTTGTAATGATTTTACATAGGAGAATATAGGGCTAAATCTTCTATGAGTCAAAGGGTTTGAATGGTATGCAGCTTTTTCACGTTTTCACGTTTTGGAAACTTGATTCTATTATTTTTTACCATTCATGTTATTCATCACGTTTTCACGTTTTCACGTTTTTTATGTTTTTGAAACGTGATTCTGCTAGCGTGTTAAAAATATAACTAAAAAAAACAAAACGTGATTAATCTACTAAAAGTAGCTTTTCAGCGTTTCACAATTATTCAGCTAAAATATTATTCAGTTCAGTTCATTCCGCTAGTAATTTTTCAGTTATTCTGCTATTCTGTTATTCATCTAACATACCAGTCAGACCCAAAGATAAAATGTAAGATCGAGAACAAACTGAATTTTTTGTATTAATTGAACAATCAAATAATGAACAACTTTAAAGGATCTCGAAAGAGATGTATTTTTTTTAGTTCTTAGGTTAAAATGTAAGCGATTATGTAGGTAAAGGTGAATGAATGGATAAGGTCGTTAGTACATGTAAAACGTGCTGAAACATGTTAAAAAAAAACCCCTGAATATGAGTGCCCCCATCTTGTTTTATACTCTGTCTCAAGCTCCATCTCTCCGCGTATTTCAGCATATCTTGAATCAATCACTTTGCAGAGATCTTGGAGCTGACTGTTTCATGGATAAGATTCCATAATTTTGTTAATCGTTTCCTTGAGGTCGCATGTATTTTTGTCAAATCCAGCTCTAACAACTGCCCCCCAATCCATGGAGAGAGTTTATGCAAACTTAATGGCAGTAAGCTTTTGAAATGATGCGTGTCTGAATCGATCTCGCCGAAAATTGGACGGTCGAGGTTAAAAGCAAATCAAGAGGTTTATTGTAATCTTGTGAGTCGAGTTTATTAGGAGTACTTGTAACTTCCGAAAGGATTGTGACTGAGTGTTAGTTTGATAGTCTGACCGAGCCAGGTAGACCTTGTCATTTTAATTTGTAAAAATTTGACTAAGTGTTAGAAGTTATTTTTAGTTTATTCAAGGGTTAGCTCGTATTGTCTTGTGACATCTTACAAAATATTATATTTTTTGCGTCTTTGAATAAGTATGAAACTTATTTTGGTTAAGCATGAAACTTAGTTCATTGCAACTTTGATGCATTTTATTAGACTGTTTGAAGGATGCTAAAAATCACGCGAGCTGATTTGTTATGTTAAGCTCGAGTTTGACAAAGTCGTGTCTTGGTTTTCAGGAATTCATTTGAGGAACTGAAGCTATGTAAACCTTATGAAGACGTTAACCGTTTTGAGATTAGTTTTATATGGATCGTTTAAAGGTTGCTAACGATTGGTTAGACCGTATAAAGGTCACTAACGAGACTTGAGAGAGTTCGAAAAGCAAGAGCTAGTATAATATATGAGAGTCTTACAAGAGCTCTTATGTGATCTCAAATACTTGGACGGGCAAGAGCTCGTGTAAGATCTGAGAGACTTGATCTAGCAAGAGCTCGTATAAGATCTGAGAGACTTGTACATGTTAGAGCTCGTGTAAGATCTGAGAGACTAAGACATGCAAGAGTTCGTATCAGATCTGAGAGACTTGGACATGCAAGAGCTCATATAAGATCTGAGAGACTTGGATGTGCAAGAGCTCGTGTAAGTTCTGAGAGACTTGGTCTGGCAAGAGCTTGATGAGATTTTTGGACACTTGGACAGACAAGAGCTTGTATGGAACATTTAGAGATTGGGTCGGTTAAGAGCTCGTACGAAGACACTCATGGACTTGAGCTGGCAAGAGCCTGTACGAGGTTTCAGGGACTTGGATCGACAAGAGCTTATATGAACACTTAGAGACTTGGATAGGCAAGAGCTTGAACAAAAATACCCAAAGACTTGGAGTGGCCAGAGCTTGTAAGAGGTTTTGAAGGGTGATAGGTGGCTGTGCTCGCGGTCGGGCTGCCTACGTAACATTTGGAAGGCATCAAGCCTTTACGTCATTGGATTTTTAGGGGGTAGTACTTTAGTGGTAGTACTTTTTGGGGTTAATGACGTTTCATGGTCGCATTTCATGTTTCCTGGTGCTGACTTTCGGTGAGTATGAAGACACCTTCGCATTTTATATGAGTCACGAGATAGGGACCTTCCTACTTTGTTGATCCAGGATTATTTGAGTCTTTCTCAATCACCCAAGCTTGTACCTGCCATTGTACTATATCATAGGGTTTTTATCAATCCAAAGGTCTAAGATAGATGCCACTAGGAATGCAGTAGAATGCCTTAATTCAAGCTAAATCATAGAAAGAGTTGTTTAAACTACTAAACTAATCAACCTAAGTGAACCATAGACCAAACAAGACTTGTGAAAGCAATACTTAGTAATGATCAAACACAAAACAGAGCAACAAAAACAGAGTACTAAGCAAATTCGAAATTCAGATAATAAAAGTAAAGATCCTAGATGTGGCTATGGAGTTTGGAGAATTCAAAGGCAAGACTAGACTGTTATCAATCTCATTGACAATGCAAACAGGCAAGCAATGCTAATTCCTAGAGATGGAATTCACAATTAAGCAAGTTAAACCCAATCCTTTGGTGATTAACACTTTTCTAAACATCCTAACAATAACTAACTCCCATTAGTGTTAAGATAAATAGCAAGCAAACTACTATTTAAGCCAAAATAATTCTTAGATATTCAATCCCTAGAGCTAAGACAAGTAAATCCTTTGAAAGACAAGATCAGCATTTCTTCAAACATTTGGTGGGCATAAGAGAAAGCCTAAATCTAGATTCATGTGATCTAGATAAATCTAGCCTAAACACAGTCTAATAGAGAGGAATGAATCAATATTAAGCACTAATAAACCCTAATCAAAACTTAAATTCTCCTAATCTACCACATCTATAAACCCTAAAAAAGACTACTCACTCATCATCATGAAAACCATCAAATTCATTGGGAAATGATGTTAAACATGATTAAGAAGAGAGATTAAAGGAAATTAAAAATTTAAATACAAAAACTTAGATTGAAATAGGGATCTTGTTCCTACAAAACCAGAAAAGCAATTAAGAGACTAAGCAAGAACAAGAGTTTCTAAAATCCATTAGTTAGAGGGTATGTATACTAAATGACAAAAGCCCTAAATGAGTGGCAAACTTATAAATAAAAACAGTACAAATAAAGTCAACATCGAGCTAAGGAGCTCGATGTTGCCCTTCAGATGCTTGACATCGAGCAGGCTTTGCTCGATGTGTGATCCACTCTTCTCGGATACATTACATCGTGCGATGTTGATGCTCGATGTAGATGTCATGTGGCTTGACATCAAGCAGCCTAGCTCGATGTGGATGCTTGATGTTGATCTCCCATCTCTCGGTTAGTTTACATCGCACGATGTGCACCACATCAAGCTCGATGCTGGGCCAAATTTCCACTTCCTTAGCTCCTTTTGCTCCTCGTTGGCTGGAGCAACTCCCTGAATCATTTCCATGCTTTCTCCTTGCCTCCAGTGGCTTCTTAGGTACCTATAAACATCCCTTATGCAAAGAAAATTCAAACTACAACCTAAATGCAACATAAATCTACAAGCAAGGGAAAATGGGATAAAACCAAAAGAAAACATGAAAAAGGAGACTAAAACATGAACTAAAGACAAGCCTAAATGATGCAAATATGATAGATATCAACACCCCCTACACATGCCTTTTGCTTGCCTTCAAGCAAGCAAACAAACTAAGACAAATGGAGGACGAGGTTTAAAAGTGGGCACTCAAATCCAAAAATGCTAAGGTAAAGAAGTGAAATCAATGTCCAAGTGCATAATTGTAGGATGCAAATCATGATCAGTTATAATTTAAAGAACTTAGCTATGCTTATCCTGTTTTAAAATGATCTCAAATCTGAGCCTAGAAAAGTGTTCAAATCAATCAACTTTTTAACATTCATTAAACATGTAACCAATGAATCAATTTTGTGCAAATCAAGTGAAAACATTCGGTCTAAGGGTATGGTTATTAGATGAAAATGATCTGATTCAAGCAAGGGCTCATAAACTTAAGGGATCACTCAATAAAATGATTCTATCTTAGGCAAAATGCTAAAGGTAAAAGCACACTTATGCATCTAAGTTAAAGCTCTCTTTTATCCTTTTACCCAAAGATGAACCTAAGAACTTCTAAACCCAAAGTTAAACTCCTAAGTCTACCCTTTCCCAAAGCACTTGATCTTTTTCTTCTTCATGTGTGGGGAAACTCCTTCTTCTTTGCTTGCTTGGTTGATGATATATCATGGTTTTTAACCATGGTATAAGTCCTTTTTATTGAGTATTTTGGTCTTTTTAGAGTCATAGTAGAGTCTTTGCAGGTTATAGCATGATTGGAGCACAATTGGAGGTTTTAAGCTGTTTGGATCAAAACAAGAATCATTCCCGAAGGAAGCAACTCAGAAGCCGTTGATTGGCACTGGTCACGATCGTCACCACTTATGAGTGCCGCTCGTCACCCACATCTGAGAGGAGTCGGGACGTTTTATTAAAAGATAGAGAAGATATTGCACTTTTGGCCCATAAGTTCTACTATTTGCAAAAAGGCCTCAGTCGTGATTTAGCCTGTACATTAGTTTTTTCAGCAATTCTGTTGGCTTTTGTCTTGTATCTTAGAATTCAGAGAGCTTTTGAGAGAGACTTGTAGCAGAGCTTTTGGAGAGACAAATCAGACTATCTATTCATGATGTTTTCTCAATTCACCATGTCTGAGTAATATGTTAGTTAAGTTAGGGTTTTTCAAAGGTTGATGAAGAGTTTGTAGAATTGCAAAACTGTTAGGAAAATCCATTGGTTTTTCATTTGTGCTTGCATTCATATCGATTTCCTAGACTAATCATCTGGATTTCAAAGACTCTAGGAGACTCTAGGAGATTACAACAGACCTGATCAGTTTTATGCCAACATAGCTGCAATCCGCCCATCTGCATTCCTGAGGAACGATTTTGAGCTCAAGCCTGCCTACTAACAGCTGGTGGGTCAACATCCTTTCCATGGCCTGCCACATGAGCATCATATGGATCACATAGAGAAGTTTGAGGATTTGGCTTCAAGTGTCAAGGCTAATGGAATTAGCAAAGATTTCATGTTCTGCAAGAGATTTGGCTTCAAGTGTCAAGGCTGAAGCAACTTAAGCCTGGATCGCTGACCACTTGGGAGGAGACCAAGAACACTTTTCTGAACAATTTCTATGATGATGCAATATCAGAAGAGTTGAGAAAAAAATCTCTTCATTCTCCCAAGGACCTACTGAGGCTTTTTAGGCTTCCTGGCTGAGATTTAAGTCCTATCAGAGAGACTGTCCTCATCATGGTTTCAACCAGGTGCATATGCTTGGAATTTTCTTCAGGGGAGTGGCCTGGAAATATCAGATGGTGTTGGATGCTGCTAGCAGTGGCAACTTCAACACAAACCTTCCTGAAGATGCAATCACTCTGATTGAAAACTTGGCATGCAGTAACATCACCAAGAATGCTGACTTTCAGAGGATGAAACAAGCTGGTTTGAATAATGAGAACCAAATTTCTGAGGTTAAGGCTAAGTTAGACAGTATACAAAGCCTGCTGGTGGGAAATAAATCAGTCCAGTTTGCTGCAGAAGTAGATATTTTCGAAAATCTTGAGGATATTGAGCAGGAGGATGTTAATTTCATCAATGCAGGAGGATTTCAGGGTCAAAGGTTTGGAAATCAGCAGTGGAACAGGGGCTACAATGGCAATAATCAGAAGAGTACCTTCACAGGAACTCAGATTTCTTCTTGTTACACGCCACAACCACAGTTCTAGAAGACTGAGTTTCTGAAACCTTATCAGAACTGCAACAACTTCAACATGAATTATGGTTCTTCTTCCTTACCAAACTGCACCTGCACAAGATAACAAGATGGAAGCTATGTTGGAGCAGATCCTAGAAGGACAGCAGAAGATGACAGTGGACTTCAATGGGAGGCTAGATTCGCTGTACCAAGACCAGAATAGAAAAATTGAGAGTCTGAACTCTCACATGAAGAAGCTGGATGTTCAGATTGCTCAAACTGCAGGAGCTGTTCAAAGGCAAGAGGGATTCCTTCCTGGAAGGACTGATATCAATCCCAAGCATCAGGCCAATGCCATCACAGTCAGGAGTGAAAAAGAGCTTAAAACAGTGCAGAAAAGAAGGCTGAGTGCAGAGGAGATCATGCAACTGATGGAGTTTGAAGATGAAAATTTTGCAGTCTCAGAGGGAGTGACAAGCGTCACCAAGGAGGAGTGTCGCTCGTCACCCAACTTACAAAGGAATCAGGGGTCTTCACCAGTCAGTGATGAGCATCAGCCCCTGATGACGATCGTCACCCACCCCAGAACAATGCTGCTTCGCCTGTAACAGATAAGGGCAAGGAAAAAGTTTATAAACCCAAGACACCCATCCCCAAACATCCTAGGAAGTCTAAACATGAGATAGAAGAAGCCATATGCAAGGCAATGATAGACAAGCTGATGGTTGAGATTCCTCTTGTTGGCGCAGTCAAACTTTCACCTGCACTAAGAAGGTATGTTAAGAGAATGGTTGTTAATGGTGTAAGTTCTGAGGAAGGAGCATTGCTCACCAGAGACATTAGTGCAATTCGCTTGGGTACAGTTCCAAAAAAGTGGAAGAAGGTGATTGTTTCTGAACAAGTCAGTGATGTAATCCAAAGCAGAATTCCAGAGAAGCTACCAGATCCAGGAAACTTTGTGCTTGATTGCTCAATCTCAACAGGAGGGTTTCCTCATTCTCTTTGTGATCTAGGGTCAAGTATTAACCTGATGCCTTCCTCTATTGCTGCTAGACTTGGAATGACTGATTTCAAGCCAGCTGAGATCTCTCTTATCTTAGCTGATCGATCCACAAGGACCCCAGAAGGTATCTTAGAGGATGTTCCTGTTAACATTGAAGGCTGCATGATTTCCACAGACTTTGTGGTTTTAGAATATTCTAAAGAACCTAAAGATCCTCTTATTCTGGGAAGATTATTCTTGGCTACAGCTGGCGCCATCATTGATTTAAAAAAGGAGAACATAGAGCCTGATTTAGGTGATGTTGTCATGAATTTTGACATGGATAAGTTAAGAGGGAGTTCCACCATTGATGGCCAGACTTTTTCTGTAAGGACTTCTAGAGATGAAGAACCAGTCATGGAGCATTTAGAAGACATTACTGCTGGGTATGTCAATGAATCAGATACTAGTGGGCAAGTGAACAAGCTGGCTGTTCAAGGGGCAATATCTGAAACTTCCATGAAAGCTGTTGGGTTTGAGGATTGGAGTGAAGATCATATCTTCAAGACTAGGCTCGAAAAAGAGGTTCCAATCAATGACAAGTTACTGGAGGAAGACGAGTTTGTGATGGAGGCAAAGATTGCAGAGCTGAACTGCAGGAAAATTGCAGGAACTCGAGCTGTAGGATCAGTGAAGATCGTCACTGATCACTTGGTGTCGATCATCACCAATCCAGACACAAAGGAGCGATATGATCCTTATGCTGCAAGTCCATCATATGTTGCCAAATCGTAAATTCAACATTCCACAAACCAGAAACCTCCAACAAAGCAAAGGTATGCACTTCCTGGATCCAATTCCAAACCTCCTAATCTCATCAATAAGAACTTAAAAGGTGCAAAAGCTGCTTCATACTTATGCAAGCAACGAGATTCTCGTAGAAAGCTTGGTGTTTCTTTTGATGATTCTGCAGGAAAAAAAAGTGTCCCACCCACTGTCAACACCCGCCCTCCTGGTGTTCCTCACTTCTTTGGAAGATTGCATGCACTTACTGCTTATACACTACCATGGATGAGGAGACATTCTTCTCCAAGGCATTCACTGCCACTTTCTGTTCCACCAGCTGTCTGAGCAGCATTCAAAGACGAGATAATGACTTTAAACAAGCGCTTGGTGGGAGGCAACCCACTGGTAAGTTTTCTTTTTTTTTCATACTTTAGTTTATTTTTGTTTTCTAACACAAAAAAGAGAAGAAGGGAGGAATTATTTGAGGAGACTCGGCGGACAGGTGACGACCAAGGTCGTCACTCGAGCTCACCACCTGGTGAATCGTCACCAAGGAGGAGTGATGCTCGTCACCACATCCAATGCGAGGTACCACTTTTAAACTCTGCTCATTGCGTTATGTTTCCTTTATTTTCACCAACTTCGGGATTAATAACATTGGGGACAGTGTTGTTTAAGTCTAGGAGAGGTGGCTATTGACGTGGTGTACATTGTGTCTTGTTTTGAGAGTCTTAAAGTTGAGTTAAAAACCTGTTTTATAGAGTCAAAATTTCGAAACTGTCAGTTTTTCAAAGAACTAACCACAAAAAATTGATGCTTATAAGAACCATTGTCACAGTTGTTGATTACAAGTCTTACTAAGTTGAAAGTCATAGGTAGACCAGTCTAGCAAAAAAGGTTTAGGTTCTTAGAGAATTTGGAAAATCTCATGTTGACTCCACCTTAATGAACTTTAAACTTCTCATCTTGGGGCTTGATTCTCATTGATCTTGATTCTCTCTTTCAACACTGACAAGGATGTTTAGATGCAGTCTCTCTTTGATTTTCCCTGATACAACTTTTAAGAGTTTAAGTCTATAGAATGGTGCATCATGACCCTGTCTGCTTACAAGGAACAACAGTAGTGAACACTCATGAACCTGTCTCCTCACAAGGAACACAAGTATTGAGTAGCATCAGTTCTTTGACTGTAAGAAAAAAATGAGAAAAGAAGTTGAAAAAATCAAAAAAATCAAAAAAATAAAAAAAATAAAAAAACAAAATAGATCAAGGAAAGAGAAAATAAGAGAGCTGTGATTAGATTGATTTGTTCAGTGTTAAGGAAGGGAAAATAACCTAAAAGTGATTGAGTTGATAAATCCTTGATGAGATATCACACTTAGATAAATAAAAGGAGTTAGCAGTAGAGATTCTGGATTTCTTGAAGGGGCTTGAACTGGATTTGAGAGATTGCTAAGCTTGTGATAAGTAGACTGAAATTTGATCTTGTGTTGGCTCTATAGTATGTGGATTCGAATGTGTTCATCAATGCGGCGTTCCTAATGTTTAGCTAACTGTTTCTGTTTTCAAGCGCCGACCCTGTTCTTTGTCTGATGTTTGCTTGAGGGCAAGCAAAAGCTAAGTCTGGGGGAGTTGATATATCATGGTTTTTATGGTTTTCAACCATGGTATAAGTCCTTTTTATTGAGTTTTTTTGGTCTTTTTAGAGTCCTAGTAGAGTCTTTGCAGGTTATAGCATGATTGCAGCACAATTGGAGGTTTTGGAGCTGTTTGGATCAAAGCAAGAATCATTCCTGAAGGAAGAAAGCCAGAAGCCATTGATTGGCACTGGTGACGATCGTTACCACTTATGGGTGACACTCGTCACCCACATCTGAGAGGAGTCGCGAAGTTTTATTAAAAGATGGAAAAAATATTGCACTTTTGGCCCAAAAGTTTCACTATTTACAAAAAGGCTCCAGTCGTGATTTAGCCTGTATATTAGGCTTTTCAGCCATTCCGTTGGCTTTTATCTTGTATCTTAGAATTCAGAGAGCTTTTGAGAGAGACTTGTAGCAGAGCTTTTGGAGAGGCAAATCAGACTCCTTTAGAGCAGATTTCAAACTCCTTTATCTTTATCACCTATTTCTTTTATGCAATCTATTCTATTCATGATATTTTCTCAATTCTCCATGTCTGAGTAATCTGTTAGTTAAGTTAGGTTTTTTCAAAGGTTGATGAAGAGTTTGTAGAATTGTGATACAAGGGTTTTACCCTTTGTAGGATAATTGCCCTAGCTTGTACTAGTCAGTTGCAGTATAGCATAGGGTTGTATCAATCCAAATGGGAAGAGTTGAAAGACAGAAGAGTTGAGAGTGGAATCTCTAAGTCAAGCAAGCCAGGAAAGGGGTTTTGTTGCCTAAGCAACAGTTCTAACAACCTAAGTGAACCAAGCAGCAACAAGGTGAAAGCAAAAGCAAACTAAGCAATTCTAAGCAAGAAAAACAGAGTGAAACAGAGCAAAACAGAGCAAATCCGAAATTAAAATTAGAGAAAGACAAGTTCCTAGATGTGGTTATTGACTTTGGGGAATTTCAGACATTGATTAAGGCTGTTTCAAGCTACATTGATCAAGCAAGTAAGCAAGCAATGGTGGTTCCTAGACATAGAGTTCACAACTAAGCTAGTTAGATCCAATCTCTTGGCAAATAACCCTTTGCTAAACATCTTAACAAGAACTAACTCTCATTAGTACTAAAACATCAAGCAAGCAAGACTAATCAACTCTATTCAAGTCAAAAATGCTCCTCAAACAGTCAATCTCTTGAGCCAAGGCCAGCAAATCCTCTATTAAACAGGTTCAGCATTTCATCAAACACTTGGTGGGCATAAGAGAAAGCTAACAACCTAGACCAGTTTGATTAAGACTAATCTAGCATGAATAACAGATTAATAGAGAGGAACCCATAAACAGAAGCACATAACAAGCCTTAATCAAGCCATAGATTCCCCTAATCTATCACATCTAGAAATCCTAAGGTAACTACTCACTCATAATCATGTTTAACACAAAATCACAAAGGGAAAAGATGCTAATTATGATTAAAAGAAAGATTAAAGAAAGATTAAAGCAAATACTTGATTGTATTAAACAAAGCAAAGAAATTGTCTTACAAACTTAAAGAAATAGCTTAAGAACAGTATTTTTACAAGACCTCTCGAAAATATAGAAAAAGGGGCTATTTATAGCCCAAGGGAGAAAACCCTAGAAAGATGGCAAAAGTGTAATTAAAAATAGGTTCGGACTGGGTCAGTATCGGTCAGTTGTGTCGACCTCTAGTGACCAAAATTTATCTCTATCGGTCATCAGTGATCGACACACACGACCGAAATTAGAACGGTGTGTTTGTGTCGACCACATCAGACCGATACTGGTGATCGATACTGCGCCATTTCGGTCACCAGAGACCGAAAATCACCAGGCTCTGACCGAAAACTTTTGCAGAGATCTTCTGCTTTGATCCTTCTTGCTCCCTTTTGTCCAGCTAGCCTCCTGGATTATTCCCAAAGCTCCTCCAAGCTCCTTTAAGCTCCAAAAGCACCTAAAAACATCCAATATGCAAGAAAAATGCAATGTATACTCTAAATGCAACCTAAGTCTAAAAGAAGAAGAAAATGGGACAAAAGCTAAGGGAAAATATGAAAAAGAGGACCAAAACATATACTAAATGCAGCCCTAAATGGTGTAAATACAAGGGATATCAACACCCCCACACTTGCCTTTTGCTTGTCCTCAAGCAAGTAAGAACAAATGGGAGAGTGAGGTTTGAAAATGGGCAATCAGATTTTAAAAGTGCAAAGGTAAATAGATGGTTTTAATGCTCAAGTGCCTAGTTGTAGGATGCAAACACAATCAGCTATACTTAAAAAAACCTAGCCATGCTCATCATGTTTCAAAATGATCTCAAATCTCAACTTAGGCAAATGCTCAAATCATTCAACTTTTTAACATTCAATTAAGTTCAGAACATGAATCATGCTTATGCAAATCAAGTGAAGACATTTGGTTGAAAAGGGGCAAGGTTATGAGACAAGAATGATCTCATTTAAGCACAGGGTTAAAGACATAAAGGATCACTCAATGAAATGACTTCATCTTAGGCATAATGCTAAAGGTAAAAGCACACTTATGCATGCAATTCAAAGCCCTCTTCTACCCTTACTTCCCAAAGATGAGTCCTAAGCATTTCTAAACCCAAAAGTGAACCCTCTAAGTCTACCTTTTCCTAAACTCTACCCTTTTCTTTCTTCTTATTCATGGCTGGGGAAACCTTCTTCATTCTGCTTGTGTGGTTGCTTCTTCTTGGTTGGGACTTGCTCTTCTTTATTGTAATGGCACCTTCATCACTTTTGGTGGATTGCTCCTGGTTTGATTTTTCTTCTTTGGACCCTCTCTGAGCTTTGTTGTTGGCGCCAATTCTTCTTTTTGAACTTAGAGCTTTTCTTCCCTTTGCTTAACCACAATACTAAACTGTTTCCCCTTTATCTACCATTTCAAATCTTTCCTTTTTCTTTTCAAAAGATAAAAAAAAACATTAAGCTTAACCACCTAACTCTACCCTTTCAAACCTCAAAAACTCCTATCCTAGAATCAAGCTCAAGATGCAAGCTGATATCTACAAGAGAGCTAATCATTGCCAGCCTTATTCCTAACACTTTTTGCTAAGACAAAATCGAAAATGCAATGCAAAGGCCTCACAGCTCTCACAATAGTGTTTAGGCTCAAAATGAGGTTTTGGTTAAGGGTGAGGATGTAACTGTCCCATAAGTATGAGGATCAGCTATTTGGATCAACAAGAGTGGTAGAAAGGAGAAAGATGATCCAAATATGTATATGGTAGCCATGAATTCACTTTTCAATGCATAAGACATGATAATTGAAAGTCCAAATTAAAGTTCAAGTTGATAGAGTTGATTTTCAGAGAACAAATGCTATCAGAATGAGATGAGAAGACCAGATCTAGCAATCTAAGCATGGTTCAGCCTTAACTTCTAGCAATCATATGATGCATCAAACAACTAAGCACTTGAAAACTGAAATCATCTCTAAACACTAAGCACTTTACAAGGAAAATTCATCATAATGCCCTATGCAAATGCAATGCAACCTATATGTCAACACTAGACTCAATCTTAAAGGAATGAAATGCAACTACATGCTTTCTTTTTGGTTTGCAAAAAAATGCAAAAGCTTTTCAAATTTTTTCGATTTTTTTTGTGTTTTTCTATGCCTTACATTTATGCATGATATGCATGAGACTCAAATTGAAAAGAAAAAAGAAAAACTAAGAAAACAGAAAACAAAGTCAAACCCCAAATCTCTCTCCCACACTTAAATTACACAGTCCCTTGTGTAATGAAAGCAATGGAAGAGAGAAGCAACAAAATATATTACAAAAATGAAAAGATGCAATGGTATATAACAATGGAAAGGATGTGGTACTTGGTTTAGTGGCAGGAGTGGTGGGATGATCCTGAGGTTTGAGGAGACATGCTAGCTCTCCTCTTCCTTCTTTCATAAACAATAGTGGAATGCTGAGCTGCTTGAGGTGGCGGAACCCAGCTTGACCAAAGTTGCTCAGCCTGTGAAGAAGTTCCTTGTGAGCCCCATTGCCATGTTTCCTGAACTTTAGAGGAGTTGGGGTTTGGCGCCTCCCAAGCTGATGGAACATGGGCTCTTGGCTCATAAGATGAAGCCCTTGGTTGTTCCCATGTACCCCACTGGTCACTTGGTTGTGTATGAAATGAATGTCTTCCATGGGGGTTCCATATAGCTTCCTCCTCTTCAGTTGGCTGAAGTTGCTCTTCTTGTTGAGAGTTGAACTCATGGGTGTGGCTGTGGTGGGAAGTTCTTGCTGATGTAGCCTTGTTCTTCTTGAACTTCCCTTTCATCATTTTCATAAGCCCTTTGATGGCTTTATCCTGCCACTTGCACCACTTCTGGAGTGTGCTGATGTGCTCATGAGCTGCTCTCAAAGAGCTTCCTTGGTTGGGTGCTGAATAAGGGTGGAAGTGGAACTGCCTTGAGCTGTAGTTCAACACTTCCTCTTCTCCAAGCTCATCTTCTTCATGGGTTCTTCCTTGAAAATCAGCGCCAGCATTAGCATTCCCTTGATCTTCTTCTTCTTCTTCTCTGATCTCTTCAGTGTGCTCCTCCTCTGCATCACTGTCTTCTTCTTCCTCTCCAGGAACAGGGCCACCTGTGTAGAGCTCCTCAGTGCTTGGGTTGAAGCTGATGTTTCCTTTTCTGAAGAAGGATGTAAGCTTTGGATTGTGGAGGAGGACTTTTGCTGGTGTGTCAAAGCTTGTGATGAAGTTGTACACATGCTTTCCACCAATGGTTCTTTCAAGGTAGTGGCTTCTCTTGAGGTAATCAATGTCAATCCATAGTGGCTCAAGTGCATCACCTTCATGTTTGTCAAGGTCTACTCCACTAGCTTGTAGAACTGCTGTCACAACTCTCCCAACATGCACTTGAGGGCTCTTCTCCTTCTTTGTCTTACTCAAAACCCAGATCTGGTAGGATAGAAGCTGCTCCATCAACATAGCCACATAGCAGGGGTTGCTTCTCGGTGCTCTGGGAGGTTCCCCATACTCATCGCTTCCCAACACCTCATACAGTCCTTGGTATATCAGATCTGTCTCCTTTCCTGTGAGAAATGTCGTCTCCTTCCTTGCAAAGAGTGTATTCGCAAGTGCTTTGTGGACATATCTCACGGCTGGATGCCTTAGGTGCTGGTTCCTTGATCTTCCAGGAGTGTATTGCCCAACTCCAATGAGATCCCACAGCCTGGTGTGCTGCCTACTTGGGATTTCGAACCTGCTCAGCTTGGTGTGGTGGGACTTCAGCTCTAGATCCTTGGCCATCTCTGTGAATGTTGAGGAGAACTCTTCCTTGCTAATCCTAAAAGAGATCCATCCATCACCATTATGGAGCTCACTGTCTTCATACCAAACCACTTTGAGTGTGGAGAGGAATTGGTAAGTGAGCTGTTGGTAAGATGGGAGTGGCATCTCCATGAAAGCTCTAAGACCCATGCGCTCAAACGTGGCTTTGCAGTCAGTATAGAGTCCAAGCGCTTTCATTGTGGAAGTGCATGGATATCTTGTTGGCTTTAAAGTGCACTGGTTGAAAGCCTTCATGAGTTCTTTAGCAGCACTGCCCTTGTTTTGTTGATCTTCTCCCTCATTCCCAACCGGTCTCTTCCCAGCGGCTTTGGAGGATTGCTCATCAGCTTTTCCCTTTCCTTTTTCTTGCCTTGCTGGTGGTGATGTGGTTGCTTCTTGAGGTGCTTTTCCCTTTTTTCCAGCAGCTACTTTTGTTCTTCCCATTGTACCATCAAAAGCAAAGCTTGAAAAAAATGTAAGTGAAAGAACAAAAGTTGAAGAACCAAATAGCTGAAAGCTTTTAAATAAAAAGCTGCTTAAGCTAAGAGAAGTCTAACAAGTCCTAACAACAAGCTTAAACTTCTTTAAAGCAAAAAGAGATCAAAAGCTGACAACTAAATAAGCTAGGATGAACAAAAGATAAACAGTTATGCATGACATCCTAGCAAAGCGGTTCTAAGGTAGAGAGATGATGATCTTGCAAAATGGATGAAATTAAACAAGCTATGAGATGAATAGACAATTAAGCATAACTTTAACAGTCTAGCTTGATATTTCAACAAAAATCCAAAATGCAAAATCATAGCACAACATTCAAAACTAAACACTACTTGCTCTTAAAAACTTCTTACTAAGCGATTTTTAACATAAGCAAAGAGTAAGAGCAAAGAGAGATAGTTTAGGAAGCAAACCTTTTGTTGAACTTCTGAACACTTAAAGCAAGCAATAAAAGAGAAGAAGAACTAGTAATTTCGAGCCTTAGGTGAGAAGAAGAGTGAGTTTAAGTGTGAAGAGAAGTGAAAGAAGATTATTGCTTAAATAGAGAGAAAGGAGGAGAAACCAAAGGAATCAAAGGTTGGTGAGGGAACATAAGGAATCAAAAGTGTGGGGGACAAAAACAAAAGGTGTTCAGAAGCCAAGAAAGAGGTCAGAAGGATTCCCAATTGAAAATTTAAACTCCCTTAGCGCCAAACCAAAAGAGGGAAATTTTTTTGGAAGTTGATACACTTACCTCGGATGGAGTTTCAGTCACTCATGACCGATATTACTGACCGAAATTGCATTTTTGGTCATTAGTGATTGATACTGGAGACTGACGTGCTTCCTGAGATTTGTATTGGTCATCAGTGGTCGACATACTTGACCGAAATACATCCGGTATGATTGTGTCGATCTTGAGTGATCGATACTAGTGACCGATATGATTTCAAGAATCGTATCGATCAACAGTGGTCGACACGATAGACCGAAAATCATACGGTATGTTTACGTCGACCAAGTGTGGTCGATATGAATGACCGAAAACTTTCCCACCTTCAAACTTCTTTCCATATCGATCACAAGTGACCGATATGTTGACTGGTGTAGACTGGCTCTACTGATATCGGTCAGTCATGATCGATACTACTGACCGAAAATATGTGTATCGGTCTGTCATGACCGATACAAATGACCGATACCAGCCAGAATACACCTGTTATTTGTCCTCTTCAGACTTTCTCAAACCCCAGTTCAGAATCCTGTTTCTATACACTAAAACAAAGCATAAAAGATAATATAGAAAGCATAATATATACAAAAGGATAACATGGGATTATCTCCCAAGTGTGCTTGTTTAAAGTCACTAAGCTTGACTTTGGTTACCTCTTTAGTTGATGTGAGGAGAAGGAGTCTTGGAACTCCTTGGTGTCATCTTGCTTCTCTTGACCTTGGTGGTGACTCCATTCACCTTGATCTTGGCAAAAGGTGTAGCTTTTCCTTCTAGCTGAAGCTTGAAGCAAAACTCTCCCTTCTTGGAGACACTTGGTTGCAAAACCACTTCTCCTTTGCTAGTAACCAGCTTAACATCATTCAGATTCTTGTAACTAACCACTTCAAGGACCTCCTTTTCAGTGGTGTCTTCAAACAACTTGACCAAGCAGCAGCCATCAAAACTTTCTCCTTGATAGCCTTCAAACTCTGGCCAATTCTTTCTACGCTGCTTCAGCTTCTTGATCTCCATTGAGAAGGCTTGCTCATTCTCCAGCTTATTCCCCTTTGAGTCAAACCTTAGAACCTTCTTCTTGGTCAGCTTCAGCTCAATAGTGCATTCCTTAGCATCAAACACTGCTCCAGCTGAGGCTAGGAATGGTCTTCCTAGGATGATAGCATTCTTTATGTGCCCTTCCACATCAAGCACCAGGAAATCAGTGGGAATGGTTACTCCTTCTATCATCATTGGCACATCCTTGAGACTCCATAGTGGTCTCTTCACTGTCCCATCAGCTATAGTAAGGGATACATTACTCTCTTGCAGTCGAGTGTAGCCAAGAGCTTTAGCAGTAGAAGATGGGAGAAGGTTGATACTTGCCCTTAAATCACAGAGGCAGTTCTTGAAAGTCCTCCCTTTTAGCTCACATGGGAGAGTAAAGCAGCCTGGATCCCCAAGTTTCTTGACATTAAGCTCCTTAACTTCTGGTGATCCAGTCTTCACCTTTAGCTTTTCAGCTTTTTCTTGGCCATTCAACCCTCTCAACTCCATCTGAGCAGCATAGAGAGTTTCATACTTCTGAAGTAGCTGTTCTTTGAACCTCCCTGGAAAAGGGATGGTTGGTTGATAGATAGGAAGAGTAGCTGGTTGAGGTTCTTTCTGGTCATCAGCAATATCCATCAAGTAATCCTTTGTGTTGTCAACAATCTCATGTGGCACCCACCACTCTTCATCATCTGAGTTCTCCTCAACTCCAAAGGGTTCTCTTTCCACAGCTCTTTGTTCAGCTTCAACTTCTAGAAACTCTTCCCCCCCCCACTTAGAGGTTCAGTGTCCTCAGTGAACAAGTAGAGGAACTCTTCAATGATAACCTCCTCTTCAGGTGAGAGGTTCATTTCTTCTATGACAATGGCATTGCAGAATTCCTTTGGGTTAGCCTCTGGTTTTCCAGGAAAGTGGCCTTGAGGCTTGGGACCAGCTATGCCTTTGTTTTTCTCCAGTGTTTTGACTCTGGCAGCCAATCCATCAAACTTGTTGGTGAGCTCTACATTCACTGAATCAATTTTGTTGTGGACCTCTGCAAACTTCTTGTTCATTTCCAAGGTTGTGCTGACTTGAGTGTTGATCATTTGTTGCATGAGGGTCTTGAGTTCAGTGTCTTGAGAGCTGGAGGAAGCTTGTCCTTGAGCTTGAGAATTGAATCCTGGAGGGTTGTAGGGCGCCCTAGGCTGATAGTTGTTGTTCCTCTGCTGAAAACCTTGATTGTTGTAGGGGATAAAAGGTCTTGGTGCAGCTTGCTGTTGCTGTTGAGGGCAAACCTGGTCTTGTGGGTTGGCAACATTGTTGTTCCTGTAAGACAAGTTGGGATTTGGTCTATAGTTCCCATAGTTGTTGTAACCACCTTGGTTGCCCAAGTAGTTCATCTCCTCAACTAGGCATTGTTCCTGATCATCAAGCTGAACCATGTCTCCCACAAAGTGGACTTCTTTCTTTTCCCTTAGCAACAAGTCCAGCTTCTCATGTAGAGACTTGATCTCTTTCTTGCTAGATTCTAACTCATCCTTAGCACTCCTTGATGCTCTATCAAACTCCTCATTGTAGTTTCCATCAGACTGAGCCAAATTCTCTACTAACTCCAAACCTTCATCTACATCTTTTGACAGGAAGTTCCCATTTGATGCTGTGTCCAGAAGCATTCTTATCTTAGGCAAGGCTCCTCTGTAGAGAGTGGACAGCAAAGAGGCTTGTGAGAAGCCATGATGAGGGCATTGCAGAGTGTAACCCTTGAGTCTTTCCCAAGCTTCTCCAAAGCTTTCATTGTTCCTTTGTGCAAACCCTGAGATTTCATTCCTGATTCTAGCAGTTCTGGAAGTGGAGAAAAATTTTGATAGAAAGGCTTTCTTGCATTCATCCCAGCTGCTTATACTGCCTTGGGGAAGATTTTTCTCCCACTGGTGTGCCTTATCTCCTAGAGAAAAGGGGAACAGTCTGAGCTTGAAGCCATCTTCACTAACTCCATTTATCTTGGTCAAGGAACAAAGCCTATCAAAGTTATCTAGATGATCCAGGGGGTCTTCAAGTGGTAGCCCATAGAATTTGCTGCCTTGAACCATTGAAATCAAACCAGACTTGATTTCAAAGTTGTTGTTTTGGACTGCTGGTGGGATAATGCCTGTCCTGTTGTTGTAGGCATTTGTTGCATCACCTGCGCCAATAGGTCTAGCTGCTCTTGGAGCTTGTGCAGCGCCTCTTGGTCCTTGCTCACCTTGTAAGCCTTGAACACCTTGGTGTCCCTGTATGCCCTGAGCTCCTGCAGCTCCTTGAGGACCCTGAAATATGTTGTCGTCCATGGCTTGATCTTGAATGTTCATACCAAACCTTAGCAAGTGTTGCTGTCTTTCTTGCTGTGTCCTTGCTCTATGTCCTCTATCCAGCAGGTTGATGTTGTCTATGAACTCCACAAGGTTGCTTGAACCTCTGGACCTCAAATTCATATACTTGAAAGACAGAAATGAAAGTCAAAGAGAGTTAGTAACCAAAGAAAAGTAAAAGCTTGATCTTAAGGATTCTACAAACTCTAATGATTCAAACTGTTTCCCAAATGCCAACGGCGCCAAATTGATACAAGGGTTTTACCCCTTGTAGGACAATTGCCCTAGCTTGTACTAGTCAGTTGCAGTATAGCATAGGGTTGTATCAATCCAACTGGGAAGAGTTGAAAGACAGAAGAGTTGAGAGTGGAATCTCTAAGTCAAGCAAGCCAGGAAAGGGGTTTTGTTGCCTAAGCAACAGTTCTAACAACCTAAGTGAACCAAGCAGCAACAAGGTGAAAGCAAAAGCAAACTAAGCAATTCTAAGCAAGAAAAACAGAGTGAAACAGAGCAAAACAGAGCAAATCCGAAATTCAAATTAGAGAAAGACAAGTTCCTAGATGTGGTTATTGACTTTGGGGAAGTTCAGACATTGATTAAGGCTGTTTCAAGCTACATTGATCAAGCAAGTAAGCAAGCAATGGTGGTTCCTAGACATAGAGTTCACAACTAAGCTAGTTAGATCCAATCTCTTGGCAAATAACCCTTTGCTAAACATCTTAACAAGAACTAACTCTCATTAGTGCTAAAACATCAAGCAAGCAAGACTAATCAACTCTATTCAAGTCAAAATGCTCCTCAAACAGTCAATCTCTTGAGCCAAGGCCAGCAAATCCTCTATTAAACAGGTTCAGCATTTCATCAAACACTTGGTGGGCATATGAGAAAGCTAACAACCTAGACCAGTTTGATCAAGACTAATCTAGCATGAATAACAGATTAATAGAGAGGAACCCATAAACAGAAGCACATAACAAGCCTTAATCAAGCCATAGATTCCCCTAATCTACCACATCTAGAAACCCTAAGGTAACTACTCACTCATAATCATGTTTAACACCAAATCACAAAGGGAGAAGATGCTAATCATGATTAAAAGAAAGATTAAAGAAAGATTAAAGCAAATACTTGATTGTATTAAACAAAGCAAAGAAATTGTCTTACAAACTTAAAGAAATAGCTTAAGAACAGTATTTTTACAAGACCTCTCGAAAATATAGAAAAAGGGGCTATTTATAGCCCAAGGGAGAAAACTCTAGAAAGGTGGCAAAAGTGTAATTAAAAACAGGTTCGGGCTGGGTCAGTATCGGTCAGTTGTGTCGACCTCTAGTGACCGAAATTTATCTGTATCGGTCATCAGTGATCGACACACACGACCGAAATTAGAACGGTGTGTTTGTGTCGACCACATCAGACCGATACTGGTGATCGATACTGCTCTAAATGGTGTAAATACAAGGGATATCAAATTGCAAAACTGTTAGGAAAATCAATTGGTTCTTCATCTGTGCTTGCATTCATATCGATTTTCTAGACTAATCATCTGGATTTCGAAACCCTAGGTTGTTTAATAGACGTGGGAACATTGTTAATCACCTGAACTAGTATTAGATGAGCAAAACGCCTATTTGCAAAGAGATTTGACTTAGGAGTTTTGTGAACAATTGAACATGATTATTACTGCATGTTTAGATTGTTAGAATTTGCAAAGAGATGTGAAATTCTGTGATTTATGCATAGATAACTTCTGTAATGAGAATTGATTAGTTATATCATTGTGTTTCAAGTTCTAGACGGTGTTAATTCATTCCTAATTGCATGCATTCTACATTCTCGGATTCAACCTGTGAATTGCCTGACTTAGCGCCTTTATCTTTCTGAACTTAGATCAATCAAAAAATTTCGCCTGCTTTCATTTATTTTGCTATTTCGCATTACATACATTACTTACTGCTTAGCTTAATCTGAACTTGAACTCTATAGTGTAGTTTACTTACTCCTTTGGGATTCGATAACCCATTGTGCTATAACTAAATTGCTGTGCACTTGCATTATACTAAATGTAGGTAAAACTTAGACCCTATCAGTTGATTCTTTTGTTGGACTTTGCTCTTCTTTTGTTGATTAGGCGCCATTCTTCACCACCTTTGGTGGATTGCTTTGGTCTGATTTCTCCTTTTGGATGAACTTTGAAAGCATTGCTGTTGTTGGCACCTTGTCTTCTTTATCACTTAGAGCTATTTTCCTTATATACTTAACCACAAACTTAACTTGTTTTCCCTATGCTACCATTTCCATACTTCTTCTTCTTCTTAAAAGATATAAACAATGAAACACATACCACTTAACATTACCCTTTCCCGAACTCTTATCCTAGAATCAAGCTCAAAATGCAAGCTTATATCTACAAGAGAGCTTCTCCTTGCCAACCTTAATCCTAACACTATTTCCCAAGATAGAATTCAAAAATATGTAGGCAAGGCCTCACACTCTCACAAAAGTGTTTAGGTTCAGAAAGTAGGATTGGTTTAGGGTGTGGATTAACTGTCCCATAATTATAAGGATCAGCTACTTGGATTAACAAGAGTGGTAAGAAGGGAAGAAGATAATCTAAATATGTATAAAGTAGCCATGAAATCACTTTTCAATGCACAAACATGATATTTCATATTCATATTAAGAATCTAATAAGATATAGTTGATTTTCAAAGAACAAATGGTTTTAGCATGAGAGGAGAGATAGCATTTAAAACATGGTTCAGCCTATATTTCTAACTTTTCATGATGCATCAAACACTTAACCACTTAGACATTGAAATCATTTCCAAACACTAAGCATTTTACAAGGAAATATCATCATTGTGCCCTATACAAATGCAATGCAACCTATATGAAAACACTAGACTCAATCCTAAACAAATGAATGCAACTATATGCTTTTCTTTTTGGTTTGCAAAAGATACATATTTTTTAAATTTTTCGATTTTTTGTGATTTTCTATGCACTTATATGTATGCATAAGACTCAAAGATGGATGCACAGACAAATTAAGAACAGAAAACACAAAGTCAAACCCCAAATCCGTCTCCCACACTTAAATTAAAAGAGTGAAAGAGAGAAGCACACATAAATATATAAACATAAACTAAGGAGAAATGCATGGTATATACAAGGAAAAGGATGTGGTACCTTAATTCTGGTGTGAGGAGTGATGGGAGGTTTAAGAGAGTTCCTCAGTCTCTCCTTGCTCATAGGATGAACCAGGTTGGGGAGACTTTCTTGCTCTCCTCTTGTTTCTGCCCTTCTCTTGTGAGGATGATGCAGTTGGATGAGGTACCCATCCAGTCCAAGGTGCAGTCACTTGTGTTGGGTTCCTTTGAGTGTCCCACTCTTGCCAAGTTGTGTAAGGCTCAGAAGAGGAATAGAGAGGCGCCTCCCAAGCAGATAATTATTGGGTCCTAGTCTCATAAGATGAAGCCCGTGATGGTTCCCAAGCTTGCCATTGTTCAGGCTGCTGCACTTAAAAGGAGTGTCTCCTTTGGGGCATTCAGTTTGCCTCCTCTTCTTCTTGATACTCTTCCTGTTGTGGCTCCTCATAGTGTGACTCAAGACTATAGGGTTATTGATACTTCCTTCTACATCCAAGACTAAGAAGTCTGTTGGGATTGTTACTCCTTCAATCATCATGGGTATATCCTTGAGAGCTCATAAAGGTGTTTTCATTGTGCCATCAACAATTGTTAGAGACACATTGCTCTTCTGAAACTTTGTGTAGCCCAATGCCTTAGTTGTTGAAGAAGGCAACAGATTGATGGTTGCACCTAAATCACATAGACAACTCTTGAAGGTCTTCCCTTTGAGTTCACAAGGTAGAGTTCACCTAAACCAAGCTTCTTGATGTTCAGCTCCTTAACTTCTGATACCTCAGCCCTAGCTAGAGCTTCTTTCAACTTATCCTCAACATCAATGCCTCTAAGCTTCATCTGAGCAGCATAAAGAGTGGTGTACTTCTCCACTAGCTCTTTTTTGAACCTTCCAGCAAATGGGATTCCATGTTGGTAAACTGGAAGAGCGTCAGCTTGAACCTCCTTCTTAGCTTCAGTAACTTTGACAAGGTCTTCCCCCTCACTCTGAGTTTCAATGTCCTTATTGAAAAAGACAAGAACTCCTCTATAACAGCCTCATCTTCAGCAGTACCCAAATCTTCCTTAGAGTCAACAGCTTGGCAATACTCTTTGGAACTCATCTCACACTTGCCTGGAAGGTTATCTTGGAGACGTGGTCCTGCAGCTACTCCTTTGTTGTTCTCCAAAGTCTTCACTCTTGTAGCTAGACCATCAAACTTACTAGTGAGCTCCACATGAACTGAGTCTATCTTGTTGTGGACATCAGGAAATTTCTTGTTCATTTCCAAGGTTCCATTAATCTGGGATTGGAGCACTAGTTGGATGTGACTCTTGATTTCACTATTTTAAGAGCTGGAAGAGGCTTGAGCAGGTGCTTGAGCATTAAATCCAGGAGGGTTGAAAGAAGGTTCCTTGGGATGAAGCCTTGATTATTGTTGTTGTAAGGCACAAAGGGTTTTGCTTGGCCAGCTTGCTGTTGTTGTTGAGGTGGGTACACCTGATCTTGAGGATTGGCTACATTGTTACTCTTGTAGGATAGATTTGGATTGTTCCTGTAGGATTAGTTGTTGTAACCTCCCTGGTTTCCAAGATAGTTCATCTCTTTAACTTGGCATCCTTCTTGATCTTCAATCTGAACCAAGTCTCCAACAAAGCTAACCTCTTTCCTTTCCTTCAGCAACTGATCAATCTTCTCATGAAGAGCCTTTATCTCCTTCTTGTTGTACTCAAGCTCATCCTTAGCAATTCTAAGAGTTCTATCATACTCCTCATTGTAGTTTCCATCAGATTGTGCAAGGTTCTCAACCAATTCCATTCCCTTATCAACATCTTTAGAGAGAAAGTTACCATTAGAGGCTGTATCCAACAACATTCTGATCTTTGGGAGGGCGCCCCTGTAGAGAGTGGAGAGGAGTGAAGCTTGTGAAAAGCCATGATGAGGGCACTGAAGTGTGTACCCTTTGAACCTCTCCCATGCTTCACCAAAACTCTCATTGGATCTTTAAGCAAAGCCAGAGATCTCATTCCTTAGTCTAGCAGTCCTAGGAGTTGAGAAGAACTTAGCTAGAAAGGCTGTCTTGCACTGCTCTCAACTGGTGATGCTTCCTTGTTGAAGATTCTTCTCCCAAAGATGGGCCTTATCTCCCAAGCTGAAAGGAAACAACTTGAGCTTCAAGCTGTCCTCACTGACTCCATTTATCTTTGTCACATTGTAGAGCCTATCAAATTTGTCTAGATGGTCCAAGGTATTTTCTAGTGGAAGGCCATGGAACTTATTGTTCTGCACCATAGAGATCAATCTTGACTTGATTTCAAAATTGTTATTTGGCACAGCTGGAGGGATGATTCCATTTCTATTGTTATAGGCATTAGGAGCATCACCAGCACCAATGGGTCTCATGGGGCGTGCTCCATGTGCTGGCCTTCTCTGACCTTGTTCACCCTGAACGCCCTGCTGTCCCTGAACACCAGCAACACCCTGAACTCCTGGTGGACCTTGAGGACCCTGAAACCTAACATCATCAGCACCATGTTGCTCCATGTTGAGCTGATGAAACCTTTGCAGTCTTCCTCTTTCTATGCTTGCTCCCAATGCTCTCTCCACTTGCAAAATGTTGTTCTGGTAAGGAAGCAGATTCTGATTGCCTCTATACCTCAAATGCATGCACCTTTAAGAGAGAAACAAGAGTGAAACAGAATTAGTAACCAAATTCAAATAAAAGGTTGATCTTAAAGATTATGAAAATCCTAATGATCCAAACATATACCAATGGCAATGGCGCCAAATTGATACATGATTATTTGAGTCTTTTTCAATCACCCAAACTTGTACTAGCCATTGTAGTATAGCATAGGGTTTTTATCAATCCAAAGGTCTAAGATAGATGCCTTTAAGAATACAATATAATGCCTTATGTCAAGCTAAATCAGAGAAGGAGTTGTTTAAACTACTAAACTAACCAACCTAAGTGAACCATACACTAAGCAAGACTTGTGAAAGCAATACTTAGCAATAATCAAATACAAAACAGAGCAAGAAAAACAGAGTACTAAGCAAATTCGAAATTCAGATAATAAAAGCAAGGATCCTAGATGTGGTTATGAAGTTTGAGGAATTCAAAGGCAAGACTAGACTGTTATCAATCTCATTGACAATGCACACAAGCAAGCAATGCTAATTCCTAGGAATAGAATTCACAATTAACCAAGTTAGACCCAATCCCTTGGTGATTATCACTTTGCTAAACATCCTAACAAGAACTAACTCCCATTAGTATTAAGATCAATATAAAGCAAGCTAAACCAATCCTATTTAAGCCAAAATACTTCTTAGACATTCAATCCCTTGAGCTAAGACAAGTAAATCTTCTAAAAGACAAGATCATCATTTCATCAAACACTTGGTGGGTATAAGAGAAAGCCTAAATCTAGATTCATGTGATCAAGACAAATCTAGCCTAACTACAGTCTAATAGCAAGGAATCAATCAATATTAAGCACTAACAAACCCTTATCAAGCCTTAAATTCCCCTAATCTACCACATCTAAGAACCCTAAAAAAGACTACTCACCCATCATCATGAAAACCATCAAATTCATTGGGAAAAAGATGTTAAACATGATTAAGAAGAGAAATTAAAGGAAATTAAGATTGCAAATACAAAAACTTAGATTAAAATAGGGATCTTGTTCTTACAAAACCAGAAAAAGCAATTAAGAGACTAAGCAAGAACAAGACTTTCTAAAATACATTAGTTAAAGGGTATTTATACTATATGACAAAAACCCTAAAGGAGTGGCAAACTTATAAATAAAAGCAGTTCGGATAAGGTCAACATCGATCTAAGGAGCTCGATGTGAGTGCTCGATGTTGCCCATTGGATGCTTAACATCCAGCAGGCTTTGCTCGATGTGTGATCCAATCTTCTCGGGTACATTACATCGTGCGATGTTGATGCTCGATGTAGATGTCCCGTGGCTTGACATCGAGCAGCCTAGCTTGATGTGGATGCTCGATGTTGATCTCCCATCTCTCGGGTTGTTTACATCGCACAATGTGCACTCCATCAAGCTCGATGATGGGCCAAATTTCCACTTCCTTAGCTCTTTTTGCTCCTCCTTGGCTGGGTCAACTCCCTGAATCATTTCCATGCTTCCTCCTTGCCTCCAATGGCTCTTTAGGTACCTAGAAACATCCCTTATGCAAAGAAAATGCAAACTACAACCAAAATACAACCTAAGTCTAAAAGCAAGGGAAAATGGGACAAAACCAAAAGAAAACATACAAAAGGAGACTAAAACATGGACTAACTGCACGCCTAAATGATGAAAATATGAGAGATATCATTTGTGTCGAGTTTTCGTGCATTCTCTTCCTTCTTATGATTGAATACCTTTTGAGGATGAGCTCTCCAACTTTGAACCTCCTCTGTCTAACAGTAGAACTGTAGTAGCAAGCTGTTGATCGTTGGTAATTCTGGATTCGAAAGAGGGTGAGGTACAGACGTTCGTCGACGAGTTCATTTTCTATGCATTTTCTCTGTTGAAAGCCAGTTACCAAGATTTTGTATGGAGCTACGGCTTTGATGCCATATGCTAACGAGAATGGGGTTTCCCATGTGGCTTTGCATGGTATTTTCTGCAAGCCTAAAGTACCTGTCGATTTTGTCACTCCATTTAGTTTTGCACTCGGCGAGTCTCTTTTTCAAGTTATCCATTATGGACTTGTTGGGAGCATCAGCTTGTCTGTTTCCTTGTGGATAGCAAGGTTTTGCAAAAGTCGGTGAATGCATTAGAAATGAACTGTGAGCCATTGTTAGTCACTATCTCATATGGAAGTCTGTGATGGCAGATTACGTTCCTCCATAGGAACTCTCTATAGTGGAACTCCTTTATTTACTAAAAGGATGCTGACTCGATCTATTTAGTGAAGTAGTCGGTTAAGACTACCACGTAATTGACTTTTCACTTTTCGAATGTAACAAGAGGACCTACAATATCCACCGACCACCTCATTAATTGGGGTAGCTGATACCGATGATAGTTTCTTAGCTGGTTTATGGATCATTAGAGCATCTCTTTGACACTTGTCACACTTTGCGGAATATGCTTTGCATTCGGCGATCATGGTGGGCCAGAAAAAAATCTTGTCGTTTTACTCGTATGGCTAGAGTTTGTCCACCAGAAGGACTTCCACAGGATTCATCGAAGTTTGTTTCATCACTACCTAAGTTTTTTTCCCGTGGATGCATCTGAGGTATGATCCGGATAGGCATCGCATGAAGTAGTGTACCCTCGGACATGCAGTACCTTAAACTTTTGATTCTGAGTTTTCAAGCAGCCCACCTATCTGAGGGGGTTACTCAGCGTTTGAGGTACTGAATGATTGGAGTTCTCTATCATCCTCGTTATCATCTTGCGTGGTGTCCACGGAGGAGTTAACAATCGGACCATTACGTGCGTCCCCCACACACGTGATATATCATTGTTTTTAACCATGGTATAAGTCTTTTTTATTGAGTCTTTTTGGTCTTTTTAGAGTCCTAGTAGAGTCTTTGCAGGTTATAGCACAACTGGAGCACAATTGGAGGTTTTGGAGCTTTTTGGATCATTGCAAGGATCAACCACGAAATTAGCATCTCAGAAGCGTTGTTCAGCAGTGGGTGACGCTCGTCAACCTCCTCTGAAGAGAAATCGCGACATTTATCAAAAGATGGAGAGAAAATTGCAGTTTTAGCCCAAAAGTCCCAGTATTTGCAAAAAGGCCTCAACTCGTGTTTTAGCTTGAATATATTAGGTTTTCAGCCATTGTTGGCTTATATATCTTGTACTTTTTAGAATTCAGAGAGCTTGAGAGAGAGTTGTAGCAGAGCTTTTGGAGAAACAAATCAGACTCCTTCAGAGCAGATTTCGAACTCCTTTATCTTTATCTCTTGTTTCTTTTATGCAATATATTCTATTCATGATGTTTGTTTCATTCACCATGTCTGAGTAGTTTGTTAGTTAGGTTAGAAAATATTCAAAGGTTGATGAAGAGTTTGTAGAATCGCTTTAGCTGTTAGGAAAATATATTGGTTCTTCATCTGTGCTTGCATTCACATCGATATCCTAGACACGTCATTGGGATTTCGAAACCCTACGTTGTTTAATAGATGTGAGAACATTATTAATCACCTGAACTAGTATTAGATGAGCAAAACGGCTTAGTGCAAAGAGATTTGGCTTAGGAGTTTTGTGAACAATTGAACCTGATCAATACTGCATGTTTAGGTTGTTAGAGTTTGCAAAGAGATTTGAAACTCTGTGATTTAGACATAAATAACTTCTGCAATGAGAATTGATTAGTTATACCTTTGTGATTCATGTTCAAGACGGTTTTAATTCATTCCTGATTGCATGTATTCTACACCCTCGGATTCAACCTGCGATTGTCCTCGGTTAGTGCTTTTAGCTTTCTGAACTTTAAGAACAATCATAAAAACGCCCACTTGCTTTTATTTTTCTGTTTCACATTACATTCATTACTTATTGCTTAGCTTAATCCGAACCTGAACAATTTAGTGTAGTTAACTTACTCCCTTGGGATTTGATAACCCCTTATACTATAACTGCTTGATGTGCACTTGCAGTATTTTTATTTAGGCAAAACCTGAGCCCTATCAATTTTTTGGCGCCGTTGCCGGGGATTAATAGCTGCCTATCGATTTTAGTATTAGGATTTTGTCTAAGTTTTTAATTTGTTTACTAACTTTCTACTACGTTTCTTTGTGCTGGTTTCAGGTGTATGCCTAATCGCAGAACCAGAAGCAACAAAGAGAAGGAGCTTGTGACTTTGAGCATCGACGAACTCGCTAAGTTGGAGAGAACCTTCAGGGAAACTAAGAAACAGTCTACAATGGTTGCTCCACTGATCTTTGTTGAAGATGCAGAAAGTCACTTGGTTGACAGAGAGGGAAACATGACGAATGAAGAAGGGCAGAGACTGGATCAAGATGGGAATGTCATAGTTGAACAGGCGGTTCAACAAGTGGCACAAGACGCTGGAGCTCCTGCTGTTGCTAATAACACTGTTGGGCATTTTGTTCAGAGGACTCTAGGAGATTACAACAGACTTGACCAGTTCTATGCCAACAGAGCTGTAATCCGCCCTCCTGCTTTCCAGAGGAATGATTTTGAGCTCAAGCCTGCTTATTATCAGCTGGTGGGTCAGCATCCCTTTCATGGCTTACCTCATGAGTATCCTATGGATCATATTGAGAGGTTTGAGGATTTGGCTTCAAGTGTTAAAGCTAATGGAGTTAGCTATGACTTTCTGTTCTGTAAGCTATTTCCTTACTCACTTGGAGGAGATGCTGCTTATTGGCTGAAGCAAATGGAGCCTGGTTTGCTGATCACTTGGGAGGACACCAAGAATGATTTTCTGAACGATTTCTATGATGATGCTAGATCAGAGGACTTGAGGACAAAAATTGCACCATTCTCCCAAGGTCCTACTGAAGCTTTTAAAGCTTCTTGGCTGAGATTCAAGTCTAATCAAATGGACTGTCCTCATCATGGTTTTAGTCAGGTGCAGCTGCTTGGGATTTTCTTCAGAGACGTTGACTGGAACTACCAGATGGCGTTGGATGCTGCTAGCAGTGGGAACTTCAACACCAACCTTCCAGAAGCTGCAATAACTCTAATTGAAAACTTGGCCTGCAATAACAGCACCAAGAATGCAGATTTTCAGAGGATGAAACAAGCTGGTTTGAATGATGGGAATCAGATTGCTAAAGTTAAGACTAAGCTGGATAGTATGCACAGCCTTCTGGTGGGAAAGAAATCAGTCCACTTTTCTGCAGAGGTAAAGATTTTCGAAAATCGTGAAGAGTTTGAGCAAAAGGATATTAACTTCATCAATGGAGGAGGTTTTCAGAGTCAAAGGTTTGAGAATCAGCAATGGAACATGGGTTACAATGGCAATAATCAGAAGAGTACCTTTACAGAAAACCAGAATGCAATTGGTTACACGCCACAGCCACAGTTTCAGAAGACTGAGTTTGAGAAACCATACCAGAACAACAGCAACTTCAGCAGGAATTATGGTTCTTCTTCCTACCAAACTGCACCTCCACAAGACAATAAGGTGGAAGCTATGTTAGAACAACTCCTAGAGGGACAGCAGAAGATGACAGTGGACTTCAATGGCAAGATGGATTCGCTGTACCAAGACCTGAATGGAAAAATTGAGAATTTGAACTCTCACATGAAGAAGCTGGATGTTCAGGTGGCTCAAACTGCAGGAGCTGTTCAAAGGCAAGAGGGATTCCTTCCTCGAATAACTGATATCAATCCCAAGCACCAGGTTAATGCCATCACAGTCAGGAGTGAAAAGGAGCTTAATACAATGCAGAAAAAGAGGTTGAGTGCAGAGCAGATCATGCAACTAATGGAGTTTGAAGATAAAAATTTTGCAGTCTCAGAGTTCAGTGACGAGCGTCACCAAGGAGGAGTGACGCTCGTCACCAACTTACAAGGGAATCGGGGGTCGTCACAAGTCAGTGACGAGCATCACCCCCTAGTGATGATCGTCACCCACCCCAGAATGAAGCTGCTTCGCCTGTAACTGCAGGTAATGGCAAGGAACAAGCTTATAAACCCAAGACACCCTTCCCCAAGCATCCTAGTAATTCTAAACAGGAGATAGAAGAAGCCAGATGCAAAGCTATGATAGACAAGCTGATACTTGAGATTCCTGTTATTAATGCAGTCAAGCTTTCACTTGCACTAAAAAGGTATGTCAAGAGGATGGTTGTCAATGGTGTAAGTCCTGAAGAAAGAGCATTGCTTACCAGGGACATTAGTGCAATTCTCTTAAGCACAGTTCCAAAGAAGAAGAAGAAGGTGACTGTTTCTGAACAAGCCAGCGCCATCATTCAAAGCAGAGTTCCAGAGAAGCTACATGATCCAGAAAACTTTGTGCTAGATTGCTCAATCTCAACAGGACGTTTTCCCCCATTCTCTATGTGATCTAGGGTCAAGTATTAACCCGATGCCTTCCTGTGTTGCTGCTAGACTTGGAATAACTGATTTCAAGCCGGCTGGGATCTCTCTTATCTTAGCTGATCGATCCATAAGAACCCCAGAAGGCATCTTGGAGGATGTTCCTGTTAACATTGAAGGCTGCAGAATTCCTACAGATTTTGTGGTTTTGAAATATGCTGAAGAACCTAAAGATCCTCTTATTCTGGGAAGATTATTTTTGGCTACTGCTGGCGCCATCATTGATGTGAGAAAGGGGAAGATAGGGCTTGATCTTGGTGATGTTGTCATGTACTTTGATATGGATATGCTGAGAGGGAAATCCACCATTGATGGTCAGACCTTTTCTGTAAGGACTTCCAGAGATGAAGAGCCAGTTATGGAGCATTCAGAAGACATTACTGCTGGGTTTGTCAATGAATCAGATATTAGTGGGCAAGTGAACAAGATGGCTGTTTAAGGAGCAATATCTGAAACTTCTGCCAAAGCTGTTGGGTTTGAGGATTAGAGTGAAGATCATATCTTCAAGACCAGGCTCGGAAAAGAGGTTATAAGCAATGACAAGTTGGTGGAGGAAGACGAGTTTGTGATGGAGTCAAGGATTTCAGAGCCGAACTGCATAAAAACTGCAGAAACTCGAACTGCAGGGTCGGTGACGATCGTCACTGACCTGGTGACGCTCGTCACCAGTCCGAACATAAAAATGCAGTATGATCCTTATGCTGCAAGTCCATCTTATTCTGATAAACCAATAATTCAACATTCCACAAACCAGAAACCTCCAACAAAGCAAAGGTATGCACTTCATGGAACCAATTCCAAACCTACTAATCTCATCAATAAGAACTTAAAAGGTGCAAAAGATGCTTCACACTTATGCAAGCAACAAGATTCTCATAGAAAGCTTGGTGTTTCTTTTGATGATTCTCCATGAAAAAGAAGTATCCCACCCACAGTCACAACCCGCTCTACTGATGTTCCTCACTTCTTTGGAAGAGTTCATGCATCTGCTGCATATACACCACCATGGATGAGGATACATTCTTCTCCAAGGCATTCACTGCCACTTTCTGATCCACCAGCTGTATGAGCAGCATTCAAAGTCGAGCTAATGACTTTAAACAAGTGCTTGGTGGGAGGCAACCCACTGGTACATTATCTAGCTATCATACTCTAGTTTATTTTCGTTTTCCAACATAAAAAAAAACACAAAAAGAGAAGAAGAGCGGAGTAATTTGAGTGGAGTCGATCTCCACACCGGGTGACGATCATCACCAGTAGTGGGTGACGCTCGTCACCAGTAGTGGGTGACGCTCGTCACCCCATCCCTTCGCGAGGTACCGCTTTCATCTCTGCTCATTGTGTTCTGTTTCTTCTATTTTGACCAACTCTTCCTTAATAACACTGGAGACAGTGTTGTTTAAGTCTGGGGGAGGTGATTACTGACGTTGTGTACATTGTATTTGATTTTTAGAGTCTTAAAGTTGAGTGAAAAACCTGTTTTATAGAGTCAAAATTTTAAAACTGTCAGTTTTTCTTGGAACAAACCACAGAACTTTGATACTTTGATGTTAGAGTTTTTAAGCCTTAAATCAATCCTCAAACACATATGTCATTGTATTACTTGAGGTGTCAATCCAATCCAAAAGCTAAGGAACAATCAAGATGCAGAAAACTTGGTAAGCTAGACCTAATCAAAAGAGGAAATTGAACTCTAACAACCTATGATGAACAAGAAGGAAATCTAACAACCTAAGGATAAACAAGAAGAAAGCAAAACACAAAAGGTGAAAATCAAGAAAAGCAACCAAAATAAAGGAAAAACAGAGCAAATTCAGAACAGAGCTTGAAACAGAGAAAAGATGGGACTTGAGATGAGATAATTGGTAATAGGGAACTCTTGACTCAGCCTATGATGCTTACAAACTCACACAATGCTATTCCTTATGCATAGGATTCATTTATATGACTAATCCAATCTCTTGGCACTAATCTCTTTGCTAATTACCAAGTCAAAAACTAATCTCATTAGTGAAATGATAAAGAGCAAGCATTAAGACAAATCTATCAACCCTATATTGCCAAATCACTCCCTAGACAGTCAATCACTTGAGCTAGGATAAGCAATTCTCTTGCAAAGCAGTTCAGGCATTTCATCAAACACTTGGTGGGCATAAAATGAGCCTAAGATCTTAATAACCTTAGCTAGGGCTAATTAAGCATTAAACACAGCAATCAAGAAAGGAAATGGAAGAATTAACACTAAGCAATCATAGATAGAGTCTCAAATTTCCTAAACCTAACCTATCTCAAATCCCTAAAAAGAAAGCAAACACAAAAAAGGCAAGGTTCAAGACTAAAGTGATAGTAAAGTGAATCATGCTTATGGTTAAGGAATCAAATCAAATTAAGAACAATTCAACTCTAGATAAGGACATCTAAAACAAGACAAGCTACTTTGTTCATTGGCATGTCAAACCCATGGTTAGTGGTGTATTTACCAACAAACAAGCAAGAAGCACAAGGTCCATAAAATCTAACAAGTTCTCATACCTCCACTTTTGATGGCTTGTGAGATTACTTATCACTTGCTGGAATATATCAGACAACTACTCACTGGTTAGTTTTATTGCAGTTATCTAAGGGCAACTTTCCACCAATGGGTGATGCAAAGACTCATGACATTCTAAACATATATTTCAAGACTTAAACCATTAAGACATTTCATCAAACACATGGAGTGCAGGATAAAACGTCCAGGATTCTTGTCTAATCCAAAGAGGTACTAGGCATTAAAGATCAATTCAGCAAGAAGAGGAATGGGATCTAGCAACCTAACACATCAAGCATCCAAAAGAAACACTTTTGCATCACAAAAAATCATGAATATCTAAAATAACTCAAACCCTAAAGAGCAAATTCGAAATTAATAAAAGGAAGACCAAGACTAAAGATTAAAGACTTATGATTAAAAGAAGAAGAAAACATAAATAAAAGTATACACAAGTGATCCAATCTCAACACACAAAAGATTTGTTCTTGTTCTACGAAAAACTAAAGCAAAGCTTTGGGAAAGAGAAAGGATAAGAGAAAATAGATCTAGGTTTAGCTATTTATAGGGAACATCCCCAAAATAGCTCTAGGAAGCAAAAATAAAAAAAGTCAAAGATGGTCAAAGATGCTTTTCGGACAAAAACCTATCGATCTGAAGGAAGGAGGTAGGAGATCGATGTGGTGATCGATAGGAACTTCTGGTTGCGGACAGTGATGCTTGAACTGCCGTATCTTTTGAAATACAGATCGGATTGACATGATTCAACCTCTGTATCCTCTACAACTTCTATGAAGGACGTGGAGGCTGAATCTCACCGGATGACCTTCGTTTTGACCCATACATTTCATATTGATCTGCACATCGGACAGATTTCTCTCAGCTTTGGTCGATACAGGACTTTGGTGCAGCCTAAAACCCGTGATCTTGGCTATTATTCTTGGTTCTTCATGTCCTCATCATTCACCATTCTCCAAATGTCTTCCTTGCTCCATTTAGACCTGAAAAAGACTCAAAACAATGCAAAACATGCAAATGTCTAATCTTCACCTATTATGTCTAATATGAATGCAAATGTTACAAAATATGATGAATGAATGCATGAAAGAGACCAAAAACTAAACTAATTGCAAGCTAAAACAAGGTAAATTATGAGGATATCATAATTATAAGAAAATTGCCACAATAGTTGATTACAAGTCTTACTAAGTTGAAAGTCATAGGTAGATCAGTCTACCAATGAAGGTTTAGGTTCTTAGAGAATCTGAAAAATTTTCTGTTAGCTCTACCTTAATGAACTTTAAACATCTTATCTTGGGGCTTGATTCTCATTGATCTTGAATCTCTCTTTCAACACTGACAAGAATGTTTAGATGCAGTCTCTCTTTTATCTTCCCTGATATAGCTTTAAGAGTTTAAGTCCATAGAATGGTGCATTCATGACCTTGTCTCCTCAAAAGGAACAACAGTATTGAACATTCAAGAACCTGTCTCCTCATAAGGAACATAAATATTGAGTAGCACCATATCTTAGATTGTAAAAAATGAGAAAATAAGTTGAAAAATCAAAAAAAACAGAAAGAAAAGATCAAGGAAAGAGAAAATAGGAGAGCTGTGTTGAGATTGATTTGTTCAGTGTTTAGGAAGGGAAATGAACCTGGTTGAGTTGATAAAACCTTGATGAGATATCACACTTAGATAAATATATGGAGTTAACAGTAGAGATTTCGGATTTCTTGAAGGAGTTTGAACTGGATTTGAGAGATTTGTTAAGCTTGTGATGATTAGACTGAAATTTGATCTTGTGTTGGCTCTGTGGTGTGTGGATTCGAAAGTGTTGATCAATGTGGTGTTCCTGATGTTTAGCTGACTGTTTCTGTTTTCAATCCTCGACCATATTCTTTGTCTAATGTTTGCTTGAAGGCAAGCAAAAGCTAAGTCTGGGGGAGTTGATATATCATGGTTTTTATGGCTTTTAGCCATGGTATAAGTCCTCTTTATTGAGTCTTTTTGGTCTTTTTAAAGTCTTAGTAGAGTCTTTGTGAACAATTGAACCTGATCAGTACTGCATATTTAGGTTGTTAGAGTTTGCAAAGAGATTTGAGACTCTGTGATTTAGACATAGATAACTTCTGCAATAAGAATTGATTAGTTATACCTTTGCGATTCATGTTCAAGACGGTTTTAATTCATTCCTGATTGCATGCATTCTACACTCTCGGATTCAACCTGCGAATTGTCCTGGCTTAGCGCTTTTAGCTTTTTGAACTTTAAGAACAATCATAAAAACGCCCACTTGCTTTTATTTTTCTGTTTCGCATTACATTCATTACTTATTGCTTAGCTTAATCCGTACCTGAACTCTTTCGTGTAGTTAACTTACTCCCTTGAGATTCAATAACCCCTTATACTATAACTGCTTTGTTGTGCACTTGCAGTAGTTTTATTTGGGAAAAACCTGAGCCCTATCAACATGCTCATTAGTCAGACTTGGGGCTCGAATGCACGGGGTCTGAGGTGTTTTTTGGTTGATCGCAGTCAATGAGTACAAGTACGGTGCTATTGGATACAAGTTTGCTCGGAGCTCGTTTGGCTCGTGCAACAATTTTGTCTTTTATTGTTAAGGACTTGAGTGTTATATCGATGCTTGGTTTATCGATCACTTTGACATGAATGATCTTTTTTAGTGAGGGGTTCGAGGTAGATTCTAACAGTGCCAGGGCATTAGCCGAAGTGTTTTCACCTCGCTGTATTTGGGTGAGCTTTAAAGACTATACATGTAGGTTAAGTTCCAAGTGTTCCTCTTATGCTACATATTTGCCCTCGAACTGGCTTGTAACGAGCTGGGATCCGCTGTATGCATCAACCTCTCGAGCTCTGATACAAATAGCAAGTTTTAGACCAGAAGTTAATGTTTCATACTCGGTTTCGTTGTTCAAGGCAGTGAAGTCAAGTCTGAAAAATTTATGTAGTACTTCCCCCGTAGGGGTGATGAGCTTAACTCTTACTTCAGATCCTTGTCTAGACGATGCACCATCAACGTGAAGTGTCCACTTCCTACTTAGGGAGGAGGGGATATCGATGGTTGGTGGTAATTCGATAATGAAGTCCGCTAAGTCTAACAAAAAATCCTCCTAGTCTCTTTTAAAAATTTTAGAGTAAGTCTCGAGAGTATAGCATAGTTTCTTAAGTTCACAGATTCTTTAACCGAGTGGTGCGATCATAGTCTCAACACAGTTGTATCCCGAGATTCTGGATCTCTTCAAACCTCCACATTGCGAAAGATATAAAGAATTGAGGAAAGCGATCATATCTCGCCTCTCTGTACCGTTTTTTCTTTAATATTTTATCAAACTGTTTTATGATACATATGTTGATTTCAATTGTTTTAGATTCGTGATTTGTAATCTGGATTTTTGCGGTCCTACACTTACATAAGTGAGCACTAGTAAATAAAAAGCAGTTTCGGTTACTTGTTCCATAAATTTCCCAAGTGGCCAGCCAAACATTCCTAAAAAAAAAACCAAAAAAACAAAAAAACTCTTTTTTCCTGAAATCCAGCACTACACTGATACGGCTCCTCTAGCTACTCTGCACGATTAACTTTAGACTTTTCTAATAACTAGTGATCGAAAAAATAATTATACTTTGGTGAAGTAGGTAGCCAGATCAATTCTTTTAGGTTTCTCCATATATATTCATATTCCTGAAATTGAGATATTACAATACACCTCCACTCACAATGCGCAACGTCCTTGTTAAGTAACAGGACGGTCCCTCCTCTGATGATGTGAGCCCTTTTAACTTCACACTTTCACTTGGATTAGGTTATGATACCATTTGTATCGCTCCACTAGCTACTCTGGATATTTAACTTTTGAATTCTATAACGACCAATGATCGAAAAGATAAGTATTCTTTGGACATAGGTAGCCAAATTAATTATTTTAAACCCCTTCATATATATTCATATTTTTCGGGAATGTTATAAAATTTTGGTTCTAAGCACATGTAGACCAACATGGCTCATCACCATATCGAGTAATTTTCTTCTATCCTGAAAAGGGAGCTTCAAAAATGGAACCTTTATCGAGGATTCTCTCTCAACCTCACTTTTTCCCCTTGGCTGAACCTCGAGCTGCAGCGCATTGCAACTCTTATTGATGCCCGTAAGTGTGGATGCGGATATCCACACTCAAAGATTTGTAAAGTGTTTAGGTTATATTAGGGAGATGATGGGTAAGAATCTCTTTAAGAGCAACTGAACTTAATATTAAGAAACAAGTAAATGGAATTTATTGATCAGATAAGAGATCGAGTACAAGTGATAAGTGTATCAAAATACAAGAGGTCGTAGAGTTTGTGATTGTTTTGTACGTTCTGGAAAAATTCGTCCTTTTGACCTTTCATTTGTCTTTTTAAATACTCCCCTTCCTGCATTAGCTCTAGCGCGTATCTCGGAGGTCATTGCTCGCACGAGCTCCGTATCTTCCGTCGTCCTTTTGAATCATTCTCTTCTTATCCTTCCTCTTGCCTATCCCATTATTGGGCCATACATTCGTGGTGCAGACATCCTTTGAGTTGATTCTGGTGGACCGATTAACGGGCTGGATTTGGTGGCAAATCCTGGTCCAACAGTTGCCCCCCCCCCCCCCCCCCCCAGCCCATCAGGCGCAGTAGGAAGACTGATTGGCGATATGCCATTTTATCCGTCAGGAGCTCGCGATATTTTCTGAGCCCGCGAGATTCTTGCGGCTGATTCTCGCTGAGGAAGATGCATAAATATCTTTTGGCGTTAAACATAGAAAAATATCTAACTGATTGGATTTGGAAGCGAGTATCGGGAAGCGAGATGAATAAATGATTCATCTTTATCGTTGACAGGACGGTTGGGATTTCCAAGGAGAGAGATGGAAAAGAAATCTTTTTTTTTAGATTTTCTTTACTTTCGGCGATTGAAATGATTACTGCATATAAATGCAGTTTCTCATCTCTTCGTTAACCGCACACAACTCCACTTCTTCCCAATGTAACTTCCGTTTTTTCCCTTTTTTTGTTTAAAGAGTCGTAATTACTTTTTCCTGTTTTTCTCCGTTTACTCTTTGTTCCTGTTTTCAAAAGAAAACTAGGCGAAAGTTGCAACTTTAAGCAGATTATCGTATGCCCGATCTAAGTTAAGCATTTGTTGTTTGTTTGTTTGCATGTCTGTCTCTTCTTTTTTTTTTCTTTTGATTTCCTTCTGTCATGGCTAATTCGTCTATCAACCAAAGCGAGAAATTGATAACGATTAAGAAGGAAAAGGGCGATCCCGCCGGTGGATCTCGTCGCGTGAAGATGTCGGCTCCTCGGGGTCCCCGTATGACTACGAAGATGAGTTCTGACGAAGTCGAAGAACTTTAACAGGCTTATGGGGTCAAGATACTCAGGCCGTGAAAGCCAGAGGGTCCCCAAAACGTGACGAGCGGGTACGGTTGTGCCTTTTGGCAGTACTTTAAATATTGCGGACTCACCTTCCCGATCCCACCATTCCTGATAGAGTTTACGGCCGAGATGGGGATTGCCTTCCCTCAGATGCATCCGAACATGATTCAGATGATTATCGGGTTGTGGGTTCTGTCGCGGGAGAACAGACTTCATTTCGGAGTCAAGGAGTTTCACCGGCTTTGCACGGTGAAGAAGAATGCTCGCAGCGACGGCTCATTTTACGATTCCTCAAAATCGAATCGGAAGATAATCGACGGTTTACCGCCGCAGGACGACAGGTGGCGGGATAAACCTTTCTTTTTCAAGATAAATCACTCTTCAGTTGGCGACTTCGATTTTAGTTCCTTGCCAACTGAGTGGGCTGATTCTGTAGGTTAGGATAATTCTGTTTTCGGAATCTAGAGAGATCCCTTGTCGCCTTTCTTTGCATGTTTGATCTTGCTAGTTTTGCGGAATATAGACTGATCTGGTTTTGTCCTTGGTTTTGGTGTAGATTCCCCTGGTCGAATTCGCTTTGATGACGCGCTTAAGGATCGGGCTGATAGTCTCAGGAGATGTCGTACCTGGTGGTCGTGTTTTACCAAGGATAGGATTCTTCGGGCTTATCAACTTCCAGCTCCCATCAGAGAAGCTTCGCCTTCCGTTCAGCTCTCACCAGGTATATGATGGTCTTAACTTTTCGCTGATGAGTTACCGGAGGCTTCATGTTATACCGCAAATTTTAATTTTTGTTTCTTCTGGTTTTTGGTCCGTAACGAGTGGTTTGCAGCTCGAAGATAGCAGTTCGTCAACGGTTCCTCACCCTCCCAGGAATATGTCTCGAAGACCTTCGCAACGTCAGTTTGAAAAAGCCCGCAGGAAAAATGAAGGTCGACGGTAGTGAGCCCGCGAAAGCCGGTGACGTGGCCTCTGCACCGCACGAGGTAATGCAGGACGAGGACGTTAATGCCACAGCTGGGGCTCATCCTTCGGTTGTCGGATCACCTCGCGGCGAGTCGCCGGGTCGCGGTAATTGGAAGTGAGCTTCCGTCGTGCATGGTTTGAAGTCCCAGAGCTCGGGGAGCAATGGCGGGTCTCACCAACTGTCTAAGCGACAACAAGTGTAGAAGTCATCAGCTCGCGATAACAGATCGCGGGGCAACCGCTATGCGGGGTCTTCTGGGAGCAGGCCCTTCCACTGGGTGTATGAGCACACCATGGACGCTCCCATTATTGAGGATCCGGTCGGTCTCGCCCATCTGTTGAGGCACTGCAAGCCGGCCGGTTGCACCATCCCGCCAGTAGACAAGCGGAAAGCCCGTGATCTTTACGTTGATACGGCGCTTGTGGATGCTCAGGTAAGTTTTCACCTTTCACATTGTTTTTATTTATAATATAGTTTTTCGTCTTGTCGCTGCTTTCGTGAACTGATTGTGCACATTTTCTGGGTCTTCAGTCCATGGAAGCAAGGAATAAGCTGGTCGCTTATTACGAAGATCTGCTGCAGAATGTCCTTTCCGTCGACGAGCTCGCGAGAATGACGGCTGTGGTTGGCGACCTAAAGGACTCGCTAGAGACTGCTAAAGCTCAGATAGAGGTATGCGAGAAGGAGCATACTCATTCCAGCGAGCTGCATTATCGCGTCGAGCTACTAGAGGCTTAAATCACAGATGTGAGACTCGAGCGTCAGGTTGCTGTTGATCAGGCCGCCAAACTCAAAGTCCAGAATAAAGAGATGCGAGACTCCAAAGAGGAAGCTATCCGCCGTGCTGCCAATGCCGGAAAACGCGAGATCAAGGCCGGGTATGACGAGCTGCTGAAATCATTAAGAGAGAAGTGGGACAAGCGCAAGCACGAGGTGGATTGCCGCATTTTGCTTCAGGAGGCCGACGCCAATATTGACTTGATTACGGACATAATGTCCGGGGTGGCGAGGGTTAAAGAAGAATTGCCAAAGTATACGCGCAAAGCTGACATCTACAAAGGGAAGCTAAAGGGGCTGGTCGTTTCCGACATGACTCTAGCCAAGTTGGACATTCCTCAGATTTCCAATGACTCTGTTCGGATGGAGGTGGATCCTGCTACCAATGTGCCGGTCGGTTTGGACGAGCACGGGAGCAATGGCATCAAAGGCGTTCAGGGCGACGACTGCAGTGAGAAAGGCGATGGTGCGGAAGGGTCCGGGACTGGAGCTCAGGAAGAAAGTGGAATCGGGTCGGGTATGGAGAAAGGCTCCAACGTCACGCTCCCGCCTGCGGAGTAATCCCAAGGACTTCTCGCATTCCCTTTGTTTTTTTTCCTTTTATCTCAGACTTTACCCGGGAGGGTTTTAATACTTGAACTATGTTTGCTTTGGATTTGTGTTGTTTGGTTTTTTTTATCTGGTTCGCGACGCACTTTGACTTTTGTTTGCCTGGGAGGGATTTTTATTCGATTTTGTTTTTAGGAACTTTTTATGCTTTCGTCCCTTTCTTGCGTACTTTGATTCTGTCTTTAGCTGTTCGTTAGAGTTTTACCTCAAAACTTGGTTTTCTGGCGCGACGACTATCCGATTTCGTATCGGGCGAATTCTCGCGAACTGCTTTGAAAGGTATTTAGGCGGACTCCTACTCGCGGGGATTCCTCGTCTTTCTTGCTGGCTGCGGGAGTCGAGAGTCTGTTGGGTTCCAGTCTGTAATTTGTATGCGATTGTGGACGATGGTCTGGGTTTATAGTGCATGTAGTGCGAGCTGCAGCTCGGTACGTCGCCCGACTCGAGTTTGTTTAGGTTGTGGTACTTGAACTAAAGCGGGTTATTATGCGAATGTTTGTTCGGGACACGTGTGAGATGGGCTCTTGAAAGTATTGTCTGCCAGACGTTTTTTTTATGGATCGTCGTTGATCCCGAGTACTCGTTTGTGCCTTGGTTATTCATGCGTCAAATTGAGAGGCTGTGAACTGATCGAACTTCGGGGCTCATGGCCCAGTCAGATATTTTCTATTTATAGAAACGGTGTACAACGCAATATAGATTGTGAAAATTTTAAGAATTAGGGCTGGACTCTAGGGACGAACTGCCTACGTACCCCGCCAGGGGATCAAGCTTTCTCGTAGTTCGATTTTAGGACTATTTCAAGAATAGTAGCGTTTGAGGTTCATGGAATTCCATTGACGCAGTTTGGATTTTTTCTTCTTATGATCGAAGAGTTTGTAGACGCCGGGGCGAACTACTTTGGTGACATTGTAGGGACCTTCCAAATTGGCCCCTAGCTTTCCACCTGTTCTGCATGTTTTGTTAAAGACCTTTCTTAGCACCAGATCTCCGACCTTAAATGTCCGCTCCTTCACGTTGGGATTATATGATATCTCTTGTATTTACACCATTTAGGACTGCATTTAGTACATGTTTTGGTTCTCTTTTGCATGTTTTCCCTTAGTTTTTGTCTCATTTTATTCTCCTTTTAGACTTAGGTTGCATTTAGGATATAGTTTGCATTTTTCTTGCATTTTGGATGTTTTTAGGTGCTTTTGGAGCTAAAAGAAGCTTGGAGGAGCTTTGGGGATGATTCAGGATGCTAGCTGGATCAAAGGGAGCAAAAGGGATCAAAGCAGATAATCTCTGCAAAGGTTTTCGGCCAGAACACGGAGAACATCGATCAAGGGGGTGACCGATACCAGATTTCGGTCAGAAGCATCAATCATCAGGTGACCGATATGAGCAAATCGATCAACAGCATCGATCAGAAGTGATCGACACAAAGGTCCCGGATGAATTTCGGTCACCACATCGATCACTGCCCAAACTGATGGGATTTACATCGATCACTTATGACCGATGTAAACCCAGTCCGAATCTGTTTTTATTTACACTTTTGCCATTACTCTAGGACTTCCTTCTCTAGGCTATAAATAGCCTCTTTTTCTAGATTTTCGACAAATCTTGTCAAATTACTGTTCTTAAGCATTTTCTTTAAGTTTGTAAGACAAATCCTTTGGTTTATTTAATATATTTGAGTATTTACCTTTAATCTTTCTTTATTCTCTCTTCTAATCATGATTAACATAATTTCCCCTTGTGATTTGGTGTTAAACATGAGTATTAGTGAGTAGTTTGCTTAGAGTTTCTAGATGTGGTAGATTAGGGGGATTTAGGACTTGATTAAAGCTTGTTTAGTGCTTCAGTTTATGGGTTCCTCTCTATTAATATGTTATTAATGCTAGATTTGTCTTGATCACACTTATCTAGGTTGTTAGCTTTCTCTTATGCCCACCAAGTGTTTGATGAAATGCTGATCTTGTTTAATAATGGATTTGCTGGCCTTGGCTCAAGAGATTAACTGTTTGAGGAGCATCTTGACTGAAATAGAGTTGTTTATTAATGCTTGCTTAATGTTTTAGCACTAATGAGAGTTAGTTCTTGTTAAGATGTTTAGCAAAGGGCTATTTTACAAGAGATTGGATCTAGCTTGCTTGATTGTGAACTCTATGTCTATGAATCACCATTGCTTGCTTGTTTGCTTGATCAATGTAGTTTGAAACAGCCTTAGTTAGTCTATAAATTCCCCAAAGTCAATAACCACATCTAGGAACTTGCTTTTCTTTTATTTGAATCTCGGATTTCCCCTGTTTTGCTCTGTTTTGCTTGCTTAGTTTTGTTTAGTTTGCTCTTATCTTTACTCTCTTTGCTACTTGATCATATTAGGATACTAGGTTGGTTGCTTAGGCAACAAAAACACTTTTCTGCTTGCTTGACTTAGAGATTTTTACTCTCAACTCTTCTGTTTTCAACTATAACCCATTTGGATTGATTAATTCCCTATGCTATAGTACAACTGTCTAGTACAAGCTTGGGTGATTGATACAAGCCCTCAAAAAGTCCTGTATCAATTTGGCGCCGTTGCCATTTGGATTTTGTGTTTGAATCGTTAGAGTTTGTAGAATCTTTAAGATCAAGTTTTTAGTTTTATTTGGTTAATCACTCCATTCCAAGTGTATTCATTTAAGGTGAGTTACAACAAACAACAAGATGTTGTACTTTGAAGACACTACCTACAACAACTTCTTCTAAGAGCCTTTACCTATGCACTACTTTGAAGAGAGCTACACTCCATCCCTCACTCAAGACCAACCCTATGTTTTTCTGCATCTGGAACAGCTGACATCAGGAGCATGATCATGACACACATCAGTCTCCAGACCATTGGAACTATGGAGATGAACAAGAGATTTGCTGAGCTGCACAACAGGATAGATTATGTTCATGATGACCTTCATGCCAAGTTTGTTGACATGGACTCAAGGATACATCTCTTGGAAACCTTCCAAGATGATGCACCAACACCAAGACTTCAGGACACTCTTCCTAGAAAAGCTGCACACAATCCTCAGGAATTCTGCCACTTACTCGCTGAAGAAGCAGAGGGAGAAGAAGAGGAATTCACTGATGAAGATACCTCATTGGAAGAGCTTGGCATCATGATCCAAGAAATGATATTACATATGGAGAGGCTAAGGGTTGAGTATGGAGGGGAAGCAAGAAGTAGCAACATCACAGATCAAGAAGCTCAGAAAGTTGTAGGAAAATTTCTCCATGGACTTGATGAAAGCTTGAACAGAGAAGAAGAACAGCAAAGAGCAGCACTGGAAGCTGCTCAGAAAAAGGAGGCTGAGCAAACCCTTGGTGCTGCTGAAGAAGCCGCCACACCAAAGCACACTGATGCTGATGATGAACCACTTGAGACACACCATGCTTTGATGGTCTTGTCTAACAACACTCCTCAAGACTCTAAGGAGCTCTTCCATCACCAAGTGGGAAATTCTTCAAGCAGTATTGAGAAGGGTAAAGGACTTGCAGATCAGGACTGCAAACCACCAGTTTCCTACCCCACAATGCATTTCACAAAAGCTAGAATGGAGATGTACACAAAGTTCAAGCAAGACATACAGGATGCTGGAATAAAGCTCCCATATAGCACCACTTTGCTAGAAGTGAAACATCAAATTAGGTTCCTGAAAGAAATTTTTGTCAAGATGGAGGTGGTGGAACCAATCCTTGAGAATGTGGGGGGTCAAATGAAAAGAAGCAAGATGATGAAGTCATTGCCAAAGCTCCCCAACCCAGGAAAGTTCCTCATCACTTGTGAGCTAGAGATGCTTGACAATGTCAAGGCCTTATGTGATTCAGGATCAACTGTGAATGTCATGTCCCTCCATCTAAGCCAAACTCTGGGAATCAAGAAACTGCTGCTATCCAGAACCTCTATCACTTTTGTGGACAACACCTCCACAAGACCTTTGGGGATGGTGAAAGACTACCCTTTGAAGATTGGAGAATGCCTAGTGCCAACAAATTTTGTAGTCATGGAGAAAACATATTCCAGAGAGGTGCCACTTCTTCTAGGCACACCATTCTTGGCAATAGCAGGAGCTCAATTAGACTTCAAGAGAGGTTCAGTGATTCTAAAGAATGTTGATGATTTCAAAGTCTACAAGATTGACTCTCCTTCCATAGTTTTCTGTGGGGCAACTGAGCAAGAGAATGAACAGTGGAGGCTTACAGATAATTTGGAGGATGCTATGGATCTCACTATGAGCATGTTGATGAGCGATGCTCTCCCTAATGAACCAGGAAAGACACAAGATGCTGTGTTGAAGCTTGAAGAGGGGTTGAAATATAATGAAAGCTTAACCACCAAGGATGTGAAACCTTCAACCACACCAAATGTCAAGAAGAAAAGGCATAGGATGTCAGCTCGTGGGAAACCCAAGCAACATTCAAAGGGAACATGGGTCTGGAGGAAGAAAGAGGTAGGAGCACCAGCTCCATCAACCTCTACTCACTAGCCCTCAAGTAAGCAAAGTCAAGCTTAGTGACTTTAAACAAGCACACTTGGGAGGTAGTCCTATGGTATCCTTTTGTATATATTATGCTTCCTAGTTTTTCTTTTATGCTTTGTTATAATGTATAGAAGCAGGATTTTGAATTGGGGGTTGATAAAGTCTGGAAGGGACAAAGAACCAGTGTTTTCTGGCTGACATCGATCAAGTGTATCGGTCATGACAAGACCGATACACACATTCCAGTCATAAATATCGATCATGTTTGATCGATGTCAGTGGAGCCAGTCTTCACCAGTCCAGATATCGATCACTTGTGATCGATATGGAAAGAAGTTTGAAAGGGAGATACATTTCGGTCATTCACATTGATCAAGCTTGATCGATATAAACCCGCCGGACTAATTTCGGTCAAGTGTATCGATCAGTTGGTGATAGATGTGATTCTCAGAAACATATCGATCACCAACATCGATCATACACTGGTCGATATTAACCCAGCAGATGATTTTCGGTCAACAACATCGATCATGTGATGACCGATATGATCCACAGGAGGAACATCGGTCACTAGCATCGATCACTTATGACCGATACTGACATTTTGGTCAGTTACAACAGTCATTGTGATCGATGTTCCACCCGAGGTAAGTACTTCATCTTTCAAAAAAAAATTTCTTCTTTGGTTTGGAGCCAAAGAGGTTTAAATTTACACATTGGATTCTTCCTGACCTCTTTCATAGCTCCTGAGCACTTTTGTTTTTGTCCCCCACTCTTTTAATTCTTTTGGTTCCCTCACCAACCATTGATTCCTTTGGTTCCCCATTTTTCTCTCTATTTAAACCAACAATCTCCTTCACTTCTCTTCACACTTCAATTCACTACTTCTCTCACCTAAAGCTCGAAATTCTTAGTTCTCTCTCTTTTATGCTTTCTCTAAGTACTTAGAAGCTCCACAAAGGTTTGCTTCCTAAACTATTCTTTATTTGCTCTTAATCTATGCATGTGTTCAAAATCGCTTAGTATATGTCTTTAAGAGCAAGTTTTGATTAGTTTTAAGTGTTGTGTTTTGGTTTTGCAATGTGGATTTGTTTATGATAAGCAAGTTAGATGTTTAAGCTTTGTTTACTGTTCATCTATCTCATTACTTGCTTAATTATCATCCCTTTGCATGATCATTATCTCTTTTACCCTAGGAACCATTTTGCTAGATTCACATGCATAACTGCCAATTCTTTGTGCATTCTAGCTTATCAATACTGTTAGCTTTTGATTTCCTCTAGCTTTATAGAATTTTAATCTTGTTGCTAAGACTTGTTAAGATTTTCTTTAGCCTAGAGAGTTTTCTTTTTAAAGCTTTCAGTTATATGGTTCTTCAGCTTTTGTTCTTTCACTTACCCTGTTTTCAAGCTTTGCTTTTGAAGGTACAATGGGGAGAACAAACATCGGTGCTGGGAAAAAGGGAAAGGCACCACAGGAAGGAGCAACCACTTCACCAAGAGCTAATAAAGATAAGGGAAAAGGTGCTGCAGCTGGGCAATCATCAAAGGCCGCTGGAAAGAGGCCAGTTGGAGATAAAGGCGCCAAGCAGAGAGGCAAGGGAAAAGCTGCTGAGGAGGACACTCCATCCAGGAAATATAGTACTAGGGAACTCATGGAGGCATTCGGTCAATGCACCTTCAAGCTAACAAGATACCCATGCCCCACCACAATGAAGGAGCTAGGGATCTATGAAGACTGCATTTGCCTTTTTGAGCACATGGGGCTTACACAGCTGTTACAGCCTCTTCCCTCTTATGAGCGCTTCACTCATCAGTTCCTCTCCACTCTCAAGGTGGTCAACTATGAGATGAGTGAGCTCTCTGACCATGATGGATGGATCTCCTTCAAGCTTGGGAAACAGCGGTTTACAATTATCTTCCAAGAACTCTCTAAGGCGCTGGGGCTAAGCACTTATTTTCAAAGAGGAAAGAAGTTCTCAATCCATGAATCACAGTACACAAAGCTTTGGGAAATGACTGGAATTGGGGAATTCAGAGCTGGAATTACAAGGAACCAACATTTGAAGCATCCTGCAGTTAGATATGCATATAAGGCGCTTGCAAACACTTTCTTTGCAAGGAAGGAAACCTCACACCTAACTGGCAAGGAAAGAGACTTCCTCTACAACGGATTGTATACCAGTGTGGACACCGACGAAAATGCAACACCTATTGGTCCACCAAGCAAATTCCCTTTCTTTGTAAGACTGTTGATGGAGCAGCTGCTAACCTATCAGAGCTGGGTTATCAACAAAGGAAAAAGGGAGAGGAATCCACAGCTTCACATTGGAGGAGCTGTGACAGCCATACTCATGGCCTATGATGTGAATCTTGAGGAGCATGCTGAAGATGCTCTAAGCCCTTCCTGGATAGACATGGACTATCTGAAGAGAAGCCATTTCCTTGAGAAGAGTGTTCAAGATAGGCATGTCTACCTATTCCTCAATGATCACCAAGCTCCAGTAAGAGTCCTTCTCCCTAACCCAAGGCTCACCTCCTTCACCACAAGGACCAACATCAACTTCAATCTGTGTGAGGAGGAGCTCTACAAAGACGGGCCTATCCCTGGAAAGAGAGAACAAGACAGTGAGGAAGGAAACTCTGAAGAGATTGAAGAAGAAGATGAAGAAGATCACCAAGTAGATGCTGCTGCTGGCGCTGAAGGCCAAGGAAGAACCTATGAAGAAGATGAGCTTGAAGAAGAAGAAGTGTTGAGCTACAGTTCAAGGCAGTTCCACTTCAAACCCTATGAAGCACCCAGCCAAGGAGGCTCCTTGAAGGTTGCTCATGAGCACATCAATGCCCTCCAGAAATGGTGTAAATGGCAAGACAAAGCAATTAAGGGATTGGTGAAAATGGTTAAGAGGAAGTTCAAGAAAGACAAGGGTACATCAGCAAGAACCTCCCACCAAAGCCATACTCATGAGCACACTCCTGATCAAGAAGAGCATCTACAACAAGTTGAGCCAACTGAAGAGGAGGAGGCTGTTTGGAACCCCCATGGAAGACACTCTTTCCATGCACAGCCAAGTGATCAATGGGGGACATGGGCACAACCAAGAGCTTCATCTTAGGAGCCAAGTACCCATGTACCATCAGCTTGGGAACCAAATCCACTCCCTCTGAAGTTCAGGAGACATGGCAATGGGGTCAACAAGGGAACTCTTCTCAAGCAGAGCAGCTATGGTCAGGCTGGGTTCAACCACTTCAAGAAGCAGAGCATTCCACAAAGGTTTATGAGAGGAGAAACAAGAGGAGAGCTAGCAAGTCTCCTCATACCTCTGGATCATCCCACCACTCCTACCACTGAACCAAGTACCACATCCTCTCCACTGTTTATACCATTGCATCTTTTTTAGTTTTGTATTATATTTTGTGCTTCTCTCTCTCATTGCTTTCATTACACAAGAGACTGTGTAATTTAAGTGTGGGGGAGAGATTTGGGATTTGACTTTGTGTTTTGTTTTCTTAGTTTTTCTTTCTCTTTCACTTTGAGTCTCATGCATATCATGCATTCATGTAAAGTATAGAAAAACACAAAAAATTGAAAAAAATTAAAAAATTTTGCATTTTTTGCAAACCAAAAAGAAAGCATGTAGTTGCATTTCATTCTTCTAGGATTGAGTCTAGTGTTGACATATAGGTTGCATTGCATTTGCATAGGGCATTATGATGAGTTTTCCTTGTAAAGTGCTTAGTGTTTAGAGATGATTTCAGTGTTTAAGTGGCTAGTTGTTTAATGCATCATATGATTGCTCGAAGTTAAGGCAGAACCATGCTTAGATTGCTAGATTTGGTCTTCTCATCTCATTCTGAAAGCACTTGTTCTCTGAAAATCAACTCTATCAACTTGAACTTTAATTTGGACTTTTAATTATCATGTCTTATGCATTGAAAAGTGAATTCATGGCTACCATATACATATTTGGATCATCTTTTTCCTTTCTACCACTCTTGTTGATCCAAATAGCTGATCCTCATACTTATGGGACAGTTACATCCTCACCCTTAACCAAAACTTTCTTTTGAGCTTAAACACTATTGTGAGAGCTGTGAGGCCTTTGCATTGCATTTTCGATTTTATCTTGGAAAAAAGTGTTAGGAATAAGGCTGGCAATGATTAGCTCTCTTGTAGATATCAGCTTGCATCTTGAGCTTGATTCTAGGATAGGAGTTTTGGGTTTAAAAGGGTAGTGTAAGTGGTTTGAAATTCATGTATATATGTTTTGAAAGAAAAGGAAAAGATCTGAAATGGTAGAAAAGGGGAAAGAGTCTAGAATTGTGGTTAAGTAAAAGGAAGTAAAAGCTCTAAGTACAAAGAAGAAAGGCGCCAGCAACAAAGCTCAGAAAGGTTTAAAGAAGAAAAATCAGACCAGGAGCAACCCACCAAAGGTGATGAAGGTGCCAATACAACAAAGAAGAGCAAGTGCAAACCAAAAAAGAAGCAACCACACAAGCAAAAAGAAGAAGTTTCCCCAGCCATGAAGAAGGGTAAAGGGTAGAGTTTAGGAAAGGGTAGACTTAGGGGTTCACTTTTGGGTTTAGAAGTGCTTAGGATTCATCTTTGGGTAGAAAGGAGCTTTGATTTGCATGCATAAGTGTGCTTTTACCTTTAGCATTTTGCCTAAGATGAAATCCTTTTCATTGAGTGATCCCATATGTTTATTAACCCTTTGCTAAAATGAGATCATTCTTATCTCATAACCTTACCCTTTTCAACCAAATGTCTTCACTTGATTTGCATAAGCATGATTCATGGTTCTGATCTTAATTGAATGTTAAAGAGTTGATTGATTTGAGTATTTGCCTAAGTTGAGATTTGAGAACATTTTGAAACATGATGAGCATGGCTAGGTTCTTTAAAGTATAGCTGATTATGTTTGCATCCTACAACTAGACACTTAAGCATTGACACCATCTCTTTACCTTTGCACTTTTTGAATCTGAATTCCCACCTTCAAACCTCACTCTCCCATTTGTTCTTATTTGCTTGAGGACGAGCAAAAGGCAAGTGTGGGGGTGTTGATATCTCTTGTATTTACACCATTTAGGACTGCATTTAGTACATGTTTTGGTTCTCTTTTGCATGTTTTCCCTTAGTTTTTGTCTCATTTTCTTCTCCTTTTAGACTTAGGTTGCATTTAGGATATAATTTACATTTTCTTGCATTTTGGATGTTTTTAGGTGCTTTTGGAGCTAAAAGGAGCTTGGAGGAGCTTTGGGGATGATTCGGGATGCTAGCTGGATCAAAGGGAGCAAAAGGGATCAAAGCAGACAATCTCTGCAAAGGTTTTCGGTCAGAGCACGGAGAACATCGATCAAGGGGGTGACCGATACCAGATTTTCGGTCAGAAGCATCGATCATCAGGTGACTGATATGAGCACATCGATCAACAGCATCGATCAGAAGTGATCGACATAAAGGCCCCAGATGAAATTTGGTCACCACATCGATCACTGCCCAAACCAATGGGATTTACATCGATCACTAGCATCGATCACTTATGACCGATGTAAACCCAGTCCGAACCTGTTTTTATTTACGCTTTTGCCATTACTATAGGGCTTCCTTCTCTAGGCTATAAATAGCCTCTTTTCTAGATTTTCAACAAATCTTGTCAAATTACTGTTCTTAAGCATTTACTTTAAGTTTGTAAGACAAATCTTTTACTTTATTTAATATATTTGAGTATTTGTCTTTAATCTTTCTTTATTCTCTCTTCTAATCATGACTAACATCATTTCCCCTTGTGATTTGGTGTTAAACATGAGTATTAGTGAGTAGTTTGCTTAGAGTTTCTAGATGTGGTAGATTAAGGGGGTTTAGGACTTGATTAAGGCTTGTTTAGTGCTTCAGTTTATGGTTTCCTCTCTATTAATCTATTATTAATGCTAGATTTGTCTTGATCACACTTATCTAGGTTGTTAGCTTTCTCTTATGCCCACCAAGTGTTTGATGAAATGCTGATCTTGTTTAATAGAGGATTTGCTGGCCTTGGCTCAAGAGATTGACTGTTTGAGGAGCATCTTGACTGAAATAGAGTTGTTTATTAATGTTTGCTTAATGTTTTAGCACTAATGAGAATTAGTTCTTGTTAAAATGTTTAGCAACGGGCTATTTTACAAGAGATTGGATCTAGCTTGCTTGATTGTGAACTCTATGTCTATGAATCACCATTGCTTGCTTGTTTGCTTGTTCAATGTAGTTTGAAACAGCCTTAGTTAGTCTATAAATTCCCCAAAGTCAATAACCACATCTAGGAACTTGATTTTCTTTTATTTGAATCTCGGATTTCCCCTGTTTTGCTCTGTTTTGCTTGCTTAGTTTTGTTTAGTTTGCTCTTATCTTTACTCTCTTTGCTGCTTGATCATATTAGGATACTACGTTGGTTGCTTAGGCAACAAAAACACTTTTCTTCTTGCTTGACTTAGAGAGTTTTACTCTAAACTCTTCTGTTTTCAACTATAACCCATTTGGATTGATAAGAACCCTATGCTATACTACAACTGACTAGTACAAGCTTGGGTGATTGTTTCAAGCCCTCAAAAAGTCTTGTATCAATATAATACCAAGCTGCAGCTTGTTGATAGTTCTGGATGCGGACTAAAGCTTGATCTCGATTTTCTTTGATTAGGTCTAGTCTGTCCCTGGGCATCTCTTCGTTGAGTTCTGTATTGATTAGACAGAGCTATCGTCGGAGGGTCGGTACTCTGAGTTCGGTTGGGATTATGGCTTCCATCCCATGGGCCAGCGAGAAAGGCGTTTCTTTGGCTGCTTTGTGAGGTGTGGTCCTGCAGGCCCATAAGACCGCGTTCAGCTCGTAGGACCATATTTCTTTCCTAGCGTCTAGCCTTTTCTTGATGTTATTCATTACTGTTTTGTTCGTCGCTTCCGTCTGACCGTTTCCTTATGGGTATCTGAGCGTGGAATAGGATATCCGTATATGCCACGTTTTGCAGAAGTCCCTGCAAGCTTTTGATATAAATTGCGGGCCGTTGTCCGTCATGATTTTGTATGGGAGGCCGTGCCTACATATTATATCCTGCCATATGAAGTCTTGTACGTCGACCTCTGTTGTCTGCTGGTAAGCTCTCACTTCTACCCATTTGGTAATATAGTCTGTTAGGACTAACACGTACCTTAGCAGTTTTTGTGCCGAGGGGACCATGGGTCCTACGATGTCCATGGACCATCTCATGAATGGGTATGGGGCGCTGATCGACGAGAGGTTCTCGGTTGGATGGTGGATTACTGGTGCATGCTTCTGGCAATTATCGCACTTTGCCGCGTAACTTTCGCAGTCCGCAGATAGCGTCGGCCAAAAGTAGCCATGTCTTTTGATTCTTATAGCCAGGGTTCGTCCACTGGAGTGTCTACCGCACACGCGGTCATGAGTGGTGGATAGGATGGCTAGGGCTTCCATGCCGTGGATGCACCTATAGTATGGCTCTGTCAGGTTGCGTTTTTACAGTTTTTCTTTGATTATACAGTAGCAGAAGCTTTTGGCTCTTAGTTTTCGGGAATCCCACTTGTCGGTAAACAAGGTGCCGTTTTGATATATTCAAAGATCGGGATTCGCCAGTCCGGGCGGGTGTGAAACACCTCGTCCGGGACGAATCGTCTTTCAGTGCTAGTTGTGCTGGGCACGGCTTGCTCGTTTACGTCGGGATCTAGACCGGGCTCTGGGCTTTCGGGACCTCTTGTATCTGTTTGGTCAATTGACGAGGGCTCGCGCGGTGGCTCGCTGATGTTACTGCATATTGCATGTATTTTGCATACATATAACTTAGCTTTTCATGCATTTACATCACATTTTAGGCTAGATTGCATCACTTTAGGTCCTAGAGCATTCTTGCACCAGCATACGCATGTTCCTTGCATTTTGCATCATATTCATGTTGTCTCTGGCTACTTTGAAGTCGTGGAGTTCGTGGACGTACTGAGGCTAGTGTGGAGGTTCGCGGGAACAACGGATGTTTGCTAAGGACCAGAGATCGGGGAGCAGATCGAGCACGGCCGGTCGATCTAGATGAGATCGACCAGAAGATCGAGAAGCCCAGGCGATCCAAGGAAAATGATTGAGACGAAGATCGAGTAGAGCAATCGATCAAGTGCTACGGACGTAAATGACGCCATGCAGAGCGAGAGCCGGATCGAGCCCACCACTCGATCCGACCAAAGATAGATACCAAGATCGGATGCAACACTCGATCCGCCGAAGAAGATCGAGACCCAGATCGAGTAGAAGACACGATGCCCGTAAGTGATCTAGAGAGCCGCTCGATCCCGAAGTCGATCTCTGTCCTTTCAACCGTTTTTGGCCGCTAGCGAGGGGGGGGGGGGGGGGGGGGGACCATCGAGCTGTTTTCACCATTTTGGGAAGGCGGCGATGATTTTTTCCAGACAACTTTTCATTCTTATCTTTTTATGCTTTTTCTCTCTGGTTTTGGAGACTCTCCGCCATTGTTAGATTTTGAGCTTTGTTCTTGAATATTTCGAATCGTTTAAGTTTTAAGTAATCGTTTTCATGTTCATCGCTTCATCTTTCATGTTTATTTCGGTTATTCTCATGTGTAGCTAGTAGTTTCATTTGGGTCTCGGGGTTGAGAGGATTCACGGGCTCTAAGGGGTTTTCAAGTTGGTAGTTTTCTTGTTCTTAATGGCTTTCTCTTCTAGGATGTTGAGTCCCTAAGGCTTAAAGAGTCTCACGCCAAGATCTTTATGATCAGAGAGGTCTCTTACCTTGACAGGATCCAGAGATCTCTGAAAATCACATCCTAGAGACTAGTTACCCTTTCCCAAAAGCCATGGAAGTTTAGGGGACTAGTTAGGCCGTGTGTTTGAAATCTGAGTTCATTTCCCTTCAACCTCTCTTTCCACCAGAAGCCATGGGTTTGGAGGAGAGGATGAAGGAGTGATCCATACCGAAAGCCACGGATGGATCTTATTTTCGTTTTCAAGGCTTAGGGAATCTCACAAAGTGAGTCGATTTAAAGTTTTCAATCCCAACTTGGACCCTTGAAACCCCGAACAATGAATCTTAGCCCTAGACCCTTATTTCTTAGCATTCTTACATCTTCGTTAGTCATTCGTTTGATATTCGCCGCATCCTGGTCATTAGTTTCTTCATACTTGCATTTTTAGACGAGATCGATCAAAACTGCTCGATCTAGTGGTCGATCCAATAGTCGATCTTTGTTAAATCATAGCCTTGCATTTTTATTTTTCTGTTTGTTCCTCGTAGTAGTTCAATCACTCTTGGTAATTTTAAAATAGTTTTGCATTCCATTCGGTTGTTGCATATAGTTTTTAGGATTTTCACAATATCGCATGTTATTCGCTTAGCTTTACACTGCTCTTGCATTCTCTTTGATCTTCCTAGCTCCTAGAAATGGATTGACTCTCACTTGCATACTGTACTACAACCTAAGTGTTGCATTTGAGTTTGATAGCCTCATTGCATCCTCACCCTTGCAAAGAAAGTAGCTATCAAATGGCACCGTTGCCATTCTAGGAGTGTTAGAAAGCATAGAGATTTGGGGCTTAGTAAAGACTAAGCCTTTACCTTGTTTTAGTTACTAATTTCGTACTCTCAAACGTGTGTCTCTCAGGTACATGAATCTTCGTTCAAGGGGAGACAACAATCTACTTCAACCCTTGGACAACATTCATCAGCTTGGTCATTCACGACAAAGAAGAGTACGAGAACAAGCCAGAGCCTTTGAGGAGATTGATCAGCACGGTTTGGTTGACTTTGAAGCTATGGCTGAACACGAGCATCCAGAGGGACCTCCTCCAGCTCACGGGGCAGTGGGACGGGGCAATGGAAACCCCCAACACGCGGCTAGACCCCCAAAGATCATAGGAGCCGGAGATGCTCCCAATACTCATCACAATAGGTTTGAGATCACTCCTCCTCCTGTACAAAACAACAACTTCGAGATTAAGCCAGGTTTCATCTCCATGGTGCAAAACAACAAGTTCCACAACTTAGCAATGGAAGATCCCTTGGAGCACCTTGACAATTTCGAGCAAGTATGTGGGATGATCAAGATAAACGGCATATCAGAAGATGCTTTCAAGCTGCGTCTCTTTCCCTTTTCACTCGGAGACAAAGCTAGGCATTGGGAGAAAACCCTTCCACAAGGCACCATCACCTCATGGGCCGAGTGTAAGAAAGCTTTCCTCTCAAAATTCTTCTCTAGCACCAGAACGGCAAGGCTAAGAAGCGAGTTCAGCGGCTTCACGCAAAGGAATAATGAGACTTTTAATGTAGCCATGGAATGATTCAAGGACTATACTATCCAATGTCCTCACCACGGCTTCAGCGAAGAGACCCTTCTAAGCACTATCTACCGCGGAGCTTCACCAAATATCAGATTGTTGCTTGACACGGCTAGTAAAGGGAACTTCCTTGGTCAGGAGGTAGAAGAGGGCATGGAGCTGATTGAGAACTTGGCATTGAGTGACGGCAACTATGCTGAAGATTATGACCTTGCACCAAGAGGATCTGAGCTAGAGTCTCACAAAAAGGAGCTGAAATCCTTGAATGAGAAGATTGATAAGCTGGTGTTAGCCAACCAGAAGCATGTTCACTTTGTTGGTGAAGCGGATGAGAATCAAGAGGAGCTTGAGTTAAGCCAGGAAGAAGCCAATTGGGTGGCGGGACAGAACAATTACAAACCTCACGGCTACACCCAAGGCTACAACCAGAACAACAATCTCTCCTACTGTAGTACCAATGTCGCCAACCCTAAGGACCAAGTGTACCCTGCTCAGCAAGCAAAACCTTTCATACCTTACAACAAAGGTTTTCAGCCGAGTGGTGGCTTCCAAGGTCAAGGGCAGAACAACTTCCAAGGGCAACATCAAGGCAACAAGGTTTATACGCCAAACTACCCTCCGGGCTTTGCACCTCAGCAGCAACAGCCGATGCAACAACAAGTTGATCCGGTTCAGGCCATGTTTCAGCAGCTGATCCAAGGGCAAGCCTCTACAAACCAAAAGTTCGCCGAGATGAACACTCATTTAGACTCATCTCTCACTGACTTCTCCACTCAGATCACCAATTTAAACAACAAGATCAAGCAGCTAGAGAAGGGAAAAGCGAGTACAAGTGGTCAGAATAGCCTCCCGGGCAAGTGTGAGCAGAACCCTAAGGAATATGCCAACGCTATCACGCTAAGAAGCGGCAAAGAGCTAGCACCTACGGTTACTCCTAAGAACAACGAGGACGTTGTAATTCAAGAGGGGGAGGGTAAGCTTTCCTCTGATTATGAGATCAACTTCGACAATGTCTGGATTCAAGGGCCAAGAAAAGGAGACAAAGCGGTTGTTGAGAAGAAAGCTGAGCAAACTACTAAGGAGAAGGATGCTTATGTACCTCCACCGTATGTACCTAAGCTGCCTTTTCCTGGCCGTTTCAAGAAGCAACTCATAGAGAAGCATAGAGTCTTGTTTGAGAAGCATCTTAAGGATGTAGAGATCAAGCTACCTCTCGTGGACTGCCTTGCAATGATGCCTAAATGCGCCAAATTCTTCAAAGACACCCTCGTGAAGAAGAATAAGGAAAGTAAGGAAGTGCTTGTTCTAAGTGAGGAGTGTAGTGCTGTGATACACAAGGATATAGTCCCTAAGAAGTTGGGAGACCTTGGAAGCTTCATTATACCCTGCGCTTTAGGTCCTTCGGAGTTCAAGAGTTGCCTTTGTGATCTCGGAGCTAGCATAAATCTGATGCCTCATTCCGTGGCAAAGAAACTCGGCTTTACCCGTTTCAAGGACTGTAAAATCTCGTTGGTGCTAGCTGACAGGAGTGTGAGGTTACCCGTAGGATTGCTTGAGGACTTGTCAGTGAAGATCAGTGGAGTGAACGTCCCTACAGACTTCGTTGTTTTGGAAATGGATGAAGAGCCAAAGGATCCACTCATTCTCGGTAGACCTTTCTTAGCTACCGCCGGCGCCATAATAGACGTCAAGAACGGGAAGATTGCCTTGCACTTGGGTAAAGATATAAGGCTAGACTTTGATATCAATGAGGTTTTGAAGAAGCCTACGATAGAAGGGCAAGCTTTCTACATTGATACATTGGATGCCTTAGCGGATGAGTTGCTGGAAGAGCTGGCTCAGAAAGATCATTTGAAGCTGGCACTGACTAAGGAGCCAGGAGAGTTTGGTTATGTGGATCAGAGGACTCAGGAGTACGTCAACTTGCTTGATTCGAGGAAAGTTGTGCTTGAAGATGTAGGCGTTTGCCTAGAGATCGACTCCAAGATCGATGACATTACTCGATCTAGGGGTCAAATCGACAAGACAATCGAGAGCACAACGATCCGGTGCAGAAATTGACAGTCAGATCGAGGAGGGTGATCGATCCAGGAAAACAATCGAGTCCGAGATCGAGAAAGGCCTTCCGATCAATTTGAGGTCCAATTCGGAGAACGACTCAGCGTCTCGATTTCTCACTCGATCCACATCAAATCAAGTGAGTGAATCGAGCGAAACTGCTCGATCTAGACGACATCGAGAGCAAGATCGACCAGATGACTCGATTTCAGAAGGGATAGCGGTTGGAGAAAGCAGTCTTAAGGGCCATGCCTCGGGTTCTAAGGAGGGTTCCAAGGAGGAAGACAACAGCAACAGCCACGTGGATGACTGGAGCGAGCTGTTAGCCCCAAAGGTGGACCTTAAGGAGCTCCCAAAAGGGTTAAGGTATGCTTTCTTAGGGCTTAACGAAACCTATCCTGTGATTGTGAATGAAAACTTGAGTGATGATGAGTTGCAATCACTTTTAACTGAGTTGAGAAAGTATAGGAAGGCTATTGGGTACTCTCTAAGTGACATCAACGGCCTTTCACCAATGCTTTGCACTCACAGGATTCACTTGGATAATGAGAACGCCTATTCTATAGAACATCAAAGGCGTTTGAATCCAAATTTAAAAGAGGTTGTCAAGAAGGAAGTTCTTAAGCTTTTAGAGGCTGACGTGATCTATCACATAAGTGACAGCACGTGGGTTTCTCCTGTACACGTGGTGCCTAAGAAGGGAGGGATCACGGTCATTAAGAATGACAAAGATGAGCTTATATCTACTAGGACTATTACTGGACACCGTATGTGTATTGACTATAGGAAGCTTAATCTTGCTACTAGAAAGGATCATTTTCCCTTGCCTTTTATTGATCAAATGCTTGAGAGACTTGCTAATCACCCTTACTACTGTTTCCTTGATGGGTATAGTGGTTTCTTTCAGATACCAATTCACCCAAATGATCAGGAGAAGACGACCTTCACATGTCCCTATGGTACCTTCGCTTATCGAAGGATGCCATTCGGGTTGTGTAACGCACCGGCTACATTTCAGTGGTGTATGATGTCGATCTTCTCCGATCTAATAGAAGAGATGGTAGAGGTGTTTATGGATGACTTCTCGGTCTATGGTGCGTCCTTTTCTGCGTGTTTGTTGAATCTTTGCAGGGTTTTAAAGCGTTGTGAGGAGACAAACTTGGTGCTCAACTGGGAAAATGCCACTTCATGGTTAAGGAGGGGATCGTGCTTGGACATAAGATATCAGAGAAGGGTATTGAAGTCGACAAGGCAAAGATTGATGTGATGACAAGCCTTGAGCCGCCAGTTAACGTAAAAGGGGTGAGAAGCTTCTTGGGACACGCCGGATTCTACATGCGTTTCATTAAAGACTTCTCTAAGATTGCACGCCCTCTCACTCGGCTGTTGTGCAAGGAGGCTGAATTCGTCTTTGATGAGGAGTGTTTGCAAGCTTTCGAGACAATCAAGGAAGCCCTAGTATCCGCGCCTATAGTGCAAGCACCAGATTGGACTCTCCCATTCGAGATTATGTGCGATGCTAGTGACTACGCCGTGGGAGCTGTCCTAGGCCAAAGGAAGGATAAGAAGCTGCACGTGATATACTATGCTTCAAGGACCTTGGATGACACGCAAACGAGGTACACCACTACTGAGAAGGAGCTATTGGCGGTTGTATTCGCCTTTGAGAAGTTCAGAGCTTACCTCGTGGGTTCCAAGACCATAGTTTACACGGATCACACAGCTTTGCTTACATCTATTCCAAGAAAGACACTAAGCCGAGACTTTTGAGATGGATCCTCTTGTTTCAAGAATTTGATATGGAAATTAAAGACAAGAAAGGGATAGAAAACGGAGTTGCTGACCATCTCTCTCGGCTAAGGATCAACGAGTCTCTACCTTTAGATGATTCTCTCCCCGAAGAGAAACTCATGGCGATCACTACGGGTGTTTGTGGAAAGCTAGAAGGGCAGTTTGAGGAGGTGTTGAGCTTCAAGGAGGAGGATCTTCCCTGGTACGCTGATGTTGTGAACTACTTAGTGTGTGGTGAGGAGCCAACACATCTCAACAGCTATCAGAAGAAGAGGTTTATGAGAGAGGCGAATGACTACTACTGGGATGAGCCCTACTTGTACAAGAGAGGGGTGGACAGTTTGTACCAGAGATGTGTTACAAAGGAAGAAGCTAAAGGCATCCTCTTTCACTGTCATGGCTCATCCTATGGAGGACACTTTGCTTCATTCAAGACTGCCACGAAAGTGTTGCAAGCTGGTTTATGGTGGCCGTCCATCTTCAAAGATGCACACGAGTTTGTGAAGAGCTGTGAGGCGTGTCAATGAGCAGGGAATATCACTAAGAGGAACGAGATGCCTCAGGTTCCTATCTTCGAGGTTGACGTGTTTGACGCGTGGGGCATAGACTTCATGGGGCCATTTCCTTCTTTATACGGTAACAAGTACATCTTAGTAGCGGTTGATTATGTCTCCAAATGGGTTGAGGCTGTTGCTTCTCCTACAAACGACTCTAAGGTGATGATCAAGCTGTTTAAAAGCATCATTTTCCCGAGGTTTGGGGTACCAAAGGTGGTTATAAATGATGGAGGAAGCCACTTCATAAACAAGATCTTTGAGAGCCTTTTGAGAAAGTACGGCGTTAAGCATAAAGTGGCTACACCGTATCATCCTCAAACGAGCGGTCAAGTGGAAGTCTCCAACCGGCAAATCAAGGCTATACTTGCGAAGACGATCGGAGCAACAAGGAAAGACTGGGTAGTAAAGTTGGACGACGCTCTTTGGGCCTACCGTACCGCCTTTAAAACACCGATTGGTACGACCCCTTTCACTCTGCTCTATGGCAAAGGCTGTCACCTCCCAGTTGAGCTGGAACACCGTGCATTGTGGGCTGTAAAGAGGCTGAACTTTGACCTCAAGACTGCTCAAGAGAGGCGCCTCATCCAGCTACATGAACTGGACGAATTAAGGATGAACGCTTGTGAGTGCTCTCGGATATACAAGGAGCAGACTAAGGAAGCTCATGGCAAGAATTTGGTTGCCAAGGAGATTAAGGAATGAGGTTTGGTGTTGCGTATAATTCAAGACTCAAACTCTTCCCGGGAAAGCTGAAGGCAAGGTGGAGCGGGCCGTTTGTGATCCAAGAAGTGCTGCCTTATGGATCGGTCACATTGATGGGCAAGAGTGGCAGTACATTCACCGTGAACGGACACAGGGTCAAGCCTTACTTGGCGGACAGCTATGACAAGGAGAGTACCTCGTTGCTTCTCCAAGACCCACCATCTGCCTAAACCAAGTAAAGTCTAGCTAAAGACGTTAAAGAAAGCGCACTTGGGAGGCATTCCCATGTCTATCCTGTACATATTTCTGCTTTATTTCTCTTTCAGTTTTATGTTTTTATTTTGCAAGTGTGTAGGAACAGGTATGAGGAGTATAAACCTCGATCTTGAAGTCCAAAAGAGGCGATAGGGGTTAAGAAAAGGCTAGAGATCAAGTGCTAGATCGACTAATCCTAACTCGATCTTTACTAGATCGAGTTAGTGAATCGAGAGGAGCCAGTCGATCTAGACGAGAACGAGTGATAAGATCGATCTAGATGAAAATGGATCGATCGATCCCAAATGGATCGACCGATCTAATTTCTCTCAGGAAATCCTTAAAAGACAGATTGATCACTCGACTTGATCCATCACTCGATCTAAGCCAAATCGACCCCCAAATCGAGGACATAGCTCGATCACGAGGGCTTAGCCGTGGAGCCAAAATCTCAACGATCGAGAGAGCAAATCGATCCAGGACTCGATTCACCATGAATCGAGTCACAAATCGAGTAACCCTCTCGATCTAAGCCATTATGGGCATGAGATCAAGTGACTCGATCTCATGCCGAGGTAACATTTTTTTTCCCTCCTTTAATCTTTTCCCTCTAGTTTTTAAATTTAAAACTTGGTCAAGGCAAGCATCTTTGACCATGAAAGATGTGCCTTGACCAAGACTTGTGTCAGAAACCATCTCTTTTTACCCATAGTTTTGTTTCTTGTTGGCCTTTAAATTTTTTCATCAACTTCACACTCTCTCATTCTTGTTTTCTCGAAATTTTAAGCAAAGAGAGTGAGAGTTTTCTGTTTCTAAAGGCTAACAAACTTCTTAACAATCTTTGCGAAAGGTATTTTCGGATATTTGATAAAAATCTTTAGGAAAATCTCCTTTTATTTCGCAATTGACTGTTTTAGATGCTAGGGCGGTTTTAAATTTTTAAATTTAGCTAAATAATAGGAAAAATTCTGGATTTTCTAGTATCTCTAGATTTGATTCTCTATTATTTTGCTATATTTTTTATAAATTCCCCAAAATTCTAGGGTATTAAGTATAAGCTTTCTTCTTTGCCTCTCTTCTTCTCTCATCCTATCGCCGTTTTGCTCATTACTTTGCTTGAGAAACCTGTTTCAGGCACGATGGCCCCAAGAGAACGAGAGAGGAGACGGCACAAGGAGGAGAAGGTCAGGAAGTGGCTGTTCAAGAGAGGGTCCGATGGAGTAAGGACAAGAAGAGGGATAAGAAGCGGCTGGAAAGGCTTCGGTTCGAGCCTACTAAGTTTGCAGACCGGGAGCTGCTGGTCAAACTAGGGATCCTTGGAGATTCGACCAACTCCTCAAGAACATTGGCTTAAGATGTCTGTCACGAATGGATTGCCCAACCATTCCAGAAGTGACAATTGACTTCCTTGCCACGTTGGAGTTTCGTTACGAGAACCCTAGCGCCCCCGTTCCTTCACAAGGCCTTCTCTCTTTCAAGGTTGGACGTCAAGCCTTCAGCCTCTCAATCCCCGAGCTGTGTCAGGCATATGGTCTCAACGCAGCCGCCACCAAGATCGAGTTCCCCTCCTTCACGCGAGCAAACGATTTTTGGGACCTGATCAGCAACGAAGACTACAAGGCCAACACCGCCAAAATCACGAGAGTGAGAAGCCCGATGTTGAGGTACACCTTGAAGCTGATAGCCAACACATTCAGCGGAAGGTCAGTTGCTCCCACGGTCACGAAGACCGAGCTTTGCTTCTTGTTCCAAGGCGTGAAGCATTTGTTGTGTGATCCGGCGGAGAATGAAGAGCCTATGGAGGATGAACTCGGCGACGAGGTGAACTATGGATGCGTACTTGCTGCCCCTTTGGTGAAGTACAAGGCTTATGCCTTGCGGTGCAAGGCAAGCTCTTCTTTCATTGGCGGCTTCCTCACTCCTCTATTCACACAAGCTGGCGTACCTATACACGATTTCACACCCGTCCCGGCTAGAGCTTTCATGGATGAGGTCTACATGAGGAATACCGACAGCTTGGGACGCACGCCAGCAGAAGGGTTCTACGCTTATCTTTTCATCGACGACGAAAACATGAAGAGAGTATGCATCCTACCAAACAAGGATGAGACCGAGCTGCTTGGTATTGGGAACATCGAGTTCTTGCCAACAGTAGAGGAGTGCTTTGCTCCTCTAGGAGGAACGCCTGCCCCAGCGATTGCTCCTCGTCAAAGGTCTGAGTCCCCAGCCACGGAAGATGAGATGCCCGAGGTTTACACCCTTCCCAAGATAGACTTTGAGCCGAGAACCAAAACGGAGAAGTTCTTAGCATCTGTTGTGGAGATGCAAAGGAAAATCAACAAATGGCAAGGCAAAATGCTCAAGAAACTTGCCAAGAAGGTCAAATCGCTTCAAGTAGGCTCGCCTAAGAAAGCTGCAAGTGAAGAGGTTCAACAACCCGAGAAGAGGAGGCTTTCAACCGGTGGAGTTGTCATCCGTGAGACTCAAGGCAGCAACATTCAACCGGCGCGTCTCTCTCTTCAAGAGTCAGGCTCCAAAGGCAAAGCCGTAGCATCTAGCTCCTCTGGAACATCCTCAAGTTCCAGCCGAGACTAGACCTGAGGTAACAACCTTCTTCCATTGTACATACCGCTCATGTTTGCTTCTTTTTGCTTTGTGTTTTGATGCTCCTTTGAATTTGTTTGCTACCGGGACGGTGTCAAGCAAGTTTGGGGGAGTATATGTGTGGTTTGACTTGTGTTTTCTGATCTTATTTCCCCTTTAGCATCCTTGAGTCTTCATTACCTGAAAAATTGGTAAAATTTTTAAAATTTTTTTAAAGATTTATGTAGTTGCATTCATCTCATTAAGCATTTTAGGATTGAGTCTAGAATCTTAAAGCATCTTGGTTGTTCATATTCGCATAAGGGGTTAGAGTTTTTCGTAAAAAGGTGTTTTAAACTCATGAATTGTTTCAATGCCCTAGTTAGTAGTTCTCTAATGCTTTGCTCATACTTTGAAAGTAAGTTCTTACCATGCTTGGATCACTTGTTATGATTTTCGTGACTTAAGTTGAACAGACATGAATTGAATCCTTTCCTACTAAGTGAGAACCTTAATCTGAATTTGAATTATCACTCTTGTGCATTTGAAATGAAATACATGGATCACATATACATATTCAGGCTTTAAAAAGAAAAAAAAATAATAATAATAAGAGAAGAGAGCTATCAAGATTTAAAGAAAGAGCTTTAAGTTTGTGTTTGACCACCACTAGCCTAAGAAGAGTAAAGTTGCCTCCTGTTTTCGTGGGTTATGCTTGGCTTCTTGCCTTGTCGTTTGGGTACTTTCTAGAGGGTGAGTGAGCTCGAAAAAGAAAGAAAATGAGGGGTTTAGGATCATTGTTAGTGTATATGGGTAGATGAGAGTCTAGTCATGTATGCATCAATTGTCTTTACCTTTAGCATTATGCATAAGTTCAATCCTTTTTGAGATAACCCATTGTTTGAATTACCCGCTTGAATGAGATAATCTTTGTCTTATAACCTTGTCCTTAGCCAAATGTATTCTGTTCTAAGTGCGTAAGTGTGATTCACGGTTTGATCATTAATTGAATGTTAAAGGTTAGGATTCTTGGATTGTTTGGAATATGAGAGTCATGATCTGAATTTCTTTGTGTGATGAGTATGGCTAAGTTCTTTGGAGTATGAGTGTGCGCATTGCATTTTAGAACTAGTAACTAGGACATTGAGATTGATTCATTTGAAAGGCACCTTTGCAAGAGGCTTAAACCCCCGTCTTTTCTAAAACCTCTCTTCCTTTCTTATTTTATGTTACTTGAGGGCAAGCAAGAAGTAAGTTTGGGAGAGTTGATGTTACTGCATATTGTATGTATTTTGCATACATATAACTTAGCTTTTCATGCATTTACATCACATTTTAGGCTAGATTGCATCACTTTAGGTCCAAGAGCATTCTTGCACCAGCATACGCATGTTCTTTGCATTTTGCATCATATTCAGGTTGTCTCTGGCTACTTTGGAGTCGTGGAGTTCGTGGACGTGCTGAAGCTAGTGTGGAGGTTCGCGGGAACAACGGATGTTTGCTAAGGACCAGAGATCGGGGAGCAGATCGAGCACGGCCGGTCGATCTAGATGAGATCGACCAGAAGATCGAGAAGCCCAGGCGATCCAAGGGAAATGATCGAGACGAAGATCGAGTGGAGCAATCGATCAAGTGGTAAAGACGTAAATGACGCCATGCAGAGCGAGAGCCGGATCGAGCCCACCACTCGATCCGACCAAAGATCGATACCAAGATCGGATGCAACACTCGATCCACCAAAGAAGATCGAGACCCAGATCGAGTAGAAGACACGATGTCCGTAAGTGATCGAGAGAGCCGCTCGATCCCGAAGTCGATCTCTGTCCTTTCAACCGTTTTTGGCCGCTAGCGAGGAGGGGACCATCGAGCTGTTTTCACCATTTTGGGAAGGCGGCGATGATTTTTTCCAGACAACATTTCATTCTTATCTTTTTAGGCTTTTTCTCTCTGGTTTTGGAGACTCTCTGCCATTGTTAGACTTTGAGCTTTGTTCTTGAATATTTCGAATCGTTTAAGTTTTAAGTAATCGTTTTCATGTTCATCGCTTCATCTTTCATGTTTATTTCGGTTATTATCATGTGTAGCGAGTAGTTTCATTTGGGTCTCGGGGTTGAGAGGATTCACGGGGTCTAAGGGGTTTTCAAGTTGGTAGTTTTCTTGTTCTTAATGGCTTTCTCTTCTAGGATGTTGAGTCCCTAAGGCATAAAGACTCTCACGCCAAGATCTTTATGATCAGAGAGGTCTCTTACCTTGACAGGATCCAGAGATCTCTGAAAATCACATCCTAGAGACTAGTTACCCTTTCCCAAAAGCCATGGAAGTTTAGGGGACTAGTTAGGCCGTGTGTTTGAAATCTGAGTTCATTGCCCTTCAACCTCTCTTTCCACCAGAAGCCATGGGTTTAGAGGAGAGGATGAAGGAGTGATCCATACCGAAACCCACGGATGGATCTTGTTTTCGTTTTCAAGCCTTAGAGAATCTCACAAAGTGAGTCGATTTAAAGTTTTCAATCCGAACTTGGACCCTTGAAACCCCGGACCATGAATCTCAACCCTAGACCCTTCTTTCTTAGCATTCTTACATCTTCGTTAGTCATTCGCTTGATATTCGCCGCATCTTGGTCATTAGTTTCTTCATACTTACAGTTTTAGACGAGATCGATCCAAACTGCTCGATCTAATGGTCGATCCTGTGGTCGATCCGCTATTCGATTTTTGTTAAATCATAGCCTTGCATTTTAATATTTCTGTTTGTTGCTCGTAGTAGTTCAATCACTCTTGGTAATTTTAAAATAGTTTTGCATTCCATTCGGTCGTTGCATATAGTTTTTAGGATTTTCACAATATCGCCTGTTATTCGCTTAGCTTTACACTGCTCTTGCATTCTTTTTGATCTTCCTAGCTCCTAGAAATGGATTGACTCTCACTTGCATACTGTACTACAACCTAAGTGTTGCATTTGAGCTTGATAGCCTCATTGCATCCTCACCCTTGCAAAGAAAGTAGCTATCACTCGCACGTGCTGGCGGATGCTTTATTTGATACATCTAATGCTTCGTCGGCTGCTGCTTTGACGGCTATGTTAATGCTCGGTTTCTCGATTCCTTCCACGGGTATGATCATTTTGACCATTGGGTCCGATGTCGATGCCAGGGTTGCCAGAACGTCGACTCAAGTGTTCTCTCCGCGGGGTACCTTTACAAGTTTGAAACTATTAAATTGTTTTGTCAGCTCGCGGACGACGTGCAGGTATGCTTCCATTTGTTCGTCTTTTGTTTCGTATACCCCATCGAACTGGTTCGTTATGAGCTGCGAATCGCTACGGGCTTCCACCTCCCGGCCTCCGATCCCAATCTCGAGTCGTAGCTCGGCGATTAACACTTCATACTCGGCCTTATTGTTTGACGCTTCGAAGCCGAGACGAAATGATTGTTCTAATAGTTCTCCGATAGGGGAGACTAACCTGATTCCTACCCCAGAGCATTGTTTGGAAAATGGTCGGTCTACGTGGAGCATCCATTTGTTGCTTGTTGGGGCGCTATCTATGACTTGGGGCGACAGCTCGATAATAAAGTCTGCTAGGACTTGTGCTTTAGCGCAGGTCCTGGTACGATACTCTATAACGTATTCGCTTAGTTCGATGGCCCACTTTGTGATATTACCATATATTTTGCATATTTAGCATGCATTTAGAGCTAGTTTTCATGCATTCATCTCGCATTATAGGCCAGTTTCTACCATTTGTTGCATTTTAGGTCCTAGATCACTTTGACTTCGCATTTTGCATATTTCTAGCATCTTTTGCATCATTATCAGGTTGTTTGGGACACTCTGGAGTTGTGGAGGTTGCATGGACGTGCATAGAATCAAGAGGAGGCTTGTGGACACTTGGAGAACTCAGCCATGCACGTAAAGGACCCGAGATCGAGCAGCAGATCGAGCAAGGCAGGTCGATCTAGACAAGATCGACCAGAAGATCGAGTGACTCAAGTCGTTTCAAGGTGAAGGATCGAGACCAAGATCGAGAGAGGCGATCGATCACGAGTACGGACGTAGATGACGCCATGCAGAACGAGAGCCAGATCGAGATCACGACTCAATCACACAAGGATCGAGTAGGAGATCGAAGGAAGTGCTCGATCCATCCAACCACATTGACTTGAAGATCGAGCAGAAGAAGGCGATCCATGGAAAAGATCGAGTGAACTGATCGATCTCTGGGACCTTATCCGGCCAGCTCATTTTTGGAGCGTAGTGCGGGGACCATTAGGGATGTTCGGCTATTTTGGGAAGAAGGCGGCTATCACTTTCCATCATACACTTTGCTTTTATCTTTTCAGTTCTTTCTCTTAGGCGATTCCGCCATTGCAATACTTTTAAGCTTTTCTTGTTTCAAAACTTTGAATCTTGTTAATCATTAAGTCTTTTTCCATAATCGCTTGCTTAGTCATGCTTAGTTTACCTTTCTTTGCATTTGAATCGATTTCAATCATGAGTAGTGAGTAGTTTTCTTTGGGTAAAAAGTTTGGGCGATTCAAGGGTTTAAGGGGTTTAAGCTTTTGGATTTCTTTTTGTTCTTAACTTATTCCTTTCTAGGATTTAGGGTCTTAAGGCTTAGAGAATCTTGGAAAAAGATCTCTATGATTCCAGAGTTTCTCTTACCTTGACCGGATTCAGAGATCCTTGAAAACCAAATCCTATAGACTAATTTATCCTCTCCCAAACGCCATGGATGTAGAGGGAGTTAGTTAAGCCAATATTTGAGATCTTTGTTTAATGTTCTTTGACCCATCTTTCCACTATACACCATAGGTTAGGAGGAAGGGTCAGAGAAAGGGGTCTTGCCACACGCCATGGATGACCCTAGTTTAAGTTTCTCAAGGCTTAGGGAAAGCTCTTCAAATGAGTAGATCTAGGTGTTTTCAAACCAAAGCTTGAACCTTTGAATCTCTTGAACATGACCCTCGACCTTGAACCCTCTTTTTTAGCATTTTTAAACCTCTGTTATCATTCTCTAGTCATAAAGCTTGCTTCTTTGATCATTTGAAGTCGTTCATCTAAGTTGTTAGAAGTGTCCTGTTTTACCCGTTTTAGTTCTCGATTTTTAGTAATTAGTAGATTTGCTCTTTTAATCCTATGTTTTCTCCTAGTAGTTGTTAGCCCTCTTCCAAGGATTTTAAAATAGTTTTCGTAGTAGTTTGGTCGTTGCATTTAGTTTTTGTCGATTTTACCATCTATTTACCCGTTTCTGTTTAGATTTGCTTAGTACTTACATTCCTAGTGTTCTTTCTTCACCCAGGCTGGATTGATACTCTCTTGCATACTATACTACAACTATAGGTTGCTTGAGCTTTGATATTCTTGCTTGAACAAAATCTTTTCTTTTCAAATGGCGCCGTTGCCAACTTGGGTTTGTTTGGAAGCATTAGGATTTGGTGCAAAGCAAAGACTAAGCCTTTTACTTTTTTTTTGATTACTCATTGCTCTACTTTACGGATTGTGTTTTCAGGTACATGAATTTGCGCTCCAGGAGTGACAACAATCTACTTAAACCCCAGTACAATATTCACCAACTCGGACACGCAAGATCAAGAAGAGCAAGGGAGCAAGCTTAAGCCTTTGAAGAGATTGTGCAAGCTAGTACAGTAGACTTTGCAAGAATGGCTGAGCAAGAACATCCTGAGGGACCTCCACCAGCTCACGGTGCTGTAGGAAGGGGTAATGGAAACCCCAACCACGCAGCTAGACCACCACGGATCATTGGTGCTGGTGATGCTCCAAATACACATCACAACCGCTTTGGGATCACTCCTCCACCAGTCCAAAACAACAATTTCGAGATCAAGCCAGGCTTTGTCTCTATGGTTCAGAACAACAAGTTCCACGGGCTGGCTATGGAAGACCCTTTGGAGCACCTTGACAACTTTGAGCAAGTGTGTGGGATGATAAAGATCAATGGGATCTTGGAAGATGCTTTCAAGCTACGGCTCTTTCCATTTTCTCTTGGAGATAAGGCTAGGCACTGGGAGAAGACCCTTCCACAAGGCACCATTACTTCTTGGGCTGAATGTAAGAAGGCGTTCCCCTCAAAGTTTTTCTCGAGCACAAGAACAGCTAGGCTGCAAAGTGATATCAGCGGATTCACTCAAAGGCAGAACAGGACATTCAGTGAATCTATGGAGCGGTTCAAGGACTATACCATTCAGTGTCCTCACCACGGCTTCAGTGAAGAGACTCTCTTGAGCACAATATACCGCAGAGCATTACCCAAGATCAGAATGCTGCTTGATACGGCAAGCAAGGATAACTTTCTTGGTCAAGAAGTGGAAGAAGGTATGGAGCTTATAGAGAACTTGTCTTTGAGTGATGGGAATTTCACTGAAGATTATGACCGAGCACCTAGAGGTTCTGAGCTTGAGTCACACAAGAAAGAGCTCAAATCGCTCCATAAGAAGATAGACAAGCTAGTGCTTGCATATCAGAAGAAAGTACATTTCGTGGGAGAAGCCAAAGATGTCTTAGAGAAGTTAGAGCTGAGCCAAGAAGAAGCTAATTGGCTTGCTGGTCAGAACTACAACAAGCCCAGGGTTATTCACAAGGATACCAAGCCAACAACAATCTCTCATACCGTAGCACCAACGTTGAGAATCCAAAGGATCAGGTGTACCCCCCCTCAACAAGCAAAGCCGTTTGTACCTTACAACAAAGAGTTTCAACAAAACAGTGGGTACCAAGGTCCCAGGCAAGGCAATTTCCAGCAGCAACAGCAAGGCAACAAAAGCTACACTCCTATGTTTCCTCCTGGTTTCGTTCCACAGCAGCAACAAATGCAACCCCCACCTCAGGATCCAGTTCAAGCAATGTTTCTACAGTTGCTTTAAGGTCAAGCTTCTACAAATCAGAAGTTTGTTGAGATAAACAACCGGCTAGACTCCTCTCTTACTGACGTCTCTACACAGATCACCAATCTGAACAACAAGATCAAGCAGTTAGAGAAAGGCAAAGCTAGTACAAGCGGTCAAAACAGCTTACTAGGCAAGTGTGAGCAAAATCCCAAGGAATATGCAAATGCTATTACCTTGAGAAGTGGTAAAGAGCTTCCGCCGAGAGTTGCACCTAAAGACAATGAGGACATTGTGGTTTAAGAGGGGGAGGGTAAGCTTTCAAATGATGAGGAGATTACCTTTGAAAATGTATGGATTAAAAGGCCAAGGAAAGGCATGGAAACCGTTGTAGAGAAGAAGGTAGAGGAGGTGAGCAAAGAGAAAGATGCATTTGTTCCTCCACCATACAAACCGAAGCTTCCTTTTCCTGGCCGGTTCAAGAAGCAGCTGCTTGAGAAGCATAGAGCAGTGTTTGAGAAGCATTTGAAAGATGTTGAGATCAAGCTGCCCTTAGTTGATTGTTTAGCCATGATGCCTAAATGTGCTAAGTTCTTCAAAGATACTCTAACTAAGAAGAGCAAGGAGAGTGAAGAGGTTTTGGTGCTTAGTGAAGAGTGCAGCGCTATTATTCACAGGGAGATTGTTCCTAAGAAGCTAGGAGATCCAGGATCATTCACCATCCCTTGTGCTCTTGGACCTTTGAAGTTTGAAAGCTGCTTATGTGATCTTGGAGCAAGCATTAATCTTATGCCCCATTCCATTGCAAAGAAGCTCGGTTTCACCAAGTTTAAGGAGTGTAGAATCTCTCTCGTGCTCGCTGATAGAAGTATAAGGCTTCTTATGGGTATGCTTGAAGATTTTCCCGTGAGGATCAGTGGAGTTAACGTGCCAACAGATTTCGTTGTTCTTGAAATGGATGAAGAGCCAAAGGATCCTCTTATCGTTGGAAGACCGTTTCTTGCAACTGCTGGAGCCATCATTGACGTGAAGAATGGCAAGATCTCTCTACACTTGGGCAAAGACATCAAGCTAGACTTCGATATCAATGAAGTCTTGAAGAAGCCAACCATTGGAGGACAAGCTTTCTACATTGAAACTTTGGATGAGTTAGCCGATGAGTTGCTTGAGGAGTTAGCATAAGAAGATCACCTACAGCTAGTTTTGACTAAGGAGTGTGGAGAGTATGGTTTCCTGAATGAGCAGACTCAGGAGTATGTTCACATCCTTGATTCTCGCAAGGTTGTGAAAGAAGATGAAGGCGAATGCCTATAGATTGATCAGGAAATCGACGAGTTCACTCGATCCAGGACTACGATCGACAAGAAGATCGAGAGGACTGCTCGATCCGGGAAAGAAATCGATGAGAAGATCGTGAGAGCCAACTCGATCAGTTCAGAGAACGACTCAGTAACTTGATCTACTACTCGATCCATATCAAATCGAGCAAGTGATCGAGGTGAGTGCAATCAATCCAGACCAGAACGAGAGGAAGACCGACTGGATGACTCGATCTCTGAGGGGACAGCGGTTCAAGAAAGCACCCTTAAAGCTCATGACTCGGGGTCTAAGGAGGGCAGTGAGGACAGCGACGTCAACACAAGCCACGAGGAGGACTGGAGCGAGCTGCTAGCCCCAAAGGTGGACCTAAAGGAGCTCCCAAAAGAGCTAAGGTATGCTTTCTTAGGGTTTAATGAGATTTATCCCGTGATTGTGAATGAAAGGCTGAGTGATGATGAGTTAAACTCGCTTCTTAAGGAGCTGAGAAAGTATAGGAAGGCCATTGGGTACTCTCTAAGTGACATCAAGGGCCTTTCACCAATGCTTTGTACTCATAGGATTCATTTAGAGAATGAAAACTCTTCTTCTATTGAACATCAAAGACGTTTGAACCCGAACTTGAAAGAAGTAGTTAAGAAAGAGATCTTGAAATTGTTAGAAGCTGATGTGATGTATCCTATCAGTGACAGCACATGGGTTTCCCCAGTCCACGTGATGCCTAAGAAAGGGGGAATCACAGTCATTAAGAATAAAAAAGATTAATTGATTCCTACTAGAACCATAACTGGTCATCGAATGTGTATAGATTATAGGAAGCTCAATTCAGCTTCTAGAAAGGATCATTTTCCTCTTCCTTTTATTGACCAAATGTTAGAGAGACTTGCTAATCATCCATACTATTGTTTCTTAGATGGATACAGCGGTTTCTTTCAAATCCATATTCACCCAAATGACCAAGAAAAGACAACTTTCACATGCCCTTATGGTACCTTCGCATATTGAAGGATGCCTTTTGGGTTATGTAATGCTCCAGCAACCTTTCAAAGGTGCATGATGACAATCTTCTCTGATCATATAGAGGAGATGGTAGAGGTCTTTATAGATGACTTTTCTGTATATGGTGCTTCTTTTGGTGCTTGTTTGTCTAATCTTTGCAGGGTACTTAAGAGGTGTGAGGAGACAAACTTGGTGCTGAACTGGGAGAAGTTTCACTTCATGGTGAAGGAAGGGATTGTACTCGGTCACAAGAATTCTGAGCAAGGGATATAGGTTGATAAAAGAAAGATTGAGGTCATGATGAGTCTTGAGCCGCCGGTTAATGTCAGGGGGATAAGGAGTTTTTTGAGTCACGCTGGCTTTTACAGACGATTTATCAAGGATTTCTCCAAGATAGCTCGCCCTCTTACACGGCTGTTATGCAAGGAAGCTGACTTTGTCTTTGATGAGGAGTGTCTTCATGCTTTCAAGACTATCAAGGAAGCTATTGTCACGGCACCTATAGTACAACCACCAGACTGGAGCTTACTCTTCGAGATCATGTGCAACTCGAGTGACTACGCCGTGGGAGCTGTTCTAGGGCAGAGGAAAGACAAGAGGTTGCATGTTATCTACTACGCCAGTTATACCTTGGATGACACGCAAGTGAGATATGCTCAACCGAGAAGGAGCTACTGGCCGTTGTGTTTGCTTTTGAGAATTTCAGATCATACTTGGTGGGCTCTAAGGTTGTTGTATACACTGATCATGCGGCGTTGAGGTATATCTACTCAAAGAAAGATACCAAGCCGAGGCTCTTAAGGTGGATTCTTCTTCTACAAGAGTTCGATATGGAGATAAAGGATAAGAAGGGGATAGAGAATGGTGTAGCAGATCACCTTTCTAGGATGAGAGTGAATGAAGCTTTACCCTTAGATGATTCACTCCCTGAAGAGCAGCTCATGATGATCAACACAGTGGTGTGCACACGGCTAGAAGGTCAGTTTGAAGAAGTTCTGAGTTTGAGAGAAGAGAACCTGCCTTGGTATGCTGATATAGTGAACTTCTTAGCTTGTGGAGAGGAACCTACTCATCTTGACCACTACCACAAGAAGAAGTTCATGAGGGACATCTCCTACTATTTTTGGGACGAGCCTTACTTGTACAAGAGGGGAGTAGATAGCTTGTACAGAAGATGTGTTTCAAGAGAGGAAGCACAGGACATCCTTCTTCACTGCCACGGTTCATCCTATGGAGGATATTTCGCTTCTTTCAAGATGGCAACAAAGGTCTTACAAGCCGGGTTTTGGTGGCCATCGCTATTCAAGGATGCTCATGAGTTTGTTAAGTCTTGTGAAGCATGTCAAAGGGCAGGAAACATCACAAAGAGGAACGAGATGCCTTAGGTGCCAATCTTTGAAGTTGATGTTTTTGATGCTTAGGGGATTGACTTTATGGGTCCGTTCCCATTTTCATAGGGCAACAAATTCATCTTGGTGGCTGTTGATTACGTGTCTAAGTGGGTTGAGGCTATAGCTTGCCCAACCAACGACTCAAAGGTGGTGGTTAAACTCTTTAAGACCACCATCTTCCCACGGTTTAGAGTACCAAAAGTAGTGATCAGTGATGGGGGCAGCCACTTCATCAACAAAGTGTTTGAAAGTCTCTTGAAGAAGTATGGAGTGAAGCACAAGGTAGCTACACCTTATCACCCACAAACTAGTGGGCAAGTAGAGGTCTCTAATAGACAGATCAAGGCTATCTTAGAGAGGACAGTGGGAGCAACTCGGAAGGATTGGGCAAGTAAGCTAGATGATGCTTTATGGGCGTATAGAATCGCCTTCAAGACTCCTATTGGTACCACTCCCTTCACTCTTCTTTACGGCAAAGCATGTCACCTCCCTGTGGAGCTAGAGCATAGAGCACTGTGGGCAGTGAAGCTGATGAACTTCAGTCTCAAGACGACACAGGAGAAGCGGTTGATTCAACTCCATGAGCTTGATGAGTTGAGGCTAGACGCTTATGAGAGCGCCAAAATCTACAAGGAAAGGACCAGGGCGGTTCATGACAAGAAGCTGGTACTCTAGGAGCTTAAGGAAGGCAGTCTGGTCTTGCTTTACAACTCACGCTTGAAGCTATTTCCAGGGAAGCTAAAGTCAAGGTGGTGTGGACCTTTTGAGATCAAGGAAGTTCTACCCCATGGAGCGGTTACTTTGGTTGGCAAGAGTGGAAAGGCTTTCACGGTCAATGGGCACAGAGTCAAGCCTTACTTGGCGAGTGAATACAGCAAGGAGGGCACTACAATGCTCTTCCAAGACCCACCTCTGGCCTGAACCAAGTAAAGTCTAGCTAAAGACGTTAAATAAAGCGCACTTGGGAGGCATTCCCATGTATATCTTGTATATATTTCTGCTTTCTTTCTGTTTCAGTTTTATGCTTTTTATGTTTAAGTGTGTAGGTGAAAGGATAGGGGATTGGAGATCATTATCTTGGAGTCAAAGGAGGTGAGAAAGGAGAAGTATAGGCAAGAGATCGAGTGCTATATCGACTTATCCTGGCTTGATCTTTACTAGATCGAGCTAGTGAAACGAGAGGAGTCATTCGATCTAGATGAGATCGAGTAGACAATCGAGTGATTCAGTCGATCATGAGACGATAACCCACCAATGCGTTTAGAACGAGGTGTGGATCGACTGACCTCACTCGATCCTCGATCCAAATCGATCAGTCTACTCGATCTACCACTCGATCTTAGCCGAAACGACCTCCAAATCGATCATGTGGCTCGCTCCAAGGAGCTTAGCCTAAATGAGCAAAAATCATGGAACGAGGGGGCACACTCGATCCAGGACTCAATTCAATCCAGATTGAGTCCCTGATCGATTAAACCTCTCGATCCTAGCAAACATGGGCATGAGATCGAGTCCTAGATCGACCGAATGGACTCGATCTCTTGCCGAGGTAAGTCAAAATTTTTCCCTCTTTTCTTCTTTCCCTCCAGTTTTAAATTTGAATTGCGGTCAAGGCAAACATCTTTGACCATGAAAGATATGCCTTGACCACACTTTTGTCAGAAACCACTTGTTTTGCCTATTGTTTTCTTAGTCTTTATATTCACATGCATCCACACTCTCTCATTTTTGTGTTCGAACTGTTTTCAAAAGAGTAAAGAGAGAGTGTGAACTTTGTTTTAAGACTAAAAGCATCTGCAATCATCCTTTCAAAAGGTATTTTCGGTTCATTGATTTGCTTGTTTGAATTTTTTTGGAAAATTGCCTTTTGATTGCTTAAGATGATTGTTAGTTGTTAGGGGATTAGGATAATTTTTAGGAATAGCTAAATATTAGGAAAATTGCTAGATTTAATTCTATCTCTAGATATTCTCCCCTAGTATTTAGCTATAATTTTTATAAATTCTCTAAAAATCTAGGTTTATTGTTACAAGTTTTTCTCTCTTACCTTGTCTTTCTCTTACATTCGCCGCCTATACTCATTCTCTTCTTTGAAATTTGTGTTTCAGGTACCATGGCTCCTAAGAGAAGCAGAGAAGAGACAACACAAGGAGGAGAAGCTCAAGAAGTGGTTCAGGAGAGGGTCAGATGGACAAAGGAGGAGAAACAAGCCAAGAAACGGTTGGAAAGGCTGAGGTTTGACCCTACAAAGTTCGCGAGCAGGGATCTGTTGGCAAAGATGGGGATATTGGGAGATTTTGATCAGCTTCTCAAGAACATTGGGCTCCGGTGCTTGTCAAGGATGGATTGCCCAACCTATCCTGAGGCAACCCTAGACTTCTTAGCCACCTTGGAGTTTACCTACGATAATCCAAGCCTCCCCACTCCATCGCAAGGTCACATCACCTTCAAGATCAGGAGGCAAGCTTATCGCCTCTCCACCGCCGAGCTATGCCAAGCCTACAGTCTGAAAGCTAGCGCCAAGCTCGTTGAGTTTCCTCCTTTCACTCAAGCCAACGATCTGTGGGACCTGATCAGCAACGATGACTACAAGGCAAACACGACCAAGATCAAGAGAGTCCGCAGCTCCATGCTAAGATACACGCTCAATCTCATAGCCAACACCTTCAGTGGAAGGTCTGTGGCTCCCACAGTCACCAAGAATGAGCTGTGTTTCCTATTCCAAGGCGTCAAGCACCTTCTATGCGATCCTAAGGAGAATGACGAGCCGATGGAAGATGAGCTTGGAGATGATGTCAATTACGGATGCATCTTGGCTTCCTCTTTGATCAAGTACAAGGCATGGGCAATGAGGTGCAAGGCAAGTTCAGCGCTGATAGGAGGCTTCCTTACGCCGCTGTTTGTTCAAGCCGGTGTACCTCTTCCTGATTTTGTACTTTGCGCGGATAGAGCTTATATGGATGAGGTTTACATGCGCAACACAGACAGCTTGGGACGCACGCCAGCTGAGGGATTCTTTGCTTACCTATTCTACGATTGTGAGAATGAGAAGAGGGTGTGCATCCTGCCAAACAAAGAGGAAACGGAGCTGCTAGGTGTTGGCAACGTTGAGTTTCTGCCAAGTGTTGAGGAATGCTATGCACCTCTAGGAGCCACAGCCGCACCTCCAAGAGTTGCTCGCCCACATTCAGAGTCACCTCCCTCCGATGCTGAGATGCCAGCTAGCTTCGACCTTCCCAAGCTTGATTACGAGCCAAGAACCAAGGCAGAGAAGTTTCTTGCTTCTGTTGTGGAGATGCAGCGTAAGGTGAATAAGTGGCAGAGCAAGATGATTAAAAAGCTTGCTAAGAAGATCAAGGGCTTGCAAAAGAAATCATCTGAGGCGTCTTCAAGTGAAGAAGTTGAGCAACCCGAGAAGAGAAGGAGATCAAACGGTGGGATAGTGATCCGTGAGCCCCAAGGCGACAACCAAGCTGCACGCTGCTCTCTACACGAAGGAGCAAGCAAGGAGAAAGGCAAGGCGGTCACCCATGAGACTCCTAGAAAGAGCAGGAAGTCTGGAGCATCCTCAAGCTCCAGCCATGCCTAGCTCCGAGCTACCAACTCACAACCTTGTAAATATCATGCATTTTCTTTAATTTTTTCTTTGTGTTTTGACTCCTCTTGAATTTGTTTGGCACCGAGTGATATTACCATATATTCTGCATATTTTGCATGTATTTAGGATGGTTTTTCATGCATTCATCTTGCATTATAGGCTAGTTTGTTCTATTTGTTGCATTTTAGGTCCTAGGTCCTTTTGCATTCCCATTTTGCATATTTCTTGCACTTTTGCATCATTATCAGGTTGTTTGGAGCACTCTGGAGTTGTGGTGGTTACGTGGACGTGAGGAGGATCAAAATGGAGCTTATGGACACTTGGAGAACTCAGCCATGCATGCGAAGGACCCGAGATCGAGTAGCGGATCGAGCAAGGCAGGTAGATCTAGATGAGATCGACCAGAAGATCGAGTGACCCAAGTCGATTCAAGAGGAAAGATCGAGACCAAGATTGAGAGAGGTGATCGATCGGGAGTACAGACGTGAATGACGCCATGCAGAACGAGAACTAGATCGAGACCACGACCCGATCACCCGAGGATTGACTACAAGTTTGAAATGAGAGCTCGATCCCTCCCACCATATCGACTTGAAGATCGAGCAGAACAAGGCGATCCATGAAGAAGATCGAGTGAGCTGATCGATCTCAAGGTCGATCTCTACGGCTTTAACCATTTTTGGCATCTAGTGAGGGGACCATTTGGAGGTGTTTGGCAATTTTAGGAAGGAGGCATCTACCACTTTTTGATACACGCTTTGCTTTTAGCTTTTTCCTGTTCTTATCTTAAACGATTCGCTATTGTTGAATCGGAAGCTTTTCTTTTGATTTTGAACTTGAATCTTTTCAATATTAAGCAGTTTTTCTTTAATCGCTCTTTAATCATGCTTAGTTCATCTTTTATTGCATTTCAATCGGTCTTAAACATGAGTAGCGAGTAGTTCTTTTTGGGTTAAGGGTCGAGGCGATTCAAGGGTTTAAGGGGTTTAAGTTTTGTGTTTTTCTTGTTCTTCATTCCTTCTCTTCTAGGATCTTGGGGTCTTAAGGCTTAGAGAGTCTTAGAAAAGATCTCTATGATTCCAAGGCTGTCTTACCCTGACCGGATTTAGATGTCCTAGAAAACCAGATACTAGAGACTAATCTTTCCTCTCCCAAACGCCATGGTTGTAGAGGAGGTTAGTTAGGCCATATATTGAAATCTGTTTTTCTTGCTCTTTGATCTCTTTTTTCACCAAACACCATGGGTTTGGAGAAGAGATTAAGGAAGTGAATCATACCACATGCCATGGATGGTTCTTGTTTTGTTTTCAAGGCTTAGGGAAAGCTCATCAATGAGTAGATCTATGTGTTTTCAAACCAAAGCTTGACCCTTGAACACTCTTGAATATGACCCTCGATCCTGAACCCTCTTTTAGCATTTTTAAACCTCAAGTAATCATCTCTTAGTTTCAAAGCTTGCATCTTGTTCATTAGAAGTCGTTTCGCTCTAAGTTGTTAGATCAATCTGTTTTACCCGATTCAGTGCTCGATTTTTAGTTCTTAGTAGATTTGCATTTATAATCTTCTTTTTTTTCCTAGTTGTAGTTAACCCTCTTCCAGGGATTTTAGAATAGTATTTCATCTCATTTGTTCATTGCATTTAGTTTTCGTCGATTTTACCAATCATTTTCCTGATCTGCTTAGATTTGCTTGACATTTGCATTCTTAGTGTTCTTCCTGCTTCCTAGGTTGGATTGATACCTCTTGCATACTATACTATAACTATAGGTTGCTTGAGCTTTGATATTCCTGGCTTGTTGCAAAAAAACCCTAGTATCAAATGGCGCTGTTGCCATCTTAGGATTGTTCGGAAGCATTAAGATTTGGTGTTTAGCAAAGACTAAGCTTTTACCGTTTATTTTGATTACTCATTGCTCTACCTTCTTGTTTGTGATCTCAGGTACATGAACTTACGCTCCAGGGGTGACAACAACTTACTTAAACCCCTGGACAATATTCACCAACTCAGACACGCAAGACAAAGAAGAGCAAGAGAGCAAGCTCAAGCCTTTGAAGATATTGTGCAAGCTGGTTCAGTAGACTTTGCAACAATGGCTGAGCAAGAACATCCTGAGGGACCTCCACCAGTTCATGGTGGTGTAGGAAGGGGTAATGGAAACCCCAACCACGCAGCTAGACCACCACGGATTATTGGTGCTGGAGATGCTCCAAATACGCATCATTACCGCTTTGGGATCACTCCTCCACCAGTCCAGAATAACAACTTTGAGATAAAGCCTGGATTCATCTCTATGGTTCAGAATAGCAAATTCCACGGGCTGACTATGGAAGACCCCTTGGAGCACCTTGACAACTTTGAGCAAGTTTGTGGGATGATAAAGATCAATGGTATCTCGGAAGATGCTTTCAAGCTACGGCTCTTCCCATTTTCACTTGGAGATAAGGCTAGACATTGGGAGACGACCCTTCCACAAGGCACCATTACCTCTTGGGCTGAATGTAAGAAAGCTTTTCTCTCAAAGTTTTTCTCAAGCACAAGAACAGCTCGGTTGAGAAGTGAGATTAGTGGCTTCACTCAAAGGCAGAACGAGACATTCAATGAAGCTATGGAGAGATTCAAGGACTATACCATTCAGTGTCCTCACCATGGATTCAGTGAAGAGACTCTCTTGAGCACTATATACCGAGGAGCATTTGATACAAGACTTTTTGGGACTTGATTCAATTACCCAAGCTTGTACTAATCAGTTGTAGTATAGCAAAGGGTTTTATCAATCCAAAAGGGGAGAATGAAATAGTAAGAATGCAATAGAGATCTTAATTCAAGCAGATAAAGATGATTTTAGAAGTCCAACAACCTAAATGATCAAGCAAAGAAGCAAAAGAAAGCAAAAGAAAGCAAAAGAAAGCAATTAAAGAGCAGTAATGGCAAAGAGAAACAGAGCATAAACAGAGTAAAAGCTGAACTAAAACAAAGTAAAAGCAAGACTTCAAAGATTAAAAGATGGTTCAAGATCAAGGCAATGGTGATAGGGTGATTCATGTTCATGTCTAGGGTGATCAAAACAAGCAATTCTAAACACTCAACCTTAGGTAAGGAACACTAATAAAGACTAATCCAATCTCTTGGCATTAATCCCTTTTATAATCACATATTCAAGATAAATCTCTTTACTCAAACACATAATCATCAAGCATTAAAATCAAGTTCCATAAAACCAATTAGTATGCTAGACATCTAATCTCTTAGGCTAGGTTTACTAATCTCTTGTATGATATATCAAACATCAACTCACATTCTCATGCATAATCAATGTCTAAAGACAATTTCTCATCAATATGGTACCAGGCAATAAGCACATTCAAACAATAAATAATAGATGCAAAGACTCATGATTATCTAAACACCATTTTCAAGCATTGAACTTCATTCAGGAATTTCATCAAACACTTGGTGTGCATGTGAAAACCTAAAATCAACTTCTCCAACAAAGAGGTACTAGGCATTAAGCACAATCATATAAGAAAGGGAATGAGAAGATCTAAGCCCTAATCAACCTAAAAAATCACTAAAATCACCCCATCTGCTCTAATCTCAAACCTAAAGCAAACTACTCACTAACCATGGTGAAAACCATCAAATCTATGAAGAAAAGATAGTTAATCATGATTAGGAAGACAAAGGATTAAGGGAAATGCAAACGTTTATTGAAATAAACAAAGATTCAAGTTACAAAATCAAAATCCTAAAACAAAGAAGAAGAGACTGCTAGATAAAGAGATGTGTCCCCAAATATTAGGGATTTCAAGTATTTATAGGAGTCTAAGCGGAAATAGTAAAATTGTAAATAAATGGTTTTCAGTCTGGGTTTACATCGGTCAGCAACAACAGTCAGGGTTGATCGATGTAAATCCCATCGGTCTGGGCAGTGATCGATGCAGGTTGAGCGGTTTCACGAAAATTGCGATATCTGTTGAACAGCATATCATAATGACCTGAAACCAAGTCCTCCTGAAAGCTAACTCACGTGGCTACAACTTTCATGAAGAGTGAAGATGCTGAATTGATAACAGGTTTTTAACGTGCAAGCAGAGAGGTTATCAAAACTCAAGCAATACACATTTGTAGTAAAGCAAGAGGTATCAATCCACATCTAGGGAGCAGGAAGAGCAATGAGAATACAAGGATGAAGCAAATCTAAGCAAATATGATAAATGATTGGTAAAACCTAGGAAAACTAAATGAAACGATCTAATGTAATGCAAAACAATTTTAAAATCCCTGGAAGAGGGTTAACTACCACGAAGAACAAGCAAAAGATGAAAAATGCAAAGCCACTAAAAACTAAAAATCGACCAGTGAATCGACCACAGGATCGAGCACTGGATTGAGCATAATGGATCGATCTAAAAAGCAACTTAAAGCGATATGACTTTTGATGAACAGAATGCAACTAAATGACAAGCGAATGATGAACAGAGGTTTAAAACACTAAAAGAGAGGGTTTAGGGTCGAGGGTCATATTCAAGGGTATCAAAGATTCAAGCTTTGGTTTGAAAACATTTAGATCTACTCTTTTAAGAGGTTTCTCTAAGCCTTGAAAACAAAACAAGAACCATCCATGGCGTGTGGTATGGTTCACTTCCTCGATCTCTTCTCCAAACCCATGGCGTTTGGTGGAAAGAGAGATCAAAGAGCAGGAAAGACAGATTTCAAACAATGACCTAACTAATCCCCTTTACAACCATGGAATGTGGGAAAGGAAAGATTAGCCTCTACGATCTGGTTTTCCAGGACATCTGAATCCTGTCAAGGTAAGACAGCCTTTGGTTCATAGAGACCTTTTCCAAGGCTCTCTAGGCTTTAAGATCCCAAGATCCTAGAAGACAAAGTATGAAGAACAAGAAAACACAAAGCTTTGAACCCTTCAACCCTTTTGAATCACCTCAACCCCAAAACCCAAAACGACTATTCACTACACATGTTTAAGATCAAATCGAAAGCAATAAACGATAAGCTAAGCATGATTAACGATAGATTAAAGAAAAACCTGCTTGATATTGAAAAATTCAAAGGTTCAAAAACTGAAAAAGCTTAAGCTGTTCTACAATGGTGAATCGCCTAACTTAGAGAGATAAGGGAAAAGACAGAATGAAGATAAGATAAAGGTGATGGCTGCTTTTGCCAAAAATGGCTAAACCGTTAGCCTGTCCCCCCTTCGCTAGCCGCCAAAGACAGCTGGATGGATAAGCTCGTCTGGGATCGACCTTGACATCGACCAATGTGCTCGATCATCTTCAGGAATCACCTTGCTCTGCTCGATCTTCTGGTCGATCTGGTTGGAGGGATCGAGTATCTTCCTCGATCTACTTCTCGATCTTCGGATGATCGTGTCTTGGTCTCGATCTGGCTCTCGTTCTGCATGGCCTCATTTACGTCTGTACTCCAGATTCATCTCCTCTCTCGATCTCGGTCTCGATCCTTCCTCTTGAATCGACTTGATGCACTCGATCTTCTGGTCGATCTCATCTAGATCGACCTGCCTTGCTCGATCCGCTACTCGATCTCGGGTACTTTGCATGCCGAGCTAAGTTCTCCAAGTGTCCACGAGCTTCACTTTGAACCTCCTCACGTTCACATAGCCTCTGCAACTCCATAGTGCTCCAAACAACCTGATAATGATGCATATATGCAAGAAATATGCAAAAATGCGAATGCAAGGGGACCCTAGAACCTAAAATGCAACAAATGGAACAATCTAGCCTATAATGCAAGATGAATGCATGAAAAACTACTCTAAATGCATGCAAAATATGCAAAATATATGGTAATATCAACTCCTCCAAACTTGTCTTTTGCTTGCCCTCAAGCAAACAAAATTCAAGAAGGAAGAGAGGTTTTAAAAACGGGGGTTTAAGCTTCTTGCAAAAGTGTTTTTCAAATGAATCAATTCAATGGTCCTAGTTCTTAATCCTAAGATGCAATGCACACACTCATACTCCAAAGAACTTATCCATACTCATCACATAATGAATTTCAAATCATAACTCTCATATCCCAAACTATCCAAGAATCCTATCCTTTAACATTCATTAAGCTCAAAACCATGAATCACACTTATGCACTTTAAAACCGGATACACTTGGCTAAGGGACAATGGTTGCGAGATAAAAATGATCTCACTTACAAGGGCTATTCAAACAAGGGGTTATCTCAAAGAATGCTTGAACTTTCACATCATGCTAAAGGTGAAGACAATTGACGCATACATGATTAAACCTTCATCTACCCATGCATACTAATCAAAGATCCTAGAACCCTCTCTCATTTTTCTTATCTTTTAAAGCTCACTCACCCTCCTAAAGACTACCCTTTTCACCAAGGCAATTCGCCTAGCAAAAACCCAAGTAAAAGCATCATTTTAAAACTCTTTAGGCTAGTGGAAAGGCTGAAAACATACTTAGCTCTTTTTTTTACTTTGATAGCTCTCTACTCATTTTTTTTTCTTTTCTTTGTAAACACTTGGCCTTTTGGCTCTTTTCTTTTCTTTTCTTTTTTTTTATTTTTATTTTGAGAGCTACCTTCTTAGTTAAACTTAGAGCTTTTATTTTTAAAACAGAAAGCCTTCCACTTAAAACCATTGAAACCTTTTTAATTCAACTTCCAAATATCAAACTCTTTAAACCAAAACAAAACAAAGCAATCCCCAAGAACACCCGCCCTATCCTAAGCCTAAAACTAGCTTCAAAATGCAAAGCTAGTATCAATATGAAAGCCTAATCATGTCGTCTAAACCTAACACTTTATGCTAAGTTCAACCGAAAAGAGGCCTCACAAAGATTTAACACACAAGAACATTGGCTTGAAAGGAAGGTAAGGTAAGGGTGGAGAAATCTATTTAGGCTTACAAGAGAGTGGTAAAAGGAAGAAGAAAGCCTAAATATGTATAAGTAATCCATGTATCCTTTTTCAAATGCATAAGTATGATAATTAAGAAGATTCAAATTAAGGTTCTCACTTATTAGGATAGGATTCAATTCATGAATGTTCAACTTAAGCCACGAAAATCAAAACACATGATCCAAGTATGGTTAGAGCTTACTTTCAAATAGTGTACAATTCATCAAAGGACTACTAACTAGGGCCTTAAAACAATTCATGAGCTTAAAACACTCTTTAAAGAAAAACTTTAACCCCTTATGCAAATGTAAACAACCTAGATGCTCAAAAACTCTAGACTCAATCCTAAAATGTTTAACAAAGTGAATGCAACTACATGATTTGTTTTTGAAATTTTTTTAAAAATTTTACCAATTTTTTTGTTCTTTTCTATGCCTTAGGATGTATGCAAGACTCAAAGGATGATAACAGAAAATAACAGCAAAGAAAACATATCAAACACACCACACAATCCCCCAAACTTGAATGACATTGTCTCTGTGGCAAACAAATTCAAAGGAGTTCAAAACACAAAGCAAAAATAAAGAAAATATGCATGGTATATACAAGGGATGGTTGTTGGTACCTCAGAGCTAAGTAGTGCTGGAGCTTGAGGTTGCTCCAGACTTCTTGCTCTTCTTAGGATCGTCGTGAGCTACTGCTTTGCCTTTGTCCTTTGCGCTCCTTCATGAACCGAGTGGCGAGCAGGTAGGATGGTGCTTCCTTGAGGCTCACGTAAAACGATCCCACCAGACGATCTCCTCCTCTTCTCGGGCTGCTCGACTTCTTCGCCTACAGCCTTCTTAGGTGTTGGGGTGGGTTTTCACCCCGACGAAGTCAATGGAGAATTTTTCTAAGCATAGAAGCTGTCTTGAAGCAATGTACAAACCGTGCACATTTTGTACATGGCGAGCCGGTCACCTCGCCCAAACTATGCACGGCGAGGCGAACCGTGCAAACCTTGTACAAATGGCGAGTCGGTCGCCTCGCCCAAACCATGCGCGGCGAGGCGAAACGTGCAAACCTTGTGCAAACGGCGAGCCGGTTGCCTCGCCCAAACCATGCACGACGAGATGAACCGTGCAAACCTTGTGCAAACGGCGAGCCGATCGCCTCGTCCAAACCATGCGCGGCGAGGCGAACCGTGCAAACTTTGTGCAAAGGCGAGCCGGTCGCCTCGCCCAAACCATGCACGGCGAGGCGAAGCATGCAAGGTTTGTACACGACGAACTGGTTGCCTTGCCCAAACCATGAACGAGCCGAGGTGAACCGGGCACAAACCATGCATTAACCGGGCGAAGCCGGTTCCCTCGCCCAAACTTTGCACGGGTGAGGCGAACCTCAAAACAAGCCCAAAAACGAAGGCCCACGAAGAAATAAGGCAAAGTCCTAAGTCATGTCCAAGGCGAAGCGCCGTGTAGGTGGGCGGAGCCCAAATCAACGAACAAAGTCTGAAGCACTGTTTACCCTAGAAGACAAAGCCTTGACGAAGGGGGCGCCGCGAAGTAGATAAGGAAGAAAAATCTACGAAGTATATCCCGAGATTTTCGGTTAGATTACGACTAGAGGTTGTATAAATACAGAGTTTAGCTGATTAACGCGGGACATCTTTTGACCTAGCAAAAGACTTAGCAATACTTGTACCAAAAAGCTTATCTGAGCAACACTAATAAAATCACCATCTTTGGATCTTTGTTCTCTTGCGTTTTAACTTAGAATCTTTACGTCTTTTTTTATTTTTAACAGACAAATTCTATTGTGTGAAATCCAGCTCCCATAATTTGGCGCTAGAAGGAGGGGGCATAGAAGAATTCTTACACTCACGAACCGAGAGACGCGAGATCTGAAGAGATGTCCACCGGAGCACAAGACGGAGATAACACCGGAGTTGGGCGAGGCGATGGAGGCGCATACGACATAGTTCAGCATCCGCAGACACAAGCTGAAGCGCTTGCGACTGCCCTAGCCGAGGTGAAAGAGATGTTGGCGACGCTAGCGAAGAAGACGGGAGTGCAAGACAAAACCCTCGAGGCGTTAGCAGCAGAGAGCCGAGCCCAAAGCCAAGGCATCGAGAGCATCCTCCCACCGATGAATCCACCAGGCAGGTTGAGGAGACACGGACTCAACCCTGTGGCACTAAATTTCTCTACGCTAGTGACGAGCGTCAGCAGACCCAGAGGTTCAGGAGTTCTCCAATCACGAACTGCCTCCGAAGAACAGACACCTGCCGCAACGAGGCCAAACATCACAATCCCACCACGCTTTATCCGAAGAAGAGTCACCCAGGAACAGGAGGGCCAACAGCCAGGCAGAACCAGTGACGAACCAGTTGGGAGCGAAGCCAATCCGGTTACGGCCGAGGAGACGCAGACGGACCCGACCCAACATAATACAAATAATATCACGGTGATGTAGACCCGAGCAGAAGGAGATGTCGGTGACGCAGAGCTCGAGCACGACTCAGACGAGGAGGACGAAGATCTCGCGTGGGGCGAACAAGCTCGGTACCCTGAGGAGCACAGAACCGCAAATCGGAGCCACGTTATCCAACACAGTCGAGGGAGCCAAGGAGAATATGCCCTTAGTGAGATCCGAGCCGCTTTAGCACGAGCAAATGCCGAGGTGCGAGCCATCAGATCCGAAGTGCGTAAGGCAACCAGCGCGGTGCCGCAGATAGACTTGCTGCTAGAGGAAGTCCAGAAAACCCCATTCACCACTCGGATCACGGAGGCGAGAGTATCCGATCCTGAAAAAATTCGACTACCCACTTACGAAGGAACGACCGATCCAAAGGAGCATGTCAGATCATTCAACACCGCGATGGCAAGATCCAAATTCAAGAAGAATGAGCGAGACGCTGGCTTCTGCATTCTCTTCGTAGAAAGCCTTCGAGGGGCAGCTCTTGAATGGTTCTCACGATTAGAACGGAACTCGATCGACAACTTCAAAGAATTGACCAGGGAATTCAGGAAGCAATATTCCATGTTCATGAATCAAGGCGTTTCAGACGCTGACCTATGGACCTTGTCCCAAGGACCGACCGAATCACTAAGAGCGTTCATGGGACGCTTCAAAGCAGTGATGTCTAAAGTGGAAAATGTAAGCGACAAGGGAGCACTCGTCGCTTTGAGAAAATCTCTCTGGTATAAGTCGGAGTTCAGGAAGAAAATAAGCCGAAACAAGCCGCAAACAATCCAGGATGCCATGCACCACGCTTCGGACTTTATACTGATAGAAGAAGAATTCAAAACTTTAGACCAACGCTTTAGTTCGGGGAAGGCGAGTAGCAAGAATCAAATCACGACGCCGAGTCAACCATCCCAAAAGAAGAGTTACCATAGCAACTCGTACGTACACCATGAAGGAGCAAACTTCCGCGGAGCCCATAATTATCAAATAGGCACTGGCCGAGGCAAACTCCTGTGGAGTAATACAAGGACGAGAAACCCGAACTCATATGACGAAAAAGCATACTGCAAAGTGCATAAGGCCTACGGACACCCGACGTCGAAGTGCCAAAAAATCGGAGCTAAACTCACAGAGAAACTCATAGCAGGAGAGCTCGGAGACGCGGTGATCTTGAAAGACCTCGCAGGAGAAATCACGGTAGAAGCAGAGCAGCGAGGCGAGCCAGCTTCAGAAGAAAAAGGCCCCGAGACGAGGAGAGACCCCGAGGCGAGGAGAGATCCCGAGGCGAGGAGAGATCCCGAGGCGAGGAGAGATCCCGAGGCGAGGAGAGATCCTGAGGCGAGGCCGCGTGCAACCCCGAAACGTAATCGAAAGAATGACAAGGAAACTGAACCGGGGACACGACAGAGGATAAACATGATCATGGGTGGATCACAATATTCTCGAGACAATATCTCCGCGATCAAATCCTTTTAAAGGCGAGCCGACGCAGGCATCAACTGGTCTGCACCAACGAAAAATCCAAACGATATCACCTTTGAGGAACGGGAAACCACAGGCATTGATAGGCCGCATAACGATCCGCTCGTCATCGAACTAACCGTAAAGGATCACGACATGGCGAGAGTCCTAATCGATACTGGGAGTTCCGTAGATGTTATCTTTCGTGACACCTTAGTCAAAAAGGGGATCGATATGTCCGAAGTCAAATTAACGTCGAGTCCTCTGACTGGCTTCGCTGGGGATACGATAATGATCCTCGGAACCATTAAGCTGCCTGTCCGAGCGCGAGACGTGACCAGGATCATCGACTTCTCAGTCACTAACAGTCCGGCGATCTATAATATCATCATGGGAACGCCGTGGATAAATTCTATGCGAGCTGTTGCCTCGACTTACCATTTATGCCTAAAGTTCCCTGGCCTGAACGGGATAAAAACAATCTGGGGAAGTCAAAAGGAGTCCAGGATATGCTTCATGGCCGAACACAAACTCAGAAATCCCAAGACCGAGGCGAAGGGAGATACGGAGCATAAGAAGATCAAGACAAACCGCGAAGCGAAGCTAAGGCGGTCGAGACTTTTATAGCAATTACAGAAGTTGGAGGAAGGAGAAAGCGAGCAGCCGAGGTGCGCCCCCGTAATCTCGGTGTGCATAGACGAGGCGAACCCGGAGAGATGCATGGAAATCGGAGCTGAGCTAAATGAGACGTTAAAAGTCGAGTTGATCTCTTTCTTAAAAGAGAACATCAATACCTTCGCATGGGCCGCAGAAGACATGCCCGGGATCAGCATCGATGTCACCTGCCATGAGCTAAACGTCGATCCGACCTTTAAACCAGTGAAACAGAAGAGAAGGAAGCTCGGGCCGGAGCGAGCCAAAGCAGTCAACGACGAGGTGAACATACTCTTGAAAGTAGGATCTATTGCCGAGGCAAAATGCTCCGACTGGCTTGCGAACCCGGTGGTGGTAAAAGAAAAAGAATGGCAAGTGGCGGATCTGCGTCGACTTCACGGATCTGAACAAGGCATGCCCAAAAGACAGCTTTTCGCTACCTCACATAGACCGCCTCGTCGAGGCAACTGCTGGCAACAAGCTCCTCTCGCTTATGGATGCTTTTCTGGATATAATCAGATCTTGATGAATCCCGACGACAGAGAAAAGACAGCATTCATAACGGACCTGGGCATATACTGTTACAAAGTAATGCCCTTCGGGCTCAAGAACGCTGGAGCGACCTACCAAAGATTGGTGAATAAGATGTTACAAGGTAATGCCCTTGACTCGTTCTCTGAACTGATCGATTGGCTTCTCTCGATCTTCTCATCGCTCTCTTCTCTGGATCGACTAGCATCCTCGATCTTCTTGTCGATTGCTGTTCTGGATCTAGTGATCTTCTCGATTTCCTGATCGATCTCTAGGCATCCACCTTCATCTTCTTTGACAACCTTCCTAGAGTCGAGGAGATTAACGTACTCTCGAGTCTTCTTACTCAGAAAACCAAACTTCCCTGGCTCCTTAGTCAATGCCAGCTTCAAGTGATCCTCTTGTGCCAACTCTTCTAGCAATTCATCCGCCAAAGCATCCAACGTCTCTAGGTAGAATGCTTGTCCTTCAATGGTTGGCTTCTTAAGGACCTCGTTGATATCAAAATCCAGCTTAATGTCCTTGCTAAGGTGTAGAGCTATCTTCCCATTCTTGACATTAATGATTGCTCCGGCGGTTGCAAGAAATGGTCTTCCAAGTATAAGCGGATCCTTAGGTTCTTCATCCATATCAAGCACAACAAAGTCAGTTGGTACATTGACATCGCTTTTCCTTACTGGAAGATCTTCTAGCATACCCACTGGAAGTCTCACGCTTCTGTCAGCTAACACAAGGGAGATCCTACACTCTTTGAACCGTGTAAAACCGAGCTTCTTTGCTATAAAATGGGACATGAGATTTATACTTGCTCCCAAATCGCATAAACAGCTCTCAAACTTCAATGGACCCAAAGCACAGGGAATGGTGAAGGATCCTGGATCTCCTAGCTTCTTAGGCACTATTTCTCTGTGAATAATGGCACTACACTCTTCACTAAGCACCAAGACTTCTTTACTTTCCTTGTTCTTCTTTGTAAGGGTGTCTTTGAAGAACTTAGCACACTTCGGCATCATAGCTAGGCAATCCACAAGAGGCAACTTGATCTCAACGTCCTTTAGATGCTTCTCAAAGAAGAGTCTATGCTTCTCTATCAGCTGTTTCTTGAAGCGGCCAGGAAAATGAAGCTTAGGTACATACGGTGGAGGCACATAAATATCTTTCTCTTTAGTAGCTTGCTCCACTTTCTTCTCTACGGCTACCTCTTTACCCTTTCTTGGTCTCTCAATCCACACATTGTCAAAGTTGATCTCCTCATCAGCTGAAAGCTTACCCTCCCCCTCTTGAACTACAATGACCTCATTGTTCATAGGAGCAACACGCGGAGGAAGCTCTCTACCACTCCTCAAGGTGATAGTGTTTGCATAATCTTTTGGATTCTGGTCACACTTGCCCGGTAAGCTGTTCTGACCGCTTGTACTAGCCTTTCCCTTCTCTAACTGCTTGATCTTGTTATTCAGGTTTGTTATCTGAGTTGAGACGTCAGTAAGAGAAGAGTCAAGGTGGTTGTTCATCTCGGCAAACTTCTGATTAGTTGAAGCTTGACCATGAAGCAACTGCTGAAACATTGCTTGAACCGGGTCTTGAGGAGGCTGTTGCATCTGTTGTTGTTGAGGAACAAATCCGGGAGGAAACATAGGAGTGTAACCTTTTTTGCCTTGCTGCTGCTGCTGACCTTGAAAGTTTCCCTGCCTCTGCCCTTGAAAGCCACTATTGGGTTGAAAACCCTTGTTTTAAGGTACAAAGGGCTTTGCTTGCTGAGGGGGGTACACCTGATCTTTAGGGTTCTCTACATTCGTGCTCCTGTAAGAGAGATTGTTGTTCGCTTGGTAGCCTTGTGAATAACCCTGATTCTTGTTGTAGTTCTGACCAGCAATCCAGTTAGCTTCTTCTTGACTCAGCTCTAGTTCCTCGGAGACATCTTCAGCTTCTCTTATGAAGTGAACTTGCTTCTGATTTGCAAGCACTAGCTTGTCTGTCTTCTCATGGAGGGACTTAAGCACTTTCTTGTGAGACTCTAGATCAGCTCCTCTTGGTGCTCGGTCATAGTCTTCTGAATAATTCCCATCACTCAATGCCAAGTTCTCTATCAGCTCCATACCTTCTTCAACTTCTTGACCAAGGAAATTGCCCTTACTTGCCGTATCAAGCAACATTCTGATCTTGGGTAATGCTCCTCGGTATATTGTGCTTAAGAGAGTCTCTTCACTGAAGTCGTGGTGAGGACACTGAATGGTATAGTCTTTGAACCTCTCCATAGCTTCATTGAATCTCTTGTTCTGCCTTTGAGTGAAGCCACTGATCTCACTTCTCAACCGAGCTGTCCTGGTGCTTGAGAAAAACTTTGAGAGAAAAGCTTTCTTACATTCAGCCCAAGACGTGATGGTGCCTTGTGGAAGTGTCTTCTCCCAATGCCTAGCCTTGTCACCGAGAGAAAATGGGAAGAGCCGTAGTTTGAAGGCATCTTCCGAGATCCCATTGATCTTGATCATCCCACACACCTGTTCAAAGTTATCAAGGTGCTTTAAGGGGTCTTCCATAGCTAGCCCGTGGAATTTGCTATTCTGAACCATTGAGATGAATCCAGGCTTTATCTCAAAATAGTTATTCTGAACTGGAGGAGGAGTGATCCTAAAGCGATTGTGATGCGTATTAGGAGCATCTCCAGCGCCTATGATCTGTGGGGGTCTAGCTGCGTGGATGGGGTTTCCATTGCCCCTTCCTACACCACCGTAAGCTGGTGGAGGTCCTTCAGGATGTTCCTGCTCAGCCATTGTTGCAAAGTTTACTGTACCGGCTTGAACAATCGCCTCAAAGGCTCTAGCTTGCTCTCTTGCTCTTCTTGTTCTTGAATGTCCGAGTTGGTGAATATTGTCCAGGGGTGTATGTAAGTTGTTGTCACCCCTAGAACGCAAATTCATGTACCTGAAAGACACAAGTGTGAAGAGAAAGAGATTAGTAACCAAATTTAAAGTAAAGGCTTAGTCTTTACTAAACCCCAAATCTTAATGCTTCCTAGTAACCCTAAGATGGCAACAGCGCCATTTGATAACAGGTTTTTAACGTGCAAGCAGGGAGGTTATCAAAACTCAAGCAATACACAGTTGTAGTAAAGCAAGAGGTATCAATCCACACCTTGGGAGCAGAAAGAGCAATGAGAATTCAAGGATGAAGCATATCTAAGCAAATATGATAAATGATTGGTAAAACCTAGGAAAACTAAATGCAACGATCTAATGCAACGCAAAAAAATTTTAAAATCCCTGGAAGAGGGTTAACTACCACGAAGAACAAGCAAAAGATGAAAAATGCAAAGCTACTATAAACTAAAAATCGACCAGTGAATCAACCACAGGATCGAGCACTGGATCGAGCAGAATGGATCGATCTAAAAAGCAACTTAAAGCGATATGACTTTTGATGAACAGAATGCAACTAAATGACAAGTGAATGATGAACAGAGGTTTAAAACACTAAAAGAGAGGGTTTAGGGTCGAGGGTCATATTCAAGGGTATCAAAGATTCAAGCTTTGGTTTGAAAACATTTAGATCTACTCTTTTAAGAGGTTTCTCTAAGCCTTGAAAACAAAACTAGAACCATCCATGGCGTGTGTATGGTTCACTTCCTCGATCTCTTCTCCAAACCCATGGCGTTTGGTGGAAAAAGAGATCAAAGAGCAGGAAAGACAGATTTCAAACAATGACCTAACTAATCCCCTTTACAACCATGGCATGTGGGAAAGGAAAGATTTGTTTCTAGGATCTGGTTTTCTAGGACATCTGAATCCTGTCAAGGTAAGACAGTCTTTGGTTCATAGAGACCTTTTCCAAGGCTCTCTAGGCTTTAAGATCCCAATATCCTAGAAGAGAAGGTATGAAGAACAAGAAAACACAAAGCTTTGAACCCCTTCAACCCTTTTGAATCACCTCAACCCCAAAACCCAAAACGACTACTCACTACACATGTTTAAGATCGAATCGAAAGCAATAAACGATAAGCTAAGCATGATTAACGATAGATTAAAGAAAAACTTGCTTGATACTAAAAGATTCAAAGGTTCAAAAACTGAAAAAGCTTAAGCTCTTTAACAATGGCGAATCGCCTAACTTAGAGAGATAAGGGAAAAGACAGAATGAAGATAAGATAAAGGTGATGGCTGCTTTTGCCAAAAATGGCTAAACCGTTAGCTGGTCCCCCCTTCGCTAGCCGTCAAAGATAGCTGGACGGATAAGCTCGTCTGGGATCGACCTTGAGATCGACCAATGTGCTCGATCATCTTCAGGAATTACCTTGCTCTGCTCGATCTTCTGGTCGATCTGGTTGGAGGGATCGAGTATCTTCCTCGATCTACTTCTCGATCTTCGGATGATCGAGTCTTGGTCTCGATCTGGCTCTTGTTCTGCATGGCGTTATTTACGTCTGTACTCCAGATCGATCTCCTCTCTCGATCTCGGTCTTGATCCTTCCTCTTGAATCGACTTGGTGCACTCGATCTTCGGGTTGATCTCATCTAGATCGACCTGCCTTACTCGATCCGCTACTCAATCTCGGGTACTTCGCATGCCGAGCTAAGTTCTCCAAGTGTCCACAAGCTTCACTTTGAACCTCCTCACGTTCACATAGCCTCCGCAACTCCATAGTGCTCGAAACAACCTGATAATGATGCATATATGCAAGAAATATGCAAAATACGAATGCAAGGGGACCTAGAACCTAAAATGCAACAAATGGAACAATCTAGCCTATAATGCAAGATGAATGCATGAAAAAACTACTCTAAATACATGCCAAATATGCAGAATATATGGTAATATCATGAATAGAGACGGAGACTACTCGTCCGAGCTGATCTTCAAATCGGTCAAGATCAACGGCAAAAACTCCAGATGGACATGTGCTCACTTTATTCGCCGTAACTCTTCAACCACTGATGGTAATGACTCGAAACTAAGACCAAACAAAAGCTAACTCAAGTGGCTACAAAGTTGATGAAGGACGCCGAAGCCAAATCGGAATTCAAACACCTCATCCGAGCTGATCTTCAGTCGATATGAATCTTATCGGTCAGGAAGGTGATCGATGCTAGTGACCGAAATTCATCTGTAGTCTTTATGTCGGTCACTCCTGACCGATGCTGGTGATCGATGTGCTTGCATCGGTCACCCCATGACCGATGCTGGTGACCGAAAATCTGGTATCGGTCACCCCTTGACCGATGTTCACCGTGCTCTGACCGATAACTTTTGCAGAGATTATCCTGAATCATCCCCAAAGCTCCTCCAAGCTCCTTTTAGCTCCAAAAGCACCTAAAAACATCCAGAATGCAAGAAAAGTGCAAAATATACCCTAAATGCAACCTAAGTCTAAAAGGAGAAGAAAATGGGACAAAAGATAAGGAAAACATGCAAAAGAGAACCAAAATATGCACTAAATGCAAGCATAAATGATGTAAATACAAGAGATATCAACACCCCCACACTTCCCTTTTGCATGTCCTCAAGCAATTAAGAACAAATGGGAGAGTGAGGTTTGAAAGTGGGAGCTCAAAACTAAAGATGTCAATGGAAAAACTGATTCAATGCCCAAGTTTTAGGTTCTAAGATGCATAGAGATTGTTCTACTTTAAAAACTTTAGCCATACCCATCATAGCAAACAATGAACTCTAGCTTAGCCTACACAAGCATTCAAATCAACCAACTCTTTAACATTAATTAATCAGTAACCAATGGATCAAGTTTGTGCAAATCAAGCGAAAACATTTGGTCAAGGGACATGGTTATGAGATGAAAATGATCTCATTCAAATAAGGGTTGAAAGATTCAGGGGATCACTCAATGAAATGATTCTTTTTTAGGCAAAATTCTAAAGGTAAAAGCACACCTATGCATGCAAGTCAAAGCTCTCTTCTACCTTTTTTACCCAAGATGAACCTAATAACTTCTAAAACCCCAAGTGAAACTCCTAAATCTACCTTTTCCCAAAGCATTTGATCTCTTCCTTCTTCATAAATGGGGAAAACTCCTTCTTCTTTTGTTTGTGTGGTTGACTTCTTTTTGGAACTTGCTCTTCTTTGTTGTATGATTGGTGCCATTTTCATCACCTTTGGTGGATTGCTTGGTCTGATTTCTCCTTTTGGATGACCTTTTTGTAAGCTTTGTTGTTGTTGGCACCTTTCTTCTTTAGCACTTAGAGCTTTCTTCCTAGTTAACTTAACCACCAAATGAACTGTTCCCCCATACTACCAATCCCATACTTCTTCTTCTTCTCAAAGATGTAAACAAATAAAGCTCAAACCAATTACACTACCCTTTCCCAAACTCCTAACCTAATACCACGCTCCAAATGCAAGCTGGTGTCTACAAGAGAGCTTCACCTTGCCAGCCTTATTCCTAACACTTTTTGCCAAGATAAAATCAAAAATGATGCAATGGAAGGCCTCACAACTCTCACAGTAGTGTTTAAGTTCAGAAAGAAGGATTGGTTTAGGGTGTGGTTAACTGTCCCATAATGATGAGGATCAGCTACTTGGATTAACAAGAGTGGTAAGAAGGGAAGAAGATAATCCAAGTATGTATATGGGTAGCCATGTAATCACTCTCAATGCACAAACAAGATAATTCAAAGTCAGGATTATGGTTCTAATAAGATAGAGTTGGAATCAAATCAAATCAAGCTTCAGCATAAGACAAGAGTATCAATGCAAGAATTCAAGATATGGTGCAGCCTTAACTTCAAACTCAATTCAATGCAATCAAACAACAGATAACCAAGGCATTGAAAACAATTCAAACATTAACATCTTGACAAGTGTTTATCATCTACTCCCTATGCAAATGTATGCATACCTATATGAAATGCATATAGACTCAGTAAATGCAACTAAATGATCTTTTTGGTTCCAAAAAGTTTAAAAATTTCATAGATTTTCAGTGCATATAGATGAATGCATGAGACTCAAGTATGTAGAAGAGAAAATAAGAAAACAAAACACAATGTCAAATGCAATGCCCTCTCCCACACTTAAATTATACAGTCCCTTGTGTAATAGAAGCTTGAAGGAGGTGAATAAAACAAACTAAAAATGATTGCAAAAAGGATGCATAAAGAAAGAAGAGGAGTTAGGTACCTTAGAAGAGTTTTTGGCAGACTGGAGGGGTCTATAGGTCTCTCCCAAACTTATAACAACTTGCCTTAAGCCACACTTGCTCCTGTTATTAAAAGAAAAACAGAAAAGAAAACATAAAATGCAATAATATGTACAAGGATAAGAGGGGAATACCTCCCAAAAGTGCTTGTTTAGAGTCACTAAGCTTGACTTGTCATATTCCTTAAGATCATGGAGGATGATGGAGTGGAACTAGAGTTCCTTCTCCTTTCTTCTTGAACAATGTATTGGGTCCACACTAGAGCTTCTCCTTAGGTTTCCTGACTCTCTTTCTTGGCTTCTTTGGTCCACCATAGAGCTTCACCTTGATTCCATCAAACAAGTCAAGAAGACAAGCACCATCAAATGCTTCACCATCATACTCATTGTGGTCAAGAGGGTCTTCATCTTCTTTTAGCACTTCAGCCTTGAATCCCCTCAGCTCTTCCTTGATATCTGGTGGCTTCTTAGCAGCTCCTTTCTCAACATTAGTGATGCTTCCACAAAAGCTTGAAGGTGGAGGCTTTATTGCATAGCTAACTCCATCATCCAACCTTCTTGAGGGTGACTCTCCCTTTGGTGAAGTCAATATCAGCACCTGTTGTGTTCAGAAATGGAGTCCCAAGTAGTAGAGAAGGCTTCTGAGTGTGAGCCATTTCCATCACAACAAAATCAGTTGGTATCTTGCATGCTTCAATCCTCACAAAAAAAGTCTTCAATGAGACCAACAGGTGTTCTTGAAGAAGAGTCCGCAAAAGTGATTGTGGAATCATATGGTTGCAGCTTGGTGACTCCTAGTTCTTTTGCAAGTAAAGAGACATCACATTGATACTTGAACCTGTGTCACACATGGCCTCTTCCACAACCAATTCACCAAGCTCACAAGAGACTAAAAACTTTCCTGGATTACCAAGCTTCTTTATGTTCTGCTCCTTACCCTCAGATGCTCCAGTTTTAACCCTTAGTTTCTCAAGCTCCTCTTGACCATTCAGACCTCCCATTTCCATTTGAGCAGCATAGAGGGTCCCATACTTCTGTACTAGCTGCTCTTTGAATCTTCCTGGAAAAGGGATAGTGGGTTGGTAGATAGGGTGAACAGCAGCTTGAGTTTTCTTCTTAACATCAGGGACTTCAACAAAGTCATCCATTGTAGCATCAACAAGTTCATGTGGCGCCCACCACTCTTCTTCTTCTTTGTTTGCTCCTTCTTCAAAGGATTCTTCTTCTGGAAGAGTTCCTTGAGGGCGTGGTGCTGGTGCAGCTCCTTGTTTGGCCTCCATGTCAGCTTCGACAACCTCAGCTTCAATGGTTTGTCTTCTTCATCAGCCTTGGCATCACTATCTGAACTCAAGTGAAAAGCACTTCCCCCACACTTAGACTCAATGGCACATTGATGATAGAGGGTGTCACCATTTGAGTAATCTCAACAATAGAGTTTTCTTTCTCAACAATATCAGTTAGGGAAGTGAAGGAGATACCATAACAATGTTGTAAGGGCTTCCTGAAGGTGATTGGCTGAGCATTGTTCTCTTGCCTACTCAGCTTCATAGTCAAGGAGTCTATTTGGGAGTGGAAGTTGTTGATGGTGGAGGCAATACTTCTTTGAATTTCAGCAGCCATGCTTCTCTGAATTTTAGCCTTACTTCTTTGAATTTCAGCAGTCATCATCTTCTGAAATCCTCCATTATTAAGTTGTTGGAGTTGGAGGAGCATCTCTTTATAGTCCAAATCATGTGAAGGTGGAGAGGTGTTGATGCCAACTGTTTGAGAAGAGGAACCTTGATGCTGTTGAGTATGAGTGTCTCCATAGGACTGGTGTACACAAACATCATGGTCTTGATGCATCACTGGCGCCTCTTGTTGTTGGACAGCTTTTACTTGATGTTCTTTGGAGTGGTTTGGTGAAAGAGCACTAGGAAGGATTTTAGTGGTTTCATTGAGCAGCAAGTCAACTCTCATCTGCAAGGCTTTCATCTCATGCAATGCTGTCTCTAGCTTTTCTTCAGTGGCTTTAGACTGTTGTTCCTTATCATCTACATAATCCCAATTGTTGAGTGTCATATTCTCCACTAATATCCAACCTTCATCGACATCTTTCCCACGAAAATAACCATTACTTGCTGTATCTAGAAGGATTCTTATCTTTGGGAGAACACCTCTATAGAGTGTGGTTAGTAGCAGTTCCTTGGTGAAGCCATGGTGAGGGCATTGATGAGTGATGCCTCTAAATCTTTCCCAAGTGTCTCCAAAGCTTTCATTATACCACTGCTTGAGGTTTGTGATCTCATTCCTGAAATATGCAGTTCTTGAGAGAGAGAAGAACTTGGTTAAGAAAGCACCTTTACATTGTTCCCAAGTGGTGATGCTGCCTTGTGCTATAGATTTCTCCCATAATATAGCTTTATCACCAAGAGAAAATGGGAATAACTTGAGCTTCAAACCATCATCTGAGACTCCACTAAGCTTTGTCAAAGTACATATCCTCTCAAAGTGATCCAAGTGCTCTAGAGTATCTTGGTTGGGCAATCCAAAGAACTTCTTTTCTTGAATCAAAGCAATCATGCTGCTCTTTATCTCATAGTGGTCAGTCTCCATAGGTGGAAGAATACCTTGCCTTGAAGCATAGCTTGATGGTATATCTGCAGCACCTATAGGTCTCAATGGTCTTTGAACTCTCATTCCCCAATCACCTTGTAGACCAGCTTGACCTTGTTCACCTTGCAGGCCTTGAATCCCTTGAGGACCTTGTAAACCTTGTGGACCTTGCAAACCAAAACCAGCAGCATACTGATGTTCTTCCATGCTTCAACAGCTGAATTCTGATTCTACAAACCCAAAATCTTTGACATTTAACCTCAGTTGTAGTTGTAGACACTTAAGAGCAAGTGTTGTGGTACCTACAAAAGAAATTCTAGACTAAAAGAGAAATCAGTAACCAAAAAAAAAAATAACAAAGCTTGATCTCAAGATCTCTACAAATCCTACTGAAAAAAGCATTCCCCTAATGGCAACGGCGCCAAATTGATCCAAGGGTTTTTATGACTTGATTCAATTACCCAAGCTTGTACTAATCAGTTGTAGTATAGCAAAGGGTTTTATCAATCCAAAAGGGGAGAATAAAACAGTAAGAATGCAATATAGATCTTAATTCAAGCAGATGAATATGGTTTTAGAAGTCCAACAACCTAAATGATCAAGCAAAGAAGCAAAAGAAAGCAAAAGAAAGCAAAAGAAAGCAATTAAAGAGCAGTAATGGCAAAGAGAAACAGAGCATAAACAGAGTAAAAGCTGAACTAAAACAAAGTAAAAGCAAGACATCAAAGATTAAAAGATGGTTCAAGATCAAGGCAATGGTGATAGGGTGATTCATGTTCATGTCTAGGGTGATCAAAACAAGCAATTCTAAACACTCAACCTTAGGTAAAGAACACTAATAAAGACTAATCCAATCTCTTGGCATTAATCCCTTTTCTAATCACATATTCAAGATAAATCTCTTTACTCAAACACATAATCATCAAGCATTAAAATCAAGTTCCATAAAACCAATTAGCATGCTAGACATCTAATCTCTTAGGCTAGGTTTACTAATCTCTTATATGATATATCAAACATCAACTCACATTCTCATGCATAATCAATGTCTAAAGGCAATTTCTCATCAATATGCTACTAGGCAATAAGCACATTCAAGCAAGAAATGATAGATGCAAAGACTCATGATTATCTAAACACCATTTTCAAGCATTGAACTTCATTCAGGAATTTCATCAAACACTTGGTGTGCATGTGAAAACCTAAAATCAACTTCTCCAACAAAGAGGTACTAGGAATTAAGCACAATCATATAAGAAAGGGAATGAGAAGATCTAAGCCCTAATCAACCTAAACAATCACTAAAATCACCCCATCTGCCCTAATCTCAAACATAAAGCAAACTACTCATTAACCATGGTGAAAACCATCAAATCTATGAAGAAAAGATTATTAATCATGATTAGGAAGAAAAAAGATTAAGGGAAATGCAAACTTTTATTGAAATAAACAAAGAATCAAGTTACAAAATCAAAAACCTAAAACAAAGAGGAAGAGACTGATAGATAAAGAGATGTGTCCCCAGAAATTAGGGATTTCAAGTATTTATAGGAGTCTAAGCGAAAATGGAAAAATTGTAAATAAATGGTCTTCAGTCTGGGTTTACATCGGTCAGCAACAACAGTCAGGGTTGATCGATGTAAATCCCATCGGTCTGGACAGTGATCGATGCAGGTTGAGCGGTTTCACGAAAATTGCGATATCTGTTGAACGGCATATCAGAATGAACTGAAACAAAATCCTCCTGAAATCAAACTCACGTGGCTACAACTTTCATGAAGAATGCAGATGCTGAATAGAGACGGAGACTACTCGTCCGAGCTGATCTTCAAGTCGGTCAAGATCAAGAGCAAAAACTCCAGATGGACATGTACTCACTTTATTCGCAGTAACTCTTCAACCACTGATGGGAATGACTCGAAACTAAAACCAAACAAAATCTAACTCAAGTGGCTACAAAGTTGATAAAGGACGCCGAAGCCAAATCGGAATGCAAACACCTCATCTGAGCTGATATTCAGTCGATATGAATCTTATCAGTCTGGAAGGTGATCGATGCTGGTGACCGAAATTCCTCCGTTGTGTTTATGTCGGTCACTCCTGACCGATGCTGGTGATCGATGTGCTTGTATCGGTCACCCCATGACTGATGCTGGTGACCGAAAATCTGGTATCGGTCACCCCTTGACCGATGTTCACCGTGCTCTAACCGAAAACCTTTGTAGAGATTGTCTGCTTTGATCCTTCTTGCTCCCTTTTATCCAGCTAGCATCCTGAATCATCTCCAAAGGTCCTCCAAGCTCCTTTTAGCTCCAAAAGTACCTAAAACATCCAAAATGCAAGAAAAATGCAAACTATACCCTAAATGCAACCTAAGTCTAAAAGGAGAAGAAAATGGGACAAAGGATAAGGAAAACATGCAAAATAGAACCAAAACATGCACTAAATTTAAAGACCTCTTTGCATCTTAGAACTTATAACTTAGGCGTTGAATCGGTTTCTCCATTGACATCTTTCGTTTTGAGCTTCCGCTTTCAAACCTTTCTTCCTATCTTGAATTTTGTTTGCTTGAGGGCAAGCAAAAGGCAAGTTTGGGGGAGTTCATATTACCATATATTCTGCATATTTTGCATGCATTTAGGATAGTTTTTCATGCATTCATCTTTCATTATAGGCTAGTTTGTTCTATTTGTTGCATTTTAGGTCCTAGGTCCCTTTGCATTCCCATTTTGCATATTTCTTGCACTTTTACATCAGTATCAGGTTGTTTGGAGCACTCTGGAGTTGTGGAGGTTACGTGGACGTGAGGAGGATCAAAATGGAGCTTATGGACACTTCCAGAACTCAGCCATGCATGCGAAGGACCCGAGATCGAGTAGCGGATCGAGCAAGGCAGGTCGATCTAAATGAGATTGACCAGAAGATCGAGTGACCCAAGTCGATTCAAGAGGAAAGATCGAGACCAAGATCGAGAGAGGTGATCGATCGGGAGTACGGACGTGAATGACGCCATGCAGAACGAGAGCTAGATCGAGACCATGACCCGATCACCCGAGGATCGACTACAAGTTCGAAATGAGAGCTCGATCCCTCCCACCAGATCGACTTGAAGATCGAGCAGAACAAGGCGATCCATGAAGAAGATCGAGTGAGCTGATCGATCTCAAGGTCGATCTCTATGGCCTTAACCGTTTTTGGCATCTAGTGAGGGGACCATTTGGAGGTGTTTGGCCATTTTAGGAAGGAGGCGGCTACCACTTTTTGATACAGGCTTTGCTTTTAGCTTTTTCCTGTTCTTATCTTAGGCGATTCGCCATTGTTGAACCGGAAGCTTTTCTTTTGATTTTGAACTTGAATCTTTTCAATATTATGCAGTTTATCTTTAATCGCTCTTTAATCATGCTTAGTTCATCTTTTATTGCATTTCAATCGGTCTTAAACATGAGTAGCGAGTAGTTATTTTTGGGTTAAAGGTCGAGGCAATTCAAGGGTTTAAGGGGTTTAAGTTTTGTGTTTTTCTTGTTCTTCATTCCTTCTCTTCTAGGATCTTGGGGTCTTAAGGCTTAGAGAGTCTTGGAAAAAATCTCTATGATTCCAAGGCTGTCTTACCCTGATCGGATTCAGATGTCCTAGAAAACCAGATCCTAGAGACTAATCTTTCCTCTCCCAAACGCCATGGTTGTAGAGGAGGTTAGTTGAGCCATATATTTAAATCTGTTTTTCTTGCTCTTTGATCTCTTTTTCCACCAAACGCCATTGGTTTGGAGAAGAGATTGAGGAAGTGAATCATACCACATGCCATTGATGGTTCTTGTTTTGTTTTCAAGGCTTAGGGAAAGCTCATCAATAAGTAGATCTATGTGTCTTCAAACCAAAGCTTGACCCTTGAACACTCTTGAATATGACCCTCGATCCTGAACCCTCTTTTAGCATTTTTAAACCTCAAGTAATTATCTCTTAGTTTCAAAGCTTGCATTTTGTTCATTAGAAGTCGTTTCGCTCTAAGTTGTTAGATCGATCTGTTTTACCCGATTCAGTGCTCGATTTTTAGTTCTTAGTAGATTTACATTTTTAATCTTCTGCTTTTTCCTAGTGGTAGTTAACCCTCTTCCAGGGATTTTAAAATAGTTTTGCATCTCATTTGGTCATTGCATTTAGTTTTCATCGACTTTACCAATCATTTTTCCGATCTGCTTAGATTTGCTTGACATTTGCATTCTTAGTGTTCTTCCTGCTTCCTAGGTTGGATTGATACCTCTTGCATACTATACTACAACTATAGGTTGCTTGAGCTTTGATATTCCTGGATTGTTGCAAAAAAACCCTAGTATCACCGAGACGGTGTCATTCAAGTTTGGGGGAGTGTGTGTGTTATTTGACATGTTTTCTTTGATCTTATTTTCTGTTATCATCCCTTGAGTCATCATGCATCATGTAAGGCATAGAAAAGAACAAAAAAATGATAAAATTTAAAAAAAAAATTCAAAAAAATTCATGTAGTTTGCATTTGCATTGTTAAATATTGTAGGATTGAGTCTAGAATTTTTAAAAATCATTTAGGTTGTTTACATTTGCATAAGGGGCAAAAAGTTTCTTAAAAAAGTGTTTTAAGGTCATGAATTGTTTCAAGGCCCTAGTTAGTAGTTCTTTGATGCATTGTACACACTTTGAAAGTAAGCTCTAACCATATTTGGATCATTTGTTTTGATTTTCGTGGCTTAAGTTGAACATTCATGAATTGAATCCTTTCCTAATAAGTGAGAACTTTAATTTGAATTTCTTTAATTATCATACTTATACATTTGAAAAAGGATACATGGATCACTTATACATATTTAGGCTTTCTTCTTCCTTTCACCACTCTCTTGTAAGCCTAAATAGACTTCCCCACCTTTACCTTACCCTCCTTTCAAGCCAATGTTCTTGTGTGATGAATCTTTGTGAGGCCTCTTTTTGGTTGGACTTAGCATAAAGTGTTAGGTTTAGGCGACATGTTAGGCTTTCATATTGATGCTAGCTTTGCATTTTGAAGCTAGTTTTAGGCTTAGGATAGGGCGGGTATTCATGGGAGTTGTTATGTTTTTGTTTCGGTTTAAAGAGTTTGAAGTTTGGAAGTTGAATAAAAGGGTTTAATGGTTTTAAGTGGAAGGCTTTGTGTTTAAAATGAAAGCTCTAGTTTTAAAAGTAGGTAGCTCTCAAAGGAAAAGAAAAAGAAAAGAAAAGAGCCAAAAGGCCAAATGTTTAAAAAGAAAAGAAAAAAAATAAGAGAAGAGAGCTACCAAAAGTATTTAAAAGAGCTAAGTGTATTTATAGCCTTACTACTAGCCAAAAAGGTTTTAAAGTGATGTGTTTATTTGGGGTTTTTCTAGGCGAATTGCCTTGTTGATAAGGGTAGTCTTTAGGTGGTTGAGTGAGCTTAAAAAGAAAAGAAAAATGAAAAGGGTTTAGGATCATTGTTAGTGTATATGGGTAGATGAGAGTCTAGTCATATATGCATCAATTGTCTTTACCTTTAGCATTATGCATAAGTTCAACCATTTTTTGAGATAACCCATTGTTTGAATCACCCTTATAAATTAGATCATTTTTATCTCATAACCTTTGTCCCTTAGCTAAATGTATTCGGTTTTAAGGTGCATAAGTGTGATTCACGATTTGATCATTAATTGAATGTTAAAGGATTGGGTTCTTGGATTGTTTGGAATAGGAGAGTCATGATTTGAGATTCAATATGTGATGAATATGGCTAAGTTTTTTGGAGTATGAGTGTGTACATTGCATCTTAGGATTAAGAACTAGGACCATTGAATTGATTCATTTGAAAAACAATTTTGCAAGGAATTTGAGCCCCCGTTTTTATAACCTCTCTTCCTCTCTTGAATTTTGCTTGCTTGAGGGCAAGCAAAAGGCAAGTTTTGGAGAGTTGATATTACCATATATTTTGCATATTTAACATGCATTTAGAGCTAGTTTTCATGCATTCATCTCTCATTATAGGCTAGTTTCTATAATTTGTTGCATTTTAGGTCCTAGATCACTTTGCATTCGCATTTTACATATTTCTTGGGACACTCTGGAGTTGTGGAGGTTGCGTGGACGTGCATAGAATCAAGAGGAGGCTTGTGGACACTTGGAAAACTCAGCCATGCACGTAAAGGACCCGAGATCGAGCAGCGGATCGAGCAAGGCAGGTCGATCTAGACAAGATCGACCAGAAGATCGAGTGACTCAAGTCGTTTCAAGGAGAAGGATCGAGACCAAGATCGAGAGAGGCGATCAATCGCGAGTACGGACGTAGATGACGCCATGCAGAACGAGAGCCAGATCGAGATCACGACTCGATCACCCAAGGATCGAGTAGGAGATCGAAGGAAGTGCTCGATCCATCCAACCACATTGACTTGAAGATCGAGCAGAAGAAGGCGATCCATGGAAAAGATCGAGTGAACTGATCGATCTCGAGATCCATCTCTGGGACCTTATCCGGCCAGCTCATTTTTGGAGCATAGTGCGGGGACCATTAGGGATGTTCGGCTATTTTGGGAAGGAGGCGGCTATCACTTTCCATCATACACTTTGCTTTTATCTTTTCTGTTCTTTCTCTTAGGCGATTCCGCCATTGCAATACTTTTAAGCTTTTCTTGTTTTAAAACTTTGAATTTTGTTTATCATTAAGTCTTTTTCCATAATCGCTTGCTTAGTCATGCTTAGTTTACCTTTCTTTGCATTTGAATCAATTTCAATCATGAGTAGTGAGTAGTTTTCTTTGGGTAAAAGGTTGGAGCGATTCAAGGGTTTAAGGGGTTTAAGCTTTTGGATTTCTTTTTGTTCTTAACTTATTCCTTTCTAGGATTTGGGGTCTTAAGGCTTAGAGAATCTTGGAAAAGATCTCTATAATTCCAGGGTTTCTCTTACCTTGACCGGATTCAGAGATTCTTGAAAACCAAATCCTAGAGACTAATATATCCTCTCCCAAACGCCATGGATGTAGAGGGAGTTAGTTAAGCCAATATTTGAGATCGTTGTTTAATGTTCTTTGACCCATCTTTCCACTACACGCCATAGGTTATGAGGAAGGGTCAGAGAAAGGGGTCTTGCCACACGCCATGGATGACCCTAGTTTAAGTTTCTCAAGGCTTAGGGAAAGCTCTTCAAACGAGTAGATCTAGGTGTTTTCAAACCAAAACTTAAACCTTTGAATCTCTTGAACTTGACCCTCGACCTTGAACCCTCTTTTTAGCATTTTTAAACCTCTGTTATCATTCTCTAGTCATAAAGCTTGCTTCTTTGATCATTTGAAATCATTCATCTAAGTTGTTAGAAGTGTCCTGTTTTACCCGTTTTAGTTCTCGATTTTTAGTAATTAGTAGATTTTCTCTTTTAATCCTCTGTTTTCTCCTAGTAGTTTTTAACCCTCTTCCAGGGATTTTAAAATAGTTTTCGTAGTAGTTCGGTCGTTGCATTTAGTTTTTGTCGATTTTACCATCTATTTACCCGTTTCTGCTTAGATTTGCTTAGTACTTGCATTCCTAGTGTTCTTTCTTCACCCAGGCTGGATTGATACTCTCTTGCATACTGTACTACAACTATAGGTTGCTTGAGCTTTGATATTCTTGCTTGAACAAAATCCTGTCTTATCACTTTGTTAGCTGTCCGGACTGATTCGGGCTGTGCAATATGGTGCGTAGTGGCTGCGAGGTCATAACAACGATAGAATGAGATTGAAAGTACATTCTAAGCTTGCGGGCTGCCATGAACAGAGCTAGCGCCAGTTTTTCTATGGCTGGGTATTTTGTTTCCGCATCTATCAGGGTCTTGCTGATATAATAGATGGGCTTTTGCTCGTTTTGCTCTTCTTTCACCAGTACTCCGCTTACTGCGGCGGCCGATACTGCGAGGTAGAGGTATAGCGGTTCCCCTTCTATGGCCAGTATCAGGGGTTCGATTAAGTATGACTTGAGCTGCTGTAATGCCTCCTCACATTTGTCATCCCACTGGAACTTTTTGTTGGCTTGCAGTAGCTGATAGAACGGGAGGCATTTATCAGTCGACCTGGAGATGAAATGGTTGAGCGCTGCGATTCGGCCGGTTAGTCTTTGGACTTCTCGAGTGGTCCTGGGTGATGGCATCTCAAGAAAAGGTTGTGATTTGCTTGGGGTTTGCCTCGATTCCCCGTTCGGTTACGAGGTAGCCCATGAATTCTCCCGAAGCTACCCCGAATGAGCATTTAGCGGGATTGAGTTTCATCCCGTATTGGTTGAGGATTTTGAAGCATTCTTGGAGCTGGGCTACGTGGTTCTCTTCTCTGGAAGATTTGACGAGCATGTCATCGATATACACCTCCATGGACTTGCCCAGCTGATCTGCGAACATTCTGCTTACTAGTCTTTGATAGGTGGCTCCGGCATTTTTTAATCCGAATGGCATGACTTTGTAACAGTATGTACCGCGGTCCATTATGAGAGACATTTTTTCCTGATCCTCCGGGTTCATAAGGATTTGGTTATAACCTGAGAAGGCGTCCATGAAGGACAGCAGCTCGTAGCCCGAGGTAGCTTCTACGAGCCGATCGATGTGCGAGAGTGGGAAACTGTCTTTTGGGCACGCTTGTTGAGGTCGGTGAAGTATATACAGACTCTCTACTTCCTGTTTTTCTTTTTGACTACAACCGGGTTGGCGATCCAATCGGGGTATTTGACTTCTTGATCGATCCGACTTTTGAGAACCGGTCGACTTCGTCGTTTACTGCCTTTGCTCTTTTGGGCCCCAGCCTGCGCCGTTTCTGCTTCACCGGTTTGAATGTGGGATCAACATTTAGCTCATGAGAGGTTACCTTTATGTGTATCCCCGGCATGTCCTCCGTCGACCATGCGAACGTGTGAACATTTTCTTTTAGGAAGATGACGAGTTCGCTTCTGATCGAGCTTGCGAGCTCGGTCCCTATGTTGACGCATCTCTCTCGGTGAGAGTCGTCGATGCATATCGGCGTTATGAGATTTCTAGGGGGTCCACGCGTGGTGGGGTCCTTGCTTTTTTTTGCTTGCTGTTCGGCGAGCTCTTGCTCCTTCTGTAATTGTTATATCGAGGAGTTCGCAGTTTGCTTGTAGCAATTAAGGTAGCACATCCAGGCGTTCTTCTGACTTTCGAAAAACGTCTGGGTCCCTCTTGGGGATGGGAATTTCATGCACTGGTGGTAAGTGGAAGGTACCGCTTTCATGGCGAAAATCCAGAGTCGTCCTAGGATGGTGTTGTATGGCGCTTGGCGGTCTAGCACAGATTCGGCTTTCACCTGGAGTCGGATTGTGCCGAGGGAAACGGTTGTATCTCCGGCGAATCCGGTAAGGAGTGTGACTGTGTTGTTCAGGGCTGAATCTGGGAAGCTCATTTTTGTTCACCCTCCTCTGTTCTGTCTCGTTTGTTGTTGACGGCCTTGTTTTTAGGCGTCTTTTTGGGTTTTGGAGCGATGTTGGGAGGGTTTACCTCTTCTGCGGGCTCTTGCTCGAGGTTTTCCTCATTACTTTGTGGGTTCTTCGCTGCGACTAATAAGCGGCTGCCGTGCGACATTCTTCGGTGGAATGCCCCTTGCGCATGTGGTATTTACAAAATTTATTGGCATCGTATTCGGATCGTGTGTCTGGGTTTGGACTGTCGATGGCGAACGACTGTTGGTTTCTGCCTGCAGGTTCCCTTTTGGGGTTTCTTTTTTGCGAGCTGAGGCTTTGAGCCAATAGGCCGGCTTCATGCTGCCTCTGTTCGAGGGCCCTTGTTTCTTCTGCTTTTGCGAAAAGCATGGCTAGATACAATGCGTCGTTTAACGAGGTGATGCATCTGATTGAGAGTTCTAATTTGATGCTGGATGCGTATCAAAGTCTGTCTTTCAGGGCTTCTAGTGTTACCACTTCGTTGAGGTCTGAGATTTTGGATTTTAACTCTTTGAACTAAGTTATGTAGCTCCGGAGCAGTTTGTTTTTGGCCTGCTTTAGCCTATATAGGTCGGCCTCGGTGGTCTTGGTTTCAATGAACACTGAATACTGTTTGAGGAAGATGGCGACAAACTGGGTAAAGTTACCGATGGAGCCGCTTTCCAAACTCTCAAACCACTCCTGCGCCGGGCCTATGAGGGTTTCAGCGAACAGTCTGCAATAGCCAGAATCTTTTTTGTTGTCATCAAACCAGGTGGGATGATCGTCCCGTCTTATAGGCGTTTCCCGTGAACAGGTTCTACTTGCTTCAGGGTCTGTCGCGCCAGAGCGGGGGTCTGAAGCGAGGATGGGCGTTCCGGGCCAATTGGGGAATTGTGACCCGTGACGAGGTGGAGGCAGAGGGGGCGTTTCCATGTTTCCGCGAGCCGCTGTCCTGTTGGAGCTCGGGTCGTTCGGGTTGTTAACCCTTGGTTGTGAGGTGGGAGGTGCGATCTGCTGCCTCCCGCTTTCCAGGGTTGCAAATGCTTGGGAGAAGTCCAGATGCACTCGAGGTGGTGGGCTCCTCTCAAGATTTGTTGCGTGTCCACGGCGGGGGTCCGCGAAATTATCTCGAGCTACGGATCTCGCGACTTCGGCCCGATACTCATTAAGGGCATGAGCATGTTGGTTCAATCGGGCTTTAAAATTTTGAATCATCTGGAAGAGCATCCTCCGGATCTCAGAAGCGTTATTCGGGTTAATGCTGGATTTTTCCGGGTTGGGAGATCGAGCTTGTTCTGAGACCGCGGGTTGCCTTTCCTCCGTTTTGACTCAGACGAACGGGTTTACCCTCCCGGCGGGGGTCGGTCCTTGCCCCGAGGGCGCGGTTCTTGAACCGCTGGCTACGGTCTGATTTGCTGGGACGATTGTCGTGTGTTCGGCGCGCCTGTTGGGGTTGTTTTCACCGGCGCTTGAACCTCGCATACTGGAGTTAAAAGTGCGCGGATTATGATGCCCGATCGGATCGTCTGGTCTGAGTGTTCGCTCTTCGCGATGACCCGTTCCTCCTGATCTGTCTCATCAGTCGGGATATGTTCGTGACTGAGGCGTGTTATTCCGGATCTGGTGACGGCGGCTGGAATCATCGGGCTGGCGATCACTGGTTCATTCCAGACAGTTCCGCTGTTCGAACGGATGTTCGTGTCGTTCAACAGTAAGCCTTCTCTACCTCTTCCATGGAGGAAAAACCTAGTGGAGCCATCAAAACTGCAGATTGTCTCAAGCACAGGTGACCATACTGTTTTGCAGCTCACAAGTCTTTTCTGGTTTCCAGTATAAATTATAATCTCTTTATTGAATGAAAAAAATCAGAACGTACTGGTTTAGTGATAGATGAAAAACATTAAGATTCCCACTCAGTATATGCTTAAACATTAAGAGCATAGTCTAAAAGGTTGTATTGCTAAAGGAACTAAACTACATTTGCAAAGAATTAGATTTGTGGGTAATTTTTTTGTTTTATTCGGAATTATTATATCATCCTTAACCTAATATAAAAATTACAAACTTAACGTTTATCAAGTGTAAATATGTTGAAAAATGCAAAATTTGGGAGTTCTTTTAACAGTATAATGTACAGTATTTGCTTCAACATGATGATAATATTAATCATTTTTCTGACTTTCTTATGCCAAAATAAATAATTTTTTATACAAATACAAAACAAATTCCACAATGACTTTTTTTTTTGGAAATACAAATTTTCATAGATTACTTGTTTAGTAAAACACACACGTTACAAGCATAGTGAAAGCAAATGTAAAAAATAAACTATGATCTAACCTGCTCGTTGACGCGCAGGTAATTTTTTAAATTTAATTTTAGAAAATATTAATTTAGTAAATACAATTTTAAAATGTGATTTTATGGTTCTACAACATTTTATTCAAAATAATTAATTTACAAATAATACTAAAATGTTATAAAATATGTATATGAAAAAATATATTCATTCTTACATAAACACATGCTTGATACAATTCTATATAATAAGCAACACTTTTACATATTAAGCATGTATTTACGTTTGCGCTGAGTATATATTTATAAGATTAAAATTTATGTTTTAAATATTATTTTGAATTTTAAATATTAGAGTTTAAAATTTGAATGGTTAATTGTATATTTTTTGTTAATCGTACTCAAGTTTTTTTGTCAAAAAAAAATTATAAAAGTGTGTTTAATTATTAATAGGAAGATAATATATTAATATTTTTTCTTTGTCTTTATCTTATTCATTATTATTCTTTTTTTGTTGTTCTTCTTATTTTTCTAAGTTTTTATTATTGTTCTTCTTCTTTTTCTCTTCTTCATCTTCTTCTTATTTTTCTCCATTTTTCTTTTAAGCTTTGCTTCTACATTATTCTTCTCCTTTCTTCCTCTTTTCTTATTTTTATTGATTTTCTTCTCTATTTTTTTTCTTTTTCCCCATTTATCTTCTCTCTAACAGGAAAAAATCGATCAGGGTATATAATTTTAATTTTTTGGATATATAAACAGTAGTTGAGGAAGTCCAATCGTAGAAAAATGAAACATAATAGATATTGACATACAGCCCGACCTAACATATTTTAGGTTTCTTTGGCAAAATAAAATTTCGACCCTAAAAATATTATTTTATAATTTTTTAGCATTTTTTATATAATTTTTTTGATAAATTTCGAATTAAAAACAAAAAAATAAGATAGTTCTAAATTTTTAAACAAAAATAGGCCTTTTAATAAGAATAAAAACAAAATATTGGGTCTTTAATGAGAAGAATAACAAAAAATCAGGCTTTTAATGATTTAATGAACAGAATAGATTCAATAAACTTTTATATATCTAATGAAAGTCCAGTGGCACATTAAGTAAATAACACAGTAACTAAAAGTTATTCTTCTAAATGGGATTCTATTTTAATATAATAGACTAGATTTTGGACCTGTGCGTCCGTGCAGGTATATAATTTTTAAAAAGTAAATTATATAATCTGCAAAATATGATATGAAAAATGAGATTTAAAATATATTTCTTTAATAATTATATGAGTTATAGATTTATTATATGTGTTATGAGAATCGAAGATAGTTTTATAAAGACACGAGTTTATATTAAAGATATGATATATTACTGATTTTATATAAAACTTATGTTCTTATGTTGTAGTATATTTTTTATGTTCTTATGTTGTAGTATATTTTTTACAGGTTTGAATATTTAGTTGTAATTTTTTTAACCACACTATTGTTTTTATTTAAAAATATTTATCTCTTATGATAAAAACGTATTTAGTTTTTTAGTAAGAATATAATTTATCTATTAACTTATGTTTTTCTCAATAAATCTTTGACTTAGTAAATGCATAAGTTATTCTCTTTCTTTTCATCATCCTTCTCCTTGTTTTTACTTCTTCTTCTTCTTCGTATAATTTCTTCTTCTCATTCTTATCGTCCATTGTTGTTCTTCTTCTTCTCTTTTTTCAACTTCTTCTCTTTATTCTTCTTAATCACTTCTTCTTCTCCTTCATCCTTGTGCGAGGTGGAATTCACATAATAGAGTTTAGTTCAGAAAAATAAAAGAGGGACTTGAAGATTCATAGATAAACACAAGAACACAGATCCAAAGATGGTGTTTTTGTTATTGCTATTTTGTTAAATTTTTGATCAAGTGTTTTTCTAGGTTTTCCAGTTACAATAGATCATGTCTCCTATTTATACATATCTCTCTACAACCTAAATGGGAATCTCGATGAATATAGTCATAGATTTCCTTTTATTTCTTTTTTTACAAATCCCCTTCTGCAAGGCTAAGTCCTTCTAGGGCAAATCCTGCTTTTAGATGTCTTTTTGGGCTTATGACTCAGCTCATATGTTTATTGCTTTACATTAGGCCTCGTTCATCATCACTTAGGCCCATCAGAGAAATGGATCGGTTCCCACTTGGTTAATTTTGTTGGTTCGGTTTAACCGGCTGATTCGTCTCGTCTCTCCGGTTTGGCACATCTCTCTGGTTTGACAACTAAATGGTTTGGCACATTCTTACCGACCTCAACTCATCGGTTTGGTCTATCTTGTTGGTCTGGTCCACCTATCTGGTTCGGCGAACATGAATGGTTTGATCCGTCTTTATCGACCCGACTCATTGTTTATGCTCGGCAGTTCGCCGGTTCGGCTCGGTGGTTTGCTAATTCGACTTGTCAGTCTGGCTTATCACCTTTCTGGTTTGGCTAGGCTCATTTCCAAACTTAACATTTTCTTTATTGATCTCGTCATGGTGGAAATCGTCCCCAACAATTTTTTTCTTCTCCTTATGTTTTTCCTGCTTCTTCTTCTCCTCTCCCTTTTGTTTATTTTTATTCTTCTCCTTCTCCTTTTTTTATCCTTCGTTTTTCTTATTCTCCTTTCTTCTTCTCCGTATTTCTCCTTCTTCCTTTTTTTAGATTATCATGAGGTTCTGGACCGAAGTCTGCAATATCTGCAGTCCCGAAACCACATCATGTAATATTAGTTTCACCTCAAACATCATTCTATCAGGTGATCTCTAAGCTTCGCCTAGATCTTTTACCAGTTGAGCTAACGACTCTTGGTTACTCCTTAGTCTTCTCCTCCATCCTTTCTTCTTTTTCATCCCTTCTTCTTATTCTTCTCCTTCTCCTTTGTTATTCTTCCTCTCCCTTCTTCTTCTTCTTCTTCTTCTCTTCCTCCTTCATGTCTTCTTCTTCTTCATTTATTCTCCTTCTTCTCTGTTCTCATTTTCTGTTTTTTTCATCTTCTCTATTGTTCTTCTTCTTCATCACTTCTCCTTCTTCTCTTTCATTTTTCTTCTTTTTCACCCCTTCTTATTATTCCTTCTTTTCCTTCTTCTTCTTCATCACTTCTTCATCACCTCTTCTCCTTCTTCTCATGTTCTTCTCTTTTTTTTTTCTCCTTCTTCTTCTCTATTGTTATTTTTTTTCATCCACTGTTCTTCTCATTCATCTCTTCTCCTTATTCTCCTCATTCTTCTACTCTTTCTTATTTGTTCTTCTTCTTCTCTTTCTTTCTCAAACAAAAAAATTGATAAATGAAAAGGTAAAAAGATTAAACATAACAACTATATACATAGTAAACAAACTGAAAAAATATATTTAACATATAATAAATTAATTTCGATTAAAATGTGTTAATGTTTGCAAAGATATTTCTTTTAGAAAATATAAATAGAGAACAATTTTAGCCAAAACAAATTAGAAAAAAAGAGATAATGTGAGTTACTGTTTTCATTTCCCTCATAATTTGTTGAAATAATATTATAATAAATAGTTTTTATTTTGTTAATTGTGAATTATGAAAATCTTTTTGTTAATTTACAGATTTTTTATTATTAATATGTTATTACATCTACAATAAAAAAATATTAATATTGTTTGGAATGTTTTTGAGAATATTCTAAAACCATGTTTTTAGAATATGCTTTAAATTTATGCAGTTACTGTTTTTTTAATTAAAAATATTTAGATTTTTATTTGGGAAGCTTATTCCATAATTTTTGTGATCTGAGTATTAATAAAATATCACAATATTTAGTGCAATCATTTATTTTTAATTAATCATAGTGCTTATAATTTTGATCATGATGTTTTTAAATTTGAATTTGTTTAATCAAAAATTAAATTGATATTACATTGCACTAAACATATAACAAATAATATATAATTATTCATAAAATGATGTCTTAGTTTATTTTCCTAACATATGTGTGGTTATATTATTTCTTAATAACAAGAATATAGTTGTTAGTTTATATTGTGTATATGTATATAATTTAATTATATATATTTATAGTAATTATACTTTTTTTTTTTTTTTTTTTTTTTTTGTCAACAGCCTCAATATCTCCTAGAAAGCTGTTAGCCATTCCGAGGGTTTTGAGTGTACATAATAGAGATGATAAAGGTGATCTCGAGCACTTCGTGCTAGCTTGTCCGTCTTCGTGTTCCGCGCGCGTGGGATCATTGATATTAAGAAGAACTCGAATTCCCTTCTAGTTACTTCAAATTCCTCTAGATGTAGAGAGAATGCTGGCCAGGCCTCTGGATTAGACACCATCTTCAATTAATCTGAGCTTTCAGTGAGAAAGGACACTACTTGTCTTCCCACATCAAGCATATAGTGGATTGCCCATATTAGTACCTCGAGTTATGTGTGCAGAGGTGTTAAACTCTTTCCTAGTTTACGGATACCTATTAAAGTACTCTTAGTAGCTGTATCTATACTATACCAGCCTAAACCTGTATTTAAAATATCCTCTTTCCATGAACCATCGGTATAGAAGATGGTCACATTCCTAGTCTAGGCCCCATTTTGTAAATCTAGCGGAGCTGGTATCATTATATCTTCCGTATGCGCCTCCTCCCAGGCATTTGCCTCTGCCATTGCCACCTTGACCATATCTCGGGGGTCCCGATCAATGTTTTTGAAAATTTTGTCATTTCGTATTTTCCAAACATACCAGAGTATCCAAGGATAGACTTTCATATCCTCGTGATGTGGGAGATTCCAGAATAGGTATGCCATATTCGTGTATAGAGCTCTTATTGGGAAGCGGCCAATGGGCGTGGGTATCGGTGAAAGTGTCTATACCTGAACTGCCGGGGGGCATTCAAATAAGGTGTGGTTTATGGTTTTCCTATCCACACCACATCTGCTACACTGCGAATCACAATTGATTCCCCTAGCTTGCATGCGTGCAGTTACCGCCAGACAACCAGAAAGTCTTGCCACATAAAATGTTTTAATTTTGGTAGACATTTGATAGTCCAAACTTTTGCCTGTAAATGACTAATACCTGGACCAAAAAACTTTGAGAATTCTTTGTCTGGGTAAAGTTGCTCTGTTTATAGTAATTATAATTGTTATTTTCTTATTAACATATTTGTTTGGCCTATTATATTGTCAGAATAATATATATGAAAAATATATTTTGTTATATTTATTTTGCAAAATATTTTATATTGTATAAATATTTATGATTTAATCATATATGTATATAGTAATTATAATTATCATTTTGATTTATATAAATTTAGGTGCAATTAATTCTAAGATTAATTAGAATTTTGGAAATAATTATTTCTTTCTATATTTAAAATTATTTAATGTGTTTGGTAATTGGAGTTAAACTAACCTAAATAATATTTGAAAACTAATGTGTTTGGTAATAGATATATTTAAATAAAAAAATTAATTGATTGTATTAACAAATGACTAAACTACCATTAATGAATTTCTAGAGAAAATAAAAAAAAAACTAATGGTATTTCATATAATATAACTCATGAAATGTGTTTAAACATTGAATGACTTCTCAAATAATAGTATGGATGATCTCACAACACATTCAACAATTAGAGTATATATATCTCAAAAAATATACAAGACATGAGAAATTCAAATCTGCTGCATAGTTTTCCATTTCCAACATTGAGGTGATATTCTTTACTCGGAGGAAGAGGAAGAGGAAGAGCTCGATGACTTGGTAAACACGTTTCCGTAAGATCTTTCCATATAAGTAAAGTTCTTAGTTGGTGGTAGAGGAGGCACGCACAAACCTAAGCCTTTCTTCAAAATCTCTTCAAGGTTTAGTCTTTGCAATCTAAACACGTCTCTAGTTTCCTGCCAAACGAATGCAAGAAGATCATCAGAGATCACGTAAAGCGAACCAGGTTTAGAACCCGGATAACGGAACCCATATCCATCCGCAATACCCTCTCCCGTGTAAGAGTGCTGAAAGCATCCTCCATTTGTATCAAATGGAAAAGGCTCAAGGGATGGCTTGTCGATATTTACAACAAACATTGTGGATCCATTGGGATGTTCCACATAGTGAGTGCCTTCGAGTATTTTCGTCGCAATAAGATGTCTCTCATCACTAGTCCCATGATCAATATGCTCATCCGGTCCTCCATAAGAGAGCATGAGTAAGTAAAGAGCATTCCTAGGTTTATCTTCAATAGAGTTCCCAAGTTGCCAGCCAAATGTTCCTCCCCACAAACCTGTGTACTTTTGGTTCTTCATGTGACTCTTTATTGGTAGTTTATAAAGAGCATAGATCTCTGGGGGCATGATTGGCCAACCTTTGTAAGAGGACATATTAGTGTAGGAAGCTTTGAGACTAAGACCGAATGTATCATCGGAGTTAAGAAAGCTTTGGCGATTCGAATCACTTCTCGGAAGTGTGTTCTTTGTCGAATCTTTAATCTCACTGCTCGAAGGTGTGTTCTTCGAAGAACTAGACTTTCCTAGAACATGCTTGATACCAATTCCTAAAAACCTTCTAAAGCTCTTCTTTGGTGAGACTGCGACCTCAATCTGACTTTCTCTGTCGTCACTGAGATTTTCCCACATCTCATTTATGTCTACCTTTATGGAATTGTAACACAACTCGTCCTCATCCAGGTTCATTTTAAGGAACATGGTTCTGCGTTCCAACAACATCCTTTCATCATATTTCGAAGTGGGAAATAACCTTCCAATTGATGGTTCAAGTACGTGTACACCTACATGACTTGTCACCAGTTTGAGTAACTTTCTTCTATCGCTAAAAGCGAACTTGCAAAATGGAACCCCTCTCTTGTTTTCCCCTAATAACACCTTTGTTAATGCTTCTCTCTCAATCTCACTGCACAACTTCTTCTCTCGCCTCGGCTCGACCTCGAGAAGAAGCTCGTTGCAACTCTTATTGATGCTCGTAACGGAACCGGGATACACGCAACTTCCTTCTCTGTCCCTTCCATGGAGGAAAAACTCGGCAGAGCCATCAAGACCACAGATTATCTCAAACACCGGTGACCACATAACCAGACCCTCCTTAATCCCCAAAGGACCAACCTCTTGTGGAATTATCCGGCAACCAACAACAGACAAGAAACCAGACATCACGTAAACAACGTTGCCAAGTTCAGGGTTTTGGTTAACCCAAACCCCAATCAGAGGCTTAATTACCTTAACAAGAAACCGACAAAGCGCCTTGTAAGAAGAGATACCAATTCGCCATTGGATTATTTCAGATAAAGGAAGAACCTTTACAAGCTCACACTGCACAAGCCATGTCTTCTCGGAATTGACGAGGTCCCAGAGGCTTTTGCAGCAAAAGCTTAGATTGCAAATGTCACTTAGAGAAAGAAAATGAGAGATAACAGCAATTACATCTTCTGGAAGTGACATAAGCAAGCAAGCGCTAGATAATTTCGGCTTTAACTCTCCGAACATCATGTTGTACAGAATCCAACTCGCAACAAAACCACCAAAAGCTGGGTTTGGATAAGATAGCTTTCTACACACTCAAAAAACTAAACTTTAATCACTCATCAAAATAAAACGAAGAAAATGGAAATCTTCACACACAAAAACTGAACTTTTCAATCACTCGTCAAAACAAGAAGATAGGCAATAGCAGACGATGTGATCGTCTTAGTCTTCGGTTTAAAGTTTCAAAATTCGATTGTCTTCTTCAAAATTAGATAAAGGTGGGTTATTATTTATTAATAATTCTTTTGAAATTGTCTTTGGAAATCTATCCTAAATTCCTATAAATATTCTTCTAATTTTAAATAGCTACTCTTTAATTAATAAATCTAAAAGTGAATTGGTCAGATATATTTTTTTGTTGGTCAATGGTCAGATATTAATTTCTTTTGTTTGTGTATCTTATATATTAAAAAAATTGCGATACAAATGCTTGAGTCATCATCATCATCTAGATTGCGATCTTTCGATAAAATGTGTGATATAATACGATTTAAACTTTTGGAAGAATAACTTTTAGCTACATGAATTAATCACTGTATAATCGGATCATCTTCTTCTTTTTTTATCACTCTTTATTGATCCGAGTGGCCATTTTCCATTCCTTCAAATCCCTATAAATTTGTTTAAATCATGTCTATTTTTGATAGTGCATACATGTGCAAAATCTTGATATTATGAGAACGAAAATTATTAATTTCTATTATCAGTCCCAACTCATAAATTTAATAAATTTGTTTGGGAACAAATTTTGAGATTCTTATATGGAGGGCACTGATTGGTGAACGGACTTGCTGGGATAAGATTTTGATTTTGGAGGAAGTGTTAATCTGATATGTACGAGGGAAATGGAAAGGGTTTATCCTTTCGATTATTCTCCGACGTTCAAGTCAGAATAGAATACGGGACTGGTCGAGAGAATATGAGATATCGGATGAGCAGGAAAGAAGAGAACGCTCTGTTAACTCCGAATAATCTTGACAAAGCTTTTAGGGTTGTATCTTTCTGAATGAAGCTAGAAGATGAACTTATCTCTTTAGAAATTCTCCTCCTTTTACCGTTGGTATGAGGAAGGTACTTATAGGAGATACCTGATTACAGGTAGGATACGGGCCGGGGCTCCAGTCTTTATGGATCGGGTTCAGGCTATTATCCGCTCAGTTGTCCTTTAGAACTATTCCCAGAACTGATCGGACTGGCCCATGTGTGTTTCTAAAGGAGGAGTTGTTTACTTACTCCACATCTGCCTAACCGCTATCATTACGGTATGTCTTGGAAGATGCATAGCATTTAATGCTCCTCAGATTCCTGTGGCGGCTACTCTTCACGCGTTGAGCTTAATGGGCCAGATCGCGATTTGTGGTCCAACAGTAGCCCCCGACTTTCAAAGTTTGATTCGGGCGAGGTTCGGAAGTCTCCCCTCCCTTCACTTTCTTTGACGCAGTCAGTCACCTGGGATAACAAAAGGTTATTAAAGTAGGCTCACCGCCGGCTATTTATTAGTTTGTTGAGATAACATGTCCATAACCCGGGGGGTGGTTTCAGAGGACAGATTCTAGAAAAAAAACTCCCTGGAAGGTAAGTCTCTTGAGGTGATCCTGGAGGATGTTTCCTAGAGGAAAATTTCTCGGAGGGCGAGCTCCTGGAGGTGATCCCAGAAGAAAGTTCTTCGGAGGGCGAGTCCCTGTAGACGATCTTATAAGATATTTCCCGGAGGAAAATTTCCCGAAGGGCAAGCCCCTAGAGGCGATCCCGGAAGATATTTCCTGCAGGAAAGTTTCTTACAGGCGATCCCAGAAGATAGTTCCAGCAGGAAATTTCCCCGGAGGGTGAGCCCCTGGAGGCGATCCCGGAGGATATTTTCCAGAAAAAAAGTTCCACGGAGGACGATCCCTTGGAAGCGGTGGTTTGGGGTCCGGGCCCACCTTAACAGGAGCATCGTGGTGGGTTCCAGGGAATGATTATTACCCGTGATGGCGAGTGAGGTATCGATGAGTAACAAGTATTTTGCGTTCTAGTCCCCAGACTTTTCGTCGGATCTCCACATTGACCCGGGGTTTTTATGCCTTTTGGGCGGATCGTCTCGAGTCTCTCAAAAGAGATCTTCTAGGGTTGCACTCACATTATTGATTTTTTCTTCTTTCTTCCTGCCGTCTTCATGCAAACTTTTCTTCACGGCGCTTGACCTTTCTGTTCCTCTTTCTCGATAAGATCCTTTTCTGACTTCAGGATTAATTTCATAGTGATGGTACCGTATTCTTTGAGAGGGAGAAAGCCATCTGGGGTCGAGGGAAACCGCCCAGGCTCTTCGCCAGATAGGGGATCCGACGAATTGTCCTCCTATAGGGAGGTTTGGGCCCTCCTTCTAGGTCATCCTAGGCTCGAGGACGATAGGGTTAATACCAGCAAAGGAGCCGTCCACAGCTCTAGGAGGAGGCGCATATCCACAGAGAGTTCATCTTCATACTTCCTTTCGCAGCAACTAAATGCCAAACCTCCCAGCACCTTGCCGCTCATCTTCGATGACTCAGCCTTAGGCGAACAGCCTCCGCCTGACTGTATTGCGACGTTTAGCCTACCTATTGCATGGTCTCTGCTGTCGCCTCCCGTCAGTCTTTGTTGACCTTTGTAACCTAGGTGGTGTCTGTCCGAGTCAATTGGTTCTAGCGGCATGGGGCGTGTTGAGCTCGTTTCTGGTCCTGAGTGACTTGTCCGAGATCCCTATCTCGACCGAGCCAGTAGGGCTTTTTTCACTTTCCAAGTAAGCACCAAGCATGAGCCCCTGAGATTACCCTTAATCCTCGCCACGATCACGTTACCATCATCACGATAACCCCATGCAACAACAAAGGTTGGCAGGGGCGCATCGGTTTCTGACGGGTTGACCCTTTGGGCTCGGTTGTTGAGACCTGGAACAGACCGGTTGGTCATTGTCGTTTCGATCTTTTGATCCCTTTGACTGACTTATCATTTTTCCTTTTGCAGATTGCTGGGCTTCATGAGATGTCTCCACAATCACATCCTTAGCATTCTCTTGGGGCTCCGGAGCCAGATATTCCTTCTATCTGCTCTTTGTCTCAAGTCACTTCTCTTTGCATTCGTTCTGACACGGCTTACATGTCTAAAGGTATTTTCTTACCATCCTTTGAGGTTTGCGGCTGTTGCACTAGGAGGTTGACAGCTTGCTTTTTTCCCTCTTGATATGACCGGTTCTCTTGAAGATATAATCAGTTTCTCTGTCATGGAAGGTGATAGAGGATCCAATGATTCCGACAGGTCGCCACTTCGACTGAGGCGTGATAGCAGTATAAATTACTAAGCAAATCCTAACATACTCATGTCATTGCAGCATGTAAGGTATCAATCCATCTGAGTTCTTAAGGAACCAATAATACAACAAATCATTTAAGTCAAGCTAGATTCAAGAAAGCAGTTGTGATCAAACTAAACAAGTCTAAAGACTGAACTAAACAAAGCAGGAAATTCAGATATAAGAAGTAAGGATCTAAGATGGGGGTTATTGATTAAGAGGGGATTAGAACCTAACTAGTGATGCTTCAAAACCATTCAAACAATGCTATCTTCTAGGCATAGGATTAACAACTATAACTAGCTCAATTCGTTGACACTAATCACTTTACTAAGCACACATTCAAGATAAATCTCTTTACTTAAACACATGACCAGCAAGCATTCAGAACAGAACTCCAATCCTATAAAGCCAAAATGCACCTTAGACATATAATTCCTTAGGCTAAGCATACAAATCCTCTAAGAGACTCTACGCAGCATTTCATCAAACACTTACCAGGCGCAAGAGAAAGCCAAGATACTAAACAATCCTGGCCAAGACTAATCTAGTGTTAAGCACATGTAATAGAGAGAAGACAATCATATTAAGCACAAGACATCACTAATCTAGTCTTAAACCCCTCTAATCTAACCCATCTCAAACCCTAAATAAGATTACTTACTAGCCATAGTCAAAACCACAAATTCCAAAGAGAAAAAATGGTTAAGCATGATTAGAAAGCAGATTAAACAAGAATAGATCAAAGGCAAATACATAAATTCACTAAATCAAACTAGTTCTTACAAAGCAAAGCTGAAAAAGGAAAGATTTTTAGTGCAAAAGCAGAAGGAAAATAATAAGATCCAAGTTGCCTAACCATTTTAGGACTTTAGTATTTATAGGGAAACAAGAAAACCCCTAGTAAACCAAGATTAAACCGAAAATAAGCTGACTCGGACAGACCATATCGACAGTGAACATCGATACACATGTCGATATCATCTCTTCTTCTGGTTTGTATCGATGTCTTCAGGTCGATATGCACGTCGATACAGAAGGCTTCCAAGTTGTATCGGTTTGGTCTCCAGGGTGTGAAGTCGATACAATCGCCCTTTAGTTAAGGCTCATCGATCAAGCAAGTCGATATGTCACCTCGGTATTGTCATGTCATGTGTATCGGTTTGAGACGTCGATACACTGCTTGATATGGACTCCATTCTGCTGTATCGAGGTGTCTAAGTCGATATGCTTCCTTCACACTATGCCTCTCTCTGTATCGATGTTGAGGTGGTCGATACTCCCATCGATATGCTCTGTATCGATCACAAGATGTCGATATCACCATCGATATTGGTCCATCCGCCTTTGTCTCTTGCCTTGCTCCATTCCCAGCTCACACCCATTGCACCATATGACCTCCACACTCCTTCAAGTACATGAATAAAACTCCAAATGCATGCAGAATGCAATGCAGCTCCTAAAACTACACTAACTCCTAAATGTATGCAAATGAGACAAGAAGAAGCAAAATATGCATGTTTAGAGACTAAAACTAGTGATGAATGCAAGCTAAAATGGTATAAATAATGGAGATATCAACACCCCCACACTTGCCTTTTGCTTGTCCTCAAGCAAACAAACTAAGACATGGAGGAAGTGCGGTTTGAAGGTGGGCACTCAAATCCAAAAATGCAAAGGTAAAAGAGATGGAATCAATGCTTAAGTGCCTAGTTGTGGGATGTAAACATAATCAGCTGTACTTTAAAGAACTTAGCCATGCTCATCATGTTTCAAAATGATCTCAAATCTCAACTTAGACAAATGCTCAAATCAATCAACTCTTTAACATTCAATTAAGCTCAAAACCATGAATCATGTTTATGCAAATCAAGTGAAGACATTTGGTCCAAAGGGTGAGGTTATGAGATTAAAATGATCTCATTTCAGCATAGGGTTCACAAACATAAGAGATCACTCAATGAAAATGATTCTGTATTAGGCAAAATGCTAAGGGTAAAAGCACACTTATGCATGCAAATCAAAGCTCCCTTCTACCCTTTTACCCAAAGATGAATCCTATAAACTTCTAAACCCCAAAGTGAGTCCCTAAGTCTACCATTCTCCTAAACTCTACCCTTTCTCCTTCTTCATGGCTGGGGAAACTTCTTATTTTTGCTTGTGTGGCTGCTTCTTTTGGTTGGGACATGCTCCTTTGTGTTGAATTAGCGCCATTCTTCACCTTTGGTGGATTGCCTTGGGTAGGATTTCCTTCTTTTGATTGACCCTTTCAAAGATTTGTTGTTGGCGCCTTTCTTTATTGAACACTTAGAGCCTTTTCTTCCCTTTACTTAACCACATCTTAAACTTATTTCCCCACACTACCATACCATACTTTTCCATCTTCTTTCAAAGCATATAAACATGAAGTTCAAACCAATTAACTCTACCTTTTTATCCCAAAACTTCGAACCTAGAATCTAGCTCAAAATACAAGCTGATATCTACAAGAGCTCATCATTGCCAGCCTTATTCGTAACACTTTTTGCCAAAACTAAATTCAAAAATGATATGCAAAGGCCTCACAGCTCTCAAGATAGTATTTAAGCTCAAAAGGAGGTTTGGTTAAGGGAGTGGATTAAGCTATTTGGATCAACAAGAGTGGTAAGAAGGGAAAAGATGATCCAAATATGTATATGGTAGCCATGAACTCACTTTTCAATGCACAAACATGATATTTAAAGATTCAAATTACGGTTCAAGTTGGTAGAGTTGATTCTCAAAGAGCAAATGCTTTCAGTATGAGATGAGAAGATCAAATTTAACAATCCAAGCATGGTTTAGTCTTAACTTCTAGCTTTCTCATGATGCATCAAACAACTAACCACTTAAAAACTGAAATCATCTTTAAACACTAAGCTTTTTACAAGGAATTATCATCATCATGCCCTATGCAAATGCAATGCAACCTACATGAAAAATACTAAACTCAATCCTAAACAAATAAATGCAACTACATGCTTTTCTTTTTGGTTTGCAAAAGATGCAAATTTTTCAGATTTTTTCGATTTTTTTGGTTTTTAAATGCACTTAGATGAATGCATGAGACTCAAAGATGGATGAAAATGAAAAACTAAGAAAGAATAAACAAAGTCAAACCCCAAATAGCTCCCCCACACTTAAACTACACAATCCCTTGTGTAATAAAATAGTAGAAGAGAGAAGCAACAAAAATATATTATAAGAACTAAAAAAAATGCAATGGTATATACAATGGAGGAGTTTGTGGTACCTTAGAAGGTTGTGTGGATGGTGTATGAGGCGCCTGAAAGGTCCTCCAGGTCAATGTTGTGGCTCCTCATTGGCCTCTCTCTCTTTGGGTGTCTCCTCCTCCTTGGCGCTTCTTCACAAGATGCTCTTGGTGGCACCCAAGCTCTCACTTCCTCATAACCAGCAAAGAAACGCCTTATACTAGGAGCTCTAGCCACTCCTTGGCTTTCAGCTTGTTGCTCTTCTTGAGAAGCAGAAGTAGAGGCACTACTAGACTTCCTCTTTAAGTCCTTGATTTGAGCTTTCATGCTCTTCATGCCCTTCACCAACTTCTTGATGGTTTTGTCTTGCCATTTGTTCCATCTTTGCAAGAGGTTAATCTGCTCATGGACTTTTTTCAGGGGTCCTCCTTGGTGTGAGACATCATGGAGCTGGAAGTGGTACTCTTCACTGTTGTAGCTTGGAGCATCTGAATCTTCTTCTTCCTGAATTTCTTCTTCCATTTGCCCTCCTTCATAGGGCACAAGGGGATAGTTTCCTTGTGGAAGGGTGATGTTAGCGCCTTGGTAGATGTGAGATGAGGAAGCGCCAGCTTGGTGGAGAAGGTGCTGTGGAATTTGAAAGGCAAAGCTGTTGGGGTTGGAGAAGGATGTGAGATGCACATGAGGGAGTAGAAGCTTTGCAGCAGATCCATCTTCTTGGATGAAGTTGTAGATGTACTTGTCACCCACTTGTTCACCAAGGAACCTTGCTTTCTTCAAGTATGGCAGGTCCAAGTATGTGATCTTGATTGTTGCTGGTCCACTCTCAACGCCAGCAGCTTCCATTAGTTGAGTGATAAGTCCAGCACAATACAGCTTGGGAGCTTTGTCATCATTGGTTGTTAACCAATGTTTGATGACTAAAAGCTGTTGCATGAAGATGGTGACCATTCCAGTTGTACCATCTGCTCCTCTAAGCGTCATACCTTGGTTGGTGCTGTCCAAAACACTCATAAGACCATGATCAATCAGCTCCCATTCTCCTCCTTCAACAGCTCCACTTTCCTTCCTAGCAAATAGTGTATGCGCCAGTGCCTTGTGCACATATATGATTGTTGGCTTTCTGATCAGTGAAGCCTTGCTTCTTCATGGCTTGAAAGCGCCCTTGGCTACATGCTCCCAAAGGCTGCTCATCTCTTCTTTCTTAACTCCAAGATTCTGTCCTCTAGCGCTCCCATAAGAGAATCCAAAGGCATCTTCAATGGCTGAGAAAGACATCCTATAATCCCTCTTTGAAACTCTATGATGAAGCCATCACCATCTTCTTCAGGAGTCTCTTCTCCTGGCTCATAGAATGTCACTTCAAAGCTTGCAAAAAATTGAAGGACTTGGTCTTTGTTGGCTGAATATGGAGTTCCCACCAGCTTTGTGAGCTCCATTGTTTCCAGAAAAGAAGAGCGGTCTTCAAAGAGTCCCAAGGCCTTTAGAGATGGCACATGGGGGTATCTAGTTGGCCTCACATCCACCTTTTGCAGCTTGTCATACAGCTGCCTTTGAGCTGGTGTGGTACCTTTCTTCTTTTGAGGGACCTGCTCACTAGCGCCAACATCAACTCTCTTCTTGCCTTTGGATTTGGCGTTTGGGCTCCCAACTTCTTTGGCTATTCCCTTGCCTTTCTCTTGGTTCTCAGCCTCTTTGTTAGCGCCACTTCTTGTTGTTCTTCCCATGGTACCTAAAACATATTCTCAAAAGAAAAATGAGAACCATGGAAGCAACAAAACACAATGCCTAATGATGCTAGAAATCTCAAAAGGAGGATTTTATTTACTAAAAAGTAAACCTCTAACAGTTGTGAAGCAATTAAAAAGGCAATGCGTGCAAATGATTCATTAAACAAATTTTATGAAATAATTGAAAATGATGAATCCTACCATGGTTTCACTAAACAAATGCACTAAGATGCTAATGCAAAGATAAATAGATGAATTTGACAAGCTAAATTCAAGATTCGGAATGCTTCAAGAATCAAATACAGCTTATTCACCATGCAAAAGAAATATAAATAAGCAAGAGGAAATGAATCATTACTAGAAATCAATCACTAAACAAGAACAAGTTTTTAAGTGCAGGAAACAAAACTTTTAAACATGTAGAAGCTAAGAGACAATACCTGAAGTGGTTTGACTCTCTCAAGCACTTTAAAAACATAAAAATTTGAAATTTAGTGGTTGAAAAACTAAGATAATGAAAGTGAGAAAGAGAGAAGGATGGGGTTAGTTTATATAGAGGGTTTGGGAATCTTTTTGTGGGGAGCAAGAGGACAAAGAGTGCTAGAGAGAGGCCCTACTTGTGCTTGGGAAGGGGAAGGATTTAAATTTAAATTTCTTGATCTAGTTTGACAAAGGAGGGAAAAATTTGAACTGTAGAATGCTTACCTCGTTCGCAATATTGACCACCCAATTCGATATTGTGATCGATATTGATTATATCGACTTGGTCCGGTCGATATACGTGCCGATATCGGTGATCTGGGTCTTGATATCGACCTGCACGTATGTCGATACTGATTGACATTTTTTGTATCGACATCTCTTATGTCGATATGTAATCCGATAATCATACTTAGTTGTCTAATATCGAAGCTAGCAGCACGATATGTAGCTTGGTATGATTTGGAAAAATTCCATATCGGACTAACATGTCGATATACACATCAATACACCTTGGCATATGTTGAACTGCATGTTTTCATTCGTCACTTAAGGTGTATCTACGTGGGATGTTGATGAGGACATTGACCATCCAGATCATTCATCAGTACCGGATCGAGAGGAACCGTATGTACCGGGTCGAGAAGAGCTGTACGCACCGGGACGAGGAGAGCTGGACGTACCGGGACGAGCGGGACGAGACGAACCAATACAAACCGTACCACCAGTCAACAACTCGCCCATGGCCCGTTCTAATACCAGGAGACTTAGGGAAGGATTCAACTCGGCCTTGGAAACACTCCTGAACAACATGAACCTCGGGACAGCCTTCAACCCTCAAAGCAACCCCATTGCACCCAAGATAGATCTAACCGAGGATTTTGCTAAGTTGAGTCTGAAAGGAGATCAGCCAAGTATTAGCCAAGGTATGCATTTTCACTTGACAGGTTATGGAGCTAAAAACACTAAGGATCCCCCCAATGCCAGACCGAGGCACCAAGATACCGCGGGAACAAGCCAAGTAGCCGTTAGAAGTCAAATGGGACAAGAAAACATTTCAAGCTGTGATCGTGGAGAAACTCTTGAACTATCAACTTGACTTCAGTGAACATCTAAATGATGAGGACTCCGAAGAATTCACCTCCAACAAGTCAGGATAAGAAGCTCTCCCCAACTTGCCAAACAAGCACCATGCGCGCCAAAACCAGGTATTCTCAATTTATACAATCTGTGCAGGTAACAAGACCTGTCCCAGTGGTTCTTAAGCACAACAACAAGGCAAGGAAACTAAGTTCGAGCCCTAAAGTCATCAAGCAAGTCGACTTAGTTTGTATTTCTTTTAGTTAAGTGAACTTTCCATTTTGATGTATTTTTTCCTTATGCGTTTTGTAGCTTTTCTTTTGCTTTGTGTTGTCGTTTCTTTATTTTTATTTCGGCCCTAGGACTAGCTGACGAGCTGTTTATAAAGCTCCCCTGCAGCATTGTGTGATTTTTACCTTTGATTATCAATAAAGAACCAAACTTTCTTCAAGCCGCCGCTTGCTTAGAAAACCTAGTCTTGTCTTAGCTTGAGTGATTCAACTAAGAACGAGTCTTTTGCTGTATCAGAGATCCATCCATTGTCTCTGTGGTGCACTTGATCCACTGCCTAAACCATCAACTGATCCCTCAAGAGAGAGCGTCATAGCCAGCTTGATAGATCCCGTTCAACTTCAAGCCTTGGAGATCAAGTCTTGTCGTACCGTTTCCACCCCTTGAGTATCACGAGAGAGCGACAAAGCCAGCGTGTTATTCCCACCATTTCCCTTCTGAACCGCGTGCCTAAGACCCTCACTTGGTGTCTTACATCATCTGGTATCAGAGCCGAAGATTCTATCTTCGGTTTTCATTCCTTTTACTTTTATAGATCCATTGATAATTGCGTTTGTTGTCGTTGCGTTTGGTTTCTTTGTTTAATTCTTATTGAAAACCCATAAAAATCGATTGCTTGTCTTATTTAGTTTCTGTCTTAAGTTTTATAAAAAGAAAAAAAACGCCAAAAAGAATAGATCCATTTTGCTTGTTTCTTTTCCATTGTTTAAGATTGTTAGTTGCTTTTATAAAACCCTCAAAACCCATAAAAAGATTTATGTGTGTTAGTGTTTATTTAAGTAATATTGATTGCTAAGCGTGTTCTCTTTGTTGATCGAGTTAGTAGACTTGTTTTACTTGAGCGTCACTTTTTGTGTCGTTGGTATCGTAAACCGTTCGCTAAGTGTGTAAGGGTTAATGTACCGAAGGAAAGATGACTGATGGAGAAGACGCTCCCCAAGATGCCATGAGGCAAATGATGGCAGCCATGAGAGAAGAGATTAGGAACATGGGACAACAAATGGGTACCATGCGCCAAGAGTTTGAAGCAAGGATTGACCGAATGGAGGTTCCCCCAAGGAGGGCTCCTGTTCGAGGAGAGCCGGTGCAACGAGCCGAGGCTGACGAAGTCATACCAGAGTCCGATGAGGACGTACATGAGCCATTCCAACGCCGGCCACAAAGGAGACAGAATCCACTCAGGAGAAATCCAGAACGAGCGGTAGACCCTCGTGATATAAGTCATGATATTAAACTGACCCCTCCTACTTTTGCAGGTAAATCAAACCCTGAGGGTGTATATGGATTGGGAGAGACGTATGGACCACATCTTCGAGTGCTATGGGTACCCCGAGCGTAAGAAGGTGGCGGTAGCGGCTGCTAATTGTGTGGGCTGGATTTCACACAATATAATTTGTCTGTTAAAAATAAAAGTGGATGTAAAGATTCTAAGTTAAACACGAGAGAACGTAGATCCAAAGATAGTGATTTTATTAGTGCTGCTTAGATAAGCTTTTGGTACAAGTATTTTTCTAAGTCTTTTGTTAGATTAAAAGATGTCCTGCGCTAATGAGTTAAACTCTATATTTATACAACTTCTAGTCGTAATCCAAACGAAGATCCTGAAATATATTTGCGTAGATAATCTTTCCTTATCCTCTTCGCGGCGCTCCCTTCCTTAAGGCTTCTTCTTCTAGGGTAAACACCGCTTCGGAATTCTTCGTGGATTTGGGCTCAGCCCATCTGCACGGCGCTTTGCTTTGGACTCGACTTGGGACTTCGTCCGGGTTTTGCACGGTTCACCTCGCCCGTGCACGGTTTGGGCGAGGTGATTGGCTTTGCCCGGGTTTTGCACGGTTCATCTCGCCCATGCACGGTTTGGACGAGGTGATTGGCTTCGCCCGGGTTTTGCACAATTCACCTCGCCCCTGCACAGTTAGGGCGAGGTGGCCGGCTTCGCCCGTGCAATGTCTGGACATCGCCAAAAATCACTTCTATATTTAACCATTTTCCCGTTAATCTCGCTAGGGTGAAAACCGATCCCAACAGTTAGCCTCCCAGCTCGTTAGACTCAACGATGTGGATGACGAGGTGTCAAGAGAGGCGAGATCAATGGTCAAGAGTTTTTGCTTCGCCAAGATGAGATGCTTTATTTTGGCGGGGCGAGGTGAAAATGCTTTGCTTCCCCTCGCCGAGGCGAGGTGAATATGCCTTGCTTCACCTCGCCGGGGCGAGGTGAAAGTGCTTTGTTTCTCCTCGCCAAGGAGATGTGAAAATGCGCTGCTTCTCCTCGCGAGGGCGAGGTGAAATGCATCGGTTCACTTCGCCGGGGCGAGGTGAAGATGCCTTGCTTCTCCTCGCGAGGTGGGGTGAATCTACAGCTGGCGAAGCGAGGCAAATCTTTACGTGAACGGGGAGTTTGCTTCGTCGTGGAGAGGTACTTTATTTAGCTGGCGCAAAGTGTTTTCCTTCGCCAAGTGATACATCTTGCTTCGCCATCGCTCAGCCCAGGCATAACGTTTTGCTTTGAGTGGACGAGGTGACTTTCTCACTTGAGCGAGGAGGGGAAAACTTTCTCCTTGACGAGGCGAATTGGTTTTGTACGCAGGCGAGGTGAAACGACCTGTTACGTAGGCGAGGTGAAATGATTTGTTATGTGGGTGAGGTGTTTGACTTTGTCGGTCCATACGTTTCGCCTCGCCCTCACTTCGCCAAGGTGTAGTGTTTCGCCTCGCCAGCTCTTTTTCTATATTTAGAATTTTCCAACACAACTTCTTCTAGGCTTCTTAATGGGCCTTGACTTCTGATCTTTTTGGGCCTAAAAAAGCCTGTTTAAAATCAATCCAACTCGGGGACTGTAACCGTTTCGCATACTCCCGAGGCGAAGTGTTGAAGTGGCTATAAGTAGCAAGGCGTCTCCTCATTTTTTCATTATCTTCAGCTTCCACAAATTCTGAAGGTTTTTTTTCTCTCTTGTTTCTCTTGTTTCTCTTTTTTTTTTATGTTAGAGTTCTGATTAGGGTTTTTCTTGTCTTCGCCGTTCCGCCGCTGTCCGCCTTAAATATTCTGGTCCGTCTTTGACCTTTCTCCAAAAATGTTGGATCCGACCAAGGCGACGCGCGTTCCCGAGCTTCAATGTCCAGTCGTAGCGAGCCGGATCGTCGGGATGAGTATAGTGTTTCATCTCGACGAGGCGAGGTAGGACCTTGCAGCGAGGTGAGATCTCGTGGTGGTGTGAATCTTTGGGGCGAGGCCGTCATATCGTCTCGCCTAGGCGAAATGCGATCCCGCCTTGGCCCATATTACACCCCGAGGCCTTCGCCATCTTGTTGGTCTCGTCGTTCTCGGCTACGAGTGCGAGGTCGAGCATACCGTTGGTCATCTTCTAAACTTGTTGGATGTTCATAGAAATCCAAAATCCAAGACGTAATGCATTGGTAACAAAAAGGATTGGCGGATTATTCACGGGTTTCCTAGTAACGACAGAGATTGGAAGAACCGTTTCTTCTTCGTTTTGATAAATGATGCCTCAGTACTCGCGGCGTGGCTCGAGAAGGTTAAGACGGACTGTGGGCGAATCGGTAGCAGATCGTTGCCATACCTAGGGATTTCATATCCGAGTCAAGGTGAGAGTTGTTACTGACATTTATTTTTTGTTTTCCTTTGTTGCATAGCGTCAGATCCTGCTAAGGATCCCCGAAGGCTTTCTAGATTCGGTGAAGTTGTTTCAGGAGAAGAGGACCCATTGGACAAGGAGTTTCACGCTGCAGCAAGTTGAGCAAGCTCGAGCCTTTCACCTTGGCGTTGGCATAGATTACTCCGAGTCTTCCTACTCATCTGACGTTGATCCGATATACAAAAGGGCGGCCAAACTGACTCTTCGCGACAAAAAGGCAATGGAAATCAAGAGGCGAGCGGGAGAAGAAGAGAAAGAAACTTCTGGATCAAAGGAGGCGAGCCCAAGGATCTCGGACGAGGCCAACACGAACTCGAAGATCTCGGGGGAAGAGAGGTGAAAGCGCCTAGAGTTTCTTCTGAGATTGTTGCGGGTTTGAAGTTTTCCTTGCGACCCGAGAGATCCTCCTTGTCTCGCCATGAGGAGACATCTAAGGTGCCCTCGCGAGCTGATGGGGGCGGAGTGGATAAGAGACCCTCGAAGCGTGTCGCATCGAGGTAGGATAAAGCGGGCGACGCAACTGTTTCGAGGAAGAAAGCGAGGCGAGATCCCCTTGTTCATGCATCTGTTCCTGATTTGAATTATACCTTAGCCGCTTCGGATGCATCTGCTGATGAGGCTGCGGCGTCCGTGATGCTCTTCTCTAAGATCATTCGTCCAGGGAATCGTCTTCCTGCGCCGGATACTCTCGCTCTGAGCAAGAAGTACGCCAAGATGGCGTTCAAAGGAGTCAAGGTAATTGTCCTTTGTCTTAGCTACTCTTGAGGTATGCATGTATTGTTATTATTTTGTTTTTTAAAAGAGAGCTTGCGATCATGTTTTAGTTTATCGAAGCAGCGAATGAGGTGATCGCCGGATATGAACGAGATGCTCGGGAGGATCTGCGTCATATCCAGGATGCTCGTAGCGATGTCGTTTCTCTCAAGTCCAGTCTTGATGAGGCCGAGCTAAAGCATTCCGCCAAACTGGAGAAGGCCGCAGGTCGAATGAAGAAGCTTGAGGACGAGAGGGACGAGTTCAAGAAGAAGCGCGACGAAGCCAAAGTCCTTGCTGTTCGCCTCAACGAACAGAAACTCAGATGTGAGTCGGACATTGCTTCTCTTAAGTGACAGCTCGAGGCTGAGAGAGAGCTGCGTGAGGTCGAGGCCAGGAAGGCGCGTAAGGAAGTGAGGAGAGAACTTGGCCAGAAGTTCCAGAATCGCATTCGCCAAGCGGAGGAGAAGGTCGAGAAGCTGAAGGGGCCTGCCCGAACGAGGGTTATTGAACTTGCGCAGGCCGAGGGCAATCTCCAGCTCGTCGGACTTCTTATGTGTGAGAACCCTCCTTCTCTGGATGAAGAGTTGGCGACGTTAACTGGGTGGAAGGAGGACCTTGCTGATGCCGATGCGGAGTTTGATCATCTTACGACCGATTTGCGAGAGGATCTGAAACTTTCTCCAGCTTCTAGTGATTCAGTGCCACCATTCGTTGCCAATGAGTCGATGGAGATTATGGCTTCGAAGGCTGGTGTTGACGATCCTATGGGCTCGAATGTCAACACTCCTGAGGTTGACGGGCTGATCGTTGAGAAGAGTTCCCAGTTGGAGGCGACAGTGGCGTCCGAGGCAGCTAAGACTTCCAAGCCTATAGTTTAGAGATCCTTTTGCATTCTTTTGTTGTGATTCTGCTTTTTTCTTTCGTTGTTTTTGTTGTGTATCCCACTTTTCGGGTGCGCTTGGTGTTTTGAACCTGGTGCCTGGACGGCTTTATCCACTTTAGATTTTATGCAATGGATTTTTTATGGTATTATCCTTCGTTGTTAGTGAACGAGTCGAGGCTGTTCTCTTGCCATGAATTGCGTGGCGAGGTGAAAGCTTTCCTTTAACCGATAATGCCTAAACGGCGAGGCGATTATTGGGTTTAGATTTTATCATGTACGAGTTACCATACTTAATCAGTTATAAGGAGTAAAAGATTCTTGACTCGTTTTGGTGGGCGAGTCGAGGCCGTGAAAGGCGTAGTGTTACCAAGGGGCAAGGCGTTTGCCTTGATATATGTATGCTTCTGATTTCAGAACTTGACGGTTTATGATAAATATTCGGAGGAACGAGATGGGCGTGTTATAGTGTCTTCACTACGGCCGGATTATGAATTCTTTGCGGCGTTTTAGACAAGCGTTGCTTAGGAGCGAGATGTTTGCTGGGTTTTAGTTTGAACACATCCGGTCACTTTGTACTTGATTGTGCACATCAGATAGAAGTTTTCCGAAGTGTTTTAAGGGACGAGCTGCGACTGGGCGAGTTGCAGTGTCTTGGTCGTGATCGACCTACGAATGCTATGTAGCGTAAATGATCAGCGTTGCTAAGAAGCGAGACGTTTGTTGGGTTTAGGTTTGAACATATATGGGTACCTCGTATTCTACAACCAACCTTGAATATTACGTTCGTGAGGTGTTATCAAACCAACGTTGCTTAGGACGAACTGTTGTTGGGTTTAAGATGTTTTGCCACAGCTTTAGGACTTGCGAACCCAACTCGACTTAATTATCCGTTTTTTCCAGAAAAACATAAAGAACATCGTATGGGATTTACCCAATGGTGTTTGACCGGGGTATACCCAGCCATGATTTATATATCGCGCTTTAATCCGTGGAGGATGTTTGAGAACCCCATTGTCCAGTGAGAACGCAGGAGTTAGAATCCGTAAGGGATGTAATAGTTCGTCCGTTGTGGCCAACAACAGAACGGACGAGGTGAGTGATGAGAGTTGAGGTGCGAGTTGAATAAATTTGCTCTTTCATTTAAGAGAAGTGATTACAAAGCGTGGGAGTATACGAGTATACATACCCCACTCCTCCCTCTTTTTTGGAAGGGGGGCAGTTGAACTCGTCATGAGACGAGCTGCCTACGTATCCCTTTCGGGGATCAAACCGCCCCGTAGTTCATGGTTTTGATAGAATAACTTAGAAGTAATACTTCTTGAGGAGTGTCGCGTTCCAGGATCTTAGCACTGGCTCGTCGGTTGTATTGTTGGTGAACTCGTAACGTCGGACTACCTTGGTAATGCGGTAAGGCCCTTACTAGTTAGCTCCCAGTTTGCCGGCGTTTCGTTCGGCTGTGTTTTGAAAAAATTTGCGGAGGACGAGGTCTCCTTCACTGAATCGACGGCTTCTTCGGTTGAGTTGTAATACTTAGCCGTGGCTTGTTGATAGTTTTGCATCCGAATAAGTGCTTGGTCGCGTCGTTCATTGACTAGGTCGAGGTCATCCAGGAGCATGAGGTGATTCAGGCCTTCTTGTCCAGGTACGAGTTGTCGGCGAACTCCAGGGAAATCCACCTCGGGGGGGGGGGGGGGGGGGGGGGGGGGGGGGGGGATGGGATTACACACTCTGTTCCGTAGACAAGTGTGAAGGGTATCTTCGCCCGTTGCTTGTCGTGGGGTTGTCCGATGCGACCGTAGGACTCCTCCGAGTTCGTCTGCCCAACGTCCCTTCTTTTCGTCGAGATGTTTCTTCAAGCCATCGAATATGGTTTTGTTCGCCGCGTCGGCTTGTCCGTTACCTTGTGGTTAACGAGGCGTGGATTGGCTTAGTCGTTTCTTCCAGTTCTCGCAGAAGGTTTCGAAGCGAGTGGAGATGAATTGTGAACCATTGTCGGTCACAATCTTGTATGGGACTCCATGTCGGCATATGATATGTTTCCATACGAAACTTTCAACTTGGGCGTCCTTGATACTGGCGTAAGATTCTGCCTCGATCCACTTAGAGAATTAATCAATCAGGACGACGAGAAATCTTTTTTTCTTGGAACGATGCAGTAGTCCGACGATGTCCATCGACCATCGCATGAAAGGGTATGGCGAGGAGATTGAAGACAGTAATTCTGTGGGTTGGTGGATCGTAGGGGCGTGACGTTGGCACTTCTCGCATTTCCTTGAATATATTTCGCAGTCATTTACCATGGTTGACCAATAATATCTCTGACGCTTGATCTTGATTGTCAACGTTCTTCCACCAGAGTTATTTCCACACGAGCCCCCATGAACTTCTTCAATGACCTTCCTTGCTTCATGGCCTTCGATGCACGTCATTAATGGTCCCGAGAATCTCCATTTGAACACTTCGCCGTCGAGTAGGACATACCGAGCCGCTTGGGCTTTGAGTTTTGAGCCGCCCATTTATCTGTTGGAACTTCTCCATCCATTATGTAGGATCGGATTTGTCCCATCCATTCGTGGTCGCATCCCTATTCGTTCTCCTGTTGCGGTTCTGTCTCTATCTCCGCTTGTCCATCGTTAGCTGGCCCGACTTCCTGCGCCTGTTCATCATTTGCCTGCTCGGCTCCTTCGGGATTGATCTGGTTGATTGTCTCGGGAGCTTTGATGTTGGGCCGCTCGATAAACTCCACCGGAATGACTCTCTTTAAACCAGGATCTGATGACGAAGGGAGGGCTGCTAGTGCGTCGGCTTGAGCATTTTCGCGTCGGGGTATTCTTGTTAGTTCGAACTCCGAAAACTCTTTGGCGAGTGTTTGGACGATACTTAAGTATGCTTCCATCCTCTCGTCTCTCAGGGAACCCGAAGCGTGGAAGAGTATTATGAGGAGTTTGAGAAACTCATGAACTCGCTGGAGTTGGAAGAGTCCGAAGAAGCTTTGGTGGCTCAATTCATAGACGGCATACAAGAGAGAATTGCCAGGAAGGTCGAGCAGATGCAATATAGTGGGCTACATTAGCTACTACATCTCTCGGTCCAAGTAGAGCAACAAATCAAGCGTAAGATATCTCTCAGTAACCGTAACAAACCAACTCAGTTGTGGATAGCAAGCAGCTCTAAACTCCTAGATAAAGGGAAGGGGATTGAGATTGGTTCAAGGTTCAATGGGAGGAGTGCCGAGGCCCCTAAATTCAACTGTACTGAGCCAAGTAAGTTCCCTAGTATTAATCAAAGAACTCGAGATATAACGTGTTTTAAGTGTCAAGGTAGGGGGCACATGGCGAGAGAATGCCCGAACCAAAGAGTTATGATCCTCAACCCTAGTGGTGAATATGAGTCGCAAGATGAGCAAGAAGAAGACAGTGATGGCGAGGAGAGTGGAGACATTAAGTATCCTTACACCGGAGAGCTTCTCGTAACCCGGAGGGTACTAAGTGTTCTCATCAACCCGGAGGAGAAAGTGCAATGCGAAAACATCTTTCATACAAGATGTACCGTGAAGGGAAAGGTATGTAATCTCATAATAGATGTTGGTTCTTGCACTAACGTCGCTAGTAAGTACATGGTGGATAGGTTAGGTCTTGAAAGGACCAAGCACCTGAGACCCTACAAACTAAGGTGGCTCAACGATCACACCGAGCTTAAGATATCCGAACAAGTGGTCGTACCATTCAGTGTGGGCAAGTACCAGGACCAAGTGACGTGTGACGTGGTACCAATGCAAGCGAAACATCTACTTTTGGGATGCCCGTGGCAATTTGACCGAGCTACGAATCATAACGGTCGGTCAAATCACTACTCCTTCTCATATAAGGACCGTAAGGTTAATCTTGCACGTCTAACACCTTCTGAGGTACACGAATTGCAAGCTCATATGTCAAAAGAGAATGAATCTAGTAGGTCTAGTTTATATCTTTCTACTAATGGCATTACTAAGACCATGAGTGCCAAGGGCACCGTGCTACTAATGTTGTTTAAAGAATGTTTAAGTACAGGTATAAATGAGACTGACTTACCAGCCGAGGTGCTACTAATGTTGTTTTAGGGATTTGTTCCCCGAGGAGATACCCCCTGGCTTACTTCCCATCCGAGGCATTGAGCACCAGATAGATCTTATACCGGGCTCAGCTTTACCCAACAAACTGGCGTATAGAATGAATCCAGAGGAGACTAAGGAGCTTGAGAAGCAAGTAAGGGATCTCATGGATAAGGGCTATATAAGAGAGATTCTAAGCCCGTGTGCTGTACCAGTACTACTAGTCCCGAAGAAAGACGGTACATCGAGGATGTGCATGGACTGCCGTGCCATCAACAACATTACCATCAAGTACCGTCACCCCATACCACCGCTAGACGATATGTGATATGATCCCGGCTAATGATCGAACCTTTCAAGCTAACCCACGTACAACTTGGTGTGTGATGATGGAATGATCCAAACGGTGATAAGAGGCTGAACCAATTGAAGGGGGAAAGTGGGGAAAGAGTGAAGATGGATTGTAGCAAGAGAGGTGAAAGGCTCTTGATACAAAACTACTAGAACACAAGGATATGACGCACCTAGGGTTCTAACTAGGATTTCTCGAGGATATGACGCACCAAGAGAAATGATCGATTTTGCTAAGGAAATTTTATTCAAAGATAGATGAAAAGACAACTCGTCCATCACACATGGTTTTAAGGGAAACGAGAACGACACAAAACACCAAGAGCATTAAGTTAGTCTCAGGACAAACCCTCTTGACTAGCCATGCAAAGACTCGGTTCAAACAACTAAGAGAAATAAGAAACAAGACTCAAAAACGACTAAGTACATGACACTTGAAAGATAACCAAGCCGCAGATGGTAGAAAGAAGTGGGCTTGGTACAAGGCTAAGCTTAATGGGCAATGACAATGTGGGAACACTTGCCTCGTTAAAAACCTTAGTGAGAAAACCCAATGGGACAAAACTCACTAAGGGAAAAAGAGCAGAAAATGTCCCACAAACCCATTAGCTTAGTCCCCGGCTACAATGCAGACCAATGTGGAACGTGTAGCCTCATTAGTACTTTGTTCATACTTAAACTGATTAAGTAGAACCTCTAAGGCATTTTGAAATGCCTTACTCTTAGCTCGGGTCATTGGGCCTCCTTGCACTTTAAGAACTTCTTCAGCCACCTTCTGGTCTTGATCTTGATTTCCAACGGCTACATGCTCATCTTCCAAGTTAGATGTCCCCATTCTCATATCATCCCCTCCTTCTTGAAAAGGATTTGACCTCAAATCCGACTCATCTGCAACATAAGGAAGTAAATCAGTAACGTTAAAACTTGAGCTAATAGGATACTTACCTTGGAGGTCAAGTTGATAGGCATTGTCATTGATCTTCTTTATAACTGTAAAAGGACCATCAATCTGTGGCATCAACTTGGATTTTCTTTCTACTGGGAAGCGCTCATTTCTTAGATGTACCCAAACTTGATCACCAGCCTCAAAAACCACCTTGTCTCTTCCTTTATTCGCATGTTTGGCATAGAGCTTAGTCTTCTCTTCTAAGTTCTTCTTTGCATCCGAATGTATTAGCTTGACCAATTCAGCTTTTCTCTTTCCGTCCATGCTTATCCTTTCCCTCAAAGGTAAAGGAATTAAATCCAAAGGAGAAGTGGGGTTGACCCATAAACAATCTGAAAAGGTGATCACTTAGAAGCTGAATGCACAGCATGGTTATATGCAAACTCTATATGCGGCAAACAATCCTCCCACAACTTAAGGTTCTTTTTAATCAAAGCTCTCAACAATGTACCTAAAGTCCTATTTACTACCTCGGTCTGACCATCAGGTTGCGGATGACAAGTAGTAGAAAACATAAGCTTAGTTCCTAGCTTAGACCATAAGGTTTTCCAAAAGAAGCTAAGGAACTTAGTGTCTCTATCCGAAACAATGGACTTAGGCATACCATGAATGCGAACTATCTCCTTAAAAAAAGATTGGCTATATGCAAAGCATCATCTGTTTTATGACAAGTAATAAAATGAGCCATCTTAGAGAATCTATCCACTACAACAAAAATAGAGTCCTTACCTATCTTTGTTCTAGGCAAGCCTAAAACAAAGTCCATGGAAATGTCATTCCACGGATGAGAGGGTATGGGTAAGGGTGAGTACAAACCGTGATTTTGAACCTTGGACTTGGCTTGTTTACTAGTATTGCATCTCCCACAAATTCTCTCAACATCCCGTCTCATGTGTGGCCAATAGAAATGATCTTTCATCACTTCTAAGGTTTTTGCTACGCCAAAGTGACCCATTAAACCGCCACCATGTGCTTCTCTGATAAATAGATCCCTCATAGAACAGTTAGGCACACAAAGACGGTTCTCATAAAAGAGAAACCCATCTTGTTTAAAGAATTTATCCGAAGGAGATTTTAAACAAGAAGCAAAAATTTCTGAAAAATCATCATCATCTTTATATAGCTCTTTTAGCTGATAAAATCCTAGCAACTTAGCTTCTAAAGTGGTGAGTAGCGTGTACCTTCTTGACAATGCATCGACGACAACACTGTCTTTACCTTGTTTTTATTTTATGACGTATGGGAAGGTCTCTATGAATTCAACCCACCTTGCATGCCTTTTGTTGAGCTTTTGCTGGCCTTTGAGGTGTTTTAGAGACTCATGGTCCGTGTGAATAACGAATTCTTTGGGCCAAAGGTAGTGTTGCCATGTTTGTAAAGCCCTCACTAAGGCGTACAGCTCTTTGTCATACGTCGGATATTTGAGCATGGCACCACCGAGCTTCTCACTAAAAAATGCTATGGGTTGTTTGTCTTGCATTAGGACCGCGCCAATGCCTATTCCTGATGCATCACACTCAATCTCAAAAGTTTTTAAAAAGTTAGGCAATATAAGAACAGGGGCGTTAGTAAGCTTCTCTTTTAGGCTTTGGAAAGCCTCTTCTTGAGCCTCTCCCCATTTAAATCCAACTTCCTTTTTGATGACTTCGGTGAGTAGAGCTGCTATAGTACTGAAGTCCCTCATAAATCTTTTATAAAAGCCGGTTAAGCCATGGAAACTTCTCACTTCTCCCATGGTTTTAGGACTAGGCCAGTCACAGATGGCTTTAACTTTCTCTTCGTCTACTTTGACACCTTCCGAGCTCACTACAAAGCCAAGGAAAACAAGACTCGAAATGCAGAATGTACACTTCTTGAGGTTAGCATACAACTTTTATTTTCTAAGCAAATCAAGCACTAACTTAATATGTTCTATATGCTCCTCTAGACCTTTGCTGTAAACAAGGATGTCATCAAAATAAACTACGACAAAAATGCCTATATATGCTCTAAGAACATGATTCATCAAACGCATAAAAGTGCTAGGGGCATTAGATAATCCGAATGGCATAACCAGCCATTCATATAAACCATGCTTGGTTTTGAATGCGGTTTTCCACTCATCCCCTTCTTTCATTCTAATCTGATGGTAACCACTCTTTAAGTCAATCTTAGAGAAAATATTAGACCCATGCAACTCATCCAACATATCATCTAATCTAGGAATGGGGTGGCGATACTTCACCATGATATTGTTGATTGCACGGCAGTCAACACACATTCTCCAGCTACCGTCTTTCTTAGGCACCAAAAGTACTGGAACCGCACAAGGACTCATGCTTTCACGAATATGTCCCTTAGCCATTAGTTCGTCTACTTGCTTTTGCAGCTCCTTAGTCTCCATGGGGTTGGTACGGTAAGCAGGACGGTTTGGCAAGGATGCTCCAGGTATGAAGTCTATTTGGTGTTCTATACCCCGGATGGGAGGCAAACCCATCGGTGCTTCTCCTGGAAAGACGTCTTCGTAATCCTGCAAAAGAGCTTGCATTTCTCGGATACACCAGTGTAAGATCAGCCATGGTGGTTAATGTTTCCTTATAAACAAATAACAGCATAGGTGTTTCCGAGTATAAAGCTTTCTTAACCTGTCCAGCCTTAGCAAAGAAATTTAGATGTTTAGCTGACCTCAAGGTGTGTTTCTGATCGTTGTAGACTTCTTGAGGAGTCATGGGAACCAAAGTGTTCTTCTTACCCTTAAACTCAAAGGAGTGACGGTTTGAGAATCCATCATGTATCACTCGGCGATCAGACTGCCACGGCCTTCCTAGCAGGATATGACTTGCTTCCAAAGGTAGCACATCGCAAAGTATCTCATCTTTATATTCTCCAATGGCCAATGGTACTAAGACTTGTTCGGTGACCTTCATTTCTCCTTTATCATTTAACCTATGTAACTTATACGGGCTTGGGTGAGGAGTAGCTTGCAAACTCAGCTTCTTGACCATGATACTACTCGCAACATTAGCACAACTTCCGCCGTCTATAATCAAGCTGCAAACCTTTCCCTGAACCAAGCAACGTGTGTGAAATAGGTTCTCACGTTGATCTTGTTCTTCCAGCTTGCTTTGTACGGTCAATGTCCTTCTCGCTACAAGTAATTCTCCATGTACTGGTAACAACTCGTGTTCCTCCTTTGTTTCCTCTTGCTCCTCATCCTCTGATTCTATTTCGCCGTTTTCTAGTAACACCATAACACGTTTGTTGATGCACTCATTGGCATAGTGCCCGCGGCCTTGGCACTTGAAACACTTCACATCTCGAGCCTTGGTACTAGCCTCCTTAGATTTTCCATATGGTTGGGCAGCTTCGGGTTTGGAATTAAACGGCTTATCTTCTTTCGGGTGATTCTTCTCATTCTGCGGGTAAGCTGGCCGGTACGGGTTTCTGTCGTCCCGCGGGTAAACTGCCCGATTGTTGGTACTAGAGCCCGAACGGTATGTCCCTTTCCTTTTTACTTGTTGCTCGAACAGAACAGCTTTGTGTAGCATTTCTTCAATGTCCACATAATGTTGTGTCTCCAGACGATCTTGAATTTCTCGGTTAAGTCCCCCAAGGAACCTAGCCATCGTGGCTTCTCTATTTTCCAAGATATCCGCACGAAGCATAAGCGTTTCCATCTCTTGAAAATACTCCTCCACAGTACGGTTGCCTTGTGTCAATCTCCGAAGCCTCTGATGTAGGTCGCAATGGTAATGGCTCGGAACGAACCGCTTTCTCATTAAGTTTCTCATCTCGGTCCATGTAGTGACCGGATACTCTTGGTTCCTTCTTCTGGTTGTGACAAGCTGATCCCACCAGCTTAAGGCATAGTCATAGAATTCCGTGGCCGCCACTTTAACTCGGTTTTCCTCAGTGTAATGCTGAATGTTGAATACCAACTCTATCTTTTTCTCCCACTCAAGGTAGGCATTCAGATCACACTTGCCGTGAAATGATGGGATTTTTACCTTTAGACCAGCCAAGTTGTCTTGCATACGCTCTCTGCCTTGTCTAGGACTTCTACGGCAACTCTTGGAAGAACTACAGCTTTTGTAATACTGATCAGTCTGATGTCCACTAGCCTGTCCTTCTTGCTCGTCTTCTCTCGCGGTTTCTTTGCCTTGACGTCTCTGAGCCGTTTCTCTCTGTTCATAGTCTTGTCTGATCTTGTCTACCTCGGTTTGTAACATCTTTTTCATCTCAGCTGTGAGAGCCTCGACCAAAATCCTCTGAGCACGTACGGCTGAAGGTTCCGAGTCATCTTCCCCGGCCATTGCTCCTGTAAAACAAAAATTCTCTCGCAGTAAGTAGTTCTTTGATAGATTAGAATTTATAAAAATTCTAAACTATTTTTAAAATAATTTTGTGAAATACAAGAGACCAAAACCGTGATGAACAATAATTTTTAAAAATATTTTCGACAGTAGATGAAGGGTCAAAAATATTGAAACGTTAAACAAGAACGGATCGGATCAGAAAAACTTAGCTTTCGAAGGTTTGCTCTGATACCACTTGATATGATCCCGGCTAATGATCGAACCTTTCAAGCTAACCCACGTACAACTTGGTGTGTGATGATGGAATGATCCGAACGGTGATAAGAGGTTGAACCAATTGAAGGGGGAAAGTGGGGAAAGAGTGAAGATGGATTGTAGCAAGAGAGATGAAAGGCTCTTGATACAAAACTACTAGAACACAAGGATATGACGCACCTAGGGTTCTAAGTAGGATTTCTCGAGGATATGACGCACCCAGAGATATGATCTATTTTGCAAAGGAAATTTTATTCAAAGATAGATGACAAGACAACTCGTCCCTCACACATGGTTTTAAGGGAAACGAGAACGACACAAAACACCAAGAGCATTAAGTTAGTCTTGGGACAAACCCCCTTGACTAGCCATGCAAAGACTCGGTTCAAACAACTAAGAGAAATAAGAAACAAGACTCAAAAACAACTAAGTACATGACACTAGAAAGATAACCAAGCCGCAGATGGTAGAAAGAAGTGGGCTTGGTACAAGGCTAAGCTTAATGGGTAATGACAATGTGGGAACATTTTCCTCGTTAAAAACCTTAGTGAGAAAACCCAATGGGACAAAACTCACTAAGGTAAAAAGAGCACAAAATGTCCCACAAACCCATTAGCTTAGTCCCCGGCTACAATGCAGACCAATGTGGAACGTGTAGCCTCATTAGTACTTGGTTCATACTTAAACTGATTAAATAGAACCTCTAAGGCATTTTGAAATGCCTTAGTCTTAGCTCGGGTCATTGGACCTCCTTGCACTTTAAGAACTTTTTCAGCCACCTTCTGGTCTTGATCTTGATTTCTAACGGCTACATGCTCATCTTCCAAGTTAGATGTCCCCATGCTCATATCAATATGCTGGACGAGTTTATTGGCTCCACCATCTTTTAAAGGTTGACTTGAGGAGTGGATACCACCAAGTGCGAATGAGAGAAGGCGACGAGTGGAAAACCGCTTTCAAAACCAAAAAAGGTTTGTACGAGTGGTTAGTCATGCTATTCAGCTTGACCAACGCCCCTAGTACATTCATGCGCCTCATGAACCCGGTTCTTCGTGCTTATATAAGTAAATTTGTGGTTGTTTGCTTTGATGATATACTTATTTACAGCAATAACCTTACTGATCATCTCAAACACCTCGAACTAGTGCTTAAATCACTTTGCAAGGAAGGTCTTTATGCCAACCTTAAGAAGTGCACATTGTGTACTGATCAAATCGTTTTTTTAGGCTTTGTAGTTAGTAGACAGGGCTTAAAGGTGCATGAGGAGAAGATCAAGGCCATACAAGACTGGCCAACCCCAAGTACAATCGGACATGTGAGAAGCTTCCATGGGCTGACAAGCTTCCATAGGCTGACAAGCTTTTACCGCCGATTTGTGAGGGATTTCAGTACGGTAGCTGCCCCACTTACCGCCGTGATCAAGAAGAATGCACCTTTCTCATGGGGACCGGCTCAAGAGACAGCTTTTAACACGCTCAAAGAAAGACTCACGCAAGCGCCGATTCTAGCACTACCTGACTTTGACGAGATTTTTGAAGTAGAGTGCGATGCATCAGGCTTGGGCATTGGATCTGTATACACCAGAGGAAGAGACCAGTGGCGTTGTTCAGTGAGAAGCTGAGTGGAGCTACACTCAACTACCCGACGTACGACAAGGAGTTATACGCGTTGGTCCGAGCCTTAGAAACTTGGCAACATTACTTGTTGTCCAAGGAGTTTATTATTCGCACCGATCACGAGACCCTCAAGCATTTGAGAGGTCAGACTTCACTCAAGAGGAGGCACGCTAAGTGGTTAAAGTTCGTGGAGACCTTCCCATATGTAATTAAATACAAAAAGGGGAAGAGAGAACGTGGTAGCCGATGCACTTTCAAGAAGACACGCCTTGATATGGAAGCTAAAGTTTTAGGGTTTGAACACCTTAAGGAGTTGTACAAAGAAGACCCGGAGCTAGGATAGGCTTATCAATCATGCGGTAAAGGAGCTTTTGGAGCTTTCTACATACATGATGGGTTCCTATTTAGAGATAAGCGGCTGTGTATTCCCCAATGTTCAATGCGAGACTTAGTGCTCAAAGAGGCTCACGGTGGCGGCCTTATGGGATACTTTGGCGTGGACAAGACTCTAGCCATCGTCGCTGATCATTTCTATTGGCCCAATTTGAAGCGGGACGTAGAAAGGCATTGCTCTAGATGCATCATTTGTTATAAGGCTAAATCCAGGTTACGCCCTCATGGTCTCTATTTACCTTTACCTATACCTAACGCCCCATGGGTAGATATTTCAATGGATTTTGTTCTAGGTCTACCTAAGATACGACACAAAGATTCTATATTTGTTGTTGTGGACCGGTTTTCAAAGATGGCACATTTCATTCCTTGTGATAAAAGCAATGACACCACTCAAATCGCCGAGCTATTCTTCAAAGAGGTGGTGCGCTTGCATGGGATCCCTGGAACTATTGTCTCAGACCGAGACACTAAGTTTCTAAGCCACTTTTGGAGGACCTTGTGGAGAAAGCTTGGTACCAAACTACTTTTCTCTACGACTTGTCACCCCCAGACGGATGGGCAAACTGAAGTGGTAAACCATACACTTTCTACTTTGGTTAGATTCACACTTGGTAGAAATTTCAAGACTTGGTTAGAATGCTTGCCATTCATTGAATTCACATACAATCACGCTACTCATTCCGCTACTAAGATGTCACCGTTTGAAGTAGTATATGGTTTTAATCCACTAACCCCTCTTGATCTTTCGCCAATTCCCCAAGTTGAGCAAGTTAACTTAGATGGTCTCAGAAAAGGAGAGTTTGTAAAGAAACTTCATGAAAAGGTCCGAGAGAACATCTTGAAGAAAACCGAAGCTTACAAGAAGCAAGCTGATAAGAAGCGCAAGGCTTTGACGTTTAAACTAAGAGAGTGGGTTTGGCTTCACATGAGACCTGAAAGATTCCCACAAAAGCGAAGCTCTAAGCTAGCACCAAGAGGAGATGGCCCCTTTCGCATCTTAGAGAAGATCAATGACAATGCTTACCGCTTGGAGCTGCCAGGTGAGTTCAACATATCCCACACCTTTAATGTTGCTGATTTGTCTCCTTATGATGCAGGTGAAAAAGTTTTGAGGACAAAACCCCTCTAAGAGGGAGGGAATGATGAGGACATTGACCATCCGGACCATTCATCAATACCGGATCGAGAGGAACCGTACGTACCGGGTCGAGAAGAGCTGTACGCACCAGGACGAGGAGAGCTGGACGTACCGGGACGAGCGGGCCTAGATGAACTAATACAAACCGTACCACCAGTCAACAACTCGCCCATGACCCGTTCTAAGACCAGACGACTTAGGGAAGGATTCAACCCGACCGTGGAAACACTCCTGAACAACATGAACCTTGGGACAGCCTTCAACCCCCAAAGCTACCCCATTGCACTCGAGATAGATCTAACCAAGGATTTCGCTAAGTTGAGTCTGAAAGGAGATCAGCCAAGTATTAGCCAAGGTATGCATTTTCACTTGACAGGTTCTGGAGCTAAAAAAACTAAGGATTCCCCCAATGCCAGACCGAGGCACCAAGATACCGCGGGAACAAGCCAAGTAGCTGTTAGAAGTCAAATGGGACAAGAAGACATTTCAAGCTGTGATCGACTTGGCTTCAGTGAACATCTATATGACGAGGACTCCAAAGAATTCACCTCCAACAAGTTAGGACAAGTGATACAAGAGTTTTTTAGGCTCTTGTTGTCAATCACCCTCACACTTGTACTAGTCAGTTGTAGTTTAGTATGGGTTTTATGTCAATCCAATGGGAAGAGTTGAAAACAGAAGAGTTGAGAGTAAAACCTCTAAGTCAAGCAAGCAGAGAATTGGTTTTGTTTCCTAAGCAACAGTTCTAGCAACCTAAGTGAAACAAGCAGCAAACAAAGTGAAAGCAAAAGAAACTAAGCAGTTCTAAGCAAGAAAAACAGAGTAAAACAGAGCTAAACAGAGCAAATCCGGGATTCAAATAAGAGAAAGGCAAGTTCCTAGATGTGGTTGTTGACTTTGGGGAATTTCAGACATTAACTAAGGCTGTTTCAAACTACATTGATCAAGCAAGTAAGCAAGCAATGGTGATTCCTAGACATAGAGTTCACAATCAAGCTAGTTAGATACAATCTCTTGGCAAATAACCCTTTGCTAAACATTCTAACAAGAACTAACTCTCATTAGTGCTAAAACATCAAGCAAGCATGAATAAACAACTCTATTCAAGTCAAAATGCTCCTCAAACAGTCAATCTCTTGAGCCAAGGCCAGCAAACCCTCTATTAAACATGATCATCATTTCATCAAACACTTGGTGGGCATAAGAGAAAGCTAACAACTTAGACAAGTTTGATCAAGACTAATCTAGCATGAATAACAGATTAATAGAGAGGAACCCATAAACTGAAGCACATAACATGCCTTAATCAAGCCTTAGATTCCCCTAATCTACCACATCTAGAAACCCTAAGATAACTACTCACTCATAATCATGTTTAACACCAAATCACAAAGGAAAATGATGTTAATCATGATTAAAAGAGATATTAAAGAAAGATTAAAGCAAATACTTGATTATATTAAACAAAGCAAAGAAAATGTCTTACAAACTTAAAGAAAAAGCTCAAGAACAGTATTTTGACAAGACATGTCGAAAATCTGGAAAAAGAGGCTATTTATAGCCTGAGAAAAAAACCCTAGAGTAATGGCATAGTTGTAATTAAAAACAGGTTCGGGCTGGGTCAATATTGGTCAGTCGTGTCGATCTTCAGTGACCGAAATGGATCCTTATCGGTCTGGAGTGAACAACACATGAGACCGAAATCCATCCGTTGTGTTTGTGTCGATCACACTTGACCGATACTGGTGATCGACACTGCTCTGTATCGGTCACATTTGACCGATACTCACCTTGCTCTGACCGAAAACTTCTGCAGAGATCTTCTGCTTCGATCCTCATTGCTCCCTTTTGCCCAGCTAGCATCTTGGATCATCCCCAAAGCTCCTCTAAGCTCCTTTTAGCTCCAAAAGCACCTAAAAACATCCAAAATGCAAGGAGAATGCAAATTATACTCTAAATGCAACCTAAGTCTAAAAGGAGAAGAAAATGGGACAAAAGCTAAGGGAAAACATGTAAAAGAGGACCAAAACATGTACTAAATGCAGCCCTAAATGGTGTAAATACAAGGGATATCAACACCCCCACACTTGCCTTTTGCTTGTCCTCAAGCAAATAAGAACAAATGGGAGAGTGAGGTTTGAAAGTGGGTATTCAGATTCCAAAAGTGCAAAGGTAAAGAGATGGTTTCAATGCTTATGTGCCTAGTTGTAGGATGCAAACATAATCAGCTATACTTTAAAGAACCTAGCCATGCTCATCATGTTTCAAAATGATCTCAAATCTCAACTTAGGCAAATGCTCAAATCAATCAACTCTTTAACATTCAATTAAGTTCAGAACATGAATCATGCTTGTGCAAATCAAGTGAAGACATTTGGTTGAAAAGGGGTAAGGTTATGAGATAAGAATGATCTTATTTAAGCATAAGGTTTTAAAAACATAAAGGATCACTCAATGAAATGACTTTATCTTAGGCAAAATGTTAATGGTAAAAGCACACTTATGCATGCAATTCAAAGCTTTCTTCTACCCTTATTTCCCAAAGATGAGTCCTAAGCATTTCTAAACCCAAGAGTGAACCCTCTAAGTCTACCCTTTCCTAAAATCTACCCTTTACCCTTCTTCATGGCTGGGGAAACTTCTTCTTTTTGCTTGTGTGGTTGTTTCTTCTTGGTTGGGACCTGCTCTTCTTTGTTGTGTTGGCACCTTCATCACCTTTGGTGGATTGCTTCTTGGTCAGATTTTTCTTCTTTTGGACCCTTCTAAGCATTGTTGTTGGCGCCAATTCTTCTGTTTGAACTTAGAGCTTTTATTCGCTTTACTTAACCACAATTTAAACTGTTTCCGCTTTTCTACCATTTCAGATCTTTTCCTTCTCTTTCAAAACATATAAACATTAAGCTCAAACCACCTAACTCTATCCTTTTAAACCCCAAAACTCCTATCCTAGAATCAAGCTCAAGATGCAAGCTGATATCTATAAGAGAGCTAATCATTGCCAGCCTTATTCCTAACACTTTTTTCCAAGACAAAATCGAAAATGCAATGCAAAGGCCTCACAGCTCTCACAATAGTGTTTAGGCTCAAAAGGAGGTTTTGGTTAAAGGTGAGGATGTAACTGTCCCATAATTATGAGGATCAGCTATTTGGATCAACAAGAGTGGTAGAAAGGAGAAAGATGATCCAAATATGTATATGGTAGCCATGAATTCACTTTTCAATGCATAAGACATGATAATTAAAAGTCCAAATTAAAGTTCAAGTTGATAGAGTTGATTTTCAGAGAACAAATGCTTTCAGAATGAGATAAAAAGACCAAATCTAGCAATCTAAGCATGGTTCAGCCTTAACTTCTATCAATCAAATGATGCATCAAACAACTAAGCATTTAAAAACTGAAATCATCTCTAAACACTAAGCACTTTACAAGGAAAATTCATCATAATGCCCTATGCAAATGCAATGCAACCTATATGTCAACACTAGACTCAATCTTAGAAGAATGAAATGTAACTACATGCTCTCTTTTTGGTTTGCAAAAAATGCAAAAAAATTTCAAATTTTTCGATTTTTGTTTTTTGTGTTTTTCTATGCCTTACATGTATGCATGATATGCATGAGACTCAAAGTGAAAAGAAAAAGAAAAACTAAGAAAACAGAGCACAAAGTCAAACCCCAAATCTCTCCCCCCCCCCACACTTAAATTACACAGTCCCTTGTGTAATGAAAGCAATGGAAGAGAGAAACAACAAAATATATTACAGAAATAAAAAGATGCAATTGTATAGAACAATGGAAAAGATGTGGTACTTGGTTTAATGGTAGGAGTTGTGTGATGATCCTGAGGTTTGAGGAGACTTGCTAGCTCTCCTCTTCCTTCTCTCATAAACTTGTGTGGAATGCTCTGCTTCTTGAGGTGGTTGAACCCAGCTTGACCATAGTTGCTGAGCTTGTGAAGAAGTCCCTTGTGTGCCCCATTGCCATGTCTCATGAACTTCAGAGGGGTTGGGGTTTGGCGCCTCCCAAGCTGATGGAACATGGGCTCTTGGGTCATAAGATGAGGCCCTTGGTTGTGCCCATGTACCCCATTGGTCACTTGGTTGAGCATGGAATGAGTGTCTTCCATGGGGGTTCCATACAGCTTCCTCCTCTTCAGTTGGCTCAGCTTGGTTAAGTTGCTCTTCTTGGTGAGAGTTGCGCTCATGGGTGTGGCTGTGGTGGGAAGTTTTTGCTGATGTAGCCTTGTTCTTCCTGAAATTCCCTTTTACCATCTTCATAAGCCCTTTGATGGCTTTGTCTTGCCACTTGCACCACTTCTGGAGTGTGTTGATGTGCTCATGAGCTGCTCTCAAAGAGCTTCCTTGGTTGGGAGCTTCATAAGGCTGGAAGTGGAACTGCTTTGAGCTGTAGTTCAACACTTCTTCTTCTTCAAGCTCATCTTCTTCATAGGTTCCTCCTTGGCCTTCAGCGCCAGCAGTAGCATTCCATTGGTCTTCTTCTTCTTCTTCTCTAATCTCTTCAGTGTGCTCCTCTTCTTCTTCACTGTCTTCTTCTTCTCCTATTGTATAAATAGGGCCGCCTGTGTAGAGATCCTCCTCTCTCAAGTTGAAGTTGATGTTTGTTGTTGGGGAGAAGGAGGTCAGCCTAGGGTTTGGGAGAAGGACTCTCACTTGCTCTGAGTGATTGTTGAGGAATTGGTAAACATACTTGCCCTGAACACTCTTCTCAAGAAAATGACTTCTTGTCATATACTCCATGTCTATCCAGAGAGGAGCTAGAGCATCTTCAGCATGCTCCTCAAGGTTCACATCACAAGCTATGAGAATTGCTGTCACAACTCCTCCAATGTGCAGCTGTGGGTTCTTCTTCTTTCTTCCCTTGTTGATAACCCAATTCTGGTATGATTGCAGCTGCTCCATCAACAGTCTTACAAGGCATGGGAGCTTGCTTGCTGGACTAACTGGTACTGCACATCTGCTGGTGCCTGGACCTGTGTACAATCCATTGTAGAGGAAGTCTCTCTCCTTGCCAGTTAGGTGTGAGGTTTCTTTCCTTGCAAAGAATGTGTTTGCAAGCACCTTGTGTGCATATCTAACTGCAGGATGCTTCAGGTGTTGGTTTCTTGTAGCCCCAGCTTTGAATTCTCCTACTCCAATTACCTCCCAAAACCTTGTGTACTGTGATTCATGGATTAAGAACTTCTTCCCTCTTTGAAAGTAGGTGCTTAGCCCCAGCGCCCTAGAGAGTTCTTGGAATGTGATCTTGAACTTCTGTTTTCCAAGCTTGAAAGAGATCCATCCATCATGGTCAGGAAGTTCACTCTTCTCATAATAAACCACCTTGAGGGTGGAGATGAATTGATGAGTGAAGCGCTCATAGGATGGGAGAGGCTGTAGTAGCTCTGCAAGCCCTCTTTGTTCAAAGGTGTAGATGCAGTCTTCATAGATTCCCAGCTCCTTTATTGTGGAGGGGCATGGGTACCTTGTTGGCTTGAAGGTGCATCTACTGAATCCTTCCATGAGTTCCCTAGCACTGTACTTCATGGGTGTAACTTCTTCCTCAACAGCTTTTCCCTTGCCTCTCTGCTTAGCGCTTTTATCCTTAGCTGGTCTCTTTCCAGCGGCCTTAGATGAAGTCTCAGCAGCCTTGCCCTTTCCCTTTTATTGCCTTACTGTTGGTGATGTTGGTGCTTCCTGAGATGCTTCTCCCTTTTTCCCAGCAGCTATTTTTGTTCTTCCCATGGTACCTTCAAAAGCAAAGCTTGAAAACAAAGTAAGTGAAAGAATAAAAGCTGAAGAACCAAATAGCTGAAAGCTTTTAATGGAGAAACTCTTTAAGCTAAGAAAAGTCTAACAAGTCCTAACAACAAGCTTAAACTTATTCAAAGCAAGAAGAGATCAAAAGCTAGCAACTAAATAAGCTAGAATGCTCAAAAGATAAACAGTTATGCATAACATTCTAGCAAAATGGTTCTTAGGCAAAAGAGATAATGATCTTGCAAAAGGATGAGGATGAACAAGCAATGAGATAAATAGACATTAATCAGAACTTCAACATCTAGCTTGATATTTCAAAACAAATCCAAATTGCAAAACCATAGCACAACCATCAAAACTAAACACTACTTGCTCTTAAAAAAACTTCTTACTAAGCGATTTTTAACATAAGCAAAGAGTAAGAGCAAAGAGAGATAGTTTAGGAAGCAAACCTTTGGTGAGCCTTTGAACACTTAATGAAAGCAATAAAAGAGAAAAAGAACTAGTGATTTCGAGCTTTAGGTGAGAAGAAGAGTGAGTTTAAGTGTGAAGAGAAGTGAAGGAAGTTGCTGTTTAAATAGAGAGAAAGGAGGGGAAACCAAAGGAATCAAAGGTTGGTGAGGGAACATAAGGAATCAAAAGTGTGGGGGACAAAAATAAAAGTGTTCAGAAGCTAGGAAAGAGGTCAGAAGGAATCCCATTTAAAAATTCAAACTACTTTGGCTCCAAACCAAAGTAGGTAAATTTTTTTGAAAGATGAGATACTTACCTCGGATGGAGTTTCGGTCACTCATGACCGATATTACTGACCGAAATTGCATTTTCGGTCATGAGTGATCGGCACTAGAGACTGACGTGCTTCCTGGGATTAGTATCGGTCATCCTTGATCGACACACTTGACCGAAAATCATATGGTGTGATTGTGTCGATCTCGAGTGATCAATACTGGTGACCGATATGATTTCGAGAATATTATCGATCTCCAGTGATCGACACACTGGACCGAAAATCATACGGTGTGATTGTGTCGATCAAGTATGGTCGATATGAATGACCGAAATTTGTCCTGCTTCCAAAACTTCTTTCCATATCGGTCACTTTCCATATCGGTCACAAGTGACCGATATGTTGACTGGTATAGACTGGCTCCACTGATATCGATCAGTCATGATCGATACTGATGACCAAAAATATGCGTATCGGTCTGTCATGACCGATACAAATGACCGATATCAGCCAGAATACACCTGTTCTTTGTCCCTTTTAGACTTTCTCAAACCCCAGTTCGAAGTCCTGTTTCTATACACTAAAACAAAACATAAAAGATAAACTAGAAAGCATAATATATATACAAAAGGATACCATGGGACTACCTCCCAAGTGTGCTTGTTTAAAGTCACAAATCTTGACTTTGATTACCTCTTTAGTTGAGGTGAGGAGAAGGAGTCTTGGAACTCCTTGGTGTCATCTTGCTTCTCTTGACCTTGGTGGTGACTCCATTCACCTTGATCTTGGCAAAAGGTGTAGTATTCCCCTCTTGCCGAAGCTTGAAGCAAAACTCTCCTTTCTTGGAGACACTTGGTTGCAAAACCACTTCTCCCTTGATAGTAACCAGCTTAACATCATTCAGATTCTTGTAACCAACCACTTCAAGGACCTCCTTTTCAGTGGTGTCTTCAAACAACTTAACCAAGCAGCAGCCATCAAAACTCTCTCCTTGGTAGCCTTCAAATTCTGGCCAATCCTTCTCAAGTTGCTTCAGCTTCTTGATCTCCATTGAGAAGGCTTGCTCATTCTCCAGCTTATTCCCCTTGGAGTCAAACCTTAGGACCTTCTTTTTGGTCAGCTTCAGCTCAATAGTGCATTCCTTAGCATCAAACACTGCTCCAGCTGAGGCTAAGAAAGGTCTTCCTAAAATGATAGCATTTTTTATATGCCCTTCCACATCAAGCACCAGGAAATCAGTGGGAATGGCTACTCCTTCTATCATCATTGGCACATCCTTGAGACTCCCAAGTGGTTTCTTCACTGTCCCATCAGCTATAGTAAGGGATACATTACTCTCTTTAAGTTGAGTGTAGCCAAGAGCTTTAGCAGTAGATGATGGGAGAAGATTGATACTTGCTCCAAGGTCACAAAGACAGCTCTTGAAAGTCTGCCCTTTAAGCTTACATGGGAGAGTAAAACATCATGGATCTCCAAGCTTTTTGATAGTGAGCTCCCTAACCTCAGGTGTTCCACTTAGAGGTTCAGTGTCCTCAGTGAACAAGTAGAGGAACTCTTCAATGATAGCCTCCTCTTCAGCTGAGAAGCTTTCTTCTTCTAGCACAATAGCATTGCAGAACTCCTTTGGGTTAGCTTCTGGTTTTCCAGGAAACTGTCCTTGTAGCTTGGGACCAGCTATTCCTTTGTTGTTCTCTAGTGTTTTGACTCTTGCAGCCAATCCATCAAATTTTTTGGTAAGCTCTACATGCACTGAATCAATTTTGTTGTGGACCTCTGCAAACTTCTTGTTCATTTCCAAGGTTGTAGTGACTTGAGTGTTAATCATTTGCTGCATGAGGGTCTTGAGATCAGTGTCTTGAGAGCTAGAGAAAGCTTGTCCTTGTGCTTGGGCATTGAATCCTGGAGGATTGTAGGGCTCTCTAGGCTGATAGTTGTTGTTTCTCTGCTGAAAACCTTGATTGTTGTAGGGAACAAAAGGTCTTGGGGCAGCTTGCTGTTGCTGTTGAGGGTAAACCTGATCTTGGGGGTTGGCAACATTGTTGCTCCTGTAGGACAAGTTGGGATTTGGTCTGTAGTTCCCATAGTTGTTGTAGCCACCTTGGTTTCTCAAATAGTTTATCTCCTCAACTTGGCATTGTTTCTGATCATCAAGTTGAACCATGTCTCCCATAAAGTGAACCTCTTTCTTTTCCCTTAGCAACAAGTCTAGCTTCTCATGTAGAGACTTGATTTCTTTCTTGCTAGACTCTAACTCATCCTTTGCACTCCTTGGTGCTCTGTCAAACTCCTCATTGTAGTTTCCATCAGACTGAGCAAAGTTCTCTACTAACTCCAAACCTTCATCTACATCTTTTGACAGGAAGTTCCCATTGGATGCTGTGTCCAGAAGCATTCTTATCTTAGGCAAGGCTCCTCTGTAGAGAGTAGATAGCAAAGAGGCTTGTGAGAAGCCATGATGAGGGCATTGCAATGTGTAACCCTTGAATCTCTCCCAAGCTTCTCCAAAGCTTTCATTGTTCCTCTGTGCAAACCCTGAAATCTCATTCCTTATCCTAGCAGTTCTTGAAGTGGAGAAGAACTTTGCTAGAAAGGTTTTCTTGCATTCATCCCAGCTGGTGATACTCCCTTGGGGAAGGTTTTTCTCCCACTGATGTGTTTTGTCTCCTAGGGAAAAGGGAAACAACCTGAGCTTGAAGCCATCTTCACTTACTCCATTTATCTTTGTGAGGGAGCACAGCCTGCCAAAGTTATCCAGATGATCTAGAGGGTCTTCAAGTGGTAACCCATGGAATTTGCTGCCTTGAACCATTGAAATCAGTCCAGACTTGATTTCAAAGTTGTTGTTTTGGACTGCTGGTGGAATAATGCATGTCCTGTTGTTGTAGACATTTGGTGCATCACCAGCGCCAATAGGTCTAGCTGCTCTTGGAGCTTGTGCAGCGCCTCTTGGTCCTTGCTCACCCTGTAAGCCTTGAACACCTTGATGTCCTTGTATACCCTGAGCGCCTGCAGCTCCTGGAGGACCCTGAAATCTGATGTCATCCATGACTTGATCCTGATTGTTCATACCAAGTCTTTGCATGTGTTGCTGCCTTTCTTGCTGTCTCCTTGCTCTCTGTCTTCTATCCAGCAGATTAATGTTGTCTATGAAGTCTACAAGATTACTTGAACCTCTGGATCTCAAGTTCATATACCTGAAAGACAGAAGTGAGAGTCAAAGAGAATTAGTAACCAAAGAAATGTAAAAACTTGATCTTAAAGATTCCACAAACTCTAATGATTCAAAGTAATTCCCAAATGGCAACGGCGCCACATTGATACAAGAGTTTTTGAGGCTCTTGTTGTCAATCACCCTCACACTTGTACTAATCAGTTGTAGTGTAGTATGAGTTTTATGTCAGTCCAATGGGAAGAGTTGAAAACAGAAGAGTTGAGAGTAAAACCTCTAAGTCAAGCAAGCAGAGAATTGGTTTTGTTGCGTAAGCAACAGTTCTAGCAACCTAAGTGAAACAAGCAGCAAACAAAGTGAAAGCAAAAGTAAACTAAGCAGTTCTAAGCAAGAAAAACAGAGTAAAACAGAGCTAAACAGAGCAAATCCGAGATTCAAATAAGAGAAAGGCAAGTTCCTAGATGTGGTTATTGACTTTGGGGAATTTCAGACATTAACTAAGGCTGTTTCAAACTACATTGATCAAGCAAGTAAGCAAGCAATGGTGATTCCTAGACATAGAGTTCACAATCAAGCTAGTTAGATCCAATCTCTTGGTAAATAACCCTTTGCTAAACATTCCAACAAGAACTAACTCTCATTAGTGCTAAAACATCAAGCAAGCATGAATAAACAACTCTATTCAAGTTAAAATGCTCCTCAAACAGTCAATCTCTTGAGCCAAGGCCAGCAATCATCTATTAAACATGATCAGCATTTCATCAAACACTTGGTGGGCATAAGAGAAAGCTAACAACTTAGACAAGTTTGATCAAGACTAATCTAGCATGAATAACAGATTAATAGAGAGAAACCCATAAACTGAAGCACATAACAAGTCTTAATCAAGCCTTAGATTCCCCTAATCTACCACATCTAGAAACCCTAAGATAACTACTTACTCATAATCATGTTTAACACCAAATCACAAAAGGAAAGGATGCTAATCATGATTAAAAGAGATATTAAAAAAAGATTAAAGCAAATACTTGATTATATTAAACAAAGCAAAGAAAATATCTTACAAACTTAAATAAATAGCTCAAGAACAGTATTTTGAAGAGATGTCAAAAATCTAGAAAAAGAGGCTATTTATAGCCTAGAGAAGAAAACCCTAGAGTAATGGCACAGTTGTAATTAAAAACAGGTTCAGGCTGGGTCAGTATCGGTCTGGAGTGATCGACACATGAGACCGAAATCCATCTGTTGTGTTTGTGTCGATCACACTTGACCGATACTGGTGATCGACGCTGCTCCGTATCGGTCACATTTGACCGATACTCACCGTGCTCTGACCGAAAACTTCTGCAGAGATTTTCTGCTTCGATCCTCCTTGCTCCCTTTTGCCCAGCTAGCATCCTGGATCATCCCCAAAGCTCCTCCAAGCTCCTTTTAGCTCCAAAAGCACCTAAAAACATCCAAAATGCAAGGAGAATGCAAACTATACTCTAAATGCAACCTAAGTCTAAAAGGAGAAGAAAATGGGACAAAATCTAAGGGAAAACATGCAAAAGAGGACCAAAACATGTACTAAATGCAGCCCTAAATGGTGTAAATACAAGAGATATCAACAAGAAGCTCTCCCCAACTTGCCAAACAAGCACCATGCGCGCCAAAACCAGGTATTCTCAATTTATACAATCTGTGCAGGTAACATGACTTGTCCCAGTGGTTCTTAAGCACAACAACAAGGCAAGGCAACTAAGTTCGAGCCCCAAAGTCATCAAGCGAGTCGGCTTAGTTTTTATTTCTTTTAGTTAAGTGAAGTTTCCATTTTCATGTATTTTTTCCTTATGCGTTTTGTAGCTTTTCTTTTGCTTTATGTTGTAGTTTCTTTATTTTTATTTCAGCCCTAGGGCTAGCTGACGAGCTGTTTATAAAGCTCTCCTGCAGCGTTGTATGATTTTTACCTTTGATTATCAATAAAGAACCAAACTTTCTTCAAGCCGCCGCTTGCTTAGACAACCTAGTCTTGTCTTTAGCTTGAGTGATTCAACTAAGAACGAGTCTTTTGCTGTATCGGAGATCCATCCATTGTCTTTGTGGTGCACTCGATCCACTGCCTAAACCATCAACTGATCCCTCAAGAGAGAGCGTCATAGCCAGCTTGATAGATCACGTTCAACTTCAAGCCTTGGAGATCAAGTCTTGTCGTACTGTTTCCACCCCTTGAGTATCACGAGAGAGCGACAAAGCCAGCATGTTATTCCCACCATTTCCCTTCTGAACCGCGTGCCTAAGACCCACACTTGGTGTGTTACATCAGATGTCGATATTCACTCTGATATACCTTAATAAAGGGCGATTAATCGCCTTTCGTCCTTGCAGTTAAGGCCCATATGTGTGTTACGTCGATATTGTGCTCGGTACGCGCTCCTTGATGTCATATCGACCTGGTACGTCGATACATGTGATAGATACGAATACCAGTTGAGGCATATTGAGCAGTTTGTACCCCGATACATTGCTTGTCAAAGCATATCAGGTTGCCTTATATCGGTACTCTGATCAATACAGCAATCCTCTCAAGAGTATCGATTAGGATCACCCCGATACGGACGTCGATACATGTCCAACACACTTGTATCGAGCAAGACATGATCGATATACATGCTCGGTATGATTTGTATCGACGTGCATGGCCGATATGCTGGTCGATATTGACCCTTCTTCGACTCTTCCTTCTCCCAAGCTTGGTTCCTTCACCCTCAGTTCGAACCTGGTTATTATAGACACTCAAAAAATCCCACACAAATATAAAAATGCAAAGCTATATACAAGGATACCATGGGATTGCCTCCCAAGTGCGCTTGTTTAGAGTCACTTAGCTTGACTTTCCTCAGCTCCTTAGTTGAGGTGTAGAGCAGGAGTCTTGGAACTCCTTGGTGTTGCTGTGCCTCCTTTGACCTTTCTGGTGACCCCATCAATCTTCAACACTGCAAAGGGCTTTGGCTTGCTTCCCTCCTTTAGCTTGTAGTGGATCTCACTTTACTTAGAAACAAAGGGCTTCAAGACAACCCCATCTTCTTTTTTACCCAGCAGAATTTTATTCACACAATCAGAAACAGCCACTTCGAGGACCTCCTCTTCAGTGGTATCAGCAAACATCTTTGGCAGACAGCAACCATCAAAACTTGCACCAACATAGCCTTCAAACTCTGGCCAATGCTCTCCAACTTTCTTCAACTTCTTGACCTCCATTGAGAAGGCTTGCTCATCTTCCAGCTTGTTTCCTTTGGAGTCAAACTTCAGAACCTTCTCTTTGGTCAACCTTAGCTCTATTGTGCATTCCTTTGTATCAAATACTGCACCAGCTGAAGCTAAAAATGGTCTCCCTAGAATGATGGCGTTCTTGATCTTTCCTTCAACATCTAGGACCAGGAAATCTGTTGGTATGATCACTCCTTCAATCATCATTGGCACATCTTTGAGAGCTCCAAGTGGTACCTTTACTGACCCATCAGCTATGGTAAGAGACACATTACTCTCTTGAAGTTGAGTGTAGCCAAGCGCCTTAGCAGTAGAGGATGGGAGAAGGTTGATACTTATTCCAATATCACAAAGACAGCTCTTGAAAGTTTGACCTTTGAGTTCACAAGGCAAAGTGAAGCATCCAGGATCTCCAAGCTTCTTGATGTTCAGGACCTCAGTCTTGGCAATGGCTTCCTTCAGCTATGTCCCAATATCAAGACCTCTAAGCTTCATTTGGTTGGTATAGAGAGTGGTGTACTTATCCATAAGCTGCTTCTTAAACCTTCCAGGAAAGGGGAGACCTGGCTTGTAAGGAGAATGATCATAGATCCCAGTTTATTTCTCAGCTTGAATCTCCTCAAGTAGCCCTTTCTTCTCCTTTTCCTTTGTTGATGTTGCTTCAAGAGACTCTTCCTTTGCAACTCCATGGTTGGCGTCAGCTTCCAAAAATTCTTCCCCCCCTCTCCCCCCCCCCTCCCCCCCCCCCCCCCCCCCCCCCACTATGAAGTTTAGTGTCCTCATTGAACAGAGAAAGGAACTCCTCAATGACAGCTTCCTCTTCATCTGAGAAGGGCTCTTCTCCAGTGACTATGGTGTTGCAGAACTCCTTAGGGTTAGCTTCTGGTTTTCCAGGAAGGTTTCCTTAAGGTTTTGGACCAGCTATGGCCTTGTTGTTCTCTAGTGTCTTTACTCTTGAAGCCAACCCATCAACTTTGTTTGACAGCTCCATATGAAGAGTATCCATTCTATTGTATACCTCAACAAACTTCTTTGTGATTTCCACATTAGTAGCTTGTTGGCCTTGAAGGAGTTGTTGCAACAGTCCTTTCACTTCAGCATCATTGGTGGTTGATGAGCTTGCTTGACTTTGATAGAATCCTGGAGGAGCAAACTGCTTTTGCTGGAAGTTGCTTTGAAAGTTATTCCTTGGTGCATAACCTTGGTTGAATGGCACAAAAGGTCTTGGCTGATTCCTTTGAGGTAGCTGTTGAGGGTAAACCTGATCTTGGGGATTGGCAACATTGTTGCTTCTGTATGACAGGTTTGGGTTAGGTATGAAGTTCTCATACCCATTGTATCCACCTTGATTACCCAAGTAGTTCATCTCCTCTACTTGTAGCTCCTCTTCATTAAGCATCTCCACCATTTCACCAGCATAGTTGATCTCTTTGTGTTGCACTTGGAGAAGTTTGTCAAGCCTAGTGTTCAGCTCTTTCAACTCTCTTCTTGTAGACTCCAGCTCCTTCTTAGTGTTGCCATCTTCTCCTCTTGGAGTTTTATCATAGTCTTCACTATAATTGCCATCACTTTGGCCTAAGTTCTCCACAAGCTCTAGGCCTTCATCTACATCCTTTGATAGGAAGTTTCCATTGGAGGCAGTATCAAGCAGCATTGATATTACTATATATTTGGTGTATTTTGCATATATTTAGGATAGTTTTTCATGCATTCATCTTGCATTATAGGCTAGTTTGTTCTATTTGTTGCATTTTAGGTTCTAGGTCCCATTGTATTCGCATTTCGCAATTTTCTTGCATAAATGCATCAAATCCAGGTTGTTTGGAGCACTCTCGAGTTGAGGAGGTTGCGTAGACGTGCTAAGGCTCGTGAGGAAGTTCGTGGACACTTGGAGAGCTCAGGAGTGCATGCTAAGGACCCGAGATCGAGTAGCAGATCGAGCAAGGCAGGTCGATCTAGATGAGATCGACTAGAAGATCAAGTGACCAAGTCGATGCAGGGAAATGGATCGAGACCAAGATCGAGTGTGGAGATCGATCTGAAGTACAGACATAAATGACGCCATGCAGATGGAGTACCAGATCGAGCTTCCAACCCGATCAGCACAAAATCGACTCAGAGATCGACTAAAGCCATCCGATCCAAGACGAAGATCGAGAGCCAGATCGAGCTTCGTGCTCGATCCCAGGCTACTTTAACAGCTTTTGGCTTCTAGCGAAGAGGGGACCATTTGCGGTTTGGCCATTTTTGGCAAAACGCAGCCATCCCTTTCATTATCTTCATTCTGTCTCTTTACCTTTTTTGTTCTTCTCTCTCGTTTTTAGGCGATTTCCGCCATTGTAGAACTTCAAGCTTTTTCTTGCTTTTAAAACCTTTGAATATCGAATCTTTTGCTTTAATCAATTGTTAATCATGCTTAGCTTTTTGTTTATTGCGTTTTGTTCGGTTTTCTTTATGAGTAGCGAGTAGTTTAATTGGGTTGATGGGTTGAGGCGATTCAAAAGGGTCAAAGAGGTTGAAGTTTTGTGTTTTCTTGTTCTTCATTACCTTCTCTTCTAGGATCTTGAGTACTTAAGGCTTAGAGAGTCTCACGCCAAGATCTCTATGATCCAAAGGCTGTCTTACCTTGACAGAATTCAGATGTCCTAGAAAATCAGATCCTAGAGGCTAATCCTTCCTTTCCCACATGCCATGGTTGTTTAGGGGATTAGTTAGGTCAATATTTGGAATCTGTGTTTCTTGCTCTTCGATCTCTTTTTCCACCAAACGCCATGGGTTTGGAGAAGAGATTGAAGAAGTGAACCATATCACATGCCATGGATGGTTCTTGTTTTGTTTTCAAGGTCTAGAGAACCTCACAAAGTGAGTAGATCTAAAAGTTTTCAAACCAAGCTTTAATCTTTGAGATCCATGAATATGACCCTCAAACCTAGACCCTCTTTCTTAGTGTTTTAAATCTTTGCTTATAATTTTGTCATCATAAATTTTGCATCTTGTTCATTAATCCATCGCATCATTCATCATTTTAAGTTGTTAGACGAGATCGATCCATATTGCTCGATCTAGTGGTCGATCCAGTGGTCGATCCACTAGTCGATTTTTAGTTTTTTATAGCTTTGCATTTTTGTCATTCCGCTTGTTCCTCGTGGTAGTTAACCCTCTTCCAGGGATTTTAAAATTGTTTCGCTTTGTATTTGACACTTGCATTTAGTTTTTAAGGATTTTACCAATCATTTACCATTTTCGCTTAGATTTGCTCATTCCCTTGCATTCTTAGTGAACTTGCTACCCCTAGGTGTGGATTGATACCTCACTTGCATGCTATACTACATCTTAGTCTTGCATTTGAGTTTGATAACCTCTCGTGCTTGCATTTACACCGTAAGAATGAGTTATCAAGCATCCTGATCTTAGGGAGAGCGCCTCTGTATAAGGTTGAGAGTAGTGAAGCTTGTGAGAACCCATGGTGAGGGCACTGAAGTGTGTACCCCTTGAATCTCTCCCATGCTTCACCAAAACTCTCACTACTCTTCTGAGCAAAACCAGAGATCTCATTCCTGATTCTAGAAGTTCTTGAAGTAGAGAAGAATTTTGCTAGAAAAGCTTTCTTGCACTCATCCCAGCTGGTGATACTTCCTTGAGGCAAGTTTTCCCCCATTGGTGTGCTTTGTCGCCAAGAGAGAAAGGGAATAACCTGAGCTTGAAGTCATCTTCGCTTACTCTATTGATCTTGGTTAGTGAGCTAATTCTATTAAAGTTATCCAAATGATCCAAAAGGTCATCAAGTGGCAACCCATGGAACTTACTGCTCTAAACCATTGAGATCAATCCAGATTTGATCTCAAAGTTATTGTTTTGCACTGCTGGAGTAATGATCCCTGGGCGGTTGTTGTAAGCGTTTGGTGCGTCACCAGCTCCAATTGGTCTGATTGGATGTGCACCATGTGCTGGTCCTCTCTGACCTTGTTCACCTTGGACTCCCTGCTGTCCCTGAACTCCAGCAACTCCTTAAGCACCTTGCGCTCCTGGTGGTCCATGAAATCGCTGATCATCTATACCATGCTCCATGTTGAGCTGATGAAACCTTTGCAGTCTCTCTCTTTCCCTTGTAGCTCTTAGTGCTCTTTCTACTTGCAGAATGTTGTGTTGATAGTCCAGAAGGTTTTGATTGCCTTTAGACCTCAAGTTCATACACCTATAAGCAGAACAGCAGTTTGCAAATCAGTAACAAACAGAAAAAACAACACATTGATCTTAAACAATCCACAAATCCTAATGCTTAAGCTAAACCCATATGGCAACGGCGCCAATTTGATAGCAGGATAAACTACTAAGCCAATCCTAACATACTCATGTCATTGCAGCATGTAAAGTATCAATCCATCTGAGTTCTTAAGGCACCAAGAATACAAAAAATTATTTAAGTCAAGCTAGATTCAAGAAAGTAGTTGTGATCAAACTAAACAAGTCTAAAGACTGAACTAAACAAAGCAGGAAATTTAGATATAAAAGGTAAGGATCTAAGAGGGGGGTTATTGATTAAGAGGGGATTAGAACCTAACTAGTGATGCATCAAAACCATTCAAACAATGTTATCTTCTAGGCATATGATTAACAACTATAACTAGCTCAATTCCTTGAAACTAATCACTTTGCTAAGCACGCATTCAAGATAAATCCCTTTACTTAAACACATAACCAGCAAGCATTCAGAACATAACTCCAATCCTATAAAGCCAAAATGCACCTTAGACATCTAATTCCTTAGGCTAAGCATACAAATCCTCTAAGAGAGTTTAAGCAGCATTTCATCAAACACTTACCAGGCGCAAGAGAAAGCCAAGATACTAAACAAGCCTGGCCAAGACTAATCTAGTGTTAAGCACATCTAATAGAGAGAAGACAATCATATTAAACACAAAACATCACTAATCTAGTCTTAAAACCCCGCTAATCTATCCCATCTCAAACACTAAATAAGACTATTCATTAGCCATAGTCAAAACCATCAATTCCAAAGAGAAAAGATGGTTAAGCATGATTAGGAAGCAGATTAAACAAGAATAGATCAAAGGCAAATACAGAAATTCACTAAATCAAACTAGTTCTTACAAAGAAAAGCTGAAAAAGGAAAGGTTTTTAGTGCAAAACCAGAAGGAAAATAATAAGATCCAAGTTGCCTAACCATTTTAGGACTTTGATAGGGCTCAGTTTTTACCCAAATAAAACTACTCCAAGTGCACAGCAAAAGCAGTTATAGTACAAGGGATATTGAATCCGAAAGGATTAATGCAGACTACACAATCGAATGTAGGTTCGGATTAAACTAAGCATAATGTAATGTATGTAATACGAATGATAAAATAAAAGTAAGCAAGCAAATTTATTGTTTGATCTAAGTTTCAGAAGACTAAAAGCGCTAAGTCAGGACAGTTCACAGGTTGAATCTAAGAATGTAGAATGCATGAAATCAGGAATGATTAAAAACCGTTTTGAACATAAATTGCAAATATAACTAATCAATTCTCATTGCAGAAGTTAACTATGTTTAAATCACAGAGTTTCAAATCTCTTTGCAAACCCTAACAAACTAAACATGCAACATGATCAGATTCAATTGTTCACAAAACTCCTAAGCCAAATCTATTTGCACTAAGTTGTTTTGCTCATCAAATACTACTTCAGGTTATCAATAATGCTCTCACATATATTTAACAACCTAGGATTTTAGGATTTCTAGATGGTGTTTCTAAGAAATTCGATTTTAAAGCAAGTAAAGATGAAAATCAAAAGATATTCCTAACAGGTAGCAATTGTACAAACTCTTCATCAACCTTTGAAAAAGTCCTAACTTAACTAGCAGATTACTCAGACATGATTATGGGATCACAAAACATAACTGAATGAATTTGCATTGAAAGAATAGAATAAAAACAAAGGGGGGTTCGAAATCTTTTCCAAAAAGAGTACATGATCTGTCTCCCCAAAAACTCTCAATAAAATCCTCTCTAAAAGCTCTCTGAATTCTCAAAACTAAGATAAAAGCCAACAATGGCTGAAAAACCTAATAAATAGAGGCTAAACACGATCTGGGGCCTTTTTGCAAATATGGGAACTTCTGGACCAATTCTGCAAATAGTCTTCGTGCTTTTAATAAATCAGGCCACACTCCTTCCTTGATGGGTGACGATCGATTTAAACTCCAAGAATTTCCCGAGACATTTTAGATCGAGTTCGCCACTCGATCAGTCTACTCGATCTTGTCTAGATCGACTGCCTCCTCTCGATTCACTAGCTCGATCTAGCAAAGATCGAGCCAGGATGAGTCGATCTAGCACTCGATCTCTAGCTCATATACACCCCTTTCTTACTCCTTTTGGAACTCGGATCATGGCTTGCGTCTCCCATACTTTTTCCTACACACTCACAAGACAAAAACATAAAACTGGAAAAAGAAATAAAGTAAAAGTATGTACATGATAGACATGGGAATGCCTCTCAAGTGCGCTTTCTTTAACGTCTTTAGCTAGACTTTACTTGGTTTAGGCAGATGGTGGGTCTTGGAGAAGCATTGAGGTGCTCTCCTTGTCAAATGCACTCGCCATGTACGGCTTAACTCTGTGCCCGTTCACTGTGAATGCATCTCCACTCTTGCCGACCAACGTGACAGCCCCGTAAGGTTGTACTTCCTTGATCTCGTACGGACTGCTCGACCGTGACTTCAGCTTTCCGGGAAAGAGCTTGAGCCTCGAGTTGTAAAGCAGCACCAAACTCCCTTCCTTAAGCTCCTTAGGTACCAGCTTCTTGTCATGAGCAGCCTTGGTACGTTCTTTGTAGATCCGAGCGCTTTCGTAGGCATCCAGCCTTAGCTCATCAAGCTTGTGCAGTTGGATCAAACGCTTCTCCTGAGCCGTCTTCAGATCAAAATTCAGCTGCTTCACAGCCCACAACGCCCTATGCTCCAGCTCAACAGGAAGGTGACAGCCTTTACCGTAGAGAAGAGTGAAGGGAGTGGTACCAATAGGCGTCTTGAAGGCAGTCCGGTATGCCCACAAAGTGTCATCTAACTTCATAACCCAGTCCTTCCGAGTAGTCCCAACTGTTCTCTCGAGTATCGCCTTGATCTGACGGTTAGAGACCTCTACTTGGCCACTCGTTTGAGGATGGTAAGGCGTAGCTACCTTATGCTTCACACCATATTTCTTTTGCAGATTTTCAAACAGCTTGTTGATGAAATGGCTCCCTCCGTCGCTTATCACCACCTTGGGAACTCCAAACCTCGGAAAAATAATGCTCTTAAAGAGCTTGGTCACCACCTTAGAGTCGTTTGTTGGGGAAGCAATGGCCTCAACCCACTTAGAGACGTAGTCTACAGCTACGAGTATGAACTTGTTGCCGTATGATGAAGGGAACGGCCCCATGAAGTCTATGCCCCTCGCGTCAAAGACATCTACCTCGAAGATGGGAACTTGAGGCATCTCGTTCCTCTTAGTGATATTCCCTGCTCGTTGACATGCCTCACAGCTCTTCACAAACTCGTGTGCATCCTTGAAGATAGACGGCCACCAGAAGCCAGCTTGCAACACTTTCGTAGCAGTCTTGCACGAAGCAAAGTGTCCTCCGTAGGAAGAGCCATGGCAGTGAAAGAGAATGTCCTTGGCTTCTTCTTTCGTAACACACCTCCGGTATAAACTGTCTACGCCTCTTTTGTACAGGTAGGGGTCATCCCAATAGTAGTGGCTCACGTCTCTCATGAGCTTCTTCCTATGGTAGTTGTCAAGATGCGAAGGCTCCTCACCACATGCCAAGTAGTTCACAATATCCGCGTACCAGGGAAGATTTTCCTCCTTGAAGCTCAGAACTTCCTCAAACCGCCCCTCTAAGCTCCAACAAACAGCCGTAGTGATCGCCATGAGTTGTTCCTCGGGGAGAGAATCGTCTATAGGAAGAGACTCGTTGATCCTTAACCGAGAGAGGTGGTCAGCAACGCCGTTCTCTATTGCTTTCTTGTCTTTGATCTCCATGTCAAACTCCTGGAGTAAGAGGATCCATCTCAAAAGCCTCGGCTTAGTGTCTTTCTTGGAATAGATGTAGCGCAAAGCTGCGTGATCCGTGTAAACTATGGTCTTGGAACCCATGAGGTAAGCTCTGAACTTCTAAAAGGCAAATACAACCGCCAATAGCTCCTTCTCAGTAGTGGTGTACCTCGTTTGCGTGTCATCCACGGTTCTTAAAGCATAGTATATCACGTGCAGCTTCTTATCCTTCATTTGGCCTAGAACAGCTCCCACGGCGTAGTCACTAGAGTCGCACATAATCTCGAATAGGAGAGTCCAATCTGGTGCTTGCACTATAGGCGCGGATACTAGGGCTTCCTTGATTGTCACGAAAGCTTGCAAACACTCCCCATCAAAGATGAATTCAGCCTCCTTGCACAACAGCCGAGTGAGAGGGCGTGCAATCTTAGAGAAGTCTTTAATGAAACGCCTGTAGAAGCCGGCGTGTCCCAAGAAGCTTCTCACCCCTTTTACGTTAACTGGCGGCTCAAGGCTTGTCATCACATCAATCTTTGCCTTGTCGACTTCAATACCCTTCTCTGATATCTTATGTCCAAGCACGATCCCCTCCTTAACCATGAAGTGGCATTTTTTCCAGTTGAGCACCAAGTTTGTCTCCTCACAACGCTTTAAAACCCTGCAAAGATTCAACAAACATGCAGAAAAGGACGCACCATAGACCGAGAAGTCATCCATAAACACCTATACCATCTCTTCAATTAGATCGGAAAAAATCGACATCATACACCGCTGAAACGTAGCCGGTGCGTTACACAACCCGAATGGCATCCTTCGATACGCGAAGGTACCATAAGGGCATGTAAAGGTCGTCTTCTCCTGATCGTTGGGATGGATTGGTATTTGGAAAAATCCACTATATCCATCAAGAAAGCAATAGTAGGGGTGATTAGCAAGTCTTTCAACCATTTGATCAATAAAAGACAAGGGAAAATGATCCTTTCTAGTAGCAAGATTAAGCTTTCTATAGTCAATACACATACGGTGTCCAGTAATAGTCCTAGTAGGTATAAGCTCATCTTTGTCATTCTTAACGACCGTGATCCCTCCCTTCTTAGGCACCACGTGTACGGGAGAAACCCACGTGCTGTCACTTATGGGATAGATCACGTCAGCCTCTAAAAGCTTAAGAATCTCCTTCTTGACAACCTCTTTCAAATTTAGATTCAAACGCCTCTGATGTTCTATAGAAGAGGCGTTCTCATTACCCAAGTGAATCCTATGAGTGCAAAGCATTGGTGAAAGGCCCTTGATGTCACTTAGAGAGTACCCAATGGCCTTCCTATACTTTCTCAACTCAATTAAGAGTGATTGCAACTCATCATCACTCAAGTTTACATTCACAATCACAGGATAGGTTTCGTTAAGCCCTAAGAAAGCATACCTTAGCCCTTTTGGGAGCTCCTTAAGGTCCACCTTTGGGACTAACAGCTCGCTCCAATCATCCTCGTGGCTGTTGCTGTCGTTCTCCTTCTTAGAACCTTCCTTAGAACCCGAGATATGGCCCTTGAGGCTGCTTTCTCCAACCGCTATCCCTTCTGAAATCGAGTCGTCGGGTCGATCTTGCTCTCGATGTCATCTAGATCGAGCAGTTTCGCTCGATTCACTCACTCGATTTAATGTGGATCGAGTGAGGGATCGAGACGCTGAGTCGATTTCCAGATTAGACCCCAAATTGATCGGAAGGCCTTTCTCGATCTCGGACTCGATTGTTTTCCTGGATCGATTACATTGCTCGATCTGATTGTCGATTGCTGCACCGGATCGAGTTGTGCTCTCGATTGTCTTGTCGATTTGACTCTTGGATCGAGTAATGTCATCGATCTTGGAGTCGATCTCTAGGCAAACGCCTACATCTTCAAGCACAACTTTCCTTGAATCAAGCAAGTTGACGTACTCCTGAGTCCTCTGATCCACATAACCAAACTCTCCTGGCTCCTTAGTCAGTGCCAGCTTCAAATGATCTTCCTGAGCCAGCTCTTCCAGCAACTCATCCGCTAAAGCATCCAACGTATCAATGTAGAAAGCTTGCCCTTCTATCGTAGGCTTTTTCAAAACCTCATTGATATCGAAGTCTAGCCTTATATCTTTACCCAAGTGCAAGGCAATCTTCCCGTTCTTGACGTCTATTATGGCTCCGGCAGTAGCTAAGAAAGGTCTACCGAGAATGAGTGGATCCTTTGGCTCTTCATCCATTTCCAAAACAACGAAGTCTGTAGGCACGTTCACTCCACTGATCTTCACTGGCAAGTCCTCAAGCAATCCTACGGGTAACCTCACACTCCTGTCAGCTAGTACCAACGAGATTCTACAGTCCTTGAAACGGGTAAAGCCGAGTTTCTTTGCCACGGAATGAGGCATCAGATTTATGCTAGCTCCGAGATCACAAAGGCAACTCTTGAACTCCAAAGGACCTAAAGCGCAGGGTATAGTGAAGCTTCCAGGGTCTCCCAACTTCTTAGGGACTATTTCCTTGTGTATCACAGCACTACACTCCTCTCTTAGAACAAGCACTTCCTTACTTTCCTTATTATTCTTCACGAGAGTGTCTTTGAAGAATTTGGCGCATTTAGGCATCATTGCAAGGCAGTCCACGAGAGGTAGCTTGATCTCTACGTCCTTAAGATGCTTCTCAAACAAGACTCTATGCTTCTCTATGAGTTGCTTCTTGAAACGGCCAGGAAAAGGCAGCTTAGGTACATTCGGTGGAGGTACATAAGCATCCTTCTCCTTAGTAGTTTGCTCCGCTTTCTTCTCAACAACCGCTTTGTCTCCTCTTCTTGGCCCTTGAATCCAGACATTGTCGAAGTTGATCTCATCATCAGCGGAAAGCTTACCCTCCCCCTCTTGAATTACAACGTCCTCGTTGTTCTTAGGAGTAACCGTAGGTGCTAGCTCTTTTCCGCTTCTTAAGGTGATGGCGTTGGCATATTGCTTAGGATTCTGCTCACACTTGCCCGGTAGACTATTCCGACCACTTGTACTCGCCTTCCCCTTCTCTAGCTGCTTGATCTTGTTGTTTAAGTTGGTGATCCGAGTAGAGAAGTCAGTGAGAGACGAGTCTAGACGAGTGTTCATCTCGGCAAACTTCTGGTTTGTAGAGGCTTGCCCTTGAATCAATTGTTGGAACATAGCTTGGACAGGATCAACTTGGTGTTGCATCGGTTGTTGCTGCTGAGGTACAAAGCTCGGAGGGTACATTGGCGTATAACCCTTGTTTCCTTGCTGTTGTCCTTGGAAGTTGTTCTGCCCTTGCCCTTGGAAGCCACCACTCGGCTGAAAACCTTTGTTGTAGGGTACGAAAGGCTTTGCTTGCTGAGCAGGGTACACTTGATCCTTAGGGTTTGCTACATTGGTGCTGCGGTATGACAGATTGTTGTTCTGGTTGTAACCTTGTGAATAGCCTTGAGGTTTGTAGTTGTTTTGACCCGCCACCCAATTGGCTTCTTCTTGGCTCAACTCAAGCTCCTCTTGGCTCTCATCTGCTTCACCAACAAAGTGAACATGCTTCTGATTTGCCGAAACCAACTTGTCAATCTTCTCGTGTAATGATTTCAACTCTTTCTTGTGAGACTCTAGCTCAGAACCTCGTGGTGCACGGTCATAATCTTCAGCATAGTTGCCGTCACTTAGTGCTAAGTTCTCAATCAGCTCCATGCCTTCTTCGACCTCTTGACCAAGGAAGTTCCCCTTACTGGCCGTGTCAAGCAACAACCTTATCTTTGGTGAAGCTCCGCGGTAGATAGTGCTTAGAAGAGTCTCTTCGCTGAAGCCGTGGTGAGGACATTGGATAGTATAGTCCTTGAATCGTTCCATGGCTTCATTGAAAGTCTCATTATTCCTTTGCGTGAAGCCGCTGATCTCACTTCTTAGCCTTGCCGTTCTGGTGCTAGAGAAGAACTTTGAGAGGAAAGCCTTCTTACACTCGGCCCATGAAGTGATGGTGCCTTGAGGAAGTGTTTTCTCCCAATGTCTAGCCTTGTCTCCAAGAGAGAATGGAAAGAGACGCAGCTTGAAAGCATCTTCGGATATGCTGTTTATCTTGATCATCCCACATATTTGCTCGAAATTGTCGAGGTGCTCCAAGGGATCTTCCATTGCTAAACCGTGGAACTTATTGTTTTGCACCATGGAGATGAAACCTGGCTTAATCTCGAAGTTGTTGTTTTGTACAGGAGGAGGAGTGATCCCAAACCTATTGTGATGAGTATTGGGAGCATCTCCAGCTCCTATGATCCTTGGGGGTCTAGCCGCATGGTGAGGGTTTCCATTGCCCCTTCCCACTGCCCCGTGAGCTGGAGGAGGTCCCTCTGGATGCTCGTGTTCAGCCATAGCTTCAAATTCAACCAAACCGTGTTGAACAATCTCCTTAAAAGCTCTAGCTTGTTCTCGTACTCTTCTTTGCCGTGAATGACCAAGTTGATGGATGTTGTCCAAGGGTTGAAGTAGATGGTTGTCTCCCCTCCCCCTGGAACGAAGATGCATGTACCTGGAAGAAACACGTTTCAGAGTAGAGAGATTAGTAACTTAAACAAAGTAAAGCTTAGGTTGTAGTATAGTATGCAAGTGTGAGGATGCAATGATAACAACTTTTTCTTTGCAAGGGTGAGGATGCAATGAGGCTATCAAAACTCAAATGCAAACTTAGGTTGTAGTATAGTATGCAAGTGAGAGTCAATCCATTTCTAGGAGCTAGGAAGGTCAAAGAGAATGCAAGAGCAGTGTAAAGCTAAGCGAATGACAGGCGATATTGTGAAAATCCTAAGAACTATGTGCAACGACCGAATGAAATTCAAAACTATTTTAAAATTACCAAGAGTGATTGAACTACCACGAAGAACAAACAGAATAATTAAAATGCAAGGCTATGATTTAACAAAAATCGACTAGTGGATCGACCACTAGATCGAGCAGTTTGGATCGATCTCGTCTAAAAATGCAAGTATGAAGAAACTAATGACCAGGATGCGGCGAATATCAAGCGAATGACTAACGAAGATGTAAGAATGCTAAGAAAGAAGGGTCTAGGGTTGAGATTCATGTTAGGGGTTTCAAAGGTCCAAGCTTGGTTTGAAAACTCTATATCTACTCACTTTGTGAGATTCTCTAAGCCTTGAAAACAAAACAAGATCCATCTATGGCGTGTGGTATGGATCACTCTCTCATTCTCTCCTCCATACCCATGGCAATTGGCGGAAAAAGAGATTGAGAGGCAAGGAAAACAGATTTCAACCACGCGGCTTAACTAGTCCTCTAAACTACCATGGCGTTTGGGAAAGAGTAACTAGCCTCTAAGATGTGATTTTCAGAGATCTCTGGATCCTGTCAAGGTAAGAGTTCTCTCTGATCACAAAGATCTTGGCGTGAGACTCTTTAAGCCTTAAGAACTCAATATCTTAGAAAAGAAAGCCATTAAGAACAAGAAAACACCAAGCTTTGAAAACCTTTTCGACCCCGTGAATCCTCTCAACCTCGAAACCCAAATGAAACTACTCACTACACATTAAATAAACTAAGCAAAGCATGAAGAATGAAACGATAAACATAAGAACGATGGATTAAACTTAAACGATTCAAAATATTCAATAACAAAGCTCAGAGTCTAACAATGGCGGATCGCCTCCAAAACCAGAGAGAAAAAAGCAAAAAAAGATAAGAAAATGAAAAGTGTATGGGAAAAGATCATCGCCGCCTTCCCAAAATGGGAAAAACAGCTCGATGGTCCCCCCCCCCCCCTCGCTAGCGGCCAAAAACGGTTGAAAGGACAGAGATCGACTTCGGGATCGAGCGGCTCTCTCGATCACTTTCAAACATCGTGTGTTCTACTCGATCTGGGTCTCGATCTTCTTCGGCGGATCGAGTGTTGCATCCGATCTTGGTATCGATCTTCGGTCGGATCGAGTGGTAGACTCGATCCGGCTCTCGCTCTGCATGGCGTCATTTACGTCCGTACCACTTGATCGATTGCTTCACTCGATCTTCGTCTCGATCGATTCCCTTGGATCGCCTGAGCTTCTCGATCTTCTGGTCGATCTCATCTAGATCGACCTGCCATGCTTGATCTGCTCCCCGATCTCTGGTCCTTAGCAAACATCCGACGTTCCACGAACCTCCACACTAGCCTCAGCACGTCCACGAACCTCCACGACTCCAAAGTAGCCAGAAACAACCTGAATATGATGCAAAATGCAAGGAACATGCGTATGCTGGTGCAAGAATGCTCTAGGATCTAAAGTAATGCAATCTAGCCTAAAGTGTGATGTAAATGCATAAAAAGCTAACTTATATGTATGCAAAATGCATGCAATATGTAGTGACATCAGTTACCTCTCATTAAGCGCTTGTTTAAAGTCATTAGCTCGACTTTGGTTGGCTGTTTAGATAGCTGGTGCATCATCCAGAGACACAATGTGTCCTGCTGGAATCTCGGCTTGTGCCCAATAATGCTTCACCCTCTGTCCATTGACAGTGAACTCCTCTCCTTTGGAGTTAATCAGGACAATAGCACCATGTGGTCGAGCTTCTTTGACAGTGAAGGGACCTGACCATCGAGAACGCAGTTTACCAGGAAAAAGCTGTAAACGAGAGTTGTAAAGTAATACCTGATCTTTAGGCTTGAAATGTCTGGAGGTGATCTTTTTATCATGATATGCCTTTGTCCTCTCCTTGTATAACTTGGAGTTTTCATAGGCCAGATATCTGATTTCATCCAGTTCATTGAGCTGAATCAAGCACCTCTCTGCAGCAGGCTTCAGATCGAAGTTCAGATTCTTGATAGCCCATTCTGCTTTGAACTCTAGCTCCACTGGTAGATGGCACGCCTTGTCATAGAGTAGATGGAATGGTGTAGTCCCAAGTGGCGTTTTGTATGCTGTCCTGTAAGCCCATAAAGCATTATCCAGCTTTGCAGACCAATCTTTCCTTGTCTTTCCAACTGTCTTCTACAGAATCTGCTTGATCTGCCTGTTGGAAACCTCAACTTGTCCACTAGTTTGGGGGTGATAGGGCATGGCCACTCTGTGCTGTACACCATACTTCTTCATCAGCTTGTCAAAAACTTTGTTAACAAAGTGAAAACCACCATCACTTATAACAATCCGCAGGACACCAAATCTGAGGAAGATAATGGTCTTAAACAGCTTCAAAACCACTGCAGCATCATTAGTAGGAGTAGCCAACGCCTCTACCCACTTAGATACATAGTCAACAGCAACCAGAATGTATCTATTCCCATAAGATGAGGGAAAAGGGCCCATGAAGTCAATACCCAACAATCAAAGACTTCAACATCTAGAATGAAGTTCTATGGCATCTCATGTCTCCTGCTGATCTTCCCTCTTCTCTGACAAGTATCACAACTAGTAATGAATGTCTGGGCGTCCCTGAACATAGTAGGCCACCAAAAACCAGCTTGAAGAACCTTGGAGACTGTTTTGAATGTGGCAAAGTGTCCAGCATACTCTGACCAATGACAGTGAAAGAGAACGTCCTGCACTTCTTCTTCTGCTATGCATCTTCTGTAAATCCCATCAGCACAGTGCTTGTAGAGATATGGCTCATCCCAATAGAATCTCCTAAGTTCTCTCAAGAACTTCTTCTTGGCATACCCTTTGAAATCATGTGGTTCATCCTCAGCAGCAAGATAGTTGGCAATATCAGCATACCAGGGCCTTTTTGGATCATCCAAAGCATAAACTTGCTCTTCAAAAGCCATCCAAAGCTTGCACAAATCGCAGCCAAGTTCAGAGTTTGGTGACGCGCGTCACCAGTATTGGTGACGAGCATCACCATCCTCGTATGATTTTCTGGTCGCGATTGTGCTTTGTTGGTCACTCCCCTGCAGTTTCGTGAAAACTGCAGGTTTTCAACACTTTCCTCCTGCAGTCTTGTTTCCACCAAGTACACATTCTCTTCAGGAAAAAAGTCATTGATTGGAACACTATCTTCGACCTGAATCCTGGATAGGTGATCAGCAACTCCATTCTCAACACCTTTCTTGTCCTTCACTTCAATATCAAACTCTTGAAAAAGTAGAATCCATCTCAACAACCTTGGCTTTGCATCCTTCTTCTGAAGCAGATACTTCAGTGCTGAATGGTCAGTATGGACCACGACCTTGGAGCCAACAAGATATTGCCTGAACTTTTCATATGCAAACACAACAGCCAACAATTCTTTTTCAGTTGTTGCATAGTTCTTCTGAGCATCATCCAAAGTCCTACTTGCATAGTAAATGGTGTGGAGCTTCTTGTCTTTCCTCTGTCCAAGCACTGCTCCAACTGCAAAATCGCTGGCATCACACATTACTTCAAAGGGTAAGTCCTAATCTGAAGGCTGCACAACAGGAGATGTAACCAAAGCTAGCTTGATCTGTTCAAAGGCGGATTTGCACTCTTCTGTGAACTCAAACTTCACATCTTTGCAGATGAGAGCAGTAAGTGGTCGTGCTATCTTGCTGAAATCTCTGATGAACCTTCTGTAGAATCCAGCGTGACCCAGAAAACTCTTCACTGCTTTGACTGAATCAGGTGCTTGCAGACTTGTCATCACTTCAATTTTCGCCCTATCCACCTCTATACCATCTCCTGAGACTCTGTGACCAAGCACAATGCCATCTTGTACCATAAAATGACACTTCTCCCAGTTTAGAACCAAGTGTTTCTCTTCACACCTCTGCAGAACTGCACACAAGTTGTCCAAGCAGCTCTTGAAGGAAGACCCATAAACTGAGAAATCATCCATGAAAACTTCCATAAACTTCTCAATCATGTCAGTGAAGATCGACATCATGCATCTCTGGAAGGTTGCAGGAGCATTACACAGTCCAAAAGGCATTCTGCGGTATGCAATGGTGCCATAAGGACAGGTAAAAGTGGTCTTCTCCTGATCATCTGGATAGATGGGGATCTGAAAGAAGCCTGAGTAGCCATCAAAAAAGCAGTAGTACTTGTGATTTTCCAGCCTCTCCAGCATCTGATCGATAAAAGGTAGAGGAAAATGGTCCTTCCTTGTTGCTGCATTCAGCTTCCTGTAATCAATGCACATCATGTGTCCTGTCACAGTTCTGGTTGGAATCAGCTCATCCTTGTCATTCTTCACCACTGTAACACCTCCTTTCTTAGGCACCACGTGCACTGTACTCACCCAAGCACTGTCTGATATAGGATAGATGATTCCAGCCTGCAACAACTTTATGATCTCTTTCTTGACAACATCCTGCAGATTCGGGTTCAGCCTCCTCTAGTGCTCAACTGATGATTTCGATTCATCCTCCAGGTGTATCCTATGCATGCACAAGTCTGGAGAGATTCCTGAAATATCATCAAGAGAATAGCCAAGAGCTTTGCAAAATCTATGCAGCTTACTTAGCAAAAGGGTGTGCTCTGCATTGTTCAATGAAGCATTAACAATAACAGGATAAGTGGAGTTTTCTCCAAGGAAGGCGCACCTTAGCCCTGCAGGAAGATGTTTAAGCTCAACTTTAGGTGCTTTTGCTGCACTTCAATCACCCATTGTAGCAGCTTTCGCAGATGTGGTAACAAGCTCATCCTGTGTAACCAGTTGCATCACTTGTGCAGTAGCATCTATCATCTTTGTGTAGCCTGTTGCAGCAGCATCCAAATGCTCATATTCTGTTGTAGAAGTGGTCAACGCCCTCTCCAAGGGGTCCTCTGAACTCATGTCATGGAAGATCTGATCAGCAATGTTTGTGAGAACATCCACATAAAAAGCCTGTCCATCTATGGTTGGCCTCTTCATCAACTTGTCCATTTCGAATTTCATCACTAAATGACCAACATTCAGCTCTATTCTACCCTTTCTGATGTCAATGATAGCTCTTGCAGTAGCCAAGATGGGTCTGCCAAGAATCAAGGGGTCTTTGGGTTCTTCTCCATATTCCAGAACCACAAAATCAGTAGGAATCATGCAATCTCCTACTTTGATAGGAACATCCTCTATCACCCCTTCAGGAACTCTGACTGATCTATCAGCTAGGATCAGAGATATCCTTGTAACCTAAAATCGGTCATTCCCAAGCTCTTGGTAACAGAATGAGGCATGAGGTTCACAATAGAACCAAGATCAAGATCACACAATGATCACTCAAACCTGTTAGAAAAGATTGTGCAGTCTAAAACAAAGCTCTCAGGGTCTGAAAGCTTCTCTGGCACTTTGTTCTGAATCACTGCGCTGACCTGCTCGTTGATCATCATAGCCCTAGCCTCTAAACTCAAGTTATTGGTCACCATTCTCTTCACATACCTCCTTATAACAGGAGTGATCCTCACAGCATCAATCAATGGGATTTCAATAACCAACTTGTCCATGATAGCCTTGCATTTAGCATCTTCAAGCTCCTGCTTAGACTTCTTAGGATGCTTAGGATAGGGTATCTTGGGCTTATACACTGTTTCCTTAGCATTTTCTGAAGTCTTAGACGAAATTGCAGTATGTTGCGATGGGTGACGAGCGTCACGCGTTTTGGACAAGTCGTGGTTGTTTGCTCGATTTGGATGACGAGCGTCACCCTCCTGGTGACGTTCATCACCAACTTGTGAAGAAGGGTCATCGGGGTTGTGCTCAAGGGGTGACGAGCGACACCCATTATTGGTGACGAGCGTCACCCGTGGATTTTCAGCAGAAAATTCTTCATCTTCATACTCTTCAATACCTACGAAATTTCGTGAGCTTAAATCCTTCTACAACACTGGTTTCAGGTTTTTTCCACTCCTCAATGTGATGGCATTCACATGGTGTTTGGGGTTAGCATCATTTCTTCCTGGAAGAAATCCTTCTTGCCTCTGAACAGCTCCTGCAGTTTGGGCAACTTGGACATCAAGCTTCTTCATGTGAGAGTTCAGACTCTCAATTTTCCCATTCAAGTCCTGATAGAGCGAATCTATCTTGCCATTGAAGTCCACTGTCAGCTTCTGTTGTCCTTCTAGGATCTGTTCCAGCATTGCTTCCATCTTGTTTCCTTGTGGAGGTGCAGGTTGGTAGGAAGAAGAACCATAGTTTCTGTTGAAATTTCCACTGTTCTGGAATGGTTTCTGGTACTCTGTCTTCTGGAATATAGGCTTATGTGTGTAACCAGGTGTGCTCTGACCTCCTGTAAAGGCACTCTTCTGATTGTTGTTGTTGTAGCCTCTGTTCCACTGCTGATTTCCATACCTTGGACCCTGAAAACCGCCAGAATTTATGAAATTCAAATCTTCCTGATCAACTTCCTCTGAACCTTCGAAAGTCTCCACTTCTGCAGTAAAATGAACTGACTTATTTTCCACCAAGAGGCTGTGCATACTGTCCAGCTTAGCCTTAACTTCAGCAATCTGATTTTCATCATCCACACCAGCTTGTTTCATCCTCTGAAAATCTGCATTCTTAGTGTTGTTGCTGCAGACCAGATTCTCAATCAACCTGATCGCCTCTTCTGGTATGTTGGTGTTGAAGTTTCCAGCACTAGCTACATCCAGCGTCATCTGATACTTCCAGTCAATGCCTCTGAAGAAGATCCCAAGTAGTTGCACCTGATTAAAGCCATGATGAGGACAGTCCCTTTGGTAAGACTTGAATCTGATCCAAGAAGCCTTAAAAGCTTCAGTAGGACCTTGTGTAAAGGATGCAATTTTCCTCCTCATGACTTCTGATCTTGCATCATCATAGAAGTTGTTCAGAAAAGCATTCTTAGTGTCTTCCCAAGTGGTCAGTGAAGCAGGTTCCAGTTGCTTCAGCCAATATGCAGCCTCTCCTCCAAGAGAGTAAGAGAAAAGCTTGCAGAATAGAAAGTCATTAGTGACTCTATTGGCTTTGACACTTGAAGCTAAATCCTCAAACCTCTCAATGTGATCCATAGGATGCTCATGAGGTAAGCCATGGAATGGATGCTGGCCAACCAGCTAATAGTAGACAGGTTTAAGCTCAAAATTGTTCCTCTGGAAGGCAGGAGGGCGGATTGCAGCTTTGTTGGCATAGAACTGATCTGGTCTATTTTAGTCTCCTAAAGTCCTCTGCACAAAACACCCAGCAGCGTTATCAGCAGCAGCAGGGACTCCAGCGTCTTGTCCCACTTGTTCAACCTGCTGTTCAACAATGACATTCCCATCTAGATCAATCATCTGTCTGTCTTCGTTCCTCCTATGTCCTTCTCTGTCAACCAAATGACCTTCTGCATCTTCAACCAAGATAAGTGGAGCGACCATTTTAGATTGCTTCTTAGCTTTCCTGTTAGTTCTCTCCAACCTAGCGAGTTCATCGATGCTCAAAGTCACAAGCTCCTTCTCTTTGTTGCTTCTGGTACTGCGATTAGGCATACACCTGAAACAGGAACAAAGAAAAGTAGCAAAAAGTTAGTAAACAAATTAAAACTTAGACAAAATCCTAATACTAAAAATCGATAGGCAGCTATTACTCCCCGGCAACGGCGCCAAAAACTTGATAGGGCTCAGGTTTTACCCAAATAAAACTACTGCAAGTGCACAGCAAAAGCAGTTATAGTACAAGGGGTATCGAATCCCAAAGGAGTAATGCAGACTACACTATCGAATGTAGGTTCAGATTAAGCTAAGCAGAATGTAATGTATGTAATACGAATGATAAAATAAAAGTAAGCAAACGCATTTATTGTTTGATCTAAGTTTCAGAAGACTAAAAGCGCTAAGTCAGGACAGTTCGCAGGTTGAATCCAAGAATGTAGAATGCATGAAATCAGGAATGATTAAGAACCGTTTTGAACATGAATTGCAAATATATAACTAATCAATTCTCATTGCAGAAGTTAACTATGTTTAAATCACAGAGCTTCAAATCTCTTTGCAAACCCTAACAACCTAAACAAAGCAAGTAAAGATGAAAACCAAAAGATATTCCTAATAGGTAGCAATTCTACAAACTCTTCATCAACCTTTGAAGAAGCCATAACTTAACTAGCAGATTACTCAGATATGATTATGGGATCACAAAACATAACTGAATGAATTTGCATTGAAAGAATAGAATAAAAACAAAGGGGGGTTTGAAATCTTCTCCAAAAAGAGTACAGGATCTGTCTCCCCAAAAGCTCTCAATAAAATCCTCTCTAAAAGCTCTCTGAATTCTCAAAACTAAGATAAAAGCCAACAATGGCTGAAAAACCTAATAAATAGAGGCTAAATACGATCGGGGGCCTTCTTGCAAATATGGGAACTTCTGAGCCAATTCTGCAAATAGTCTTCATACTTTTAATAAATCAGGCCACGCTCCTTCCTTAATGGGTGACGAGCGTCACCAAGGGTGGTGAGCTGGACTCTAAAAAGACCAAAAAGACTCAATAAAAAGGACTTATAGGATGGTTAAAAACCATGATATATCAGACTTTAGTATTTATAGGGAAACAAGAAAACCCCTAGTAAACCAAGATTAAACCGAATATAAGCTGACTCGGACATACCATATCGACAGTGAACATCGATACACATGTCGATATCATCTCTTCTTCTGGGTTGTATCAATGTCTTCAGGTCGATATGCACGTCGACACAGAAGGCTTCCAAGTTGTATCGGTTTGGTCTCCAGGGTGTGAAGTCGATACAATCGCCCTTTAGTTAAGGCTCATCGATCAAGCAAGTCGATATGGCACCTCTGTATTGTCTTGTCATGTGTATTGGTTTGAGACGTCGATACACTGCTCGATATGGACTCCATTTTGCTGCATCGAGGTGTCTAAGTCAATATGCTTCCTTCACATTATGCCTCTCTCTGTATCGGTCGATACTCCCATCGATATGCTCCGTATCAATCACAAGATGTCGATATCACCATCGATATTGGTCCTTCCGCCTTTGTCTCTTGCCTTGCTCCAATCCCAGCTCACACCCATTGCACCACATGACCTCCACACTCCTTCAAGTACCTGAATAAAACTCCAAATGCATGCAAAATGCAATGCAGCTCCTAAACTACACTAACTCCTAAATGTATGAAAATGGGACAAGAAAAAGCAAAATATGCATGTTTAAAGACTAAAACTAGTGATGAATGCAAGCTAAAATGGTATAAATAATAGAGATATCAACGCGCCATGTACCGAAGCGGCCTTCCAGGGATGGCTCCAGGGAGGAGCCTCTTCCCAAGTGCCCTCGTCTACTCTTGTCGGCTTCGTATGATGCTCACTCAAGTCATTTTCCTCCCGAATCCGGGCAGCTCGTGCTTCAAGGGCCAAGAAGGGAAAAGGCGTCGCAGACAGTGCTGCTGGTAAAGATCCTTCTCCTTTATTGCCTTGGACTCCCGGGCGCCGCCAGTTGACCTTGGGACCGATGGTGTCTGATCCTATCGGAGAGGACGTGGAGATGGAGCGGCTTGCCCCCAAAGATACGAGAAGGCCTTTCAGGTGACGTTGGTTGCCATATCTCCTTCTTTGGACAAGGTGGAGCTTGTCAGCGTCATCGACTAGGCTGGCTATCATAAGTTCCAGGTAAGCGATTCCACTTTTGTCCTCTGCTCCTTGTAGTTAGGAGTGTTAGTGGTTGATGCTCCGTTTCGCTCTTTGAACGTGCACATTGCTGTGTCCGTCTACACCCTCCAGATCCATATGTCCTCACTCCAAGACACTCTCGTATCTCGGTCTTGTGAACTCGAGCGGGCGCTCTCGGATTCATCGAGGTATCCTCCGGAAAATATTCGGCTTCGTCTGGCTTCTAAGAAGGATGCGCTGGAACTCTCCGAACTGAACGATGAAGCTCAAGAAACTGCTAGTTTGATGGTTGATGTGGAGGAGCTCCGAGTCGCGATCGCCAAAAAGGAGTCTCTGAGGGCGGATGCCGCGGTGAATGTCGAGGATTTGACGGCAGATCTGGTGGCTTCAGAAACCGCACAGGACCTATGGATAAAGACGCTGATTTGCTGAAGCGTTCTTTATGTCATTTGGGAATATCGATGTGGCGACGTGGGGCACTGGAATGAGGAGCATATCTGAAGGCGGTGGAGGAAGCCCATGAGGCCGGTGTCGAAGATTATGTTGTGGACGACATAATCCAAGTGCTCTCTTCCTTCCTCAAGAATCATGCTTTGGAGAAAGCCACCATCGACCCATCCCTATCGCTTATTAATCCTATAATGGCTTCTCCGTTGCTCGTTGGCATCTCGACGGACCTTCCGTAAGCGGATGGATCGGCAGCCTCAACAGTCCCAGCTGACCTGAATTCCTCGGATGGGGGCGCGCCTCTCCTGGACCCCTAGAGCAGGCGTGAGGCTACCCCAGAGGGGTTTGTGTAGGAGTGGTTTTTTTCTTTTGTCTTTTTGTCGCCTGTCGGCTTGTTTTGTATCTGAATTTGACCCGTTTTCTCTATTTTTATCTTAATATATATTATATTAATGATTCTTGGAGAAACATATACAACTTAGAAGTAGTGCATCTTAAGGTTTGTTGCATTCCACGAATGCTTAAGGCACTTGGCGTTCTTTACTCAGAGGCGGTAAGCTCTTGAACCTACGATCTCGATGATCTTGTAGGGGCCTTCCCAGTTGGGACTGAGTTTTTTGTAGTGATGCTTGGTATTTTTAAACGTCCTGCGGAGAACCCACTGCTCTTTATAAAATATCTGGGTCCGGAGCCTTTTATTGTAGCTTCATGCCATGTTGGCATTTCAATATCTTGTTTTAATTCCAGAACATAACAATATATTTTGGATCGCTGCAGATTCTCTCGTGTCGTCTAGAAGGTCTAACTCCGCATGCAGCATCTCGCGATTCTCTTCCACCGTCTCGCGCAAGGGTCTGATGCTCTCAACCGTGATCACATCTTCCGACCCATATGATAGGGAGAACGAGGTTTCCCCCATGGCCACCTTCTTCGTCGTCCAGTAAGCCCATAACACTCCCGAAAGCTCTTCAGCCAAAATTCCTTGGGCCCGGGTGATCCCTTTTTTGAGAGACATCAAGATGGTCTTGTTTGATGACTCAGAATGCTTATTCAACTGGGTGTGCCTTGGGGTTGCGTAAGTTAGTTTGATTCCATACCTCTGGCATAATTTTTTGCCATCATGATCCCGTGCGGGACTCCAAAGTGGTTTATGATGTTAACCCACACGAACTTCGGCGTGTCATCCTCCATGATTCCTACATAAGATTCTACCTCGATCCATTTGGTGAACTAATCTGTTCAGGCTAATACATTTTTGTGGGCGCTTCCCAACAATATCCAGTCCCTACTTTATGAATAGCCAAGGGGATTTGATGGACTTAAGGTTTTTGGGCGGTAGGTGGAGTACGTTGACAAAGTATTGACACTGAACACATTGCTGGATTAAACCTTATCGCGTCTGACCTTAGGTATGGCTACTAGAAACTTGCTCCGAGGACTTTTTGTGCTAGTGCTCTTCTGCTTGAATGGGCTCTGCAGTCTTCTAAGGTGCGCTTTATTCAGGACGCGTTTCCCTTCGTATGGATTTATGCACTTGAGGGGTACCCCGCTGTACGAACTTTTGTAAAGTTATCTCCGAGAGGTTATGTAGCGGGAGGATTGCTCGGTGCATGACGCCTCCTTCAGGGAAAATGAGCATGATACCTAGTCCAACGCCTAGGAAGTTGCTCGCCTCATCAAAGAATAATTTCCATTTATGTGGCGTGGTCATTGTCTAGACCGGGGCAATGCTGTCGCTCTCGGGTTATATAGTGTGTAGTCAGCAATGAAATCAGCAATGGCTTGGGAATTGATCGCCATACGTCCCACGTACTGGATGTCAAACTGTCCGAGTTCCATTGCCCACTTCTTGGGTCATCCCGATGGTTCAGGTTTGCTGAGCACATTCTTGAGTGGGACAGCTGTGACCATGTGGATGTGGTGTGTTGGTACGTTGCCCCCGTATTCTTTAGACCGAACAGCATCATGGTGTAGCAGTATGTACATGCGGATCTGGCAGGTGCATGCGGATCTGGTTGTATCCGAAAAATGCATCCATGAAGCTGAGGAGCTCGTGTCTAGCGGTTGGATCGACAAGCTTGTCGATGTGTGGCAGTGGGAATGAGTCTTTTGGGTATGCTTTGTTGAGATCAGAGTAGGCGATGCTGATCTGCCATTTCCTGTTCTTCTTTTGAAAGACCACGACGTTGGCGAGCAAATCGGGGTATTGTACTTTGAGCATAAATTCGGCCTGCAGAAGTTTCTGAACTTCTTCACTAATCACCGCGTCACTCTCGGCCGCAAAGTTTCACCATTTTTACTTGACAAGGATGAAGTCCGGGTTGAAGTGGAGGTGGTGCGAGATCGTTTTGGCGTTGATGCCAGGACGTGCGTCCAGGCAAAAGAGTCGAGGTTGTTGTAGAGGAAGTTGATAACTTCGGTTCAGATATTTTGGTTTCGTCCTTTCTCAATTTGGAGTCTTTTCTGAATGAAGCTCGGAGACGGGCACTTCCTCGGTTTCTTCTTCCGCTATCGGGGAGGTTACGGGTTTGTACCTGTACTGTAACTGCTACAGAATTATGTGGGTGGGCAGGTTTTTTCTTGGGGCATTGCTGGTGCTTGCTCCTTTAATCTCCACCATGTTGTCCTTAGTAAAAAAATCGGAGGGCTGGTGATATGTGGACGAGGTTGCTGCCATAACGTTGAACCAGGGTGTCCCCATGATCGTTTTGTGCATCAAAGATGTCCCGGAAATCATAAAATTGTCTCCTTGGTCACTAGTCCCGTTGTTACAGGTAGTGTTACCTCTCCCAGTCACCTGGTCACTTCTCCGTTGAAGCCTACCATGGTGGTGTGGCGGGGAGTGAGTTATGCGAGCTGTATTCCCATCTTGTGCATGGTCTCTATGAATAGTACATTTCTAGTGCTCCCCGTGTTGATCAATAGCCATTTCACTTGGAACCTCAATATTCCAAGCTCGTCACGAGTGTCTTATTATGGATCACAATGCCAAGAAACATATATGTTTCCCGGTTTCTGCCCTCGGGTATAGCTGCTTCTCTGGAGCGTCCGGTTGGTTTGCTTCACAGGGGTCATAACTATCGGCCGAGGGGAACCCGGTGAGCCAGTACAGTGCTGGAGCGCCTTCGTCCAGGTCTGTGATGATGATGTTTATGACTTTCTGGTCCAGAGGGGGTGCTGCTGCTGCCGCCCTCTTTCTTTTCTTGAGTAGGTGGGCCCGCACCTTTTCCAAGAGGAGGTGGGTGAGCAATCCCCTGATCTCTATCACTTCCTTTTGGAGCGCGTAGCATTCCTCAGTTACGTGTCCCTTTTTCTTGTGAAACTCAAAATAGTCAAGATGATCTTGGGATGGTTCTCACGTGAGCCTTGTCCTAAGCTGGGGCCACTTAACTGTCGGGCCGGTGACTTTCATGGCTTCGATCATTACTAGTGGGGAGGCGTATATCTCAAGTTCGTCGAATGCCATTTTGATCTGCACCGTTTCTCCCATGGCAGGATTGAAGGATCTCCATCTGCCCCCGGAGACGTGTAGGCTTGGAAACCCGGTATAGCCCCTGACCTGATGGGCAGGTGCGTAACCGCTCCTTTTGCTAGAATAGCCTCTAGAGGGATTGCCTCGATCTCTTTGTTGTCCTTGAGGCTGCGGTGCCATGATGGCCATGTGGTCCATGTCGCTCTCCCATCGAATTTTTATCGATGGGCATAGTTGAGGACGTCTTCCATGGAGCTGCAATTATTCTTGATGAGATCCTCGTAGAGACCGGATCCTTTCAGGAGCCCCTTTTTGGAAAGCATGCACTGCCGTGACCTCATGGCAAGCTGCTATCTCACTTCCCTTATGTACGACAGGGGGGGGGGGAGGGGGAGAGGGAAGGGGAGGCTGAGAACATCCTTTGTTTGTACTGCGCTATATGGTCTTCAAGGTCGTCGGTCCCCTCATAACTTCTCATGGCCGGGTAGCCGAACTTCTTAGATACCTCGGTGTCATAATATCTTCGGAGAATGGCGAGTCGTTATACAATTGATATCTCTTATATTCGCATCGTTGTCCTTGTATTTTCATGATAGTTAAGCTAGGGTTATTGCATTTAGGTCTCATTTTATGCTTTGATTCCATTCATGTAGGTCTAGGATGCATTAGTTAGGATTTTTGCATTGCTCTTGCATGTTTGTAGCTCTTTTCAGGTACTTGAACTATCACATAGGTCAGGCGAAGGAAACCAAGGCACTCGGAGACGAATAAGGACGACCAAAGGGGAAGCAGACGACGTCTTGCATCACACCGGTAGGTGACCACGGGAAAGGATGTGACAAGCAGCACTGGTTTTGCACTTCGACCAAGTACATCGGGATAAAGCCGATACACGAGCCGAAGTAGATGTTGTCTCGCAATACACCAAGAAAACGTTGTGGCAACAGCCTGATACAGATGACACAATTCTTACCACGACGTCAGCACACTCACCACGGGCTACCTCAGCGGGATGAAGCCGTGATCCGCTAGCTTCCAAACGAGTACCCATTTCGGCCAAGTGGTCCCGCAAGCGTGCTAGGGCGACCTCTCATCTCTTTTTCCCTATAAATACTCTCAACCGTTCATTTTGTCTCCAAAACAAAAACATTGGTCATTTTTGCATCTTGTCTTTTAGCTACCTTTGTTTGTATTGCGCTATATGGTCCTCAGGGTAGTCGGTCCCCTCATAACTTCTCATGGCCGGGTAGCCGAACTTCTTAGATACCTCGGTGTTCGAGATATCTTCGGAGAAGGGCGAGTCATTGTATGCTTGATATCTCTTATATTCGCATCGTTTTCCTTGTATTCTCATGACAGTTAAGTAAGGGTTATTGCATTTAGGTCCCATTTTATGCTTTGTTTATATTCATGTATGCATTAGTTAGGATTTTTGCATTGTTCTTGCATGTTTGCAGCTCTTTTCAGGTACTTGAACTATCACTGAGGTCATGCGAAGGAAACCAAGGCACTCGGAGACAAAGAAGGACGACCAAAGGGGAAACAGACGATGTCTTGCATCGCACCGAGAGGCGACCACGGGCAAAGGACGTGACAAGCAGAACCCCTTTGCACTTCGACCAAGTACATCGGGATGAAGCCGATACACGAGCCGAAGTAGATGTTGTCCCACAATACACTGGGCAAACGTCATGGCAACAGCCCGATACAGACGACACGATCTGTACCACGACATCAGCACACTCGCCACGGGCTACCTCAGCGGGATGAAGCCATGATCCGCTAGCTTCCAAGTGAGTACCCAGTTCGGGCAAGTGGTCCTGCAAGCGTGCTAGGGCGACCTCTCTTCTCTCTTTCCCTATAAATACTCCCAACCGTTCATTTTGTCTCCGAGACAAAAATATTGGTCATTTTTGCATCTTGTCTTTTAGCTACCGAACTCTTTCTTTTTTGTTTTGTATTTCGCCATTGTTGCGATTTTAAAAACCTAAAGTCTTAATCCTCTTTAGTATTTTCTTGAGTAATAGTTAGATCTTTACTTTCTTGTTCTCTCTTCTCACGGTTAGCCAAGAATGAGATCTTTCACCCTCATGGGTTCTAAGACTCTTTCTATGGCGCGTGAGTAGTTACCCTGCGGGGTTTAGTGGGTTTACTTAAGGATATGGGGATTTCAGGTCTTTTTTTGCCTATCATGCACTTTACTTTTGATTTCTCCTTGCTGGTTATGTTTAATGCTTAGATTAGTATTATCAACTAGATTAATAGCTCTTAGGCGGCTTGACACGAACACCACGTACTTGCTTAGCCAGAACCACCTTCAAGGGTAATGATGGACCCACCCTTAGAAATTAGTTGTATGGGGCGTCTTACGGTTCTATGGGGATGGTGTCTCAGTCTTGTTTGATTCATTGTACCCCGTTGCGAGAGCTCGTCTATGGTGGTGAATCTTACAAAGTACCTAGACACAAACACCATGGGATGTAACATGTATAGACTCCCCATACCTAGAAATCACCATCAAAAGACCAATTCTAGATGTGACCGAATGGTAGTGGCAATGTTCTTAATCCAATGACCGAACCCCTAATCCGTCTAACCTACTCTAACCCCTCACTTAGTCTTATTAACCTCTGCAAATCTTATTCGATTTACTTATTGCAATCTATATTCTACTTCACATTCAGCTTACTTTTATTGCTCTTTACCGTTTTAAGTTTACGGCTTGAGTGACACAAGCCTTTCCTGATTTTGCTTGGTGTGTAAAAACCCAACTCTCACTAAAGTGAACTTGACTTAAGAATTGTCACCTTGAATCTTAGTGAGCCTCACAACACCCAAACTGGATTGATACCTTAAGCTCTATACTACAAACGGTTATAACTGGGTTTAGAAATTGCTTAGCTGTAGAGTAAAGAAAACCTTAGCTATCAACGATTCCCTCATTACATGGTTTACCTGCGGGGGCAAGCCCCAGATCTCGGATAGTCGTGCATTGATGTTCGCCATATGCTAAACCATCTTTTGGGTGATGATGCGGTCTAACTCGGTTGCTCCCGTGACTCGATTCACGGCATCGTCCCCATTTTGCTTGGCTCCAGCGCTGTCGAGGTAGGCGGAGTGGTCTGCTTCTGCCGTCCCATTGGCAGTCGGGACAGTGGCATCATCCGGGGATGGAAAGGCTGTGAACAGTCCCGTAGATCTGGCCCCATGCGAAGTGGAGCATTCCGCCCTATCGAGATTGAGAGGCCCTCACCATCCAGCGGCCTGGTGGTTGTGTGGCCTTAAGGCGTGGCGGGTGCCTGTTGGACAATTACTCCAACTGACAGTTTCTTTCGACTACGTGCCCGAGTTCTGCTCGGAGCCGGCATGCGTCCTCATAGTCCAACATCTGTTGGGGGATCTGTGGCATTAGCTCCATGGGAACTCTCTCCTTGAGCGGTTGCTTGGGGCGGGCTTGGTGTGTTGCTTCCATCGATTGACATATTGGTTTATTCTTCTCCCCTCCTTCTAGCGCTAACTGCTCGGAAACAAATTTTGAGGATGTTTATGTGGAGGATATTGATTGGTGAACAGACCTGCTGGGATGAGATTCGAAATCTGGGGAGGAGGGGACGGGTCAACCTGAGATGCACAAGAAATCGTACGGGGTAAAATAGAAAGGGGTTGCCTTTCTGATTATTTTCTGACAGTCAAGTCAGAACAGGACACGAAACTGGTTGAAAGAATATGAGATATCAAATGAGCAGGAAAGATGGGGGCGCTTTATCAACTCCGAATGATTGTGACAAAAATTTTATGGTTGTATCTTTGTCAATGAAGCTAGAAGATAAACTTATTTATTTAGAATTTCTCCTCTTTTTATTGTTGGTATGAAGAGGGTATTTATAAAAAATTCCTGATTATGTGTCAGATATGGGCAGGAGCTCCAGTTTTCCTGGGTCGGGTTCAGGCTATTATCTGCTGAGTTGTCCTTCAGAACTGTTACCAGAACTGACCGGACTCGCCCATGCGTGTTGCTAAAGGAGGAACCGTTGACCTGCTCTGCCTCTGCCTAGCCGCCATTAATACGGTGTTCCTTGATAAATGCAGAGTACTTAATGCTCTTCAGGTTCCCGCGGTATCTGCTCTTCACACGTCAGGCTTAATGGGCTGGATCACGATTTGTGGCCTAACAAAGCCATATTTCATTTATAAATCCAACAAACACAATTCACCAAAAAATTCTGTAAATATTTTAAAAAAAAACCTTAAAATCTAACTAAAATTTGCAAATATTTAAATGGGCAATGCAAATGCACTTTGGGCATAAGCCAAGAACTGGACCTGTTCGTTATATTAGTCATTATGTTAGTCTAAATGTTCATCAATGGCTAGCATTATGAGGGGTAACTCAGGGGATATTATGATTAAGGGATGAAATCGAATGTGAATGCGGTTGAAATCATAGTAAAATGGCCAAGGGTTATGAAGAGGCTCGAGAAGAAACAATAGAAGAATGTGTTGGCTCTAGATCTTAATTTTTAGGGAGAAATCCTCTTCCCATATCATTTTATCATTTCTTTTGAAAAATTAATAATAATATATATGTCTATTTTATCTATGTCATGATAAAGGTAAAAGCGGAAGAGAAATGCCAAGGAAAAGAAAGAGCTTGAATTTGAAAAGATCTGAATCCTTGATTTATTAAAAAAAAAAGGAGTTTAGACTTGACAAATGGTCTTGGGAGTTGACTTCGGGTTTAATGGGATACGAAGTGAGTTTGGCTTCAATCTTCAGACTAGGATTGCAAAATAGAAATGTGTAGGACAATGAAAACTATAGTTATATGCATCAATTGTTTTTATTTTACGAAAATTTTGCATAATACCTAAAGCATTCCTTTGATTCTGAAAGTCAGCCACCATGGAAAAATCTGAACTTTATTGAGCAATATTTCAAACTTTTATCTCTTATCAATCCGATTGAGTTAGATCATTTTTCCATTTGTGAATAACACCATAATTAAGCATTAATTAGGTGATCGACTTGTATTGTGTGCGGGTTATAAAACATTTTATATGTTATATATTTGAATAATATTACGTATTGTTTTATGAGTATTTGCATATGATGAATTATGTTATAAGTAGTATTGTTGTATGAATACTGGAAAGTTGAAAATAAGTGAAAAACTGTAAGGTATTCCAAAAGAAATTGATGATAGAAATGGTACATAAAAACTATAAAGATGATAAAATTAAATAAACTGTTTCAAACGTGAGAACGCATGATAAAGGGCTGGATAAAATAAACTAAGAAAGATTATCATTTATTAAACACTTTTTTGTAGAGATAGAGATTCATAATGAGAAAGAAAGAGCTTGTTCTTTGGGGTTTTAAATTGCTGGGCAATTTCATCAATGTGTATGCCCTGTTGTCTTGCACTGCAGTGAATACAAACAACAATTATCAGAACAAATAACAATTATCAGTTCATGATGGGCTAAGCAAAACTGAAACTCACGTGCAAGTAGGTTGCTTTAGATAGTCAAGGATCATATCACCTACGTTCTTGCGACCATTTCCATCACTGATGGGCTAAGCAAAACTGAAACTCGCGTGCAAGCAGGTTGCTTTAGATAGTCAAAGATCATATCACCTACGCTCTTGTTACCATTTCCATCCCTGTTCTGAGAGGGAACCACCTACAAAAGAGCAAACACAGATTAGACTAAAGAAAACATGAATCATGTAGAAAACCAAAACAAAATGGAAAATCTCATCTTAGAGAGTTCAATGTTGTTGTCTGGTTTGTGTTAACAGATGAATTGGCCAAATGTGATTGAGTGGCATCACCAACTTGCTGTCCAGACTGAGAAACCTCACACAAAACATGTCCGTGAGGATTGATTTCTGCAAATCGTGAAGTTACAACAAGACAAGACAGTTAATCTTTTGCTATACACAATTTCTTTTACCTGTGATCCAGAGTTCTGGGAATAGAAATGTATACACTCAATGTTGTGAAATGTATACACTCAAGGCTTTATATATCTTTGTTCCATACACAAAATCCAGATTCATCAAAACCCTTGCCAAATCTCTGAGCTTTTGTAATATTTCACGAAATACCTTAAACCCCCGAGACCTGATCACGACCATAAAATCAGAATCCAGCGTCGGCTCAGAATCGATAAGAGTTTCACAAGTACCCACCACGAATCTCCGCAAATGATTTTGTGAAGAATAATGACATTCTAGCTCTCGCAAACTTGTAATCTTTTATTTTATCTGTGAATGCACATTTGTGAATTTTTGAATCAAAGTCTTTTCAATATTTGATTCTTGTTCTTGGTAGAATTAAGTGGAGAACTACACTCATAAAGGATTAATGCAGATGCAGAAGAGAAAAAGAAAGCTAACTTTCACCAACCTTATTGTAGGTTCTCGAAGTTTGCCCTTTGTTTGAGGAGTTCCATTTCCAAGCCACTGTTGTCTAGACAGAGCAGAGAACCGTGATGTAATAAAGCTTTGAATGTTCTTTAGAAAAGGTAGCGAGAGAATGACGCTGGAAACAACAGTGTGTGGAAACCTCATCTCACCGTTGTTTACAAATTCAGTGGGGTTGCTTGTACTTTCAGAAGTAGCAGTGTTGTTGGTGAAGCTGATAGAAGACATGCTTCTCTGTGACTGCATTGTGCTGTTATCCATCTCGCAGGTGCTTGTGCCCCAGAAGTCGTCTGATACGCTTGGCTTCTCATCCACTGAAACAATCTGAAAAAAAACTTTGGATCGAGAAAACGAAAACGTCAAAGAAAGCGACTTAATTTGACTCCTTCGATCTGTTAGTCTTCCTTGAAGAATAGATTCTCCTCTGTCTGTTAATGTCGGAGAAACCAATAACCTCGAGGAGATCTTTTGTTTCATCCTGTGTTATTTCTTTGAAAATAATGAGTTGTACAAAATTTCCTTTTTTATTTTAAAATTGATAATTCTCTCTCTCTCTTCTTTCTCTAATATCTTTCAGAGAGAGAGAATCAATTTTCCGGTTTTGTCCGGCTCTTCTGTAATTATTTCTTCCGTTTATCGGATGAATTTTCTTCCGTATATTGGATTTTTATAGTTGTTTTCCCTTTTGCATGAGTTCATCGATGCTTTTACTAAAAGTATCTTTTCCGGTGATGGTGGTAGACAAGTCTCTTTTGTCATAAGTTATACTCGATCTTCTTATGGCCTTCGCTATCTTGTATACGAGGCGAAGTCTTTCCATCGGTTTGATTCGAGCTTATGGGATTTCTTTCGGCGGAAGTGGTGCAGAGCAAGAAGAGTCAGCGTTCTTTGTAGCGGTCCGATAAAAGTTATGTTACTAATTCTCTGGCCTCTCCTGGTGATTACAACTGATGGCAAGCTGAGCTTTCTCATGCTATCCCGGCGGTCAGATGCAAAAAGAAGAAGCACTGATCTATTGCAGCGATTTGTTTGCTACGGAGCTAGAGTTCGCCGGCGGTTATTTCCGGTAGGTGTGAAGTGGCGCTGCACATCTCATACTTTTGTTACACGTGTATTTCTTTTATGGTTTAGGTTACATGTGTCCATACACGTGTTGAGTCAAGGCTATTGGGTTCTTTGGGTTTATTATGTCTTGGGCCTTTTGAGATGTTGTATCCTTTCACTGTTTTACCCTTTATGTGTTTAAACGACGACAAAAAAAAAATTATAAAATTGATATGTTATATTTACAGGTCAGCGTTGTCCAAAAAAAAAGCATTTACAGATTACCGTAAAATACATTATTTTTTTTACGGTGTTGACAAATAAATTTTTTTAATAATTATATTTTTCAAATAATATATAGGAGATTAAGTGTAAAAGTTCATGGATATTTAGATTCACATTGTTTGACTTTACGCTTCAATTGGTGATCAATAAAAAAAAATAGGAATAAAAAAAAAATGAAATGAATAAAATAAAAAATGAATAAAATAAAATATATATAAAAAAATAAATAAATATATTTTATTCCTTTTCAAATTTTATAAAAAAATATATATATTCTATAATTTCATATAAAATAAGAAATAAAAAAAATGATAAAGAAACAATATTCCTAACAACTGGTAAATATTTTAAGGAACAAAGAGAAATTCATTATTCTTTTTTAGTCTTTATTATCAATTGAAGCCTAAAAACATCTCCAATATAAAATTACATTTTTATATTAAAATAGAATAATTACAGAATATAGTTGGATTTTATTCTAAATGTATGTTTTTAAGAAAAAAAAAATATTCTAAATATTTGATTCATGTAAAAAGCAAAAAAGAAAATTGATAGTTAAATTAAAAGTATATTATTTAAAATACAAATTAAAACAAAATCTACGTGCACGGATGGTTTTGTCCTAATGTCTACCATAGGCGAAAGCGTCTTAAACATGTCTTTTTATCCTTTATCCATTTTGTCACATGATATGAAATTTCACAGTTGCCGTTCATTTAAATTCCAGCTTTTTCACTGTCATGTAATTATGGGTGTTTGAACTAACATGAATTTAAACTTTACAGCAAAAGCAAACTACACAAGTACATTCAAACGCAAACGAAACGGAAAATAAAGGAAAAAAAAAAAAGCAAAACAAACATGAAAGAATCAAGCTCCAACTAACTGAATTTGAAAAGTGCCCTTTACTTTTGGTTTACATAAGGTGTTGATCGATCCAAAGGTCAACTGTAACACTTTGGATTGGATCTAGGCCCAACAGGAAAAGGAAAAGTTCATGTGTCAAAAGTCTAAAAAGAAAGGGTATTAAAATTTTCCCTTCCCTATATAAATAAAGCCAGAGAGTCAGGATTTTCATCACAACTCCCAAAGCACTCAGAGATAGAATCTAGGAACTCTAACCGAGCAAGCCGCCGCCGCCGCCGTTCCGTCGTTCCTAGCAGCCGTTTTCTTGAGTCGTTTGCCTTTTGTCGTTAGATCTCTTAAACCATAGATCCTTTTTTAGCTTTCAATCGATTAAACAAAGGTGAAGATGTGTTTATGCCTTCCCTTCGATATCGTTAGCTAGCTTGTTTCGGTTAGATCTAGATCTCAAGTCCTCTAAAACCCTACAAGTTCCACTCTAGATCGTAACTTGTAGATCTGTGCTGTTTGCTAGGGTGTTATTTACTTTCAGAATTTAGAAATAGTTATGGATTAATAGTGTTGATTGTTGCTTGATGTTGAATATTGCTTGTGAGAAATGCGAATTTGCATTGCACTGCATATAGTGTGTGAAAGCACAAACTGCATTAGGACCCAACAGTGAGAAGGCACTGCTGGCGTGATTGACGCCTGCGACAGAGGATGTGCCTGTCGTAGTGCCATGTGGTGCTCAGGTTGACGAACCAGTCGTGCAGCGACTTAGACTCTTGCGGAGATGCATCCTCTAGCAAGGGTGTAAGACATACGAAACTTGCGAAGGTTAATCTGTGGGATACTGTAACGTGTGGCATTCAGTATGCTCGCTTTGTTTATTGCATATTTGTTTGTTGATTGTTAGAGAAATCTTTAAACTGCGCTTGTTTGTTTGACTCTAGCTAGCGACAGGTTCGGATAATGGTATATGTGGTGGACCACATGTATACATTCTCCTGGGTAATCTAAATTACTCATCCCTTCCTATTCCTTTTCCCCTTGCGCAGGTGAGCATGAGCAACAGGAGTGATTGGCGTGTGATGGTGGCGAACTGGTTCTCTAGTTCGGTCATTGGGGTCCTTAAGACACTTAACTTTCTAATTCAAATGATTTTCAGTTGGTTTTGAGACTTGATTATGATTTGTTTGAATTTAAAATGGTTATTTACAAGACTATTTGGATTTATATCTATGGAATGAATATTGATTTGGAGTTAATGTTGTGGTAACTTGGTTGGAAAGTTGAATGTTTAACATGTCATATTTATGAGGAGAGGCTGTGTTACATCAACAACAATTTATATAACGAAACTCTAATACGTAAGCTACAATTTAACTAGTCTCCATGAACAAAAGAACTAGGCCAACAAATCCAATTTGGTACTAAATAAACAGTTTAAGCTTTGAATCCCCTTTTCAATAAAAGCCATGTGTTAATACCATCCCACTCCCACGACTGGTTATTCTACTAATCTTATACGAAGCTAATACGAATAAGTTGCAAAAATGTAGACACTTTTGTTGTATCAAAAGGTCGTTAGAAAGCAAAGTCATTTACCGGAACAAAATCAAGAATCAGTCGACCTTGCATTTATAAACGCATGCTGTTATAGCCAGTATAGCTCCAATGATCAGTCCTACGAATGCAATTGCCAAGACTGTTGAATCCAACCCCAACAACGAAAACATCAGTACTCTGCAAACATTCTTTGATCCGGACCAACAGACTAAGATTAGCAAGTGATGAAGAATAACATACCAGCAATGGTGAAGTAGATGAGAACAGCCAATCGGTATCTGGTTATTCCCGGTAATTCAGCTTCGAGGGTGCAATATCGTCGGGACTTTCCCGACGTAGTTTCATATGTCAAGGGCTTTGAGCCTCGTGGTTGGAGTTCGGATAGTGAAACGTTTGTGCTTAGTGCTGTGAGTCCTTTAACATCTCTGATCTCGAGCCTTATGGTTGCCGGATTTGCATTCCAATCTATAGATATTGCTCCAAAATTTTGTTGTCCTGCAAGTAATTTTGAAGAAATGATAATCAATGTAATCCTCCACAGGAGCATCATTGCAGCTCTGTCAAATTATTGAGATGAGAATCAACAAATCTATGAAAACGCTATTCTTATTCCAATTCCCCCAAACCAGAGACACTCAACCAAATTCCAAGCTAATCCTGAGAAATCCAAACCATTCAACAATCTGCAGATACACTGGCTGTTTTCTAATCAACTTACAACACCAAAAATCTGCTATTTTTTTTTAACATAAGATGAATCAATTGAGAAGAAAAGTAGAGTAATACCGTATGTGCATGATCTATATTTGCAGTTTTCATTGATAACTCTCATTGTGCTTGGAGTGTACCAAAACAGAAGCCTAACGATGAAACGCAAGGGATGAGGGAATACTTTCTCAACAGATTGTACTAGACCACTTGAGGTGACATCATATAATGGGTACCCAACAGCACAGTCGTATCTAGTGATCTCGCCAAAATGAACATCTCCGCTGATGAATACAACTCCATTTCTCTGTAATGTCACAGCAGCGAAGAATTATGGTGAAGGAAACAAGACTTGATTTGGTTCGTTTCCGCTAATGTCAACTATACTTCATACCTTTGTATCTTCTATCAGTTGGAAAAGACGTTTCCTTTCCTTGGGAAAACGTCCCCATGATTCCATATAAAAGAGCGGTCCAGTGGTAGCCGAAAGATTTGATATTACCTAGACAAGCCAAGAAACCATGGAACAAGACATTCAGCTTCATCAAGTTTGAGTTTATAGTGACAAAAGTCTAAAACTTTGCCATGAAAGTGAGTGACAATGACTAAAACTGGTTTCGGATTGATAGAAACACAAGCTACAGAATACCTGAACAGACGATCCTATGATAGTAATCTCGCTACGCGGACCTCTTAACTCATTTCCGAGCCATCTCCACTGCGTATCACCCAAGATACTCCCATCACTTCGCAAAGGGTCTCTATGATATCTGGTATCTAAAACTATAACCTGAGGATAGAAAATTTCATTAAAACCACATGAAAGCTCTACATTACAAACAACCAAAGAAGACAACAACCGTATTGGAGTTTCTGGTGATATACCTTGACTTTCCGGTTAGGTGGACCAAACGTATAAGACGCATACACTCCGGCTTGATTTCTCCTGAGATAACATCAGATTCAGTGACAGAGACTTTTGATATCATAGAGACTATACGAATTTTGAAGAAAAGAGAGCTAACCGTGGGCTATCAAGAGGCTCATTCAAGAAATCAAGCATGAGTCTTTGGTTAATAACTTTACGATCAAACTCTTTTCCAGCATCATTCAATCCGTAATCATGGTCATCCCAAGTGCCAATAACTTTCGCTTTCCTCTGGAGACGAGAATACCCAGGATTAGCTTTGGCTCTTGCGTATCTTAGTTTCATTTCTTCCTCTGAAGAAGGCACAAACCTGGGAGAGTTCCTCCATGGCCCGAAGGTTCTCTCTTTCCCAATCACTCTAATGGGTTTTCGTATATCTCCATAGATGTTATCACCCAACCAAATGAACAATTGTGGATCAAACTTGTTTATGGCATCCCAAATCGGCTAATTTAACACACACAAAACTCATAAAATCAATAACAGATTCACGAAATTGCGAATCGAACCAAGGATTTTCTGCAATTGATTATACCTGTGGAGCGCTTTGATTAGCGCATGATCCAAATGCGATACGAGTGATCAGAGAATCTTCTGTTGTTTCCGTCGCTAGCGCTGCCGTGCAGAGCAACCAAAACCACCAGAAGGAGAGAAGCGGTTGAAGCTTCATCACGAGGTTGTGGAGATTGGTGATAGACAGATAGGGGAAAGAAACGTAGAAGCTGTTGAAATATCATGAAAGTAGTATTAACTGGGGGAAAAGAAAACGTAGAAGATTGGTGATAGACAGATAGGTTTACAGATAGAAGAGTAGTAACTGGGGGAATAGAAAATGTTGGTCACGAAAAAACCTTAAATAAATAAAATAAAATAAAAGTAGAATATGGATTATTCAAAGAGAAATTGTAGCAAATGAACCTCAATAATGGCAAAATTAAATGACAGGAACTGATACCTTTTTGGTGATACTGTTACAAATGAAAAGACAAAAAAGTTCTTTATCACTTTTTTACTTTTTTTCCCTTTCTCGTTTCTTCGCACTTTTTTTTCTCAATTTTCCAAAACTAAAAAAGAAATAAGCAAATAGAAATAATAATGGTGATTATCACTGATGGTGGTGGCGATGTTAATGGTAGTGGTGGTTATGGTGACGGTGTTGATGGTGGTGTTGGTGATGGTCAATGGTGGTGATGATGTTGTTATTAGTGATGGTGATGGAATCATCGATGGCGGTGGTGGTGGTAGTGTTGGGGATGGTCGGTGGTGATGATGATGTTGTCGGTGGTGGTGGTGATGATGGAATCGCCGGTGGTGGTGATGATATTGTCGGTGGTGGTGATGATGTTGTCGGTGGTGGTGGTGATGATGGAATCCGGTGGTGATGGTGGTGATAGTGTCGATGGTAGTGATCGATGGTGGTGGTGGTGGTGATTATAGATGGTGGTGGTGGTGGTTATAAGTGGTGGTGATAGTAGTGATAGGATGGAAGATGATATCAACATTAACACGAGAGTTATCATGCTCACAATGTTAGTATGATAATTTGTTTGATATGATAACATTGTTAACACGATAGTTATCATTTTCACAATGTTAGTATGATAATTATTTGATATGCTAACAATGTTAACATGATAATTTTGCATAATTTATACAGTTAACAAAGTTAACGCGATATTTATACAATATGCTAATCGAATATGATATTAATTAGCATAGTTAACACAGTTAGCACAATACCATATTATTAGCATGGTAATCGAATTGTTATCCATCCAAACGGTATCAAATAAGTTTAGAGGTAAAATAGTCATAATTTACATATATAATATGTAGCAATCTAATTTTTGATTATTGGCTCCATTTTTCTAATTACCAGATTATTTTTTGCCATTTATTAAATTTTCCCTTATTGTTACAGCTCATCTAATTTTTAAATAAAATTTTAGAAAATACTATAAATTTTAAATAAAATATTATTTTTAATTAATTATTTATTTATAAATTATTTTATTCAAAACTGATAAATTAACAACTCTATAAATTAATATAGTATCAAAGTCACAACATTATTAATTTATAGAGTTTCTACTTAGAATAGAAAATTATTTTGATTTACAATGTTTTTTTTTGTCATCTGAAAATTATACTAGACCGTAAAAAAAAAACATTTAAATGATATAGTATTTGAATTTTTTTTTAAAAAATATATATAACTCAAAGAAATCGAAGCTAAAACAAAACTCAAACTAGATAAATGACATTTTTAGTTTCTTACTAAAATGACAAAATCCAACATCATGCACTAAAGATCTTGACAATCTAAAACGTCCATTTACTCTCACAACGTCACAAAAGCCAAAAAAAACTATAAGTAATCTCAAGATAACCGATCACAAAAGAAGATGCAGCAACAAAGCATTGACGGTAAAAAATTTCAGTCTCTCGATTAAGAAAATGAAAGCAATATACTACAGTCCAAATTTCTGTGGACAATTATCTTAGAAGGTGTTGAACCAGAAAATCACCACTAGGGTTTTGATTAACAGTTGTGGGTTTCAGAGAATAAAGTCTTTTATTATTAGCAATAAAGCGAAGCGATTACAAAAAATGGGATAACCGAGAGGTTATGCCGAAGTGAAAAAAAGGTTTGCGAGGTAAACTAGAAAGCGCTGGAGCCTCTGATTTTAGCTCTGCTGCTCTCTCGAATGTATCAGTTGTTCTTCCATGCTTCGGGGTCTTTGTATTTATAAGGATAGGAGGTCGGTTGCTCCGAACTCCTTTTCCTTTTGTCTTTTGTGAATACTTCCATATCTATGATATGGAAATTTCCTTTATTCTCCGAGGAAGAAATTCTCCTTTATCCTTTGAGTTAGTCCGATGTTTCCGGTCTTCAAGAGTTATCTCCAGAGAGTTTCCTTTAATCCGAACTAGGTCGGTGCGGTCTTCCTGATCTTGACGGTCTTAGGTTATTGCGAGAAGGCCTTTTAGGAAATGAGCATTTCTCCTCTAACAGTAAGCCACCGCCCCCCCCCCCCCCCCCCCCAGTTCGGCGAGACTGATTGTAAATCAGGTCGGCGGATTTCATGAAGTTATAAATGGGTTTGACTTCGCAATAGCTGTCAGCTCGTCGAGAGCATTGTTTTGTGATGGCCAGCTCGGCCCTTTTTAAGCGGATTTGCCGCATGGCGCTTCTCAAGAATTATTTATTAAATATTCCGACCCATTAGGGTTTCTGCTTTTAAGCGGGAAATGCGAAGGGTTCGCCGAGCGGCGAGATTGCAAAAATTCTGACACGCGTCTTTTTTGGAAACCGTTGATATTTCTTTCCGATTTAATTGTTTATTTCTACCTCCTCGTCTTCTTGCTTTTAGACACTTCCTGGTCTTCGCGTTTCAGAAAATTTCTTGCCAATTTCTGCGTTGATTTTCTCTTTCTGCTCCATTAATTTCTCTTCAACTCTTGACAACGATATGGGTTTAAGGAAAAGAAGCAAAATTCCATAGTTGGATGTGGATATTCCTGATTTCTCTCCGTGTAAGAAGCCTAGATCGAAAGGTCCATCGCAAGATCCGGCGAAGGAGAGGTCACCTTCGGGGATTCCAGCAGAAGATTCAGGGGTAGAGTTGTCGGTTGAAGATGAAGGCTTAGTTTTTACGACGGCCGAAGAGCAGGCTTTTAGTCTGTCGGGTCCGAAAGGCGTTTCTCCGGAAGAACCGGTGGATACTGGTGATGAACCTGACTTCAATCCTCACGAATTCCTGCTTCGTTGGGGTGGGGATTCTCCAGCGATGTTTGATGAGTACTTTGCAGCAAATTTGGCTTGGTTATGTAGGGCGAAGTCTAACCAAGGGATGTCAGTGGAGAGATTAAAGTGATTTTCTTGTTTCTCCGGGATGGCGCAACGTTTTATGCAGGGTTTAGGTTTATGTGCGTCTTTGGTTGAGTCATACGATAAAGAATCCGTACGGGAAGAGAATCGGGTCAAGGAATGGTCGGAAAAAGATCGAGAGCTTCGCAGTGCTTTGGCGAAGATCAAGGATCTTGAGCGCGAGAAGCTCAAGTTAGAGCTTGACTATAAGTCGCTTGAGATTGAGTCCGCCAAAGAGATAAGACTTCTTAAGGAAAATCTTGAAAAGAGAGCGGCTGAGGAAGTTAAGAACATGGCTGCTAAGGAAAAGGAATTCCGGGATCATCAGCACATCTCAGTTGATCGCGTGGTGGATCTAGTGTATCGGCGTCTTCGTGAGTGGTATGATCCTCGCATCGAGCGGATTAAGAGATTCATGGAGCAAAAGCCCGATATTCATCGGCTGGAGCTTCGGATTGTCGATGCCGAAGCGAGGGCAGATTGTTATAAGCAGCTCAGGTCGGGAGGACACGAGATTCCGGTTGAAGAGCTCTTGCTTCATTCCGCCGCAGCTGACCGTTTGAAGATGGAGCATCACAGCATGAAGGATGCTCTAATTTCTTCAAACGATTTTGCTGCACCATCGCGTGTTCAAATGCGACCTTCCGATGCTGAATTAGTAGCAGCAGGGATCCGGTTGCCGAAGCGGCGTAGGGCTTTGTAGTTTTGTTTTTTTTTTGTAAGGCAAAAGATGTTTCTTTTTATTAATAAATAAGATTTACTTATTGTGTCGCGTTTCGTACTCGTTTCGACGAGTTAGACCTTAATTCTAAGGTTTTTGCGAAGTCAAAAAATTTCTTTTGCCTTGCAGTGCGTGGGCATTCTTTAGGCCGGTGCTGGAAGAGAGATTCATTAGCTCGTCTTATACCAAACGACATTCAGGATCGAATACCAAGCTTTCGGATTTCTCTTTGGTCCGAAAGGTATGATCGAGAGTCGTGCGAGTATTGTCCTCGGCTTTCGTCTTATCTACTTCGGAGGTAATTAAAGCGAACCGAAGTGTCAAAGGAGTGGTGATCAGCCACTAATTCAGTTTGCTTGCTTTCTTTGAATCGAATGTTTGGCCAGAACATCGATTCAGCAAGATGCATTCGCATATGGCTCTTTTTGCCGAGCTGAGCGGGTTCTATGAAGGTAATTTTATTAAGATAGTGACTGAACCCGAAGGCTGCCTACGTACCCGAAGTGGGATCAAGTCATTCGTAGTTCTTAGTAGTACATTCTTTGCCGAGTTTACGGTTTTGAAGTATAATATTTCCTTAGATTCATGGAATTGCGAGCTCACTCAACTGGCTCTCCCTTCATGTCTTCTAGCCTGTAGACGCCGGGTTTGACGACTTCTGCAATGCGATATGGTCCTTCCCAATTCGCCTTGAGTTTTAATGGGTTTATGGTTCTTTGTAAGACGAGGTCGTGAAGTGAGAATAGTAGGCTTTGGACTTTCTTGTTGTAATACCTAGAAACTTGCTGCTGGTAATTTTGAATTCGTAACAAGGCTTTGTCGCGAAGCTCTTCCGTGTTATCGACTGCGTCGATCAGTTTTTCTTCGTTCAATTGAGGATCTCGAATCATCAAGGATCGCCGAGCACTAGCTACATGTAGTTTGGCAGGTGCCAAAGCTTTACAGCTGTGGGATAGTGAAAAAGGGGTTTCTCCTGTGGCAGTTCGCAGAGTCGTTCGATGGTACCAGAGGACTCCGTCCAGTTCATCCGCCCATCGTCCTTCTAGTTCATTTAGCCGTTTTTTGAGATCGTCAAGGATCGTTTTATTAGAAGCTTCTGCTTGCCCATTGACTTGTGGGTAGCATGGTGTCGAATAACTTATGCATATCCCCCATTTGTCACAGAAACTTCGGAAAATTGACGAGGTGAATGGGGTGCCGTTATCCGTGACGATCTCATATGGGAGGCCGTGTCGGCATATGACATACTCCCAAATGAAGAGCTGGGCATCGATTCCCTTGAGGGTGGGGTAGGCTTTAGCCTCAACCCATTTTGTAAAGTAATCTGTCACCATCAAGATGTACTGATTGCGACCTGACTTAGGCATCGGGCCGATTGCGTCCATTGCCCACCTCATGAAAGGATATGGTAGAACGGCAGTCTGAAGTAATTCGGTAGGGGCGTTAATGGCTGGAGCGTATTTCTGACATGGTTCACACCGGAGTGTGAATTATTCGCAATCTTGGACCATCCTGGGCCAGAATAAACCGTGCCTCTTGATTTTTAATGCTAAAGCCCTTCCTCCTGAATGATTTCCGCCTGCCCCGTCATGGGTTTCTATCATGACTCTTTTGGCCTGTGCCTCGTCGCAGCATCGCAATATTACTTTATTCTCTGTCCATCGGAAAAGGTTTCCCTCTTCCATGAAATATTGCTCTGCTTTCCTCCGGAGGCGTCTAGCTGCCCATCTGTCTTCCGGAACCGTCCCTTATAACAGGAAGGCTTTGATTTCGTCTTGCCAAGGCTGCTTCTGCTGTTCGGCATCTTCCTCCATTGGATCGTTCGCCTCGTCATCTTGATGTAATACTGCGTTGCAGGATCCCTTTGATAGCTGAATACTGGGTTGTTCAATGATTTCTACTGGGATTGTTCGAGTAGGGCAGGATCCGTTGTGGATGCCAATACTGCCAGTGCATCGGCGGCGGTATTTTCAGCTCGCAGAATTTTGGTCAGTTCGAAGGAGTCGAACTGTTTTGCTATTTCTTGGACTTGTTTAAGATATGCGTCCATTCGTTCGTTCGTTGCGTCATAATCTCCCCTAAATTGGCTGGCGATGAGCTGGGAATCGCAGAAAGCGTGGACATGTTTTGCTTTCACTTCTTGGGCGAGTCAAAGTCCAGCCAGTAGAGCTTCGTATTCAACTTCATTGTTTGAGGCAGGAAACTGAGTTTGAAGGATTGCTCGAGAATCTCTCCGGTTGGTGACTTCAAACAGATACCGATTCCTGACCCTTGCTTTGAAGATGCTCCGTCCACATAAAGATTCCATCGGCTCTCTGTAAGTGACTCCCCATTTAGTAGATCCGGCGGTATCTCGATCATGAAATCTGCTAAAACTTGAGATTTGGTGCTAGTTCGAACGTGGTACTCAATGTCATATTCTGAAAGTTCTATCGCCCATTTGGCCATCCGGCCAGATTGGCTCGGACTGTGCAAAATGCTTCGAAGTGGTTGACTGGTGAAGACGATGATGGAGTGAGATTGGAAGTAGGATCGTAGTTTCCGTGCCGAGACGATTACTGCGTAAGCGAGTTTTTCTAAGGCTGGATAGCGGATTTCAGCTCCATCCAAAGTCTTGCTTATGTAGAAAATTGGTTTTTTTTCGCCGCGGTCTTCCCTAACAAGGACGCCGCTTACCGCCGCTGTTGAGACTGCGATGTAGAGGTATAGAGTCTCGCCATCCTCTGGTTTTGCTAATATTGGCGGGGAGGTTAAATATTGCTTCAGCTGTGCGAATGCTTCTTCGCATTTTTTGTACCAATCGAAGCGTTTGTTACTTCGAAGTAATTGATAAAAAGGTAGACAGTTGATCGCGAGATAAATCGGTTTAGAGCGGTAATTCTGCCGGTTAAACGTTGTACTTCACGTGTGTTTTTTGGCGATCGGAGGTCCAGAATTGCCGATATTTGTTTCGGGTTTGCTTTTATTCCCCTTTGAGTGACAACGTAACCTAGGAATTCTTCTGAGGTTACGCCGAACGTGCATTTGCCTGGTTTAACTCATTCCGTATTTCTCGAGGGTTTTAAAGCAGTCCTTGAGGTGGCTGACGTGATCTTTGGCGATCGCAGACTTGGCTAGCATATCGTCAATGTAAACTTCCATAGTACGGCCGAGTTGACTTGCGAACATCTTGTTGACCAATCGTTGGTATGTGGCGCCTGCGTTCTTCAGTCCAAAAAGCATGACCTTATAACAATACGTTCCGCGATCCGTGATGAAAGCTGTTTTTTCTCTATCGTCGGGGTGCATGAAGATCTGGTTATATCTTGAGAAGGCGTCCATGAAAGATAGGAGCTGGTTTCCGGCTGTCGATTCGACCAGTCGGTTGATATGTGGAAGCGGGAAACAGTCCTTTGGACACGCTTTATTGAGGTTGGTGAAGTCGACGCAGACCTTCCATTTGCCGTTCTTCTTTTTGACGACGACGGGGTTGGCTAACCAGTCGGGGTATTGAACCTCGGTAATTGATCCGGGGCCGAGCAATTTTTCCACTTCGTCAGTCACAGCTTGTGCCTTCTCGGGGCCGAGCTTTCTACGTTTTTGTTTTATAGGTTTAAACGTGGGGTCTACGTTTAACTTGTGCGATGTGATTCTGGTGTCAATCCCCTTCATATCCTCCATCGACCAGGCGAACAGATGCACATGGTCGCATAAAAGTATGACGAGTCCTTATATCTTCTGCAAGATCACCTCCAATGCTTGCAAGACTCTCCGGATGTTGCTCGTCGATGCTCACTTGTATAACTCGCTCAGGCTTTGGTCTTTTATGGAAGGGGAGACGCGGGTCCAAATCTTCATTCACCATGCAGGTGGTTGCCGATCTGATTTTACTTTCGTTGAGAAGGCACATTCGTGCTGATGATTGGTCGCCCTGAAGTGTGAATGCACCGGCTGGGGTCGGAAACTTGATGCATTGATGGTACGTCGAGACGATGGCTTTCATGGCATGGATCCACAGTGTTCCAAGGATGGCATTGTAGATGGTTGGGCGGTTGATGACTGTGAATTCTACCTTCCTAGTCATGCCGCCGATGTAAGTGATTAGGTGTATCGAACCGATGCTGTAAGAGGTGTCGCCTGCGAATCCGGTCAGTGGTTTTCTGATTGCTATTATCTTGTTTTTATCAATATGCATCCTTGATAGTGTGTCTTCGAATATGATGTTGACTGTGCTTCCGTCGTCGATCAGGACTTTGGCGATCGTGCTATCGTGGATCTGTAAAGTTATGACTAGCGGGTCGAAGTGCGGTACGTGCGAGCAATGTTGATCCTCCGTTGTGAATTCTATCAGCGTCTCGTATCTTGGGGTGGGTGGATCTCGCTTTGCTGCCGCCGCTTTTTCTTCGTGTTGTCTTATTTCTTGTAGCGAGCTGGGATCATTGAATATTGCTCCTAAAATCATGTGGGTACTGTCAGTGCTTGCTTGGTCGTGTTTTCCCGTGGGTGGTGGGATCACGGTAGTTGAGCTGATGCTGTGAATAAGATTACTGTCGTCGACCGGGAGACTCATCGCTTCGGCTTTTTCTTGCTTAGTTTTTAAGAAGTTGTTCTCCTAGTCCCCACAGACGGCGCCAACTGTTGAACCAGAAAATCACCACTAGGGTTTTGATTAACAGTTGTGGGTTTCAGAGAATAAAGTCTTTTATTATTAGCAATAAAGCGAAGCGACTACAAAGAATGGGATAACCGAGAGGTTATGCCGAAGTGAAAAGAAGGTTTGCGAGGTAAACTAGAAAGCGTTGGAGTCTCTGATTTTAGCTCTGCTACTCTCTCGAATGTATCAGTTGTTCTTCCATGCTTCGGGGTCTCTGTATTTATAAGGATAGGAGGTCGGTTGCTCCGAACTCTTTTTCTTTTTGTCTTTTGTGAATATTTCCATATCTATGATATGGAAATTTCCTTTATTCTCCGAGGAATAAGGAAATTCTCCTTTATCCTTTGAGTTAGTTCGATGTTTCCGTTCTTCAAGGGTTATCTCCAAAGAGTTTTCTTTAATCCGAACTAGGTCGGTGCGGTCTTCCTGATCTTGACGGTCTTAGGTTATTGCGAGGGAAGACCTTTTAGGAAATGTGCTCATTTTCTCTCTAACCGAAGGAATACCTCGACCACAAGACACCAAAAAAAATCAATGATAAAAGAACTTACCGTAATAAAAGAATGGGAGGAGCTAGAAGCCAAAGACCAGTTTGCTTTACATCTAACTAGATTTTTATCTGCACGTTGCGCGGACTTATTTTTTAATTTAATTAAATTTTATAATTTTATATTATATATTTATATATTTATTAAATGAATATTATTGTGTATTAAATTTTTCTTTTATTAAATATTTTTTGTTCTAATATATATATATATATTGTAAAATTAGTTTTCTAAAATAGATTATGATATATTAATTATTAAAAATATATTTCATATATTTATATACTGCAATAAGTATTATATGTGTTCTTACTGTTTATTTGTATTCAATTGATTTATCATCTTTTTCTACATCTTATTTTCATAGATCAACAAAATGAAATCATCACTGATCCATCTCCACTTTAAACTAAATATTTTCTTAATTTTTTATCATTTAAAAAAAAAAAATCTAACTCATTTTCATGCACAATTAATCTTTTATTTTTTTCCTTTTTTATAGCTCTTACTCTCACTATTGTGATTGCAATCTACTTGTTTTTTTCTTTTATTTCATGCAAGCTTCCATTTTATTCAGTTCTGTGATCAGTCATAACTCTAAATAAGGAGACTTTTACTTAGAGTTGGCTAGATAGAGTAAAAGATCTATTCAAGTATTACATATGTTTGATGGGTTGTTATATCAAAAAATTATGCTTACTTACTAAAATGGTTGATTTTAATTGATTTTAGGCGTTTTTTTTTTTTTTTTAATGATGAACTGTCTGACTATATTTATGAATGTGTGTTGAGAATATTTTTGTCTATTTTCAAATCTTGTGAATGTAAACAATATGAATATGTTAAAAAATATAATCAATAATCTTATTTTAGTTTATTTATATATTTTATATTAAAACTCATATATTATCTGGTTGATAAGTAAAGTAATCGAATATCAATTTTATATTACCATCATTGAGAAAAAAATGGTTGATAAGTATTTGCCATTTTTTTCCTCCTTCGTATAAATCAAATTCATTTCAATGCTATATAATTAAATATTTTTTTTTCTTTATTTATAAAAAACTTTCATTCATTTTACACAGTAAAGTGGATATGAATGATTTTATTTTAGTTTTACGCATTAATATTTTCGAACTTTTTAAAGTAAGTTTGATAAGTATTCTGAGCAAGTTTTTCTGTCATCTTTCGTAATTGTTCACTTTCCAACTTTTTTTTCAAATTCTGTTTGTTTATATTCGAAATAACATTTTGAATTTTTTTCTTTCAAAGAGAATTTGTAGTTTTGATCCCGCTTGGGATCTCCTGCATACAAAATACAAAAGAGACCCAAAAACATTACAAACTAGATTTCATAGACTAAGGGCAAAATTTTGGAGTATAAAAAAAAAACATCAACAAAAACAATCAAATAACTAATGAAAAGAGTTATTGAACTCAATAATGAGATGAAGTGATATGGAGACAACACGTCTAAAGAATATTTAGTGTCAAAAGTACTTGTTGAACCAGAAAATCACCACTATGGTTTCGATTAACAGTTGTGAGTTTTGGAGAATAAGATCTTTTTATTAATAGCTTTAAGACGAAGCGATTACAAGAGATGGCTTAACCGAGAGGTTATGCCGAAGTGAAAAGAGTGTTTGCGAAATAAACTAGAAAGCGTTAGAGTTCTTGGTTTTAGCTCTGCTGCTCTCTAGATTGTATGAGTTGTTCTCTTCAGCTTCGGAGTCTTCTTATTTATAGGGATAGGAGGTCGGTTGCTCCGAACTCCTTTTCCTTTTTCCCTTTGGTGAATATTTCCATATTTTCGATATGGAAATATCCCTTATTCTCCGAAGAATATGGAAATTCTCCTTTATCCTTCGAGTAAATCTGATGCTTCCAGACTTCAAAGATTATCTTTAGGGATTTCCCTTTATCCGAGCTAGGTCGGCGCAATCCTCCTAGTCTTGATGGGCTTGTGTTACTGCTTTGGTTGCTTTGGCGTCTACTTCCATCGGGTCGTCCGCTTCATCTTCTTGGTGAAGAACCACGTTGCAGGCTCCTTTGGATAACTGGATGCTGGGTTTCTCAATGATCTCCACTGGAATTTTTTGGCGAAGTGCAGGATCCGTTGTTGATGCTAAAGCTGCCAGCGCGTCGGTGGCGGTATTTTTAGTTCGCGGGATTTTAGTTAGTTCGAAGGAATTGAATTGTCTTGTTATTTCCTGGACCTGTTTTAGATAAGCGTCTATTCACTCGTTCTTTTCATCATAGTCTCCTTTGAACTGGCTGGCGACGAGCTGGGAATCGCAAAAGGCATTGATATTTTTTGCCCCTACTTCTTTGGCGAGCTGAATCCCTGCAAGCAAAGCTTCGTATTCGGCTTCGTTGTTCGAGGCAGGGAAGCCGAGCTTGAATGATTGTTCAAGGACTTCCCCTGTTGGTGATTTCAAACAGATGCCAACCCCTGATCCTTGCTTTGATGATGCACCATCAACGTACAAATTCCAGAAGCTTTCGGTAGGTGACTTGTCATTTAGTAGATCAGGTGGTATTTCGATCATAAAGTCTGCCAAGACTTGAGATTTGGCGCTAGTTCGAGCGCGGTACTCGATATCATATTCGGACAGTTCTATCACCCATTTACCCATTTGGCCGGATTGACTCGGGCTGTGTAGAATGCTCTGAAGCGGTTGATTGGTGAAGACGACAATAGTGTGAGATTGGAAGTAGGGTCACAGTTTCCGTGCCGAGATGATTACTGCATTGGCGAGTTTTTCTAGGGCTGGATAGCGAGTTTCGGCTCCATCCAGAGTCTTGCTTATGTAGAAGATTGGCTTCTGCTTGCCACGGTCTTTCCTGACAAGGACGCAGCTTACTGCCGCTGTTGAGATTGCGATGTAAAGGTACAGAGTCTCGCCATCCTCTGGTTTAGCTAATATCGGCGGGGTGGTCAGGTACTCCTTTAATTGTGCGAACGCTTCTTCGCACTTGTCGTCCCAGTCGAAGCGTTTGTTACTCTGAAGTAATTGATAGAAGGGGAGACATTTATCAGTGGAACGCGAGATAAATCTGTTCAGTGCGGCAATTCTCCCGGTTAGTTGTTGTACTTCGCGCGTATTTTTGGGAGACGGGAGATCCAGTATTGCCAAAATTTGTTTTGGGTTTGCTTATATCCCCCTTTGGGTAACGACGTAACCTAGGAATTCTCCCGAGGTCACCCCGAACGTGCGTTTGGCGGGATTTAATTTTATTCCGTATTTCTCGAGGGTTTGAAGCAATCCCTGAGGTGGCCGACGTGGTCCTTGGCGACTGCGGATTTGACTAGCATATCGTCGATGTATACTTCCATGGTACGGCCGAGCTGACTTGCAAACATTTTGTTGACTAACCGCTGGTATGTTGCTCATTTTTAGTCCGAAAGGCATGACTTTGTAACAATATGTTCCGCGATCGGTGATGAACGCCGTCTTCTATCTATCGCCGGGGTGCATAAAGATCTGATTGTACCCGAGAAAGCGTCCATAAAGGATATGAGCTGATTTCCGGCTGTTGATTCGACCAGTCGGTCGATGTGAGGAAGGGGGATGCAATCTTTTGGGCAAGCTTTATTAAGATCGGTGAAATCAACACAAACTCTCCACTTTCCGTTCTTCTTTTTAACTACGACGGGGTTAGCTAGCCAATCGGAATACTGAACCTCGGTAGTCGATCCAGCTCCTAATAGTTTTTCCACTTCATCGATTACCGCTTGTGCTTTCTCAGGGCCGAGCTTCCTTCGTTTTTGTTTTATCGGCTTGAATGTAGGGTCTACGTTTAGTTTATGCGACGTGATTCTGGTGTCGATTCCCTTTATGTCCTCTATAGACCAGGCGAATAAGTGCACGTGTTCTCGTAAAAGTTTGACGAGCTCCGTTTTTATATCTTCCGCGAGGTCGCCGCCAATGCTAACGACTCTTTCCGGATGTTGCTTGTCAAGGCTTACCTGTATAACCTGCTCGGGCTTTGGTCTTTTGTGAAAGGGAAGGCGTAGGTCTAAGTCCTCGTTTACCAAGCATGCAGTTGCCGTCCTGATTTTCCTTTCACTGAGGAGGCACATCCGTGCTGTTGATTGGTCGCCTTGCAGTGTGAACGTACCGGTCGGTGTCGGGAACTTAATTCATTGATGGTATGTTGAGATGACAGCCTTCATGGTGTGAATCCATGGAGTCCCAAGTATGACGTTGTAGATAGCCGGGCAGTCGATGACTGCAAATTTAGCTTTTTTGGTTACGCTGTCGATGTAAGTGAGCAGATGTATTGAGCCGATAGTGTAGGAGGTGTTGCCTGCAAATCCTGTTAGCGGTTCTGCCGTTGTTGTTATTTCGCCTTCATTGATGCTCATCCTTGCCAATGTGTCCCTGAAGATAATATTGGCGGTGCTCCCGCTGTCAACCAAATCTTTGGTGACTGCGCCTTCGTGAATTTGTAAAGTTATGACCAGTGGGTTGACGTGTGATATATGCGAACTGCATAGATCTTCCGCTGTGAAATCTACTGGTGATTCGTTCTCCGGGGTGATTGGATCGCGTTTTACTTCCACCACTTTTTCTTCGTGATGCCTTATTTTCTTTAGCGAACTGGGGTCGTCGAATTCCCCTCCTAAGATCATGTAGGAATTGCTGGATGTTGCGTGTTCTCCCGTGGGTGGTAGGATCGCGGTGGCAGTGTTGTCGTGCTCGTTAAGAGCAGGTGTCTCCGTATGCGTGGTGGTATCGTCGTCGTTGCGGATGAGGTCGCTGTTGTCGTTCGGGAGACTCATCGCTTTGGCCTTTAGTTGCTAGTTTTTAAGAATTTATTCTCCTAGTCCCCACAGACGGTGCCAACTATTGAACCAGAAAATCACCACTAGAGTTTTGATTAACAGTTGTGGGTTTCAGAGAATAAGATCTTTTTATTAATAGCTTTAAGACGAAGCGATTACAAGAGCTGGCTTAACCGAGAGGTTATGCCGAAGTGAAAAGAGTGTTTGTGAAATAAACTAGAAGGCGTTGGAGTTCTTGGTTTTAGCTCTGCTGCTCTCTAGATTGTATGAGTTGTTCTCTTCAGCTTCGAGGTCTTCTTATTTATAGGGATATTAGGTCGGTTGCTCCGAACTCCTTTTCTTTTTTTTCTTTGGTGAATATTTCCATATTTGCGATATGGAAATAGCTCTTATTCTCCGAAGAATATGGAAATTCTCCTTTATCCTTCGAGTAAATCCGATGCTTCAGGACTTTGAAGATTATCTTTAGGGATTTCTCTTTATCCGAGCTAGGTCAGCGCAGTCCTCCTAGTTTTGATGGGCTTGAGTTATTGCTAGAGAAAGCCTTTTAGAAAATATGTTCATTTCCCCTCTAACAGTACTATACTCGTAACAACCAAGTACGATCTATATGTTGGTGTGATAGCAAACCAAGGATTTAAAAACGTTGATTTAAAAGAATTGTTAAACGCACTACAAACGCAGAAAAACAGACTTGGCGATAGAGATGATAACACTTCAGAATAAGGAGCTTTCTATGCAAGCTTGAAGATGCCAGTTCAGAATCAAAATTTTCCTTATTCTTTCTATGCAAGCTTGAAGATGCCAGTTCAGAATAAATCAAAATTTTGAAAAATTCGGTGATCAAGAAAGAAAGCTAAGATGGAGTAATTATTGCAAAAAATAAAAAGTTAAAAACTCTATAAACTAATAATATAGGTATTTTGATATTTTATTAATTTATAGAATAATTAATTTATAAATTTTTATAGTTATTAAATATAAAGTTTAGGAATGGGAAAAATTATTGATGTATCAAAATTTATTAATTTATCAAATATTAATTTATAGATTTTCTAATGTAATAAAGAAAAATAACTTAGATCGTTCTAAACCATTGAAAAGGTTTTATTGGTTTCATCTTTTTTATCAAAAAACCTTTTTTCTCGTTATAGTGAAATTATTAGTGGAAGCTCCCTAACTACAAAAACAAGAGTTTAACAATACTTGATTAAAATTACTTAAAGAAATAATGCTAACTATAAAATAATAAGTTTTTCTGTTAAATTACTAAATGATGTGAAATATATTTACGTTTTTTTAATTTTATTAGTAATTAACTAAATCGTCACAAACAATGAACGAAATCAAATTTTTCGATTCCTTATAAAAAAATGAACGAAATCAAATCTCTGATTTTTGTCACAAACAACATCAGATCCTCCAAATCGTCATGATCATCTTCTTCCACCTCTTATTCATCGATCTTCTTCATCTAGTAATTTTAAATCTTCTTTTTCTAGCAATTTCATCTTCCTGGTTCTTCTTCTTCCTCGATCTTCTTCTTCTAACAATTTCATCTTCTTCTTCTCGGTTTTATTGAGTTTTCGGTGCTCTCGGTTGCTTTCGTCGCTCGCAACAGCTTCTGTAGCTTTCTCTGGCAGATGCGTCCTTTGTCAATCTAGATTTGTTGCTTTCTCTTTCTCTTCTGTTTTGGATAATCTTCGATACCTTACTAGTACGACTTCGGAAGTGTTCTATTGTGATATCTCTGTTAATTTAAGTTCATATCTGTCAATGGAATTCTGCTTAATAAATACATTTGAGGCTGTTTCAGAGTTCAAAAAAAAAATTCGGCTGTTTATTTCTTAATCATGGCCACGGATGTGAATAATTTATGCATTTGATTATTTGATTTGATGTTATTAGTATACTTTGTGAACCGAATTTTATGTTAAGCATTGAAATTTATGTATAGCTCACAAAGTGCTTACGAATACGATTAACCCAAAAACAGTTTGTTGATTTTCTCTGAAATTACTTTCTAAGATATTTGAAAACCGTATATTTAGATTATTCTATGTGATCAATAGTTATGATGATAGTATTAGAATGAGCTTTGTATTTTCTTTACTTTCATCTGCCTTCTCTTTTGGTGATACTGTGTCACCAAAATGAATAATTACTTATGTATTTTCCCATTTTTTTAAAGCATTGGCGAAGTTTTTCAAGTGATTTTATCTCTGTATGTTCTGTTTATGGTTACTGATTATGGATAGTTGTTTTGCTGTGTTTGTATCAAGTCTTTATGTTTTTAAAAAAGTTCACCGATCAGAACATTTCTTTGAGGATCCGACTCTTTTTCTTTTTCTTTTCAATTTGTCTTAGATCTTGAACAATTATTTACTTTGGATTTGTACTAGTTGCTTTGTGATGTAATCTGACTCTTATTTTATAAAAGAAGTATTACCAATTTGAATATATATCTTGTAGATTTTAGCTGTAATTCTAGTTGATTTAGTACAAATTAACCTTTGTAAGCAACACTAAAAAATAGAGAAAACTGATGCTAACTTAAATGACACTAAAAAATAAAAACTTAGTGTGATTTGTGTAAGTAATATCAAACATGGAAAACTTCATGTGACTTTTGTAAATGATACATCAGTTTAATAAGTGACACAAAGTTCTTTGAGTCGATTCTTAATTGATGTTAACCAACCAAATAAATGATAATGGTTAACTAATAGTTTATTAATGTTTCTACTTTTACATGAGGAGGTAAAAGTAGAAACATTAATAAGTGACCCAAAGTTCTTTGAGTCGATTCTTAATTGATGTTAATCAACCAAATAAATGATAATGATTAACTAATAGTTTATTAATGTTTCTACTTTTACATGAGGAGGTATGAGTTTTGATTTTCAGAAGATGTAATTCTGTAAGTTATATTGAAGGCAAACAGATAAAAAACATATTTAGCACGGTTTAAAGAAAACTATTTACAGTGAACCCATAATTGTTCTCATAATTTATAATAAAAATAATATTTCAGATACCAAAAAAAATGTAAAATTATTATGTTAAATAAATAAAATAAAATAAAAGTTGACTCGAAACCACTTGAGATATATATATATATAAATAAATAAATATATATATATGGGTTTATATTTTTATAATTTGTAAAATAATTAAATATGATATAATATTAGATTATACGTAAAATAAAATAAAAACAATATTGAGAACATTTGATGCATTTTGTGCAGGAATCAAAATTCCAACGATACCATAAACTCAAGTGACTAATTGTAACACATTGCAATGATGGATAACTTCCAATGAACTATGGTTAATCTTACAGTGGTGGATTGATGTAAATCACAACTAGCTGTACGGCTCTATTTGTGAATTATGTAAGGATAGCTGTGAAACAATAAGTTTTTTTTTTTGACAAAAAATAATAAATTTATGTGGATTGAATTACAGCACACAAATTACAGAATGATTTGTGATAACTTTATGTGCTCGTTAAGATAAAGAATCTCACACAAAGAGACAAAGTTCTTAAAAATGGAAAAAAATGATTCTCTTTGCTAAGCAATAGAGATGTTGGATTACTGATTTTATGATCAATCTTGAACTATAAAATTTGTATTTCTCTATTATTGCTTTGAACTTTTAGGAGTATAATATAGAAAAAAATTCTAAAATATTCATGACATCAATAAGAGTATTGTAAATATATTTTTAGAGAGTTGTATTATATGTTAATGTGATTTTATCAATTAATTAGTTTTATCTTTTATATAAATGTAAATATTGCAACTACTACGATACTAGGTGTTTCCCCGCACAAGTTTAATTAATTTTTATTAAAAATTAATAATATTAGTTTATTTATTAATAAAAAATCAGATTTTATAATTATTCGAAATCAAAATTAATATATTTGAAAAAGTATAATTTTTATAAGTATAATTTTTGTGATATAAAGCACAATATTATCTATATCTTATTTTTTAATATTTTTTAAATTATCCGATAAAAATTTCTATGTATCTTTTGTTGTCTTGTTGCATCAAACAAAATTCTAAATAAAACCGTAACTTCGAATCTTTCACGACTGTTTTTTTTTTGAAAAAAAGATTAGAAATCTAAAAAGAAAGTTGTAGAGAGAAACGTACGGCCGTCGATTGATCTAGATTGTTTTGAAAACTTTGTTTTAATATATACAAAGTTTCAAAAAGGTTTAAAAGATTTAGGATTTTACTTGTGGCCTTATAAATCAATTAGGTTAGTCAAACATATTAGTAGTTTAAACAATCAAATTAAAATTAGTTTAAGAAAATAATTAGGATCAAATTTTTTTGTGATTTATGCTAGTTACCTTTTTTTTATTAAACTGAATATTTTTATGATACACACTCGAATTTGAAAATCTAGATTTAAAAAAACTAAAATTAATTAAAAATTATATTATATTAATTTGTTAATTTTATTAAGGGTAATTAAAATAAATTTACATAAGGAGCAAAAGGTAATCAAGCATCATAACTCTCAACTACAACCCAATTTGCTTCTGATGGTGAGAACAATAACTTATTTTTCCAAATACCATATATCTATCACATTCACTCTTGATGACAAATATTAAAATATCAACATGCAGTTACAACTTATAAGTCCTATATGATTTGCTGTAAGAAAAAAAAAAGTCCTATATGATTTCTAATAGAACAAAAACTATCATTAAAATTAATTACACGTGTTTTTGGAATTTTTGTCCCTAACCATTGATTTACTTGAGCAAACATCAGAATTGGTAAAGAAAAAAAATGTCAAATCTGTATAACAACAAATGGAGTTGAATTACTAACCGATATTACAAAACACGTTTAATTCCGAAGTATGTTAAATACAAATGGATCAGATGAAACACAAAGAAACAAAAGAATAATTTGAATTAATAGAATACGAAGTACGCAATTAATAAAATGGAGGAAAATGTTGAAACCCCATCTTTGTCTCATCGCATCATCATAACAAACTCGTCGAAGCTGAGAACTCCATCACCATCCTGATCGAATCGCCGGATCATAACCTTACAGGCATCAACCGTACATGACTCGCCGAGTCGACTCAGCGTCCTCCGTAAACTTGCCGCCGTGATAAACTCTTCCCCCTCCGTAAGATACATCCCAAACGCCTCTTTCAGCTCCTTCCTCCTCTCCTCATCACTTCCGTCTTCTCCTTCCATCAGCTTCAAAAACTCCTCAAAATCAATAAACCCGTCTCCGTCAACGTCCGAAATCTTCACGACCACCTCTGCCTCACGTGACGTCAACGTGCCGCCCAAGAGGCTAACGCAGCTCTGCAGCTCCGTACCGGAGATTTTCCCGTCCGAGTTTGCATCTATATAATTAAACACGGTTCTTAGCTCTTTGACATTTAACGAGCTGCTGCTGCTACTGCTGCTTCTCGCTTCGTCTTCCTCCGCTTGTGGTTTTCTTGACGATTCTGATTTTCTAGAGGAAATTTTCTTGTATAGTCTTGACAAGGGAGATTTCTGGATATTAGGAAGAGTCATTTCTTAATATGAATTAAAAACTTTGAAGCACTGAAACTAATAGTTCAATGCAAATTCTTCCAAAGATGGTGGACTATATATAAATCTTTGTGAATGCGTGTAAGTGGGGAGATTCTTTATTGTTCGTCGGTTAAAACACGGGTTTGAAAAATTGGTGAATTATTTAAAGCAGAGGCGGTTGCGCGGTGGTGGCCGGGAAGTTTCCTCCGCAATGAAGTCAAGTTGTGAACGAATAGGGGTATTTTCGTGACATTCAGCAATGGACCTTTTATTACGTATTGTGATGTCAATAGACGACGACTAGATTAAGCAACCTTGCCTTGACTTTGTGGGACACGTGGTTTTAATTCTGAAATGTTCAGATTATTTGTTTAGTAAGTTTGTCCACAGCACACAACATTTTTTTTTATTGTCGAACAACCGGAAAAGTTTTAGGGAAATTAGGTCGAGTGACAAAAAAAAATCTATAATTAGCTGAATCATCATCATATCATATATAAAAGTTGATGGCATAGTGTATTGAGAGTGTCCACATGAGATTAAAAAACTCGATCTGATTGCTCCACATCAATATATTTATTAAATAAAAAATATTAAGTATGAGTAAGAATTTAGGACGGAAAAACTTGATTTAATTGGTCCACATCAACTTTTAAATCAAACCAAAAATTATTAAGTATAATTAAAACATTAAAAGTTAATTTAACAAATTATCTCCAACAAAAAAAAGTAAATTCAATCTGATTGATCCAAATCAACATATTTATTAAATCAGAAAATGTTAATATGGTTCAAAATTTTAAAAGTTAAATAAAAAAAATAACAATTAACAATATAAGAAAGTAACCATTATCAATTATCAATTTAAAAAAATATACAACAACTAGATTTAACAATTAAGACAATGAAAACTGAATAAATAGTTTTGCATGATCATTACAGTTTCCTAATAATATTAAATGCGAATCAACATGAATCATGAATTATATATGCAGTGACACACAACATCAATAAGACTTTCAATAAAAAAACTAAATATTTGAACACATAAACCTTCAAGAAAAAAAGAACTATAGAAATTCTATAGTAAACAGAAAATAATACTAAAATCTTAGCAAGATTATATTTCTCTAAATCAAATGTATACGTATGTCAAAGTTGGATAATTCGATAAGTTTCATTGTTATTATTTTACCTAATAGTTTTTAAAAATTTATAAATAAAAATAGGATAAATTACATATTATATATTAAATTCTCTTATATAAATAAAAATTTCTATAAATATATTATATCTTTTTAAATTTTAAAGATAGTTGCTAAAAAAAATTAAACAAAAATATTAATACAGACTCGCACGTAACGCGAGTTATATACCTAGTATAATGTATAAAAGTTGATGGCATAGTGCATTGAGGGTGTCCACATGAGATTAAAAAACTCGATCTGATTGGTCCACATTAGCATATTCATTAAATAAAAAAATGTTAAGTATGATTAGGACGGAAAAACTTGATTTAATTGGTCCACATCAACTTTTAAATCAAACAAAAAATTATTAAATATAATTAAAACATTAAAAGTTAATTTAACAAATTATGTTCAACAAAAAAGTAATTCAATCTGATTGATCCAAATCAACATATTTATTAAATCAGAAAATGTTAATATGGTTTACAAATTTAAAAATTAAATAAAAAATTAACAATTAACAATACATGTATAAAAAAGTAATCATTATCAATTATCAATTTAAAAAAATCTACAACAACTCGATTTAACAATTAAAACAATAAAAACTGAATAAAAATATAACATAAAACTCTTGAAAGGCATGATGGAGAAGGAAAAATGGTTTTGCATGATCATTACAGCTTCCTAACAAAATTAAATGCGAATCAACATGAATCATGGATTATATATACAGTGGTACACAACATCAATAAGACTTTCAATAAAAAACTAAATATTTGAACACATAAACCTTCAAGAAAAAAATAACTATAGAAATTCTATGGAAAACAGAAAATAATACCAAAATCTTAGCAAGATTATATTTCTCTAAATCAAAAGCTCTGCTACAAATCTCTCTGGAAATTAAGATACAAGATAAAAACCAACAGAATGGCTGAAAAACCTAATATACAGGCTAAATCACAACTGGGGCCTTTTTGCAAATAGTAGAACTTCTGGGCTAAGAGTGCAATATCTTCTCCATCTTTTAATAAAACGTCGCAACTTCTTCTCAGATGCGGGTGACGAGCGTCACCCTTGAGTGGTGACGATCGTCACCAATGCCAATTAACGCCTTCTGAGTTGCTAACTTCGGGGTTGATTCTTGCTATGATCCAAAAAGCTCCAAAAGTAATGCTGGTTTTGATTGTGGGTGGGATACTTCTTTCTCCTGCAGAATCATCAAAAGAAACACCAAGCTTTCTACGAGAATCTTGTTGCTTGCATAAGTGTGAAGCATCTCTTGCACTTTTTAAGTTCTTATTGATGAAATTAGGAAGTTTGGAATTGGCTCTAAGAAGTGCATACCTTTGCTTTGTTGAAGGTTTCTGGTTTGTGGAATGTTGAATTTTCGGTTTGGCAACATAGGATGGACTTGCAGCGTAAGGATTATGTCACATCTTTGTGTCTGGATTGGTGACGAGCGACACCAAGATTTCAGTGACGATCGTCACTGATCCTGCAGCTCGAGTTTCTGCAATTTTCCTGCAGTTCAGCTCTGCAATCCTTGCCTCCATCACAAACTCGTCTTCTCCCAGAAACTTGTCATTGATTGGAACCTCTTTTTCGAGCCTAGTCTTAAAGATATAATCTTCACTCTAATCCTCAAACCCAACAGCTTTCGCAGAAGTTTCAGATATTGCCTCTTGAACAACCAGCTTTTTCACTTGCCCACTAGTATCTGATTCATTGACATATCCAGCAGTAATGTCTTCTGAATGCTCCATGACTTGCTCTTCATCTCTGGAAGTCCTTACAGAAAAGGTCTGACCATGAATGTTGGATTTCCCTCTCAGCATATCCATGTCAAAACTCATGACAATATCACCAAGATCAAGCTCTATATTCCCCCTTTTCACATCAATGATGGCACCAGCTGTAGCCAAAAATGATCTTCCCAGAATAAGAGGATCTTTAGGTTCTTCAGAATATTCCAAAACCACAAAGTCTGTGGGAATCATGCAGCCTTCAATGTTAACAGGAACATCCTCTAAGATGCCTTCTGGGGTTCTTGTGAATCGATCAACTAAGATAAGAGAGATCCCAACTGGCTTGAAATCAGTCATTCCAAGTCTAGCAGCAACAGAGGAAGGCATCAGGTTAATAATTGACCCTAGATCACAAAAAGAATGGAGAAACCTTCCTGTTAAGATTGAGCAATCAAGCACAAAATTTCCTGGATCAGGTAGATTCTCTGGAATTCTGCTTTGAATTATGGCACTGACTTATTTAGAAACAATCACCTTCTTCTTCTTCTTTGGAACTGTACCCAAGAGAATTGCACTAATGTCTCTGGTAAGCAATGCTCCTTCCTCAATACTTACACCATTCACAACCATTTTCTTAACATACCTTCTTAGTATAGGTGAAAGCTTGACTGCATCAACAAGAGGAATCTCAACCATCAGCTTGTCTATCATTGCTCTGCATCTGGCTTCTTCTATCTCATGTTTATACTTCCTAGGATGCTTGGGGAAAGGTATCTTGGGTTTATAAACTTGTTCCTCGCCATTATCTGCAGTTACAGGCGAAGCAGCATCGTTCTGGGGTGGGTGACGATCGTCACCAGGGGGGTGACGTTCGTCACTAACTGGTGATGATCCCCGATTCCTTTGTAGGTTGGGTCACGAGCAACACTCCTCCTTGGTGACGCTCGTCACTCCCTCTGAGACTGCAAAATTTTCATCTTCAAACTCCATCAGTTGCACGATCTCCTCTGCACTCAACCTTTTTTTCTGCACTGTTTTAAGCTATTTTTCGCTCCTGACTGTGATGGCATTGACTTGATGCTTGGGATTGATATCAGTCCTTCCATGAAGGAATCCCTCTTGCCTTTGAACAGCTTATGCAGTTTGAGAAACCTGAACATCCAGATTCTTCATGTGAGAGTTCAGACTCTCAATTTTTCCATTCAGGTCTTGGTACAGCAAATCTAGCTTTCCATTGAAGTCCACTGTCATCTTCTGCTGTCCTTCTAGGATCTGTTCCAGTATAGCTTCCATCTTGTTGTCTTGTGCATGTGGTGTTTGATAGGAAGAAGAACCATAGTTCCTGTTGAAGTTGCTGCTGTTCTAGTAAGGATTTTGAAACACAGTCTTCTGGAACTGAGACTGTGGCTTGTAACCAGAAGAATTCTGGTTTCCTGTGAAGGTGGTCTTCTGATTGTTACCATTGTATCCCCTGTTCCACTGCTTATTACCAAACCTTTGACCCTGAAATCCTCCTGCATTGATGAAATTAACATCCTCCTGCTCAATCTCCTCAGGATTTTTGAAAGTCTCCACCTTTACAGCAAACTGAACTGATTTCTTTCCCACCAGAAGGCTGTGCATATTGTCTAACTTAGCATTAACCTCAGCAATTTGGTTCCCATCATCCTCTGAAAATCAGCATTCTTGGTGCTGTTACTGCAGGCCAAGTTTTCAATCAGAGTGTTTGCAGCTTCAAGAAGGTTTGTGTTGAAGTTGCCACTGCTAGCAGCATCCAACACCATCTGATATTTCCAGTCTCTTCTGAAGAAAATTCCAAGCAACTGCACCTGATTGAAACCATGATGAGGACAGTCTCTCTGATAAGACTTGAATCTCAGCCAGGAAGCCTTAAAAGCTTCAGTAGGTCCTTGGGAGAATGAAGAGATTTTCGTTCTCAACTCTTCTGACCTTGCATCATCATAGATTTTTTTCAGAAAAGTGTTTTTGGTCTCCTCCCAAGTGGTCAGCGATCCAGGCTCAAGTTACTTCAGCCAATAAGCTGCATCTCCTCCAAGAGAATAAGGAAACAGCTTGCAGAACAGAAAATCATTGCTGACTCCATTAGCATTGACACTTGAAGCCAATTCCTCAAACCTCTCTATGTGATCCATATGATGCTCATGTGGCAGTCCATGGAAAGGATGCTGACCCACCAGCTGATAGTAGGCAGGCTTGAGCTCAAAATCGTTCCTCTGGAATGCAGAAGGGCGGATTGCAGCTCTGTTGGCATAAAACTGGTCAGGTCTGTTGTAATCTCCTAGAGCCCTCTGAATAAAACGCCCAGCAGCATTTCCAACAGCGACTCCAACGTTATTCGCCACTTGTTGAACCACCTGTTCAGCTATGATATTCCCATTCTGATCCAGTCTCTGCCCTTTTTCATTCCTCCTATTTTCATCTCTGTCAACCAAGTGACCTTTTGCGTTTTCGGTCAAGACAAGTGGAGCAACCATTGTAGACTGATTCTTAGCTTTCCTGATGGTCCTTTCCAACTTAGCTAAATCGTCGATGCTCAAAGTCACAAGCTTCTTCTCCTTGTTGCTCCTGGTACTACGATTATGCATACACTTGAAACCAACACAAAGAAAAGTAAAGAAAGTTAGTAAGCAAATAAAAACTTAGTCTAAATCCTAATACTAAAAATCTATAGGCAGCTATTACTCCCCGGTAACAGCGCCAAAAACTTGATAGGGTCTAAGTTTTACCCACTTTTAGTATACTGCAAGTGCACAACAATGCAGTTGTAGCACAAGGGGTTATCGAATCCCAAGGGAGTAAGTTAACTACACTATAGAGTTCATGTTCAGATTAAGCTAAGCAGTAAGTAATGTATGTAATGCGAAATAGCCAAATAAATGAAAGCATGTGAAATTTATTGATTGATCTAAGTTCATAAAGCTAAATGCGCTAAGTCAGGACAATTCACAGGTTAAATCCAAGAATATAGAATGCATGATAGCTTGCTATTTTAGATCATTTTAGGCTGCATTTCATGCATCTTTTCCTCCGTTTTTGCATTATAGTTTAGCATTTAGGTATCATTTGTACTTAGAATCAACATAGCATGCATTTAGCTTAGGACTGCATACATTTGCATACATGTGCATGTTTGTGGTGGTTTTCAGGTGTTTTTGGAGTTTCTTGGAGCTGGGGAGGAGATGGAAGCAGCTCATGATCAAAGAAGATGTCAAAAGAGGAGTTCTTGCAAAGTCTGGTCCATATCGAGCAAGCATATTGAGCAGAACACCCGTGGAGTGTGCTCGATGCAAGCAGCAGGACGAGAGGAGAAGGACCGGCACGAGAATTCCAAGCCATTGGTCTGCATCAAGGACCAGCATCGAGGAAGGACGTCGATACACGCTGCACATGCTATATCGAGGTCACATATCGAGCATAACATCGACCGTACGACCTTGATGCAACTCATCCGCGTTGACCATTTGACTTTTGTTAACCTTATCTTATCTTTTTAGGTTTTTTATGCTTCTTTTGGCCCCCTACTATAAAAGGGAAGCCACAAAACATTATCCTTATCAAGTCTTATTTTTATCTAAGTTTAGCTTTCTCAAAAACACTCTCTAAACCTTAAAGGGCGATTTGCCTTAACGATCTTGATCTTTAATAAAATTTACATTTTTATGGTTTAATCTTGTCTTCTAATCGTTGTTCTTGCATCTTGGTAGATTAGATATATCATCTTTGCATTTTAACCTCATCTAGTTATGTTTAACTCTAAATCAATGAGATTAAACATGATTAGTGAGTAGTTTTCTTTAGATATAAGGTTCTAAGTAGGGAAAGTGGTGATTAAGATGTGATTACGAGGTGATTAGGCTTGTTTAATGGTTCTCTGTTATCTCATTCTCTTGCAAAGTGATTAATGTTGATAAAGCTAAGATAAAAGCCAACAATGGCTGAATTCTCAAAATCTAAGATAAAAGCCAACAATGGCTGAAAACCTAATATATACAAGTTAAAACACGATCTGGGGTATTTTGGCAAATATTAAAACTTCTGGGCCAATTCTGCAAATAAATCTCCATCTTTTAAAAACAAGGCCACGACTCCTTCCTCTACAGGTGACGAGCGTCACCCAAGCCATCAATCGCCTTCCGAGTTGCACACTTCGTGGCTTCATCTTGCAATGCTCCAAATAGCTTCAATATCTCCAATTATGCTCCAGACATGCTACAACCTGTAAAGACTCTACTAGGACTCTAAAAAGACTAAAAAGACTCAATAAAAAAAACTTATATCATGGTTAAAAACCATAAAAACCATGATATATTAACTCCCCCAGACTTAGCTTTTTCTTGCCCTCAAGCAAACATCAGACATAGAACATGGTCGAGGTTTGAAAACAAGAAACAGTCAGCTAAGCATCAAGAACACCACATTAGTTAACATTTTCGAATCCACATACCATAGGGTTAACACAAGATCAAATTTCAGTCTAATTATCACAAGCTTAGCAAATCTCTCAAAGCCAATACAAATCCCTTCAAGAAATCCGAAATCTCTGCTTCTAACTACTAATTTTTATCTAAGTGTGATATTCCATCAAGGTTTTATCATCTCAATCACTTACATATTCTTTTCCCTTCCTAAACACTGAACCAAGCAATCTCAACACAGCTCTCCTATTTTCTCTTCCCTTGATCTTTTCCTTTCTGGTTTATTTTTTTATTTTTCAACTCTTTTCTCATTATTTTTTACAGTCTAAGATATGGTGCTACTCAATACTTGTGTTCCTTGTGAGGAGACGGGTTCTTGAATGTGTTCATGACTGTTGTTCCTTGTTAGGAGACCGGGTCATGAATGCACCATTCTATGGACTTAAACTCATAAAGCTATATCAGGGAAGATCAAAGAGAGACTGCATCTAAACATATTTGTCAGTGTTGAAAGAGAAAATCAAGATCAATGAGAATCAAGCCCCCAAATAAGAAGTTTAAAGTTCATTAAGGTGGAGCTAACAACAAATTTTCCAGATTCTCTAAGAACCTAAACCTTCATTGCTAGACTGATATACCTATGACTTTCAACTTAGTGAGACTTGTAGTCAACTACTGTGGCAATGGTTCTTATAAGCATAAACGTTCTGTGGTTAATTTCAAGAAAAACCGACAGTTTCAAAATTTTGACTCAATAAAATTTTTGACTCAACTTTAAGACTCTAAAAATTAAAAACAATATACACAACGTCAGTAGCCACCTCCCCCAGACTTAAACAACACTGTCCCCAATGTTATTAAGCCTAGAGTTGGTCAAAAAGAATCATGTGAATGTGTAAAACCAAGTCAGAAAAGTGGTACCTCGCGAAGGGACGGGTGACAAGCGTCACCACGGCTGAGACTTCAGAATCGTCATGTTGGATGCTAAAACGATATGCAATCATGTGTACTCCAAAGTCAGACTGTTAGAGCACTTAAAACACACATCAAAAACATCCAAACGAAGCATAACCCATGGTTTAACAAGTTCACAAAACATCCTCAAAGCAAACTGAACAAACTGACTCTCTTTTTTTTTTTCAAATTTTCTCATGTTTTTGGGTTTTTTTAGCTATGTAGTAGAAAAATAAATTAAGTATATGAAAAAGAAAACTTACCAGTGGGTTGCCTCCAACTTAGCACTTGTTTAATGTCATTAGCTCGACTTTGATTGGCTGTTTAAACAGCTGGTGCATCATCCAGAGACACAATGTGTCCTGCTGGAATCTCGGCTTGCACCCAATAATGCTTCACCCTCTGTCCATTGACAGTGAACTCCTCTCCTTTGGAGTTAATTAGGACAATGGCGCCATGTGGTCTAGCCTCTTTGACAGTGAAGGGACCTGACTATCGAGAATGCGGTTTACCAGGAAAAAGCTGTAAACGAGAGTTGTAAAGGAGTACCTGGTCATTGGGCTCGAAATGTCTGGAGATGATCTTCTTATCATGATATGCCTTTGTCCTCTCCTTGTATAACTTGGAGTTTTCATAGGCCAGATATCTGATTTCATCCAATTCATTGAGCTGAATCAAGCGCCTCTCTGCAGCAGGCTTCAGATTGAAGTTCAGCTTCTTGATAGTCCATTCTGCTTTGAACTCTAGCTCCACTGGTAGATGGCACGCCTTGCCATAGAGCAGATGGAATGGTGTTGTCCCCAGAGGCGTTTTGTATGCTGTCCTGTAAGCCTAAAATGCATCATCCAGTTTTGCTGACCAATTCTTCCTTGTCTTCCCAACTGTCTTCTCTAGAATCTGCTTGATTTGTCTGTTGGAAACCTCAACATGTCCACTGGTCTGGGGATGATAAGGCGTGGCCACTCTGTGTTGTACACCATACTTCTTCAGCAGCTTGTCAAATACCTTGTTAACAAAGTGAGAACCACCATCACTTATAACAATTCGCTGGACACCAAATCTGGGGAAAATAATAGTATTAAACAACTTCAAAACCACTGCAGCATCATTAGTAGGAGTAGCCAACGCCTCTACCCACTTAGATACATAGTCAACAGCAACCATAATGTATCTATTTCCATAAGATGAGAGAAAATGGCCGATAAAGTCAATGCCCCAACAGTCAAAGACTTCAACTTCAAGGATGAAGTTTTATGGCATCTCATGCCTTCTGCTGATCTTTCCTCTTCTCTGACAAGTATCACAGCTTGTAATGAATGCTTGGGCGTCCCTGAACATAGTAGGTCACCAAAAACCAGCTTGAAGAACCTTGGAGACTGTTTTAAATGTGGCAAAGTGTCCAGCATACTCTGAGCCATGACACTGAAACAAGACGTCTTGTGCCTCTTCTTCTGCTATGCATCTCCTGTAAATCCCATCAGCACAATGTATGCAAAGATATGGCTCATCCCATTAGAATCTCCTAAGTTCTCTCAAGAACTTCTTCTTAGCATAGCCCTTGAAATCATGTGGTTCATCCTCTGCAGCAAGATAATTGGCAATATCAGCATACCAGGGCCTCTTTCGATCATTCAAAGCATAAACATGCTCTTGAAAAGCTGTTCCCAAGCTTGCACAAATCATAGCCAGAGTCTGAGATTGGTGACGAGCGTCACCGGCTTCGTACAAAAAGTGGGTCGTGACTCTGCTTTGTTGGTGACGAGCATCACCCCCCTGGTGTCGCTCGTCACTGCTCTGCAGTTTCGTGAAAACTGCAGGCTTTCAACACTTTCTTCCTGCAGTCTAGTTTCTACCAAGTAGACGTTCTCTTCAGGCAAGAAATCATTTATTGGGACATTATCTTCAACCTGAATCCTGGATAGATGATCAGCAACTCCATTCTCAACTCCTTTATTGTCCTTCACTTCAATGTCAAATTCTTGAAGAAGCAGAATCCATCTCAACAACCTTGGCTTTGCATCCTTCTTCTGCATCAGATACTTCAGTGTTGAATGGTCAGTATGGATCACGACCTTGGAGCCAACAAGATACTGCCTGAATTTCTCAAATGCAAAGACTACAGCCAACAGTTCTTTCTCAGTTGTTGCATAGTTCTTCTGAGCTTCATCCAATGTCCTACTGGCATAGTAGATGGCGTGGAGCTTCTTGTCTTTCCTCTGTCCCAGCACTGCTCCAACTGCAAAATTGCTGGCATCACACATCACTTCATAAGGCAAGTCTTAATCTGGTGGCTGCACAACATGAGCTATAACCAAAGCCTGTTTGATCTGTTCAAAAGCAGACTTGCATTCTTCTGTGAACTTAAACTTCACATCTTTACAGAGGAGAGCAGTAAATGGTCTTGCAATCTTTCTGAAGTCCTTGATGAATCTTCTGTAGAACCCATCGTGACCCAGAAAACTCCTCACTGCTTTGACTGAATCAGGTGCTTGCAGACTTGTCATCACTTCAATTTTCGCCCTATCCTCCTCTATACCATCTCCAGAGACTCTGTGACCAAGAACAATGCCATCTTGTACCATAAAATGGCACTTCTCCCAGTTCAGAACCAAGTGCTTCTCTTCACATATCTGCAGAACTGCACACAAGTTGTCCAGACAGCTCTTGAAGGAAGACCCATAAACTGAGAAGTCATCCATGAAAACCTCCATAAACTTCTCAATCATGTCAGTGAAGATCGACATCATGCATCTCTGGAAGGTTGCAGGAGCATTACACAGTCGAAAAGGCATTCTACGATATGCAAAGGTGCCATAAGGACAGGTAAAGGTGGTCTTCTCCTAATCATCTGGATGGATGAGTATCTGAAAGAAGCCTGAGTAACCATCAAAGAAGCAGTAATACTTGTGATTCACCAGCCTCTCAAGCATCTGATCGATGAAAGGTAGAGAAAAGTGATCTTTCCTTGTGGTTGCATTCAGCTTCCTGTAATCGATGCACCTCCTGTGTCCTGTCACAGTTCTGGTTGGAATCAGCTCATCCTTGTCATTCTTCACCACTGTGACACCTCTTTTCTTAGGGACCACGTGCACTAGACTGACCCAAGCACTGTCTGATATAGGATAGATGATCCCAGCTTGTAGCAGCTTCATGATCTCCTTCTTGACCACATCCTGCAGATTCGGATTCAGTCTGCTCTGGTGCTCCATTGATGATTTCGATTCATCCTCCAAATGTATCCTATGTATGCACAAGTCTGGAGAAATCCCTGAAATATCATCAAGAGAATAGCCAAGAGCTTTGCAAAATCTGCGCAGCTTACTTAGCAAAAAAGTGAGCTCTGCATTGTTCAATGAAGCATTAACAATAACAGGATAAGTGGAGTTTTCTCCAAGGAATGCGTACCTTAGCCCTGAAGGGAGCTGTTTAAGCTCAACTTTTGGTGTTTTTGCTGCACTCTAATCACCCATTGCAGCAGCTTTCGCAGATGTGGTGACAAGCTCATCCTGTGCAAGCAGTTGCATCACTTGTGCAGTAGCATCCATCATCTTTGTGTAGCCAGTAGCAGCTGCATCCAGATGCTCATACTCTGCTGTAGAAGTGGTCAACGCCCTCTCCAAGGGGTCTTCTGATCTCATCTCTTGAAAGATCTGATCAGCAATGTTGGTAAGAAAATCCACATAGAAAGTCTGTCCATCTATGGTTGGCCTCTTCATCAGCTTGTTCATTTCGAATTACATCACCAAGTCACTAACATTCAGCTCTATTCTACCCTTCCTGATGTCAAAATGGCTCCTGCAGTAGCCAGGAAAGGTCTGCCAAGAATCAAAGGGTCTTTGGGTTCTTCTCCATACTCTAGAACCACAAAATCTGTAGGAATCATGCAATCTCCTACTTTGATAGGAACATCCTCTATCACACCTTCAGGAACTCTGACTGATCTATCAGCTAGGACAAGAGATATCCTTGTAGCCTTAAAATCGGTCATCCCTAAGCTCTTGGCAACAGAATGAGGTATAAGGTTCACACTAGAACCAAGATCACATAATGATCTCTCAAACCTATCAGAAAAGATTGTGCAGTCTAAAACAAAACTTTCAAGGTCTGAAAGCTTCTCTGGCACTTTGTTCTGAATCACTGCACTGACCTGCTCGTTGATCATCATTACTCAAGCCTCTAAGCTCAAGTTGTTGGTCATCATCCACTTCACATAGCTCCTTATAACAGGAGTAATCCTCACAACATCAATCAATGAGATCTCAATGACCAACTTGTCCATGATAGCTTTGTGATACAAGAGTTTTGACTCTCTTATGTCAATCACCCATTATACTAGTCATTGTAGCATTGGGTTTTAATGTCAATCCAAAGGGGAAGATTGAAACAGCAGGATTATAGTAGATTTCCTAATTCAAGCAAATAGGAAAAAGGGGTTTAAAATATCTAGCAACCTAAGTGATCAAACAAGAGTAAAGCAAACACAAAGCAGGAATGAAATGCAAGCGAAGCAATCAAATAAAGGTAAAAACAGGGAAAATTCAGAACAGAGCTTAAAACAGAGGAAATATGAGACTTGAGATGAGATAATTGGTAATAAGGAACTATTGACTCAGCCTATGATGCTTACAAACTCACACAATGCTATTCCTTATGCATATGATTCATTTATATGACTAATCCAATCTCTTGGCACTAATCTCTTTGCTAATTACCAAGTCAAGAACTAATTCTCATTAGTGAAATGATAAAGAGCAAGCATTAAGACAAATCTATCAACCCTATATTGCCAAATCACTCCCTAGACAGTCAATCTCTTAAGCTAGGATAAGCAATTCTCTTGCAAAGCAGTTCAGGCATTTCATCAAACACTTGGTGGGCATAAAATGAGCCTAAGATCTTAATCAACTTAGCTAGGGCTAATTAAGCATTAAACACAGCAATCAAGAAAGGAAATGGAAGAATTAATACTAAGCAATCATAGATAGAGTCTCAAATTTCCTAAACCTAACCCATCTCAAATTGCTAAAAAGAACTACTCACTAATCACCATTAAAGCCACCAAATCAAATAGAGAAAGATGACTAATCATAATTAAAAAGCTTAAACAAGATGAAAGAAGCAAAGTTTGATTAAAATGAAGCAAAGATTCAAATGAAAAGATCTAAAAGTCCAAACAAGAAAGAAAGAACTGCTGGGTAAAAGCTTGTTCCCAGGAATTAGGGATTTTTCGTATATATAGGAGTCCACGCGAAAATGGCAAAGTTGTAAATAAAAGGTCTTCAGTCTGGCAGCGTATCGGTCAATTGTGTCGGTCTTGAGTGACCGAAAAGGATCCATATCGGTCTGGAGTGATCGACACATATGACCGAAATTCAAACGGTGTGTTTGTGTCGATCACGTTTGACCGATACTGGTGATCGAAATTGCTCAGTATCAGTCATCCTTGACCGATACTCTCTGTGCTCTGACCGAAAACTTCTGCAGAGATCTTCTGCTGTGATCCTTCTTGCTCCTTTTTTGCCCAACTAGCATCTTGTTTCATCCCCCAAACTCCTCCAAGCCCCTTCAAGCTCCAAAAGCACCTAAAAACAAACTAAAATGCAAAGAAAATGCAAAGAAAATGCAAACTATACTCTAAATACAACCTAAGTCTAAAAGGAGAAGAAAATGGAACAAAAGCAAAGGGAAAACATGCAAAAGAAGACCAAAATATGTACTAAATGCAGCCTTAAATGGTGTAAATTCAATGGATATCAACACCCCCACACTTGCCTTTTGCTTGTCCTCAAGCAATCAAGAACAAATGGGAGAGTGAGGCTTGAAAGTGGGCATTCAGATTCCAAAAGTGTAAAGGTAAAGAGATGGTTTCAATGCTCAAGTGCCTAGTTGTAGGATGCAAACATAATCAGCTATACTCTAAAGATCCTAGCCATGCTCATCATATTTCAAAATGATCTCAAATCTCAACTTAGGCAGATGCTCAAATCAATCAACTCTTTAACATTCAATTAAGTTCAGAACATGAATCATACTTATGCAAATCAAGTGAAGACATTTGGTTAAAAAGGGTAATAAGAATGATCTCATTTAAGCACAAGGGTTCAAAAACATAAAGGATCACTCAATGAAATGACTTCATCTTAGGCAAATTGCTAAAGGTAAAAGCACACTTATGCATGCAATTCAAAGCTCTCTTCTACCCTTACTTCCCAAAGATGATTCCTAAGCATTTCTAAACCCAAGAGTGAACCCTCTAAGTCTACCATTTCCTAAATTCTACCCTTTACCCATCTTCATGGCTGGGAAAACTTCTTCTTTTGCTTGTGTGGTTGCTTCTTTTTGGTTGGGACTTGCTCTTCTTTGTTGTGTTGGCACCTTCATCACCTTTGGTGGATTGCTTCTTGGTCAGATTTTTCTTCTTTTGGACCCTTCTAAGCATTGTTGTTGGCGCCAATCCTTCTTTTTAAACTTAGAGCTTTTATTTCCTTTACTTAACCACAATACTAAACTGTTTCCCCTTTTCTACCATTTCAGATCTTTTCCCTTTCTTTCAAAACATAAAAAACATGAAGTTCAAACCACTTACTCTACCCTTTTTAAACCCTAAAACTCCTATCCTAGAATCAAGCTCAAGATGCAAGCTGATATCTGCAAGAGAGCTAATCATTGCCAGCCTTATTCCTAACACTTTTTGCCAAGACAAAATCAAAAATGCAATGCAAAGGCCTCACAGCTCTCACAATAGTGTTTAGGCTCAAAAAGAGGTTTTGGTTAAGGGTGAGGATGTAACTGTCCCATAATTATGAGGATCAGCTATTTAGATCAACAAGAGTGGTAGAAAGGAGAAAGATGATCCAAATATGTATATGGTAGCCATGCAATCACTTTTCAATGCATAAGACATGATAATTAGAAGTCCAAGTTAAAGTTCAAGTTGATATAGTTGATTTTCAGAGAACAAATGCTTTCAGAATGAGATGAGAAGACCAAATCTAGCAATCTAAGCATGGTTCAGCCTTAACTTCTAGCAATCATATGATGCATCAAACAACTAAGCACTAAAAAACTAAAATCATCTCTAAACACTAAGCACTTTACAAGGTAAACTCATCATAATGCCCTATGCAAATGCAATGCAACCTAAGTGTTAACACTAGACTCAATCTTAGAAGAATGAAATGCAACTACATGCTTTCTTTTTGGTTTGCAAAATTGCAAAAAAAATTTTAAAATTTTTCGATTTTTTTTGTGTTTTTCTATTCCTTACAAGTATGCATGAGACTCAAAGAGAAAAAAAAAAAGGAAAAACTAAGAAAACAGAAAACAAAGTTAAACCCCAAATCTCTCCCCCACACTTAAATTACACAGTCCCTTGTGTAATGAAAGCAATGGAAGAGAGAAGCAACAAAATATATTCAATCACCTTGGAGCCTACTAGGTAGCTCCTGAACTTCTCAAATGCAAAGACAACTGCTAAGAGCTCCTTCTCAGTTGTAGCATACTTTGACTGAGTCTCATCCATAGTTCTGCTGGCATTGTAGATAACATGAAGTTTCTTATCAACTCTCTGCCCCAAAACTGCTCCAACTGCATAGTCACTAGCATCACACATTATTTCAAATGGTAGATCCCAGTTTGGGGCTTGAACTATTGGTGCTGATATCAGGGCTTGTTTGAGAGTAAGGAAGGCTTGAAGACAGTCTTCATCAAACACAAACTCTGCCTCCTTACACAACAATCTTGTCAAGGGTCTTGCAATCCTTGAGAAGTCCTTGATGAATCTTCTGTAAAAGCCAGCATGCCCCAAAAAACTTCTGATCCCTTTGACAGTAGTTGGAGGTTCCAAGTGCATCATGACCTCTATCTTGGCTTTGTCCACCTCTATTCCTTTCTCTGAGATCTTATGACCCAAAACAATTCTTTCTTGCACCCTGAAGTGACACTTTTCCCAATTCAGAACCAGTTTTGTGTCTTCACACCTTTGGAGAACCTGAGAAAGGTTAGACAAATAGACACCAAAGGAGGATCCATAGACGCTAAAGTCGTCCATGAATACTTCCACCATTTCTTCAAGCAGGTCAGAAAATATAGAAGTCATACATCTTTGGAAAGTAGCAGGAGCATTGCATAAATCAAAAGACATTCTCCTATAAGCGAAAGTTCCATATGGGCAAGTAAAAGTAGTTTTTTCCTGATCATTGGGATGGATAGGGATCTGAAAGAATCCACTATAATCATCTAGAAAGCAGTAATACTTATGATTTGCTAATCTTTCTAGCATTTGGTCTATAAATGGCAAAGGGAAGTGATCTTTCCTAGAAGTAGAATTAAGTTTTCTGTAATCAATGCAATGACAAGTGATTGTCCTAGTTGGTATTAGTTCATCATTCTCATTTTTAACAACAGTGATCCCTTCCTTCTTAGGTACCACATGGACTGGTGAGACCCATGTGCTATCTGAGATGGGATGGATCACTCCTGCTTCAAGCAACTTCAAGATTTCTTTTTTTCACTACTTCTTTTAAATTAGGATTCAGCCTTCTCTGAGGTTCAATAGAAGTTCTTGTCTCATCCTCTAGATGGATCCTGTGAGTGCAGAGGTTAGGAGATATTCCTTGGATATCATCCAATGAATACCCAATAGCTTTCCTAAACCTCTTCAACACCTTAACAAGGGCCAGGATCTCATCATCATTGAGGCTGTCATTGACTATAACAGGGTAAGTGGAGTTAGGACCTAGGAAAACATACCTTAGCCCATAAGGAAGTGTTTTGAGTTCCACTTTTGGTGCCTTGAGTTCGCTCCAGTCCTCATCTGAGCTGCCTTGCTTCTTAGCGTCAGCTTCCTTGCTTGGGGAACCAGTTTCCTGAGCTGAGAAGACTTCTTTTCTTGTGTACGCCAAGCTTTCAAATGGTTCTTCCTCCTCAAATAATCTGTGAGAGTCCAATCTCAGCTGATAGCCTAAGCTTTCCTTATCCAAGTACCCATCATCTACATGCTCACTTGTCAAAGCCACTTGGAGCTTGTCTCCACAACACAGCTCCTTTTTAAGTTCATCATTCAGCTTTTCTAGAATATCAATCTGGAGTACTTGACCTTCAATGGTAGGCTGCTGCATAATCTTCTTGACGTCAAACTTCAAAGATATATCCTTGCTTAACTTTAGGTCAATCTTTCCCTTCTTAACATCAATGACTGCTCCTGTTGTGGCTAGGAATGGTCTCCCAAGAATAAGAGGATCTATAGGCTCTTCATCCATGTCCAAAACTACAAAATCAGTAGGTATTTCTACACTCACAATCCTGAGTGGTACATCTTCAAGCAAACCTTTGGGATGTCTTACTGACCTATCAGCCAATACCAAGGAGATTCTGCAGTCCTTGAATTGGTGAAGCCTAGGCGCTGTGCTACAGAGTAGGGCATCAAGCTGACACTAGCTCCAAGATCACACAAACATTTGTCAAACAGGAGTGGCCTATAGAGAAGGGTAAGGTGAAGCTCCCTGGATCTCCTAGCTTGTTGGGAGTCACTCTCTTCTGCTGAATAATGGCGCTACATTCATGTGTGAGGACTACCATTCCCTGCAGATATTTGGTTCTTTCAGCAACAACATCCTTCAGGAATTTCTGATAAGGAGGGACTAAGACAAAGGCATCTAACAGTGGCATTGTGAGCTGGGTTTTCTTCATCTGTTCATCAAAGAGTCCTTTGTATTTAGCAAGCAGCTGCTTCTTAAACCTTCCAGGAAAAAGTATTGTGGGCTGATAAGGAGGAGGTATATATCTTGGTTCTTTGACTAACTCCTTAGAAGCCTCCTTTGTCTTGCCTTTAGTAACCTCCTTGTCTTTGGCTTTCTCAAAAATCTTTTCAGCTTCAATCATTTCATCTTCTGGAGTATCTTCCTTTTCTTTGACCTCCACCCCCTCTTCTAGTTCCTCAATGTCCTCATTAGGTGTAGAAGGAGTTACTCTTGGAGGAAGCTGCTTCCCACTTCTGAGAGTGACAGCTTTGACATACTCCTGTGTGAGTGAAGAGGTAGAAGGGGTAGACATTGTTTCTAGTTTATTGATCTTGATGTTGATAGGAGCTACTTGTGTCTGAAGTTTGGAGTCAATGTCCTTGTGTATTTCATCAGTCATACTTCTCTGAATATCAGTAAAAGTCTTCTGAATCTCAACAGCCATCATCTTTTGCAGTCCTCCATTGTGAAGTTGTTGGAGTTGGAGGAGCATTTCTTTATAATCCAGACAATATGAGGGTGAAGAGTTATTGATACCAGCTGTTTGGGAAGAGGAAGCTTGATGCTGTGAAGAGTGAGTGTCTTCAATGGGCTGGTGTATACAGGCGTCAAGGTCATGATGCATTAGTGGAGCCTCTTGGTGTTGGAGAGCCTTGACATGGTGCTGCCTGTAAAGGTTTGTTGAGAGATCATTTGGTAGGAGTTTAGTGGTTGCATTGAGTAGTAGATCAACTTTCTTCTGCAGAGCTTTCATCTCAGACAATGCTGTTGCTAGTTCCATGGAATGTTGCTCTTTGTCATCCACATAGTCCCAAATGCTGAGTGCCATGTTCTCCACTAGTATCCAGCCCTCATCAACATCTTTCCCAAGAAAATAGTCATTATTAGCTGTGTCTAGAAGGATTCTGATCTTTGGTAGAACACCTCTATATAGTGTGCATAGAAGCATTTCCTTAGTGAAGCCATGATGGGGGCATTGATGAGTGAAACCTCTGAACCTCTCCCAAGTGTCTCCAAAGCTTTCATTAGACCACTGCCTGAAGTTTGTGATCTCATTTCTGAAGTGTGCAGTTCTTGAGGGAGAGAAGAATTTGGTTAAGAAAGCACATTTACATTGTTCCCAAGTAGTGATGCTGCCTTGTGCTAGAGATTTCTCCCATAATCTAGCTCTATCACCAAGTGAGAATGGAAATAGCTTGAGCTTCAGACCATCATCTGATACTCCACTAAGCTTTGTTAAAGTGCATATTCTCTCAAACTGATCCAGGTGCTCTAAAGGGTCTTGGTTGGGCAATCCAAAGAACTGCCTTTCTTGGATCATTGTGATGAGACTGCTCTTGATCTGGTATTGCTCAGTTTCCATTGGTGGAAGGATTCCTTGCCTTGAAGCATAGTGGGAGGGTATATCAGCAGCACCAATGGGTCTTCTTATTCTCTGAACAACAGCTCCTTGTACACCAGCTTGACATTGCTGTCCCTGTAACTCTTGGATCCCTTGAAGACCTTGTTGACCTTGTGGACCAAAACCAGCAGCATACTGATGTCCTTCCATGCTTCAACAACTAAATTCTGGCTTAGCAAACCCCAAATTCCTGACCTTGAACTTCAGATGTAGCTGTAGACACTTAGGAACAAGTGTTGTAGTACCTACAAAAGAAATTCTAGACCAAAAGAGAAATCAGTAATCAAAATCGAAAATAACAAAGCTTAATCTCAAGATCTCTACAAATCCTACTGAACAAAGCTTTCCCTTAATGGCAACGGCGCCAAACTGATACAAGAGTTTTGACTCTCTTATGTCAATCACCCATTGTACTAGTCATTGTAGCATTGAGTTTTAATGTCAATCCAAAGGGGAAGATTGAAACAGCAGGATTATAGTAGATTTCCTAATTCAAGCAAATAGGAAAAAGGAGTTTAGAATATCTAGCAACCTAAGTGATCAAACAAGAGTAAAGCAAACACAAAGCAGGAATGAAATGCAAGCGAAGCAATCAAATAAAGGTAAAAACATGGCAAATTCAGAATAGAGCTTAAAACAGAGGAAAGATGGGACTTGAGATGAGATAATTGGTAATAGGGAACTCTTGACTCAGCCTATGATGCTTACAAACTCACACAATGATATTCCTTATGCATAGGATTCATTTATATGACTAATCCAATCTCTTGGCACTTATCTCTTTGCTAATTACCAAGTCAAGAACTAATTCTCATTAGTAAAATGATAAAGAGCAAGCATTAAGACAAATCTATCAACCCTATATTGCCAAATCACTCCCTAGACAGTCAATCTCTTGAGCTAGGATAAGCAATTCTCTTGCAAAGCAGTTCAGGCATTTCATCAAACACTTGGTGGGCATAAAACGAGTCTAAGATCTTAATCAACTTAGCTAGGGCTAATTAAGCATTAAACACAGCAATCAAGAAAGGAAATGGAGAATTAATACTAAGCAATCATAGATAGAGTCTCAAATTCCCTAAACCTAACCCATCTCAAATCCCTAAAAAGAACTACTCACTAATCACCATTAAAACCACCAAATCAAAGAGAGAAAGATGACTAATCATGATTAGAAAGCTTAAGCAAGATGAAAGAAGCAAAGTTTGATTAAAATGAAGCAAAGATTCAAATTACAAGATCCAAAAGTCCAAACAAGAAAGAAAGAACTGCTGGGTAAAAGCTTGTTCCCAAGAATTAGGGATTTTTCGTATATATAGGAGTCCAAGCAAAAATAGCAAAGTTGTAAATAAAAGGTCTTGAGTCTGGCAGCGTATCGGTCAGTTGTGTCGGTCTTGAGTGACCGAAAAGGATCCATATCGGTCTGGAGTGATCGACACATATGCCCGAAATTCAAACAGTGTGTTTGTGTCGATCACGTTTGACCGATACTGGTGATCGAAATTGCTGAGTATCGGTCATCCTTGACCGATACTCTCTGTGCTCTGACCGAAAAATTCTGCAGAGATCTTCTGCTGTGATCCTTCTTGCTCCCTTTTTGCCCAGCTAGCATCTTGTATCATCCCCAAAACTCCTCCAAGCCCCTTCAAGCTCCAAAAGCACCTAAAAACAAACTAAAATGCAAAGAAAATGCAAACTATACTCTAAATGCAACCTAAGTCTAAAATGAGAAGAAAATGGGACAAAAGCAAAGGGAAAACATGCAAAAGAAGACCAAAATATGTACTAAATGCAGCCCTAAATGGTGTAAATACAATGGATATCACTTTGCATTTAGCATCTTCAAGCTCCTGTTTAGACTTTTTAGGATGTTTGGGATAGGGTATCTTGGGTGTATACACCGTTTCCTTAGCATTCTTTGAAGTCTGAGTCGAAACTGCAGTTGGTCGCAATGGGTGACGAGCGTCACTAGATTGGTGACAAGCGTCACTCATTTTGGACAAGACGTGAAAGTCTGCTCGAGCTCGTCACCCACCTGGTGACGGTCGTCACCAGTTTGTGAAGAAAAATTGTCGGGGTCTTGCTCAGTGGGTGACGAGCGACACCCCTCCTGGGTGACGATTGTCACCCGTGATTTTTCAGCACAGATTTCATCATCTTCATACTCTTCAAATCCAACGAAATCTCTTGAGCTCAAATCCTTCTGCAACACTGGTTGCATGTTCTTTCCACTCCTCAATGTGATGGCATTCACATGATGTTTGGGATTAGCATCAGTCCTTCCTGGAAGGAATCCCACTTGCCTCTAAACAGCTCGTGCAGTTTGAGCAACTTGAACATCGAGCTTCTTCATGTGAGAGTTCATACTCTCAATTTTTCCATTCAAGTCTTGATAGAGCGAATCCATCTTGCCATTGAAGTCCACTGTCAGCTTCTGTTGTCCTTCCAGGATCTGTTCCAGCATAGCTTCCATCTTGTTCTCTTGTGGAGGTGCAGATTGGTAGGAAGAAGAACCATTATTCTTGTTGAAGTTGCTGCTGTTCTGGTAAGGTTTCTGGAACTCTGTCTTCTGGAACTGAGGCTTGGGTGTGTAACCAGGCGAGCTCTGATTCCCTGTGAAGGTACTCTTCCGGTTATTGTTGTTATATCCTCTGTTCCACAGTTGATTTGCATACATTTGCCCCTGAAATCCTCCAGCATTGATGAAATTCACATCTCCTGCTCAATCTCCTCTGGATTTTCGAAAGTCTCACTTCTGCAACAAAGTGGACTGACTTCTTTCCCACCAAGAGGCTGTGCATACTGTCCAGTTTAGCCTTAACTTCAACAATCTGATTTCCATCATTCAAACCAGCTTGTTTCATCCTCTGAAAATCTGCATTCTTGGTGCTGTTGCTGCAGGCCAAGTTTTCAATCAATCTGATTGCTTCTTCTGGTCTGTTGGTGTTGAAGTTTCCAGCTCTAGCTGCATCCAGTGCCATCTGGTACTTCTAGTCAATGCCTCTGAAGAAAATCCCAAGCAGCTGCACCTGACTGAAACCATGATGAGGACAGTCCCTTTGATAGGACTTGAATCTCAGCCAAGAAGCCTTGAAAGCTTCAGTAGGACCTTGGGAGAATGATGCAATTTTCGTCCTCAGGTCCTCTGATCTAGCATCATCATAGAAATTGTTCAGAAAGGCGTTCTTGGTGTCCTCCCAAGTAGTCAGCAAACTAGACTCCAGTTGCTTCAGCCAATAAGCAGCATCTCCTCCAAGTGAGTAAGGGAAAAGCTTTCAGAACAGAAATTCATAGCTAACTCCATTAGCTTTGACACTTGAAGCCAAATCTTCAAACCTCTCAATGTGATCCATGGGATGCTCATGAGGTAAGCCATGGAAAGGATGCTGTCCCACCAGCTGGTAATAAGCAGGCTTGAGCTCAAAATCATTGCTCTGGAAAGCAGGAGGGCGGATTACAGCTTTGTTGGCATAGAACTGATCAGGTCTGTTGTAATCTCCTAGAGTCCTCTGAACAAAATGCCCAACAGCATTGTTAGCAGCAACAGGGACTCCAGCGTCTTGTGCCACTTGTTGAACCTGCTGTTCAACTATGACATTCCCATCTTGATCCAGTCTCTGCCCTTCTTTATTCCTCATGTTTTCCTCTCTGTCAACCAAGTGACCTTCTGCATCTTCAACCAAGATCAGTGGATTAACCATTGTAGATTTCTTCTTAGCTTTCCTAATGTCCTCTCCAACTTAGTTAGCTCGTCAATGCCTAAGGTCAAAAGCTCCTTCTCTTTGTTGCTTCTGGTACTACGATTAGGCATACACCTGAAACCAGCACAAAAAAGTAGCAGAAAGTTAGTAAACAAATTAAAACTTAGACAAAATCCTAATACTAAAAATCGATAAGCAGCTATTACTCCCAGGCAACGGCGCCAAAAACTTTATAGGGCTCAAGTTTTACCTAAATAAAACTACTGCAAGTGCACAACAAAGCAGATGTAGTATATGGGGTATCGAATCCCAAAGGAGTATGTAAACTACACTATCGATTATAGGTTCAGATTAATCTAAGCAATAAATAGCGTATGTAATATGAAATAACAAAATAAAAGTAAGCAGGCGAAATTTGTTTGATCTAAGACTCAAAAAACTAAAAACGCTAAGTCAGGACAATTCGCAGGTTGAATCCGAGAATGTAAAATGCATGAAATCAGGAATGAATAAGAACCGTCTTGAACATGAATCAAAAATCTATAACTAATCAATTCTCATTGCAGAAGTTAACTATGTCTAAATCACAGAGTTTCAAATCTCTTTGCAAACCCTAACAATCTAAACATGGTAATGATCAAGTTCAGTTCACAAACTCCTAAGCCAAATCTCTTTGCACTAAGTCGTTTTTCTCATCTAATGCTAGGTCAGGTTATCAATAATGCTCTCACATCTATTAAACAACCTATGATTTTCTGATTTCTAGATGATGTGTCTAAGAAATCGATTTTAAAGTAAGCAGAGATGAAGAACCAAAAGATATTCCTAACAGATAGCAATTCTACAAACTCTTCATCAACCTTTGAAAAGCCCTAACTTAACTAGCAAATTACTCAGACATGATCATGGAATCACAAAGCATAGCTGAATAAAATTGCATTGAAAGAACTGAATAAAAGACAAAGGGGTTCGAAATCTTCTCTAAAAAGAGTACATGATCTGTCTCCCCAAAAGCTCTGAATAAAATCCTCTCTAAAGCTCTCTGAATTCTCAAAATCTAATATAAAAGCCAACAATGACTGAAAACATAATATATACAAGCTAAAACACGATCTGGGTGTTCTTATAAATACTAGAACTTCTGGGCCAATTCTGCAAATAAATCTCCATTTTTTAAAAAGAAGGCCACGATTCCTTCCTCTACGGGTGACGAGCATCACCCAAGCCATCAATCACCTTCAGCGTTGCACACTTCGTGGCTTCATCTTGCAGTGCTCCAAAAAGCTTCAATATCTCCAGTTATGCTCCAGACTTGCTACAACCTGCAAAGACTCTACTAGGACTCTAAAAAGATGAAAAAGACTCAATAAAAAGACTTATATCATGGTTAAAAACCATAAAAACCATGATATATAGTATGCATTGAAAGATCTTGCCTTTGCTTCATTCTTATTCATTGCTTAGCATTGTTAGGATGTTGCAAGTTTGTGCTTAAATCCATAATCTTGATTGGTATATAACTGCTTAGATCCTTATTGGTTCACAAGATTGATAAGTTGATCTGAATTCTTTCTTGGGTGAGAGAGTAGTTGCTTGATTGGTGCATCTCTTAGGCTAGAATGGTTCTGATCATTATGCTCATGGTTGAAGGATACGCCATCGCAAGTGGGTCTGACACTTCAATCTTATTGAATATGAATTGCTTATTGACGCCAAGTGGTTCCCTTTAGATACCTTGTATAAGATCATAACATTGAGAATTGCTTGCTTGATCTATGCTTGTTGAATGGCTTAGAAAGAAATCCCCTTATCTCTCTTGAAAACCACTGTCCCAAAATTGCTTAGAAACTTGAGTCGTGATTTTAATTAATTGTCTTCAAAGTCATTTTGCTAAGTTCTTGCTTTAGTAGTCATTTCTTGCTTACATTCCTGTTTAGTCATTGCTTTAAGTTCATCATTTAGTTCTGTTCACTTGCATTTAGTTTAAACTTTTCTTTTATTGCACCATTAGGTTGTTAGACTTGTTCTCACATAATCAAACCCCAATCTTGCTTAGCTTACAGCATTGTTTACGTCTCATCTCCCACAATTGGATTGATACCTGATCTCTATTCTACATTTGATTAGAAGCTAAGGAATTTAATCTAGTGACCAAAAACTGCTCTTTCAAATTGGCGCTGTTGCCATTGTGGAATGTTTGAGTTTAACATTGCTGTTAGACTAAGTTCTTTACTTTCAAGTTACTAAATTGCTCTGTTTTTTGTGCTCTGTTTTTTTCAGGTACTTCTATGAATTTGAGTCTAAAAGCTCATCAAATCTGACTCCTTTCATTGACAACATTCATAGGAGAAGAGCTGTAAGACAGAGAGTTAAAGAGTTAGATAAACAGAGAATGGCAGAGCAGGACGCTCAGTTACCACATGTTGGTGTTGTTGGACAAGCACCACTACAACAAGCTGCAGCACACATAGATGAAGTACAAGAAGCTTTGAACTAAGTGGCTGGAGTTCAAGGATTGCGAGTACCGGTTCATGCACCTAGAGTTGCAAGACCAATAGGAGCTGGTGATGCACCTGACACTCACCACAACAGAAATGTCATTCACGCTCCAGCTGTACATCAAAACCACTTCGAGATCAAGCTTGGGTTGATCAACATGGTGCAAGGCAACAGATTCCATGACCTGCCCAATGAGGACCCTTAAGATCATCTTGACCAGTTTGATAATGTGTGTGGTATGACCAAGATTCAAGGAGTCTCTGAAGATGCGCTTGTTTCCTTTCAGTTTAGGTGACAAAACACATCAGTGGGAGAAGACACTTCCACAAGGTTCAATCTCTACATGGAATGAGTGCAAGACAGCATTCCTCAACAAATTCTTCAGATCAACAGAACAGCAAAGCTCAGGAACACCATAAGCAGCTGTACTCAGCATGGGAATGAGATATTTGCTGAAGCTTGGGAGCGATTCAAGTCTTACACTTTGCAGTGCCCACACCATGGCTTCACCAATGAAAGCTTGCTGTCTACTTTATATAGAGAAGTGACGCCAAAGTACAGAATGCTCTTGGACACGGCCTTCCAATGGAAATTTCATGAGCAATACTGTTGTAGATGGTCTAGCTCTTGTGGAGAACTTGTCATTTTCTGATGGAAACTATGGTGAAGAATATGACAGAACATTTAGAGCTGTTGTAAGCGCTGAAGGTGAGAGCACAACAAAGAAGGAGATTAAAGCTTTCAATGACAAGTTAGACAAGCTGCTCAGTGTGTCTTTCAAGAATGTCAGTTTTGTTGGTGATAGTGTTGCTACACAAGAGGAAGATGGGACAGTTGTAGAAGAAGAAACCTTCTACTTAAATCAACAAGGAGGCGGTTTTAACAACTACAGGAACCATCCCAACTTCTATTATAGAAGCACCAACGTGGCTAACCCATATGATAAAGTCTACCCATCACAAGCTGCTCAACAGAACTAAGGAACCAAACATTTTGTTCCTTTCAACCAGCAGAACAACTTTGCTTCAAGACCACCATTTCAGGGCTGTTTTCAACAAGCTAACTTTCAGCCAAGACCAGCTTTTATCCCACCAGGTTTTGGCAATACACAAACATCTTCCAGCACTCAAGATGTTGATTTGAAGCAGATGATGCAACAGTTTTTGACTGGTCAAGCCAACACCACTTTAGAACTGCACAAGAAATTTGCTGAAGTGCATAACTACTTGTGACCTGAATGGCAAGTTAGATGCTCTGAACCAAAGAGTCAAGTCTCTATAAAGCAAAGGAGTTTCATCTTCAAAGCCATAGAACCAGTTACCAGGAAAGAGTGAAGCAAATCCTAAGGAATTCTGCCACTTGCTTGCTGAAGAGGATGAAGAGTTTGATGATGAAGATGCTTCATTGGAAGAGCTTGGCATTATGCTTCAAGAGATGCTGTTACATGTGGACATGTTAAAGGCTGAGTGTGGGGGGAGGGGAATGTCATCACTATCACCATTGATGATCAAGAAGCTGCAGACATTGTAGAGAAGTTCCTCCAAGGACTAGATGAAAGCTTGAACAGAGAAGAATTGCAAGAAAGAGCCACACAAGAAGTTGCTGAAAAGGAAGAGGCTGAGAAAGCTTTAGTTGCTCCAGAAGAAGAAGCCAAACCAGAGCTCAATGAAGCTGATAAAGAGCTTGTAGAGACATACCACACTTTGATGGTCTTGGCTAGAGAAAGTCCTGAAGACTTCAAAGAGTTTATGATCGCCAAGTGGACAGCTCCTCAAGCAGTAATGAGAAGGATAAAGCTCCTGAAGTTCAAGCTTATAAACCACCAATCCCTTACCCCACGATGCACTTTACAAAGGCTCAGATGGCAGTCTATTCAAATTTCAGGAAAGACATACAAGACGCTGGAATACAGCTTCCTCATGACACCACTTTGCTTGAAGTAAAGGATCAAATCAGGTTCCTCAAAGAAGTCTTTGACAAGCTGGAAGTAGTGGAGCCAACTCTAGAGAATGTGGGGGCTAATCTGAAGAGAAGCAAGGAGCTGAAGACATTGACAAAGCTTCCCAATCCAGGAAACTTTCTCATCACTTGTGAGCTTGAAATGCTAGACAATGTTAGAGCTTTGTGTGATTCAGGTTCAACAGTGAATGTCATGTCTCTCCACTTAAGCCAAACCTTAGAAATCAAGGAATTGAAGCCCTGCAAAGCCTCTATCATCTTTGTGGATAACACTTCAACAAGACCCTTAGGCATGGTGAAGGATTTCCCTTTGAAGATTGGGAATTGTTTGGTGCCAACAGATTTTGTGGTTATGGAGAAGACATATTCAAGAGAGGTGCCACTTCTTCTAGGAACACCATTCTTGGCAACAACAGGAGCTCAAGTAGACTTTAAGAGAGGCTCTGTGATTTTGAAGAATGTTGATGAGTTCAAAGTCTACAAGATTGTCTCTCCTTCCATAGCTTTTTGTGGAACAATCATTGAAGAAGTGAGTGAGCAATAGCAACTTCCAGAGTGTGTGGAGCATGCTATGAGCTTCACAATGAGTATGGTGATGAGAGACACTCTCCCTGATGAGCCAGAACAGAAGCTTGACACTAAGTTGAAGCTTGAAGATGGTTTGAAAGAAGATGAAATCTTGATCACCAAGGAAGTGAAACATTTGATCACACCAAGTGTCAAGAAGAAGAGAAACAGGAAGACAGCTCGTGAGAAGAAGAGACTGATGTCAGTGGGCACTTGGGTTTACCAGAAGAAAGAGGTAGGAGAACTAGCTCCATCAACCTCTTCTCACTAGTCCTCAAACCATCAAAGTCAAGCTTAGTGACTTAAAACAAGCACACTTGGGAGGTAATCCCATGACTATCCTTGTAAATTTATGCTTTCTTTTATTACTGATGTCTTTATTTAGTGTTTCAGAAGTCAAAGATCAGGTCCATGGATGTGTAGAATGGTTTGAAGGCCAAGGAAAGAAGACTCTGTTTTCATATCGAGGTGTCATATCGAGCAGAACATCTATCATTTCTGCTCGATACAGCTTATCTCAAGGAAGGACCAGTCTGTACACCTAGCAGATTGCACGATGGAGATCACATCGAGGTGTAGCATCGAGCAGAACACCAAAAGCCCTGCTCGATGTAATCACCAGTTCGTACATTGAGGAGCTACAACCCGTACATCGACCAGATTGCTCGATGGAGTTGCACCGAGGAGTTGCATTGAGCAGAACATCCAGGTTCTGCTCGATATGGGTGCTAACAGCCAGCTCGATGCAAGACAGTGTCCGGTACAACAACCACCGAGGAGAACAACAACCATGTACGAGATGTTCCACATCGAGGTGTAGCATCGAGCAAAACACTAACATGTTTGCTTGATGCATAATGACCGAGCCGGAAACAAGCATCCAGACGGTGCCATTGCCCACGGGAAGGATCATGCAAGCCGAAGTGTCTCCCTACACCGAGCAACAACATCGAGCAGAACATCTACTGAGACTGCTCGATGTGAGGTGCCCTGAAGGAGAAGCTGACCAGAACACAAAACCCCCGAGACAGCAGAGCATCATCACCGAGTCACAGGACCCGACGTCCCCGATATGGTACACATCAAGGTACCACATCAAGTGTTTTGCTCGATGTGATCCGTGTAAGAATTTTTTGAAATTTGTACATGGGTAAATCGAGTAAAACCTTTTTGTGGGCCTTGATGGCTAGTAAAAGAATCTTTCTTTCCCCCTCACATGCATTTTTAAATTTTAAACCAGATTTACTTGCATTATTTTTGGATTTTTCTAGATATCCCTTATCCTCTTTCATTAAAACTAGCAATCTTCATCTCTCTCTCCACACACACCCATATCGAGCTAAACATCTCTTTTTCAAGCATCCTTTCTTTCTCTCTTGCATTCTCTAGAACTTCATCTTTTTGGTCAAAGAACTAAGGTAAACTTTGCTAGATTCCTTGTTTCTTGAGTTTAAATGTGTTAAATGGAAGTAGGATGCATTGGAATGATTGATTATGGTTGTTTGCACAATTTTTTTTATGGTTTTGATTTGCATGTCACCATTGTTGCTTTTCTTTGAAATCTTATGCTTGAAATGTTTTAGAAATGCTGTTTTTGTGCTTAGTTTGAGTTTATGTTTAGATTCTGGCCAAATCTAGGCATGCTATTCTTTTTCCAGTATATTGACCATTGAAATGTTTCTTATTAGACTAATGATGGTGAATCTGATGCATTTTCATAGTTTGGTGGAGAGAGAGTGTTGTTTTTAGCTTCATATGCTTGAAATTGGTGCAATCGCTGCTTGCTACTGTGAGAATTTTAGTTCTATCTGTCTTTATCCTTTTGAGCTGAAACGTTTTGCTAAATTCGACTCTGTTTGTTGGTGATCAGTGTGAATTTTTGCAGAAGTTTTCATTGCTTGCTTGAATTTTGAAAATTAATTTCCTGCACAGTGCTTTCAAAGGATACTTTACTAATTCTTCTTTCAAGCATTACATTTTCAGGTACTATGTCGAACACCAGAGGAAATGAGGAGATTTCTGACTCAAATGTTGCTGCAAGAAACAGAGCTGAGGGAAAGAGGCCAGTTGTTGAGGAAGAACCAGTCCAAGATGCAGCACCAAAGCTGATGAGCAAAGGCATGTATGGGAAGAGATAGCGAATGATGCTTATAGAGCTGGTCATTTGAAGAGTGCTAGCATCCGCCATCCAGCTATCAGATATATTCATAGAGTCCTCACCAGCACACTCTTCTACAGAAAAGAGCAAAGTATGGTCAAAGAAGAAGAGATGGGGTTGCTTGTGAATGGCTTGAAGAACATAATAGTTGAAACAAGGCATGAGAAGATACAAGGAGAGCGCTTAGGAGTTTGTCTTGTGACAATCCTAATGAAGCAATTTCTAGCATGCCAGCAATGGGCTTTCAACACCAAAGACAAGAAGCCAAAGATATCCATTGGAGGCGTGATCACTCCTATCTTGCTTGGTGCTGGAGTTGAGCTTGGCACACCACATGTTACAATGATCTTCCTAGATGTTCCTTATCTAAGCAAGATCGAATACCTTTCAGGAGCTGTTGAGACAGGATTTGGCTATCAGTTTGAGCTGGAAAACAGGAAGAGGAAGATCATCTTGCCAAAGCAGCGCATAACCAACTTCATATCATATGAGAACATCCGATTCATGCCAACAGAAGATGAGCTTTATGATCCAAGGACTGACCCATCATTGATGAGGCCAACCAAAGTGAAGAACATGAGCACCATTAGAGACTCAGATGTGGAAAAAGACATGGAAGAGCAGCATCAAGAACAAGAGGTTCAGCATCAAGGGATGGAAGAAGAAGAACATGAAGACTATGATAGCCGCCCTTATGCATTTGACCCATATGACGTGATCTGCACATCTGAAGCTTCAAAGGCTGCACATGAGCATACTAGGCTTCTTCAGAGATGGAACCACTTCCAGGACAAAGCCATCAGAGGTCTGCTGAAGACAGTCAAAGCAAGCAAGAAATTGGTTGACTCTTTGAAGAAGAAAGTGAGGAAGCTCAAGAAGAAGTTGGGAGGATCTTCATCAGCCAAGAGATCTGATCAAGCGATCCAAACAGAGCAACAAGGAGGAGGATCTGATGCTGAAGACATGTTTGAGGACACACCAGAGAGGACAGTCCAAGCGAGACACTCATTCCACATCAGTGAGCGGCCAAGAACACAAGTTTCTCAACCAGCCATGCATTCATCTCATGTAGCTGCTCCAGGGCGAAAAGGATAGAAGAGAAGGACTAGACAGCAAACTCCATCAGAAGAGGAAGCTTCACCTTCCCATGCCATTAAGAGTTTAGACTATCACCAGTCCTCCACCTAAAGTAATGTACACCACACTAACCATTGTAAATACCACTCATTTTTTTAATTATTGCGATTGTTTACTTGATGTTTGTGAACACTCTCCTTAGCATTTTTATTACACAGGAACTGTGTAATTTAAGTGTGGGGAAGGGTGTATAATAGACTGATGCTTGCATTTTTATTTGCATAGTAGAATATGAACCATGCATCATGATTTCATAGCATCTAAGGCATAGAAAAAAAACCAAAAAAATTGAAATTTTTTCGAAAATTGCTTCACAAAAAGAGTTTGATTTTCATGCATTTTTATAGGATTTAGACTTCATGCATTCATATAGGACTAGCTTGCTTGTTTAAATTGGGAACTATGATAGTACATCTTTGTTAATGCTAGTGATTTATGAAAATGAAGCCTTTGTTTTTAATCCTTTGGTGCATTTGATGTTGAACCAGAAATAAAGCTGAATCACTTTTGGAATTTGAATTTGTGTGAGCTTTGTTTAAAACTGAAGCATGCTTTGAAATGATTTCAACATTTGTTTAAGTAGAACCTAATTTGAATTCGCAATTATCATGCCTTATGCTTTTGTGATTGATGTCATGAATTGTTTAAAATATTTAGATTTCCCTACCCTTAACTAACCTTCTTTCAAGGCAAGACATTAATAGTGTGTGATTTGTGAGGCTTCTTCCATCATGGTTGTTGCTTAGCAAAAAGTGTTGCGTTGGAACTACAAGGGAAGTACTTCCATTGTAGAACTAGCTCCCTCTTGAGTTAGATAGATTAGGATGTTTGGGGAATGGTTTGGGGTTATCTTGGGTTTAGTTTTTAAGAGAGGCAAAGAAGAAAAGAAGTCAATACACAAAAGAAAAAGGAGTGTGACACAAGCAAAAGGAAGGAAATGACGATTTTAAACTCAAAGAAAGAAGGCTCATGTTCAAAGAATAAAAAAAGATGCAAGAAGTACAAAACCAGTATATCAAAAAGCCAAAGATGAATCAAGCACCATCATCACCAAATAAAGGAACCAAACTCAAAAGAAGCAAATCGCCACCACTTGAAGTTCAAAAGAAGAAGTGTCCTCCAAAGCGCTTGAAGAAGAAAAGTTTTTGGGTTTTAAAAAGGGTTTAAGTTCTTAAAAAGGGTAGCATAGGAAGGTCTTTCATTGCTTAGCTAGAGTTAGGAACACATCTTATAGATCTTGGGTAGATGGGAGTCTTCTTTTGTATGTGTAAGTTGTTCTTTGACCCTTAGCATTTTACCAAAGCACAACCACGTTTTTCCTTGAGAGAACCCTTTAAACACCAAAACCATTTTGTGAAGTGGGATCATTTTTATTCCACTAAGCCTTGTCCCTTAGCCAAATGACACTTTCGCATTTGCATAAGCACGATTCACGGTTTGAGCATAATTGAATGTTAAAAAGGTTGTTTAATTTGATGAGCATGTGAAGGTTGGAAGCTTAGTGATGATCCTTATTCTTGTTTTGTGATGAAAGTGGCTAAGTTTTTAAAGTATTCTTCCATCAAGTGCACTCTAGAATTAGGAACATGGATTTCATTTTGATTTACTGTTAGAATTTTCAAAGATATGAGTTCTCATTCAAAACCTCATCACCATGTTAAGTGTTTGTTTGATTGAGGGCAAGCAAAAGCTAAGTGTGGGGGTGTTGATAACTTGCTATTTTAGATCATTTTAGGCTGCATTTCATGCATTTTTTCCTCTGTTTTTGCATTATAGTTTAGCATTTAGGTATCATATGCACTTAGAATCAACATAGCATGCATTTAGCTTAGGATTGCATACATTTTCATACATGTGCATGTTTGTGGTGGTTTTCAGATGTTTTTGGAGTTTTTTAGAGCTGGGGAGCAGATGGAAGCAGCTCATGATCAAAGAAGATGTCAAAAGTGGAGTTCTTGCAAAGTCTGGTCCATATCGAGCAGAACACCCGTGGAGTGTGCTCGATGCAAGCAGCGGGACGAGAGGAGAAGGATCGGCACGAGGATTCCAAGCCGTTGGTCTGCATCGAGGACCAGCATCGACGAAGGACGTCGATACACTCTGCACGGACCATATCAAGGCTGCATATCGAGCAGAATATCGACCGTACGACCTTGATGCAACTCATCCGCGTTGACCATTTGACTTTTGTTAACCTTATCTTATCTTTTTAGGTTTTTTATGCTTCTTTTGGCTCCCTACTATAAAAGGGAAGCCACAAAAAATTATCCTTATCAAGTCTTATTTTTATCTAAGTTTAGCTTTCTCAAAAACACACTCTAAACCTTAAAGGGCAATTTGCCTTAACGATCTTGATCTTTAATAAAGTTTGCATTTTTATTGTTCTTGCATCTTGGTAGATTAGATTTATCATCTTTGCATTTTAACCTCATCTAGTTATGTTTAACTCCAAATCAATGGGGTTAAACATGATTAGTGAGAAGTCTTCTTTAGATTTAGGGTTCTAAGTAGGGAAAGTGGTGATTAAGATGTGATTAAGGGGTGATTAGGCTTGTTTAATGGTTCTCTATTATCTCCTTCTCTTGCAAAGTGATTAATGTTGATAAAGCTTGCTCCTTTTGACTGAATATGGTTTGATAGATGCATATGGTTCACTTGATGTCTTGTTATCTCTTCTCTAAGTACAGTTCACTTATTTGGCTTGATAGTCTAGCTTGGTCTATGTTTCCTTTGTTCAGTGACACCAAAGTGATAGTTCACCTTGCTAGATGATTCGCTTAGGGCTAGATAATGCTGGTTTTGAGATTCTTGACTTGATGGTTAGATAGTATGCATTGAAAGATCTTGCCTTTGCTTCATTCTTGTTCATTGCTTAGCTTTGTTATGATGTTGCAAGTTTGTGCTTAAATCCATAATCTTGATTAGTGTATAGCTACTTAGGTCCTTATTGGTTCATAAGATTGATAAGTTGATCTGAATTCCTTCTTGGGTGAGAGAGTAGTTGCTTGATTGGTGCATATCTTAGGCTAGAATGGTTCTGATCTTTATGATCATGGTTGAAGGATACGCCATCACAAGTGGGTCTGACACTTCAATCTTGTTGAATATGAATTGCTTATTGACGCCAAGTGGTCCCTTTAGATACCTTGTTTAGGAGCATAACATTGAGAATTGCTTGCTTGATCTATGCTTGTTAAATGCCTTATCTTGAAAGAAATTCCCTTATCTCTCTTGAAAACCACTGTTCCATAATTGCTTAGAACCTTGAATCTTGCTTTTAATTAATTGTTTTCAAAGTCATCTTGCTTAGTTCTTTCTTTAGTAGTCATTTCTTGCTTTCATTCCTGTTTAGTCATTGCTTTAAGTTCATCATTTAGTTCTGTTCATTTGCATTTAGTTTAAGCTTTTCTTTTATTGCACCATTAGGTTGTTAGACTTGTTCTCATATAATCAAACCCCAATCTTGCTTAGCTTACAACATTGTTTGCATCTCATCTCCCATAATTGGATTGATACCTGATCTCTATTCTACAATTGATTAGAAGCTAAGGAATTTGATCTAGTGACCAAAAATTGCTCTTTCAATGCATGGAATCAGGAATGGATTAAAACCGTCTAGAACTTGAAACACAATGATATAACTAATCAATTCTCATTGCAGAAGTTATCTATGCCTAAATCACAGAATTTCAAATGTCTTTGAAAATTCTAACAATCTAAACATGCAGTAATGATCAGGTTCAATTGTTCACAAATCTCCTAAGTCAAATCTCTTAGCAAATATGCGTTTTTCTCATCTAATAATAGTTCAGGTGATTAACAATGTTCTCACATCTATTAAACAACCTAGGGTTTCGAAATCTAGATAACCAGTTCCAGAAATCGATATAAATGCAAGTATAGATGAAGAACCAATAAATTTCCTATCAGTTTAGCAATTCTCCAAACTCTTCATCAACCTTTGAATGATCCTAACATAACTAACAAACTACTAAGACATGGTGAATTGAGAAAACATCATGAATAAAATAGATTGCATAAAAGAAAGGAGTTCGAAATATGCTCCGAAGGAGTCTGATTTGTCTCTCCAAAAGCCCAGCTACAAATCTCTCTCAAAAGCTCTCTGGAAATTAAGATACAAGATAAAAACCAACATACTGGCTGAAAAACCTAATATACAGGGTAAATCACGACTGGGGCCTTTTTGCAAATAGTGGAACTTCTGGGCCAAAAGTGCAATACCTTCTCCATCTTTTAATAAAACGTCGCTACTCCTTCTCAGATGCCAATTGGGATACTGCTCCTCTTCAACAACCGGGGTTGACGATCGTCACCAATGCCAATTAATGCCTCCTGAGTTGCTAACTTTGGGGTTGATTCTTGCTATGATCCAAAAAGCTCCAAAACCTCCAATTGTGCTCCAGTCATGCGATAACCTACAAAGACTCTACTAGGACTCTAAAAAGACCAAAAAGACTCAATAAAAAGGACTTATACCATGGTTAAAGACCATTAAAACCATGATATATCAAGTATCTGTGTAATAAAAATGGTGGAGAGAATGTCAACAAACTCAAGAAAACAAGTGCATTGGAAAACAAAAAATGGGTGGTCTACACAATGGTGTCAGTGGTGTACCTTACTTCAGATGGAGTGGTGAGAAGCTGAGCTCTCAGTGACACTGGAAGGAGAAGCTTCTGCCTCTGATGAAGTCTGCTGCCTGGTCATCCTCTTCTTTCCTTTGCTCCTTGTAACCGCTACATGAGAAGAGTGTCTTAGTGGCTCCGTTGGTGGTTTTCTTGGCCTTTCAGCGATATGGAAGGAGTGTCTCCCTTGAGCAGTGGCAGAAGGCTCATCCTCAAACATGCTATCACCCACGAATCCTTTCTCTTCTGCCTCGGTTTGCACAGCCTGGCCAGTCTTCTTAGTAGATGAAGATTCTCCCAATTTCCTTTTCAACTTCTTCACCTTCTTCTTAAGAGAATCAACCAATTTCTTGCTGGCTTTCACTGACTCCATGAGGCCTCTTATGGCTTTGTCTTGAAAGTTTTTCCACCTTTGATGGAGCTTAATGTGCTCATAAGCAGCCATTGATGCTTAAGATGTACAAATCACTTGGTAAGGATCAAAAGCATAAGGCCGGCTATCATTGTAATAACCCGGACGAGAGAAGAGGACGGCCAGACCGAACGGCCAGGAGAGATAACTTTGGCCGAAAAACCAAAATCATCGAATCAACACAAGGATGACTTGGATCGATAGCGTAGGCCAAAATTAACCTTATGGCCGAAGCAGAAGAAGAAAAGCTTGATGCAACCTAAGATGGCCAAGAGAAGACCATTGCGGACGTGGAGATGACCAAAAGCGGACAAGCCAAAAGCCGAAGTTCCAGCTTCAAGGAGGAGTTAATTTGGATTGATTAATGGAGTTAAAATATGAAGAGTTGACACACTTAGAATAATAAATCTAAGTGACTGGTCAAAAGAAGTATGAAGAATTTTCAAGAAAATCTACAAGCATTCGAAGGAGAAGCAAAATGGTCATCTGAAGCTCGAAAGGCTCGGATAGAAGATAAACAAGAGGACTAAGCTTCATTTCAACAGTAGCACGTGAAGGAGAGACATTTATTTGTCAAGAAAATAAAGTTAGAAGAAGAAATAGTCGAAGTCGAAATTCGACCAATCAGACGGCCACACCTAAGCAGCTACTTCACCAGCTTATAATCGCCGGAGGAGGTTTCACGGTGTGACTAGTTTGCATTACTGTGGATCACATCTATAATGACAAAGGAAGTTTCAAGTCTTAGCCACCAAGGACGGACCAATCCTGATGCTCAAAGGTGAATCTATAAGGACGAAACCAAGGGTGAATCTATAAGGACGAAACCAGCAACCATTGTGAACCAGTCATGGATGGACGTGGATTGAGTCATCTATGGGACAAAAACCGTGGCTGTAACCATGAGAAGGGATGGGCTACTAATCTAAGAGATAAGTCTCGTGATTATAGCCTATGGATCAGAAGATAAGATTAAACGACACAGCCAATCTCGCAAGAACACCCAGTTTGAAAAGGAGATCAATGGAGACAAAACCGTAACCAGGCTATGGGATAAGCCTCGTGACTTTGGTCAGAGCAGAAGATAAGGGCCGTGATTATGGCCAATGGAGAGACAACACACGGGATAAAAGCTTGAAGATAAGGGTCTTATTGATACTTATCCCGATTTCAGCGAATAATGCGAAAACACCCAAACTGAAGAGATAAAGAGATGAGCATGGACTCCTCTTTCGTTTTTGTGGATAAGGAGATAAGAATGGACTCCTATTACGTCCATATAGATGAGGAGATAAGCTTGGACTGCTGTTTCGTCTTCTTTGGTTTGGGGATAAGCATGGACTGCTGTTTGGATGTCACGTAGCCATTGGATGAGCTACCCACGTCCCAGGCCATCCTTTCCCTATAAATACCCCCTAAGGCCATTCTTTCAAACCATTCTCAGCCAAAGCAAAGGTAAAACGAAAATTCTAGAGAGAGAGAGGGAGAGAGTAGTGAAGAGCTAGTAAGCTCAAAGAAGAGTAGAGCTTAAGCGATCTAAAGAGGAAGGATCCCACTAAGCTAGGAGAGTCCAATGTGAGTCCTGGTAGTATAGATTCATACTAATGAATTCTTATGCAGGTTGTAGCTTAAGGATGAAACACTATGTGTGTGTTCATCTTAAGTTATTGTTGTTTGGTAGAGGTTCTGCTTTATAACTTTCACATATAAGGAGAGTTTTGTGAAGAGTTATGCTGCAGAAATTTTAGTAGAATTGCTGTATTAACTTTCACAAAAGAGGAGTTTTGTGAAGAGTTATGCTGCAAAAATTGTGAATAAGTATGCCGTATTAACTTTCACAAAAAGTGAGTTTTATGAAGAGTTATGCTGCAGAAATTGTTGTGATAAGTATGCCGCATTAACTATGAAGAGTTATGCCACAGAAATGGTTGTAATAAGTATGCCGCATTAACTATGAAGAGTTATGCCGCAGAAATTGTTGTACTACATGTTGGTGCATGTAGTGGAAGCATAATAGTGCGTGAAAGCCCATATGCTTGGAACGGATCATGTGGTGTGATCATTCACATGATCTCGTAGTGTTGTGAATCCATCTGGTGTGATCATTCACATGTGGTTAGGGGGTGTATCGACAGTCCCGCTTCATAAACTGATTGGATACGAGAAACCCTCGGTTCATGACGGGAGGAAGACTCGGAGTGACTTGGGTAGCGCTCATGGCCGAGTAATGCATGACGATGCATGACCGATTGTCGAGCAAGGGCAATGCGGGCCGACTATCGAGGCAAGGATATGTCGGATTGATGTTCCGGTCTATGGTCCTTTGTGGTAAGTAGGCACGGGTGTTCAAGTGGAGGGAGCTGTTAACCGGTACACCGTAGAGGCCTCGTTACCCGTCTTGTGCCTCTCATGCATAGCCAGTAGAGCTATGGTCATGATGGAGGCCTAGTGTAGTGTGTGCCTCTCATGCATAGCCAGTAGAGCTATGGTCATGATAGAGGCCTAGTGTAGTGTGTGCCTCTCATGCATAGCCAGTAGAGCTATGGTCATGATGGAGGCCTAGTGTAGTGTGTGCCTCTCATGCATAGCCAGTAGAGTTATGGTCATGATGGAGGCCTAGTGTAGTGTGTGCCTCTTATGCATAGCCAGTGGGCTACAGTCATGATTGAGGCCTAGTGTGGACATGCATAGCCAGTGGGCTAAGGTCATGTTTGTGGTTTGGGCTTAGTAATTGGGTTGCTATAGCCTCGGCATGCATAGTAACAGTGAGGTTACTATGGACATGCCACCCTTGTTTGAGTTTCCGCTTGTATTATTTCTCTGATATTGTTGCATGGTGTAAGGATGCATTGCATTGTTTATTTTGGGGTTTTGGGTTGGGGAATTAACTGTTGTATAGAGGGTCATGGACTCACTGGGTAATCTTAGATTACTCATGCCTCACCTATCTGTTTCAGGAAATCTCTAGGAGATCAGTAAGGGCGTACGGAACAAGACCAGAGTAGATTGGCGTTGGCTTTTGTAAAACCGGTTGGTTATATAATATGTATAATATTTAGGCTCTAGGCCTTGGCCGAAACTTATACAACGTTTGTAAGAATCCTTATTTTCAAATAGTATTGAGTATGTTTTGTGAAAATGGCTTGTGTTCAATGATATTAGCTAGTCCAAGCTAACACAACTCTAAACCTTGGTACGGGTTGAAAAGCCTTAGGCCGAAGGTGTAGAGGTTCGATTGCTGAAAGTATTTAGGATTTAGTCTTTGATTTGTTCTTAGTACTAGGACCTGAATGCTCTCGGCGATCATATTGTGACGCTTTCGGTTTATCTATGTCTAGATCGAACCGAGGGTGCTACAATCATAGTCTTGGTGCTTTAATACCTCTTCTTCTTACTCTTGAACTTCTTGGTTCCCTTCATCATCATCCTCCACATCTGAGTCTGTCACTGTACTTATGTTCCTGACTTTGCTAGGTCTCATCAAAGGTGTATCATTTCGTGGATCATACAAGTCATCTTCACTTGGCATGAATCGGATGTTCTCAAAAGAAGTGAAGCTTGTTAAGCTTTGCTTGGGCAGTAGGATCTTATTCTTCTCTTCACTGAGCTCAAACTGATAGGCATATCCTGTCTCCATAGCTCCAGAGAGGTAACCGATCTTCCCAAGGTAAGGGACAGCTATGAAACACATCCCAACATCCGTTTCTCCAAGCTCAACACCAGCGCCAAGTAAGATGGGTGTGATCAAACCTCCAATGGCTAGCTTGGGTTTCTTATCAGTGGTGTTTAAGGCCCACTGCTGGCTCGAGAGAAATTTCTTTATGAGGATGGTTATGAGTCCCACTCCTAAATGCTCACCAGCAATCTCTCCTTTCCTTGTCTTCACTAAAATGTTCTTCAAACCTTCACCAACAAACCCATCTCTTCTTTCTTAACCATGTTCTGTTCTTTCCTGTAGAGGAGGGTGCTTGTGATCACACGGTGGACATATCTGATGGCAGGATGGCAAATTCTTGCACTCCTCATATGCCTTGCCTTGTACACGCCATTCGCTATCTCTTCCCACACTTGCTTGAGTTCATTGGTCTTGAAAGTCATGGACTGCGCTCTTGTGACTTCAGCGAATCCAAAAATACCCTCCAGCCCATTGAATCCAAGTGTATACCACGCCTTGTTAGCCATGAACATGATGAAGCCATTGCCATACTCCTCCTCACCTTTATCATACTCCTAATCAAAGTCAAAGAAGTACATCTTGAGGCTTGCAAGGAACTCACATGACAGCCGCTTGAGGGTTGGGTATCCAATGTTGGTAAACCTTTCAAGACCCATGTTGCTCAGCACTTCATCCACTTCAGCCTTGATTCCCAGCTCAGCTAACAGTCCAGGAGAAGCATACCGTGTGGGAGCAAAATCAACTTTCCTCATTGCCCTAAGGTAGTCTTTGAGCTTTGGAGGTCCATTGAGATACTGCTCCTCTTCAACAACCGGCCTCTTGCCTTCAGCTTTGTCTCTTTCTTGCTCGCTTGAAGTCAAAACCAGTTCATTTCCTCTGCAGCTTGACATTGTACCTGAAAACACAAAGATCATACCACAAATTAGTGTTCATTCCCTTGGAGCACTGTTCAGAGAAATAATTTTCTAAAATTAAGCAGACACGGAAAAAATTCCACAAATACTCATACTGAATGCCAACAAACAGACACGAATTTAGCAAAACGTTTAGGCTCCAAAAAGTAAAGACAATTAAAATTAAAATTTGGGAAGCAACAAGCAACAGTTTATCTGAAAAATCAAGTTTATGCATCAATAAGTGTCTTCTCTCCACCAAATTAAGAACAAGCATGCATACATCATTGATACTCAATTATCAAAACAAAATATGCAAAGATTTAGCCTAGATCTAAGCAATATGCAAGACTAAGAACTATAAAAGTCTTTTTCCAACAATGATGAAGAGAAATTTAAATAACAATCTTACTTGCAAAGATTAAAGACAAGAAATGGGAAAATTAAGCAAGAACTACTTTCAAACTTGACAAGACTTGAGAGGATTCTAATGAAAGAATGCAGAAGGGAGAAAATGTTTTTGCAGATAATGCAATGAATGTGTTTAGTTCATGCAAAATATATGGAGAGAAGAGAAAGATGCCACTTTAAAAGGTATAAGGGAAACAAAATAATTTTTTTAAAATGTAAGAGAATCTTTTTAAAATTCAAAAATGGCTAAGAGAGGGAAAATAAATTTTTTTTTACCTGTATCATGCTGCTTTCACTCTTTTAAACCAAGTAAAAAATTGAAATTTTTTTTACAAGGTTCATATCGAACAAAACACTTGATGTGACACCCCAGTATGTACCTTTTTGGGGACATCAGGTCCTGCGACTTGGCTATCATGCTGCTGCTCCTCGGGAGTTCTTTGAACTGATCAGCTCCTCCTCCGGGACATCTTGCATTGAGCACAACCAGAGATCCAGCGTTTTTTCAAAATCGGCGAATTACCAGACGAGAAGTGGGCAGCCTCGGCGATTCGCGCATGCAGTGCTAAGTACGCAATCATCGAAGGTGTCTTATGCCGTTGGACCGATTATGGCGTTTTGCTTACTTGTCTACATGGCAACGAAGTACAGCGGTGCATCAAGGATACTCACGACGGTGCTGGAGGAAATCATTCTAGTGGACGAGCTCTCGCTTTAAAGATAAAAGCGACATGGCTTTTTCTGGCCGACTATGCAAGAAGTTTGCACCAAATACGCTCGGAAGTGCGAGTACTGCCAGCGACACGGCCCGATGATCCATCAACCGACCGAGTTTCTGACTTCGGCGAGCCCTCTGTATCCCTTCATGCGATGGGCAATGGACATCGTCGGACCAATGATTTCTTCTTGTCAGCGCAAGTACGTGCTCATAATGACCAACTACTTTACTAAGTGGGTTGAAGCCAAGGCGTTTGCTGACATCACCGCAACCAAAGTGCAAAACTTCATCTAGAGATATATCATATGCCGACACGGCCTCCCTTACGAGATCGTCACCGATAACGGTTCTCAATTCATATCAAAGAAGTTCAAAGATTTCTGCGCTAAATGGAAGATCCGACTCAACAAGTCCACCCCCCGTCATCCGCAAGGGAACGGACAGGCCGAAGCGACCAATAAGACTATCCTGGTCCAAGAAGAAGCGTCTTAATACCAAGAAGGGCTTCTGGGCCGACGAGCTGGACGGCGTGCTCTGATCTCATCGCACAACTCCACGAACGGCTACCGGGAAGACTCCTTTCTCGCTCGCGTATGGATGTGAAGCCATTGTTTTCTGCGGAGATCAACATCGGCAGCTTACGAAGTATAGTACTTCCGAAGTTCCCGCCGTTAACGCAGCAATGTTGGTCGACAATCTTGACACTTTCGAAAAAACACGCAACCAAGCTTTGCTCAGAATGCAGAACTACCAAAACCAGGCAAGCAGCTCGGTACTACAACAAAAAAGTGCAGAATCGACATTTCAAAAAGGCGACCTCGTCCTTCGAAAAGTCTACGAAAACACCAAGGAAGACAATGCAGGAAAGCTTGGAGCTAACTGGGAAGGTCCTTACATCATCATGAACATAGTCAAGCTGGAACTCTTTAAACCTTAAACGGTACTTCAACTAGATCGGCATCTTCCTGAGGTCGGCATCAAAAAAAAAGAAGGGAATAATACCTATGAACTACGAAGCGGTTTGATCTCCAGAAGAGGTACATAGGCAGCCTATCTTCGGATGGTGCAACTGCTCCCCCTCCTAAATCGGGGGAGGGGGGGACTTCGAATACTTTTTACCTTTTCGAGTTTTTTGGGTTTGTAAGTCTTTACTTTCCTTTATTCAATGAAATATCACAAGTTTTCAAGACTTTTACTGTCAATTTCACATCGGCATCCTGGCCAGATGCTCGATTCGCCTAAAGCTAAAGTCTGATCAATTTTAGCTCGGCAATTTAAAAGCCAAGTCCGTCTTGCACAATACAGTTTACCTCTTTCAATCGATCCGAGTCATGTGTAATTATCAGCCAGGCTAGTCTTGCACCCGCATTCAACTCGGATACTTCTAAGTGGTACCGATGAAATGACGCCGACCTGAATCACACATCGAGTATTCACACTTCAAAGATAAGTGGTACGAACAACATAAGCCGAGCTCCTCGCATGTTCGTATTCACACTTCTCTAAAGCCAGAACCCGCTCTGCACTTCTTAAAGTCATGTAAAATTATTAAGCCGACCTGTTCGCATCTTACATTCGACTTAAGAAAACTTTCTAAGTATTGAATATGGCCTAACTTCATTCGCGTATTCTTCTCACACTTAGAAATTTAAATCGCATAAACAAATTAAGTCGATATCGCATCACAGCTTATGTTCTAGATTTCAGATAAGATTTCCAAAAGTACGACTTTTCATTAATTAAACGCCAGAACGGCGGACAAATACATCATACTTCCTATTACAAAAATTCTTAATAGATAAAAAAAGGGGGAACTCATTCCTCACACCCATCGGTCTGGTCGTCTTCCCTGATCTCTCCTTCTTTTTCGAGATCGCCATTTTGCCCATCAGCTTGATCGGCATTTTGACGTGTTTCTTGTTCCGCTTCTTCACAAGGCTTGGCCATTTCATACGCTTTTGCCCAGCTTCGCTTGCTACGATCGCCAGATCGTCCGCAGAAGAAGGATACCGCTCGTGGCTTCCAAGAAAATTTCTGGCTCTGGTATTTCAAGTTCATTAGCTGCAAAACTGACCTCCTCGAAGGCTTGTAGTTGTGCCTTACTGTCAGCAATCATCTTCTCCACGTTTTCGTCTACTAAGGCCGGAAATTCATAGTCCTGCTTGCGAACGATGTTGAGCGCCCTTTTAGCACCGATCCATTGAGCTGCTGTCGAGATTAGCTCCTCGGCTTTGTCTTTACGAGAGAGAGACTCTCTCACTTTCGCGACCAGACCGGCGTAGTGGTTGTTCAGCGCGACGGCTACACGCTTGGCCACTTCTTGACCAAAAGCCAATTTATCTTCATGGGCTGCCTTCAGCTCGGCCTCCAGCTTCCTCGGCGAATCAGCCCTTTCCTTTTTGATCTGTTTTACCGCTCGGGTGAGCAGTTTGCTTTTCTCGGCGTCATCAGCACGGACCTTCGCCAGGTCCTCAACGGATTTTTGAAGTGCGGCATTTAGCTCGGCGCTCTTTTGCCTTTCAGCTTCGAGAGCTTCCTTCACTTTTTCCCTCTCTGCTTGGTCGGCCAAGCACTTCTTAGCGTCGCAAGCATACTCGCACATCACACTAAGTGCGGTACTAAGAGCCTGCAAAGATATAAAAGCTAACTGTCAGAGTCTTACTCGAACGAGGGGAGAAACGGAAGAAAGAGATCTTTGAGGTATTTACCCTAGCTTGGTCGGTGGCAAATCGACCAATAGCCTCGCTGCGAATTAGACCGCGCAGATTGGTAGGAGACAAACCGGGGTGATCCCTCAGTCTAAGGAAGAAATCGAGGTAAGACATCGCGTCATTAAGCATCGCACCATCTCCACGATACTCGTACGAGAACCCGAACAGATGGAGTTCCCGTTCGGCTTGAGATCTCTTCGATCTCTTCTTCTCTGCCTTTTTGGCAGCCTTCTTGTCGGCTTCCTTCTTGGCCCTAGCCAAATCCCTCTCGGCCTTCTTTTGGGCCGCCTTCTCGGCCTTGGCCGAGTCACTCCCGGCTTAATCTTTCGATGCAGGGTTTTCAGATCCCTGGACACTTGGAGACCCGAAGGCTGACTCAAGTTCGGCTGACAAATCTTTGAACGAGAGCAACTTCATCTTCTCCGGTCGGCTGGAACGTCGTTTAAGGGCGGCTGAAGGGCAATCAAAAGAATATTAAGCCGACTGTAGAATCACCAACTACCGGATGGAAAAGTAAACTAGACTAACATCTTCTTCGTGCGATCCTCTCTTCCGTAATCTCGGGCCACATGATCGCTATGATTGCTGAAAACTTCTCGGAGATGTTGTAGATATCAACCGGGTCGTCTACTATTGGAAGATTTCTATTACCTGCAAAATAAACAAAACAGATCAGCCGATCAAACGAACACAAACTTATTAACTAATTTTTCAGGTCGGGTATATCTCTATCCATGACCTCCATCCATTTCGTTTGAATTGGAATATCACGGTCAACGACGGAGAATTCATTGATCAGCACGAAGAAGTATCGGTCTCTCCAGTATGCCACTTTCGATTTCTGACCGCCAGTCACAATTTTAAACCGCGTCTTCATGCTCGTGTAGTACGAACCCGGTTCCTCAGCTTCGCCTTTGTACGTTTGGTGTTCATCATGGCGTCAAACGCAGCTCTAGTCAGCGGGATATCGTGTTTGATCGACATCACTAGCATGCTCACAATCAGACGAATCGTCCTATGAGTAAACTGGCTTATCGGCATCTCCTTTTGATCGGCAAACTCGAGCAGCAACCGTGGGAACGTGAACCAGAGGTGGAAGTCCTTGAAGAAGCACTCATAAAGACATAGCCACCCATTGGGGGCATCCCATGGCCGCTCTGTAGGACTTGGGACCATAAAGTTCACCTCAGGGCCGATCACACTCCTCTTTTAATGTCACCAAGGACTCCATAGTCGACTTGGTCAGCATCACTCCCAGTTTGTTATCGCAGATCGGCCTAATAACTTTCTCCCCTTTTCGCTTCTTGGTCTTCTTCACCGGGGGATTCATATCGATTATGCCGAACTGATTGACCTCGTCTTCGACAATAACTGCATTCAATTCGTCCAAGGTATCCATCTCGTTCGAGCCCCCTCTCTAGTCGGACTCATTGCGCAGTTCGGGAATTCTGAATTCTACTCTCGAAGATGTCACTCCGGTTTGGAGAACGGCTCCAACTTGGTCGGCGTGGAACCTATCAGCTGCTGCCTGCTGGTTTTTCACCCTGACATGCTCTTGGTAGGCCCGGTCTAACGCCGAGAGTTCACTCGCATCAGAGGACCGATCTGACCTTGATTCTTTAATGACAACCCCTTTCCCTTTTGAGTGGCCCCTTGCGGCCTGGTTGTCCTTCGACAGCTGACGAAATTCGCCCAAAGAAATGCCGATCTCATCTGCCTTCTGTTGATCCGACCTGCTCTTCTTCGACTCAGGTCGGCCTTCCCCAATCTTCAAACTCTTACTCATGCTTGGTCGGACTGAACGGTGGCTTCTGATAGATCGGGGTAATCACGCGGCGGAGATCGAACAAAATGCGGCGGAGGTTCGACCGGAAAATCTAAAAAAATAAAGAACAAAGAGGAGAGAGAAGAGAGCAAACCTTTTGACAGAGTTTCGCTAAAATGCAGAAGTGAAGATTTATAAGCCGAACCCCCCTTATTTATACAGAAGTCTGGACGGTTATCGAGAGTCATCATGACTTCAGCGACTGTTCGCATTTCTTCTCATTTTATTTTAATCGGTCTTTTCACTTTCCTCCTCTAGCATTTGACACGTGTCAAATCTAGTTTTGCATGCGCAGACCTACCCTAGCCTAGATTACTTTTGGCAGAAATCTTTGGCGGGAGTTTTTCACGCCCAGTTGGTGACTTGACCACCATCTCATCGCCGAACAGAAACCAAAGGTAAAATTTGCTTTATATTCAACTTATGCAATGGCCGACCTCATTTCATGCCAAGCTACTTCTCTTAAAATTCACCAAGTCTCTCGCCCTCGCTTGCCGAACTGGGGGGGGGGGGGGGGGGGGGGAGGGCTTACTGTTAGAGATGAGATTCGTACCGTCTCTAAAAGCCCGACATGAAATCTGGTCGGCCCATTTTGGAAATCCAAGGAATATTCAGGTCGACCAAATAAATGGAAATCTTCCATTTATCGGACTAAATCCGGAAGAGGCGGAAGATTCGTTTCTCAGCAAGGAAGTTTCCTATTTTGGATACACATAGTTATCTTCAGGAGACCGACCTGATCGGCTATAAATATAAGAAGTCTCCAATTTCTCAGATCATCCGAAAATCCTCTCGAGAGACCTAGGGCAAAATAGCTATCATGTTGTTCTAAGTTCTTGAGTTTATTTTATCACTATTTTTAGGTCGGCCGTTTACTCCGACGACCAAAAACCTCTGTGTACCTTCAAGCTCCGGCTTTAATCTAATAAAGATCTCTCTTTAAAACCTATTAACTCTTGCTCAGTCTTTAGATCGAATTTGAGTTATCACAGTTGGGATAATAATTCTTTTACCATATAATTAAAAAAAAAACATTTAAAAACTATTTTTGTGAAAAATCAATCAGAACAAATTCAAATCAATTTTCGAGCCCCGCTGTTGTCTGCTAGATAACTCATAATGTTTTATTTCATCTATTGTTGTAATTATATATAGCAAACACAAAAATAACTGTCCAAGACATATATAATACTTCAAGACCATATATTTTTCATTAATATCTTTTAACAATTCATAAAAGTATATACAAAACAATATGATTAAAAATATTTGTTATTTTCGAATTATAAGAAAATCATAAATAAGAATATCTGAAATTGTTATGAGTTCATTTATTACTATAGATAATACTTCAAACCATATATTTTAACAATTTATAAAATTATATACATAAAATCATAAAAATATTTTTTATTTTCGAATTATAAGAAAATTATAACTAATAATTTCCAAAAATTATGATTAAAGTTCATTTATAGCTATTCGTAATAACCATATAAGGAAATCATAATATTGTGATTGTGATTGTTGGTGGATATTGATTGCTTTTAAAGTATTAATCAATGATAATCAATGGCATACTAATATGGTAATATGACTTAATTGCATACTTTATTAAAATATAAATCGTATATATTGTTTACCAATATTAATTACTTAACGAGTATGATATGTCTTAGTAAACCATATATATTGTTTACTAATATTAATTACTTAACGAGTATAATATATCTTAGTAAACATAAATATTATTTAAGTACTTAAGGCAACCTCAAAAGATAAGTGAGTTTATATAAGTGTGTTAAGTAAACATATATTATTTAAGAGCCGTTTTTAATCAATATTTGATTTATCATATATCAAATTTTTTTAAAAATTGATATGTGTTTCTTTAAATTTTATTAGTGGTTAGAGAATATTTTAATTTATTAATTTTTAAAATAAATAATAGAAAAATAAATAATAGCCGAAACACATACATTTGTTTCTCGGCTTTAAATCAATCAATGTAATTACCTCCGAAAGAGGTATTACTATAGTGTTCATATCTTCAACATTTTTTTACCTTTTACAGTTAATTTATTTTTTTATATATTAAAATCTTATTAAATATATTATCTTCATAATTTCTTTAATTTAATTCTTCTAATTTAAATAATAAATTTTTCACTCTATGCAGGGCACGGGTTATCACCTAGTTATTTGTTAAAGAAGAAAATTTGCTTAAGATTTACATCCAAAATTTAACGAATGTAAGTCTAACGGATTAAATTTTCTTCTTTAACAAATAATTCTTTTTGTTCGAGATTTCAAGTTTTTTCAGGTGTTATTTTCATAATTGTGCTTTGGTGACATGTATTGTTTATTCTAATTCTAACTCTGAATTCTTCTGTCTAATAAATGCACCTAAAAGCCAATTTTGATTGGTAAAGAAGAGTGGTGATTTAACATAAAAGAATCGGTAAACATGTATTCATTCGTTGGTTGTGGTTTGTTTTTTATGTATATATATCAAACTTTTTTTTTTTTGGAACAAGATATATATCAAACTTCAACATTAAAATGTGCTTACGATGACAAATGAGAACTAATGAAAAAAAATTAGCCTTTGTGGTGATGATAACGAAGAGATTGACTCCCATAGCTTCCCTTCTCTACCTCTTCTCCTGTACCTTATTGATAGGGTTTAAGTTTTACCCAATTATTTAACCACTGCAAGTGTACAGTAATGCAGTTGTAGCACATAAAGTTATCGAATCCCAAAAGAGTAAGCTACTACACTATAGATTTTAGATTCAGATTAAACTAAGCAGTAATGAATGAATGTAATGTGAAATAACTAAAATGATGAAAGCAGGCGATTTTTGTTGATTGATTTAAAGTTCATAAAGCTAAAGGCACTAAGTCAGGATAATTCACAGGTTGAATCCGAGAATGTAGAATGCATGTAATTATGAATGAATTAAAACCGTCTAGAACTCAAAACACAGTGATATAACTAATCATTTCTCATTGCAGAAATTATATATGCCTAATTCACAGAATTTCAAATCTCTTTGCAAATTCTAACAAGTCAAACAAGCATTAAAGATCAGGTTTCGATTGTTCACAAAACTCTTAAGTCAAATCTCTTTACAAATAGGCGTTTTTCTCATCTAATAATAGTTCAGGTGATTAACAATGTTCTCACATCTATTAAACAACATAGGGTTTCGAAATCTAGATGATTAATCTGAGAAATCGATATGAATGCAAGCACATATGAAGAACCAATGGATTTTCCTAACAGTTTGGCAATTCTACAAACTCTTCATCAACCTTTAAAATCATCCTAACTTAACTAACAGATTACTCAAACATGATCATGAATGAAGAAAGCATAATTGAATAAAACTGCATCAAAAGATAAAAAATAGAGATACAAAGGGTTCGAATTCTTCTCAGATTTATCTCCCTTAAAGCTCTGCAAACTATCTCTCTCAAAAGCTCTCTAGAAATTTAGATACAAGATACATGCCGACCATGGCTGAAAAACCTAATATATAGCATAAAAATTATTAAGAAAACTCATTAAATGATTAAAAAATCATAAAAGGTAAACAAATTAGCGACAATTACACTACCCTAACCCACAATTATTATTTATTAAGATTGCTATTATAGATAGATTATTTTGTATGATAGAAGATTATTCTAAATAATCGATGTCCCTACATTTCTTAAATCTAGGACCAAAATTTGTTATAGATTATGCTAAGATGTTGCCTTTAGGTTTTGGTCTTGCTATATTTCAAATTGACCTAATAACGCTTAATATTTATATCTATTTGGATCGGATTCTGATTCCTCTGTACAAAGTATGTTGAAATGAGTTAATTATATTGGAAGGCACTTTATCAATCTTCTATTACATCCAAAGGCATTTACAAAGATTGGTGCACTTTCAACAAATAAAAAGACCAAATCATCCTTGCTAAGTAATTAACTTCTCCCCTTCTCCTCTATTCTATACATTTTACATATTCTCTTTTTCACAACCCAGAAAAAAATTAGTCATTCACATATTCGCACCAATTAACAATGAAGCAAATTATCTTTTCTCTTCAATGAATTTTTATCAAATCTCCTTCTCAACAATAATACCTCTCTATCTCTCTCAAAAATTTGTTTAACCAGCTTCGAAAAGATGAAGAACAACCAAAAGGAGAGATTAGCTCAAATACACAAAAGTGCTCTCTCTCTCTCTCTCTCTCTCTCTCTCTCTCTCTCTCTCTCCCTCTCTCTCTCTCTCTCTCTCTCTCTCTCTTTAAAAATTGAATTTGAATCCAAAGATAAACAAGAATCCAGGATTGAGGAATTAGTTGTACAAATTGAAAAAGTAACAAAAAACGTGTTGAAGGTGTTCGAGGAAATGTGTGTGAGAGCATGTATATCCATTTAAAAATGAACACATATTTTATGGATGGGTTAAAATGGAAGGTGTAATGTTTTTATTGTCCAAGCAAATTAATTCATGCAATCACGTTCATGATAAATTATCCACTATGATTTTCTTGTAAAAGTTTTGTTATGGACATGTTTTGATGGACAAAAATGTATGAACATTGCTTATATATATATGAAATCTTTTAGTTTAAAGTGTAACAACAGATACATGGATCTAGTAATCCAAACTAAATTTGTGTAGTATGCAATAATAATTGAATTAACATAAGAATTGATGTTCTTGCCCTCTCATGTCATTGATGTGAAATTGATAAAATTATATATTTCATCATAAGTCTTAGCAGTTAATGGGGGACAGATTATCATGACCAAGTTATATAATTTTTCATGGACAATGTTGCATGGATACAAAATTTGTTTCTCACACATTTTGTTGAACACTCTAAATCTGTTTTTTTTGTTTTCATGTTTATCCACAAAAATATGTCCACATGATTTCGTCCACAAAAATTAGGATCGAAATTGGTTTCACAAATTCTCCTAATTTGATAGTGAATCTACTCAATTGTAAAACAAAAGCTATTAAATCCATGACAGATAATTGTATGAGAGTAATAAAAGTATATGTAGAGATAATATAACAATAATATGGAATAGATAGTTTGAATTTTATATAGTTTAGGTTAAAATAGATTGAAGTGAAAATTCTGGATTACGATAAAATAAAGGTGGATGCAAAGAAGGAAAGGAAGAAAAAGAAAAGGAGGATGAGAGATGGGGATATGCAGGAGAAAATGAAGAAGAAGAGAGAGATGAGAAGTGGGGAATGCGCAGGAGGAAAGAGATAAGAAGAAAAAGAGGTTAAGAAATATAAAAAATTATTAAGGGCAAAATAGAGTTTTTAGATATAGAAAAAAGAAGGTAAAGTCACCTAGTAGCTAAAAGTACCTTTGAGTGTTAGAAATAACTCAGAGGTACCTTTAGATGTAAATAACTCTGTTAAAATCTACTGTATTTGGCTTGAACACTTTTAAAAGAATAGCTGGCGAACACGAGTTGTTTACATAAAAGAGTACTTTAGCCACTTTGACTTTCATTATAGGCACTTGTAGCAATTAGGTGACTTTAGCATATAAGTGATGTGTTGACTTTACAATTATACCCTTACTATTTTAATGAGATTTTTTTTAATGTGACCAGAAAATGTTTTACCCTATGTCAGCAGCGAAAAAACTTGATTTTCCAGCTTCTCTCTCTCTCTCTCTCTCTCTCTCTCTCTCTCTCTCTCCCTCTCTCTCTCTCTCTCTTTAAAAATTGAATTTGAATCCAAAGATAAACAAGAATCCAGGATTGAGGAATTAGTTGTACAAATTGAAAAAGTAACAAAAAACGTGTTGAAGGTGTTCGAGGAAATGTGTGTGAGAGCATGTATATCCATTTAAAAATGAACACATATTTTATGGATGGGTTAAAATGGAAGGTGTAATGTTTTTATTGTCCAAGCAAATTAATTCATGCAATCACGTTCATGATAAATTATCCACTATGATTTTCTTGTAAAAGTTTTGTTATGGACATGTTTTGATAGACAAAAATGTATGAACATTGCTAATATATATATGAAATCTTTTAGTTTAAAGTGTAACAACAGATACATGGATCTAGTAATCCAAACTAAATTTGTGTAGTATGCAATAATAATTGAATTAACATAAGAATTGATGTTCTTGCCCTCTCATGTCATTGATGTGAAATTGATAAAATTTTATATTTCATCATAAGTCTTAGCAGTTAATGGGGGACAGATTATCATGACCAAGTTATATAATTTTTTATGGACAATGTTGCATGGATACAAAATTTGTTTCTCACACATTTTGTTGAACACTCTAAATCTGTTTTTTGTTTTCATGTTTATCCACAAAAATATGTCCACATGATTTCGTCCACAAAAATTAGGATCGAAATTGGCTTCACAAATTCTCCTAATTTGATAGTGAATCTACTCAATTGTAAAACAAAAGCTATTAAATCCATGACAGATAATTGTATGAGAGTAATAAAAGTATATGTAGAGATAATATAACAATAATATGGAATAGATAGTTTGAATTTTATATAGTTTAGGTTAAAATAGATTGAAGTGAAAATTCTGGATTACGATAAAATAAAGGTGGATGCAAAGAAGGAAAGGAAGAAAAAGAAAAGGAGGATGAGAGATGGGGATATGCAGGAGAAAATGAAGAAGAAGAGAGAGATGAGAAGTGGGGAATGCGCAGGAGGAAAGAGATAAGAAGAAAAAGAGGTTAAGAAATATAAAAAATTATTAAGGGCAAAATAGAGTTTTAGATATAGAAAAAAGAAGGTAAAGTCACCTAGTAGCTAAAAGTATCTTTGAGTGTTAGAAATAACTCAGAAGTACCTTTAGATGTAAATAACTCTGTTGAAATCTACTGCATTTGGCTTGAACACTATTAAAGGAATAGCTGGCGAACACGAGTTGTTTACATAAAAGAGTACTTTAGCCACTTTGACTTTCATTATAGGCACTTGTAGCAATTAGGTGACTTTAGCATATAAGTGATGTGTTAACTTTACAATTATACCCTTACTATTTTAATGGGATTCTTTTTAATGTGACCACAAAATGTTTTACCCTATGTCAGCAGCGAAGAAACTTGATTTTCCAGCTTCTGTATTTTTACTGCCGTCAACTAAAGCACCGGAGAATTGATGTGTTTTATGTTTTGCATGATGACGAAATTGAAGATTTTTGGATAAACCCAACCGATACAATGAAAGAATAAGTCATTCAGTAAAGACTTCATTGTATAGATATTTGTTATTTGAAGGTTGATTAATTATTTATAATCGGATTTTAGTTAACCAAATTTGGAGGTGATGTGGTTTTTCTCTTGTGGAGAGGATTTTTTGGGTGGTGTAAGTAAACGAGTTGGATTCTAATGGTTATTGCAGAGAGAGAGAGAGAGAGAGAGAGAGAGAGAGAGAGAGAGAGATTATGGACATGAGACAAGTATAAGACAAGTATATAATGGACATGGTGGACACAATTTTGAAAAAAGTATATGATGGACAATAGATTATGAACATGTGACGAGGATATGATGGACAATAGATGATGGATAGATGATGATGGAGAAGAATTTAAAGAAGGTATATGATCGACAAGAGACAATAAACATGAGACAATGTATAGAAGACGATGGACAAGCAATATGATCTGATAAAGAAGACGGTGGACACAATTTTGTAGAATATATATGATGGACAATAGATGATGGACATGAGCGAAGTATATGCTGGACAATAGACGATGGACATGAGACGATGGACAAGATTTTAAAGAAACTATATGATGGATAATAGATGATGGACATGAGCCGATCAAAAATATTTAAAAATCTAAATGATAGATAAGAGAGTATGGATAGTAGACAATGAATAGGAGATGATGGACAAGAAATACAATATGAAAAAGAAGATGGTGGACTCAATTTTGTAGAAGGTATATGATGGACATAAGACAAGTATATGATGGACAATAGATGATGGACATGAAACGATGGACAAAATTTTAAAGAAAATATATAATGGACAAGAAACAATAGATAGGAGACAATGGATACGAGACAATGGACAAAAATCTTTAGGGATGGTCAAATAAATCAGTGTTCAGATTGGTGTGGATGCAAAAAATAAGTATATCCAAAATTCAAGATGGTATGGACGGAATATGTCAAATAACCCTTGTTCAAGTTGGTGTGGATACTAAAATCAGTATAGCCAGTGTTCAGTTTATGTTGGATGCAAAATTTATTTTATATGCCCGGGAGCGTGAACACTAAATACAAATATCCAGTATTGAAGTTAATGTGGATGCAAAGAATTAGTATACCCAGTGTTCAAGTCGATGTGGATGCAAAATTCAGATAAATTAAGTGGTTATGTTGGCGTGGTCAACAAAATAATGAATCAGTAAACATGGTTATTCCATTAGTGATCAAGATATGTTCTTATGAAAAATGAAATGCATCTATATATGTTAGTAAATTGTTCAGAAACTCTAAAAAAAAATTGATCAAATGGAAATAATTGGGATTATTAAAAGAACTAGATAAATACCAGCGCTACGCTGCTGAGTATTTTTTAATTATGAATTAAATTACAGAAATTTATATATAAAATTAAAATTTTACATATTATAATTTATATTATTGCAATATAACTAAAACTTACATATTTTTGTTGTTGTTGTCAACATCTTAAAAATTTGTTTTTGCTTGAAAGACTATTTTTGTCTGTTTGTACGCGAGCTGATTGCTTCGTACATTTAACCCTTTGATTTTCATTATTGTTCTCTGGTCTCCTCTCTCCTATTATAAAGTTTTTTTTCTTTTTGTGAGCTTAACATAACTATACACATTGCATATGTTTCTATATATTTTTAGGGTTTTTTCACTAAAAACCCCTAAATTATAAGTCCGTTAATAAAAAAATCCCTCCGTCTATAATACTGTTAAGGGTTTCAAGGCTGATTGCTTCGTACATTTAACCCTTTGATTTTCATTATTGTTCTCTGGTCTCCTCTCCTGTTATAAAGTTTTTTTTCTTTTTGTGAGCTTAACATAACCATACCCATTGCATATGTTTCTATATATTTTTAGGGGTTTTTCACTAAAAACCCCTCAACTACAAGTCTGCTAAAAAAAAATCTCTCCGTCTATAATACTGTTAAGGGTTTGAGAGGTTTATTTTTTATCCATATTTACTTGAGGGGTTTTTTAATTAATTTTTTTGAAATTTTGCAAAACACATGTCGTTTTTGTACAACCCAAAATGCATAGTTTTAATTTAACGTTAGCTGTTGTGATTTTAACAGTATTATAGATGGAGGAATTTTTTCATTAACAGACTTATAGTTGAGGGGTTTTTAGTGAAAAACCCCTAAAAATATATAGAAACATATGCAATGGGTATGGTTATGTTAAGCTCACAAAAAGAAAAAAAAAACTTTATAACAAAAGAGGAGACCAGAGAACAATAATGAAAATCAAAGGGTTATATGTACGAAGCAATCAGCCCTCAAACCTATAGTTGAGGGATTTTTATTCGATTAATCTTTAGTTGAGGGTTTTTTTACTAAAAACTCTATTTTTTACTCATTTTAATATATAGATTGGAGCAGCCTTATTTTCGAAGCTGAAAGCTTAGTCCAACCCAGTTTGGTTTTTATTTCCGAGTAACTTTTTTTTTAACTCTTTCTTTACCTGAAATAAATAATGTATCAATAATTACAAACTCAAAAATAGATATTCTCCGTACTTGAAACCCGCTCCAGCAGTTGGCCAATCCAAGTCAATTACAAAGGAAACGCTATACAATTGGAAAGGCTTTCTTACGATGAGCATTATGAGGCAAGTTATTGATTTTTTTCTAAATTGGAACAGCACAGATATATATGTTCGTTTGATCGTCGATGTAATTGAGCTGTTTGATCTCCCGTACAGCATCTTAAACCGTTGATCCGACACCAACATTTGGTTTCTCTGATTGGTTAGCTGTTATTGTGATGAGAACAATTAGAGATACTGATTTATGAGTATATGAAGAATGGAACTGTAAAGAGTCATCTTTACGGCTCGGGTCGTCCTAGCTTGACTTGGAAACAATGGCTTGAGATTTGCATTGCTGCGGCTAGAGGGTTGCATTACCTACACACTGGTGACTCGAAACTAGTGATTCACATCGGTTAAACCAAAAAATTAAATCAGTATCTAGCTGAACCGAACCATAAACCAAACATTTAAGCCAAATCTCAAACAGAGTGAACCAGCGACGGTAAACTCAAGTGGCTCAGAACTGAACTTTGATCGGCGAGTGTAAACGGCTTTTCCTCTCATGTTAAAAAGTGAAGATGAACCTTAGGGTTGTGTATCGTAAAGTCTCCGATTATATCCGTTACGATCTCAAAGAAATCGTCTTACCTTCTTCACTTCCTGATCCTCATCATGTTGTAAAACGCCGCAAATTGACCTGGCACGAGCAATTTCTAGCGAGCTTCCTTCCTTTGAAATTTTGCGTAGTCTTCTACATCCACGGTCTGGGTGTTCTAAAATTTCTTACAAGATTAAGCAAGTTCGCCTATTTTTGTCGTGCTTAATGTTATTGGGGAACTCTGTTTGGTTTTCTTCTGTCTGATTTGTAGTGAATGAATCCTTTAAGCTACATCTTTAATCATCATTGTTTGCATATACATTAAGGGGAAAACTCTTATGCGAAGAAAACAAAAAGAATGTTGCAGATATAGAGAATATTCATTGTGAGATTTGGATATTCATTGTAGCTGAATCTATGAAAATATAGAGACTCCTATTGTGAATCTATGAACACTTTTACAGATGAAACCCAGATAGGATCCTAAGTACAATTAGCTTTAACATAATCTTAGAGAAGCAAAACTTAGATTCATGATGAAAAACATGAAGCCAAAGATAACTACACTTTCAAACAGTCCAACAGTTAACCCAAAACAATACTATCACTAAACTTCGAGACTCACAAACGCAAGCCAGAATTTCAAATCACAATTTCATACACGCACGCCAACCTTGCATAGAGGATAAACCATATCTAAGTTTATCATTATCTCCATCTTCTGAAAACTTATCTGTTTTCAAAGAACTAAGGTATATACCCATCTCTTCTGCAAAAATTAAAATTGGAACATTTCTCATTTCTTCATGGCACATGAAACGATTCTCGTTCGATAGTAAAATCCAAAAAAAAAGAAAATTTGAAAAATTTAACTATCAAGAAAAAAACTCATAAATAAATCAAAAACAAATAATGATGTCCAGAAACAAAAAAAAAATATTATAGCCGACTATGTTATTATCATCCCAAAATGTCGTAGCCATACTAATAACTAAATATTATTAGCGCTCATTACATCACGGAGACTTCTTGCTTCTACAAATGGAGGGTCCAATAAAACTTACGAACATTTGAAAGTGTTTTCTATTCTCCAATAACCATTCCTTCGAACAATCGATACAAACCTCATTATACAGATAGCGAGCTGCTGATTGCATGACGACCAAGCTTCAAGAAAATCCTCCGAATTTTCATTTTACAACAGTACTGGAACTCGCGAGCCACTGTTACCCTTGTAATAGATAAAACTCTCATTGTCACCCAAGAACCTTAAATGGATCATATCAACATGCCCAAGTAAAAGTTAGAAAATATACCATTCATCCACAAGTTCAAAAATTATGTCTGTTCGCTTACAAAAACCAAGCACATGAACTCCTCTAAAATTTCTGACATTAACAACTCGACCGATTACGTCTGAAATACAAACACTATATGAGTAATTTAGATTAGCGAAACAAAACTAAACACAGCCAATAGAACTCACCAATACAGACATTGGGATCCATACGTCCATCTTTAATGGCTTCGATATCCACGAAAGAAAAATGGCTGGTAATTTCTGCGGGAGGAGTCTTAACAAATACCATACGTGGCAGACAATGGATCATATAATTGTGCATACTTGGTCGAAACTTTCCGAAAACAGGTATTAGTTCGAAATCACCCTCACGAATCTCCGATACGAATATAGGCGCTATATCTTCACATAATACTGCATGAATTTTATCACCCTACAAAATCACGACCATAAATATTTTTTTTTATCGATCACCTACATTTAAACACATAAACATATAGATTAACTAACTGAGAAAGCAATCACTTACCTTGTTATCAACCAATAAAAAGTTAGTCATCTCTCTGACACCGACCAAGTTTTGAAAAATATGGAGAACATTCATCCTAGCACTCCACTTATGATTAAATGGTTCCAATTCAGACACTTTGTAGAGAACCTTGCCGAATTTTTGATAAATACTTCTCGAGAGTAAGTGAGCCATGGGGATTCTTCGATCTGTAGACGTTAATAATATCGAAGTGAATTCAATTATTAACAAAGGATTAGTATATAAAAAGCAGTAAGTAAATAACCAACATAGCTAAAACACCGTTAAGCAAATATATATGTAATATTTACTATATAATATCCTTTTTCTGGAAAGATTAGTACATATCTATACCAATAGAATATATCTATAATATACATAAATTGCAGGGTTATAGTCAATTAGTATTTATCCACGATATACTTTTTCCTATTTCGAATATTTCCTTATGCCGTTATATGACAATTTAAAGATATAACTGGAACAAATATTACGAAAATATGAATCATGTATAATATTCCTTTTCGAAATTCCGTAGATGGAGAAAAATTCCAAAATTACGCGGCTTGTTATAATAAAATTATAAAATGAATAAGACACCGCAAAAAATAGAGATATATTAATGCAAATAATAAAATCATTAATATCACTGTCTTCAGAGTTATCTGAAGTATTACATACGCAAAAATAAAAAAACATATTTTAACGAAAACTTAAATCCTCGCACCGAGTGTTTAAAGACTCCAAACCAGCATCGACACTCTAATGTTTTCTTGCTAACCTGCAAAGTATTTTTAAAGTTATTACTCAATAATACAAAGAACAGGATGAAACTCAAATCTACTGGATAGACTTACAGAGATCTGAATTCGGTAACCTCTGCGAAGCAGGGATCCAGCATGATCTTAGTAGGAGGAGCCGAAGATATAACGATATTACCTATATATAGGTAACCGATATTTTAAAACATACTTGTTTTAAACAATATATCAAATAAATATCAAATAGTACAAACATTCGTAGACATCAACGATCGCCCATCTTGCAACAAAAATAACTGTATCATTGGCACATCCAAGCCAACCAGTATGGAACATGCGAGCATCATCGTCAAACAACTTGCATTTGATACAAACATTGCTGCATAAATGCAAACAAGCGTGTTAAATCAAATACCAACATTCAAAATCTGAAGAAACAAAATTATAGTTACAACAACATACATGGGACTCATTAGTTCAAATACTATCATTGCATATCCACCAATTCCCTTATGAACACACCAGTTCCCTTATGAACACAATGTGTCGTCGAGATTTCCAACTTTTCAACATTGACAACTCTTCCAATTAAATCTAAAATACACACAATTTAAACGGTCAATATTCAAAATTAACCATGTTAATGTCAAAATTTACAGAAAGCGGATACGAACATACCAACCGAAGAAGTACCGATAGGAACCTTACTGAGAATCCTCTCAAAGTCAACGAACTTGAAAAAATTTCGTTCAGGCTGATAATCTTGCATATGACGTACCGCCTGATTCCCATCCATTACAAGACACGGTGGTTTTTCCTCCTCGCGGAAAGCACTGATATTTTATGTTAAACACAATAAGATAAAAAACAAGAAATGGTCATACACTCTGTTATTCACTTATTTGCTTTTCGTTAATTGTAGCGTAAATACACATGGGACCACGGACATACTTCAACGGTTTGGACGCAATTTAATTTGTGTGCCAGGACATTATTCCGAGACCAGATGAGTGTGTTGAAGAGGATATGGGCGTGTGGTGGCAATAAGCCCGGGTGGATGAATAGGATAGCATGGAATAATTTGGTCGATATGTTTGAGGAATTTGGCCCAGACGATGTCGGTTTGAGAGAGTGAATTCAATTGTTTAACTTCATTGTAATCCCGTTTTCTCTATGAACTTCTATGTAATCGTGTTTTATCTATTTACGATTATCGTCCCTTTTAACTTTTGATTTCACCTGATTCTAGCAAACTCATGACGTCGTGGCTAGTGATTACTAATGAACAAAAGACTACTATAAATAAATCACTAAAGGACTGATTTAAATAGAATTTCTTGGTTTTTAAAATTAGAAGATCTAAGTAAAGGAGTTTTGCAAACTTAAAAATCTGTGTAAATATACAATTTTAACATATATGCTTGGACGATCGTATACTATCTAGCTAAAACTTAGAACATTGGCATACAGTAAATAAAATCAATTTTAAAAAAAAAATTATCTAAGACAATATTACCGTAAAATATAGTAGTGATTAATATACATACATAACTAAAGGAAAATATGACAAAAGATGTAATTAATAAATAGATGAAAAAAAGAAATTATTGATTCTTGCATCCACGAACGAATTAGAGCTAAACCGATATATTATATATAATAACTAAATAAAACATTGATAATAATGAAACGTATATATAATAACTAAATAAAACTTTGATAATCATGATACGATAAAGTTGATTATGGGTATGCAAAAACAACAAACTCAATATAACCATCTGCGCTTATATGATAATAACATAGACCATGAATCAGATCATATCAAATACTTCCGTGTAGACAACATTTTTTGTTTTTCGCAACACTCTACCGTCGGCATCGGTTATCAAAATCTTTAAACCCTTGCGAGTAGTAACCCTAGAAACGGCTACATACAGTTGTCCATGAGAGAATACCGATTTAGGAAGATATACACCAACCTTCTGCAGAGTCTGCCCCTGACTTTTATTGATCGTCATTGCGTAAACTACACATATCGGGAATTGTTTCCTCTTCATCCTAAAAGGGAATCGTCCATCAATTGGACTGAGAAACATTTGAGGTATCAGCACTTTCTGCCCAACAGAATCACCTGTTATAAGCTCAGCCTCGAGAACGTGATCAGCCATTTGCGTGATCAACATCCTTGTCCCATTGCACAAGCCATTTCTCGGATCGATATTTCTTAGAAGCATTATTGGAGTACCAATCTTCAATCGTAAACAATGATTCGGCAAACCTGACAACTGATGCTATTCAAAAATTCTTGCGAGAAAGCAATTTTATCGAGTTTACTTGTATCAGAAGTCTTGATGGAATCGGAACTGAGGTACACTTTTCCATCACCTACTCGATCAAAGCAGAGAAAAATGGTTAGTAGGTCACAACAGTAAAAAACAAAAGCAGAATATTAAAAAAAAAACACAAAAAGGGTACTTACTTTTTAAGTTTGAAATCATGTATTCGTTAATCATCTCGACATCTTGATTAGTTGGACTTAATATAGCTATTTCCTGGAAGTACAGCGGATCGCGAGTAGTTATATACGAATCACCATACACTTCCATCACAATCCCCTCGATAGGTTTGTCATAACCCAGCACTAACAATTCATCAGGAATCTCGAGTTCCTTATCTCCTTCAACTGATGCACCAATTATTCCATCACCTATGTCCAGAATCCACTTCGAGAAGGACTCGAGCTCAACAGCATCTTGAACACAACTTGTTCTTCGCAGACTCATGTTAGACGTGAGCTTTCGAACCTTACAATGCTTCCAAAGAGTGGAATAGTTTATGGTTGCCAAAACAGTCTCTGCCCTAGTCCCATTCGTGACGACAGATAATATCTGTCTAAAATCTCCACCAAAAACAATCACCTTACCACCAAATGGCTTATCACACTGAAGTACATCACGTATACTCCTATCCACTTTCTCGAAACAATGCTTGTTCATCATCGGAGCTTCATCCCATACAATCATCTTAGTCTCCTTTATAAGTTCCGCTAAATGAGATCATTTTGTCATCGTGCAAGTCGTGAACTCGGTTACATTGAGCGGTATACCAAAACATGAGTGGGCTGTCCTTCCACCTTGTAACAATAAAGCAGCGATACCACTCGATGCCACGTTCAAAACAACACTTCCTTCTGAACGAATAGCAGCACCCAAAATACTCCACAAGAACGTTTTTCCGGACCCTCCAAACCCATTAACAAAAAACATTCCTCCTGCATCATGATGTACAGCATCCAATATCTCGTCATAGATCGCCTTCTGTTCGGATGTTATTGTACCCAACAATCGTGCATGTAGTAACTTGAGCTCGTCGCAATTATAACTCAACTCATCTGCAAGTAGATGATTTTCATGTTTCACCATCAGACTAACATCAACACAAGGCATTCCATTAATATACTCCAAGGAACTGCCGTTAATCTGTAAAATCCTTTCGATATCTGCCAAAGCAAGGTTCTTAATCTGATCTTCTGACAACGTCAAACCTTCCACAAAACATAACCGAATATACTTACATCAGATAAGTTTGCTCAGACAACTAAAAAAAATCAATCGATAGGGTGCTATATACGATACCTGGATCTCGACGCTTTTTTCTTTGTAAATATAACACATCTTCAGATAAAATACCCCAAGTTGCTTCCCAAACGTTTATGGGTTTAATCACGCTTTTTGAAAGAAGTATGATTACGAAAAGTCTGCGTAAAAAATACCCAGTTCCCTACAGACTCGCCTCTCTAGTCGTCTCAATGTATTCTTTATCATCATCAAGCAGGCCCAAGGCATAACATGCATCACCAAAACTCGCATGAACAACCCCACCGACTGTTCTGATTTCCTCAAAACTCCACGCACCTTTAACGATGTTGAGCAATACTCTTAGATAATACACTTCTCCATAAGTAGGTGGAACATATGTGATCCGACCAATCGCGAAACTACGCTGTCTTGGTTCCCATGAATTGGTACGTTTGCGCCAAACAAACTTAGTAGGCAAGTCTGAATAAGTCATATCCCTTGCCTCTGGGTGCTTTCTATTGCAGACCATCCAAGCTAAAAATTTAGTCACTGTAAGCTCTTTCCTGCTGATTACCTCATCTACTGGATCGTTCTCGTTAAACAATAAAAATCCTGGCCTGGTAAATGAAAAGAAAGCTGAACAACAGCAGTTGTCCTAAACTGTGTCGGAAACGCAAGAATTCTCCATGTAGACTCGCATGCCGATATGTACCTTCAGTCCATAACACGCAAACCGAAATTAAATTATACCCTCACAAAATTCGAAAAGAATAAAACAGAAACTAAACCACAAAAATAAACACGCACCGACAACTATAATATTTCTTAATCTCGTCGTCATGTAATAACACCTTATTAGAATCATCACTCTCAATGGCCGCACTGACATAATCAGGACCCTTGTGTATATATTTGAAGAGATATTTCACAGATCCCGTCTGGTTACACCACTCGACGTTTATATGTGCACGATAACGCTTGGACAATTCCTTGTTATAAGGTACAACGTATCTATTGTCACAACCAAAACCTTTTTTCTGAATACTGTGACCATCGTTACGATGTTTGTATATAGGAAATCTATCCTCATCAACCCGCGTTACTTCGTTAAAAGCCCTCGGAAAGTATTTTTCGCATTTCCCATTGACCATACATACATTACTTCTATTGGCTTCACCACATGGACCATGAATCATTAGATCTCCCACAACCTCATACAGATGCGGTTCTAAGTCTTATCAGGAATCTCAGCTGAGATAATCTTATCGATATCATCACCAGTAGGCAATTCTGAATCCGGATCCAAGAACAACACCATATGAGCATGCGGCAGCCCCCTCTTCTGAAACTCGACATTATACATAGCTATAAACAAATATAACACAAGTCGTAATTAGGTTATTAGTTAATATTCCAGAAAACAATAACCGAGAAATATACATTGGTAATACAAGTACCTAAATAACATACCCGAATTAGCGCGACCAAATATCTCGCCTTTGGTTATATCATGGATTAGATTATCGAGTTTCATTTTAAAAACACGACAACAAATATCGGGTCTATTCTCCACCTTTAATTGATGCTTGCGTAGATATCTTGTTATCTCAGGTAATGGTGATGAATAAATCTGGAAATCAATAGAATTTGCACACCGCCATGGCATCCAAATAATGCAGCATCATAAACCTCTTCCCTCCAGTAAAAGAAGATGGTATTAATATCTGTTTCCCATGATCAGCTAAATTACACTCGCCTTTATTTGTCGACTCAAGAATCTTGTCGTACTTTTCGCATCGCAATTTCTACTGATTGAAGAAAATATATCGCAATCGACTCAACTCGATCATCGTATAAGCATCCACCAGAAATTGCTGATACAAACGACCGGACATAACAACAGTGGTGGCTTCTCCTTCTCTAGATTGAATCTTGAAAGCAGAAAACTCTCTCATAGTAATATTCTTACGCACTCCCCCAGATGTATCTACAAATCCAATATCAATACCCAGCCTGAAAACGTCTTCACCGTAAGGAAACAAAAGGGGATACTGCAGCGCCAAATAAGCAGGATGCAGCTCACTGATCCTACGTAAACTACCATCCTTAGCTTCAATAATAATATCACGTGTGTCAACACCCATCTCAAAACCTCCAGGAATAAGACCGGCAACATCATTTTCGGTTGGCAAATTATGTATCCTGCCATCGAGCTGTCTCCCACTTTTTAGAACCAACCGAAGACTTTTAATATTATCATCTGAAGTCAATGCAATCTTTTCAGATGCAATCCTCAGTGCTTTCACATGTGGATTATAAGTATCGAGCATTTTTTTAAGCGCTCAACTCTATCCTTTCTGATATGTCCATTCGCTTGAGATTTTCTTTGGTTTCGTTATTTGTTAAAAACAAAAATTCAATGAGAAGAAAACAAAACCAATTCAAAACAAACTGGAAAAATATCGAACTATTACCCATAAGCTTTGATACTGTTAGAGACCTCGTTAGCAGTATCATAAATATATAACTGCAAAAAGGCAGGATGTTCACTGTCGTCCGGGAGCATAGTACCAATGTGATGGTAGTTTTCACCGTGCATTTGAAAGACATAGGGACCTTTACCATTGTTTATAGAGTGATTAATATTTCCACCTAGAGAAGTCAGCGAGAACATCATGTTATATGTTCACTATTATAAAGCAAAGCCAGCAATATTTTCAGAGGTGCACGAAAAAGTGGGAGGTCAACTTTTCCTTGTCCACAACAGATCGAGAAACGCGGAGTTTCCTTTCTTACTCTTTTTTGCAAACGCTCGCCAATCCACATGTAAACCCGACAATTGCCACATACATGCTCAGGATCACCCTCATCGACATAACCTACAAAATAATAGTATAGTAGAACATATCAAACATATACAATGCATAACGATTTACTAAACAATCCTTACCATTAGAATCTGCGACGACCTCGGTATCAAAAATATGTTCGTTCCACTTGCTATCACTCTGAGAACGCCTGCGACGGGGAACATCGTCACGGTCGCCATCGGGCTTAGAAACAGTGGGCACAAAAGCAACGAAATCGTCGATATAGGGATCAGATGATAATGAGTCTGATACAGAAAACTTAGATAAATTAATAAAAGGCACCAGATGAAGGAAAATGATTAGACTTTTTAGTTTATTTTATAGCTAAGACTTTCTGTGTTTAATAATTATATGCACTGTGGTCATCAATATACCGGTTTACGTACTAGAATATACACAAAAAATCTCTATCGATATATTTCAATGCCAATACAAACTCCAAATTAAATAACATAATATATTACACAAGGGTCAACACCATAACCGGGCCATTCCGTCACAGAAGTTACAAATCAGTTGAAATAAAATGACACGAAGAGTAACAAATGCTTAAAACACATAAAGTTTGTAAAAAAACTCTCTGAAGTCATATGTCCTGGATACAATCTTCTTCTTCAGCCTCATCGTCCTTGTCGTCACTACCTCCAATTCTAATCAAATATACACAAGCAATGGAATTAAAAAACACAGAATCATTACCACACATATAAAGGAATTATATTAAAATAAAAATACTATCTTACAGAATGTCTCGTAACTCAAGCGCCTCTTGGATGTCTGGATTGAATAAAACTCCCGAGATACCGACATGATCAGAAACATGATACTCTTCTATAAAAGAGTTGACAATGACCCAATCAACGAACGTCATTCATACATCAACAAACTTGATAGAGTAGCATTTAGTATCTTACCATTGCGTATGACGACACGCCAATCACTCAGGACACAAATGACTAATTGTTTGCTGCAACAACACCACATGTCATTGATCTCGATCGCCAATTTTCCATGCACGAAACATGTTATTGTTCTTTCACTAAAATCATATTAGTTCATTTTGTTCAAATTCATAAACCACGTTAAGCCAGTTACGGATGATAACCAAACACTTACGTTTCATCCCGCAAAGTAAATTCGATCCTTGCCGTCTTTTTTTACTCGAAAGCTTCAAACGAATGATCTTTTACAAGATCCAATTCGCTAACCGAATCAACGGCACCCACTAAATCTAAAAACATTATCACAAAACGAAAAAACTATAAAGCAAAATCATTGAATAAAAATCACAATCGAGCGATGCTTAGCAAGACTTACCAACAGGACAGTTTTGTTGAAAGCGTCCTAGGTAGAAATCCTCAAAACCGAGAAATTGCATATGTAGATAATCTCCTCTGTATAAATCACCGGTTTTGAAATCACCCAATACCTTTGTGCTAGATTCAAACTCGATTTTCCAAATATTTTTGGTCATTTGTCTAGCTGATCTCGCTGATGCAACTTTAAAATTTTTGATTCTTTTCCACGATCCTCCCTCGTGGAGCCTCTTTGAGAAGTAAAGAACCAATTCATCGCTTCCAACAGTTGCTTGTATTTTCGAGCCCTGGAACATTTTAAACAATCAACTAGGATATTGGCCCGCACGCATGTGTGGGCATGAACAATTTTAAAAATGTAATTATCTAAATACAATACTTAAATCCGTCTTAGATATTTTAATTTTTTGTAGTTTATGAAACTCAAGGTTAGTGTTTTGAATTATAAGACTTTTAATTTAATAGTAAAATACGATCTAATTTTATATAAACATTTTGTTATAATAAAATGTTCATTTATATTTTAAGACAGAGAAAAATAATAATTAAATTTGGAAGACACAAAATTATTTTTCCATGAACAGGTTTTGTAAAACTTGACCCGCTATGTTAGAGGGTCAAATGGGTTTAACCTGTGGATAGTTGGTTACCTTCTTCGGATTTGCTGATTAGGCTGCAAATTTTATCTTCTCTGTCTTTTTTTCTTTGAACAAACATTTTTCATTTTCTTTGTCTTCCTATAATCTTCTTCAATTTAATGCATCATTTCTTCAAGGATTCCGTCATTGTTGATCTCGATCTATTCATATGTGCGATTTTTCTACTTATAATTTTATCAAATAGACTCTACAAATAATTGCAAGACCATCTCCACTTAAGCATCAAGTGCTTCAACTAACCATACTGCAAGACATGTTTCAGCGAAAGTTAGATATAAAACTCTGTTTACTGTTCTGATATCTTTGAAACATACTGGTCCTCTCTGAAAATTTAGCAACATTTTAAGGTAGAAAAGCTCACAATATTCTTCTAAAACTTCTGGAAGGCTGATATTGTAGGAAATATTATTTTTCTGTTGCGCATACGAGAGAGCCACTTCTTAATTTTTTGATGCCAAATCCATTTGTTTGGAAATTCAGTGTAGCGATAAAACTTTGCTTCATTACACTCATGATTGGAGTCTATCCAACCTTCAAGTTTCATTTTTGCTATATTCAATTTAGGTAAATGGATTGGTAGAATTGTCATGCCCGCACTTTGAGTTAGGGTTTGATTTGTTTGATACTCATGTATATTGTGATGTTTTCTTATATAAGTACCCGAGTATTTAACTTTTTTTATTACGTAGTTATTTGGCATGAACATGATTTTATGTGGATTTTTTTGGTTTTTATTAAATGGACATTAAAATTTTTAAATAATGTAGAGGATTACAATTTTGATTTTTCATTAGATGCACGTTAATTTTTTAGGATATCTAATGTTTGTTAAGAAAAATAATGTAGATGATTATTAAATCGAAATCTTATATTTATATTTGTTATTATTTTTAAACTAAACTAATTTTAAATTTTGAATGTTCTACAGAAGATCACAATAATATTTTATTTTGTTTATTATAATTTTGCCAACTGAACTTTTTGAAAACATATGTGCACGTAAATGGAGCACCACCTTTACATAAAATATGAAATATTAGGTAAATGATTTGATCAATGTGATTTTGTTATTATAATTTTGCCTACTGTGAAGTATATGAAAACATATGTGCATGTATTATATATAAATATAGTATTATAATATATATGTAGATATGTGTATATATGAAAAGTCACAGTGGTCTACGATAGAGCTATAGTAAATTTTATAGGTATATAATATAGTATTATCCATAGTATTATAATATATATATATATATATTAAAATCATCACGTTCAGCCTAAAATTTATTTACTATTACCCATGTAGATAAATAATAATATCAGGCCATTCGTAGTATATATGGCGAATCATTACATATTTAGTTATTAGTACATTAAATTTTGCCATCTAATTAATTTTTTATTTATGAAAATATCACAAAAATTCTTTTTGCCATGTCATCAACCACATGTGTTAGTAAATACCATGTCACAATTACATCATCATTACACATCATCATTTCCATGTCACATTTAATTAGGATAGACAAATGATTTTAACCAATCAGATTAAAATAAATCAGCATTTTTCATTAAACTACATTCTCAATTAATAGGTAGAGGATAATAGGAAAAACTAAAATAAAACAAACACAACAAAGCGGACATGATGAAGAATCTTACTTGGTCATCGATGAGAATAAAATGAAGAACATCGCGAGAGCCAGGCACCAATTCGAGCCATCTCTTACAAACCATCACCTTGATTTCCCAATCCACTCTTGAAGGCTCCAACTCGCTTATTCTAGAAACCCCGTCCACTCCAAGATAACAGACAACAGATGTTTGTTTTCGAAGATCCAAGTTTCTCTAAATATCGAGACAGTATTATCTATAGAATATAGAACAGAATAAAGACAAAAGGGCCACACTGATAGGTAATATATATATTATAAAAAGGATATTTTTTCCACGGAGTAATCATTATGCGTACATAAAACAAAAAGAGGCGAACAGCTCAGAACTTTCAATATTCGCAACAGTTCACATTCTCCAAAACGCTAACCAACGATTAAAATAATAGCATAATAAATTTTTGTTTTTTTAATAAAGGATTTTCAATTAAAAGCAAGTAACAATACAAACTATGGCAATTAAACCTAGGGGTGGGCACTTCGGTTTTTGGTTTGGTTTCGGTTCGGTTTCTTCAGTTTTACGGTTTATCGGTTTTACAAAAATTCAAACCATATAAAAACCATATATATTTTGGTTAGGTATGGTTTAATTTTTTACGGTTCGGTTTAATATGGTGTGGTTTCGGTTTTTAGGAATTATACTTTTACGAAAAATTTTGATTCAAATTAATAAAAATAATAATAATAGATATGAATAAAATAAAACAATAAATTTAAAAAATAGAATCTAAATCATAAAAATTTCATCAATAAAGACATATTTCAAAACAGAGAAACAAATAAATGATTAAATCTTTCATAATCAATAATTATAAAACAATAAACAAATCTAGATTAAAATTTAATATTTATAACCTTGGAACTAGAATTAGAAGACTTGAATGTGAAGAAAAATGAATTAATCACGTTATTTTTTATTAAAAATTAAGGTTTACTTTATTATTTATATGTGATATTTTTTATAAATATTATATTTTAAATTTATGAGTTAAGTTAGTAAATTATAAAGATAGCTACGCCCAATTATAAAATATGTACCTAAACTAAATTAAGAAACTAGATAAATATAAATTATTTAAGATTTAGTTTAAAAACCGAAAAAACATTTTGGTTTGACGGTTTTTAACCAAACCAAACCTAAACCAAAGCTATAAAAAAATGATGACCAAATAGATTTTTAGGTTTATACATAACCAAACCATATCATTTTTTTTGGTTCGATATGGTTTGGTTTTTTCGGTTATGGATTTTATGCCCATTTAAACCACACAGTTTGAGAAGCGATAAATTTAAACAAAACAAATATATAAGAGATAAAGTAAGGAAATAGTACATTGTCTAGGGACTTAACTATCAAAAAGTACACGACCACTACGCCCTCCTCTACCACGTTTTCCTCAACCTCAAACCACACAATCTACTACATTCAGAACATATCAATGTCATTTGCTAAAACTCAAAAACACCAAGACCGGATATAATCTTATAACCCAACGACGCTACAAAACTGCTAAACAAAAATGCCCATAATACAAAAGAGTTATATAAATATGCTTTGCACTTGCAGTGCATGAAAATAATTAAATCGATAATTATTAATAATTAGTCATATCTAACTGCTTAAATTTAGATTTAAAATTTTGGTTTTTTTTTTTCATATGACTTGGCGTCAGTACGACTCATAGCTATCGAATCGCAAATTTAATGTTCAGAACAATACAAACTGTTCTCTGATAACTAATAAAAAATCAAACATATTATAAATCCAAACAAAAAAACGGAAACAAACCAGACTATCAAATATGTTGATACTATAAATACAATTATTTAATCAATTAAAAAGGTCTCCACACCACACACACAATACACTTGCACCATTCTTCACAATCAGTGCTTCCAAACAACTGGTTTAATGACCATTCGCACCGCATTTTGCAGTAGAGAGCTCTTCATCATACTGTAACCTATAACAAAACCCACAACATGAATAAATACACGGTAACCACTAATATAAATATTATCCAGTGGATGTGGTAATAATACCTACCACGGAATTAACGAACATCAGCAATTTTTGCACTGAATAGAAACTCACAATACTTCTTCATTGCGTAAACGCTTGTAATGCCTACACGAAAACAAAATACAGTGGATAAGAAGATAACACATACGACTTATCCAAAATAAACAGACATAGCTTGGTACACTGCTACAAAACCTGCGTATTCGTTACTGATACACCACCACCTCGAAATACAAATATCTTCTATACCACGAAGTTGAGCCCATTGAAAAGCAAAATCTTTGGCCAGTTTTCCCAAAGCAACACATTTGATAACACGTTGTCTACAGAAGAAAACGTTCCAATAACCGAACCAATTGATACTATGATAACAAAATATACAATATTTTCACCTGTCATCGTGAAGTTCAAATGAAATAGCAGCGTAGTCTTCTTGTATCTTATTCTCATCAAAAATCTCAAGATCGCCGACGTTCACAAGAACAGCAATCAAATCTAGGAAAAACAAATTAAAATTAAAATATCTGATTAGTCCGTTCAACTTAAAGGATTATATTATTGATTATCACAAAGCCTACTGATAGTATACGTGACATCAAGACGACCCCCAAGAACGTCCCCAAAATCGGATAAAAACAGAAACAAATCACCTCTAGGCCCACCAACACCAATGAACGTGGTGTTTGTAACAAACTTTAACTTAAATGGATGTCTTGCCAAACGCGTCAAACCATTAGAAGTTTTAACCACAAACCAGCACAAGAGCTCCCATCGTTCTTCAACAAGTAGATCATCAAACAAATGAACGTATTTATTTCTAATCGAAGCTTGTATCTTCGACCCCTGTAAACATTATCCAAAACTTAGTCCAGACACAAATACACCGTAGAAGATACAGGGAAAAAAATGACATGGAAATCAAATGAGAAAACTTACATGTATATCAACTAAGATCATCTTCAATTTAAGACGGCGATTCCTATCCCTCGCATACCACTTCTTCAGTACTCTAATTTCAATACCAAGATTGACAATCAAATTATCTAACTCGGATACTTTAACGATGGTCCGCATCATAGCACAAAGACGAAAAACAAAGAACTCAAAGAAGATAAAAGTTTATAAAAGATTCTTCTATCTACAGAAAATGCACCAGTATCCTTTTTTTTTATGAACTCGCTATATCCTTGGTCTCTCCGACATAGATAATAATGAAAAAATAAAAAACGGATATCGATAAATAATATGGTCAATTCTCCAATCTTTAATTTTTTTGTTTTCAAATTACAGTAATTATGCGTGTATGGGAGGAATGAAAAAATCAAATGGCGCAAACCTTTCACTGTTCTCGACAGTTTTGCATTCTCCAATGAGGAATTCGATAAACTAAATTCAAAAACTTTAGAAAAAACTCACCATAAATATCGCCTACAAAAAAACAGTCGAAAAATCAACATATCAGGATACATCTCGGCCTCTAGCCCGAAGATATTATCCGATCTGTCGAGCCCAACATCGTGTTCTTGTTTACTGATTATGTTACGTGAATTACATATAATAAGTAAACTAAATATTACAAATGGTTCGTTTTAGAATACGAACTATAGTATCATTCTGTACAATTAAAAGAGCATAAACATAATAAAACATAATAGACCATGTAACTTGCGTGTTAATTACAAAATACCTTACTTTACCGTCATGAACAATATCACCATTCACCGCCAATGAAATTTCACAAATCACATGTCAATACTATAAATCATAAAATCGACTTATTAAAGACCGGTTTAATTTATAACTCTTAAATTTTTGTTGGATTGTTAGGCCCAATCTCATTTTCCTGCTCGGTAGCCATAGAAATAATTAGACTCAAAGCAATACTTCGTATACATTTAATGGACCTACAGGCCTAACACCTATCTATTATCTGTAGATTTGTATTGGGCCGAACCTGCTAGAAAATCCACTCATAGAGAGCCAATTTAATATACAAATTACACATACGTAACAAATTCGAAGCCCAACTTGCTGTTCTTCTTGACAATCATATGATTAATAATTAAATTCTTCTCGACAATCATATAATTAATAATTAAAATCTATTAAAGGGGTCATCTTAAAACGACGAAACAAAGGCACAAAATATATAAATCTGATAGCATACAATACAAACATAATTAGAATAAACTTAATTGTTCGAAAATAACATTTGTAGAAGGTCCGAGTAATAAAAAAAAATCAGTGGAGACAACGACGACATCAGAGCGAGTACACGCCAGACGCCCCGTCACTGTATAATGCGGCAGTCAAGGCTACCACGACTGCATTGGAATAGTGTCAGATTACTAACAAAACAAAAGCATAAACACCAAATGTGCACCAAAAGAAACAATTGATCATAAAAAACGGGAACTCACATCTCCTGAAACTCGCGGACATCATCATCGAGAGGGTTAAACATGAACTGAGAACTTGGATAATGAGACCGCAAGACAACATCCTTAGAGTCGGGACCTGGACAACAAAATATATTAATCAGACCGTTGAAACAAAGAAAATCAACCAACACTCATTAGACTCAATTAGAAACCGAAAACAAAGCCGATCATTTTTTTATTTATTATTACACACAACAATATACTTACCTTTGCCATCGGATACCATCCAGAACCTGAGAACACATACTATCGATTCAACATCATTTTGCTCGTACACATGAACAAAGTGTCTAGCAATAGCTTCTCTCGCAATACACGCAACGACGCCATCCTTCCTATGATAACCACAGCGACTATGAATATACCATAAAATAACAACAAAAATATTATATGCAAGAATAATTTACAAATTAATAACCTCGCATCGCAAAGTTCAAAACGGACGTGACACAAGTCCTCCTCGTATGCATCACTGTTATTGTCCTGCAGAGTCCCCATCCTCAAAACCGTTCCCATTACATCTGTGACAAAACGTATTTCAGACACATACAATCACGGTAACCAAACTCTAAACAAATCTAAAAATAGCACAAAAAAAAACGTACTGATTAAAGATCGAGGCTGAAACTCCCTAGTACGAATATCGTAAATTCGCCGACAGAGAGGAAACAACCCAGGAGGTATGTCATCAAATCTCCTAACCCTTGTTAAACAACCGAATTTGATCTTTTGACCGTAGTCGGACAAAACCACAGATTCAGACTCGCGTTTAACTTCAAAATTACAGAACTCATACCAAGATCCTTTCTTGAAGTAGTTCTCATAGATAAGCAACTCGCCGGGCAAAACAGTCACCGAGATTTGTGTTCCCTAGCCAAAAATAAAGATCAAAATCTAAATAAGCAACAAATCCTGAAATAAATTTTCACATAACAGAAAATAGTAGATTGTTCCACTTATCTCTTTCCAAAAATTTACCTGAGCATCAGTAACTATCAGCTCCTATGTACGACCGAAGAAATTGACTTGTCTCCAAATTTGAAGAACCTTCACACGAACAGACCGCTGAACGAAGCCCTTTTTATTTCAGAAAGAGAATCCATAACGAAGAAAATAACACCCAGGCAAAGATCAAAAGGTACTCCATGTAGTCTAACTATGGGTCCTCTCGAACGGCTAAGAAAAGAAAGTTATGCGGCTTAAAGAACCCTAAAAGGCGATATATGGCAGTAAGCAATCTACTTTGGGAACAAATATTCTTTTAAAAATCACTGACATCTGTTCGCTTTCCAATTATTTGTCCATATAAAACTCGTTACAAACTATATTGGGCCCAAGTAAACGAATAGTTAATTAATTCAACCCACAAGAATCCAATGAAAGTAAACAAACATCGATTATAAATAGACACGATGACAATCTACACCATCACTATCCAAATATTACTCATAGAATATATACGACAACGATTTTAATATCTTAGTATAGTCTTAGATATCCGATATCGAACAACATGATATCCCTTACAATTCTGATCTAGAAATCCGTCTACAACGATTTCTGGATGGATAAGAATAGTATACCACAGGATATATCCCATTTCATTTTTTAACTTAGAAGATGTCAACAATATACAACTATTATATGTATATACATCATTATCCTGTAGTACACCCGCACCCATTTTTATTTGGCCTCATTATATATCTAAACAATATTGTGTGATGATCCGCGCGACAGTTTTTTCACCAAATCACACGTCTATGCAACTGATGCTTTCCTGATCATGTAGACATCTTACGAAATCAATTCAATTTATGTAATGCTTAAAATAAGCATCAATAGTGTATAAAAAAAATAATGGAACTGTCATATTAATAACACAAATACAATTATTCGAGAACTATATATGTATATACATGCTTACAATTTGGTTTATTTTGTTTACAGAAAGTAGTTTATTTTATTGGCCCTATTTTTGTAATTACGATGACCTTTTCAGAAATAGATACATATATGGATATATAATATCTTATATTATACCAAGAGGCATCATTTACCCTTTTTATTAATAGGTTCAATGGGAGTTCAAGATTTGAATGTGGGATACATCGTTTCGATATCATCGAAAACACTAATTATTCAAACTCTATAAATAATACTTCATAGTGGAGATCTAACTGGCACTTCTACATAGCTCTCCAACTTCTAGAAAACCTAATACTTGTTCTTCCTGTCTTTAAAACCGTCAAATTTGATTTTTGATAAGGATGGATCTTTTGTTTCACAACATCAGAGATCTCAATCAATGGAGATCTAACTGGCAAATCCGCGTCATGGTTTTTAAGTGTTGGGAATCCAATGCTCAAGGCGAAACCGAAGTCCTAAACTTCATTTTCGTCGATGAAGAGGTATATTTTATTTCATACTCTGTGATATTTTAGTTTGCTTTTAATTATATGTTTGTCTAATTTACAGTTTAATAAATTTTGGTAGGGTGATAAAATCCATGCTATATGTGATGATCTCCGAAACCATCCCTATTATAGAACGGAACTAATCGTTGGAAAATGGTTTAAGTTACATCATCTTACGGTCTTTGAAAGTGAGACAGTTAATCATTTGGTCGATTGTAAATGGAAAATCCGTCCACTCGATAACACAGACGTGAGGAAGGAGTATGACGTAACCGACGAACACTACATAAAATTCACAAGTTTCGATAATGTTATCAATGGAAGATTCAACCATGACGTACCAGGTCGTAAGTATTTTCTTTTTTTTTGTTTCTAAGTTAGATATATCTGTCTAATTAATGATGAGTTAGCAGATTAAGTTTGTTTGCCTTATTTTCAGATGTCTTAGGTCGGATATCTATGCTTACGGATATTACCAAAGTAAAAGATGCTGACTTTGGCCCCATGTGTCCTGCCAACACATGCCAGCTCTCATTTGCTATTCAACTGGTGGATGCTGGAGAAGTATCGAGGGTTTTGTATGATCCAGACATTTCCGAGGCTAGAAGATTCAAGCGTGCATTGTAAGTAGAACAAAATTTAAACTGTGTTTTACCTTCTTATTCACGATTCTCCAAACCAACTATCTATATTGTTTTTGTTCATTCAGGAATGGCAACGACGAAGAATCTGACTAAGATACCTATTATGTTTCACAATTTCTCATTAGAGAAGTTTTTTTTTTTAAAAAAAAAAATATATATATATATATATATATATTGTATTCAACCTTAAATTTTGGATAGATGTTCGAAATAATTTTATATTTTCAACAACGAAGACCATAATCTATACAGTTTAGTTCCTGCTATTGTTTAAAAGTTTTATGTTAGAGGCGAAGGAATATGCTTAGGAAACTGAAGAGTAAGAAAAATGTATTAGTTTATCGTTGATTTTGAGCCAAGTGAGAAGTAACACCAACATAATTTCAATTAACACGCTAAGATACTATTTTTAAACATATTAAAAAAAAAAGAAGAAGAAGAAAATATAATCGGAATATCATTGAATAACCAAATAAAACAAAAACAAATTGTTAAGAGAACACATCACTATTACAAATCATAGACGGCCCAAATACAAACTATAGGTAACATAATACAATAAAATGACACTAATCTCAACTGAATATCAATGAAAATGCTTGTCTTTAAAACATGTACACGACCAAGCAGATACATACAAGAATCCAAAATCTTCTATCGTTAATGATCCCAATACATCCTCTAGCCTCCAAACTCACTATCGAACAAACCACCAAGTACACCATTGCAATAACCCAACCACACACTAAACACTACAATTAAAAAATTGTCAGATATAAATTCAGAAAAACAACAAATATAGTTTGACCCTATTAAATGGATACAAATATCACAAAATAGACTATACACAAGCTCTGAAACACCAAGCCAATAAAAAACCACAACGACTCAAACCTCTGAAATAGAATGTGAATATATCGACGATATATTCAAATTTGAGATCACGCCACACCACCAAATTCCCATTTATAGGTAAACAATCCCTAGTCATCAGAAACAAAACAAAAACTCAAATCAATATCACAAAATACCTAAAAAGAAATCAAATTAATATCACAAAATACATAAAAAAAAACATAAATCAATATCACAAAGTACCTAAAAATATTTTATTTAAATTCATCAACCAAGGCTATAGAATATACCAAACAAATCAAAACGAACACATAATACCCGAATACAAAAGAGAAGAAACTAAAGAAGCATATAAAAAATCAAATGATACTATCCATTAAAATATTACGAAAATGAAATAACACCCTGATAATACCCCACAAACCCGAAACCGGCATATATAGACGAATATCCAGTCATTAATATAAAGACAAAATAAACAAATAAAAATAACATAATGTACATATGTATATTCAATATAAACAGAGAACATACCGTTTATTTTATCATCAACAACTCGAGATGATATAAAAAACATATCGCCTATATAATACAGATAAAGAATCCATTAGGTAAGCATATACGAATAAATTCTTTAGATAAATATTACATAAGAAAATATTAATCAAATATACATTAGAAAATATTAATCACATATAAAATTAGAAACATGATCAGTTGCAAAACTATAAAGAAAGAAACAAAATCCAGATGATTCTTCATGTAATCGTAACGCAGTCAGCGCCGAAAACCTATCCGTCATCAAAAAAACGTTTAACAAAAATCCAAATAACAAAAAAAACGTAATACATCTATATGAGATATGATATATATAGATAACATACCGTATAAACAAAGCAGTAATTCAAAAAGATCAACAAAGCAACAATCTACATGTATATAAAAAATTTATTAGATACGCGTATGAAAATTTCACCGAAATATAAAATCTAACAAACACGAAGAAAAAATAAACAAATCGATAATGTGTTAAATCATAGGATATTGAACTATATATATAGAGGAGATTTGGGTTACATGATAACCGCTCACACATTATGGGCCACGCCTCGATTTAAAAAGAATAATCTTAATTAATGTTTTAGAAACTATATGTAACTACCTAGATTTTATTAAGATCCGCATAGGATAATGGTAACTATATATTTCCAGTTTGATAACCATAGGCTTGTTAAACCAACGAATATTCTTTTTTGATTATTTTCTAACTTATTTAGTAATTTAGTAATTAAAAAGGGTTGGAGATATCCAAACATTAAATTCGAGATATATACACAAAACCATAAATTAAATTCGAGATATACACAAAACCATAAATAAATAAACAAATTGTATTAAAAATCTAGGAAAAAATATTAGAATAGAAATCTCGGAAAATATTAGAATAGATTAGCGATTAGCGATTTCTTCATTAAAGGTACTTAGATAATGTTTAATGAGATTGAATGAGAGAGCTTCATTCCTCAAATCACTTCGCAAATAATGTCTTAGATAAAATGGGCTAAGAATAGTTTTTTTGACCTAGATGAATTGAAAATATTTTTTAGATAAAATATGGGCTTTTTATAGATTTTAATTTTGGTTATGTTTTTTTTTGCCCAGATGAATTGAATTTTTTTTTAAATGAGCTGTATTATTGAAATGTTTTAATTGGTGAATTTATTTGCTGAGGTGTCAGCTTTTCAAAGATTAAAAATTCTGATGAGTACTAATATTGGAGCCGAGGTGAGCTTGTCCTTGATGAGTGCAAAGGCTGTATCCGCTTCAGGTGTCCACACAAACTTGCCGTCTTTCATACAGCTAGTAATCGGGGCCATGATGCTGCTAAAATGAGGAACAAAACACCGATAGAAGGACGCTAAACCATGGAAACTACGAACCTCGCTAACTGTTGTGGGAACTGGCCAGGAACGAACGGCTTCAATTTTTGAAAGGTCGACAGACAACCCTTCCTGCGAGATCACGTAACTGAGAAATAATACTTGTGACACGCCAAATTCACACTTATGTTTGGCAGCACAAAGTTGTTCCCTCCGTAAGACAAGATGAACCTCACGAATGTGTGACTCATGTTCTGGCAACGATGAGCTAAAGATCAATATGTCGTCAAAGTAGACGACAACAAACTTGTCGATGAAAGGACGTAGAGCTTGGTTCATAACGCGCATAAAGGTACTTGGTGCATTGGATAACCCAAAAGGCATGACAAGCCACTCATACAAGCCCTCGCGCGTCTTAAATGCCATTTTCCACTCATCACCGGGACGGATACGTATCTGGTGATAACCGCTCTTTAAGTCAGTCTTGGAAAATATTGATGCTTTACCAATCTGATCCAACAAATCATCAAGGCGCGGAATAGGAAATCTATAGCGAACAGTAATCTTGTTTATAGCACGGCTGTATTGGCGAGATCCAACGGTGAACAGCTGCCCAAAATCAAAACCGTCTACGCACATCCGCCAAGTTCCATCTTTCTTGGGAATGAGCAACGCTGGAACAGCACACGGACTTAGGCTTTCCCGTATATGTCCCTTACGTAACAGGTCCTCCACTTGTCCTCGAAGCTCTTCGTGTTCTGTAGGACTCATCCGATAGTGTGGTCGATTCGGTAGTGTTGCTCCCGGAACCAAGTCAATATGATGCTGTATATCTTTTAACGGAGGTAGACTGTCAGGAAGTTCGGACGGAAACACATCGTGAAACTCATCAAGTAAGGTGTCAAAGGCCGGCATAGAGTGGTAAGACGGTGATGTGTGAGGGCAAGTAACGCAAAAGCAATCCCTTCCAAACAGAACTCACAATCAAATCTATGGAAGGAGCAAAGGACCGGAGCTGTGTCAATAGGTGGCATCGGTGGTTGTTGCAGACGTACATCAGAGAGTGGAGAATGACCGAATTGATCACGTGTAGGGAGGAGTAGGATCTGGTGTGTCTCCCAAGTAAATTTGTATGTGTTCTTAGCTCCGTCATGGATGATCTTACGATCGAACTCCCATGGTCTCCCTAAAATCAAGTGACTTACGTCCATGGGAACTATGTCACAATAAGTGCGATCTCGATAATGCGGTCCAATGAAGAAGGGAACAAGTGTACGATGAGTGACGCGAATGTTACAGCCATCTTGCAACCATGAGAGAGAATAAGGTGCAGGATGTGCTTCGAAAGGCAGCTCCAATTTCTGAACAGCATCAGTTGAGATAACATTAAGAGAGCTGCCAGAATCGATGATGAAGTTGCATACTCTGCCCTTGATTGTACAAGTGGATCGAAAGATGTTGGTGCGGAGCCACTGTTCACCGCGACTGGATGGTACAAGAGAAGAACGACGTGTCATAAGGACGGTACCTTCATCCCCACGTGTTGCTAAGACAGGGTCCTCGTTCACTTCTTCGTTGTCTCCATCAGAATCATACACTACGGAGTGGAAAGGTTTGTCGTCATCAATAACAAGACCTCGACGTGAATTCTTTGGGCACGCGGTTTGACGGTGGCCCGGTTCTCCACAGTTAAAACACTTCAAGGCATTCGGGCGTGTAGAACGACGGAGGAGTGATTCATCACTAGGTGTAGCAGTACGGTTCCCCGAGGCTGGTGGTTCACTGACGTCACGAAGTGATCCTCCTGGAGGTGCTTGAGACGGATCAGCAAGACGGGGTCGCGACGAGGATGAGTTCCATGGTGATACACGAAGCTGGGATTCAAACGAGGAGGCTCGGCGATGTGCTTCTGAAATTGTCGTCGGATCAAATTGAGAGAGTGCATTCTGAAGTTGTGGACGTAGCCCTCCAATGAATCGTGAGACCAGCTGAATCTCACTATCGTACAGCTCGTTTCGGGTTAAAAGCTGGTTAAACTCCTCGGCATAATCATCGCTACGGTTCCCCTGTTTCAAGTTCTACAATCGAGTAAACATGGTACGGTCATAATTGTGGGGCAAAAACGTTTTGCGCAGGTGTTTTTTTAGCTTTTCCCAAGACTGAATCGATTCTTTTCCTGTACGGGTGCGTGTAGACTTGACCTGTTTCCACCATGACAATGACGCTGCATGTCCGCGAAAACGCATGGCTACGAGAGGAACGCGTCGGTCTTCTGGGATTTGTTTAAAGTCAAGAACTTCTTCAACAGCGACAAGCCAATCGAGCACGTCATCACCACGAATACCACCGTGAAATTCTGGGATGTCAACTCTGAACCCTGCTTCCCATCGGTTATCACGGCCCTCGTCATTGTTGTTTCGTTGTAGTGCTTGATTGTCATAGCGAACCCTACGGTGGTTCTCACGCTCTTCGTCCTCATTATCCAAGTGAAGACCTGCGAACGGGTTATCATGTACATGGCGAGGATGATGTCGCTCATGAAGAAGATCACCCAAACGAGTTGCCAACGTGTTACCCATCTCCTGGATTGACGTATGCATCGTGTTTTGAAAATTTTCCTGTAACTCCAGAAGTGTGGTACGGAGAGCAGTCCATTCGGCCGAAGGGCCATGGTTGTCACCGGCGGCAGCGTTGTTTTGTTTTGGAGGCATCGTAAGAAATTCAACACTCGTCAGAAATGTACTGAATCTGATACCAACTGATAGAGCGGCGGAAGCAATAACGGACTCGAGACTAGTATTCCAGGAATACAAGATCTTAAGTTCGAGTTCTCGTCTAGCAATCGAAGATCCCTAGTTCGAGAGGAGAAGCGAATACTCTTCGCAGTGCTTTGAAAAGCTCTTACTATTATTCAAATCAAATCAAATGTGATCTTTTACAAAGCTCTTACATCCCTTTTATAATAAACGAAGTAGAAGCGAACGAATATCCAAACCCTAAGCAATAAGGAAATAATACTTATTCTTTGAAATAAGAAAAGTAAAGCCAAAACCGTGAAAGAAAAGGAAAACTTGTAAAGCACGTAATAGTCTTATAGCGAGCTTAATGAAAAGCCCATCAATATCGTGTATGCGCTGCATCATTTGGCCGACGCAGGAATGGCGGGTTGGCTGGGAGAGTATTGATCGGTGGAACTCGGGCCGCAAGAGGATGACAGAAAAATCTTCTATCAATAACTTATCCGTATAAACAACAATAATAATACATGCAGATTCAATTCACGTATCACTCCTTCAAAACTACTTTAAACACGTCGTAGGCACTTCTCCTCTTTCACCTCTATTGTAGCAATTTCTATAGAGAACTTTAAGATAACTCAAATTTCATGTATATTTTAGATTTAATACTTGATTTTAGGATTGTCTCTGGATTTTAGGTTTGTTGTTTGTTCCTAATTTTAAATTTTTGTGTTTTTGCATTTCCGAATTTCTAGATTCTTGTGTTTAGTTATATTTGGTACAATTAGTACAGCTGCAACAATGACAATATAAGATTCCCACTCAATATCAGTGACACCTCCTCTTCGACATCTAACGTGGGCTACAAAGTTTGGCGAAATGGGAATATGAGATTACAAACCGTTGTCTTTTTTCGCAGTGGTGAAACAGTGCTTCAAACAACCATGACCGATTTAAATCTTTAAATCATTGAATGATGTAGGAGTTTCGTGACATTAATGACGAATCGAGTTGTATGTAGTGAGTGAACTTTAAACAAATTTTAATCAAACATTAGTTAAACAAAATCAAATTTATAATAGTACCTAAAAATTAGTTATATCTGTTACCTTTTCCTTATTTTTTAAACTTAGGGAACTTTAAGATTTTGATCCTTTTGGTTTTAGGTTTTAATCAGATAAATTCGAATTGGTTAAGAAATCGGGTTCAATCCAACTAGATTGGACGATTTTTTTTTTAATGGATGGAATATAACTCATTTTTTTTATGACAGATATATCTCAAAACTCAATTTTACAAAGAGGGACAATCCAACCACTGAGATTGCTTTTTTCTTCCATGTCTATCCTCTTTCTCATTTTTGACATGGTACCAATTTTATAGGTTATGTAAATTTATAATGCCTAAACATTTCGTTTTGAATAATATTTATATTTTATAAAAACAAAAATCCTGTAGTTCATCGAGGTACATAGAAAAATCAACTTTCAATGAACTTATCCGTAATCCGTAAAATAAGACCAGTGTGTCATCATAGTTATAAGAATCATGCATTTGTTCCACGTAAAATGAAAATGAATAATATCATGAATAATCAAATACATGCAGATTCAACACACGCTTCACTCCTTCGAAACTACTTTAAACAGGTCGAAGGTATGCACGATTAAAGAAGCAATTATCTATTTTGCATAAATATGTAATTAAACCATGATAAAAGACAAAAGGCGATTGCATACCATCTCTTATGAAAAAAAAATTGTATTCAAGTTTTAATGATATGATTAATTTGATTTGCATAATACATAATGATTAAAACTACACACTTTTCATGTTTAATTTGGTATCCCAACGACTATTAAATCGAGGAATATAATGTTCTTTGGCAAACCCACTTTAGGGGAAAGGGAAACACATTCCCAACATAAACAACCAACATTACCTTCTTGCTAAAAAGAGCAAAAGTAGAAACTCAAATTAATCAAATAGTCAAAAATTCTTCGTTATGTCCTCCAAATTCTCCATTTTGGGGTTCTCCGAAAATTCAATTAAGAAAACCCAAATTCTCTATTTTGGGGTTCTCCGTTTAGTGAAAACTAAAATCACCAAATCATATGTTCTAAACTTGATGTCACTGTCAAAATCCAATAAGTTGTAATAGCAAGATATACAAAACAGGGAAACTAAATATATTACATCATACGTACCACATACCAAGCACTATGGGGTTGCGGAAATGGAATTTTGAGTTAGCTACAATTTTTTTTTTTAACAATTCCTGCAAAGCAAAACAAAAACATTAAAATATGAAATAAAAACATAACGTGATATATTATATTGACACAGCCCAAAGATTATCAACAAAATGCTAAACGCTTAGAAACAAACCTCTTTGCATTCATTTTAGCCATAATAATGATCATTTCTCTCATCCTTTTTTTCTGCTCAAATGAAAAACCAACAAGGATCCAAATTTGTATAAGTTGGCCCTTCTTTCTTTTAAATGGACAGCTAAAAAGTGGTTAACAATAACCTTTTTTTGTTGCACGAACACAAGAGAAAGATTCATCTGCTTCCTTTAAATTCATAAGAAATTAAGTTTGTTCTGATCATAAATTAGATTTATTAACTTGGCCTTGTTTATATCTCGTTTTGTTGACGATAACAAGGACAAAAAGGTATATATCAACAACAAAAAAAAGAGAAGAAAAATGAAGCTATCTTTCTAAGTGTTAGTATGTGGGAAATAAAATAGTTACAGTTTGAATTGAAAGAAAGGAGACTCATCTGCTGCGGGAGATGTATACTGCAAAAGGAGATTCATCCTTGGCTCCATGCGAGCCCAAAACACCCTAAACAAGTCAAGTTTTGCTCATTAGAAAAATTAAATTTAAGTTATTGCCTCACTAATTCACATCTTTAACCAAATATCTGAAAAGAATTGGTACACACTTAAAATAGTTCTCTCTCCGTAAACCAAGTTCCTCCTAGTTCAGCGATCCACGGCACCTGCTCACAAATGCAATGCATCATACTTTAAACTAAGGCAATAACATATCAACAATAATTCAATTAAGAAAATCAACAAATCATCATACTCAAGATACGGAACAGCGTGTTATAAGAAGGAACTAACAAAACCAATAACATATCAATCCTCATTCAATTAAGAACATAAAGAACATCATACTCAAGATACGGAACAGCGTCATATAAGAAGGAAGCAACAAAACCATGAAAAAAGTAAAAACATAAGTACATATGAAACTGATGCAACTTACTTTGGAGCTCCACAGTTACAAGGGATTTTGTTGTCTTCTAGCGGGAATTTGTAGTTGTAACTTATTTCTTCACCAGCGTCTATATGCCGTTTAGCATAGATAAATATCTTTTTCTTACCGTCCACGCTAATAATCTTGGTGTAACAGTTAGGCTGCATAAGCACAATATCTTCTATAAGACCTCCGAATCCAAAAAATTCAAATCAAACTAGCCAATGATACAAGACTGTGCAAACAATTACCTCGCATGAATGGTTTATAAACCTTGCTATGCCACCACGCTTTGTGGCATCAACCTAAGACCCATGGTAAGCAACAAGTGATACAGAAGTGTCATTAAAATGAAAAAACATATACTAGATAAGATTTAATGTATTGTACAGGTGACTAACCACATAGCCATCGTCAAGCCTAAAAAGATAACTGCTTCCAATTCCCATCTTTTCATATTGGCGTTCACGTATCTCAGATATCTGAGAGATTGACATATTGAACCAAAATGACGATCAAATTAAAAGAGAGCCCATAACAGTGTGTAACTACTACCACATACCCACAAAAAAATTCAATGGAACACTTGATCAAGCAAGTCATACTTACAGAAGAACGTATCAACTCTCCGACATATTCGATCACAAAGTCCTCAGCATCAATCGGTTCAAGTGCGACAAGACCCCAATCATGAATCTTGCTTTGTTGAAACCGCAAATGCTTTTTCCTAGCCTGTCACCGACATTACAAAAAGAAAATAGAAAGACATTAAGACCACATGGATATGTTACTCAAAAGAGAAATCTGTTTTTGTTTTATTCACCTTCAACTGAGAAATTTTTAAGAGGTCAGCACCATCTGCAGCAGCTAGAAGATTACGCATTTTTGCCCTATTAGTTCTTGCAGAGAGAACGTTTTGAGTCGAACTGATTTTGGAACCAAAATGTTGTACGTGTACGCAAGAACTTCCTCTAATACGGGCTTTCTCTTCAGGACTAGCCTTTAATGACCATGCATGCCAATGCCAGCCATTAATAGATGTGCGTGCACATCCATCAGACTTTGGCATCGACATGAACACCCTTTTATTGCTTGCGTTAGGTCTTGGTTTTGCCAATGGTTTTAATGCAACTGGCTTAGGGCTGCCATCATCCATTGTCAAATCCTTAATGGGAGAAAGTTCTGTTGTATGTTTCCTTCTAAGCATTAACTTCTTCGAACTTACTACACAAACCAACCAAATACATGTAGTTAAGGGTAAATAATATATTTTAGAGGACAATATAAAACCAAGGAAAAGCGATAACGTTTAGGAAATAATTGCCTTTCTGCAGCTTGTTTGATGAATTGCAGAGAAGCTTTTCTTCATTTGAAACAGCACCCTCGGAATCCTTGGAAAAAAGTGATAATTTCCGACATGAAGGTACACTGGGGACTTTTTCATCCAATGAATGCTTCATCTTTAGCGTTGATGATTGCGATGCTTCATGAAACAAAGTACTAAATTGTTAAAATCTGGGGCCCATGCATTGAAGTAGCCAGATATCTCTTGAAGAAACTAAAATCTGTAACAGCAACAAAGTACGGCGTTAGAAACTTACACTTGCGGGACTTCTGTGAAATGCTGCACGAAGACTTCTCCACAATCTTTTTTTCTTCAGCAGCATCTTCTGGAAAATGTAAATTAGTAAAGCAAATGCAGGAGGCATTCTCAAAACCTGGGAAATAAATCAAAGAGATCTTACTTTTCCGTCTCTTGCTGGGGCGTTGAGGGGAAACCTTGTCACCGGTTTCAAAACCAAGGATTTCTCTATCAGCTCCCTTTCCACATAGATCAGTAAGACCTCTGCCTGCTCCATTGCAAGATTTAGTACCTTCGACTCTGACATCTGACATATTCTTTCTCTTTAGCTTTGATATATGAGCTGCTTCTCAGAAGGACGAAATCAGTAGTGATTGGAGCGCAAGGTAAAGAAGCTAAAGAGCTCCGATACAGGAAGTTGAATTGTAGGAAACAAACAAAAGGAGTTTTTTTTACCTTTCTGCACTTTCTGAGAAGAGTTATTTGTAATATTTTTCCCATGATCTTTGCAGTCAACGGTTTCTCCGGATTCCTCAGCAGACACTGAAATCTCCTCACATGATTTTGCAGCATTTGTATCTTCTCTTAACTCTTTTGTTTTATTCCTTGATATTTCTAATAGAGATATACATCAAAAAGAACATGATAGGAAAAAAAAAAAAAAAAAGGAAAGAGATAAATTCTGACATCAAAATGGAATAACACTACAGTATATATCAAACTTACTTTTTAGTCTTGTTATAAGGAGTTCGTCATCAAATTCATCTGCCATTCTAACATCTTGGGTTATCTCACAGCGCACCTTGCTAAGAGCATCTTTACCAACCTTGTCTTTCTGAGACTTGGTCACATTCTTTGTGATACCTGCATCATAATAAAACAGAGAAATATATAAGGTCAAAGTAAAGTTTCTCAAATTCGGATGAAAAAGGCTAAAAGTTATATACTTTGATCTCGCCGGTCAGCATTCCTTATCTTCTGTTGAATTGGTTTCTGAACTGACAAATCTATACAGGGTGTATCGACTTTAAGGGTTTCTTTCATGGAATGAGAACCTGTAGACAGTTTCTTAGGTCGTTTAACCAGATTTTTGTCAGAAGATCTGACACATGCTTTCGTTGGCTTCTCTGCTGTATGATTTGACATATTTGTCTCTACTAGCTTTTTGTTCCGAGTAACAGTTTTGAGCTTCTTCAGGGCCAGTGTATCTTTACGAGAAATTTGATGGCTTCCTTTCCGAGAAGCAAGGAATTCGTTTAGAGAACACTTCATGAACAGTGATTTCCAATCTTTCATAACAACATTATGCAACCTCTGTCTACATAAAGCCATTGCAACATATTCTTCAATCTCAGGAATGGATTCCTTTGATCTTACAGGCCGAAACTTACAGCGCAGAGATGGCATTTCCGTGTTGCTTTCACATCCAGGTGGTGGTGGCTCATGAATATCCAGAGTATCAAGCTGATCATTAACAGGACTGTCCACTGTCTCCAATGTTGTAATAAATATATTGGCAATAATATCCTCAGATGTGATTTGCTCAGAGGATTCTCCTTCTTGCACGAGTCTCTGAGACTTACTGAAATCACTGGAAAAACGCAACCCAGCAGGAACGACAACTAAATCATTCTTCTTTTCACCAGACCCTTCCAGCTTACATGGGGACTTATGAAAAGATGACAGGTTTTCCTGCAGCAATTTGCAACAATGTGCACTCAGCACCCACACGCTAGCATGTCACAAAAAGAACATAACGAAAAAGGATAGACTCAAATCCAAAAATGCCTACAGGGAGATTTCAGGTCTCCTTACCGCATGCGTTTTGCCATCTCGGACAGTACTAGATGCGTTATTCGCTCCATCTTCAATGAGAATGCCAGTATAATTAGTCAGGTAAGTTCGCAGAGACAAAAAGAGCTCACTTTCTACATGTTCTGAGATGCTTGTTATGACGCTTTCTATTCCACTACTGTCGGGTAACTGCAAAACATAAGAAAATGACACTGATTATCATTAACGACCAAAACTTCGTTTACTTGAAGTTAAACGAAGTTAAAAAAAGATTAAACAAGCTCACACTCTCAACTGTCTCAGGTTTGTCTGAATAATTTGTCGGGGAACCCTTGCAGTAGCTAGCAACAGTTGAAATATCAGGAGAACGAGACCAAAGTTTGTGCTTTCTCCAAGATAATGAATAAGTTGCCACAGTATCATAAAAGACAGCGTTAAACATTATTTGCATGCAATGGTTGTAAAGTATTCCAGATACAGCCGAGCAAGATGTCTGAAAGTTCTCAGTGCTTCCAACAGATTTAGTTTCTTTGAGCGACTCTACAGATATACGACTATGACCTGTTGCTTCAGTGGTTGAGACAGCAGTTTTTTCTGCATTGATAACTTGAGACTGCTCAAACAAAACGTTACTAAATTAGCGTACAATTCAAACACAACTTGAGACTACTCACACAAACGTTCCTAAATTAGTGTGATTGCATGCAAGTACATAAAAGGTGTGCACGTGTACATAAACATAAATGTGCAAATACAAAAAAGAGTTACCGATGTGGATTCAACTTGGGCAGAAGAACTAGGTGGATCAGACTTGAGATGCTCGTCTCGTTTCTTTGCCTTAAGAAAGTCTGAAATCACACTACTGATGATTTCATCGAGTAGAGATCTTCTAGCTATTTTCATTATTCCACTCTGAAGCTGAGAAGAGAGTTCTTCAGAAACTTCGGATATGAAGCTCACCCCAGACACTGACTCGGCACAATCAGCACTACCACATTTCTCCCTCCATACAGCAATTAACAATGCTAATGTGATTGGTCTCAACTTATTTTCACTATCACGTATCTGCAGAACGAAACTCTTAAAACGTGAGATAAAAAGGGAGAAAACATATGTTCACCAAGTAGTCTAATATATTTGAGACCTAAATGCAAAACTAGAAAGAAAATCACACAATTTCCCCCTCATAAGCTAGACACAAGGCTACGAAGAGGCGTCACTATAACTGCATGAAACTCAATTAAACACAATCTTTCAAAAATTATTTGTAGGTCTATAGCCTTTACAGCTTACCGGGGTTGCATCTGAAATATATCCATGCTGCTGCCAATTATAAAGCTCCGATAAAGAATGTGGTCCATGATTTCTACCCTCGACATCAACAAGAAACCAGCAAGCATGTTCACTTCCCTGAAAGAAACACCAACAATTAAATGCAATTAAAGAAACTTCTTAAGTGAACACGAGACATCGTGTCTGAAAAATTTTTAAATTGAGTTTTCACCGTGAAAGGAAGTTACCAATGAGAGGAATGACGCTAACAAATTCGCTTCCTCCTGGTTTAACATTGGCTGATCTGAGACAGAACCATTAGTGTTGGTCTGTGTAGGCAATGTCTGATTAGAAATCAAATGAGCAGCAGAAGTTGTATGCTCCGTTTGAGTCTCATGTTGATAGACAGTGGCATTACTAACAGGAGGGACCACACTTATAGTTCCACTTTGTAGATATGCGAAACCAGTGGTGACATGTTCAGGAAACTGCTTGAAGTACTTAAGTGGTACCGAATTTGGCATATAACCATTGATAATTGGATATACAAGAAGATCCCCAGGTAAAAAGCCAGTGGATAGCCCATCAATTAGCTGCTGTTGCGTATACGGGCCACACATCTGGCCTTGCTGATTACCGTACATCCAACCGCTCGCATACACGGTATATCCTGGAAGACTCTTGTCTAGAGATGAAGCTGTACCACTACCACAAGCCTCTTGACCCTCACGGCCGTCTCCATTGGACCTGCAGCTCACCTCTAACGCTGTGTCCATACCACACAGTTCATCAAAGTCGCAACAAGCTGATGATACGGTAGTCAAATCGTCACAGCTGACAAGCGAAATTACATTTAATTTTAAATTGACCATCCAACTTAATACATCACAAACTCACAACTAAGAAACACAATAATTACAAAGTGGAACCTGTCACAAGAGTAATCTTGAACTGCTTCCCGTGCGGAGATGGAAGCATCAGAACTGTAGACTGTAAACAAATTTGTTTCCAAAGAAGTTACATTCTTCCTTCTACTAGAAGAAGAGCTACTAAGGCTAGGAAAAGGGGAATCTAAAGCAACCATGGCCCAGATAAACTCGAGATATCTTCTCTGCATAAGACATTCCAAAACTATGGTCAACAAAGGTATAACTTTCATCCAACACTCAAATTATAAGACGGCGTGAGATAAAAGAGACGAGAAGAAAAGGCCATTGTTTTCCATAATCACTTTTAAGTAATAATCTCGACAAAACTGAAATCGACGTACCCAAATCAGAACAGAGAGGAAAGATTACAAATTGATATAGCAAATTCTGAAATCTGGAAACCGACTCTTAAGCTGAAAGCAAAACGATCGTCAAGTTTGTGCCACAGATCAAAAATTGCGTCGAAACGTAAATCTAATTGCTTTAAGGGAACGTAACTGAAATCGATTAGTATGATCCTCATAAGCTGCAACATTCAATCGAACGGCTAAACGACGAGTGAACCAGAAACGCAAAGGTGAGTGAACACAAGGACAATATCATACCTCGAGAAGTAATATGACAGAAGAAAAAAGTCCTCGACTTCCAAGAAAGTCAAGGACGATCAAGGCAGCGATGAGACAGTCACCCAATTGTTGTTAAATTGATAATGAGACCTAGAAGAGAAGATTTATCCAAGGAAAAAAAAAAAAAAAGAAGATGAACAAAGAAGAAGGAGGGTCTGGTCATCACGAAAATATTATTAAAGAAGGAAAAACAAATAATGATAAAAAAGTAGAAACAAATAAATAATGATAATTAGGGTGAAAAATAAAGATAACTAAGGGGTTATATTAAATTATTGAGAAAAAAATGAAATTCTTCTAAATCAATAATTTAATATGACCCTTTCGTCATCTTTATTTTCGCCATACTTATCAAAATATTAGCCGTCCCGCGTGCGCAAACACGCATGCATATAAAATTTGAAATAAATTTAATAAAAAAAATATAATATTTTTTAATTATGAATTATTTCGATATATATAAATTTAGACTATTAAATAATCTACTGAGGATTGTTAATTTGATATATATAAAAATCATATCCGTTTTGTAATTAAGTTGCAAAATATTCATTTTTCATGTAAAATTATGGTTATTAGTGAAATTAAGTCTTATGTTTCTTATTTGCATATCAAATTATTATCGGATACCAAAAAATATCTTAAGACTGTTTTTTCCAGAAATATTCAAAGTAAAAAAGCTAAGTAAATGATAGGTCTCCATATGCTTATGGTCATTAGTAAAGTAAAACTCTTATTTCTTTGTATTCATATTACATATTCACCAAATACAAAAAATTTACCTCAAAGTTGAGATTTTTAAGAATCAAAAATAAAGTATTCATATTACATAGTCACCAAATACAAAGATTTTACCTCAAAATTGAGATTTTTAAGAATCAAAAGTAAACACCACTGCCTCTTAACTGCCTCTTCTCTTCTTCAATATAGTTCTTCTCTCTACTCGCTTGACCCAAAGCTCTTTTATTTTCCTCTATGTTAAAAAGAATGAATCTTCATATTTTATCACAATCAACTCACGATTCTCACCATCTACAACGGCAACTCTTGTGGCTTCTCATTCTCGATAACTCTCTTTGACTCCCACATGATCATTGCTTATCTCATGACCTCCTCATGCAAATGGACATCTGGAAAACCATATGCTTTGTAACAGTGTTGTTGCAAAGATTCATAGTCGAAAGCTCTCTTGACTTTCTACTTGTCATTTTTCTATCTCACAGTATCCATAGTATCCGCGTTAGAATTAGATAATGATGACTCCTTGTATAAGTTATCATTATCATCATCACTCCATCGTATCGTACCTTTCTTCATGGTAAGGAATGTTATAACTCTAACAAAGAAACAAATCTTCGTTAATCCAATTTACGAAATAGATATTTTTAAAAAATAATGATCTAATATACGTAGGAGAAGCTTATGATGCAAGTAATTTAATATCATAAAGAGTGTTCTATATACAGAATATAAATACACCCAAGCAATCGCTGGTTGCACATACATCAATGTGTGTTCATTGTAAATATTGAATCTTTAATCAGATTGCTGCATAGCAATTGTCTCTGCAAATTCTTTGCATCACAACTCCCCCAATGTCTCTTTGATATTTTTTCAACAACCTCTGCGTTAACCAATTTATTATTCACTAAATCAATTCCAAAAATCCATATCTGAGTCTCCGAATAATATCAAATAAAACATTTTGTCTTCCTTCTTCGAGGAAGAAAGATAGCCTTCCTCTTTGCACCTTAAAAAAAATCCAGAAGAATCCTCGCATTTTCAGAATTGAGTTTCAAATGTCTTTTAAGACTCTTCGACCAAAACAAAACAAAGCAAATAAATTCAAAAACAAAAAAATGAATACCCAGATTTGGGATAATTTGTTTTCTTTCAGAAAACCAATCTATAGCTTAAAATTTTGGACATATCCTTACAAACATCACTATTAACGCCAATCTTAATTAACTGTCAGTTGATACACTTGTCACTGGTTTTAGTATTAATAAACATTACAGAAAAACTGTAAGAAAATACAAAAAGATTCAAATCTTTAAAAGAAGCTCACCTTTAATTATAAAGGCATAGCCACTAATTCATACTCCAAGGTTACAAGCTTTATTGGCAATTATCTGTTATCATCATTTTGACGTATAAAGAATAAAAAGTTTAAACTTATAAAACTTAGATCTACTATCGTAGCAATCGATAGAGAACAATACACGGAATAATCAAATAAGAAGAAAACCACTAAAGAAAATAAGATATCAGAAATATTAAAATCACCTTTTGAAAACCATGTAGCAATCTGTATATCGTTCCAAACCTACATCTTACATCGAAGCATGTATTTTCAATGCCAACATTGATCAAAAAATAAAGTAAGAAATTAGATAAAGTATTGACGACAACATAAAACACATATAAAGACCAATTAACCATTTTTTCTATAAACATAAGAACATACCAGAATTATATCCACATGCTCTCGGACCATGATCGTTGAATCCTTACAAAGTATAGAAGAACAAATCAGAACCTTAAAACAAACTAAGAATAATAGATAAAATGTTATCCCAAACATATAAAAACATAAATTTCACTACCGATACATATTTTTGAGGGGATAAAAGCATATTTAGATAAACTATAGGTAAAGAAACATATAATAAAAATTTACAAAACCGTAATAAAAAAAGAAGCGATGAGAAATTGTGAATAAAAAGATGTCAAGATGTTTATATAAAAAAAAACTTAGGCATAACACACGATTTTCACTATTATATTTTCTTTTTTTTATAGATAAATATCAAATCGAGTTTATCATATATTTATTGAACTTTCTACTTTTTAGATTTATTTTTTTCTATATTTTATAGGATATTTTATTTTTTCTATATACATGTCACATATTTATTATTTTCCAAAGTTTAAATATAAATATTTTTAATTAAATTGATTTTTCATTAAGGGTATATTAAGTCAATTCATATGAGGAGCAAAGAGTAATCAACCACAATAACTCCCAACCACAGCTCAACTTGCTTGAAAATTGATATTACTATATATTTTGTGTATTTTGCATGCATTTAGGATAGTTTCTCATGCATTCACCTTGCATATTAGGCTAGTTTGCACCATTTTGCATGCATTTAGGATAGTTTTTCATCAATTCTCTTTACCTTTAGCATTATGCATAAGTTCAAACCCTTCTTGAGAGAAACTCTTGCATTTATAAAACCCATTTAAATGAGATCATTCTAGTCTCATAGACTTTGTCCTTAACCAAATGTGTTCGGCTTTAAAATGCATAAGTGTGATTCACGGTTCGATCATTAATGAATGTTAAAGGATAAGAATCTTTGATTGTTTGGAATAGGAGAGTCATGATTTGAAATTCATTGTGTGATGAGTATGGCTAAGTTCTTTGGAGTATGAGTGTGTGCATTGCATTTTAGAGTTAAGAACTAGGACCATTGAAATGATTCACTTGAAAAGCCCCTTTGCAAGAAGCTTAAACCCCCGTTTTTAAAACTTCTCTTCCTTCTTGAAGTTTGTTTACTTGAGGGCAAGCAAAAGGCAAGTTTGGGGGAGTTGATATTACAATATATTTTTTTGTATTTTGCATGCATTTAGGATAGTTTATCATGCATACACCTTGCATATTAGGCTAGTTTGCACCATTTTAGGTCCTATAGCACTTTTGCACTAGCATTCGCATGTTTCTTGCATTATGCATCATATTCAGGTTGTTTTGGACACTTTGGAGCTTTAGAGGACTCGTGGAAGTGCTAAGGCTCGTGAGGAAGCTCGTGGACACTTGGAAAACTCAGGAGTGCATGCTAAGGACCTGAGATCGAGTAGCAGATCGAGCAAGGCAGGTCAATCAAGAGAAGATCGACCAGAAGATCGAGTGCACCAAGGCGATTCAAGAGGAAGGATCGAGATCAAGATCTAGAGAGGAGATCGATCTGGAGCACGGACGTAAATGACGCCATGCATATCGAGAATCAGATCGAGCTTCCAACACGATCGACACAGGATCGACTCAGAGATCGACCGAAGTCATCCGATCCTAGAGAAGATCGAGCCAAAGATTGAGTGACCCGAGTCGATCCCAGACTAACCTTATCCGTCCAGCTGGATTTGGACCGTAGCGAAGGGGGGACCAATTGCGGTTTGGCCATTTTTGGCAAAACGCAGCCATCCCTTTCATTATCTTCATTCTATCTCTTTACCTTTTCGTTTTTCTCTCGTTTTAGGCGAATCCGCCATTGTAGAAATTCAAGCTTTTCTTGCTTTTTCACTTTGAATATTGAACCTTTTACCTTTAATCAATCGTTAATCATGGTTAGTAGATCATCTTCTGCATTCTGTTCGGTTTTCTTTATGTGTAGCGAGTAGTTTCATTTGGGTTGATGGGTTGAGGTGATTCGAAAGGGTCAAAAAGGTTAAAGCTTTGAGTTTTCTTGTTCTTCATTACTTTCTCTTCTAGGATCTTGAGTACTTAAGGTTTAGAGACTCTCACGTCAAGATCTCTATGATCCAAGGGCTGTCTTACCTTGACAGGATTCAGATGTCCTGAAAAATCAGATCCTAGGGGCTAATCCTTCCTTTCCCACATGCCATGGTTGTTTAGGGGATTAGTTAGGTCATTTGTTTGAAATCTGTGTTCCAAGCTCTTCGATCTCTTTTTCCACCAAACGCCATGGGTTTGGAGAAGAGATTGAGGAAGTGACCCATACCACACGCCATGGATGGATCTTGTTTTATTTTCAAGGCCTAGAGAACCTCTTAAAAGAGTAGATCCAACGTTTTCAAGCCAAGCTTTAATCTTTGAGACCCACGAATATGACCCTCAACCCTAGACCCTCTTTCTTAGTGTTTTAAATCTCTGCTTATCATTCTGTCATCATAAAGTTTGCATCTTGTTCATTAATCCATCGCATCATTCATCATTTTAAGTTGTTAGATGAGATCAATTCATATTGCTCGATCTAGTGGTCGATTTTTAATTTTTTTATAGCTTTGCATTTTTGTGTTAGAATAATTGCGGATGATTATGAGAAAGAGAGTATGAAATGAATGAAAGGAGTGAAGAATATGAGTGAGAAAGAGAGTTTGATTAAGGAGAGTATATTTCCTTAAGTTGAATGTTACAAATGTGGGCAATAGTCTATATATAGACTCGCCTTGGTTACAACTTGAATCAATAAGACAAAGACAAAAAGAATAAACAAAGGGATGGTCTCCAAGGAAGCGAAAGTGACTTGTCCTCAACGGTTGTCTCCTTAAGCAAACATGTGACCTTATCCTCTTGTTGTTTATTAAATCATGACCGTTGGAGTAGTAAACATAGAACCGAGCATCTAGGTGACCGTTGGAGACTTAGCTTGTATGTCAAGCTTACTTGATGATCAAGCTTGAGTGGCCCGGTTCCCTAGGTGTACGACTTGTACGGATGCTTCATCCTCCTTGTTTGATACTCCCCCTCAAGCTTTAACCGTGGTAAATGGTTAGAGCTTGGAGCCATGAAGGATCACCTCATTAAAAACCTCAATGTAGAAAACCTCATGGGACAAAACTACATTGAGAGAAAAAGAGTGTGATCTCCACGGCTAGGTGAGCTCAAGCCGAGATGTCAACGAGCCCCATCTTGGGGTGGATGAACTCGTTGGTCTTCTGACTTGTTGCCTTGGTGAAGATATCGGCTAGTTAGTCTGAACTCTTTGTGTAGCATGGCAGGATGACTCCAAGCTGGACTTGCTCCCTGACTTTGTGACAATCAACCTCAATATGCTTGGTTCTTTCATGGAAGACCGAGTTTGATGCAATGTGTATAGCCGCTTGGTTGTCACAGTGCATGGTGATTGGTGTGCTTGTCTCACATCCGAGGTCTTTAAGAGGCTTCCTTAGCCACATTAGCTCGGTTGTTAACCTCCTCATGGCCCGGTACTCAGCTTCAGCACTAGAACATGCAACTACATTCTGCTTCTTGCTCTTCCAAGTAACTAGATTCCCACCAATGAAAGTGCAATAGCCTGTAGTTGATCTTCTATCTACACGGTCTCCTGCCCAGTCTGCATCGCAATATCCCACAATCTCTGAGCTTCCGTTGCAACCCATCCAAATGCCATGACCGATTGTTCCTTGGACATAGCTGAGAATGCGCTTGACCATGCTCTAGTGATATGACTTTGGAGCTTTCATGTGTTGGCTAACCTGATTCACAGCAAAACACAAGTCAGGTCTAGTTATGGTAAGATAGATTAGCTTACCCACCATCCTGCGATATTGTGTGATATCTTCAAAGGGCTCATCTTCTAGCTCCCCCTTTCGGTCCACTTTGTAGCTATCTTCAAGAGGAGTTTTAGCTACTTTATCTCCAAGGTCTCCTGCTTCACTCAACATATCAAGCATATATTTTCTTTGTGAGAGAAACAAGCATTCCTTAGATCTACAAACTTCAATACCTAACAAGTATTTTAGTTCACCTAGATCTTTAATATCAAAAACATTCTTTAAATAGTCTTTAGTAGCAAGAATGATTACCTTGTCATTCCCAGAGATGATTATATCATCTACATAAATGAGAATGACTACTATACCTTCTTGGCTGGTGAGAGTGAATAGGGTGTGATCCGCTTCTGATCTGCTGAATCCCCTATCAAATAGAACTCTACTCAACCGGTGGTACCATGCTCTTGGCGATTGCTTGAGACCATAAATCGCCTTTCTCAGCCTTAGTACTTTGCCATGGGCAACCTCTTTGTCTACACCAGGTGGTGGTGTCATGTAGACTTCCTCCTCAAGTTCTCCCTGCAGGAATGCATTCTTCACATCCATTTGCCAAAGATCCCATTCCAGGTTCACAGCAAGTGAGATGACTACTCTAACCGTGTGAAGCTTAGCCATTGGTGCAAAGGTGTCTCCATAGTCTTCTCCATAGGTCTGAGTGAATCCTCTTGCTACTAGCCGAGCCTTATACCTCTCTATTTCGCCATTGCTCTTGTATTTGATAGTGAAGACCCATCTTGAGCTCACTGTTTTCTTTCCTTTAGGCAATGTAGCCTCATCCCAAGTATGATTCTTTTCCATAGCCCCCCTTTCTTCACTGATTGCATCACGCCATACCTTATACTCTATTGCTTCTTCATAGGTTTTAGGTATCTGACCTTGCTCCAGTGCAACTAAGAAAGCTTGATGCTCCTTTGGAAACCGAGCGAAAGAGCAAGCCGCTTGAGTAGGATGGGCTACTGCATTGCCATTGTAGTATACCCTTGTGTTAACCCAATTGGATGGATCCTGCCTTTCCCTTGTGCTTCTCCTTAGTGCTGCTGGAGCAGGGGCTGGGACTTGTTCTGCTTGTTGTAAGCTTTGCAACCGCGGACTTCTTCTTAGAGGAGCTGGTGCTTGATGAGTTACTGACCGTGTGGGTGCTACTGCTTGTTCCAGGGGTTGATCATGTGCATTTTCTTGGGTCTCCGAGTCTGTGTGTTCAGCTGGTGGGTCACTGTTTTCACCATTCTCCCCCTCATGATCAACCGTAGGGATTCCAGTACTTGTAGTGACACCGAGATGGTCTAGGAGTAGTCGGAGGTTAGTAGCTCTATCTGATGTAGACTCGGAGATGTCTTGCAAGTCTTCCCATGACTGTTTGGCATAGAAGCTTTCTGATTCCAAGAACTTCACATCTCTAGAGATTATAACCCGTCGTGTAGTGGGATTATAGCATTTGTACCCCTTTTGAGTGGTAGAGTAGCCAACAAACATACACCTAGTGCTCTTGGCATCAAGCTTTGTTCTAAGGTCTCCTGGAATTAAGGCAAAACAAACACACCCAAACACTCGTAAGTGATCAAGAGAAGGTTTAGTTGAGTTGAGTACCTCATATGGCGATGAGTCATTGAGAACTTTGGTTGGTATTCGGTTGATCAAGTAGCAAGCTGTAAGTACAGCATCTCCCCAAAACCGTTTTGGTACATTGCTTTGAAACATCATGGATCTGGCCACCTCCATTAAGTGTCTATTCTTCCTTTCAGCCACACCATTTTGTTGGGGCGTGTAAGGACAGCTTGTTTGGTGAATGATGCCTTGTGAGGTAAGGTATTCTTTGAATAAGTTATTGGTGTATTCTCCTCCATTATCTGATCTGAAAATCTTAATCTTGGCATTAAAATGGTTAGTTATGTGAGTTTGAAAATTTCTAAATGCCTCAAAGACTCTATCTTTTGATGGAAGGAGAGTTAACCAAGTATACTTAGACTTTTCATCTATGAAAGTAACAAAATACTTGTTTTGATCTCTAGATTCACATGGAGATGTCCAAACATCAGAATGAACTAAATCAAAGCATTTTTCATAAATGGTAGAAGACTTAGAAAAAACAGTTCTACAATGTTTTCCTAAGATACAAGCCTCACAATCATCATTCTTAAACACTACTTTAGGTAATAGAAGACTCAATGCACGAGCATGAGGGTGTCCTAATCTAGCATGCCAAATCGCATTATTAGCACAAGCTACAACATTATTAGAAGAAGCAAAGGTAGGATCTAAAAGCTTAGTGTCTTCAAGAACATAGAGATCATCTTTGGTAGTCCCTTTCCCAAGCATTTTGCTGGTCTTAATATCCTGAAAACACACTTCATTAGGTCCAAAGATAGCAATACAGTTTAAATCAGTTGTAGCTTTCTTAACTGATAATAGGTTAGATGTAAAGGTAGGCATGTAAAACGCTTTAGAAGATCTTTCAAAGAGCTTAAGTTCTCCTATTCCCTTAATTGGCACCTTTTCCCCATTAGCAATCTCAACATTTCCTATTGTTGGTTTTATGTTGCTAATTAAGCTTAAATCACTAATCATGTGATGAGAAGCTCCTGAACCAACTATTAATGGCTTATTCTTAAGTGTATGTGAAGAACTATAAGAATTACCCATATTTTGAATCACATGAAAAGAGGTACCAAGAATGTTACCAGACTCCTTAAACTCCTTGATCAAGGCATCTAAGTCCGATTTTGTCACGAATTGGGATGAGTTGGCTGCTCCTTCTCCTCCAGTGATAGTCTTAGAGCTTTCGCCTTTGTGAGCAGCTTCTTCTGAAGCACACCTAGCCTTTCCCTCCTTCCATTTTGGTTTAAGGTGTGGATGGAGACTCCAGCATATTTATTTGGTGTGCCCCTTTCTCTTGCAATGATCACAAAATGAGTTTCTCTTCTCATCAAACTTGTAGGCTCCTTTGTTGGCTGAGATCAGTTCTCCTTTTCCTCCAAATAAGCCGAGTGATCCTTGCTCCTTTTGGACTTGGGAACAGACTTCTTCAAGCGTTGGTAGCCTTTCTGCTCTGAGAAGATGTTTGATGAGATCATTGTAGGTTGAGCTGAGAGTCAAAAGCAGTCCAAAGACCTTGTCTTGCTCCCTTCTTTCATTCAAGACTTGTGGATCCACGGTACTTGGCCTTAGCATTTCCAGCTCAGCCCATAGTGCTCTGAACTTTCCAAAGTGCTTGGTGAACTCCATATCTTCTTGCCTTAGCTCGTTGATAGCCTTTTTGACTTCAAACACACGGCTTAGATTAGAGACATTGCCGAATACTTGCTTCAAAGTCTCCCACAGCTCCTTGGCGGTTTCACAGTAGGAGTAGGCCTCCAAGATTTCGTTGCTTAGGGAGCTTTGTAACAGGGCAAGGACGGTCTGGTCTTCCTTGTACCATTGGGTCTCTTCGGCAGGAACAATGGCTGCCCCCGCGGCTGGTGGTGCTGCTATGGGAGCGTCACTTGAAACATGACTCCAGAGACCTCTTCCACACAAGGCGGTTCTTGTGGTTCTTGACCACAGTAGATAGTTCACTCCTTTGAGTGTAACTGGTAAAGCCAATGGCTTATTGTTCTCCATGGCCATGAAATTGATTCTATGGACCTATGGGCAAAAGTATGGACCGTTGGTCAATAGTTTTAGGAAAGAGATTTGAGAGAAAAGAAGAGTAAGCGAATAGTATTAGGAGTGATTAAGAGGTGTTTAAGGCGTTTGGGAAGGATTAGGAGTTGATTTAGTGGAAGTAATGAGAGAAGGAAAGTTATGGACCGTTGGGTAAAGAAATGTACCCAAAAGAGTTTTCTGGAAAACGAATGAGAGATGAAGTGATAAGAGAAGAGAAACAAGAATCAAGAGTTTGTAGTCCAAAGATCTACAAACCTTGCTCTGATACCATGTTAGAATAATTGCGGATGATTATGAGAAAGAGAGTATGAAATGAATGAAAGGAGTGAAGAATATGAGTGAGAAAGAGAGTTTGATTAAGGAGAGTATATTTCCTTAAGTTGAATGTTACAAATGTGGGTAATAGTCTATATATAGACTCGCCTTGGTTACAACTTGAATCAATAAGACAAAGACAAAAAGAATAAACAAAGGGATGGTCTCAAAGGAAGCGAAAGTGACTTGTCCTCAACGGTTGTCTCCTTAAACAAACATGTGACCTTATCCTCTTGTTGTTTATTAAATCATGACCGTTGGAGTAGTAAACATAGAACCGAGCATCTAGGTGACCGTTGGAGACTTAGCTTGTATGTCAAACTTACTTGATGATCAAGCTTGAGTGGCCCGGTTCCCTAGGTGTACGGACTTGTACAGATGCTTCATCCTCCTTGTTTGATATTTTGTCATTCCGCTTGTTCCTCGTGGTAGTTAACCCTCTTCCAGGGATTTTAAAATTGTTTCGCTTTGCATTTGACACTTGCATTTAGTTTTTAAGGATTTTACCAATCATTTTTGTAATCTGCTTAGCTTTGCTCATTCCTTTGCATTCTTAGTGAACTTGCTACCCCTAGGTGTGGATTGATACCTCACTTGCATGCTATACTACATCTTAGTCTTGCATTTGAGTTTGATAACCTCTCGTGCTTGCATTTACACCGTAAGAAATGAGTTATCAAATGGCGTCGTTGCCATCTTAGGGGATAGGAAGCATTAAGATCTGAGGTTTAGTAAAGACTAAGCCTTTACTTTAAGTTGGTTACTGATTTCTCTACTTTCAAACTTGTGTCTTTCAGGTACATGAATCTGCGTTCCAAGGGTGACAACGCCTTACTCACACCCTTGGACAATATTCATCAGCTTGGACACGCAAGATCAAGAAGAGTTAGAGAGCAAGCTAGAGCTTTTGAGGAGATTGTTCAGCAAGGTTCAGTGGATTTTGAAGCAATGGCTGAGCACGAGCATCCAGAGGGACCTCCTCTAGCTCACGGGCAGTGGGAAGGGGTAATGGAAACCCCCACCACGCGGCTAGACCCCCACGGATCATCGGAGTAGGAGATGCTCCCAATACTCACCATAATAGGTTTGGGATCACTCCTCCTCCAGTGCAAAACAATAATTTCAAGATCAAGCCAGGATTTGTTCAGATGGTGCAAAACAACAAATTTCATGGGTTAGCTTTGGAGGACCCATTGGCGCATCTAGACAACTTTGAGCAGCTTTGTGGAATGCTCAAGATAAATGGCATCTCGGAGGACAGCTTCAAGCTGCGTTTGTTTCCCTTTTCCTTAGGCGACAAGGCACGACATTGGGAGAAGACTCTTCCACAAGGCACTATCACTTATTGGGCTGACTGTAAGAAAGATTTCCTCTCCAAGTTTTTCTCAAGCTCTCGTACAGCAAGGTTGAGAAACGAGATCAGTGGTTTTACTCAGCGACAGAATGAGTCCTTCAATGAGGCTATAGAACGCTTTAAGGATTATACAATAGCCTGCCCTCACCATGGTTTCAGCAAAGAGACCCTCTTGAGTACTATCTACCGCGGAGCACTTCCAAAGATCAGGTTACTCCTTGACACGACAAGCAAAGGAAACTTCCTTGGTCAAGAGGTTGAGGAAGGTATGAAGCTCATTGAAAACCTAGCATTGAGCGATGGAAATTATTCTGAAGACTATGACCGTGCACCAAGAGGAGCTGATCTTGTAGCCAACAAGAAAGAAATGAAGTCCTTGTATGAGAAGATCGATAAGCTCATGCTTGCAAACCAAAAGCATGTACATTTTGTTGGGGAAGCTGCAGATGTCTTGGATGAGCTAGAGCAATGCCAAGAAGAAGAAGCTAATTGGGAAGGCAACAACAACTTGTCTTATAGAAGCACCAACGTTTAAAACCCAAAGGATCAGGTGTACCCTCCTCAACAAACTAAACCGTTTGTGCCCTATAACAAAGGTTTTCAGCCGAGTGGTGGTTTTCAAGGTCAGCGTCAAGGTAACTTTCAGAGACAACAGCAGCAGCAAGGAAACAAAGGTTATACTCCTATGTACCCTCCAGGCTTTGTTCCTCAACAACAGATGCAACCGCAACAAGTTGATCCTGTACAAGCCATGTTTCAGCAGTTGCTTCAAGGGTAAGCTTCAATAAGCCATAAGTTCGCCGACATGAACAACCGCTTAGACTCCTCTCTCACTGATGTCTCTACTCAGATTACAACTCTAAACAACAAGATCAAGCAGTTAGAGAAGGGTTAAGCAAGTACAGGTGGTCAAAGCAGTCTACCGGGCAAGTGTGAGCAAAATCCCAAGGAATACGCCAATGCTATCACACTACGAAGTGGGAAAGAACTTCCACCGAGGGTTACACCTAAAGACAATGAGGACATTGTGGTTCAAGAGGGGGAGGGTAAACCTTCGGCTGATGATGAGATCAACTTCCACAACGTGTGGATAGAGAGGCCAACGAAGGGCAAAGAAGCAGCCGTAGAGAAGCATGTGGAGAAAGCAACCGAGGAGAATGATAACTAATACCTCCACCTTATGTTCCTAAGCTTCCTTTTCCTGGCCGCTTCAAGAAGCAGCTTATAGAGAAGCATAGGCTCTTGTTTGAGAAGCATCTAAGGGACGTAGAGATCAAGCTACCCCTTATGGATTGCCTAGCGATGATGCCTAAGTGTGCTAAATTTTTCAAGGACATGCTTGCAAAGAAGAACAAGGAAAGCAAGGAAGTGCTGGTGCTTAGTGAAGAGTGTAGTGCCATTATACACAAGGAGATAGTCTCCAAGAAGTTGGGAGATCCAGGAAGCTTCACTATACCATGTGCTCTCGGTCCTTTAACACTTCAAAGCTGCTTATGCGATCTTGGAGCTAGTATAAATCTGATGCCCCATTCTATAGCAAAGAAGCTAGGTTTCACACGGTTCAAAGAGTGTAGGATCTCCCTTGTGTTAGCTGACAGAAGCGTGAGACTTCCGGTGGGTTTGCTAGAGGATCTTCCAGTGAGGGTAAGCGGTGTGAACGTGCCAATCGACTTCGTTGTGCTTGAAATGGATGAAGAACCTAAAGATCCGCTTATACTTGGGAGGCCATTCCTTGCAACCGCCGGAGCAATCATTGATGTCAAGAATGGGAAGATAGCTCTACACTTGGGCAAGGATATAAGGCTGGATTTTGATATCAACGAGGTCCTGAAGAAGCCCACCATAGAAGGGCAAGCTTTCTATATAGAGACGTTGGATGCTTTGGCGGATGAACTGCTAGAAGAGCTTGCACAAGAGGATCACTTGAAGCTGGCATTGACTAAGGAGCCAGGGGAGTTCGGTTTTCTGAGTAGGAAGACTCAGGAGTACGTTAATCTCCTTGACTCTAGGAAAGTTGTGTTAGAAGATGAAGGCAGATGCTTAGAGATCGATCAGGCAATCAAGAAGATCACTCGATCCAAGATAATAATCGACAAGAAGATCGAGGAGACGGGTCGATCCAGAGAAGAGAACGACTCAGACGCTCGATCTACAACTCGATCCCAATCAAATCGAGTAAGTGATCGACCTGAGTGCAGTCGATCCAGCAAAACAATCGATGAGAAGATCGAGGGAAGCCAATCGATCAGTTCAGAGAATGAGACGGGGACTCGATCTCTTGCTCGATCCCAACCAAATCGAGTAGGAGAATCGAGTAAAATTGCTCGATCCGGACCAGAATGAGTGCAAGATCGACTGGAAGACTCGATCTCAGAGGGGACAACGGTTCAAGAAAGCAGTCTTTTGGGTCATGTCTCGGGTTCTAAAGAGGCTATTGAGGATGCTAACGTCAACAAGAGCCACGAGGAGGATTGGAGCGAACTGCTAGCCCAAAGGTGGACCTTAAGGAGCTCCCAAAAGGGTTATGGTATGCTTTTTTAGGGCTTAATGATACCTACCCCGTGATTGTGAATGAGAACTTAAGTGATGATGAGTTGCACTCGCTCCTAAATGAGCTGAGAAAGTATAGGAAGGCCATTGGGTACTCCCTAAGTGACATCAAGGGCCTTTCACCAATGCTTTGCACTCATAGGATTCACTTGGATAATGAGGATGCCTCTTCTATAGAACACCAAAGGCGTTTGAATCCTAATTTAAAGGAGGTTGTTAAGAAAGAGATTCTTAAGTTGTTAGAGGCTGACGTGATCTATCCCATAAGTGACAGCACGTGGGTTTCCCCTGTACACGTGGTGCCTAAGAAGGGAGGGATCACAGTCATTAAGAATGATAAAGATGAGCTTATACCTACTAGGACTATTACAGGACACCGTATGTGTATAGACTATATGAAGTTTAATCTTGCTACTAGAAAGGATCATTTTCCTTTACCTTTTATTGATCAAATGCTTGAGAGGCTTGCTAATCATCCTTACTATTGCTTTCTTAATGGATATAGTGGTTTCTTTCAAATACCAATCCATCCAAACGATCAAGAGAAGATGACCTTTATATGCCCTTATGGCATCTTCGCGTATCGAAGGATGCCATTCGGGTTGTGTAACGCACCGGCTACGTTTCAGCAGTGTATGATGTCGATCTTCTCTGATCTAATAGAAGAGATGGTAGAAGTGTTTATGGATGACTTCTCTATATATGGTGCGTCTTTTTCTGCATGTTTGTTGAATCTTTGCAAGGTACTAAAGCGTTGTGAAGAGACGAATCTTGTGCTTAACTGGGAGAAGTGTCACTTCATGGTGAAGGAAGGGATCGTGCTTGGCCACAAGATATCAGAGAAGGGCATAGAGGTTGATAAAGCCAAAGTTCAGGTCATGATGAGTCTTGAGCCGCCGGTTAATGTCAAATGAGTAAGGAGTTTCCTAGGCCATGCTGGCTTCTACAGGCGCTTCATCAAAGACTTTTCCAAGATTGCACACCCTCTCACAAGGCTGTTGTGCAAGGAAGCTGACTTTGTGTTTGATGAGGATTGTCTTCGTGCTTTCGTGACCATCAATGAAGCTCTTGTATCCGCGCCAATAGTGCAAGCACCGGACTGGACTCTACCGTTCGAGATCATGTGCGACGCGAGTGACTACGCCATAGGAGCTGTTCTTGGTCAAAGGAAGGACAAGCGGCTGCACGTCATCTATTATGCCAGCCGGACCTTAGATGACACTCAAGTGAAGTATGCTACGACCGAGAAGGAGTTGCTGGCAGTTGTATTCGCCTTTGAGAAGTTCAGGTCATACCTCGTAGGCTCTAAGGTGGTTGTCTATACAGATCATGCAGCTCTGAGGTACATCTATTCCAAGAAAGACACTAAACCGAGACTCTTGAGATGGATCCTTTTGCTCCAAGAATTCGACATGGAAATTAAGGACAAGAAAGGGATAGAGAACGGCGTGGCAGATAACCTCTCTAGGATGAGAATCAATGAGTCTCTGCCCTTAGATGATTCGCTTCCAGAAGAATAACTCATGATGATCACTACGGCTGTTTGTGGAAGGCTAGAAGGGCAGTTTGAAGAGGTTCTGAGTTTCAAAGAAGAAGACTTGCCTTGGTACGCTGACATTGTAAACTTCTTGGCATGTGGACAGGAGCCAACTCACCTTGATCATTACCACAAGAAGAAGTTTATGAGAGATGTTGCCTATTACTTTTGGGACGAGCCCTACTTATACAAGAGAGGGGTTGATAGCTTGTACAGAAGATGTGTCTCGAGGGATGAAGCTCAAGACATTCTACTTCACTGCCATGGATCTTCTTACGGCGGTCATTTCGCTTCTTTCAAAGAACGCTACAAAAGTGTTACAAGCGGGTTTTTGGTGGCCATCTATCTTCAAAGACGCCCACGAGTTTGTTAAGAGTTGTGAAGCATGTCAAAGGGCAGGAAACATCACCAAGAGAAACGAGATGCCTCAGGTTCCTATCTTTGAGGTTGATGTCTTTGACGCTTGGGGGATAGATTTTATGGGTCCATTCCCGTCTTCTTACGGCAACAAGTTTATCCTAGTAGCGGTTGACTACGTATCTAAATGGGTTGAGACCACTGCTTCCCCTACAAACGACTCTAAGGTGGTGATCAAGCTCTTTAAAACCATCATATTCCCAAGATTTGGAGTCCCTAAGGTTGTGATCAGTGACGGTGGCAGCCATTTCATCAACAAGGTATTCGAGAACCTCTTAAGGAAGTATGGTGTGAAGCACAAGGTAGCTACACCTTATCATCATCAAACGAGTGGACAAGTAGAGGTCTCTAACCGGCAGATCAAGGCAATACTCAAGAGGATAATAGGTACTACTCGGAAGGATTGGGCGGCTAAGCTAGACGATGCTTTATGGGCTTACCGGATCGCTTTCAAAACCCTCATTGGTACTACTCCTTTTACTCTTCTCTACGGCAAAGGATGTCACCTCCCTGTTGAGCTGGAACATAGAGCATTGTGGGCTGTGAAGCAGTTGAACTATGATCTCAAGACAGCTCAGGAGAAGCGTTTGATTCAGCTACATGAGCTTAATGAACTAAGGCTGGACGCCTACGAAAGCGCTAAGATCTACAAGGAGCGTACTAAGGCGGCTCATGACAAGAAGTTGGTTCATAAAGAGCTTAAGGAAGGCAGTCTGGTGCTACTCTATGACTCGAGGTTGAAGCTGTTCCTAGGCAAGCTCAAATCAAGGTGGTGCGGACCGTTTGAGATCAAGGAGGTATTGCCCTATGGAGCCGTTACGTTGGTTGGCAAGAGTGGGAATGCATTCACAGTCAACAGACACAGAGTAAAGCCATACATGGTCAGTGCATTCAGCAAGGAGAGCACTTCAATGCTTCTCCAAGACCCACCATCTGCCTAAACCAAGTAAAGTCTAGCTAAAGACGTTAAAGAAAGCACACTTGGGAGGCATTCCCATGTCTGTCTTGTACATATTCTTGCTTTATTTCTACTTCAGTTTTATGCTTTTAATGTTCGAGCATGTAGGTGAATGGATAAGGGATTGTTAGGTGTGCTAAAGGAGTCCAAAAGAGGCGAGAAGGGTTAAGAATAGGCTAGAGATCGAGTGCTAGATCGACTCATCCTCGCTCGATCTTTACTAGATCGAGGTAGTGAATCGAGAGGAGTTAGTCGATCTAGACAAGATCGAGTAGACAAGGTCGATCTAGATGAGTTCGGATCGATCGATCCCATCTGGATCGACCGATCTAAAATGTCTCGGAAAATTCTAGGAGTTTGGATCGATCGGTCCAAATCTGGATTGACCGATCTAATTTCTCTCGAGAAGATCCTTCAAAGGCAGATCGATCAGTCAACTCGATCCCCCACTCGATCTAGGCCAAATCGACCCTCATATCGATCACGTAGCTCGATCCAAGGACCAGTGCCTGTTGACCAAAAGTCAAGGAACGAGAGGGACAGTCGATCTAAGACTCGATGTAAAATGAATCGAGTCCCTGATCGATTAAAATTCTCGATCCAAGCCATTATGGGCATGAGATCGAGTCCTAGATCGACCGAATGGAATCGATCTCGTGTCGAGGTAACAATTTCTTTTCCCTCTTTTCTACTTTCCCTCCAGTTTTTAAATTTAAAAAGTGGTCAAGGCAAGCATCTTTGACCATGATAGATGTGCCTTGAGCACACCTTTTGTCAAAAAACCACTTTCTTGCCCATTGTTTTAGATTTTTCTTGTTGGCCTTAAATTTTCAACAAACACACTCTCTCATTATTTGTGTTTCGAGTTTCTAAACCAGAGAGAGTGTGATTTTCCTTTATTACTAAGGGCCAACAACATCCTCTTTCAACTTCGAAAAGGTATTTTCAAGTCTTTGTTTCAAATCTTTTGGAAAAATTTCCTTTTCTTTGCATTGTTTGAATAATAAGATGTTATAGGTTTAGTGAATTTTTAAAACTAGCTAGATATTAGGAAAAATTCTAGATTTGGTTATATCTCTAGATTCCCTTCTCTATTATCTTGCTAGAATTTTTACAAATTCCCCAAAAATTTAGGGTATTAGTTAAAACTTCTTCTTTCTTGCTTGCTCTTTCTCCCAAAATTCGCCGCCTTTGCTCATTCTCTTGTTTGAGAATTGTGTTTCAGGTACTATGGCCCCAAAGAGAACGAGAGAGGAGACAGAACAAGAAGGAGAAGGTCAAGAGGAGCAACAAGTGGTTCAACAAGAAGAAGCTCAACAAGTGGTTCAAGAGAGGGTTCGTTGGGCGAAAGAGGAAAAGTTGGCAAAGAAGAGGTTAGAAAGGCTGCGCTTTAAGCCTACTAAGTTTGCTAGTAGAGATCTCTTGGAGAGGATGGGACTTCTAGAAGACATTGATTTTCTTCTCCAAGATATGGGGCTTGCATGCCTTTCACGGATGGATTGCCCAACATATCCGCAAGTCACTCTAGACTTCCTCTCTACCTTGGTGTTTTTCTATGAGAATCCGAGCCTCCCTACTCCCTCACAAGGTCATCTCACCGTCAAGGTCAAGAGGCGAGCTTATCATCTCTCCATTGAAGAGCTTTGCCAAGCTTATGGTCTTAATGCCACGGCTAAGCAAGTAGAGTTCCCTCCTCTTGATAATCACTTTTGTTTGCAAGGGTGAGATTGCAATGAGGTTATCAAACTCAAATGCAAGACAGGTTGTAGTATAGCAAGCAAGAGAGAGTCAATACATGCCTAGGATGATAAAGAATGCAAAGAGAATACAAGGACTAATGCAAATCTAAGCGAAACGAGATGAGTTATGAGAAAATCGCTAAAAACTAGATGCAGCAACTTAAATGGAATGCAACCTATTTTAAAATTGCTAGGAATGAAGAAACTACCACGAAGAACAAACAAAACAATTAAAGGACAAAGCTTCGAATTACTAAAATTCGACTAGTGGATCGACCATGAGATCTACCACTAGATCGAGCAATAACAATCGATCTCGTTTAAAAATGCAAGAACAGTAAAACTAATGACCAGGATGCTATCAAAGATCAAGCGAATGACGAGATAAGATGTAAAGATGCTAAAAGAAAGGGCTTAGGGTTGAGATTCATTGTCAGGGGTTTCAAAGGTTCGACCTTGGGTTGAAAACAATGAATCGACTCACTTTGTGAGGATCTCTAAGCCTTGAAAACTAAGCAAGATCTATCCGTGGCTTTCGGTATAGATCACTCCTTCATCCTGTCCTCCAAACCCATGGCTTTTGGTGGAAAGAGAGGTCGAAGGGCATGGAAAGCAGATTTCAAATGAATGGCTTAACTAGTCCCCCAAACTTCCATGGCTTTTGGGAAGGGGTAACTAATCTCTAGGGTGTGATCTTCCGAGGCTCCTGAATCCTGTCAAGGTAAGGAACCTCTCGGATCATGAAGCTCTTGGCGTGAGAGTCTTCAAGCATTGAGATCTCAACACCCTAGAAGAGATAGCCGTTGAAAACGCTTAGAAAAAACCCCAAGATCGAAACCCTTTAGACCCCTTAATCCTCTCAACCCCGAACCCAAGTAAACTACTCACTACACATAAAGTAAATCAAGCAAAGCATGTAAAAGGAAACGATGAACATGAAAAGAAAACTGGATTAAGATGAAAACGATTCGATTACAAAGCTTAAGAAAAACTCAAGTTCGACAATGGTGTTCTTCTCGAAACTAGAGAGAAGACATACAGAAAAAGATAAGGATTGAAAGTTGTGTGTGAAAAGGACGTCGCCGCCTTCCCAAAATGGCCAAAGCAAGCTGATGGTCCCCCCCTCGCTAGCGGCCAAAAGTGGTTGAAAGGACAGAGATCGACTCCAGGATCGAGCGGTTCTCTCAATCATATCCGGACATCGTGTCTTCAGCTCGATCTGGGTCTCGATCATCATCGGCGAATCGAGTGTTGCATCCGATCTCGGTATCGATCTTCGGTTGAATCGATTGGTGTACTCGATCTGGCTCTCGCTCTGCATGGCGTCATTTACGTCCGTACCGTTTGATCAACTACTTCACTCGATCCTTGTCTCGATCATTCTCCTTGGATCGCCTGGTTGGCTCGATCTTCTGGTCGATCACATCACAGATCGACCGGCCATGCTCGATCTGCTCCTCGATCTCTGATCCTTAGCAAATATCCGAGCTCCCATGAACTGCTACATCAGCCTCAATATGTCCACGAACCTCCACGACTCCAAAGCAGCCAGAAACAACCTGAATGTGATGCAAAATGCAAGGAACATGTGTATGCTGGTGCAAGAATGCTCTAGGACTATAAGTGATGCAATCTAACCTAAAATGTGATACAAATGCATGAAAAGCTAACTAATGAGTATGCAAAATATATGCAATATGCAGTAACATCAACTCCCCCAAACTAACTACTTGCTTGCCCTCAAGCAACAGAAAATAAGTAAGGAAGAGAGGTTTTCAGAAAAAACGAATGGGGGTTTAAACTTCTTGCAAAGGTGCCTTTCAAATGAATCAATCTCAATATCCTAGTTAACAGTTCTAGAATTGCTATGCTTACACTCATACTCCAAAGAAATTAGCCATACTCATCACACAAAGAAATTCAAATCATGACTCTCCTATTCCTAACAATCAAAGAAACTCATCCTTTAACATTCATTAACATTAGAACCATGAATCAAACTTATGCACTTTAAAGCAAAACACATTTAGCTAAGGGTGAAGGTTATGAGCATTGAATGATCTCATTTGAAAAGGGTTTATAATTAGAATAAAGGTTTCTCTCAAAAATGGTTGAACTTATGCATAATGTTAAAGGTAAAGACAATTTATGCATACATGATTAGATTCTCATCTACCCATGTAAACTAACAAACGATCCTAAACCCCTCTCATTTAACAACTTTTATCCTCACACACCACTTAGAGTCTACCATTTTTCTTCTCAAAACTTAGCAATCTCCAATTCGAAACAAAAACATTTTTAAACTTTTTAGGCTAGTGAAAAGGTTTTGAAAATAACTTTGCTCTTTAAATATTTCTTATTGGTAGCTCTCTTATTTTTTTCTTTTCTCTTCTTTTTTTTTATTTTTATTTGGCACTTAGGCTCTTTTATTTCTTTTTCTTTTATTTTATTTTTTTTATTTGGGAGAGCTACCTCCTGAAATTTACTAGAGCATATACTTAGTTTTTTAAACATAACCTTTCACTTAAAAACCCATTTCTTTCTTTACCAAACCTTTTGAAACCGAGAACAAATAGAAATGAATACAACCCCAATGATCCCCCAAACTTATCATAAGCCTATACCTAGCTTCAAAATGCAAAGCTAGCAATCATATGAGAACCAAATCATGTCGCCTAAACCTAACACTTTATGCCAAGTTCAAACCGAAAAGAAGGCCTCACAAAGATGTCACACAAGAACAATTGTCTTCAAAGAAGGGTAAGGTTCAAAGAGGGAGTTCTACTTAGGCTCACAAAGAGTGGTAAAAAGGAAGAAGAGAGCCTAAATATTTTAAAACCATGTGTTCATTTTCAAATGCATAAGGATAATAATTAGAATTTCATGGGCGAAGTCGTGAATAGGCACACCAGCTTGCAAGAACAGAGGAGTGAGGAAACCGCCAATGTAAGAGGAAGTTGCCTTGCACCGCAAGGCATAAGCCTTGTATTTCACCAAGGAAGCAGCAAGCACACATCCGTAGTTCACCTCATCGCCAAGTTCATCCTCCATAGGCTCGTCATTTGCATCCGGATCACACACCAAGTGCTTCACACCTTGGAACAGGAAGCAGAGCTCTGTCTTTGTGACCGTAGGAGCAACAGATCTTCCACTAAACGTGTTGGCAATCAGCTTCAGAGTGTACCTCAGCACCGGGCTTCTCACTCGCTTGATCTTGGCGGTGTTGGCTTTGTAGTCTTCATTGCTGATCAGGTCCCAAAAATCGTTGGCTTTCTTGAAGGCGGGGAACTCGACTTTGTTGGCATCCACGTTGAGACCATAAGCTTGGCATAGCTCAGGGATGGAGAGGGTATAGGCTTGACGGCCAACCTTGAAGTAGAGACGGCCTTGTGAAGGGACGGGTGTGCTAGGATTCTCATAACGGAACTCCAACGTGGCAAGGAAGTCTATTGTCACTTCTGGAATGGTTGGGCAATCCATCCGTGACCAAAGTTCTTGAGGAGTTGGTCGAAATCCCCAAGAATCTCTAGCTTGAATAGCAGCTCTCGATCAGCCAACTTGGTAGGCTCAAACCGAAGCCTTTCCAGCCGTTTCTTGTCCCTCTTCTCATCCTTAGTCCATCTGACCCTCTCTTGAACCGCCACCTCTTGTCCTTCTCTTTCTTGTGCTATCTCTTCTCTTGTTCTCTTGGGGGCCATTGTTCCTGAAACAAGTTTCTCGGCATGAGATCGAGTCCATTTGGTCGATCTAGGACTCGATCTCATGCCCATAATGGCTTAGATCGAGAGGGTTACTCGATTTGAGACTCGATTCATGATGAATCGAGTCTTGGATCGATTGACTCCCTCGATCATTGAGATGTTGGCTCCACGCTAAGTCCTCATGATCGAGCTATGTCCTCGATTTAGGGGTCGATTTGGCACAGATCGAGTGATGGATCGAGTCGAGTGATCGATCTGTTTTCAACAGATTTTCCCGAGAGAAATTAGATCGGTCGATCCGTTTTGGATCGATCGATCCTTTTTCGTCAAGGTCGATCTTGTCACTCGTTCTCGTCTAGATCGACTGGCTCCTCTCGATTCACTGAGTCGATCTAGCAAAGATCGAGTCAGGATCAGTCGGTCTAGCACTCGATCTCTAGCCTTATCTTAACCCCTATCGCCTCTTTTAGACTTCAAGATCAAGGTTTAGACTCCTCATACCTGTTCCTACACACTTGCAGAATAAAAACATAAAACTGAAAGGGAAATAAAGCAGAAATATGTACAAGATAAACATGGGAATGCCTCCCAAGTGCGCTTTTTTTAACGTCTTTAGCTAGACTTTACTTGGTTTAGGCGGATGGTGGGTCTTGGAGAAGCACCGAGGTACTCTCCTTGTCATAGCTGTCTGCCAAGTAAGGCTTGACTCTGTGTCCGTTGACGGTGAATGCACTGCCACTTTTTCCCATCAGAGTAACAGCTCCATAAGGCAATACATCTTGAATCACGAACGGTCCGCTCCACCTTGACTTCAGCTTTCCCGGGAAGAGTTTGAGCCTTGAGTTATACAGCAACACTAACCCTCCTTCCTTAAGCTCTTTGGCAACCAACTTCTTGTCATGAGTCTCCTTAGTCCGCTCCTTGTATATCCGAGAGCTCTTATAAGCGTTTAGTCTTAACTCATCCAGTTCGTATAGCTGAATAAGGCGCCTCTCCTAAGCAGTCTTGAGGTCAAAGTTCAGCCTCTTCACAGCCCATAACGCACGGTGTTCCAGCTCAACCGGGAGATGACAGCTCTTGCCATAGAGTAGAGTGAAAGGGGTTGTACCAATCGGCGTTTTGAAGGCGGTACGGTAGGCCCAAAGAGCGTCGTCCAGCTTCACTGCCCAGTCTTTCCTTGTTGCTCCGACAGTCTTCTCTAGTATAGCCTTGATTTGCCGGTTGGAAACTTCCACTTGACCACTTGTTTGAGGGTGATACGGTGTAGCCACTTTATGCTTAACTCCATACTTTCTCAAGAGGTTCTCAAAGACCTTGTTTATGAAGTGGCTTCCTCCATCGCTTATGACCACCTTAGGTACCCCAAACCTCGGGAAGATGATACTCTTAAACAGCTCGATTACCACCTTAGAGTCATTTGTAGGAGAAGTAACCGCCTCAACCCATTTAGAGACATAATCCACTGCTACTAAGATGTATTTGTTGCCATATGAAAAAGGAAATGGCCCCATGAAGTCTATGCCCCACGCGTCGAACACGTCAACCTCGAAGATGGGAACTTGGGGCATTTCGTTCCTCTTAGTGATATTCCCTGCTCGTTGACATGCCTCACAGCTCTTCACAAACTCGTGTGCATCTTTAAAAATAGACGTCCACCAGAAACCGGCTTGCAACACTTTCGTGGCAGTCTTGAATGAGGCGAAGTGTCCTCCGTAGGAAGAGCCATGGCAATGATAGAGGATGTCCCTGGCTTCTTCCTTTGTAACGCATCTCCGGTACAAACTGTCTACTCCTCTCTTGTATAAGTAGGGCTCGTCCCAAAAGTAGTCACTAGCCTCTCTCATAAACCTTATCTTGTGATAGCTGTTGAGGTGTGTTAGCTCCTCACCACACGCTAGATAGTTCACTACATCAGCATACCACGGTAGATCCTCTTCTTTGAAACTCAACACCTCTTCAAACCTCCCTTATAGCTTTCCACAAACAGCTGTGGTAATCGCCATGAGCTGCTCTTCTGGAAGAGAGTCATCTAAGGGGAGAGAATCGTTGATCCTTAGCCGTGAGAGATGGTCAGCGACTCCATTTTCTATTCCCTTCTTGTCTTTAATCTCCATGTCAAACTCCTGGAGTAAGAGAACCCACCTTAAAAGCCAAGGCTTAGTGTCTTTCTTCGAATAGATGTATCGCAAAGCAGCGTGATCCGTGTATACAATGGCCTTGGAACCAACGAGATACGATCTGAACTTCTCAAAGGCGAACACTACTGCAAGCAACTCCTTCTCCGTAGTGGTGTACCTTGTTTGCGTGTCATCCAAGGTTCTTGAAGCATAGTAGATCACGTGTAGCTTCTTGTCCTTCTTCTGACCAAGAACGGCTCCTACGGCGTAGTCACTAGCATCACACATGATCTCAAAGGGAAGAGACCAGTCTGGTGCTTGGACTATAGGAGCTGATGTAAAGGCTTCCTTGATGGTCACGAAAGCTCTCAAACACTCCTCATCAAACACAAACTCAGCTTCCTTGCACAACAACCGTGTAAGAGGGCGTGCAATCTTGGAGAAATCTTTGATGAAGCGCCTATAGAACCCTGCGTGTCCCAAGAAGCTTCTGATACTCTTGACGTTAACCGGCGGCTCAAGACCCATCATGACTTCCATTTTAGCCTGATCAACCTCAATGCCCTTCTCTGATATCTCATGTCCAAGCACGATCCCTTCCTTAACCATAAACTGGCATTTCTCCCAGTTCAGCACCAAGTTTGTCTCTTCACAACGCTTTAGTACCCTGCAAAGATTCATCAAACACGCAGAAAAGGACGCACCATATATAGAGAAATCATCCATGAACACCTCTACCATCTCCTCTATTAGATCGGAGAAGATCGACATCATACACCGCTGAAACGTAGCCGGTGCATTACACAATCCAAACGGCATCCTTCGATATGCGAAGGTACCGTAGGGACATGTGAAGGTCTTCTTCTCCTGATCATTTGGGTGAATTGGTATTTGAAAGAAACCGCTATACCCATCGAGAAAACAGTAGTAAGGGTGATTTGCGAGTCTCTCAAGCATTTGATCAATAAAAGGCAAGGGGAAATGGTCTTTTCTAGTCGCAAGGTTAAGTTTTCTATAGTCAATACACATTCTATGACCAATAATGGTCCTAGTAGGGATAAGTTCATCCTTTTCATTCCTTATGACCGTGATCCCTCCCTTCTTAGGCACCACGTATACAGGGGAAACCCACGTGCTGTCACTTATGGGATAGATCACGTCAGCCTCTAAAAGCTTAAGGATTTCCTTCTTAACAACCTCTTTCAAGTTAGGATTCAAACACCTTTGATGTTCTACAGAAGTGGCGTTCTCATTATCCAAGTGAATCCTATGAGTGCAAAGCATTGGTGAAAGGCCCTTGATGTCACTTAAAGAGTACCCAATGGCCTTCCTATACTTTCTCAGCTCAGTCAGGAGCGAGTGCAACTCATCATCACTTAGGTTTTCATTCACAATCACGGGATAGGTGTTATTAGGCCCTAAGAAAGCATACCTTAGCCCTTTTGGGAGCTCCTTAAGGTCCACCTTTGGGGCTAACAGCTCACTCCACTCATCCTCGTGGCTGTTGTTGTTGCTTTCCTCCTTGGAACCCTCCTTTGAACCCGAGGCATGGCCTTTTAGACTGCTTTCCTCCATCGCTATCCCTTTTGAAATCGAGTCCTCCAATCGATTCTCTTCTCGATGTCGTCTAGATCGAGCCATTTCGCTCGATTCACTTACTCGATTTGATGTGGATCGAGTAAGGGATCGAGACGCTGAGTCGATCTCTTGATTGGACCCCAAAATGATCGGGAGGTCTCTCTTGATCGTCGACTCGATTGTTTTTCCTGATCGAGCATTCCTCTCGATCTGTCCGTCGATTGTTGCACCGGATCGAGTTGTGTTCTCGATTGCCTTGTCGATCTGACTCCTGGATCGAGTGATAGCGTCGATCTCGGAGTCGATCTCTAGGCAGCAACCTTCATCATTCTTAACAATCCTCCTAGAATCCAGCAGGTTGACGTACTCCTGAGTCCTCTGGTCCACATAGCCAAACTCCCTTGGCTCCTTAGTCAGTGCTAGCTTCAGATGGTCTTCTAGAGCCAGCTCTTCCACCAACTCATCCGCTAAGGCATCCATCGTTTCAATGTAGAAAGCTTGCCCTTCAATGGTCGGCTTCTTCAGCACCTCATTGATATCGAAGTCAAGCCTTATCTCCTTTCCCAAATGCAAGGCAATCTTCCCATTCTTCACATCTATGATAGCCCCGGCGGTTGCAAGGAATGGTCTCCCTAAGATGAGTGGATCTTTAGGCTCTTCATCCATCTCCAACACGACGAAGTCCGTAGGCACGTTCACACCACTGATTCGCACCGGTAAATCTTCAAGTAGCCCCACTGGTAGCCTCACACTCCTATCAGCCAGTACCAACGAGATCCGACAGTCTTTGAAACGAGTAAAGCCTAGCTTTTTAGCCACGAAGTGAGGCATCAGGTTTATGCTAGCTCCCAGATCACATAAGCAACTCTTGAACTCTAGAGGACCTAAAGCGCAGGGTATAGTGAAGCTTCCAGGGTCTCCTAACTTCTTAGGGACTATCTCCTTATGTATCACAGCACTACACTCTTCACTTAGAACAAGTACCTCCTTGCTTTCCTTATTTTTCTTCACGAGAGTGTCTTTGAAGAATTTAGCGCATTTAGGCATCATTGCAAGGCAGTCAACGAGAGGTAGCTTGATCTCCACGTCCTTAAGATGCTTCTCGAAGAGGATTCTATGCTTCTCTATGAGTTGCTTCTTGAAGCGGCCAGGAAAAGGCAGCTTAGGTACATACAGTGGAGGCACATAAGCATTCTTCTCCTTAGTAGTTTGCTCAGCTTTCTTCTCAACAACTGCTTTGTCTCCTCTTCTTGGCCCTTGGATCCAAACGTTGTCAAAGTTAATCTCATCATCATCAGCCGATGGTTTACCCTCCCCCTCTTGAATTACAACGTCCTCGTTGTTCTTGGTAGAGACCGGAGGTTCGAGCTCTTTACCGCTTCTCAACGTTATGGCATTAGCATACTCCTTAGGATTCTGCTCACACTTTCCCGAAAGACTATTCTGACCACTCGTACTCGCTTTCCCCTTCTCTAGCTGCTTGATCTTGTTGTTTAAGTTGGTGATCTGAGTGGAGAAGTCAGTGAGAGACGAGTCTAGACGAGTGTTCATCTCGGCGAACTTCTGGTTTGTAGAGGCTTGCCCTTGTATCAGCTGTTGAAACATTGCTTGAACCGGATCAACTTGTTGTTGCATCGGTTGTTGCTGCTGAGGTGCAATGCCCGGAGGGTAGTTAGGCATATAACCCTTGTTACTTTGATATTGCCCTTGGAAGTTGTTCTGCCCTTGACCTTGGAAACCACCACTCGGTTGAAAACCTTTGTTGTAAGGGATGAAAGGTTTTGCTTGCTGAGCAGGGTACACTTGATCTTTAGGGTTTGCTACGTTGGTGCTTCGGTAGGAGAGGTTGTTATTCTGGTAGCCTTGGTTGTAGCCTTGAGGTTTGTAGTTATTCTGTCCCGCCACCCAATTGGCTTCTTCTTGGCTCAACTCTAACTCCTCTTTGTTCTCATCAGCTTCACCAACAAAGTGAACATGCTTCTGATTGGCTAACACCAGCTTATCTATCTTCTCATGCAAAGATTTCAGCTCCTTTTTGTGAGACTCTAGCTCTGATCCTCTCGGTGCACAGTCATAATCCTCAGCGTAGTTGCCATCACTCAACGCCAAGTTTTCTATCAGCTCCATGCCCTCTTCTACCTCCTGACCAAGGAAGTTCCCTTTGCTAGCTGTGTCAAGCAACAACCTGATCTTTGGTGAAGCTCCACGGTATATGGTACTGAGTAGTGTCTCCTCGCTGAACCCGTGATGAGGACATTGGATCGTGTAGTCTTTGAAACGCTCCATTGCCTCGTTGAATGTCTCATTGTTCCTTTGAGTGAAACCGCTGATTTCGCTTCTCAACCGTGCTGTCCTGGTGCTAGAGAAGAACTTTGAGAGAAAGGCCTTTTTACACTCGGCCCATGAGGTGATGGTGCCTTGTGGAAGGGTCCTCTCCCAGTGTCTAGCTTTGTCTCCGAGTGAAAAAGGGAAGAGACGCAGCTTGAAAGCATCTTCGGATATGCCATTGATCTTTATCATCCCACATACTTGCTTGAAGTTGTCAAGGTGCTCCAAGGGATCTTCCATTGCTAAGCCGTGGAACTTATTGTTTTGCACTATGGAGATGAAACCTGGCTTGATCTCGAAGTTGTTGTTTTGTACAGGAGGAGGAGTGATCCCAAACCTATTGTGATGGGTATTGGGAGCATCTCCGGCTCCTATGATCCTTTGGGGTCTAGCCGCGTGTTGGGGGTTTCCATTACCCCTTCCTGCTACCTCGTGAGCTGGAGGAGGTCCTTCTGGATGCTCGTGTTCAGCCATAGCTTCAAAGTCAACCAAACCGTGCTGAACAATCTCCTCAAAGGCTCTGGCTTGTTCTCTGACTCTTCTTTGCCGTGAGTGACCAAGCTGATGAATATTGTCCAAAGCTGGAAGTAGATTGTTGTCTCCCCTTGAACGAAGATTCATATACCTGAAAACACACGTTTGAGAGTAGAATGATTAGTAGCTTGAAAAAGGTAAAGACTTAGTCTTTGCTAAGTCCCAAATCTCTATGTTCTCTAAACAGTCCTAGGATGGCAACGGCGCCATTTGATAATCACTTTTGTTTGCAAGGGTGAGAATGCAATGAGGTTATCAAACTCAAATGCAAGACAGGTTGTAGTACAGCAAGCAAGAGAGAGTCAATCCATGCCTAGGATGCTAGAGAATGCAAAGAGAATACAAGGACTAATGCAAATCTAAGCGAAACGAGATGAGTTATGAGAAAATCGCTAAAAACTAGATGCAGCAACTTAAATGGAATGCAACCTATTTTAAAATTACTAGGAATGAAGAAACTACCACGAAGAACAAACAAAACAATTAAAGGACAAAGCTTCAAATTACTAAAATTCGACTAGTGGATCGACCATGAGATCGACCACTAGATCGAGCAATAACAATCAATCTCGTCTAAAAATGCAAGAACAGTAAAACTAATGACCAGGATGCTATCAAAGATCAAGCGAATGACGAGATAAGATGTAAAGATGCTAAAAGAAAGGGCTTAGGGTTGAGATTCATGGTCAGGGGTTTCAAAGGTTCGACCTTGGGTTGAAAACAATGAATTGACTCACTTTGTGAGGATCTCTAAGCCTTGAAAACTAAGCAAGATCTATCCGTGGCTTTCGGTATAGATCACTCCTTCATCCTCTCCTCCAAACCCATGGCTTTTGGTGGAAAGAGAGGTCGAAGGGCATGGAAAGCAGATTTCAAATGAATGGCTTAACTAGTCCCCCAAACTTCCATGGCTTTTGGGAAGGGGTAACTAATCTCTAGGGTGTGATCTTTCGAGGCTCCTGAATCTTGTCAAGGTAAGGAACCTCTCGGATCATGAAGCTCTTGGCGTGAGAGTCTTCAAGCATTGAGATCTCAACACCCTAGAAGAGATAGCCGTTGAAAACGCTTAGAAAAAACCCCAAGATCGAAACCCTTTTGACCCCTTAATCCTCTCAACCCCGAACCCAAGTAAACTACTCACTACACATAAAGTAAATCAAGCAAAGCATGTAAAAGGAAACGATGAACATGAAAAGAAAACTGGATTAAGATGAAAACGATTCGATTACAAAGCTTAAGAAAAACTCAAGTTCGACAATGGTGTTCTTCTCGAAACTAGAGAGAAGACATACAGAAAAAGATAAGGATTGAAAGTTGTGTGTGAAAAGGACGTCGCCGCCTTCCCAAAATGGCCAAAACAAGCTGATGGTCCCCCCCTCGCTAGCGGCTAAAAGTGGTTGAAAGGACAGAGATCGACTCCAGGATCGAGCGGTTCTCTCGATCATATCCGGACATCGTGTCTTCAGCTCGATCTGGGTCTCGATCATCATCGGCAAATCGAGTGTTGCATCCGATCTCGGTATCGATCTTCGGTTGGATCGATTGGTGTACTCGATCTGGCTCTCGCTCTGCATGGCGTCATTTACGTCCGTACCGTTTGATCAACTGCTTCACTCGATCCTTGTCTCGATCATTCTCCTTGGATCGCCTGGTTGGCTCGATCTTCTGGTCGATCACATCACAGATCGACCGGCCATGCTCGATCTGCTCCTCGATCTCTGATCCTTAGCAAATATCCGAGCTCCCATGAACTGCTACATCAGCCTCAACATGTCCACGAACCTCCACGACTCCAAAACAGCCAGAAACAACCTGAATGTGATGCAAAATGCAAGGAACATGTGTATGCTGGTGCAAGAATGCTCTAGGACTCTAAGTGATGCAATCTAACCTAAAATGTGATACAAATGCATGAAAAGCTAACTAATGAGTATGCAAAATGTATGCAATATGCAGTAACATCACCTCTCAAGACTGCTAACGAACTATGGGACCTGCTTTGTGATGAAGAATACAAGCCCAACACGGCTAAGATCAAGAAAGTGAGGAATCCCGTCCTGAGGTATACTCTCAAGCTGCTAGCAAACACCTTCAGTGGGCAATCAGTGGCTCCTACCGTGACAAGGACGGAGCTGTGCTTTCTCTTCCAAGGAATCAAGAGGGTACTTTGTAGCAGGGAAGAGGAGAACCACGAGCCGATGCAAGATAAGCTTGGGAATGATGTTAATTATGGATGTATCTTGGCGTCCTCTTTTGGTGAAATACAAGGCATATGCTATGAGGTACAAGGAGAGTTCAGCATTCATTGGCGGCTTCCTTACACCACTCTTCATTCAAGCCGGTGTACCTCTTCAAAGCTTCGAACCTTGCGCGGATATAGCATACATGGACGAGATCTATATGCGTAACACCGATAGCTTGGGACCTACGCCAGCTCCAGGATTCTTTGCCTATCTGTTCTACAGTGGTGACAAGAAGAAGAGCATATGCATCCTTCCTAATGTGGATGAAACACACGTGGGCAGCATAGGCACCATCGAGTTCTGTCCAAATCAAGAGGAATGTTATGCACCACTTGGAGCAGCCATGATGCCGCATCAAGTCACCCGTGAGCCCTCAGAGTCACCACCCTCAGACGCCGTGATGCCAGCTGATTTTGGGCTCCCAAAGATAGATTTTGAGCCAAGAACCAAAGCGGAGAAGTTCCTAGCTTCGGTTGTGGAGATGCAGCGCAAGATAACCAAATGGCAAGGCAAGATGATCAAGAAGCTTGCCAAGAAGGTCAAGGCGTTTCAAGGGAACTCTCAAGCGCAGTCTAAGCAGTCCATGAGTGTAGAGGTCGAGCAGCCCGAGCGAGAGCAGAGGAGGAGATCAACAGGTCAGATAGTCATCCGTGAACCTCAAAGGCAGCACGCAACAAGCACGTCACTCCGTCCATGGATTCCCGACCGCGGATAAAGGCAAGGGCATAGCACGACGCTCCTCTAGCAAGAGCGGCTCCACTGGAACATCCTCAAGTTCCAGCCGAGTTTAGCTCCAAGGTACCAACAACCGATCCTTGTAAATACCATCACCCGTTTTCGTTTTCTTTTGCTTTGTGTTTTGAACTCCTTTGAATTTATTTGCCACCGAGACGGTGTCATTCAAGTTTGGGGGAGTGTGTGTGTTATTTGACATTGTTTTCTTTCTTCTTATTTTCTCTTTGCATCCTTTGAGTCTTCATTGCATCTAAGGCATAGAAAAGAAAAAAAAAATTGGTAAAATTTTTTAAAATTTTCAAAACAATTCATGTAGTTGCATTCACTTTGTTAAACATTTCAGGATTGAGTCTAGAATTTTTAAGCACCTAGGTTGTTTACATTTGCATAAGGGGTTAAAGTTTTCTTTAAAAGGTGTTTTAAGCTCATGTTGTTTCAAGGCCCTAGTTAGTAGCTCTTTGATGCATTGTACACTCTTTGAAAGTAAGCTCTAACCATACTTGGATCATGTGTTTTGATTTTCGTGGCTTGACTTGAACATTCATGAACTGAATCTTGTCATAATAAGTGAGAACCCTAATCTGAATTTTAATTATCATACTTATGCATTTGAAAATGAACACATGAATCTTATACATATTTAGGCTCTCTTCCTCCTTTCACCACTCTTTTGTGAGCCTAAGTAGAACTCCCACCATAACCCTTACCTTTCTTTCAAGCCAAATGTTCTTGTGTGATATCATTGTGAGGCGTCTTTTCGGTTTGAACTTGGCATAAAGTGTTAGGTTTAAGCGACATGATTAGGTTTTCATATTGATGCTAGCTTTGCATTTTGAAGCTAGTTTTAGGCTTAGGATTAGGTTTGGGGTTCATGGGGATTGCTTGCTTGCTTAATTGTTCACGGTTTCAAAAGAGTTTGGTGTTTGAAGTGTTTAAAAAGGTTTTTAAGTGGAAGGCAATGTTTTCAAAATAAAAAGCTCTAAGTATATTTCAGAAGATAGCTCTCAAATAAAAGAAAAAAGAAGAAAAGAAAAGAGCCTAAGTGCCAAACAAATAAAAAAAAAAAGAGAGAAAAGAAAAGAAAGAGTAGAGAGCTATCAATAAGAAAAAAAATGAAGAGTTTAAAATGTTTTCAGCCTTTCCACTAGCCTAAAGAGTAAGGATGTTTTCTGTTTTAACTTGGGTTTTTGCTAAGCGAATTGCTTTGGTGATAAGGGTTGTATCTAGGAGGGTGAGTGAGCTAAAAAGAAAAAGAAATGAGAGGGGTTTTAGGATGATTGTTAGTGTATATGGGTAGATGAGAATCTAATCATGTATGCATCAATTGTCTTTACCTTTAGCATTATGCATAAGTTCATACCCTTCTTCAGAGAAACCCTTGCATTTATAAAACCCATTTAAATGAGATCATTCTAGTCTCATAGACTTTGTCCTTAACCAAATGTGTTCGGCTTTAAAATGCATAAGTGTGATTCACGGTTCGATCATTAATGAATGTTAAAGGATAAGAATCTTTGATTGTTTGGAATAGGAGAGTCATGATTTGAAATTCATTGTGTGATGAGTATGGCTAAGTTCTTTGGAGTATGAGTGTTTGCATTGCATTTTAGAGTTAAGAACTAGGACCATTGAAATGATTCATTTGAAAAGCACCTTTGCAAGAAGCTTAAACCCCTGTTTTTAAAACTTCCCTTCCTTCTTGAAGTTTGTTTGTTTGAGGGCAAGCAAAAGGCAAGTTTGGGGGAGTTGATATTACAAGATATTTTGTGTATTTTGCATGCATTTAGGATAGTTTATCATGCATTCACCTTGCATATTAGGCTTGTTTGCACCATTTTAGGTCCTAGAGCACCTTTGCACTAGCATTCGCATGTTTCTTGCATTATACATCATATTCAGGTTGTTTTTGGACACTTTGGTTCTTTGGAGGACTCGTGGAAGTGCTAAGGCTCATGAGGAAGCTCGTGGACACTTGGAAAACTCAGGAGTGCATGCTAAGGACCTGAGATCGAGTAGCAGATCAAGCAAGGCAGGTCAATCAAGAGAAGATCGACTAGGAGATCAAGTGCACCAAGGCGATTCAAGAGGAAGGATCGAGATCAAGATCGAGAGAGGAGATCGATCTGGAGCATGGACGTAAATGACGCCATGCAGATCGAGAACCAGATCGAGCTTCCAACACGATCGACACAGGATCGACACAGAGATCGATCGAAGTTATCCGGTCCAAGAGAAGATCGAGCCAGAGATCGAGTGACCCGAGTCGATCCCAGACTAACCTTATCCGTCCAGCTGGATTTGGACCGTAGCGAAGGGGGGACCAATTGCGGTTTGGCCATTTTTGGCAAAACACAGCCATCCCTTTCATTATCTTCATTCTGTCTCTCTACCTTTTCGTTTCTCTCTTGTTTTTAGGCGAATCCGCCATTGTAGAACTTCAAGCTTTTCTTGCTTTTTCACTTTGAATATTGAACCTTTTACCTTTAATCAACCGTTAGTCATGTTTAGTAGATCATCTTCTGCCATTCTGTTCGGTTTTCTTTATGTGTAGCGAGTAGTTTCATTTGGGTTGATGGGTTGAGGTGATTCGAAAGGGTTAAAAAGGTTAAAGCTTTGAGTTTTCTTGTTCTTCATTACTTTCTCTTCTAGGATCTTGAGTACTTAAGGCTTAGAGACTCTCACGCCAAGATCTCTATGATCCAAGGGCTGTCTTACCTTGACAGGATTCAGATGTCCTGGAAAATCAGATCCTAGGGGCTAATCCTTCCTTTCCCACATGCCATGGTTGTTTAGGGGATTAGTTAGGTCATTTGTTTGAAATCTGTGTTCCAAGCTCTTCGATCTCTTTTTCCACCAAACGCCATGGGTTTGGAGAAGAGATTGAGGAAGTGACCCATACCACACGCCATGGATGGATCTTGTTTTGTTTTCAAGGCCTAGAGAACCTCTTAAAAGAGTAGATCCAACGTTTTCAAACCAAACTTTAATCTTTGAGACCCACGAATATGACCCTCAACCCTAGACCCTTTTTCTTTGTGTTTTTAATCTCTGCTTATCATTCTGTCATCATAAAGTTTGCATCTTGTTCATTAATCCATCGCATCATTCATCATCTTAAGTTGTTAGATGAGATCGATTCATATTGCTCGATCTAGTGGTCGATCCAGTGGTCGATTCACTAGTCGATTTTTAATTTTTTATAGCTTTGCATTTTTGTCATGCCGCTTATTCCTCGTGGTAGTTAACCCTCTTCCAGGGATTTTAAAATTATTTCGCTTTGCATTTGACACTTGCATTTAGTTTTTAAGGATTTTACCAATCATTTTCATAATCTGCTTAGCTTTGCTCATTCCTTTACATTCTTAGTGAACTTGCTACCCCTAGGTGTGGATTGATACCTCACTTGCATGCTATACTACATCTTAGTCTTGCTTTTGAGTTTGATAACCTCTCGTGCTTGCATTTACACCGTAAGAAATGAGTTATCAATAATTAATAATATGATTAATTTATTGGAAAATATAAATTTTAGCAATTAAATATATCAAAAATAGTTTAAAGTGATTTGTAAAATAGTTTATAATTAAAAAAATAACAAATCCAAGAGATAGTATTTGAGAAAATAAAAAGTTTAAATTAAAATTCAATTTCTGAATTGTAATCTAATTTCTGGTTTGTTGATCGATAGTATCAATCAGAATTAAACGGATAGATAAAACTCTTTTTTTTGTTCAAAGGGATGGATATAATTCATGAGAAAAGAATACTATCAGAGCTAGACAAAATCTGTAGATCAATACTATGAAAATTTATCTCTAATACAAAAAAATTCTCAGGATAGAAACAAGAGTTTTGTAGATCTTCTATATTTTAGTTCAGGATTTGGTAGGGATCAGGAGATAAAAAAAATTCACTGTTCCAAATGAAATATGAAAAAAATATTTTAAGGTCAATAATTTGTTAAAAAACATGATACATGATTTACTTATTTTTTGTGTGTAAAAAACTCATTCATTTAGTGAATCAAATTGCTGGCAAAAATAATAATAAGAGTAAATCAAATTATACAAAGTCATTACAATAACTATAAAAGCAAAATATTACATGCACCATTTGCTGAAGATGATTCAAACAAACAAGTGGATTGACGATATTTTTTTATGGGATACTTGCAAAAATGATTCAAATTTTGAGTTGAAATACAAATCTAACCTCCAAAAATCACATTCTCAACATTAGCTATTTTGTGTCCAAACAATCCTTCTCAGTTTCAATTATTTACGAAATTGCCATTACTTCAAATTAAATTCTTTTATTTTTGGATATCCAATTGACCAAATAATCCTCATCTTCCTATATTTACGAAAATGCCATCATCATCAATTCCCCTAACCACCATTTTCAACAAATTTCGAGCTTTAGTGGCACCAAAAACCAAATTTTGAGCTTGAATAGCTCATTATCTTTCTCTTAAGCTTCTATACTTCTATTTTCTCTCTATTTTCTTCCCAAAAACTCTATAATTTGACTATTAAAAAGTTGAAGTTCATATATATATTTCTATATTCCGGCGAGTTGGTCGGTTTTTGCAGTTGTGTCTCTTTCATGGTGGCTAGAATCAAAGATCTCGACCAGAAAAGAAGCTAAAGACGAGTGGTAAGTGAAATGAGGACAGAATTACCAGCAGTAACGAGGCGACAAGGCAACAAAGGCGGCGATGAAAAGAGATGAACGAAATCGATTAAGGTCTATATACAGATAAAGAGATATACAGAAGTGATAGAACTGAGAGAGATGAATAGAGATTACCTTCGTTGACAATTTCCAAACAGCGGTGACGAGTTCAAGCAGCGGCGGCGACGACGGTAGAGGACGGCGACATAAATGGCGACAAAAATCCATCAAACGGTGGTTACGAGTTCATAAAAACTAAGGTTTATGCAATAAAAAGTAAATGCTGCTCTTTGTGGTAAAATGAAATATATAGGCCGATTAATAATGGGTTAGTAAATTTGTTCGGTTCAGTCGGAGTGTCTTTATTTTACTCGGACATAACCGGTCAAAGAAGTTTACTTTTGAGTCTAATTCGGTCCGAGAAGTCTACTCGAAAAGTCTACTTTGGTCCGAGAAGTCTACTCGAGAAGTCTATAACCCTAAACCCTAAATCAATTTTTTTGATTAAAACTTATATGAAAACATTAATTTACTTACATATTGACAATTCATAGTTAAAATAACAAATATATGAACCATGATTTATTAACTGAACCATAAACTATGATTCATATAGAATTTGTGCAAACCCTAAGAATTGTACTCTTATATCCTAAATCTTAAACCTCAACCATAACCCTTTTGAATTGTATACTCATGAAACATATAAAATGATTCATTTTCATGAAATTTTATTTTATATAGATGCTAAATGTATATGTTTTAGTTGTGTATATAATTGTTTTATCAAATTATTTTTCATGATTTTTTTTAATTAATGGTAAAGAAATTATTAGAGAGTAGACTTCTCCAAGAAGTCTACTCGAGAACCCGAGAAGTCTACTTAGTATTGATTTCTAACCTAATTTATCTATGATGATTTAAATTGATTATTTTGAATTAAATTTTATTTTAATATGTGTAAATAGTATATGTTTTGTTATGTTTATAATTTTTTTACCAAATTATTTTTCATGATTTTCTTAATTAATGGTAAATAAATTATTAGAGAGTAGACTTCTCCAAAAAATCTACTCGGGAAGTCTATTCGAGAACCCGAGAAGTCTACTCGAGAAGTCTACTGGAGAAGTCTACTTAGTATTGATTTCTAACATAATTTATCTATGATGATTTAAATTGATTATATTTATGTCAAATTTTATTTTAATAGGTGTAAAAAATATATATTTGTGTTATGTATCTAATTTTTTTTATCAAATTATATTTCTTTTCTTCGTCGAGACTGCTAGTTGTACATCGCATTAATAATCTCATTGCTTTTGGTGATAGTTCTGAGAAGTAGACAAATTGATACCAATCATTTTGTATCAAGGTCATTGGAGAAAATTGTGGCTTTGACCCTTCCACGATTTGTGCCCAATAATGAACAAGATATATCTCATTCACTTTGTTGTCCAGACAATTTGTTGATGGCTTCATGCGGTTATCCTCTGTTGTAATAATATTGAATATCACATCCTTTAAGTAGAATGTCTTGTCAAAGCTGAGTCTTTTCCGGAAACATAACGAAGGTTTGTTGCAAAAGGAGTCCAGCGAAGAAGATCCTTGATCAATAGTGAAGACACAATCATTCTTATGCGCCTTGATAAAAGGTATTTGACCTCTAATCAAATCCTAACACACTCATGTCATTGCAGCATGTAAGGTATCAATCCATCTGGGCAAGTAAGACATTAAGAATGCAATAGTTCACTCAAGTTAAGCCAAATTCAAGATAACTAGTGTGATCAAACTCTAATGATTAAACTAAACAAGACTAAGCAATGCAATTTCGAAATAAGAGATTCAAATAGATTAAAGTAAGGATCTAAGATGGGGGCTATTGACTAAGAGGGGATTAGAACCAAACTAATGATGCTTCAAAACCATTCAAACAATGCTATCTTCTAAGCATAGGATCAACAATTATAACTAGCTCAATTCCTTGGTACTAATCACTTTGCTAAACATAAGTCCTAGACAACTTCCATTACTGAACAGATGATTAGCAAGCATTCAAACAGAAATCCAATCTTATAAAGCTAAAATGTTCCTTCGACATCTAATCCCTTAGGCTAAGATAAACAGATACTCTAAAAGACTCACGTCAGCGTTTCATCCAACATTTATCATGCATAAGAGAAAGCCAAGATACTAAATAAGTCTGGCAAAGATAAATCTAGTGTTAAGCACATCTAATAGAGAGAAGACAATCATATTAAGCATAAGACATCACTAATATAATCCTAAAACCCCTCTAATCTATCCCATCTCAAACCCTAAATAAGACTACTCACTAGTCATGATCAAAACCACATACTCCAAAGAGAAATAATGGCTAAGCATGATTAGAAAGCAGAATAGACAAGAATTGATAAAAGCAAACACACAAATTCACTAAATCATACAAGAGTCTTACAAAGAAAAGCTCAAAAGGGAAAAGTATTTAGCTAAGAACAGTAGATGAAATAATAAGATAAGAGTTGCCTAAAAATTTTAGGACTTTAGTATTTATAGGAGGCTTAGAATTCCCTATTAAACCAAGAGAAAACCGGTTATAAGCTGACTCAGCTGGATCATATCGGCTCCTTTGATCGATACACACATCGATATTGACTCTCCTTAAGGGTGTATCGACATGGTCTTGGTCGACATGATGGTCAATACACATGGCTTCAGGGGTGTATCGGCTTAGCTCTTCTCGGTGTAGACATCAATACAATCACCCTTTTTCTAAGGCATATAGAGCAGAACCACATCGATATGCTCTTCGATATTGCCATGTCTCTGATGTATCGGCTTCGGTGCCCGATACACTGCTCGGTACAAGCTCATCATGGTGTATCGAGGTCTTCTTGGCCGATATGCTCCTCTGTACGCCTTGCTCCTTCTGTATCGACATGAAGTCATCGTTATCCAGTCCAATACGCACCATATCGATCAGACCACCTCGATATCCTGCTCGATATTGGTCCATCCGACCTTGTCCTTCTCCTTGCTCCAGTCCTAGCTCACATCCATTGCACAACTTGGTCTCCAAACTCCTTCTAGTACCTAAATAAAACTCCAAATGCAAGCAAAAGGCAATGCAACACCTAAAACTACACTAACTCCTAAATGTATGCAAATGGGACAAGAAAAAACAAAATATGCATGTTAAAGGACCAAAACTGGTGATGAATGAATGCTAAGATGGTATAAATAATGGAGATATTAACACCCCACACTTGCCTTTTGCTTGTCCTCAAGCAAACAAACTAAGACAAGAAGGGAGTGAGGTTTGAAGGTGGGCATTCAAATCCAAAAATGCTAAGATAAAGAAGTGAAATCAATGTCCAAGTGCCTAATTGTAGGATGCAAAGCATAATCAGTTATACATTAAAGAACCTAGCCATGCCTATCCAGTTTCAAAATGATCTCTAGCTCAACTTAGTCAAATGCTCAGATCAATCAACTCTTTAACATTTAATTAATCTATGTAACCAATGAATCATGTTTAAGCAAATCAAGTGGAATCATTTGGCTAAGGGTTAAAGTCATGAGATGAAAACGATCTCATCAAAATGTTGGTTCAAATGCAAGGGTTTCTCTAAAAAAAGAATGAACTTAGGTATAATGCTAAAGGTGAAGCACAACTTATGCATACAAGGATAAATTACTATCTACCCAATGCCTAAATTATTCTAAACCCCAAACTCTTAACCCAAACCAAACCCAATCCTAGCCACCCTTTTCTCAACACTCTCACACTCTCCACAATTTACCATTTTTTTTTCTCAGGGAAGCTTCTTCTTTGATCTCGCCATGTTGTGGCCTTCTTTTTGCTCATTTGTTGTGGGTGCCAGCTTTTTGTAGTGGGGAGTCTCCTTTGCTTCATCATTTTGATGCATTAGGCTTTTGTGCGTTCTTTGTTGTTGTTGCTGAGACTCCATCTTCATAATGGCCACCCTTTTTTGAGCTTATTTGGTTCCACACCTGCTGAGCTTTTGCTTGCTTCCTCTTTCTCATTCCCTTTTCCCTTTCATTTCTTTCTTCTCTTACTCTCTTCTTTTAGATCAATTTAACACTCAAATCCGCCCAGACCTATAACTACCATCCTAAACCTATATCTAACTCAAAGTTAAGAGCTAGTTCTGCATAGCAACCAATCCTTGTAGTGCCAACCTAACACTTTATGCTTAGTTCATTTAAAAATAGGCCTCACACACAAAAGATAGTGTTTAGGGTTTGAAAGGAGGGTAAGGTTAAGGTGTAGTAACTGTCCCTTAATGGTGAGGACAAGCTATTTGGACTAGCAAGAGAGGTAAAAAGGAAGAAAGAAAGTCCAAATATGTATATGTGTAATCCATGAAACCACTTTTCATTACAAAAACATGATAATTAACAAGTCAAATTTATGCAAATACAATGTAATCCTATATGAAAAACACTAGACTCAATCCTAAACAAATGATTAAAACTATATGATTTTTTTTGTTTGCAAAAAATGCAAAAATTTCACTTTGTTTTTCATTTTTTTTTGGTTTTTAAATGCACTTAGATGAATGCATGAGACTCTTATGCAATAAAAACTAAGAAAAGAGAACACAATGTTAAATTCACAAAGCTCTCCCCCACAATTAAATTACAGAGTCCCATTATGTAATAAAAGATGAGAGAGAGATGCAAAAATTAACGAAAATATGCAAAGCTTAAAATGGTACAATGGACGAGTTTTTGGTACCTTAGAAGGTGTTGTGGGAGGTGTAGGAGGCGCCTGAAATATCCTCCATGATGTCAATGTTGTGGCTCCTGTTAGGATTCTTCCTCTTTGTGTTTCTTCTCCTCCTTGGCGCTTCTTGACAAGAGGCTCTAGGTGGCACCCAAGCTCTTACTTCCTCATATCCAGCAAAGGAGCTCCTTCTACTAGGAGCTAGCAATTCCTTGGCTTTCAGCTTCTTGCTCTTGTTGAGGAGCAGAACTAGAGGCTCCACTTGACTTCCTCTTAAGGTCTTTGATTTGAGCCTTCATGCTCTTCATACTTTTCACCAACTTCTTAATGGTTTTATCTTGCCATTTGTTCCATCTTTGCAAGAGGTTGATGTGTCCATGGACCTTCTTCAAGAGACCTCTTTGGTGAGTCAAATGATGAGGCTGGAAGTGGTACTCTTCACTGTTATAGCTTGGAGAATCTGGTTCTTTCTCTTCTTGAACTCCCCATTTGTCCTCCTTCATAAACAACAAGAGGATAGTCACCTTGGGGAAGAGGAGTGTTGGCGCCTTGGCGAATATGAGAAGATGGAGGGCCTTCTTGATAAAGCAAGTGCTGGGGAATGAAAAAGCCTATGCTGTTGGGGTTGGAGAAGGATGTGAGATGCTGGTCTGGTAGGATCACTTTTGCAGCTGTGCCATCTTCTTGGATGAAGTTGTAGATGTACTTGTCACCCACATTGTCTCCAAGGAACTTTGACTTCTTCAGATATTGCAAGTCCAACCATTCCACCTTAGTTGTTGGTGGTCCTAGCTCAACTCCTGCAGCTTCCATCAACGCAGAAACAAGTCCTCCACAATAGATCATTGACGCCTTGTCATCATTGGTTGATAGCCAATGCTTGATGACAAGAAGCTGCTGCATGAAGATGGTGGCCATTCCAGTTGTCCCATCTGTTCCTCTAAGCTCCACTCATTGTCTTGTGTAGTCCAAGATGTTGATCATAATTTTGTCAATCAGCTCCCATTCGCCACCTTCAACAGCACCACTCTCTCTTCTTGCAAAGAGACTATGCGCCAAGATCTTGTGCATATATCTGATGGTTGGATTTCTGATCAAGGAGGCCTTGCTTCCTGGCTTGTAAGCGCTTCTTGCTACATGATCCCAAAGGCTAATCATCTCATCCTAGCCAATCCCCAGATTTTGTCCTCTAGAGCTTCCAAAAGAGAATCCAAAAGCATATTCAATGGCTGAGAAGGACATCTTATAATCTCCTCTTGACACTCTGAATGTGATAAAGCCATCACCATCCTCTTTAGGAGTCTCCTCTCCAAAATCATAGAAGGTGACTTCAAAGGATGCAAATAACTGAAGTACTTGCTCCTTGTTGGCTGAGTAAGGGGTTCTGACAAGCTTAGTCAGCTCCATTGTGATATCTCATGCATTTACATCATATAAGCTTGCATTTAGTTCATGTTTTGGTTTCCTTTTGCATGTTTTCCTTCTCTTTAGTCCCATTTTCCTTTCCTTTCCTGATGCAGCAAATGATCAACAATCAGGTTAATACAACCTTGGAGATGAACAAAAGGTTTGCTGAGGTCCACGACAAGATTTATTCAGTTCATGTGGAGTTGACAAACAAGTTTGATGGCTTAGCAGCAAGGTTGACAACCTTTAAGAACAACAAAGGAGTAGCTGCTGGACCACGCCCTCAAGGTAATATCCCTGGAAAATGTGAGATGAACGCAAAGGAATACTGCCAAGCTGTTGAATCTCTTGATGCTTTCACCACTGAGGAAGATGCTATTATAGATGAGTTTCTGTACATGATCAATGAGGACATTGATGAGCAAAGTGAGGGGGAGGAACTTGTTCAAGTTTCTGATGCCAAGAAGGAAGCTCAAGCTGATTTACTTCCAGCTTATCAACCTGACATTCCATTTCCTGGAAGATTCAAGGAGCAACTAGTCAAGAAGTATGAAACTCTTTATGCTTCTCAAATGGAAATGAGAGGTCTAGATGCTGAAGAAGAGCTTGGAAAACTGAGAGCTAGGGCTGAAGCATCAGAGGTTAAGGAGCTGAACATCAAGAAGCTTGGAGATCCTGGTTGCTTCACTCTCCCATGTGAGCTCAAGGGCAAGACTTTCAAGAGCTGTTTGTGTGATCTAGGAGCAAGCATCAATCTGTTGCCAGCCTCTACAGCTAAGGAGTTGGGTTACACCAAGTACCAGCAAAGCAATGTGGCTCTAACCATTGCTGATGGGACTGTGAAGATGCCATTATGAACTCTCAAGGATGTGCCCATGATGATAGAAGGAGTGAAGATCCCTACAGACTTCTTGGTGCTAGATGTTGAAGGGCAGATCAAAAATGCCATCATACTTGAAAGACCATTTCTAGCTTCAGCTGGCGCTGTATTTGATGCTAGAGAATGCACAACATAGCTGAGGCTTACCAAGAATAAAGTCTTGAAGTTTGACAGTAAGGGCAACAAGCTGGAGCATGATCATGCTTTCTCCATGGAGCTGAACAAGATGAAAGGAGTTGACAAGAACTGGCCAGAGTTTGAAGGTTACCAAGGAGAGAGCTTTGATGGTTGCTGTTTGTCAAGGCTGTTTGAAGACACCACTGAAAAGGAGTTCTTTGAAGTGGTTGGTTACAAGAAGATGAATCAAATCAAGTTGGTTACTGAAGAAGAAGGGGTGATCTTGAAGCCCTTTTGTTCTAAGGATGGTGAATTCTGCTATAAGCTGAAGCAAGGAGGCAAGTCTAAGCCCTTTGCTGAGATGAGGATTGATGGACTCACCACCAGGATCAAGAGGAGCAACACACTACCAAGGGGTTCTAAGACTCCTTCTCCTTACCTCCACTAAATAGGTAATCAAAGTGAAGCTAAGTGACTTTAAACAAGCACACTTTGGAGGTAGTCCCATGGTATCCTTTGTACATATTATTCTTTTCAGTTCATGTTTATGTTTTCTAGTGTTCTTAGAAGCAGGAGTTTGGATTGGGGATTGTTCAGATGTTTGGGGAAACAAAACAGATGCCTTCTGGCTAGTATCGATCACTTGTATTGGTCAGACCGATACAAGCCTATCGGTCATGACCATCTGTCTGTAGTGATCGATACTGTTGGAGCCAGAAGTGCATCGGGCAACCCCATCGGTCACTTTTGACCGATGGGGGAAAAGAAGTGCAAGTATGATTTCTATCGGTCAAGCCCATCGGTCAAGGAGTGACAGATGGGAATCAAGCGAATGTAGTATCAGTCACTTGTATCGATCAAAAGTGACCGATGGAAACCAAGCGGATGCATCATCAGTCACTCGTATCAATCAAAAGTGACTGATGGGAAATGGCAGGGGAGCATCGATCACTTGTATTGGTTAAAACTGACCGATACCACCCTATCGATCACTTGTATCGGTCAAAAGTGATCGATAGGTCTGGCGAGGTAAGTTCTTAATTTTTTAAAAAATTCCCTCCCCTGGTTTGGAGCCAAGGGAGTTCGAATTTATTTTTTTTGGCTCCTCTCTGCCATCCTGCTCCACTTCTGAGCACTTTTATTTTTGTCCCCCACTTTTTTAATTCCTTATGTTTCCCCTTAAGCTCTTTAAAAGCCATCTAACTCCTCTTCACTCTTCACACTTCATTTTCTCTCTTCTCTCACTTAGACCACGAAATCTATTAGCTCTTTCTCTCTTTCATTTGTCTCTCTTAAGTGCTCAGTTGTCCCAAAAGGTTTGCTTTCTTGAACTATTCATTTCTTGTTCTTATGCCTTGAGCTTGTTTAAAGTTTTTGAATCTTTTGCATTAAGAGCTAGTTTTGAGTAGTTTAAAGTGCTTGTTTTGATTTTTGCATGGTGGAATTTGTTAGTTAAGCAAGTAGAATGTTTAGGATTGATTACTGTTCATACACTTAATTGCTTGCTTGCTTTGAATTCACTTTGCATAATCATGTTTAATTTTGTTTAAAGTCACCATGCTAGGTTCATATGCATAAAGGTTTGAATCTGTTAAGAAGTCTAGCATATTTCTGATTTTTAGCCTTTGAATTCTCTTAGTTCTTTAGAGGTTTGACTTTGTTTAACTGCTAGTTAAACCTCGCTTAAATTTGAGAATTTTTTTTTTAAAAGCTTAAAGTCATTGCTTTTCAACTTTTGTTCTTTTACTTATTGGATCTTCAAGCTTTTTTCTTGTAGGTACCATGGTGAGAACTAAAGATGCTGCTGGAAGCAAATGTCAAGCATCACAAAAGGAAGCACCCTCTTCTCCACTTACCAGAAGAGACAAGGGCAAGAGTGTTGCTGATGGGAAATCATTAAAGGCGGCTGGAAAGAGACCTGTTGAGAGCAAGGCTGCCAAGTTTAAGGGAAAGGGAAAGGCTGTGGAAGAAGTCTCAACCAAGGAGCCAAGTGCAAGAGAACTCATGGAGCACTTCAATTAGTGTACCTTCAAGGCTACAAGGTACCCTTGCGCCTCCACCATGAAGGCTCTTGGAATATATGTAGATTGCAAGACAATCTTTGATAGAATGGGGCTTGGCTATTTCATGGAGAAAGCACTTCCTTCCAACAAGCATCTCACATATAGAGATGAGTTTTGAAGAGAGTGAGCTTCCTTATAGAGATGGCTGGATATCATTCAGACTTGGCAAGCAAAAGTTCACAGCAACCTTCAATGAGATCTCTGAAGGCCTTGGTATGTATCCTTATGTTGATAAGAGGGACCACTTCAAGATCAGCAAGAGGCAGCACAAAATGCTATGGGACGTGATTGGGGCTGGCAACTATACTGCAGGAGTCACAAGGAACCAGCACCTGAAGCATCTAGATGTGAGATATGCTCACAAGGCTCTTGCAAACACTTTCTTTGCAAGAAAGGAGACAACCAATCTCACAACAAAGGAGCGGGATTTCATGTACAATGCAATGCAGACACTAGTGAGCTCCAGAAAGGATGGAACAGCTCTGGGAAGGCCAGCAAGACTCCCTTGTTATGTGACTCTACAGATGGAGCAGCTCTATTCCTATAGAAGCTGGGTCTTGAACAAGGAAAAGAGGGAGAAAAACCCACAACTGCATATTGGAGGAGTTGTGACAGCCATCATGATGACAAGTGGTGTGAATCTAGAGGAGCATGCATAAGATGCTTTGCCACCACTGTGGATAGATCTGGAGTATCTAAGAAGGAGTCACTACCTTGAGAAGAGCATCCAATGGAAGCATGTTTATAAGTTCCTCAAGCAATTCAGAGATCCAGCAAGATTCCTCCTCCCAAATATGCAGCATACCTCCATCATCATGAGGAGCAATATCGATTTCTGCCCAGATGAAAGTCAGCTCTACCATGGTGGCCCTGTCATAGAAGAAAGAGAAGAGGATAGTGAAGAAGATGTGAAAGAAGAAGGTGAAGAAAATAGTGAAGAGGAAGTGCAAGAAGGAGCTGATGAAAGCTAAGAGGTTTCCCAAGAGGAAGAGCTAGATGAGAATGAGTTGCTGGAATACAACACCAAGAGGTTTCACTTCAAACGTCATGAGGTTCTAAGCCAAGGAAGCTCTCTGAAGTATGCCCATGACCACTTCAACAAACTCCAAAAGTGGTGTAAATGGCAGGATAAGACTATCAAGAAGCTAGTGAATCTAGTCAATGAGAAGTTCAAGAAAGACAAGTCTACATCAAGAGGAGCTTTCCAACAAAGCTATGGTCATGAGCACACTTCCCACTATAAAGAGCAAGTGCCACAAGCAGAACCTAATTAGCATACTTCCCCAACTATGAAGAAGGAGAAGGGTTAGAATGTCCGGGTCAAATAGCAATGATTCGAAGCACTTATTTTTACATTATTTCTTTAGGAAAATGGTAGACTTAGGGGTTCACTTTGGGGTTTAGAAGTTTATAGGGTTCATCTTTGGGTAAAAGGATAGAAGAGAGCTTTGATTTGCATGCATAAGTGTGCTTTTACCTTTAGCATTTTGCCTAAGATAGAATCATTTTCATTGAGTGATCCCTTATGTTTATGAACCCTGTGCTTGAATGAGATCATTTTAATCTCATAACCTTACCCTGAAAACCAAATGTCGTTACTTGATTTGCACAAACTTGATTCATGGTTATGAGCTTAATGAATGCTAAAGAGTTGGTTGATTTGGCATTTGTCGAAGTTGAGATTTGAGATCATTTTGAAACATGATGAGCATGGCTAGGTTCTTTAGAGTATAGCTGATTGTGTTTGCATCCTACAACTAGGCACTTAAATCTTGACTCTATCTCTTTACCTTTGCATTTTTGGATATGAATGCCCACTTTTAAACCTCATCCTCCATTTGTCTTAGTTTGTTTGCTTAAGGGCAAGCAAAAGGCAAGTGTGGGGGTGTTGATATCTCATGCATTTACATCATTTAGGCTTGCATTTAGTTCATATTTTGGTCTCCTTTTGCATGTTTTCTTTCTCTTTAGTCCCATTTTCCTTTCCTTTTAGACTTAGGTTGCATTTAGGTTGTAGTTTGCATTCTCTATGCATTAAGGATGTTTTTAGGTACTTAAGAAGCTATAAGGAGCAAGGAGGAAGTGTGGGAATGGATCAAGGAGCTAGCCAAGCTGAGAAAGAGCAAAAGGAGCTAAGGAAAGCAATTCTGGTGTTCTATCGGTCAAAGCGCGAAGTCTATCGGTCTGGCATGATCGATGCAAAGCAGCAGATGCCTATCGATCAAGCCCATCAGTCAAGGAGTGACCAATGGGCAAGCAGCGGATGCTCCATCGGTCAAGCCTATCGATCAAACTGGACCGATAGGAAGCATGGCAAGTTCATCGATCAAGCCTATCGGTCAAGGAGTGACCGATGAGAAAGTAGCGGATGCACCATCGTTCACTCCTATTGATCACTCAAGACCGATACAGACCAGTCAGAACTTGCTTCTATTTACAACTTTGCCATTAATCTAGGGCATTTGTCTTTTAGTATAAATAGACTTGATCTAATGTTTTTAGAATCAAGTTTTTATTCTTGCTTAGTTTTCTGATTACTTTTGATCTTTGTAAGAACAAATCTATCATTTTAATCGAAGTTGTGTATTTGCCTTTTAATTTCTTCTCTAATCTCCCTCTTAATCATGTTTAACATCATTTACTCTTGTGATTTGATGTGTTCCATGATGATTAGTGAGTAGACTCTTTAGGGTTTCTAGATGTGGGTTTGTTAGACATGATTAGGGGAATTTAGAGTCTTGATTAGGGTTTGTTAGTGTTTAATATGATTAATTCCTCTCTATTAATCTGTTCTTAAGCTAGATTTGTCTTGATCATATGAATCTAGATTTAGGATTCATCTTATGCCCACCAAGTGTTTGATGAAATGCTGATCTTGTTAAGAGGATTTACTGGCCTTACCTCAAGAGATTGACTGTTTGAGGAGTATTTTGACTTGAATAGAGTTGGTTATTAATGCTTGTTGATTGTTTTAGCACTAATGAGAGTTAGTTCTTGTTAGGATGATTAGCAAAATGTTATTTGTCTAGAGATTGAACTTAACTTGCTTGATTGTGAACTATATGTCTAGGAATCAGCATTGCTAGCTTGTTTTCTTTGTCAATGATGTTTGAAACAGCTTAAGTCTTGCATTTGAATTCCCCAAAGTCAATAACCACATCTAGGAACTTGTTTTCTCTTATTGAATTTCGAATTTTGCTATTTGCTCTGTTTTATTGCTCTGTTTTGTTCATTGATCATTGCTAAGTTGTTCTCTTTTGAGTACTGATTGGTGTTTGATCACTTACGTTGATAGTTCTAGTTGTGTAAGCAACAAATCTTCTTTGAATCTACTTGACTTAGAGTTTTCTGCTTGCAACTCTAGTGTTATTCATCTTAACCCCTTTGGATTGATAAAACATTATGCTATACTACAATTGACTAGTACAAGCTTGGGTGATTGTATCAAGACCTAAAAAATCTTGTATCAATTTCAATTGATGTTTAGGTTTTAAAGCTTTAACTCAATCCTCAAACACACATGTCATTGCAGTACTTGAGGTGTCAATACAATCCAAAGTCTAAGGAACAATCACGATGCAGAAAACTTGCTAAGCTAGGCCTAAACATAAGAAGGGGATGAAAGTCTAACATCCTAAAGCAAGAAATGTAAACTATAAAACAGAGATTCAAGATTAATGAATAACAAGATGAATCTAAATCATGAATCAAGGTGAAAGAAACAATCAATGCATTAGACTAGCCCAATCCCTCAGTACTAATCCCTTATCTAATCACATACTCAAGATAAATTACTTTACCCAAACACATGATCATCAAGCATGAAGGTAAAAGTCCATAAAGCCAAAAAGCATGCTAGACATCTAGTTCCCTATACTTGGTTTACTAATCTCTTGTGCAATAGAACTAACATTAACTCACACTCCCATGCATAATCAATGCCTAAAGAACAATTTCCCACCAATGCGGTGTTAAGTATTTAAGCACAAGCTATGCAAGACATGACATCAACCATAATTTCTTTCAAGCATTTCAGCAAACACCTTAAGTGCAATACTAGAAAGCCTAAGATCTATACTTATCCAACAAAGAGGTACTAAGCATTAATAACAGTCACACAAGAAGAGATAATCAAAGATCCAATATTCTAATACCTTAAACAATCATTGGAAACACTTTTGTTCTTCAAAAATCAAGAATCCCAAAAGCCAAAAACAGAAATTCGAAACTACTAAAGCAAAATAAGAAAGCAAGACTAAGAGATTAAAGACTAAAAGAAGAAACCTTAAAATAAAAGTATATACATGTGATCCATTCTCAACCCACAAAAGGTTTGTTCTTGTTCTATGAAAAACCAAAGCAATGCTTTGGGGAAGATAAAGGATAAAAGAAAATAGATATAGGTTTAGCCATCTATAGGGGACATTGATGTTGAGATTTTTGACCTTAACTCAATCCTAAAACACACATGCCATTGTAGTACTTGAGGTGTCAATCCTATCCAAAGGCTAAGGAACATATGAGATTCAGAAGACTTGTTAAGCTAGGCCCAATCAAAGAGGGGAATGAAATCTAACAACCTAAGGTGAACAAGAAATGAAAACTAACAAAAGAGAGATTCAAGACTAATGAATAACAATGTGAATCTAAATCATGATCAAGGTAAAAGAAACAATCAATGCATTAATCTCTAGGCAAGGACTACTGATATAGACTAGCCCAATTCCTCAGCACTAATCCCTTATCTAATCACATACTCAAGATAAATTCCTTTACTCAAATACATGATCATCAAGCATGAAGGTCAAAATCCATTGAGCCAAAAAGCATGCTAGACATCTAGTTTCCTATGCTAGGTTTACTAATCTCTTGTGCAATAGAACTAACATCAACTCACACTTCCATGCATAATCAATGCCTAAAGAACAATTTCTCACCAATGTTGTGTTAAGTACTTAAGCTCAAGCTATGCAAGACATGACATCAACCATAACTTCTTTCAAGTATTTCAGCAAACACCCTAAGTACAATACTAGAAAGCCTAGGATCTACTTATCCTACAAAGAGGTACTAAGCATGAATAACAGTCACACAAGAAGAGATAATCAAAGATCCAACATTCTAACACCTTAAACAATCATTAGAAACACTTTTGTTCTTCAAAAACCAAGGATCTCAAAAGCTAAAAACAGGAATTCGAAATTACTAAATCAAAATAAGAAAGCAAGACTAATAGATTAAAGACTCAAGTAAAGGAAGATAAAATAAATAAAAATATATACAAGTGATCCAATCGCATCCCACAAAAGGATTTGTTCTTGTTCTATGAAAAACCAAAGCAAAGCTTTGGGGAAGAAAAATGATAAGTGAGATTGGATCTAGGGTTAACTATTTATAAGGAACATCTCCAAAATAGCCTTAGAAAGAAAAAAATAAAAGAGTCAAAGATGGTCAACTTTGGTTCTCGGGTTAATGCATATCGAGGTGGAGGAAGGAGGTCTTGATCGATATGCTGCTCGGTACAACGTTCTGGCTGCGGGCAGTGAAGATGAAACCATCGTATCTTTTGAATCACTGACCAGATTGACTTGATTCGACCTCCGTTGGAAAGCTTGTTCGATCCTCTACAACTTATATGATGAACGCGGAGGCTGAATCGCACCAGAAGACCTTCGTTCGGACCTATACATTTCATATCGACCTGCATACCGGGCAGGTTTCTCTCAGCTTTGTTCGATACAAGACTTTGGTGCAGCCTAGAGCCCGTCATCTTGGTCATCATGCTCGGTTCTTCTTGTCCTCATCATTCACAATTCTCCAAATGTCTCCCTTGCTCCATTTAGACCTGAAAAAGACTCCAAACAATGCAAAACATGCAAATGTCTAACCTAAAACCTATTATGTCTAATATGAATGCAAATGGGACAAAATATGATGAATGAATGTATGAAAGAGACCAAAAACTAAACTAAATGCAAGCTAAAACATGGTAAAATATGAGGTTATCAGATATCATATAGGGGTCACTTTGCAACCTTCAAGACAGCCTCAAAAGTACTTCAAGCTGGTTTTTGGTGGCCTAGTTTGTTTAAGGACGCCCAGGCTCACATCTCCTCATTTGATGCATGCCAAAGGAAGGGAAACATCTCCAAAAGAGATGTGATGCCTCTGAACTCTATTCGTGAAGTGGATCTGTTTGATGTGTGGGGGATTGACTTTATGGGACCTTTCCTTTCATCATATAGGAATAAGTACATCCTTGTTGTTGTGGATTATGTCTCAAAGTGGGTTGAAGCCATTGCCAGTCCAACAAATGATGCTAGAGTTATGCTGAAGCTTTTCAAGACAATCATCTTCCCAAGATTTTGTGTTCCAAGGTGTGTGATAAGTGATGGTGGAAGTCATTTCATCAATAAGGTCTTTGAGAATTTGCTAAAGAAGAATGGTATTAAGCACAAGGTTGCCACTCCTTACCATCCTCAAACAAGTGGTCAAGTGAAGGTGTCTAACAGAGAGATCAAAGCCATCTTAGAGAAGAAAGTTGGTGTTACAAGAAAGGATTGGTCTAATAAGCTTGATGATGCTTTGTGGGCATACAGGACAGCCTTCAAGACACCCATTGGCAGAACTCCTTTCTCACTCCTTTATGGGAAGGCTTGTCATCTGCCTGTTGACCTGGAGTATAAAGCCTTGTGGGCAACAAAGCTGTTGAATTTTGACATCAAGACAGCTCAGGAAAAGAGACTCATCAACTTGCATGGGTTAGAAGAAAACCGCCTTGAAGCCTTTGAGAGTTCTAGGATCTATGAGAGGACAAAAGCTTTTCATAACAAGAGGATAAGACCTAAGGACTTCAAGGCAGGAGATCAGGTGCTGTTGTTCAACTCAAGGCTGAAGTTTTTTCCTGGAAAGCTGAAGTCAAGGTGGTCAGGTCCATTCAAGATCAAAGAGGTGTTACCATATGGAGCTGTGACTTTGTTTGGCAAGGATGGAGAAGACTTCACAATGAATGGGCACAGGCTGAAGTCATACATGGCAAGTGAGTTCCTTAGAGATGATGTAGACATCAACCTTGAGGATCCTCCACAAGAGGGATCAACCAAGGAAAGTCAAGCAAAGGACGTTAAACAAGCACACTTGGGAGGTATTCCCATGTTATCCTTGTACATATTATTGCATTTAATGTTTGTTTTTGTGTTTTTCTTTTGATACTAGGAGCAAGTGGGGTTTAAAGCAAGTTGTTAGCTGAGTTAATGCATGTTCTAGCCAGCATCGGCCACTTACATCGGTAGGGGTTGACCGATGTGGATCACGTTGGACACTTACATCGGTCGGGGTTGACCGATGTGGATCACATCAGACACTTACATTGGTCAGATGTGATCGATGTGATCCACCCGAGAGTCTGGAAGTTTACATCGGTCAACAACATCGGTCAAGACTGACCGATGCGCCTACATCGATCACCAGTATCGGTCATGGGTGATCGATGTAAATGGGCAGGAAGTTTTAAAAATTACATCGGTCAACAGCATCGGTCTGGAGTGACCGATGCAACCCTCCATTCTGCCAAAACCCCTTTTAAGGTACACAACTCCACTCCTTTCCTTATAAATCCTTCTGTATTCATTTTGAGTACCCCTTATCACCCTCCTTCAAGCTTTTATTACACATGGGACTGTGTAATTCAAGTGCGGGGGAGGGTATTGCATTTGACATGGTGTTTTGTTTTCTTATTTTCTCTTTTGCATACTTGAGTCTCATGCATTCATGCATTCATCTATATGCACTGAAAATCCATAAAGTTTCAAAAATTTTGGAATAAAAAAGATCATTTCGTTGCATTTGCATAACTAATATTGAGTCTAGATGCATTTCATGTAGGTTCACATACACTTGCATATGGAGTAGATGATAAACACTTGGCAAGGTGTTAATGTATGAGTTGTTTTCAATGTTTTGGTTGTCTGTTGTTTGATTGCATTATAGTGAGTTTGAAGTTAAGGCTGCACCATATCTTGACTACTTGCGTTGATATTCTTGTCTTATGTTGAAGCTTGCTTTGATTTGATGCCATCTCTGTTTATTAGAACCATAATCTTGACATTTAATTATCATGCTTATGCATTGAGAGTGATCACATGGTTACCTATATACATACTTGGGTTATCTTCTTTCCTTCTTACCACTCTTGTTAACCTAAGTAGCTGATCCTCATCATTATGGGACAGTTAACCACACCCTAACCCAATCCTTCTTTCCAAGCTTAATCACTATTGTGAGAGTTGTGAGGCCTTGCATTGCATTATTTTCGATTATATCTTGGCAAAAAGTGTTAAAAATAAGGCTGGCAAGGAGAAGCTCTCTTGTAGACACCAGCTTGCATCTTGAGCTTGGTTTTAGGTTAGGAGTTTGGGAAAGGGTAGTATAAGTGGCTTGAGTTTTACTGTTGATGTCTTTTAAAAAGAAGAAGAAGAATTATGGGGATGATGGCATAGGGAAACAGGATAAGTTTGTGGTTAAGTTCAAGGAAGAAAAAGCTCTTTATGTTAAAGCAAAAGAAGGCGCCAGCAACAAACAAGCTTACAAAGGTCATCCCAAAAAGAGAATTCAGACCAAGCAGTCGACCTGCATGCATAAAAGGGTAATAGGTTCATAGGTTCATCTTGGGGTAAAAAAAGGTAGAAGAGAGCTTTTACTTGCATGCATAGGTGTGCTTTTACCTTTAGCATTTTACCTAAGATAGAGTCATTTCACTGAGTGATCCCTTATGTCTTTAACCCTTATCGGAATGAGATCATTTTCATCTCATGACCATGTCCCTTTAACCAAATGTGTTCACTCGACTTGCATAAACTTGATCCATTGGTTACCATTAATGAGTGTTAAAGAGTTGGCTGATTTAAATGCTTGTGTAGGCTAAGCTAGAGTGCATTGTTTGCTATGATAGGTATGGCTAAAGCTCTTGAAGTAGAACAATCTCTTTGCACTTTATAACCTATAACTTGAGCATTGATTCAATTTTTCCATTGGCATCTTTAGTTTTGAGCTCCCACTTTCAAACCTCACTCTCCCATTTGTTCTTATTTGCTTGAGGACAAGCAAAAGTCAAGTGTGGGGGTGTTCATATCTCATGCATTTACATCATATAAGCTTGCATTTAGTTCAGTTTTTGGTTTCCTTTTGCATGTTTTCCTTCTCTTTTGTCCCATTTTCCTTTCCTTTTAGACTTAGGTTGCATTTAGGTTGTTGATAGGGCTCAGGTTTTACCCAAATAAAACTACTGCAAGTGCACAGTAATGCAGTCATAGCACAAGGGGTTATCGAATCCCAAGGGAGTATGTAAACTACACTAGCGATTATAGATTCAGATTAAGCTAAGCGATAAATAATGAATGTAATGCAAAACAGTAAAATAAATGCAAGTGGGCGTTTTTAAGCTTGTTGTTAAAGTTCAGAAGGCTAAAGGCGCTAAGTCAGGACAATTCGCAGGTTGAATCCGAGAGTGTAGAATGCAAGCAATCAAGAATGAATTAAAAACGTCTAGAACATGAAACACAAAGATATAACTAATCACTTCTCATTGCAGAAGTTATCTATGCCTAAATCACAAAGTTTCAAATCTCTTTGCAAACCTTGTTCACAAAACTCCTAAGCCAAATCTCTGCACTAGGGCGTTTTACTCATCTAATACTAGTTCAGGTTATCAATAATGCTCTCACATATATTTAACAACCTATGATTTTCGGATTTCTAGATGATGTATCTAAGAAATTCGATTTTAAAGCAAGCAGAGATGAAGAACCAATGAATTTCCTATAACTTTAGCAATTCTACAAACTCTTCTTCAACCTTTGAAAAGCCCTAACTTAACTAACAAACCAGTCAGACATGGTGATTTGAGAAAACATCATGAAAAGAATAGATTACATAAAAGAAATAAGAAGTAGAAACAAAAGAGTTCGGAATCTGCTCTGAAGGAGTCTGATTTGTCTCTCCAAAAGCTCTGCTACAAATCTCTCTCTCAAGCTCTCCAAAAAGAATAAGATACAAGATCTATGCCAAAAGAATGGCTGAAAAACCTAATATACAAGCTAAAACACGATCTGAGGCTTTTTTGCAAATACTAGAACTTCTAGGCCAAAACTGAAAATAATGCTCCTTCTTTTATGAAACCAGCCACGACCCTCCCTCTAGGGGTGACGAGCGTCACCCAAATGCATACTTTCTTCTCCGAGCTAGACACTTTGTGGCTTCAACTTGCAATGTTCCAAAAAGCTTCAATATCTCTAATTATGCTCCATACATGCTATAACCTGCAAAGACTCTACTAGGACTCTAAAAAGACCAAAAAGACTCAATAAAAAGGACTTATATCATGGTTAAAAACCATAAAAACCATGATATATCAGTTGTAGTTTGCATTCTCTATACATTAAGGATGTTTTTAGGTACTTAAGAAGCTATTGAGAGCACGAAGGAAGTGTGGGAATGGTTTAAGGAGTTAACCAAGCTAAGAAGGAGCAAAAAGAGCTAAGGAAGACGATTTCTGGTGTTCCATCGGTCATGGCGCGAACCCCATCGGTCTGTGTTGATCGATGTAATTCACATCGGTCATCTGCATCGATCACTTGCGACCGATGTGAGAAAACAAGACACATGCATCGGTCAAGAGCATCGGTCAAGCCTGACCGATGTAACCAAGCTGAGAGGTTGAAGATTCGCATCGGTCATCCGCATCGGTCATCAGCTGACCGTTGTAAAGCACCCGAGTGGAGCATTGGTCATCCACATCGATCACTTGTGACCGATGTAAGCCACTGCGAACTTCCTTTTATTTACAATTTTGCCATTTTGCTTAGACTCCTATAAATACTTAAAATCCCTAATTTTTGGGATCATGCTTTTATCCAGCAGTTCATTCCTCTTTTGTTTTTGCTTTGATCTTGTACCTTGAATCTTTGGTTGATTTCAATATAAGTTTGCATTTATCTCCTTGTTTAATCTCTCTAATCATGATTTGCTATCCTTTTCTCTTTGAATTGATGGTTTTGATGGTGATTAGTATGTAGTGACTTAGAGATTTGAGATGGGTTAGGTTTAGGGAATTTGATGCTTGATCTATGGTTGCTTAGTGTTAATTCTTCCATTTCTTTTCTTGATTGCTGTGTTTAATGCTGATTAGCCTTAGGTAAGTTGATTAGGATCTTAGGCTCATTTTTGCCCACCAAGTGTTTGATGAAATGTCTGAACTGCTTTGCAAGAGAATTGCTTGTCCTAGCTCAAGAGATTGACTAACTAGGGAGTGATTTGGCAATACAGGATTGATAGATTGTCTTAATGCTTGCTGTTTGTCACTTCACTAATAAAAATTAGTTCTTGATTTAATGATTAGTAAAGAGATTAGTGCCAAGAGATTGGATTAGTCAAATAAATGAATCCTATGCATAAGGAATAGCATTGTGTGAGTTTGTAAGCATCATAGGTTGAGTTGAGAGTTTTCTAGCACCAATTATCCCATCTCAAGTCTTGTCTTTCCTCTGTTTTAGTTCATTTCAAATTTGTTCTGTTTTTGCTTATGTTTTAGTTGATTTGCTTGCTGTTTACTCTTAGTTTGGTGTTTGCTTCATTTCTGTTTGATCATCTAGGTTGTTAGACGTTTAAACTCTCTCTATATCTGCTTGAATTAGGAAATCTACTGCACTCTTACTGTTTCAATCTTTCCCTTTTGGATTGACATAAAACCCTTACTACAATGACTAGTACAAAGGGTGATTAAGAAAGAGACTCAAAACTCTTGTATCACATTGTCTCTAGGAGAGATGAGCAATCTTCATGTAATCCCAAGGCCTTCATAGTTGGCGCTTGGGGGTACCTTGAAGGTCTCACATCCACATTTTGCATCCTATATATAGTTTCCTTTGAGCAGGAGTGGTGGAGCTCTTCTTCTTAGGCAAAACCTTCTCACCAGCGCCAGCATCAGCTTTCTTCTTCCCTTGAGCCTTAGCGCTTGGACTCCCCACTTCCTTAGCCTTTCCCTTGGCTTTCTCTTGCTTCTCCACCTCTTTGTTGGCGCCACTTCTTGTTGTTCTTTCCATAGTACCTAAAAAGATAAAATTCTCAAAACAGAAGTGAGAACCATGGTTTAAACAAAAGAAAAATGCTTAATGTTGCTAAAATCACAAAAAGAAGAGTTTATTTAGTGAAAAGTAAACCTCTATCAGATGCGAAGCAACTAGCTAAGCAAAGCATGCAAAGGATTCTAAAAAAAAAATTAACCAAAATTAGGCAAATATGAATCCTATCATGGTGAAGCTAACAAATGGTGATTAAATACTAATGCAAAGCTAAACAAAATTCAGTTCTTAAGTGATAGAAACAAAGTATAAACAATTTAAAAAGTTAAGAGACAATACATGTAGTGGTTTGGCTTTCCTAGACACTTAAAAAACTAAAAATTTCGAATTTTGTGGTTACAAACTAGAAAAATGAGAGAGAGAGAAAGAGAGAGAGAGAGAGAGAGAGAGAGAGAGAGAGAGAGAGAGAGAGAGAGAGAGAGAGAGAGAGAGAGAGAGAGAGAGAAGGGGCATGGGTTTATATAGAAGGTTAGGGAATATTTTTGTGGGGAACAAGGGGACAAGGAATGCCTAGGAGAGGGCCCACTAATGCTTGGAAAGGGGAATGATTCAAATTTGAATTTCCTGATCTAGTTTGACTATGAAGGGAAAAATTTGAACTAAGAAAGACTGGTCGATATTGAGCTACCAAACCGATACATTGGTCGATATTGACCATATCAGCTTGGTTTGCTCGATACGCATGTCGATATCGTGTGTCTGGGCACTTGTATCGACCGATGCGTACATCGATATTGCCTTGTGCCTCTCATATCGACTCTCAAGTACCTCGATGCACTGTATGATCCATCAGGACTGTCCGATATCGAGCATTACACCTCGATACGTAGTCCAGTATGAACTGTATCTCCATGTATAGGGCTAGTATGTCGATACACAGCTAGATATGCCTTAATATAGGCAATTAATCGCCCTTTGTCCTCTCAATTAAGGCATATCGGCATTACATGTCGATACGTTGCTCGATATCCACCCCAAGGTGTTGTATCGACCTGGCATCCCGATACACTTACCCGATACAAATGCCAGTTAAGGCTTAACAATGTGTTTGCACCCCGATACATTGCCTGTTAAGGAGTACCAGTTTGCCTTACCCCTGTACCTTGATCGATACAACATCCTCTCATATGTATCGACCAAGATCATCCCGGTACACTGATCGATACAAGTCTAAAGCATCAATATCGAGAAAGAACTGCTCGATACGCTGTCCGATATTGACTGTATCGACCTGTGCTGGCCGATATGCTGGTCGATATTGACCATTATGCGTCTCCTTCCTTCTTCCAAGCTTGGCTCCTCCTTCCTCAGCTTGAACCTGGTGACTAGGTACACTCAAAAACACTCACACGAACAAAAAAAAAACATAAGAAAGCATAAATATATACAATGATACCATGGGATTGCCTCCCAAGTGTGCTTGTTTAGAGTCACTTAGCTTTACTTTCCTTGGCTCCTTAGTTGTGGTAAGGAGCAGGAGTCATGGAACTCCTTGGTGGGATCTTGCTTCCTTTGACCCTCTTGGTGACTCCATCTATCTTGAGCACATCAAAAGGCTTAGACCTGCCTTCATGCTTCATATTGTAGGAGACTTCACCATCCTTAGAGCCAGATGGTCTGAAGACCACCCCATCTTCAATAGGACCCAGCAGAATTTCATTCACAGAATTCGAACTATCCACTTTGAGGACCTCCTCTTCAGTGGTTTCAACAAATAACTTGGACAGAGAACTCCCATCAAAGCTTTCACAAACATAGCTATCAATCTTAGGCCAATTCTTAGCAACTTCCTTCAGATTCTTAATGTCCATTGAGAAAGCTTGTTCATCTTCTAGCTTGTTGCCCTTGGAGTCAAACTTCAGCACCTTATCCTTGGTTAGTCGCAGCTCTATAGTGCACTCCTTTACATCAAAAACTGCTCCAGCTGAAGCCAAGAAGCGCCTACCTAAGATGATGGCATTCTTTATCTTCCCCTCAACATCCAAGACTAGAAAGTCTGTTGGGATTACTACTCCATCAATCATCACGGGAACATCCTTGAGAGCTCCTAGAGGTACCTTGACTGTGCCATCTGATATGGTTAGAGACACATTACTCTCCTGTAATGAAGTGTAGCCCAGCGCCTTAGCTGTAGAAGAGGGTAGCAGGTTGATGCTTGCACCTAAGTCACAAAGATAACTCCTGAAAGTCTTCCCTTTGAGTTCACAAGGAAGAGTGAAACATCCAGGATCACCAAGCTTCTTGATGTTCAATACTTCAGTCTTAGCTAAGGCTTCTTTCAGCTCATTCTCAACATCAACACCTCTGAGCTTCATCTGATTAGCATAGAGAGTGGTATACTTATCCATAAGCTGCTTCTTAAACCTTCCAGGAAAAGGGAGAGCTGGCTTGTAAGAAGAAAGATCATAGGTTTTAATTTCTTTCTCAGCTTCAACAGTCACAAGTGGCTTACTCTTCTCCTCTTCCTTAGTGGTTTCTTCTTCAAGAGACTCTTCCTTTGCATTCTCTTGGTTGCCGTCAACTGCTAGAAACTCCTCTCCCCTGCTCTGAAGTTCAAATGTCCTCATTGAGCAATGAAAGGAAGTCTTCTATTATAGACTCTTCTTCAGCTAAGAGAGTCTCTTCTTCAGTAGCTAGAACATTGCAGAACTCCATAGGATTAGCTTCTGGTTTTCCATGAAGGTTTCCTTGAGGTGTAGGGCCAGCAATGCCTTTGTTATTCTCAAGTGTCTTCACTCTTGAAGCCAACCCATCAATCTTGTTAGAGAGCTCCACATGGAAAGAGTCCATTCTGTTATAAACCTTAACAAACTTCTTGGTGATCTCCACATTTGTAGCTTGTTGGCCCTGAAGGAGTTGTTGTAGCATTCCCTTCATCTCAGCATCATTGGTGTTAGAGAAGCTAGCTTGGCCTTGTGAAAAAGCAGAAGTAGCAAACTGTTTTGGCTGGAAATTGCCTTGGAAGTTATTCCTTGGAGCATAGCCTTGGTTAAATGGCGCAAAATGTCTTTGCTGGTTCCCTTGAGGCTGTTGTGGAGGGTAAACCTGATCTTGGGGATTAGCAACATTGTTGCTTCTGTAAGAGAGGTTGGGGTTAGGCCTGTAGTTTTCATAGTTGTTGTTGTAGCCTCCCCGATTTTCCACATAGTTCATCTCTATCACTTGTAGTTCTTCCTCACTTGGCATCTCAACCATTTCACCAACAAAGTTCAGCTCCTTATGCTGCACTTGAAGCATCTTGTCAAACCTAGATTTCAGCTCCTTTAGCTCTCTTCTTGTGGACTCTAACTCCTTCTTTGTGTTTCTCTCTTCTCCTTTTTGAGTTCTGTCAAAAACCTCATTGTAATTTCCATAAGTTTGAGCCAAGTTTTCAACAAGCTCAAGACCTTCATCCACATCCTTAAAGAGAAAGTTCCCATTACTACTTGTGTCAAGGAGCATCCTGATCTTGGGGAGAGCTCCTCTGTATAGTGTAGACAACAATGATTCAGTGGAGAAGCCATGATTTGAGAATTGAAGTGTATAGCCCTTGAACCTCTCCCATGCTTCTCCAAAAGACTCATTGCTTCTTTAGAAGAACCCTGAAATTTCATTCCTTATCCTTGCAGTCCTATATGTGCTAAAGAATTTGGCTAGGAATGCCTTTTTACACTGATCCCAGCTTGTGATACTCCCTTGGGGTAAGTCCTTTTCCCACTGATGCGTTTTGTCTCCCAAAGAGAATGGGAAGATCCTGAGTTTGAAGCTATCTTCGCTAACACCATTGAGCTTGGTGAGTGAGCATAATCTGTCAAAGTTGTCTAGATGGTCTAAGGGATCCTCCAAAGGCAAGCCATGGAACTTGCTGTTCTGCACCATAGAGATCAAGCTAGACTTGATTTCGAAATTGTTGTTTTTCGCTGGTGGAGGGATAATGCCTGTCCTGTTGTTATAGGCGTTAGGAGCATCACCAAGACCAATGGGCCTCATAGGGCATGCTGCATGTGTTGGTCCTCTCTGAGGACTCCTTGCTGTCCCTAAACTCCAGCAACTCCCTGAACTCCCTGTGCTCCTGGTGGTCCCTGAAATCGCTGACCATCTATATCATGCTCCATGTTGAGCTGATGGAACCTTTGCATTCTTTCCCTTTCTCTGTTTGCTCTCAATGCTCTCTCAATCTGCACAATGTTGTTCTGATAGGGAAGCAGATGCTGATTTCCTCTAGATCTCAAGTTTATGCACCTCTAAGAGGAAAAGCAAGTTTGCAAATCAGTAACTGAACAGAAAATAACAGCCTAATCTCAAGCAATCTACAAATCCTAATCCTTAGATCAAGCCCATCTGGCAAGAGTGCCAATTTGATAACAGGATTGTGACCTCTAATCAAATCCTAACACACTCATGTCATTGCAGCATGTAAGGTATCAATCCATCTGGGCAACTAAGACATTAAGAATGCAATAGTTCACTCAAGTTAAGCTAAATTCAAGATAACAAGTGTGATCAACCTAAACACGACTAAGCAATGCAATTTTGAAATAAGAGATTCAAATAGATTAAAGCAAGGATCTAAGATGGGGGTTATTGACTAAGAGGGGATTAGAACCAAACTAGTAATGCTTCAAAACCATTCAAACAATGATATCTTTTAAGCATAGGATTAACAGCTATAACTAGCCCAATTCCTTGGTACTAATCACTTTGCTAAACACAAGTCCTAGACAACTTCCATTACCGAACAAATGATTAGCAAGCATTCAAACAGAAATCCAATCCTATAAAGCTAAAATGTTCCTTAGACATGTAATCCCTTAGGCTTAGATAAACAGATCCTCTAAAAGACTCACAACAGCATTTCATCAAACACTTATCAGGAATAAGAGAAAGCCAAGTTACTAAACAAGCCTGGCCAAGACGAATCTAGTGTTAAGCACATCTAATAGATAGAAGACAATCATATTAAGCATAAGACATCAGTAATCTAATCCTTAAACCCCTCTAATATATCCCATCTCAAACCACAAATAAGACTACTCACTAGTCATGATCAAAACCACAAATTTCAAAGAGAAATAATGGCTAAGCATGATTAGAAAGCAGAATAGACAAGAATAGATAAAGCAAACACACAAATTCACTAAATGAAACAAGAGTCTTACAAAGAAAAGCTCAAAAGGGAAATGCTTTTAGCTAAGAACAGTAGAGAAAATAATAAGATAAGAGTTGCCTAAACATTTTATGACTTTAGTATTTATAGGGAGGCTTAGAATCCCCTAATAAACCAAGAGAAAACCGGTTTTAGGCTGACTCGGCTAGACCATATCGGCTCCTTTGATCGATACAAGCTCTCCTTGAGGGTGTATCGACATGGTCTTAGTCGATACGGTGGTCGGTACACAGGGCTTCAGGGGTGTATCGGCTTGGCTCTTCTTAGTGTAGACATCGATACAATCGCCCTTTTTCTAAGGCATATGAGAAGAACCACATTGATATGCTCTTCGATATTGCCCTGTCTCTGGTATATCGGCTGCGGTGCTCAATACACTACTCGGTACAAGCTCATCCTGGTGTATCGAGGTCTTCTTGGTCGATATGCTTCTCTGTACGCCTTGCTCCTTCTGTATCGACATGAAGTCATTGATATCCAGTCCAATATGCACCATATCGATCAGATCACCTCGATATCCTGCTCAATATTGGTCCATCCGACCTTGTCCTTCTCCATGCTCCAGTCCTAGCTCACATCCATTGCACCACTTGGTCTCAAAATCCTTCTAGTACCTGAATAAAACTCCAAATGCAAGAAAAATGCAATGAAACACCTAAAACTACACGAAATCCTAAATGTATGCAAATGAGACAAGAAGAAGCAAAATATACATGTTAAAGGACCAAAACTGGTGATGAATGCATGCTAAGATGGTATAAATAATGGAGATATCACGCTTTTGCATAGATCACAATTGCAAAGAAGAGCTTCTAGATGCAATGGTTGTAGTGACGTCGTCAGAAGGATCCGTGATAGGTCTCAGGTTTTACCCAAATAAAACTACTGCAAGTGCACAACAAAGCAGTTGTAGTACAAGGGGTATCGAATCCCAAAGGAGTAATGCAGACTACACTATCGAATGTAGGTTCAGATTAAGCTAAGCAGTATACGATGTATGTAATGCGAATGATGAAAATAAAAGTAAGCAAGCGAATTTTAGTGTTTGATCTAAGTTCCAGAAGACTAAAGCACTAAGTCAGGACAGTTCGCAGGTTGAATCCGAGAATGTAGAATACATGAAAACAGGAATGATTAAGAACCGTTTGAACATGAATAGCAAATATATAACTAATCAATTCTTATTGCAAAAGTTAACTATGTCTAGATCACAGAGTTTCAAATCTCTTTGCAAACCCTAACAACCTAAACATGCAATATGATCAAATTCAATTGTTCGCAAAACTTCTAAGCAAAATCTCTTTGCACTAAGTTGTTTTGCTCATCAAATACTAGTTCAGGTTATCAATAATGCTCTCACATATATTTAACAACCTATGATTTTTGGATTTTCTAGATGATGTTTCTAAGAAATTCGATTTTAAAGCAAGTAAAGATGAAAACCAAAAGATATTCCTAACAGGTAGCAATTCTACAAACACTTCATCAACCTTTGAAAAAGCCCTAACTTAACTAACAAATTACTCAGACATGATCATGGAATCACCAAACATAACTGAAATAATTTGCATTAAGAGAATAAAATAAAAACAAAGGGGGTTCGAAATCTTCTCCAAAAAGAGTACAGGATCTGTCTCCCCAAAAGCTCTCAGTAAAATCCTCTCTAAAAGCTCTCTGAATTTTTAAAACTAAGATAAAAGCCAACAATGACTGAAAAACATAATAAATAGAGGCTAAACACGATCTGGGGCTTTTTTTATAAATATTGGAACTTCTGGGCCAATTCTGCAAATAATCTTCATACTTTTAATAAACCAGCCACGTTCCTTCCTTCATGGGTGACGAGCGTCACCATAGGTGGTGATGAGCGTCACCCAAATGCATACTTTTCTTCTCGAGCTCTTCACTTCGTGGCTTCAACTTGCAATGCTCCAAAAAGCTTCAATATCTCCATTTATGCTCCAGACATGCTATAACCTGCAAAGACTCTACTAGGACTCTAAAAAAGACCAAAAAGACTCAATAAAAAAGACTTATATCATGGTTAAAAACCATAAAAACCATGATATATCAACTCCCCCAGACTTAGCTTTTGCTTGCCCTCAAGCAAACATCAGACAAAGAACAGTGTCGAGGTTTGAAAACAAGAAACAGTCAGTCAATCATCAGGAACACCACATTAGTTAGCATTTTTGAATCCACATACCACATAGTCAACACAATATCAAATTTCAGTCTAATCATCACAAGCTTAGCAAATCTCTCAAGTCCAGTCCAAATCCCTTCAAGAAATTCGAAATCGCTACTGCTAACTCCTTATATTTTTTTTTTCTAAGTGTGATATCTCATCAAGATTTTATCATCTCAATCACTTATAGATTCATTTCCCTTCCTAAACAACTGAACAAACCAATCTCAACACAGCTCTCCTATTTTCTCTTCCCTGAATCTTTTCCTTTCTGATTTTTTCGATTTTTCACTTCTTTTCTCATTTTTTACAGTCTAAGATATGGTGCTACTCAATACTTGTGTTCCTTGTGAGGAGACAGGTTCTTGTGTGTGTTCATTACTATTGTTCCTTGTGAGGAGACAAGGTCATAAATGCACCATTCTTTGGACTTAAACTCTTAAAGACTACATCAGGAAAGATCAAAGAGAGACTGTATCTTGACCTTATTGTCAGTGCTGAAAGAGAGAATCAAGATCAATAAGAATCAAGCCCCAAGATAAGAAGTTTAAAGTTCATTAAGGTGGAGCTAATAGCAAATTTTCCAAATTCTCTAAGAACCTAAACCTTCATTGCTAGACTGATCTACCTATGACTTTCAACTTAGTAAGACTTGTAATCAACTACAGTGGCAATGGTTCTTATAAACAAAAACGTCATATGGTTAGTTCCAAGAAAAACTGACAATTTCAAAATTTTGACTCTATAAAAACAGGTTTTTGACTCAATTTTAAGACTCCATAAACATGACACAAAGCACACAACGTTAGTAACCACCTCCCCCAGACTTAAACAACACTGTCCCCAGTGTTATTAAGCCAAGAGTTGGTCAAAAAGATGAATGAGAACTCGAAAAACCAAGTTGAAAAAGTGTTACCTCGCGAAGGACCGGGTGACGAGCGTCACCAGATTGGTGACGAGCGTCACCGCGACCTGTATTTCAGAATCTTCAAGTTAGATAGTTATTAACGTAATGTTGTCATGTGTACTCTAAAGTTAGACTATTAGAGGACTCAAACACACATTTAATAACATCCAAACATAGCAATAATAACCTGGTTCAACAATCTCACAAAACATCAACAAAATAACTACCAACTGACTCAAAGAAAACATAAAAATGACTCAAGAGAAAATAAAAGAAAAGAGAAATAGAAACAAGTAACCGAATAGTAGAGGCTCAATGCTCATCCTCACAGGTCTCGGTGGTGTAATGTGGGCGGACACAACCACAGTTGCTAAGTGTAGCAACATTATCCCAGAGTCCTTCAAAGCTGTCAATGACATACTCCTGAAAAGCAGCCATGTCCATGGGTGTCTGTGGTCGTGGAGGATGCCTGAATGCAGTGGATGTAGTGGTCTGGCGTCGAGATGGTCCAGCATCAGCAGCAGTGGAAGCGCCAGCAGGGGCAGCTCTAGCAGGACGCAGAGGTAAAGGGCGCAGCAGACTCACATCTGGCAGAAATAACAGCTGGCGTGTGACACCCTGTATCGTCGTGAGCGCTCTCTGTGGCAACTTAATACCAACATACTCTCCAGCAGTAGTAGTGAATGTCCATACAACTCCAGGCTTGAGCCACGTAACATGGCGCAGATGCTGGTCATCCATGAGAGATCTGTCACTACGAAGGCTGCAAGGTGTGACATCGATCTGAAAGTGCTGGAAGATCGGTGTCAGAAGACTCCCTACACTCTCAGTCTTCTCCCCCGGACTGGTGAATGGCTTGGTCTTCAAGGAGACCAAATGCTCAGCAAAAATAGCGCCTAAGTTGGCGCGGAGCATGCTATCCATAGGTATGACCTCATCGAGCATCTCAGCAAAGCCATAGTAAAGGAGAAGCAGCTCACTAACCCGTGTCTTGCTCGGCGCAGACTTGCACAAAATGGTGTTGCCAAGAAGGCGCATAATGTACCTCAAAACAGGATGTCGAACCTCTGTCTGTGTGCTCATCTTGCTGTCATAGACTCCATTCCCGAACTTGGACCAGAATGTCTGCATGTGGGTCCACTATGAGGGAAGGAGAACACCTGTTTAATGGTCAGAGAAACCATAAATCTCACAAAGCTCCATCAGACTGATCTTGTAGCGGACTCCGCGGATCAGAAATGTCAACGTGCCTTCCTGCACACGCTTAGCCAGCTCATTCGCGTAGTACACGCGAGCAGTGGAGAGAAGCTGGCGAACCAAGTATGGGTATAGATCGTACTGCTGGAATGGCATAGTGCCCATCCCAATCCTCTCCAAAGTCTCCACAACCTCCTCGAAGATGCCCATCTTCTGCAGAATAGCAGCATCCGCGAATCTGGTGGGGACAATCTTCATATCTTGCCACGCATTGTAGAACAGCGTATCATATTCATCCCACTCCTCCTGAATATCATGGAGTATGCAGATATCCCGTGATATCTCCTGCTTCGGAGTTCCTGCCCAAGCCACTCCTGAAGCGATTTTCCGATCCTCTCGCTTGGGCCATGGAGGCCTACAAACTGGGAGAACTGAATGATTCTGTTGATCCTGATGCAGTGCTCGAAGACGAGCCTTGTCGCGGTCGTTTTTCATGTCGAGGCATCTGAAAATTCAAGTCCAAAATCAACCAAAAACATCACCAAAATCGGCAAATTTTCAAAAATTCAAAAAATCAATAAATCAAGGTGAAATAACTGATGGTGATCAACAACAACACTACCAGGAATACAATGCAATCATCAGTTCAACCTAAATCACCCAAAATTTTCCAGATTTGTGCAAGTTTCATCATGAACTAAAAAATTTCAAAAACTTGCAAATCAACCGATTAAATCACACATGAATGGTATCATTCATCTAATACAACCTAACTAACCATGATTCAACAGTTAAATCAAGCTAATCAAGTCAAAAATCGAATTTTACCAAACCTATGGCGGACTGAAAATTGGGGATTCCGAACACATACCTTACAGATCTTGAAAACTGAATTGATATTGTGAAAGAGGGCCAAAATCCACACGGATTAGGCTTTTGAATCACTCAATTTGGTTAAAGAAATCAAAAGTTATGAATTTGAGCAAATTATGTTAAGTGTTCGTTATTTTCAGGATGAACTCAGGGAAGAAGAAGAGAAGAATAAAAAGCACGTACCTGGTCCGGACGGGTGACGAGCGTCACCCGTTTTTTTGTTGGTCGGTTTTTTTTTTTTTTTTTTTTACTGAAATAATTAATCTAAAGCACGAAAAATAAAACTAAGTATAGAATAGACAACTTACCAGTGGGTTGCCTCCCACTAAGCGCTTGTTTAACGTCATTAGCTCGACTTTGGTTGGCTGTTTAGACAGCTGGTGCATCATCTAGAGACACAATGTGTCCTGCTGGAATCTCTGTTTGCGCCCAATAATGCTTCACTCTTTGTCCATTGACAGTGAACTCCTCTCCTTTGTAGTTAATCAGGACAATGGCACCATGTGATAACATGTTTTTACTAAGCAATACAAGCAGGAGAGGTTATTAAAACTCAAATGCAACACTGAGATGTAGTATAGCATGCAAGTGAGGTATCAATCCAAACCTAGGAGCAGGAAGTATCACTAAGAATGCAAGAGAATGAGCAAATCTAAGCAAATATGATAAATGATTGGTAAAACCTAGGAAAACTAAATGCAACGATCTAATGCAATGCAAAACAACTTTAAAATCCCTGGAAGAGGGTTAACTATCATGAGGAACAAGCAAAAGATGAAAAATGCAAAGCTACTAAAAACTAAAAATCGACCAGTGAATCGACCACAGGATCGAGCACTGGATCGAGCAGAATGGTTCGATCTAATAAGCAACTCAAACAGAAATGATTTCTAATGAACATGATGCGAGCTAAATGACAAGCGAATGATTGACAGAGATTTAAAACACTAAAAGAGAGGGTTTAGGGTCGAGGTTCATATTCAAGGTATCAAAGATTCAAGCTTTGGTTTGAAAAGATTTAGATCTACTCTTTTGAGAGGTTTCTCTAAGCCTTGAAAACAAAACAAGAACTATCTATGGCATGTGGTATGGTTCACTTCCTCAATCTCTTCTCAAAATCCATGGTGTTTGGTGGAAAAAGAGATTGAAAAGCAAGAAAGACAGATTTAACTATTGACCTAACTAATCCCCTAAACAACCATGGCATGTGGGAAAGGAAAGATTAGCCTCTAGGATCTGGTTTTCCAGGATATTTGAATCCTGTCAAGGTAAGATAGCCTTTGGTTCATAAAGACCTTTTCCAAGGCTCTCTAGGCTTTAAGATCCCAAGATCCTAGAAGAGAAGGCATGAAGAACAAAGAAAACACAAAGCTTTGAATCCTTTCAACCTTTTTGAATCACCTCAACCCCAAAACCCAAAACGACTACTCACTACACATGTTTAAGACCGAATCAAAAGCAGTAATTGATAAGCTAAGCATGATTAACGATAGATTAAAGAAAAACTTGCCTGATATTAAAAGATTCAAAGGTTCAAAAACTGAAAAGCTTAAGTTGCAATGGCGAAATCGCCTAAGGTAGAAGATAACCAAAAACAAAAAGACAAAATGAAGATAGTGAAAGCAAATGGCTGCTTTTGCCAAAAATGGCTAAACCGTTAGCTGGTCCCCCCCCCCCCCCCCCCCCCCCCTCGCTAGCCGCCAAAGACAGCTGGACAGATAATATCGTCTGGGATAGATCTTGAGATCGACCAATGTGCTCGATCATCTTCAGAGATCGCCTTGCTCCGCTCGATCTGGTTGGAGGGATCGAGTATCTTCCTCGATCTACTTCTCGATCTTTGGATGATCGAGTCTTGGTCTCGATCTAGGTCTCGTTCTGCATGGCGTCATTTATGTCCGTACTCCAGATCTATCTTCTCTCTCGATCTCGGTCTCGATCCTTCCTCTTTAATCGACTAGATGCACTCGATCTTCTGGTCGATCTCGTCTAGATCGACCTGCCTTGCTCGATCCACTACTCGATCTCGGGTCCTTAGCTGAATGGTTGAGTTCTCCAAGCGTCCATAAGCCTCCTCACGAGCCTCAACACGTCCATGAATCCTCCAAAGCTCCAAAGTGTCCAAAACCAACCTGAATATGATGCATAATGCAAGAAACATGCGAATGCTAATGCAAAAGTGCTCTAGGACCTAAAATGATGCAAACTAGCCTAATATGCAACGTGAATGCATGAGAAACTATCCTAAATGCATGCAAAATATACAAAATATATAGTAATATCAACTCCCCCAAACATGCCTTTTGCTTGCCCTCAAGCAAACAAAATTCAAGAAGGAAGATAAGTTTTAAAAACAGGGGTTTAAGTTTCTTGCAAAGGTGCTTTTCAAATGAATCACTTCAATGGTCCTAGTTCTTAACTCTAAGATGCAATGCACACACTCATACTCCAAAGAACTTAGCCATACTCATCACATAATGAATTTCAAATCATGACTCTCATATCCCAAACAATCCAAGAATCCTATCCTTTAACATTCATTAAGAATCAAAACCGTGAATCACACTTATGCATTTTAAAGCCGAACACATTTGGTTAAGGACAAGGGCTATGAGACTAGAATGATCTCATTTAAATGGGTTCTATAATGCAAGGGTTTATCTCAAAAAGGGTATGAACTTATGCATAATGCTAAAGGTAAGGGCAATTGATGCATACATGACTAGACTCTTATCTACCCATATACACTAACAATGATCCTAAAACCCATCTCATTTCCTTTCTTTTCAGCTTACTCACCCTCCTAGATACTACCCTTATCAACAAAGCAATTAGCTTAGCAAAATCCCAAATAAAAGCATCATTTTAAACTCTTTGGCTAGTGGAAAGGCTGAAAACACATTTAGCTCTTTTCTATTCTTATTGATATCTCTCTACTCATTTTTTTTCTTTTCTTTTCTTGTTTCTTATTCTTTTTCTTTGAGAGCTATCTCCTGAATTAACTAGAGCTTTTTATCTTTAAAAACATTGAGCCTTCCACTTAAAACCTTTTCATTCACTTCAAACGCCAAACGTTTTTGAAAGCGAAAACAAGTAAGCAAAATAAACAACCCCCATGAACCCCAAACCTAACCTAAGCCCTAAAACTAGCTTCAAAATGCAAATCTAGCAATCAAATGAGAGTCTAATCATGTCGCCTAGACCTAACACTTTATGCCGAGTTCAAACCGAAAAGAGGCCTCATAATGATATCACACAAGAACATTTGGCTTGAAAGGATGATAAGGGTAATGGTGGGAGTTCTACTTAGGCTCACAAAAGAGTGGTGAAAGGAGGAAGAGAGCCTAAATATGTATATGATCCATGTGTTCATTTTCAAATGCATAAGTAGGATAATTAAAGATCAGATTAAGGTTCTCACTTATTAGGACAAGATTGAGTTCATGAATGTTCAAGTCAAGCCACAAAAATCAAAACACATGATCCAAGTATGGTTAGAGCTTACTTTCAAAGGGTGTACAATGCATCAAAGAACTACTAACTAGGGCCTTGAAACAATTCATGAGCTTAAAACGCCTTTTAAAGAAAAACTTTAACCCCTTATGCAAATGTAAACAACCTAAATGCTCAAAAATTCTAGACTCAATCCTAAAAATTTTTTTGAAAATTTTTAAAAGTTTTACCAATTTTTTTGTTCTTTTCTATTCCTTAGATGCAATGAAGACTCAAATGATGCAAACAGAAAATAAGAAGAAAGGAAACATGTCAAATAACACACACACTCCCCGAAACTAGAATGACACCGTCTCGGTGGCAAAAAAAGTCTAGAGAAGTTCAAAACAGAAAGCAAAAACAAAGAAAGCATGCATGGTATATACAAGGGACGGTTGTTGGTACCTCGGAGCTAAGAAGTGCTGGAGCTTGAGGTTGCTCCAGACTTCTTGCTCTTTGTGGGGGTCTCGTGAGCTACTGCCTTGCCTTTATCCTTTGCAGCTCCTTCATGAACCGAGTGGCGAGCAGGTAGGATGGTGCTTCCTTGAGGCTCACGTAAAACAATCCCACCAGTCGATCTCCTCCTCTTCTCGTGCTGCTCGACTTCTTCGCTTACAGCCTTTTTAGGTGAGCTCCCTTGAAGCGCATTGACCTTCTTGGCAAGCTTCTTGAGTACCTTGCTGCCATTTGTTGATTTTCCTTTGCATCTCCACAACAGAAGCAAGGAAATTCTCGGTCTTAGTCCGCGGCTCAAAGTCGATCTTGGGAAGCACAAAGCTCTTGGGCATCTCATCATCCGAGGCAGGAGACTCTGATCTTGGGCAAACAGCTTGTTGAAGGGCGGCTGTAGCTCCTAAAGGGGCGAAGCACTCCTCTACACTCGGCAAGAACTCTATGTTGCCAACTCCTTGCAGCTCGGTTTCCTCCTTATTTGGTAAGATGCAAACTCGCTTCTCATTCTCGGAGTCGATGTACAGATAGGCAAAGAAGCCCTCGGCTGGCTGATAAACGATTTCTTAGCTCGTGTTATGCAGCAGAGAGGTTATCAAAACTCTAATGCATGCAATGTTGTAGTAAGGCAAGCAGGAGAGTGTCAATCCACTTCTAGGAGGCAGAGAATGCACAAAGAATGCAAGGTCCTAAGCAAATCTAAGCAAAATGAGACAGTTTATGAGAAATTAACTAAAAACTAGATGCAGCAACCTAAACAGGGCGAAACCTATTTTAAAAATACTAGAAAGGAAGCAACTACCACGAGAAACAAACAGATTGATTAAAGGAAAGAGCTTCGAATTGTTAAAAATCGACTAGTGGATCGACCACGAGATCGACCACTAGATCGAGCAGTAACGATCGATCTCGTCTAAAACTGTAAGAACAACAAATCTAATGACCAGGATGCTATCAGGTAACAAGAGAATGACGAAAATAGACGTAAAAATGCTAAAAGAAAGGGCCTAGGGTTGAGATTCATGTAAAGGGTTTCAAAGGATCGATCATGGGTTTGAAACTTTAGATCGACTCACTTGGTGAGGATCTCTAAGCCTTGTAAACAAAACAAGATCTATCAGTGGCTTTCGGTATAGATCACTCTTTCATCCTCTCCTCCAAACCCATGGCTTTTGGTGGAAAGAGAGGTCGAAAGGCAAGGAAAACAGATTTCAAGTAATGGCTTAACTAGTCCCCCAAACTTCCATGGCTATTGGGAAGGGGTAACTAGTCTCTAAGGTGTGATCTTCCGAGGCTCCTGGATCCTGTCAAGGTAAGGAACCTCTCGGATCATGAAGCTCTTGGCGTGAGAGTCTTCAAGCATTAAGCTTTCAACACCTTAGAAGAGATAGCCTTTAAAACGTTTAGAAAACAAACCAAGATCGAACCTTTTCTACCCCTTAATCCTCTCAACCCCGAACCCAAAGTAAACTACTCGCTACACATAGAGTAAATCAAGCAAAGCAGAAGAAACGAGACGATAAACATGAAAGAAAAACTGGATTAAACGATAAAGATTCGAATACAAAAGCTTCTAAAGAAAACGAGTTCAACAATGGTGTTCTTCGTTAAAAACGAGAGAGAAAAATATAAGGAAAAAGATAAGAATCTAAAAGTTCTCGAAAAAGCATCTCGCCGCCTTGCCTAAAATGCCCAAACAATCCAATGGTCCCCCCTTCGCTAACAACCAAAAACGGTTGAAAGGACAGAAATCGACCACTGGATCGAGTGGTTCTCTAGATCACATCCGGGCATCGCGTCTTCGGCTTGATCCGGGTCTCGATCTTCATCGGCGAATCGAGTGTTGCATCCGATCTCGTTATCGATCTTCGGGTGGATCGAGTGGTGTACTCGATCTGGCTCTCGCTCTGCATGGCGTCATTTACGTCCGTACCGATTGATCGATTGCTTCACTCGATCTCCGTCTCGATCATTCTCCTTGGATCGCCTAGTTGGCTCGATCTTCTGGTCGATCAACTCCTGGATCGACCGGCCATGCTTGATCTGCTCCTCGATCACTGGTCCTTAGCATATTTCCGAGCTCCCACGAACTGCTACATCAACCTCCACACGCCCACGAACCTCCATGACTCCAAAGCAGCCAGAAACAACCTGAATGTGATGCAAAATGCAAGGAAAATGCATATGCTGATGCAAGAATGCTCTAGGACCCTAAGTGATGCAATCTAACCTAAAACATGATACAAATGCATGAAAAACTAACTAATGAGCATGCAAGATGTATGCAATATGCAATAACATCAACTCCCCCAAACTTACTTCTTGCTTGCCCTCAAGCAACAAAAAAAACAAGTAAGGAAGAGAGGTTTTTAGGAAAATCAAAGGGGTTTTAAACTTTTTGCAAAGGTGCCTTTCAAATGGATCATCTCAATGTTCTAGTTAACAGTTCTAAAATGCTATGCTTACACTCATACTCCAAAGAACTTAGCCATACTCATCACACAAAGAAATTCAAATCATGACTCTCCTATTCCTAACAATCAAAGAAACTCATTCTTTAACATTCATTAACATTCGAACCATGAATCAAACTTATGCACTTTAAAGCAAAACACATTTGGCTAAGGGTTATGGTTATGAGCATAGAATGATCTCATTTGAAAAGGGTTTATAATCATAACAAGGATTTCTCTCAAAAATGGTTTGAACTTATGCATAATGCTAAAGGTAAAGACAATTTATGCATACATGATTAGATTCTCATCTACCCATGTAAACTATCAAATGATCCTATACCCCTCTCATTTAAGAAATTTAATCGTCACTCACCACTTAAGAGTCTACCCTTTTTCTCACACTTAGCAATCCCCAATTCAAAATAAAGACATTTTTAAAATTTTTAGGCTAGTGAAAAGGTTTTGAAAAATACTTTTGCTCTTAGAAATTTCTTATTAGTAGCTCTCTTATTATTTTTTTTTTCTTTTCATTTTTTTCTTTATTTGGCACTTAGGCTCTTTTTATTTCTTTTTTTTTTCTTTTCTCTTTTTATTTTATTTTTACTTATTATGAGAGAGCTACTCTCTGAAATTAAAGCATACTTAGTTTTAAAAGCAAATCTTTCACTTAAAACCTCATTTCTTTCCTTAAAACACAAACTCTTTGAAACCGAAACAATTAGACAAGAAAGCAACCCCAATGATCCCCTAAACTTATCCTAAACCAACACCTAGCTTCAAAATACAAAGCTAGCAATCAATATGAAAACCAAATCATGTCGCCTAAACCTAACACTTTATGCCAAGTTTAAACCGAAAGTAAGGCCTCACAAAGATGTCACACAAGAACATTTGGCTTCAAAGGAGGGTAAGGTTCAAGGAGGGAGTTCTACTTAGGCTCACAAAGAGTGGTAAAAAGGAAGAAGAGAGCCTAAATATTTTAAAACCATGTGTTCATTTTCAAATGCATAAGGATGATAATTAGAGTTTCAAATTAAGGTTTTCACTTATTAGAATGAGTTTCAAATCATGAGAGTTCAATTCAAGCCACGAAAATCCTAACTAGTGATCCAAGCATGATTAGAACTTACTTTCAAAGCATAAACAAAGCATTAGAGAACTACCAACTAGGGCATTGAAATGATTCATAAGTAAAAACAACTTTTTAAGAAATTCTAACCCCTTATGCAAAATGCAAACAACCTAGATGATATGAAAAACTCTAGACTCAATCCTAACATGTTTTTAAAAAGATGAATGCAACTACATGAATCTTTGAAAAAATTTTAAAAATTTTACCAATTTTTCATGACCTAAGACTCAAGGATGCAAAAAGGAAAATAAGATCAAAGAACACAAGATTAAATCACACAAGTACTCCTCCAAACTTGCTTGACACCGTCCCGGTGGCAAACTCATCCGAAGGAGCATCAAAACACAATGCAAGAAACAAATATGAGCGGTTATATACAATGGAAGAAGGTTGTTACCTCTGGTCTAGGCTCGGCTGGAACTTGAGGATGTTCCAGAGGAGCTAGAGATCGTTGCTTTGCCTTTGAAAACTTAAAACTCTCACTCTCTTTGTTTAAAAATCTCGAGCAAACAGGAATGAGAGGGTGAGAGGTAGGTTGAAATATTTAAAGACTTTAGCAAAACCAAAACAATGGATGGTCAAAGTGGTTTCCGACAAAGTCTTGGTCAAGGCACATCTTTCATGGTCAAATATGCTTGCCTTGACAAAGTTTTGAATTTAAAAATTGGAGGGAAAAGAGTAAAGGAGGGAAAGAAAATTGTTACCTCGGCATGAGATCGAGTCTATTTGGTCGATCTAGGACTCGATCTCATGCCCAAAATTGCTTAGATCGAGAGGGTTACTCAATTTGAGACTCGATTCATAGTGAATCGAGTCCTGGATCGATTGACTCTCTCGATCATTGAGATGTTGGCTCCTCGGCTAAGTCCTTATGATCGAGCTATGTCCTCGATTTAGGGGTCGATTTGGCATAGATCGAGTGATGGATCGAGTCGAGTGATCGATCAATTTTCAACAGATTTTCCCGAGAGAAATTAGATCGGTCTATCCGATTTGGATTGATCGATCCTTTTTCGTCAAGGTCGATCTTGTCACTCGATCTCGTCTAGATCGACTGGCTCCTCTCGATTCACTGACTCGATCTAGCAAAGATCAAGCCAGGATCAGTCGATCTAGCACTCGATCTCTAGCCTTATTCTAACCCCTATTGCCTTTTTTAGACCTCAAAGTCAAGGTTTAGACTCCTTATACCTGTTCGTACACACTTGCAACATAAAAACATAAAACTGAAAGGGAAATGAAAGCAGAAGTATGTACAAGATAAACATGGGAATGCCTCCCAAGTGCGCTTTCTTTAACGTCTTTTAGCTAGACCTTACTTGGTCTAAGCGGATGGTGGGTCTTGGAGAAGCACCGAGGTGCTCTCCTTGTCAAAGCTGTCTGCCAAGTAGGGCTTGACTATGTGTCCGTTGACGGTGAATGCACTGCCACTTTTTCCCATCAGTGTAACAGCCTCATACGGCAAGACCTCTTGAATCACGAACGGTCCGCTCCACCTTGATTTCAGCTTGCCCGGGAAGAGCTTGAGCCTCGAGTTGTACAGCAACACCAGTATATCCGGGAGCTCTCATAAGTATTCAGCCTCAACTCGTCCAGTTCGTGTAGCTGAATAATGCGCCTCTCCTGAGCAGTCTTGAGATTAAAGTTCAGCCTCTTCACAGCCCACAATGCACGGTGTTCCAGCTCAACTGGTAGGTGACAGCCCTTGCCATAGAGTAAGGTGAAAGGAGTTGTACCAATCGGCGTCTTGAAAGCGGTACGGTAGGCCCAAAGAGCATCGTCCAGCTTCATTGACCAATCCTTCCTTGTTGCTCCGACGGTCTTCTCTAGGATAGCCTTGATTTGCCTATTGGAGACCTCCACTTGACCGCTTGTTTGAGGATGATACGGTGTAGCCACTTTATGCTTAACCCCATACTTTCTCAAGAGGCTCTCAAAGACCTTGTTTATAAAGTGGCTTCCTCCATCACTTATAACAACCTTAGGTACCCCAAACCTTGGGAAGATGATACTCTTGAACAGCTTGATCACAACCTTAGAGTCATTTGTAGGGGAAGCAACAGCCTCAACCCATTTAGAGACATAATCCACAGCTACTAAGATGTATTTGTTGCCGTATGAAGAGGGAAAAGGCCCCATGAAGTCAATCCCCCATGCATCGAACACGTCAACCTCGAAGATAGGAACTTGAGGCATTTCGTTCCTCTTGGTTATATTCCCTGCTCGCTGACATGCCTCACAGCTCTTCACAAACTCGTGTGCATCTTTAAAAATGGAGGGCCACCAGAAACCGGCTTGCAATACCTTCGTGGCAGTCTTGAATGAAGCGAAGTGTCCTCCGTAGGAAGAGCCATGGCAATGATAGAGGATGTCCCTGGCTTCTTCCTTAGTAACACATCTCCGGTACAAGCTGTCTACTCCTCTTTTGTATAGGTAAAGCTCGTCCCAAAAGTAGTCACTAGCCTCCCTCATAAACCGCTTCTTGTGATAGCTGTTGAGATGTGTTGGCTCCTCACCACACGCTAGGTAGTTCACCACGTCAGCATACCACGGTAGATCCTCCTCTTTAAAACTCAACACTTCCTCAAACCTCCCTTCTAGCTTCCCACAAACAGCAGTAGTAATCGCCATAAGCTGCTCTTCTGGAAGGGAGTCATCTAAAGGGAGAGACTCGTTGATCCTTAGCCTTGAGAGGTGGTCAGCGACTCCATTTTCTATCCCTTTCTTGTCTTTAATCTCCATGTCAAACTCCTGGAGTAACAGAATCCATCTTAAGAGCCGAAGCTTAGTGTCTTTCTTCGAGTAGATGTATCGTAGGGCAGCGTGATCCTTGTATACAATAGCCTTGGAACCAACGAGATATGATCTGAACTTCTCAAAGGCGAAGACTACTGCAAGCAGCTCCTTCTCCGTAGTGGTGTATCGTGATTGCGTGTCATCCAAGGTCCTTGAAGCATAATAGATCACGTGTAGCTTCTTATCTTTCTTCTGACCAAGGACGGCTCCTACGGCGTAGTCACTAGCATCACACATGATCTCAAAGGGAAGAGACCAGTCTGGTGCTTGGACTTTAGGGGCTGATGTAAGGGCTTCCTTGATGGTCACGAAAGCCTTCAAACACTCCTCATCGAATACAACTCAGCTTCCTTGCACAACAGCCGTGTAAGAGGGCGAGCAATCTTGGAGAAATCCTTGATGAAACGCCTATAAAACCCTGCATGCCCCAAGAAGCTTCTGATCCCTTTAACATTAACCGGTGGCTCTAGACCCATCATGACCTCCACCTTAGCCTGATCAACCTCAATATCCTTCTCTGAAATCTTGTGACCGAGCACTATCCCTTCCTTAACCATGAAGTGGCATTTCTCCCAGTTCAGCACCAGGTTTGTCTCTTCACAACGTTTAAGTACCCTGCAAAGATTCAACAAACACGCAGGAAAGGACGCACCATACACAGAGAAATCATCCATGAATACCTCTACCATCTCCTCTAGAAGATCAGAGAAGATAGACATCATACACCGCTGAAAGGTAGCCGGTGCATTACACAATCCAAACGGCATCCTTCGATATGCAAAGGTACCGTAGGGACATGTGAAAGTCGTCTTCTCCTGATCGTTTGGGTGGATAGGAATTTGAACGAAACCACTATACCCATCGAGAAAACAGTAGTAAGGGTGATTTGCGAGTCTCTCAAGCATTTGATCAATAAAAGGCAAGGGGAAGTGGTCTTTTCTAGTCGCAAGGTTAAGTTTTCTATAGTCAATACACATTCTATGACCAGTAATGGTCCTAGTAGGGATAAGTTCATCCTTTTCATTCCTTATGACCGTGATCCCTCCCTTCTTAGGCACCACGTGTACAGGGGAAACCCACGTGCTGTCACTTATGGGATAGATCACGTCAGCCTCTAAAAGCTTAAGGATTTCCTTCTTAACAACCTGTTTCAAGTTAGGATTCAAACGCCTTTGATGTTCTACAGAAGTGGCGTTCTCATTATCCAAGTGAATCCTATGAGTGCAAAGCATTGGTGAAAGGCCCTTGATGTCACTTAAAGAGTACCCAATGGCCTTCCTATACTTTCTCAGCTCAGTTAGGAGCGAGTGCAACTCATCATCACTAAGGTTTTCATTTATTATCACGGGATAGGTGTCATTAGGTCCTAAGAAAGCATACCTTAGCCCTTTTGGGAGCTCCTTTAGGTCCACCTTTGGGGCTAACAGCTCACTCCAGTCATCCTCGTGGCTGTTGTTGTTGCTTTCCTCCTTGGAACTCTCCCTTGAACTCGAGGCATGGCCCTTCAGACTGCTTTCCTCCATCGCTATCCCTTCTGAGATCGAGTCCTCCGGTCGATTCTCCTCTCGATGTCATCTAGATCGAGCCATTTCACTCGATTCACTTACTCGATTTGATATGGATCGAGTAAGGGATCGAGACGCTGAGTCGATCTCTTGATTGGACTCCAAAATGATCGAGAGGTCTCTCTCGATCGTTGGCTCGATTGTTTTTCCTGATCGAGCATTCTTCTCGATCTGTCCATCGATTGTTGCACTTGATCGAGTTGTGTTCTCGATTGACTTGTCGATCCGACCCCTGGATCGAGTGATAGCGTCGATCTCGGGGTCGATCTCTAGGCAGCAACCTTCTTCTTTCTTTATAATCCTCCTCGAATCCAGCAGGTTCACGTACTCTTGGGTTCTCTGGTCCACATAGCCAAACTCCCCTGGCTCCTTAGTGAGTGCTAGCTTCAGATGGTCTTCTAGAGCTAGCTCTTCCAGCAACTCATCCGCCAATGCATCCATCGTTTCAATATAGAAAGCTTGTCCTTCAATGGTTGGCTTCTTTAGACCCTTGTTGATGTCGAAGTCTAGCCTGATCTCCTTCCCCAAATGCAAAGCAATCTTCCCATTCTTTACATCTATTATAGCCCCGGCGGTTGCAAGGAACGGTCTCCCTAAGATGAGTGGGTCTTTAGGTTCGTCGTCCATCTCTAACACTACAAAGTCTGTAGGTACGTTCACACCACTGATTCGTACCGGTAAATCTTCAAGAAGCCCCACTGGTAACCTCACGCTTCTATCAGCTAGCACCAATGAGATCCGACAGTCTTTAAACCGAGTAAAACCAAGCTTCTTGGCCACGGAGTGAGGCATCAAGTTTATGCTAGCTCCGAGATCACACAAGCAACTCTTGAACTCTAGAGGACCCAAAGCACAGGGTATAGTGAAGCTTCCAGGGTCTCCCAGCTTCTTAGGCACTATCTCCTTATGAATAACCGCACTACACTCTTCGCTTAGAACAAGTACCTCTTTGCTTTCTTTGTTCTTCTTCACAAGGGTGTCCTTGAAAAACTTGGCGCACTTGGGCATCATAGCGAGACAGTCTACAAGAGGCAGCTTGATTTCCACGTCTTTTAGGTGCTTCTCAAACAAGATCTGGTGCTTCTCTATAAGCTGCTTTTTGAAACGACCGGGAAATGGTAACTTTGGTACGTAAGGTGGGGGCACGTAGTCATTCTTCTCCTTGGTGGTTAGCTCATCTTTCTTCTCAGCGACCGCCTTATCTCCTCTCCTCGGCCCTTGGATCCAAACGTTGTCAAAGTTTATCTCATCATCATCAGCCAAAGGTTTACCCTCCCCCTCTTGAATTACAACGTCCTCGTTGTTCTTGGTGGAGACCGGAGGTTCGAGCTCTTTGCCGCTTCTCAACGTTATAGCATTGGCATATTCCTTGGTATTTTTCTCACACTTTCCCGGAAGACTGTTCTGACCACTCGTACTTGCTTTTCCCTTCTCCAACTGCTTGATCTTGTTGTTTAGGTTGGTGATCTGAGTGGAGAAGTCGGTGAGAGATGAATCAAGCCTAATGTTCATTTCAGGAAACTTCTGATTGGTAGAAGCTTGCCCTTGTATTAGCTGTTGGAACATTGCTTGAACCGGATCAACTTGTTGTTGCATCGGTTGTTGTTGCTGAGGTGCAAAGCCCGGAGGGTAGTTAGGAGTATAACCCTTGTTGTGTTGTTGTTGCCCGTGGAAGTTGCTTTGCCCTTGACCTTGGAAACCACCACTCGGTTGAAAACCTTTGTTATAAGGGATGAAAGGTTTAGCTTGTTGAGCAGGGTACACTTGATCTTTAGGGTTGGCTACATTGGTGCTTCGGTAAGAGAGGTTGTTGTTCTGGTAGCCTTGGTTGTAGCCTTGAGACTTGTAGTTGTTCTGTCCGGCTACCCAATTTGCTTCTTCTTACCTTAGCTCTAACTCCTCTTGGTTCTCATCAGCTTCACCAACAAAGTGAACATGCTTCTGATTAGCTAAGACCAACTTGTCAATCTTCTCATGCAACGATTTGAGCTCCTTCTTGTGAGACTCTAACTCTGATCCTCTCGGTGCTCGGTCATAATCCTCGGCATAGTTTCCATCACTCAACGCCAGGTTTTCTATCAGCTCCATACCCTCTTCTACCTCTTGACCGAGGAAGTTCCCTTTGCTAGCTGTATCAAGCAACAACCGGATCTTTGGTGAAGCTCCACGGTATATGGTACTGAGTAGTGTCTCCTCGCTGAACCCGTGATGAGGACATTGGATCGTGTAGTCTTTGAAACGCTCCATTGCCTCGTTGAATGTCTCGTTGTTCCTTTGAGTGAAACCGCTGATTTCGCTTCTCAACCGAGCTGTCCTGGTGCTTGAGAAGAACTTTGAGAGAAATGCCTTCTTACACTCAGCCCATGACGTGATGGTGCCTTGTGGGAGGGTCTTCTCCCAATGTCTAGCTTTGTCTCCGAGTGAAAAGGGGAAGAGACGCAGCTTGAAAGCATCTTCGGATATGCCATTGATCTTGATCATCCCGCATACTTGCTCGAAATTGTCCAAGTGCTCCCAGGGGTCTTCCATTGCTAAGCCGTGGAACTTGTTGTTTTGCACCATGGAGATGAAACCTGGCTTGATCTCGAAGTTATTGTTTTGCACCGGAGGAGGAGTGATCCCAAACCTATTGTGGTGGGTATTGGGAGCATCTCCGGCTCCTATGATCCTCGGGGGTCTAGCCGCGTGTTGGGGGTTTCCATTGCCCCGTCCTGCTGGAGGAGGTCCTTCTGGATGCTCGTGTTCAGCCATAGCTTCAAAGTCAACCAAACCGTGCTGAACAATCTCCTCAAAGGCTCTTGTTTGCTCTCTGACTCTCCTTTGCCGTGAGTGACCAAGTTGATGAATGTTGTCTAAGGGTTGTAGTAGATTGTTGTCTCCCCTTGAACGAAGATTCATGTACCTGAAAACACACGTTTGAGAGTAAAAGTATTAGTAACTTGAAAAAGGTAAAGACTTAGTATTTGCTAAGACCCAAATCTCTATGTTCTCTAAACACTCCTAGAATGGCAACGACGCCATTTGATAAACGATTTCTTAGCTCGTGTTATGCAGCAGAGAGGTTATCAAAACTCTAATGCATGCAATGTTGTAGTAAGGCAAGCAGGAGAGTGTCAATCCACTTCTAGGAGGCAGAGAATGCACAAAGAATGCAAGGTCCTAAGCAAAATGAGACAGTTTATGAGAAATTAACTAAAAACTAGATGCAGCAACCTAAACAGGGCGAAACCTATTTTAAAAATACTAGAAAGGAAGCAACTACCACGAGAAACAAACAGATTGATTAAAGGAAAGAGCTTCGAATTGTTAAAAATCGACTAGTGGATCGATCACGAGATCGACCACTAGATCGAGCAGTAACGATCGATCTCGTCTAAAACTGTAAGAACAACAAATCTAATGACCAGGATGCTATCAGGTAACTAGCGAATGATGAAAATAGACGTAAAAATGCTAAAAGAAAGGGCCTAGGGTTGAGATTCATGTAAAGGGTTTCAAAGGATCGATCATAGGTTTGAAACTTTAGATCGACTCACTTGGAGAGGATCTCTAAGCCTTGTAAACAAAACAAGATCTATCCGTGGCTTTCGGTATAGATCACTCTTTCATCCTCTCCTCCAAACCCATGGCTTTTGGTGGAAAGAGAGGTCGAAAGGCAAGGCAAACAGATTTCAAGTAATGGCTTAACTAGTCCCCCAAACTTCCATGGCTTTTGGGAAGGGGTAACTAATCTCTAAGGTGTGATCTTCCGAGGCTCCTGGATCCTGTCAAGGTAAGGAACCTCTCGGATCATGAAGCTCTTGGCGTGAGAGTCTTCAAGCATTAAGCTTTCAACACCTTAGAAGAGATAGCCTTTAAAACGTTTAGAAAACAAACCAAGATCGAACCTTTTCTACCCCTTAATCCTCTCAACCCCGAACCCAAAGTAAACTACTCGCTACACATAGAGTAAATCAAGCAAAGCAGAAGAAACGAGACGATAAACATGAAAGAAAAACTGGATTAAACGATAAAGATTCGAATACAAAAGCTTCTAAAGAAAACGAGTTCAACAATGGTGTTCTTCGTTAAAAACGAGAGAGAAAAACATAAGGAAAAAGATAAGAATCTAAAAGTTCTCGAAAAAGCATCTCGCCGCCTTGCCTAAAATGCCCAAACAATCCAATGGTCCCCCATTCGCTAACAGCCAAAAATGGTTGAAAGGACAGAAATCGACCACTGGATCGAGTGGTTCTCTCGCTCACATCCGGGCATCGCGTCTTCGGCTCGATCCGGGTCTCGATCTTCATCGGCAAATCGAGTGTTGCATCCGATCTCGTTATCGATCTTCGGGTGGATCGAGTGGTGTACTCGATCTGGCTCTCGCTCTGCATGGCGTCATTTACGTCCGTACCGATTGATCGATTGCTTCACTCGATCTCCGTCTCGATCATTCTCCTTGGATCGCCTAGTTGGCTCGATCTTCTGGTCGATCAACTCCTGGATCGACCGGCCATGCTCGATCTGCGCCTCGATCACTGGTCCTTAGCATATTTCCGAGCTCCCACGAACTGCTACATCAGCCTCCACACGCCCACGAACCTCCATGACCCCAAAGCAGCCAGAAACAACCTGAATGTGACGCAAAATGCAAGGAAAATGCATATGCTGATGCAAGAATGCTCTAGGACCCTAAGTGATGCAATCTAACCTAAAACATGATACAAATGCATGAAAAACTAACTAATGAGTATGCAAAATGTATGCAATATGCAATAACATCACTGGCATGCATCCCAAGCTATCCGTGTTCCTCAGGTATATCTCATCCATGAAGGCTCTCTCCAGAACAGGAGTGAAGTCTTGAAGCGGTACGCCAGCTTGTACAAACAAGGCGGTGAGAAAACCTCCTATAAGCGCCGAGCTTTCTTTGCATCGCAAGGCATATGCCTTGTATTTCACCAATGAGGCAGCTAGGATACACCCATAGTTCATGTCATCGCCGAGCTCATCCTCCATTGGATCGTCATTCTCCTTTGGATCACACACGAGGTGCTTCACGCCTTGGAATAGGAAGCAAAGCTCGGTCTTCGTGACCGTGGGGGCTACTGACCGTCCGCTGAAGGTGTTAGCAATCAGTTTTAGCGTGTACCTCAGCACCAGACTCCTCACTCTCTTGATATTTGCTGTATTCGCCTTGTAGTCGTCATTGCTTATGAGGTCCCACAGGTCATTGGCTTGAGTGAAGGAGGGGAACTCAACCTTGTCGGCAGCAGCGTTGAGGCCATAGGCTTGACAAAGCTCAGGGATTGAGAGACAAAAGGCCTGACGTTTGATCTTGAAGGATAGGTGGCCTTGAGAAGGAGTAGGGATGCTCGGGTTCTCATATGCGAATTCCAAAGTGGCTAGGAAATCGATTGTCACCTCGGGATAGGTCGGGCAGTCCATCCTTGACAAGCACCGGAGCCCTATGTTCTTGAGGAGTTGATCAAAGTCTCTCAAGATCCCCATCTTAGCCAACAGACCTCTATTCGCGAACTTAGTTGGTTCAAACCTCAGCCTCTCTAGCCTCTTCTTGGCTTGCTTTTCCTCCTTGGTCCACTTAACCCTCTCCTGAACCACCACTTCTTGACCTTCTCCTTCTTGTGCTGTCTCCTCTCTTGTTCTTTTTGGAGCCATGGTACCTGAAACACAATTCTTAAGCAAGAGAATGAGCAAGGGCGGCGAATGTTGAGAGAAAGAGTAAGCAAGAAAGAAAAATTTATAACTAATACCCTAGATTTTTGGGGGATTTATAAAAAATTCTAGCAAGATAATAGAGAAAAGAATCTAGAGATAGAATCAAATCTAGAATTTTTCCTAATATCTAGCTAGTTTTAAAATTTTTGCTAAACCCCTAACATCTATCATTCAAGCAAAGCAATAAAAAGGAAAATTTTCAAAAGATTTTGAACAATGATTTGAAAATACCTTTGCAGAGATTGAAAACAGATGCTGTTGGCCTTTAGGAAAAGAAAATCACACTCTCTCTTGTTTTGGAAATCACGGAATACAAGTGAGAGAGTGTGGTTTCATGAAAACATATAAAGGCCAACAAAATATAAAACCATGGGCAATACTTAGTGATTTCTGACAAAAAGCTTGGTCAAGGCACATCTTTCATGGTCAAATATTCCTGCTTTGACCAAGATTTGAATTTAAAAACAGGAGGGAAAGAAGAAAAGAGGGAAAAGAAATTGTTACCTCAGCACGAGATCGAGTCCATTTGGTCGATCTAGGACTCGATCTCATGCCCATAATGGCTAGGATCGAGAGGTTTGATCGATCAGGGACTCGATTCAAATTGCATCGAGTCTTAGATCGACTGTACCCTCTCGTTCCTTGACATTGGTCAACCAGGCATTGGTCCTTGAATCGAGCTCCATGATCGATTTGAGGGTCGATTTGGCTTAGATCGAGTGGCAGATCGAGTAGACTATTCGATCTATCTTTGAGAATCGAGTGACTCGGTCGATCTACACCTCGTTTGCTTTTCAAGCTAAACGTATAAGGTGTTCATCCTCTCGTGATCGACCGTTCCACTCGATCCGTCTACTCGATCTCATCTAGATCAACTGGCTCCTCTCGATTCACTAGCACGATCTAGTAAAGATCGAGCTAGGATGAGTCTATCTAGCACTCGATCTCTAGCCTATACTTAACCCTTCTCGCCTCTTTTGGACTCCAAGATCACGCCTAACAATCCCTTATCCATTCACCTACACACTTAAACATTAAAAGCATAAAACTGAAGTAGAAATAAAGCAAAAATATGTACATGATAGATATTGGAATGCCTCCCAAATGCGATTTCTTTAACGTCTTTAGCTAGACATTACTTGGTTTAGCCTGAGGGGGGTCTTGAAGAAGCACGGATGTGCTCTCCTTGCTGTAACCATCCGCCAAGTAAGGCTTAACCCTGTGCCCATTGACCGTGAAGGCATTCCCGCTCTTGCCAACCAATGTAACCGCTCCATAGGGTAGAACCTCTTTGATCTCAAACGGTCCACACCACCTTGATTTGAGCTTGTCTGGGAACAGCTTCAACCTTGAGTCGTAGAGTATCACTAGACTGCCTTCTCTTAACTCCTTGTGGACAAGCTTCTTGTCGTGAACAGCCCTAGTCTGCTCCTTGTAGATCTTAGCACTGTAGTATGCTTCCAGCCGTAGCTCATCAAGCTCATATAGCTGAATCAACCGCTTCTCCTGAGCTGTCTTGAGGTTGTAGTTGAGCTGCTTCACTGCCCATAGTGCCCTATGCTCTAACTCAACAGGAAGATGACACGCCTTGCCGTATAGGAGAGTGAAAGGAGTCATGCCTATAGGGGTCTTGAAAGCGGTTCAGTAAGCCCACAAAGCATCGTCTAGCTTAACTGCCCAATCTTCTCTAGTAGCCCCAACTGTCCTCTCGAGAATAGCCTTGATATGCCTGTTAGAGACCTCTACTTGCCCACTCGTTTGAGGATGATAAGGTGTTGCTACCTTGTATTTCACGCCATACTTCCTTAAGAGACTTTCAAACACCTTGTTGATGAAATGGCTTCCACCGTCACTGATTACTACCTTGGGGACTCCAAACCGTGGGAATATGATGGTCTTGAAGAGCTTTATCACCACCTTAGCATCATTGGTTGGGGAAGCTATAGCCTCAACCCATTTAGACACATAATCAACCGCCACTAAGATGAACTTGTTGTCGTAAGAAGATGGGACTGGTCCCATAAAATCTATCCCCCAAGTGTCAAAGACATCAACTTCAAAGATAGGAACCTGAGGCATCTCGTTTCTCTTAGTGATGTTTCCTGCCCTTTGAGACGCTTCACAACTCTTAACAAACTCGTGAGCGTCCTTGAAGATAGATGGCCACCAGAAACCCGCTTGTAACATCTTTGTGGCAGTCTTGAAGGAAGCAAAATGACCGCCGTATGATGAGCTGTGACAATGTATGAGTATGTCCTTAGCTTCTTCCCTTGTTACACACCTCCTATACAAGTTGTCCATACCTCTCTTGTACAAATATGGCTTGTCCCAAAAGTAGTGGGAGACATCTCTCATAAACTTCTTCTTGTGGTAATGATCAAGGTGAGTAGGCTCCTCTCCACAAGCTATGTAGTTTACTATATCAGCGTACCAAGGCAAGTCTTCCTCTTTGAAACTCAAGACCTCTTCAAACTTGTCTTCAAGCTTCTCACAAACCGCCGTGGTGATCATCATGAGCTGCTCTTCAGGAAGTGAATCGTCAAGTGGCAAAGCTTCATTGACTCTCATCCTTGAGAGGTGATCAGCAACACCATTCTCTATCCCCTTCTTATCCTTTATCTCCATATCAAACTCTTGTAGAAGGAGAATCCACCTTAAGAGCCTCGGTTTAGTGTCTTTCTTGGAATAGATGTACCTCAAAGCTGCCTGATCTGTATAGACAACAACCTTAGACCCTACGAGGTATGACATGAACTTCTCAAAGGCAAACACAACGGCCAGCAACTCCTTCTCGGTTGTAGCGTACTTCACTTGCGTGTCATCCAAGGTACGGCTGGCATAGTAGATAACATGCAGCCGCTTGTCTTTCCTCTGACCAAGAACATCTCCTATGGCGTAGTCACTCGCGTCGCACATGATTTCAAACGGAAGGGTCCAGTCCGGTGCTTGTACTATTGGCGCGGATCAAGAGCTTCCTTGATAGTCTTGAAAGCATGAAGACAATCCTCATCAAACACGAACTCGGCTTCTTTGCATAACAACCGTGTGAGGGGCCTTGCTATCTTGGAGAAATCTTTTATAAATCTCCTGTAGAAGCCTGCGTGGCCTAAGAAACTCCTTACTCCCTTGACATTAACCGGCGGCTGAAGACTCATCATGATCTCAACCTTGGCTTTATCAACCTCTATGCCCTTCTCTGATATCTTGTGGCCAAGCACGATCCCTTCCTTCACCATGAAGTGGCACTTCTCCCAGTTAAGCACAAGGTTCATCTATTCACAACGCTTAAGTACCTTGCAAAGATTCAACAAACAAGCAGAAAAAGACGCACCATATACAGAGAAGTCATCTATAAACACTTATACCATCTCCTCTATTAGATCAGAGAAGATCGACATCATACACCGCTGCAACGTAGCCGGTGCGTTACACAACCCGAATGGCATCCTTCGATATGCGAAGGTGCCATAAGGGCAGGTAAAGGTCGTCTTCTCTTGATCGTTTGGATGGATTGGTATTTGAAAGAATCCACTATAACCATCAAGAAAGCAATAGTAAGGATGATTAGCAAGTCTCTCAAGCATTTGATCAATAAAAGGTAAAGGAAAATGATCATTTCTAGTGGCAGAATTGAGCTTCCTATAGTCTATACACATACGGTGACCTGTTATAGTCCTAGTAGCTATCAATTCATCTTGTTCATTTCTAATTACCGTGATCCCTCCCTTCTTAGGCACCACGTGGACAGGAGAAACCCACGTGCTGTCACTTATGGGATAGATCACGTCAGCCTCTAGAAACTTAAGAATCTCTTTCTTGACTACCTCTTTCAAGTTTGGATTTAAACGCCTTTGGTGTTCAATAGAAGAAGAGTTCTCATTATCTAAGTGAATTCTATGACTGCAACGTATTGGTGAAAGGCCCTTGATGTCACTTAGAGAGTACCCAATGGCCTTCCTATACTTTCTCAGCTCATTTAGGAGCGAGTGCAACTCATCATCACTTAAGTTCTCATTCACAATCACGGGGTAGGTATCATTAAGCCCTAAGAAAGCATACCTTAGCCCTTTTGGGAGCTCCTTTAGGTCCACCTTTGGGGCTAGCAGCTCGCTCCAGTCCTCCTCGTGGCTCTTGTTGACGTTCCCATCCTCAGTAGCCTCCTTAGAACCCGAGACATGAGCCTTTAGACTGCCTTCTTGAACCGTTGTCCCCTCCGAGATCGAGCCATCTAGTCGATCTTGCACTCGTTCTGGTCCGGATCGATCAACTTCACTCGATTCACCTACTCGATTTAATTGGGATCGAGCAGGAGATCGAGTCTCTGTCTCGTTCTCTGAACTGATCGATTGGCTTCGCTCGATCTTCCCATCGATTGTTTTGCTGGATCAACTGCACTCAGGTCGATCACTTACTCGAGTTGATGTGGATCGAGTGTCTGCGTCGTTCTCTTCTCTGGATCGACCAGTCTCCTCGATCTTCTTGTCGATTGCTGTCCTGGATCGAGCGATCTTCTCGATTTCCTGATCGATCTCTAGGCATCCGCCCTCATCTTCCATCACAACTTTTCTAGAGTCAAGGAGATTAACGTACTCCTTAGTCCTCTGATCCAAGAAACCGTACTCTCCTCGCTCCTTAGTCAATGCCAGCTTCAAGTGATCCTCTTGTGCAAGCTCTTCAAGCAGTTCATCCGCCAAGGCATCCAACGTCTCTATGTAGAATGCTTGTCCTTCTATGGTCGGCTTCTTAAGGACCTCGTTGATATCAAAATCCAGCTTTATGTCCTTGCCCAAGTGTAGAGCTATCTTCCCATTCTTGACATCGATGATTGCTCCGGCGGTTGCAAGGAATGGTCTACCAAGTATAAGCGCATCCTTAGGTTCTTCATCCATCTCAAGCACAACAAAGTCAGTTGGTACATTAACATCCTTTATCCTCACTGGAAGATCCTCTAACATACCCACTGGAAGTCTTACGCTTCTGTCAGCTAATACAAGGGAGATCCTACACTCCTTGAACAGTGTGAAACCGAGCTTCTTTGCTATAGAATGGGCATGAGATTTATACTTGCTCCCAAATCGCATAAACAGCTCTCAAACTTCAATGGACCCAAAGCACAAGGAATGGTGAAGGATCCTGGATCTCCTAGCTTCTTAGGCACTATTTCTCTGTGAATAATGGCACTACACTCTTCACTAAGCACCAAGACTTCTTTACTCTCCTTGTTCTTCTTTGTAAGGGTGTCTTTGAAGAACTTAGCACACTTCGGCATCATAGCTAGGCAATGCACAAGAGGCAACTTGATCTCAACGTCCTTTAGATGCTTCTCAAACAAGAGTCTATGCTTCTCTATCAGCTGTTTCTTGAAGCGGCCAGGAAAAGGAAACTTAGGTACATACGATGGAGGCACATAAACATCTTTCTCTTTAGTAGCTTGCTCCACTTTCTTCTCTACGGCTACCTCTTTACCCTTTCTTGGTCTCTCAATCCACACATTGTCAAAGTTGATCACCTCATCAGCTGAAAGCTTACCCTCCCCCTCTTGGACTACAATGTCCTCATTGTTCATAGGAGAAACACGCGGAGGAAGCTCTCTACCACTCCTCAAGGTGATAGCGTTGGCATACGCTTTCGGATTCTGCTCACACTTGCCCGGTAAGCTGTTCTGACCGCTTGTACTAGTCTTTCCCTTCTCTAACTGCTTGATCTTGTTATTCTGGTTTGTTATCTGAGTTGAGACGTCAGTAAGAGAGGAGTCAAGGCGGTTTTTCATCTTGGCAAACTTCTAATTAGTGGAAGCTTGACCTTGAAGCAACTGCTGAAACATTGCTTGAACTGGATCTTGAGGAGGCTGTTGCATCTGTTGTTGTTGAGGAACAAAGCCGGGAGGAAACATAGGAGTGTAACCTTTGTTACCTTGCTGCTGCTGCTGACCTTGAATGTTTCCTTGCCTCTGCCCTTGAAAGCCACTATTCGCTTGAAAACCCTTGTTATAAGGTACGAAGGGATTTGCTTGTTGAGGGGGGTACACCTGATATTTAGGGTTCTCCACGTTTGTGCTTCTGTAAGACAAATTGTTGTTGCCATGGTAGCCTTGAGAGTAGCCTTGTGGCTTGTTATAGTTCTGACCAGCCACCCAATTAGCTTTTTCTTCTTGGCATTGCTCTAGCTCATCCAAGACATCCGCAGCTTCCCCAACAAAATGTACATTCTTTTGGTTTGCAAGCACTAGCTTATCTATCTTCTCATGGAGAGACTTCATTTCTTTCTTGTTAGCTTCAAGATCAGCTCCTCTTGGAACACGGTCGTAATCCTCTGAATAGTTCCCATCACTCAATGCCAAGTTCTCAATGAGTTCCATACCCTCTTCTACTTCTTGGCCAAGGAAGTTTCCTTTGCTTGCCGTGTCAAGTAGTAATCTGATCTTTGGAAGAGCTCTGCGGTATATGGTACTCAAGAGGGTCTCTTCACTGAAGCCATGGTGAGGACATGCTATAGTATAATCCTTGAAACGCTTCATAGCCTCATTGAATGACTCATTCTGTCTTTGAGTGAAGCCACTGATCTCACTTCTCAACCTTGCTGTCCGAGAGCTTGAGAAAAACTTTGAGAGGAAAGCTTTCTTACAGTCAGCCCAAGAAGTGATAGTGCCTTAGGGAAGAGTCTTTTCCCAATGTTGCGCTTTGTCACCGAGGGAAAAGGGAAACAAACGCAGCTTGAAGCTGTCCTCTGAGATGCCATTTATCTTAAGCATTCCACAAAGCTGCTCAAAGTTGTCTAGATGCGCCAATGGGTCCTCCACAGCTAACCCATGAAACTTGTTATTTTACACCATCTGAACAAACCCTGGCTTGATCACGAAGTTGTTATTCTGGAGCGGTGGAGGAGTGATCCCAAAGCGGTTGTGATGCGTATTAGGAGCATCTCCAGCGCCTATGATCCATGGGGGTCTAGCTGCGTGTATGGGGTTTCCATTGCCTCTTCCTACAGCACCGTGAGCTGGTGGAGGTCCTTCAGGATGTTCTTGCTCAGCCATTGTTGCAAAGTCTACTGAACCGGCTTGAACAATCTCCTCAAAAGCTCTAGCTTGCTCTCTTGCTCTTCTTGTTCTTGAATGTCCGAGTTGGTGAATGTTGTCCAGGGGAGTTAGTAGATTGTTGTTACCCCTGGAGCGTAGGTTCATGTACCTGAAAGACACAAGTGTGAAGAGAAAGAGATTAGTAACCAAACTTAAAGTAAAGGCATAGTCTTTACTAAACCCCAAATCTTAATGCTTCCTAGCAACCTAAGATGGCAACGGCGCCATTTGATAACATCTTTTTACTAAGCAATGCGAGCAGGAGAGGTTATCAAAACTCAAATGTAACACTGAGATGTAGTATAGCATGCAAGTGAGGTATCAATCCAAACCTAGGAGCAGGAAGTATCACTAAGAATGAAAGGGAATGAGCAAATCTAAGCAAATATGCTAAATGATTGGTAAAACCTAGGAAAACTAAATGCAACGATCTAATGCAATGCAAAACTATTTTAAAATCCCTGGAAGAGGGTTAATTACCACGAGGAACAAGCAAAAGATGAAAAATGCAAAGCTACTAAAAACTAAAAATCGACCAGTGAATCGACCACTGGATCAAGCAGAATGGTTCGATCTAATACGCAACTCAAACAGAAATGATTTCTAATGAACATGATGCGAGCTAAATGACAAGCGACTGATTGACAGAGATTTAAAACACTAAAGAGAGGGTTTAGGGTCGAGGTTCATATTCAAGGGTATCAAAGATTCAAGCTTTGGTTTGAAAACATTTAGATCTACTCTTTTGAGAGGTTTCTCTAAGCCTTGAAAACAAAACAAGAACCATCCATGGCATATGGTATGGTTCACTTCCTCAATCTCTTCTCCAAACCCATGGCGTTTGGTGGAAAAAGAGATTGAAGAGCAAGAAAGACAGATTTCAACTATTGACCTAACTAATCCCCTAAACAACCATGGCATGTGGGAAAGGAAGGATTAGCCTCTAGGATCTGGTTTTCCAGGACATCTGAATCCTGTCAAGGTAAGATAGCCTTTGGTTCATAAAGACCTTTTCCAAGGCTCTCTAGGCTTTAAGATCCCAAGATCCTAGAAGAGAAGGCATGAAGAACAAAGAAAACACAAAGCTTTGAACCCTTTCAACCTTTTTGAATCACCTCAACCCCAAAACCCAAAACGACTACTCACTACACATGTTTAAGACCGAATCAAAAGCAGTAATTGATAAGCTAAGCATGATTAACAATAGATTAAAGAAAAACTTGCTTGATATTAAAAGATTCAAAGGTTCAAAAACTGAAAAAGCTTATGTTGCAATGGCGAAATCGCCTAAGGTAGAAGATAACCAAAAACAAAAAGACAGAATGAAGATATTGAAAGCGAATGGCTGCTTTTGCCAAAAATGGCTAAACCGTTAGCTGGTCCCCCCCCCCCCCCCCCCCCCCCCCCCCCCCCCCCCCCTCCCTAGCCGCCAAAGACAGCTGGACGGATAAGCTCGTCTGGGATCGAGCTTGAGATCGACCAATGTGCTCGATCATCTTCAGAGATCGCCTTGCTCCGCTCGATCTTCTGGTCGATCTGGTTGGAGGGATCGAGTATCTTCCTCGATCTACTTCTCGATCTTTGGATGATCAAGTCTTGGTCTTGATCTAGCTCGCGTTCTGCATGGCGTCATTTACGTCCGTACTCCAGATCGATCTTCTCTCTCGATCTCGGTCTCGATCCTTCCTCTTGAATCGACTAGATGCACTCGATCTTCTAGTCGATCTCGCCTAGATCGACCTGCCTTGCTCGATCCGCTACTCGATCTCGGGTCCTTAGCTGAATGGTTGAGTTCTCCAAGCGTCCATAAGCCTCCTCACGAGCCTCAACACGTCCACGAATCCTCCAAAGCTCCAAAGTGTCCAAAAACAACCTGAATATGATGCATAATGCAAGAAACATGCGAATGCTAATGCAAAAGTGCTCTAGGACCTAAAATGGTGCAAACTAGCCTAATATGCAAGGTGAATGCATGAGAAACTATCCTAAATGCATGCAAAATATACAAAATATACAGTAATATCACCATGTGGTCGAGCTTCTTTGACAGTGAAGGGACCTGACCATCGAGAACGCAGTTTACCAGGAAAAAGCTGTAAACGAGAATTGTAAAGTAGTACCTGGTCAAATGTCTAGAGATGATCTTCTTATCATGATATTCCTTTGTCCTCTCCTTGTATAGCTTGGAGTTTTCATAGGCCAGATATCTGATGTCATCCAGTTCATTGAGCTGAATCAAGCGCCTCTCTGCAGCAGGCTTCAGATCGAAGTTCAGCTTTTTTATTACCCATTCTGCTTTGAAGTCTAGCTCTACTGGTAGATGGCACGCCTTGCCATAGAGCAGATGGAATGGTGTAGTCCCAAGTGGCGTTTTGTATGCTGTCCTGTAAGCCCATAATGCATCATCCAGCTTTGCTGACCAATCTTTCCTTGTCTTTCCAACTGTCTTCTCCAGGATCTGCTTGATCTGTCTGTTGGAAACCTCAACTTGTTCACTGGCTGGGGATGATAAGGCGTGGCCACTCTGTGCTGTACACCATACTTCTTCAGCAGCTTATCAAAAACCTTGTTAACAAAGTGAGAACCACCATCATTTATAACAATTCGCGGGACACCAAATCTGGGGAAAATAATGGTCTTAAACAGCTTCAAAACCACTACAACATCATTAGTAGGAGTAGCCAACACCTCTACCCACTTAGATACATAGTCAACAGAAACCAGAATGTGTATATTCCCATAAGATAAGGGACAAGGGCCCATGAAGTCAATACCCCAACAATCAAAGACTTCAACTTCAAGAATGAAGCTCTGTGGCATCTCATGTCTCCTACTGATCTTCCCTCTTCTCTGACAAGTATCACAGATTGTAATGAATGCCTGGGCGTCCCTGAACATAGTAGGTCACCAAAAACCAGCTTGAAGAACCTTGGAGACTGTTTTGAATGTGGCAAAGTGTCCAGCATATTCTGACCCATGACAATGAAACAGGACGTCCTGCACTTCCTCTTCTGCTATGCATCTCCTGTAAATCCCATCAGCACAATGCTTGTAGACATATGGCTAATCCCAATAGAATGTCCTAAGTTCTCTCAAGAACTTCTTCTTGGCATACCTTTTGAAATCAAGTGGCTCATCCTCTGCAGCAAGGTAATTAGCAATATCAGCATACCAGGACCTCTTTAAAACATCCAAACCATAAACTTGCTCCTTAAAAGCTGTCCCCAAGCTTGCACAAATCGCAGCCAAGTTCAGAGATTGGTGACGAGCGTCACCTCTCTTGTATGAAAATTTGGTCGCGACTGTTCTCGGTTGGTGACGAGCGTCACCCCCCCCCCCCCCCCCCCCCCCCCCCTGGTGTCGCTCGTCACTCCCCTGCAGTTTCGTGAAAACTGCAGGTTTTCAATACTTTCCTCCTGCAATCTTGTTTCCACCAAGTACACATTCTCTTCAGGCAAGAAATCATTGATTGGAACACTATCTTCGACCTGAATCCTGGATAGATGACCAGCAACTCCATTCTCAACACCTTTCTTCTCCTTCACTTCAATATCAAACTCTTGAAGAAGTAGAATCCATCTCAACAGCCTTGGCTTTGCATCCTTCTTCTGCATCAGATACTTCAGTGCTGAATGGTCAGTATGGACCACGACCTTGGAGCCAACAAGATATTGCCTGAATCTTTCAAATGCAAAGACAACAGCCAACAATTCTTTTTCAGTTGTTGCATAGTTCTTCTGAGCATCATCCAAAGTCCTACTTGCATAGTAAATGGCGTGGAGCTTCTTGTCTTTTCTCTATCCCAGCACTGCTCCAAATGCAAAATCGTTGGCATCACACATTACTTCAAAAGGCAAGTCCCAGTCTGGAGGCTGCACAACATGAGCTGTAACCAAAGCTTGCTTGATCTGTTCAAAGGCGGATTTGCACTCTTCTGTGAACTCAAACTTCACATCTTTGCAGAGGAGAGCAGTAAGGGTTCGTGCTATCTTGCTGGAATCTCTGATGAACCTTCTGTAGATCCCAGCGTGACCCAGAAAACTCCTCACTGCTTTGACTGAATCAGGTGCTTGCAGACTTGTCATAACTTCAATTTTCGTCCTATCCACCTCTATACCATCTCCTGAGACTCTGTGACCAAGTACAATACCATCTTGTACCATAAAATGGCACTTCTCCCAGTTCAGAACCAAGTGCTTCTCTTCACATCTCTGCAGAACTGCACACAAGTTGTCCAAGCAGCTCTTAAAGGAAGATCCATAAAATGAGAAGTCATCCATGAAAACCTCCATAAACTTCTCAATCATGTCAGTGAAGATCAACATCATGCATCTCGGGAAGGTTGCAGGAGCATTACACAGTCCAAAAGGCATTCTGCATTATGCAAAGGTGCCATAAGGACAGGTAAGAGTGGTCTTCTCCTGATCATCTGGATGGATGGGGATTTGAAAGAAGCCTGAGTAGCCATCAAGGAAGCAGTAGTAATTGTGATTTGCCAGCCTCTCCAGCATCTGATCGATGAAAGCTAGAGGAAAATGGTCCTTCCTTGTTGCTGCATTCAGCTTCCTGTAATCAATGCACATCCTGTGTCTTGTCACAGTTCTGGTTGGAATCAGCTTGTCCTTGTCATTCTTCACCATTGTAATGCCTTCTTTCTTAGGCACCACGTGCACTGGACTCACCCAAGCACTGTCTGATATAGGATAGATGATTCCAGCCGTAACAACTTCATGATCTCTTTCTTGACAACATCCTGCAAATTCGGGTTCAGCCTCCTCTGGTGCTCAACTGATGATTTCGATTCATCGTCCAAGTGTACCCTATGCATGCACAAGTCTGGAGAGATCCCTGAAATATCATCAAGAGAATAGCCAAGAGCTTTGCAAAATCTGTGCAGCTTACTTAGCAAAAGGGTGAGCTCTGCATTGTTCAATGAAGCATTAACAATAACAGGATAAGTGGAGTTTTCTCCAAGGAAGGCTGATAACAAGGTTTTTTGGCAGAGTGTATGCAATGATGTATCAAAGCTCAAATGCAACACTTGGTTGTAGTAAAGTATGCAAGCGAGTATCAATCCAATCCTAGGAGCTAGAAAGTGCAATGGGAATGCAAGGATCGAGTAAAGCTAGGCAAATGATGAATTATTTTGTAAAATTCCTAAAAACTAAATGCGACGACCAAATGCAAGGCAAAACTATTTTAAAAATACTAGGAAAGAGTGAACTACCACGACGAACAAACAGAATGATTAAAATGCAAAGCTATGAATTTATAAAAATCGACTAGTGGATCGACCACAGGATCGACCACTAGATCGAGCAACAACGATTCTCGTCTAAAAGTGCAAGTGCAATGAAACTAATGACCAGGATGCGACGAGTATCAAGCGAATGATTAACGAAGATGTAAGAATGCTAAGAAAGAAGGGTCTAGGGTTGAGATTCACGTTCAGGGGTTTCAAAGGTTCAAGCTTGGTTTGAAAACTCTAGATCTACTCACTTTGTGAGGTTCTCTAAGCCTTGAAAACAAAACAAGACCCATCCATGGCGTGTGGTATGGATCACTCTCTCATTCTCTCCTCCAGACCCATGGCGTTTGGTGGAAAAAGAGATTGAGAGGCAAGGAAAACAGATTTCAAACAAGTGGCTTAACTAGTCCTCTAAACTACCATGGCGTTTGGGAAAGAGTAACTAGCCTCTAAGATGTGACTTTCAGAGATCTCTGGATCCTGTCAAGGTAAGAGCTCTCTATGATCATAAAGATCTTGGCGTGAGACTCTTTAAGCCTTAAGAACTCAACATCTTAGAAAAGAAAGCCATTAAGAACAAGAAAACACCAAGCTTTGAAAACCTTTTCGACCCCTTTAAATCCTCTCAACCCCAAAACCCGATTAAACTACTCACTACATATTAAGTAAACCAAGCAAAGCATGAAGAATGAAACGACGAACATGAAAAACGATAGATTAAGCTTAAACGATTCGAAAATATTCAAGAACAAGGTTCAAAGCTAACAGTGGCGGAATCGCCTGAAAACTATAGAGAAAGATGATAAAAAGTAAAAGTGAAAACGTGCATGAAAATGTGATCGCCGCCTTCCCAAAGTAGGCCAAACAGCTCGATGGTCCCCCCTCTTTAGCGGCCAAAATCGGTTGAAAGGACAGAGATCGACTTCGGGATCGAGCAGCTCTCTCGATCACTTTTGGACATCGTGTCTTCTTCTCGATCTGGGTCTCGATCTTCTTCGGTGGATCGAGTGTTGTATCCGATCTTGGTATCGATCTTCGGCGGATCGAGTGGTGGATTCGATCCGGCTCTCGCTCTGCATGGCGTCATTTACGTCCGTACTCCTTGATCGATTGCTTAACTCGATCTCCGTCTCGATCAATTCCCTTGGATCGGCTGGGCTACTCGATCTTCCGGTCGATCTCATCTAGATCGACCAGCCATGCTCGAACCTCCTCTCGATCTCTGATCCTTAGCAAGCATTCCTGAATCCTCCAAGTCCCACGAACTTCCTCACGAGCCTCAGCATGTCTACGAACCTTCCAAGACTCCAAAGTAGCCGAAAACAACCTGTATGCGATGCAAAATGCAAGAAATATGTATATGCTGATGCAAGAACACTCTAGGACCTAAAGTGATGAAAACTAACCTAAAATTCAATGTATATGCATGAAAAACTAACTTATATGTATGCAAAATGCATGGAGTATGCAGCTATATCAACTCCCCCAAACTTACCTTTTGCTTGCCTTCAAGCAAACAAAATTAAAGAATGGAGAGAGGTTTCTAAAACAAACGGGGGTTTAAGCTTCTTGCAAATGTGTCTTTCAAATGAATCAATCTCAACGTCCTAGTTACTAGTTCTAAAATGCAATGTGCACACTCATACTCCAAAGAACTTAGCCATACTCATCGCACAAAGAATTTCAAATCATGACTCTCCCATTCCAAACAATCAAAGAAACTCATCCTTTAACATTCATTAATGACCGAACCATGAATCAAACTTATGCACTTTAAAGCAAAACACATTTGGCTAAGGGTGAAGGCTATGAGCATAGAATGTTCTCATTTTTAAAGAGGGTTTATTTTAAGCAAAGGGTTTCTCTCGAAAATGGTAAGAACTTTATGCATAATGCTAAAGATAAAGGCAATTGATGCATACATGATCAGATTCTCATCTACCCATGTAAACTAACAATGAACCTAAAAACCCCTCTCATTTATTTTCTATTAAGCTCACTCACCACTTAGAGTCTACCCTTTTCCCAAAGCAAAAGCTTAGCAATCCCCAAAACAAAATATGAAACATCTTAACTCTTTTAGGCTAGTGAAAAGGTTTTAAAAATATTAAGCTCCTTATTTTTTTTTCTTATTGATGGCTCTCTTATATATATTTTTTTTTCTTTCTTTCTCTTTTCTTTTTATTTTGGCACTTACGCTCTTATATATATATATATATTTTATTATTTTTGAGAGAGCCATCTTCTGAAATTATTAGAGCATTATACTTTTTAAACACAAAACCTTTCACTTAAAACCTTTTTCTTACTTCAAAAACCAAACTCTTTTGAAACCGAAAGCATAAAAACAAGAAAGCAACCCCAATGATCCCCCAAACTTATCCTAAGCCTATATCTAGCTTCAAAATGCAAAGCTAGCAAGCATATGAGAACCTAATCATGTCGCCTAAACCTAACACTTTATGCTAAGTTCAAACCGGAAAAAGGCCTCACAATGATGTCACACACGAAAACTTGGCTTCAAAGAAAGGTAAGGGTCAAGGTGGGAGTTCTACTTAGGCTCACAAAAGTGGTAAAAGGAAGAAGAGAGCCTAAATATTTTAAAATCCATGTGTTCATTTTCAAATGCATAAGGATGATATTTAAAAATTCAAGTTAAGGTTTTCACTTAATAGGACAAGTTTCAAATCATGAGAGTTCAATTCAAGTCATGAAAATCAAAACTAGTGATCCAAACATGGTAAGAACTTACTTTCAAAGTATGAGCAAAGCATTAGAGAACTACCAACTAGGAGATTGAAACCATTCATAAGCTTAAAACACCTTTTTAAGAAAACTTTAACCACTTATACAAATGTAAACAACCTAGATGCTTAAAAATTCTAGACTCAATCATAAAATACTTAACAAAACGAATGCAACTACATGAATTTTTTTGAAAATTTTTAAAAATTTTACCAATTTTTTTCTTTTCTTTTCTATGCCTTAGATGCATGCAAGACTCAAGTTATGCAAAGATAAAACAAGATCAAAATAAACATGTCAAACCACACACATACTCCCCCAAACTTGAATTGCACCGTCCGGGTGGCAAACAAATTCAAAGGAGCTCACAACACAAAGTAGAAAGAAGCAAACATGAACGGTATATACAATGGAAGAAGATTCTAAACTCGGGTCTAGTCTCGGCTGGAACTTGAGGATGTTCCAGAGGAGCTAGATACTACGGCTTTGCCTTTGGAGCCTGGCTCTTGAAGAGAGAGGCGCGCCGGTTGAATGTTGCTGCTTTGTGTCTCACGGATGACAACTCCACCGGTTGAAAGCCTCCTTTTCTCGGGCTGTTGAACCTCCTCACTTGCAGCCTTCTTAGGTGAGCCTCCTTGAAGCGATTTGACCTTCTTGGCAAGTTTCTTAAGCATTTTGCCTTGCCATTTGTTGATTTTCCTTTGCATCTCCACAACAGATGCTAGAAACTTCTCCGTCTTGGTTCTCGCCTCGAAAATGATCTAGGGAAGGGTGTAAGCCTCGGGCATCTCATCTTTCGTGGCAGGGGACTCAGACCTTGGTCGTGGAGCAACCGCTTGGGCAGGCGTTCCTCCTAGAGGAGCAAAGCATTCTTCGTCGCTCGGTAGAAACTCGATGTTCCCCACTCCTAGCAGCTCAGCCTCGCCGTTTGGCAAGATACAGACCTTCTTCTCGTTCTCCGTGTTAGTGAACATGTAGGCAAAGAAACCCTCGGCTGGCGTGCATCCCAAGCTGTCTGTGTTCCTTAGGTAGGCCTCATCCATAAATGCTCTTTCCGGAACAGGTGTGTAGTCTTGAAGTTGTACACCAGCTTGCACAAATAGAGGAGTGAGGAAGCCGCCAATGAGTGAAGAGCTTGTCTTGCATCTCAAGGCATACGCCTTTTATTTCACCAACGAAGCAGCCAAGATGCACCCGTAGTTGACGTTCTCTCCCAACTGGTCTTCTAATGGCTCTTCATTCTCATCCGGATCACACAAGAGATGCTTGATGCCTTAGAACAAGAAACACAGCTCCGTTCTGGTAAACGTGGGGGCCACTGACCGTCCGCTGAATGTGTTAGCAAGCAGCTTCAGAGTGTAGCGCAGCACTGGGTTCCTCACTCGCTTGATCTTTGCAGTGTTCGCCTTGTAGTCATCATCGGCTATGACGTCCCACAGCTCGTTCGCTTGAGTGAAGGTGGGGAAATCAACCTTCGTGGCATTGATAAACAAATTTCTTAGCAAGAGTGAGAATGCAATGAGGTTATCAAACTCAAATGCAAGACATGTTGTAGTACAACAAGCAAGAGAGAGTCAATCCATGCCTAGGATGATAGAGAATGCAAAGAGAATACAAGAACTATGCAAATCCAAGCGAAACGAGACGATTTATGAGAAAATCTCTAAAAACTAGATGCAGCAACTTAAATAGACTGCAACCTATTTTAAAAATACTAGGAATGAAGAAACTACCACGAGGAACAAACAGAAAGGACAAAGCTTCAAATTACTAAAATTCGACTAGTGGATCGACCATGAGATCGACCACTAGATCGAGCAATAACAATCGATCTCGTCTAAAAATGCAGGAACAGTAAAACTAATGACCAGGATGCTATCAAAGATCAAGCGAATGACGAGATAAGATGTAAAGATGCTAAAAGAAAGGGCTTAGGGTTGAGATGGTCAGGGGTTTCAAAGGTTCGACCTTGGGTTGAAAACAATGAATCGACTCACTTTGTGAGGATCTCTAAGCCTTGAAAACTAAGCAAGATCTATCCGTGGCTTTCGGTATAGATCACTCCTTCATCCTCTCCTCCAAACCCGTGGCTTTTGGTGGAAAGAGAGGTCGAAGGGCATGGAAAGCAGATTTCAAATGAATGGCTTAACTAGTCCCCCAAACTTCCATGGCTTTTGGGAAGGGGTAACTAATCTCTAGGGTGTGATCTACCGAGGCTCCTGAATCCTGTCAAGGTAAGGAACCGCTCAGATCATGAAGCTCTTGGCGTGAGAGTCTTCAAGCATTGAGATCTCAACACCCTAGAAGAGATAGCCGTTGAAAACGTTTAGAAAAACCCCAAGATCAAAACCCTTTAGACCCCTTAATCCTCTCAACCCCGAACCCAAGTAAACTACTCACTACACATAAAGTAAATCAAGCAAAGCATGTAAAAGGAAACGATGAACATGAAAAGAAAACTGGATTAAGATAAAAAACGGTTCGATTACAAAGCTTGAGAAAAACTCAGGTTCGACAATGGTGTTGTTCACAAAAACGAGAGAGAAAACATAAAGAAAAAGATAAGGATTGAAAATTGTGTGCGAAAAGGACATCGCCGCCTTCCCAAATTGGCCAAAACAAGCTGATGGTCCCCCCTCGCTAGCGGCCGAAAGTGGTTGAAAGGACAGAGATCGACTCCAGGATCGAGCGGTTCTCTCGATCATATCCGGACATCGTGTCTTCAGCTCGATCTGGGTCTCGATCATCATCGGCGAATCGAGTGTTGCATCCGATCTCGGTATCGATCTTCCATCGGATCGAGTGGTGTACTCGATCTGGCTTTCGCTCTGCATGGCATCATTTACGTCTGTACCGTTTGATCGACTGCTTCACTCGATCCTTGTCTCGATCATTATCCTTGGATCGCCTGGTTGGCTCGATCTTCTGGTCGATCACATCACAGATCGATCGGCCATGCTCGATCTGCTCCTCGATCTCTGATCCTTAGCAAATATCTGAGCTCCCACGAACAGCTACCTCAGCCTCAACATGTCCACGAACCTCCACGACTCCAAAGCAGCCAGAAACAACCTGAATGTGTTGCAAAATGCAAGGAACATGCGTATGCTGGTGCAAGAATGCTTTAGGACTCTAAGTGATGCAATCTAACCTAAAATGTGATACAAATGCATGAAAAGCTAACTAATGAGTATGCAAAATGTATGCAATATGCAGTAACATCAACTCCTCCAAACTTACGTCTTGCTTGCCCTCAAGCAACAGAAAATAAGTAAGGAAAAGAGGTTTTCAGAAAAACGAATGGGGGTTTAAACTTCTTGAAAAGGTGCCTTTCAAATGAATCAATCTCAATGTCCTAGTTAACAGTTCTAAAATGCTATGCTTACACTCATACTCCAAAGAACTTAGCCATACTCATCATACAAAGAAATTCAAATCATGACTCTCCTATTCCTAACAATCAAAGAAACTCATCCTTTAACATTCATTAACATTAGAACCATGAATCAAACTTATGCACTTTAAAGCAAATTACATTTGGCTAAGGGTAAAAGTTATGAGCATTGAATGATCTCATTTGAAAAGGGTTTATAATTAGAACAAGGGTTTCTCTCAAAAATGGTTGAACTTATGCATAATGCTTAAGTAAAGACAATTTATGCATACATGATTAGATTTTCATCTACCCATGTAAACTAACAAACGATCCTAGACCCCTCTCATTTAACAAATTCTAATCCTCACTCACCACTTAGAGTCTACCCTTTTTCTTCTCAAAACTTAGCAATCCCCAATTCGAAACAAAAACATTTTTAAACTTTTTAGGCTAGTGAAAAGGTTTTTGAAAATAACTTTGCTCTTTAAATATTTCTTATTGGTAGCTCTCTTATTATTTTTTTTCTTTTCTCTTTCTTTTTATTTTATTTTTATTTGGCTCTTAGGCTCTTTTATTTCTTTTTTTTTCTTTTATATATTTTTTTTTCTATTTGGGAGAGCTACCTCCTGAAATTTATTAGAGCATACTTAGCTTTTAAACATAACCTTTCACTTAAAACCCATTTCTTTCTTTAAATCACCAAATCTTTTGAAACCGAGAACAAATAGAAATGAATACAACCCCAATGATTCCCCCAAACTTATCCTAAGCCTATACCTAGCTTCAAAATGTAAAGCTAGCAATCATATAAAAACCAAATCATGTCGCCTAAACCTAACACTTTATGCCAAGTTCAAACCGAAAGGAAGGCCTCACAATGATGTCACACAAGAACATTTGGCTTCAAAGAAGGGTAAGGTTCAAGGAGGGAGTTCTACTTAGGCTCACAAAGGATGGTAAAAAGGAAGAAGAGAGCCTAAATATTTTAAAACCATGTGTTCATTTTCAAATGCATAAGGATGATAATTAGAATTTCAAATTAAGGTTCTCACTTAATAGGATGAGTTTCAAATCATGAGAGTTCAATTTAAGCCACGAAAATCCTAACAAGTGATCCAAGCATGGTAAGAACTTACTTTCAAAGCATAAACAAAGCATTAGAGAAGTACTAACTAGGGCATTGAAACAATTCATAAGTAAAAACACCTTTTCAAGAAATTCTAACCCCTTATGCAAGATGCAAACAACCTAGATGCTATGAGAAACTCTAGACTCAATCCTAACATGTTTTGACAAGATGAATGCAACTACATGAATCTTTGAAAATTTTTTAAAAATTTTACCAATTTTTCATGAACTAAAGACTCAAGGATGCTAAAGGAAAATAAGATCAAAGAACACAAGTCAAATCACACATGTACTCCCCCAAACTTGCTTGACACCGTCCCGGTGGCAAACTCATTCGAAGGAGTAACAAAACACAAAGAAAAAAGAAGCAAATATGAGCGGTTATGTACAATGGAAGAAGGTTGTTACCTCTGGTCTAGTCTCGGCTGGAACTTGAGGATGTTCCAGAGGAGCTAGAGACTATGGTCTTGCCCTTGTCGGTTGGTTCCTGGAGAGAGTGGCGCGCCGGCTGAATGGTGCTTTCTTGGGTCTCGCGGATGACAACTCCACCGGTTGAGAGCCTTCTCTTCTCGGGTTGTTGCACCTCTTGACTTGCAGCTTTCTTAGGTGAGCCTCCCTGAAGTGCCTTGACTTTCTTTCCAAGCTTCTTGAGCATCTTGCCTTGCCACTTATTGATCTTCCTTTGCATCTCCACAACAGACGCTAGGAACTTCTCTGTTTTTGTCCTCGGCTCAAAGTCTATCTTGGGAAGTGTATAGCCCTCGGGCATCTCATCTTCCGTGGCTGGAGACTCGGACCTTTGACGAGGGGCAATCGCTGAAGCAGGAGGTCCTCCTGGAGGGGCAAAGCATTCTTCCTCTGTGGGCAAGAACTCGATCTTCCCAACACCAAGCAGCTCGGTTTCATCTTTGTTGGGCAGGATGCACACTCTCTTCTTGTCTTCGTCGTCTATGAAGAGGTAGGCGTAGAACCCTTCCGCTGGCGTGCGTCCCAAGCTGTCAGTATTCCTCATGTATGCCTCGTCCATAAAAGCTCTGGTTGGTACATGGGCGAAGTCGTGAATGGGCACACCAGCTTGCACGAACAGAGGAGTGAGGAAACCGCCAATGTAAGAGGAAGTTGCCTTGCACCGCAAGGCATAAGCCTTGTATTTCACCAAGGAAGCCGCAAGCACACATCCGTAGTTCACCTCATCGCCGAGCTCATCCTCCATAGATTCGTCATTCGCATCCGGATCACACACCAAGTGCTTCACGCCTTGGAACAGGAAGCACAGCTCTGTCTTCGTGACCGTAGGAGCAACAGATCTTCCACTAAACGTGTTGGCGATCAACTTCAGAGTGTACCTCAGCACCGGGCTTCTTACTCGCTTGATCTTGGCGGTGTTGGCTTTGTAGTCTTCATTGCTGATCAGGTCCCAAAAGTCGTCGGCTTTCTTGAAGGCGGGGAACTCGACCTTGTAGGCATCAGCGTTGAGACCATAAGCTTGGCATAGCCCAGGGATGGAGAGTGTATAGGCTTGACGGCCAACCTTGAAGTAGAGGCGACCTTGAGAAGGGACGGGTGTGCTAGGATTCTCGTAACGGAACTCCAACATGGCAAGGAAGTCTATTGTCACTTCTGGAATGGTTGGGCAATCCATCCGTGACAGACATCTTAGGCCAATGTTCTTGAGGAGTTGGTCGAAATCCCCAAGAATCTCTAGCTTGGACAACAACTCTCGATCAGCAAACTTGGTAGGCTCAAACCGAAGCCTTTCCAGCCGTTTCTTGTCCCTCTTCTCATCCTTAGTCCATCTGACCCTTTCTTGAACTGCCACCTCTTGTCCTTCTCCTTCTTGTGCTGTCTCTTCTCTTGTTCTCTTGGGGGCCATTGTTCCTGAAACAAGTTTCTAAGGAAGTTTGATAAGCAAAACGGCGATTTGATGAGAATGAGAGAAGAGAAGGAGAGAACTTATAAAAACTACCATAGAATTTTGGGGAATTAATAAAAATCATAGCTAAATAAATGAGAATCATATCTTTAGATACTAAAAAAATCTAGAATTATTCCTTTTACTTAGCTAGTTTTTAAAAATCAAAGCCGATCCTATATTCTAGAACAATATCTTGCGAATTTAAAGGAAATTTTCCTAAAGATAAATCATTAAATTTCGAAAATACCTTTGCAAGAAATGTAAAAGATCTTTGCTAGCTTCTGAAAACCAAAACTCTCACTCTCTTTGTTTAAAATTTTCGAGAAAAACAGGAATGAGAGGGTGAGAGGTTGTTGAAATATTTAAAGACTAGCAAAGAGCAAAACAATGGGTAGTAAAGGTGGTTTTTCTGACAAAGTCTTGGTCAAGGCACATCTTTCATGGTCAAAGATGCTTGCCTTGACCAAGTTTTGAATTTAAAAATTAGGGGGAAAAGAGTAAAGGAGGGAAAGAAAATGTTACCTCGACATGAGATCGAGTCCATTTGGTCGATCTAGGACGCGATCTCATGCCCATAATGGTTTAGATCGAGAGGGTTACTCGATTTGAGACTCGATTCATGATGAATCGATTCTTGGATCGATTGGCTCTCTCGATCATTGAGATGTTGGCTCCTCGGCTAAGTCCTCATGATCGAGCTATGTCCTCGATTTAGGGGTCGATTTAGCGCAGATCGAGTGATGGATCGAGTCGAGTGATCGATCTGTTTTCCACAGATTTTCCCAAGAGAAATTAGATCGGTCGATCCGTTTTGGATCGATCGATCCTTTTTCGTCAAGGTCGATCTTGTCACTCGTTCTCGTCTGGATCGACTGGCTCCTCTCGATTCACTGACTCGATCTAGCAAAGATCGAGTCAGGATCAGTCGATCTAGCACTCGATCTCTAGCCTTATCTTAACCCCTATCGCCTCTTTTAGACTTCAAGATCAAGGTTTAGACTCCTCATACCTGTCCCTACACATTTGCAGAATAAAAACATAAAACTGAAAAGGAAATAAGCAGAAGTATGTACAAGATAAACATGGGAATGCCTCCCAAGTGCGCTTTCTTTAACGTCTTTAGCTAGACTTTACTTGGTTTAGGCGGATGGTGGGTCTTGGAGAAGCACCGAGGTACTCTCCTTGTCATAGCTGTCTGCCAAGTAAGGCTTGACTCTGTGTCCGTTGACGGTGAATGCACTGCCACTTTTTCCCATTAGAGTAACAACTCCATAAGGCAACACTTCTTGAATCACGAACGGTCCGCTCCACCTTGACATCAGCTTTCCCGGGAAGAGTTTGAGCCTTGAGTTGTACAGCAACACTAGCCCTCCTTCCTTAAGCTCCTTGGCAACCAACTTCTTGTCATGAGTCTCCTTAGTCCGCTCCTTGTATATCCGAGAGCACTCATAAGCGTTCAGTCTTAACTCATCCAGTTCGTGTAGCTGAATAAGGCGCCTCTCCTGAGCAGTCTTGAGGTCAAAGTTCAGCCTCTTCACAGCCCATAACGCACGGTGTTCCAGCTCAACCGGGAGATGACAGCTCTTGCCATAGAGTAGAGTAAAAGGGGTTGTACCAATTGGCGTTTTGAAGGCGGTACGGTAGGCCCAAAGAGCGTCATCCAGCTTCACTGCCCAGTCTTTCCTTGTTGCTCCGACAGTCTTCTCTAGTATAGCCTTGATTTGCCGGTTGGAGACTTCCACTTGACCGCTTGTTTGAGGATGATACGGTGTAGCCACTTTATGCTTAACTCCATACTTTCTCAAGAGATTCTCAAAGACCTTGTTTATGAAGTGGCTTCCTCCGTCGCTTATAACCACCTTAGGTACCCCAAACCTCGGGAAAATGATACTCTTGAACAGCTTGATTACCACCTTAGAGTCATTTGTAGGGGAAGCAACCGCCTCAACCCACTTAGAGACATAATCCACTGCTACTAAGATGTATTTGTTGCCATACGAAGAAGGAAATGGCCCCATGAAGTCTATCCCCCACGCGTCGAACACGTCAACCTCGAAGATGGGAACTTGAGGCATTTCGTTCCTCTTAGTGATATTCCCTGCTCGTTGACATGCCTCACAGCTCTTCACAAACTCGTGTGCATCTTTAAAAATAGACGGCCACCAGAAACCGGCTTGCAAAACTTTCGTGGCAGTCTTGAATGAGGCGAAGTGTCCTCCGTAGGAAGAGCCATGGCAATGATAGAGGATGTCCCTGGCTTCTTCCTTTGTAACACATCTCCGGTACAAACTGTCTACTCCTCTCTTGTATAAGTAGGGCTCGTCCCAAAAGTAGTCACTAGCTTCTCTCATAAACCGTTTCTTGTGATAGCTGTTGAGATGTGTTGGCTCCTCACCACACGCTAGATAGTTCACTACATCAGCATACCACGGCAGATCCTCCTCTTTGAAACTCAACACCTCTTCAAACCTCCCTTCTAGCTTTTCACAAACAGCCGTAGTTATCGCCATGAGCTGCTCTTCTGGAAGAGAGTCATCTAAGGGGAGAGACTTGTTGATCCTTAGCCGTGAGAGATGGTCAGCGACTCCGTTTTCTATTCCCTTCTTGTCTTTAATCTCCATGTCAAACTCCTGGAGCAAGAGAATCCATCTTAAGAGCCAAGGCTTAGTGTCCTTCTTCGAATAGATGTATCGCAAGGCAGCATGATCCGTGTATACAATAGCCTTGGAACCAACGAGATATGATCTGAACTTCTCAAAGGCGAACACTACTGCAAGCAACTCCTTCTCCGTAGTGGTGTACCTTGTTTGCGTGTCATCCAAGTTTCTTGAAGTATAGTAGATCACGTGTAGCTTCTTGTCTTTCTTCTGACCAAGAACGGCTCCTACGGCGTAGTCACTAGCATCACACATGATCTCAAAAGGGAGAGACCAGTCTGGTGCTTGGACTATAGGAGCTGATGTAAGGGCTTCCTTGATGGTCACAAAAGCCTTCAAACACTCCTCATCAAACACGAACTCAGCTTCCTTGCACAACAACCGTGTAAGAGGGCGTGCAATCTTGGAGAAATCTTTGATGAAGCACCTATAGAAGCTTCTGACTCCCTTGACGTTAACCGGCGGCTCAAGACCCATCATGACTTCCACCTTAGCCTGATCAACCTCAATACCCTTCTCTGATATCTTATGACCAAGCACGATCCCTTCCTTAACCATAAAGTGGCATTTCCCCCAGTTCAGCACCAAGTTTGTCTCTTCACAACGCTTTAGTACCCTGCAAAGATTCAACAAACACGCAGGAAAGGACGCACCATAGACAGAGAAGTCATCCATGAACACCTCTACCATCTCTATTAGATCGGAGAAGATCGACACCATACACCGCTGAAACGTAGCCAGTGCATTACACAATCCAAACGGCATCCTTTGATATGCTAAGGTATCGTAGGGACATGTGAAAGTCGTCTTCTCCTGATCATTTGGGTGAATTGGTATCTGAAAGAAACCGCTATACCCATCGAGAAAACAATAGTAAGGGTGATTAGCAAGTCTCTCAAGCATTTGATCAATAAAAGGCAAAGGGAAATGGTCTTTCCTAGTCGCAAGGTTAAGTTTCCTATAGTCAATACACATCCTATGACCAGTAATGGTTCTAGTAGGAATAAGCTCATCCTTTTCATTCCTTATGACCGTGATCCCTCTCTTCTTAGGCACCACGTGTACAGGAGAAACCCACGTGATGTCACTTATGGGATAGATCACGTCAGCCTCTAAAAGCTTAAGGATTTCTTTCTTAACAACCTCTTTCAAATTAGGATTCAAACGCCTTTGATGTTCTATAGAAGAGGCGTTCTCATTATCCAAGTGAATCCAATGAGTGCAAAGCATTGGTGAAAGGCCCTTGATGTCACTTAAAGAGTACCCAATGGCCTTCCTATACTTTCTCAGCTCAGTCAGGAGCGAGTGCAACTCATCATCACTTAGGTGTTATTAGGTCCTAAGAAAGCATACCTTAGCCATTTTGGGAGCTCCTTAAGGTCCACCTTTGGGGCTAACAGCTCACTCCAGTCATCCTCGTGGTTGTTGTTGTTGCTTTCCTCCTTAGAACCCTCCTTTGAACCCGAGGCATGGCTCTTTAGACTGCTTTCCTCAATCGCTATCCCTTCTGAAATCGAGTCCTCCAGTCGATTCTCCTCTTGATGTCGTCTAGATCAAGCCATTTCGCTCGATTCACTTACTCGATTTGATGAGGATCGAGTAAGGGATCGAGACGCTGAGTCGATCTCTTGATTGGACCCCATAATGATCGGGAGGTCTCTCTCGATCGTCGACTCGATTGTTTTTCCTGATCGAGCATTCCCCTCGATCTGTCCGTCGATTGTTGCACCGGATCGAGTTGTGTTCTCGATTGCCTTGTCGATCTGACTCCTGGATCGAGTGATAGCGTCGATCTCAGAGTCGATCTCTAGGCAGCAACCTTCATCATTCTTAACAATCCTCCTAGAATCCAGCAGGTTGACGTATTCCTGGGTCCTCTGGTCCACATAGCCAAACTCCCCTGGCTCCTTAGTCAGTGCTAGCTTCAGATGGTCTTCTAGAGCTAGCTCTTCCAGCAACTCATCCGCTAAGGCATCCATCGTTTCAATGTAGAAAGCTTGCCCTTCAATGGTCGGCTTCTTCAGAACCTCGTTGATGTCGAAGTCAAGTCTGATCTCCTTTCCCAAATGCAAGGCAATCTTCCCATTTTTCACATCTATGATAGCCCCGGCGGTTGCAAGGAACGGTCTCCCTAAGATGAGTGGATCCTTAGGCTCTTCATCCATCTCCAACACGACGAAGTCCGTAGGCACGTTCACACCACTGATTCGCACCGGTAAATCTTCAAGCAGCCCCAGTGGTAGCCTCACACTCCTATCAGCCAGTACCAACGAGATCCGACAGTCTTTGAAACGAGTAAAGCCATGCTTCTTAGCCATAGAGTGAGGCATCAGGTTTATGCTAGCTCCGAGATCACATAGGCAACTCTTGAACTCTAGAGGACCTAAAGCGCAGGGTATAGTGAAGCTTCCAGGGTCTCCCAACTTCTTAGGGACTATCTCCTTATGTATAACCGCACTACACTCTTCACTTAGAACAAGTACCTCCTTGCTTTCCTTATTCTTCTTCACGAGAGTGTCTTTGAAGAATTTGGCGCATTTAGGCATCATTGCAAGGCAGTCAACGAGAGGTAGCTTGATCTCCACGTCCTTAAGATGCTTCTCAAAGAGGATTCTATGCTTCTCTATGAGTTGCTTCTTGAAACGGCCAGGAAAAGGCAGCTTAGGTACATACGGTGGTGGCACATAAGCATTCTTCTCCTTAGTAGGTTGCTCAGCTTTCTTCTCAGCAACTGCTTTGTCTCCTCTTCTTGGCCCTTGGATCCAAACGTTGTCGAAGTTAATCACATCATCAACAGCCGATGGTTTACCCTCCCCCTCTTGAATTACAACATCCTCGTTGTCCTTTGTAGAGACCGGAGGTTCGAGCTCTTTACCGCTTCTCAACGTTATGGCATTAGCATACTCCTTGGGATTCTGCTCACACTTTCCCGGAAGACTATTCTGACCACTCGTACTCGCTTTCCCTTTCTCCAGCTGCTTGATCTTGTTGTTTAATTTGGTGATCTGAGTGGAGAAGTCGGTGAGAGATGAGTCTAGATGAGTGTTCATCTCGGTGAACTTCTGGTTTGTAGAGGCTTGCCCTTGTATCAGCTGTTGAAACATTGCTTGAACCGGATCAACTTGTTGTTGCATCGGTTGTTGCTGCTGAGGTGCAAAGCCCGGAGGGTAGTTAGGTGTATAACCCTTGTTGTTTTGATGTTGCCCTTGGAAGTTGTTCTGCCCTTGATCTTGGAAATCACCACTCGGTTGAAAACCTTTGTTGTAAGGGATGAAAGGTTTTGCTTGCTGAGTAGGGTACACTTGATCTTTAAGGTTTGCTACGTTGGTGCTTCGGTAGGAGAGGTTGTTGTTTTGGTAGCCTTGGTTGTAGCCTTGAGGTTTGTAGTTATTCTGGCCCGCCACCCAATTGGCTTCTTCTTGGCTCAACTCTAACTCCTCTTGGTTCTCATCAGCTTCACCAACAAAGTGAACATGCTTCTGATTGGCTAACACCAGCTTATCTATCTTCTCATGCAAAGATTTCAGTTCCTTTTTGTGAGACTCCAGCTCTGATCCTCTCGGTGCACGGTCATAATCCTCAGCGTAGTTGCCATCACTCAACGCCAAGTTTTCTATCAGCTCCATACCCTCTTCTACCTCCTGACCAAGGAAGTTCCCTTTGCTAGCTGTGTCAAGCAACAACCTGATCTTTGGTGAAGCTCCACGGTATATGGTACTGAGTAGTGTCTCCTCGCTGAACCCGTGATGAGGACATTGGATCGTGTAGTCTTTGAAACGCTCCATTGCCTCGTTGAATGTCTCATTGTTCCTTTGAGTGAAACCGCTGATTTCGCTTCTCAACCGTGCTGTCCTGGTGCTTGAGAAGAACTTTGAGAGAAAGGCCTTCTTACACTTGGCCCATGAGGTGATGGTGCCTTGTGGGAGGGTCTTCTCCCAATGTCTAGCTTTGTCTCCGAGTGAAAAGGGGAAGAGACGCAGCTTGAAAGCATCTTCGGATATGCCATTGATCTTGATCATCCCACATACTTGCTCGAAGTTGTCAAGGTGTTCCAAGGGATCTTCCATTGCTAAGCCGTGGAACTTGTTTTTTTGCACCATGGAGATGAAACCGGGCTTGATCTCGAAGTTGTTGTTTTGTACAGGAGGAGGAGTGATCCCAAACATATTGTGGTGGGTATTGGGAGCGTCTCCGGCTCCTATGATCCTTGGGGGTCTAGCTGCGTGTTGGGGGTTTCCATTGCCCCTTCCTGCTACCCCGTGAGCTGGAGGAGGTCCTTCTGGATGCTCGTGTTCAGCCATAGCTTCAAAGTCAACTAAACCGTGGTGAACAGTCTCCTCAAAGGCTCTGGCTTGTTCTCTGACTCTCCTTTGCCGTGAGTGACCAAGCTGATGAATGTTGTCCAAGGGTTGTAGTAGATTGTTGTCTCCCCTTGAACGAAGATTCATGTACCTGAAAAACATGTTTGAGAGTAGATTGATTAGTAACTTGAAAAAGGTAAAGACTTAGTCTTTGCTAAGTCTCAAATCTCTATGTTCTCTAAACAGTCCTAGGATGGCAACGGTGCCATTTGATAAACAAATTTCTTAGCAAGGGTCAGAATGCAATGAGGTTATCAAACTCAAATGCAAGACATGTTGTAGTACAGCAAGCAAGAGAGAGTCAATCCATGCCTAGGATGATAGAGAATGCAAAGAGAATACAAGAACTATGCAAATCCAAGCGAAACGAGACGATTTATAAGAAAATCTCTAAAAACTAGATGCAGCAACTTAAATAGAATGCAACCTATTTTAAAAATACTAGGAATGAAGAAACTACCACGAAGAACAAACAGAACAATTAAAGGACAAAGCTTCGAATTACTAAAATTCGACTAGTGGATCGACCATGAGATCGACCACTAGATCGAGCAATAACAATCGATCTCGTCTAAAAATGCAAGAACAGTAAAACTAATGACCATGACGCTATCAAAGATCAAGCGAATGACGAGATAAGATGTAAAGATGCTAAAAGAAAGGGCTTAGGGTTGAGATTCATGGTCAGAGGTTTCAAAGGTTCGACCTTGGGTTGAAAACAATGAATCGACTCACTTTGTGAGGATCTCTAAGCCTTGAAAACTAAGCAAGATCTATCCGTGGCTTTCGGTATAGATCACTCCTTCATCCTCTCCTCCAAACCCATGGCTTTTGGTGGAAAGAGAGGTCGAAGGGCATGGAAAGCAGATTTCAAATGAATGGCTTAACTAGTCCCCCAAACTTCCATGGCTTTTGGGAAGGGGTAACTAATCTCTAGGGTGTGATCTACCGAGGCTCCTGAATCCTGTCAAGGTAAGGAACCTCTCGGATCATGAAGCTCTTGGCGTGAGAGTCTTCAAGCATTGAGATCTCAACACCCTAGAAGAGATAGCCGTTGAAAACGCTTAGAAAAACCCCAAGATCGAAACCCTTTAGACCCCTTAATCCTCTCAACCCCGAACCCAAGTAAACTACTCACTACACATAAAGTAAATCAAGCAAAGCATGTAAAAGGAAACGATGAACATGAAAAGAAAACTAGATTAAGATAAAAAAACGGTTCGATTACAAAGCTTGAGAAAAACTCAGGTTCGACAATGGTGTTGTTCACGAAAACGAGAGAGAAAACATAAAGACAAAGATAAGGATTGAAAATTGTGTGCGAAAAGGACGTCGCCGCCTTCCCAAAATGGCCAAAACAAGCTGATGGTCCCCCCTCGCTAGCGGCCAAAAGTGGTTGAAAGGACAGAGATCGACTCCAGGATCGAGCGGTTCTCTCGATCATATCCGGACATCGTTTCTTCAGCTCGATATGGGTCTCGATCATCATCGGCGAATCGAGTGTTGCATCCGATCTCGGTATCGATCTTCCATCGGATCGAGTGGTGTACTCGATCTGGCTCTCACTCTGCATGGCGTCATTTACGTCCGTACCGTTTGATCGACTGCTTCACTCGATCCTTGTCTCGATCATTCTCCTTGGATCGCCTGGTTGGCTTGATCTTCTGGTCGATCACATCACAGATCGACCGGCCATGCTCGATCTGCTCCTCGATCTCTGATCCTTAGCACATATCCGAGCTCCCACGAACAGCTACCTCAGCCTCAACATGTCCACGAACCTCCACGACTCCAAAGCAGCTAGAAACAACCTGAATGTGATGCAAAATGCAAGGAACATGCGTATGCTGGTGCAAGAATGCTCTAGGACTCTAAGTGATGCAATCTAACCTAAAATGTGATACAAATGCATGAAAAGCTAACTAATGAATATGCAAAATATATGCAATATGCAGTAACATCAGGCATCAGCAGCTAGGCCATAGGCTTGGCAAAGCTCGGGGATCGAGAGGCTGAAAGCTTGGCGCTTGATTTTGAATGAGAGCCGGCCTTGAGAGGGGATTGGGATGCTAGGATTCTCGTACCGGAGCTCCAAGGTGGCAAAGAAATCTATTGTCACTTCTGGATAGGTTGGGCAATCCATGTGACAAACATCTGAGCCCCATCCTTCAGAGGAGTTGATCAAAGTCTCCCAACAGCCCCATCTTAGACAGCAACTCCCTATCCGCAAACTTAGTAGGCTCGAACGAAAGCCTTTCCAGCCGCTTCTTGCCCCTTTTCTCATCCTTACTCCAGCGAACCCTTTCTTGAACAGCTACCTCCTGACCTTCTCCCTCTTGTGCTGTCTCTTCTCTCATTCTTTTGGGGGCCATTGCGCCTGAAACAAAGTTCTCAAGCAAAGCTATGAGCAAATAGGCGATATGTTGAGAGAAAGAGAGAAGCAAAGAAAAAAATTGATAGCTAATACCCTAGAATTTTAGGAAATTTATAAAAAATATAGCAAAATAATAGAGAATCAAATCTAGAGATACTAGAAAATCCAGAATTTTCCCTATTATTAAGCTAGTTTTAATAATTCAAAACCGCCCTAGCATCTAAAACAATCAATTGCGAAATAAAAGGGATTTTCCTAAAGATTTTCTCAAAGATCCGAAAATACCTTTGCAAGGATTGTTAAAAATGCTTGTTAGCCTTTAGAAAACAAAGAACTCTCACTCTCTTTTACTTAGCAACTCGAGAAAACAAGAACGAGAGAGTGTGAAGTTGTTGAAAACATTTAAAGGCTAACAAAAACAAAACTATGGGTGCAAGAAGTGGTTGCTGACAAAAGTCTCGGTTAAGGCACGTTTTTCAGGGTCAATGATTTCTGCCTTGACCGGGATTTGAATTTAAAAAGTGGATGGAAAGAATGAGAGAGGGAAAAGAAAATGTTACCTCGGCACGAGATCTAGTCCCTTCGGTCGATCTAGGACTCGATCTCATGCCCATAATGGCGTGGATCGAGAGGGTTACTCGATTTAGGACACGATTCGATTTGAATCGAGTCTTGGATCGATTGGTTCTCTCGTTCCTTGAGTTTTTGAAATCGCGACTAAGTCCTCGTGATCGAGCCATGCTATCGATTCAGGGGTCGATTTAGCTTGGATCGAGTGGTGGATCGAGTTGACTGATCGATCTGTCTACGAAGGACTTTCCCAAGAGAAAATAGATCGGTCGGTCCATTTTTGGATCGATCGATATAAACTCCAAGAATTTCCCAAGACATTTTAGATCGACTTCGTCACTCGATCTGTCTACTCGATCTCGTCTAGATCGACTGGCTCCTCTCGATTCACCAGCTCGATCTAGCAAAGATCGAGCCAGGATGAGTCGATCTAGCACTCGATCCCTAGCTTATACTCGCCCCTTTCATACTCCTTTGGGAACTCAGATCATGGCTTGCGTCTCTCATACTTGTTCCTACACACTCATAAGACAAAAACATAAAACTAGAAAAGAAATAAAGCAAAGATATGTACAGGATAGACATAGGAATGCCTCGCAAGTGCGCTTTCTTTAACGTCTTTAGCTAGACTTTACGTAGTTTAGGCAGATGGTGGGTCTTGGAGAAGCATTGAGGTGCCCTCCTTGTCAAATGCACTCGTCATGCATGGCTTAACTCTGTGTCCATTCACTGTGAATGCATCCCCACTCTTGCCGACCAACGTGAGAGCTCCGTAAGGTAATACTTCCTTGATTTCATACGGACCGCTCCACCGTGAATTTAGCTTCTCTGGAAAGAGCTTGAGCCTTGAGTTATAAAGCAGAACCAAACTCCCTTCCTTAAGCTCTTTAGGTACCAGCTTCTTGTCATGAGCAGCCTTGGTACGTTCCTTGTAGATCCGAGCGCTTTCGTAAGCGTCCAGCCTTAGCTCATCAAGCTCGTGCAACTGGATCAACCGCTTCTCCTGAGCCGTCTTCATATCAAAATTCAACCGCTTCACAGCCCACAATGCCCTATGTTCCAACTCAACGGGGAGATGACATCCTTTGCAGTAGAGAAGAGTGAAGGGAGTAGTACCAATAGGCGTCTTGAAGGCAGTTCGGTATGCCCACAAAGCGTGATCTAACTTCACAGCCCAGTCCTTCCGAGTAGTCCCAACTGTTCTCTCGAGTATCGCCTTGATCTGACGGTTAGAGACTTCCACTTGGCCACTCGTTTGAGGATGGTAAGGCGTAGCTACCTTATGCTTCACGCCATACTTCCTTAGAAGGTTTTCAAACAGCTTGTTGATGAAATTGCTCCCTCCGTCGCTTATCACCACCTTGGGAACTCCAAACCTCAGGAAAATGATGTTCTTAAAGAGCTTGATCACCACCTTAGAGTCATTTGTTGGGGAAGCAATGGCCTCAACCCACTTAGAGACGTAGTCTACAGCTACGAGTATGAACTTGTTGCCGTATGATGAAGGAAACGGCCCCATAAAGTCTATGCCCCACGCGTCAAAGACGTCTACCTCAAATATGGGAACTTGAGGCATCTCATTCCTCTTAGTAATATTCCCTACTCGTTGACACGCCTCACAGCTCTTCACAAACTCGTGTGCATCCTTGAAGATAGACGGCCACCAGAAACCAGCTTGCAACACTTTTGTAGCGGTCTTGAACGAAGCAAAGTGTCCTCCGTAGGAAGAGCCATGACAGCGAAAGAGAATGTCCTTGGCTTCTTCCTTTGTAACACACCTCCGGTACAAACTGTCCACGCCTCTCTTGTACAAGTAGGGCTCGTCCCAAAAGTAATCACTTGCCTCTCTAATAAACCTCTTCTTGTGATAGTTGTTGAGATGTGTTGGCTCCTCTCCGCATGCCAAATAGTTCACAACATCAGCGTACCAGGGAAGATCTTCCTCCTTGAAGCTCAGAACTTCCTCAAACTGCCCCTCTAAGCTCCCATAAACAGTCGTAATGATTGCCATGAGTTGTTCTTCGGGGAGAGAATCGTCTAAAAGAAGAGACTCGTTGATCCTTAACCAAGAGAGATGGTCAGCAACGCCGTTCTCTATCCCTTTCTTGTCTTTGATCTCCATGTCAAATTCTTGGAGTAAGAGGATCCATCTCAAAAGCCTCGGCTTAGTGTCTTTCTTTGAATAGATGTAGCGCAAAGCTGCGTGATCCGTGTAAACAATGGTCTTAGAACCCACGAGGTAAGCCATGAACTTCTCAAAGGCGAATACAACCGCCAATAGCTCCTTCTCGATAGTTGTATACCTCGTTTGTGTGTCATCCAAGGTTCTTGAGGCATAGTAAATCACGTGCAGCTTCTTATCCTTCCTTTGGCCTAGAACAGCTCCCACGGCGTAGTCACTAGCATCGCACATAATCTCGAATGGGAGAGTCCAGTCCGATGCTTGCACTATAGGCGCGGATACTAGGGCCTCCTTGATGGTCACGAAAGCTCTTAAACACTCTTCATCAAAGACGAATTCAGCCTCCTTGCACAGCAGCAGTGTGAGAGGGCGTGCAATCTTAGAGAAGTCTAGCGCCTGTAGAAGCCGGCGTGTCCTACGAAACTTCTCACTCCTTTGATGTTAACTGTCGGCTCAAGGCTTTTCATCACATCAATCTTTGCTTTGTCGACTTCAATACCCTTCTCTGATATCTTATGTCCAAGCACGATCCCCTCCTTCACCATGAAGTGGCATTTTTCCCAGTTAAGCACCAAGTTTGTCTCCTCACAACGCTTTAATACCCTGCAAAGATTCAACAAACACGCAGAAAAGGACGCACCATAGACCGAGAAGTCATCCATAAACACCTCTACCATCTCTTCTATTAGATCGGAGATGATCGACATCATACACCGCTGAAACATAGTCGGTGCGTTACACAACCCGAATGGCATCCTTCGATATGCGAAGGTGCCATAAGGGCATGTAAAGGTCGTCTTCTCCTGATCATTTGGATGGATTGGTATTTGGAAAAATCCACTATATCCATCAAGAAAGCAATAGTAGGGGTGATTAGCAAGTATTTCAAGCATTTGATCAATAAAAGGCAAGCGAAAATGATCCTTTCTAGTAGCAAGATTAAGCTTCCTATAATCAATACACATACGGTGTCTAGTAATAGACCTAGTAGGTATAAACTCATCTTTGTCATTCTTAATGACCGTGATCCCTCCCTTCTTACGCACCACGTGTACGGGAGAAACCCACGTGCTGTCACTTATGGGATAGATCACGTCAGCCTCTAAAAGCTTAAGAATCTCTTTCTTAACAACCTCTTTCAAATTAGGATTCAAACGCCTCTGATGTTCTATAGAGGAGGCGTTCTCATTATCCAAATGAATCCTGTGAGTGCAAAGCATAGGAGAAAGGCCCTTAATGTCACTTAGGGAGTACCCAAGAGCCTTTCTGTACTTTCTCAACTCAGTTCAGAGTGAGTGCAACTCATCATCATTTAAGTTTTCGTTCATAATTACAGGATAGGTTTCGTTAAGTCCCAAGAAAGCGTACCTTAGCCCTTTCGGGAGCTCCTTAAGGTTGACTTTCGTGGCAAGAAGTTCCCTCCAATGATCCTCGTGGCTGTTGCTGTTGTTTTTCTCCTTAGAACCTTCCTTTAAGCCCGAGACATGGTCCTTGAAGCTGCTCTCTCCAACCGCTATCCCTTCTGGAATCGAGTCATCCAGTCGATCTTGCTCTCGATGTCGTCTAGATCGAGCAGTTTCGCTCGATTCACTCACTCGATTTTATGTGGATCGAGTGAGAGATCGAGATGTAGAGTCAATCTCCAGATTAGACCTCAAACTGATCGGAAGGCCTTTCTCGATCTCGGATTCGATTGTTTTCCTTGATCGATTACCCTCCTCGATCTGACTGTCGATTGCTGCACCAGATCGAGTTGTGCTCTCGATTTTCTTGTCGATTTGACCCCTGGATCGAGTAATGTCATCGATCTCAGAGTCGATCTCTAGGCAAACGCCTAAATCTTCAAGCACAACCTTCCTTGAATCAAGCAAGTTGACGTACTCTTGGGTCCTCTGATCCACGTAACCAAACTGTCCTGGTTCCTTAGTCAATGCCAGCTTTAAATGATCTTCTTGAGCCAACTCTTCCAGCAACTCATCCGCTAAAGCATCCAACGTTTCAATGTAGAAAGCTTGCCCTTCTATCGTAGGCTTCTTCAAAACCTCATTGATATCGAAGTCCAGCCTTATCTCTTTACCCAAGTGCAAGGCAATCTTTCCGTTCTTGACGTCTATGATAGCTCTGGCGGTGGCTAAGAAAGGTCTACCGAGAATGAGTGGATCCTTTGGTTCTTCATCCATTTCCAACACAACAAAGTCCGTAGGCACGTTAACTCCACTGATCTTCACTGGCAGGTCCTCAAGCAAACCCACGAGTAACCTCACACTCATGTCAGCTAGTACCAACGAGATTCTACAATCCTTGAAACGGGTAAAGCCAAGCTTCTTTGCCACGGAATGAGGCATCAGATTTATGCTAGCTCCGAGATCACAAAGGCAACTCTTGAACTCCAAAGGACCTAAAGCGCAAGGTATAGTGAAGCTTCCAGGGTCTCCCAGCTTCTTAGGGACTATCTCCTTGTGTATCACAGCACTACACTCCTCGCTTAGAACAAGCACCTCCTTGCTTTGCTTATTCTTCTTCACGAGAGTGTCTTTGAAGAATTTGGCGCATTTAGGCATCATTGCAAGGCAGTCCACGAGAGGTAGCTTGATCTCTACGTCCTTAAGATGCTTCTCAAGCAAGACTCTATGCTTCCCTATGAGTTGTTTCTTGAAACGGCCAGGAAAAGGTAGCTTAGGTACATACGGTGGGGGTACATAAGCATCCTTCTCCTTAGTTGTTTGCTCTGCTTTCTTCTCAACAACCGCTTTGTCTCCTCTTCTTGGCCCTTGAATCCAGACATTGTCAAAGTTGATCTCATCATCGGCGGAAAGCTTACCCTCCCCCTGTTGAATTACAACGTCCTCGTTGTTCTTAGGAGTGATCGGAGGTGCTAGCTCTTTTCCGCTTCTTAACATGATGGCGTTGGCATATTCCTTAGGGTTCTGCTCACACTTGCCCGGTAGGCTATTCTGACCACTTGTACTCGCCTTTACTTTCTCTAGCTGCTTGATCTTGTTGTTTAAGGTTGTAAGCTGAGTAGACAAATCCGTGAGAGACGAGTCTAAGAGAGTGTTCATCACGGCAAACTTCTGGTTTGTAGAGGCTTGCCCTTGAATCAATTGTTGAAACATAGCTTGGACAGGATCAACTTGTTGTTGCATCGGTTGTTGCTGCTGAGGTGCAAAGCCCAGAGGGTACATTGGCGTATAACCCTTGTTTCCTTGCTGTTGTCCTTGGAAGTTGTTCTGCCCTTGCCCTTGGAAGCCACCACTCGGCCGAAAGCCTTTGTTGTAAGGTACGAAAGGCTTTGCTTGCTGAGCAGGGTACACTTGATCCTTAGGGTTTGCGACGTTGGTGCTACGGTAGGAGAGGTTGTTGTTCTGGTTGTAACTGTGAGTGTAGCCTTGAGGTTTGTGGTTGATTTGACCCGCCACCCAGTTGGCTTCTTCTTGGCTCAACTCAAGCTCCTCTTGGCTCTCATCCGCTTCACCAACAAAGTGAACATGCTTCTGATTCGCCAACACCAGCTTGTCAATCTTCTCGTGTAGTGAAGCTCCTCGGTAGATAGGGCTTAGAAGAGTCTCTTCGCTGAAGCCGTGGTGAGGACATTGGATAGTATAGTCCTTGAACCGTTCCATGGCTTCATTGAAAGTCTCGTTCTTCCTTTGCATGAACTCGCTGATCTCGCTTCTTAGCCTTGCCGTTCTGGTGCTAGAGAAGAATTTTGAGAGGAAAGCCTTCTTACACTCAGCCCAAGATGTAATGGTGCCTTGTGGAAGTGTCTTCTCCCAATGTCTAGCCTTGTCTCCAAGAGAAAATGGAAAGAGACGCAGCTTGAAAGCATCTTCGGATATGCCGTTTATCTTTATCATCCCACATACTTGTTCAAAGTTATCAAGGTGCTCCAAGGGATCTTCCATTGCTAGCCCGTGAAACTTATTGTTTTGCACCATGGAGATGAAACCCGGCTTAATCTCGAAATTGTTGTTCTGTACAGGAGGAGGAGTGATCCCAAACCTATTGTGATGAGTGTTGGGAGCATCTCCGGCTCCTATCATCCTTGGGGGTCTAGCCGCGTGTTGGGGGTTTCCATTGCCCCTTCCCACTGCCCCGTGAGCTGGAGGAGGTCCCTCTTGATGCTCGTGTTCGGCCATAGCTTCAAAGTAAACCAAACCGTGCTGAACAATCTCCTCAAAGCCTCTGGCTTGCTCTCTAACTCTTCTTTGTCGTGAGTGTCCGAGTTGGTGAATGTTGTCCAAGGGTTGAAGTAGATTGTTGTCTTCCCTTGAACGAAGATTCATGTACCTGAAAGACACACGTTTGAGAGTAGAGAAATTAGTAACTTACACAAAGTAAAGGCTTAGTCTTTACTAAACCCCAAATCTCAATGCTTTCTAACACTCCTAGAATGACAACGGTGCCATTTGATAAAAAGGTTTTTTTGCAGAGTGTATGCAATGATGTATCAAAGCTCAAATGCAACACTTGGTTGTAGTAAAGTATGCAAGCGAATATCAATCCAATCCTAGGAGCTAGAAAGTGCAATGAGAATGCAAGGATCGAGTAAAGCTAGGCAAATGATGAATGATTTTGTAAAATTTCTAAAAATTAAATGCGACGACTAAATGCAAGGCAAAACTGTTTTAAAAATACTAGGAAAGAGTGAACTACCACGACGAATAAACAAAATGATTAAAATGCAAAGCTATGAATTTATAAAAATCGACTAGTGGATCGACCACAGGATCGACCACTAGATCGAGCAACAACGATCGATCTCGTCTAAAAGTGCAAGTGAAATTAAACTAATGACCAGGATGCGACAAGTATCAAGCAAATGATTAACGAAGATGTAAGAATGCTAAGAAAGGGTCTAGAGTTGAGATTCACGTCCAGAGGTTTCAAAGGTTCAAGCTTGGTTTGAAAACTCTACATCCACTCACTTTGTGAGGTTCTTTAAGCCTTGAAAACAAAACAAGACCCATCCATGGCGTGTGGTATGGATCACTCTCTCATTCTCTCCTCCAGACCCATGGCGTTTGGCGGAAAAAGAGATTGAGAGGCAAGGAAAACAGATTTCAAACACGCGGCTTAACTAGTCCTCTAAACTACCATGGCGTTTGGGAAAGAGTAACTAGCCTCTAAGATGTGACTTTCAGAGATCTCTGGATCCTGTCAAGGTAAGAGCTCTCTATGATCATAAAGATCTTGGCGTGAGACTCTTTAAGCATTAAGAACTCAACATCTTAGAAAAGAAAGTCATTAAGAACAAGAAAACACCAAGCTTTGAAAACCTTTTCGACCTCTTTGAATCCTCTCAACCCCAAAACCCGATTAAACTACTCACTACACATTAAGTAAACCAAGCAAAGCATGAAGAATGAAACGACGAACATGAAAAATGATAGATTAAGCTTAAACGATTCGAAAATATTCAAGAACAAGGTTCAAAGCTAACAATGGCGGAATCGCCTGAAAACTAGAGAGAAAGATGATAAAAAGTAAACGTGAAAACGTGTATGAAAATGTGATCGCCGCCTTCCCAAAGTAGGCCAAACAGCTCGATGGTCCCCCCCTCGCTAGCGGCCAAAATTGGTTGAAAGGACAGAGATTGACTTCGGGATCGAGCAGCTCTCTCGATCACTTTCGGACATCGTGTCTTCTACTCGATCTGGGTCTCGATCTTCTTCGGTGGATCGAGTGTTGCATCCGATCTTGGTATCGATCTTCGGCGGATCAAGTGGTGGACTCGATCCGGCTCTCGCTCTGCATGGCGTCATTTACGTCCGTACTCCTTGATCGATTGCTTCACTCGATCTCCGCCTCGATCAATTCTCTTGGATCGGCTGGGCTACTCGATTTTCTGGTCGATCTCATCTAGATCGACCGGCCATGCTCGAACCTCCTCTCGATCTCTGATCCTTAGCAAGCATTCCTGAATCCTCCAAGTCCCACAAACTTCCTCACGAGCCTCAGCATGTCTACGAACCTTCCAAGACTCCAAAGTAGCCGAAAACAACCTGTATGCGATGCAAAATGCAAGAAATATGTATATGCTGATGCAAGAACACTCTAGGACCTAAAGTGATGCAAACTAACCTAAAATCCAATGTATATGCGTGAGAAACTAACTTATATGTATTCAAAATGCATGGAGTATGCAGCTATATCAAAGGCGTACCTTAGCCCTGCAGGGAGCTGTTTAAGCTCAAATTTTGGTGCTTTTGCTGCACTCCAACCACCCATTGTAGCAGCTTTCGCAGATGTGGTAACAAGCGCATCCTGTGCAACCAGTTGCATCACTTGTGCAGTCGCATCCATCATCTTTGTGTAGCCTGTTGCAGCAGCATCCAAATGCTCATACTCTGCTGTAGAAGTGGTCAACGCCCTCTCCAAAGGGTCCTCTGAACTCATCTTATGGAAGATCTGATCAGCAATGTTTGTGAGAACATCCACATAAAAAGTCTGTCCATCTATGGTTGGCCTCTTCATCAGCTTGTCCATTTCTAATTTCACCACTAAATCACCAACATTCACCTCTATTCTACCCTTCCTGACGTCGATGATAGCTCCTGCAGTAGCCAAGAAGGATCTGCCAAGAATCAAGGGGTCTTTGGGTTCTTCTCCATATTCCAGAACCACAAAATCAGTAGGAATCATGTAATCTCCTACTTTGATAGGAACATCCTCTTTCACACCTTCATGAACTCTGACTGATCTATCAGCTAGGACAAGAGATATCCTTGTAGCCTTAAAATCGGTCATCCCCAAGCTCTTGGCAACAGAATGAGGCATAAGGTTCACACTAGAACCAAGATCATACAATGATCTCTCAAACCTGTCAGAAAAGATGGTGCAGTCTAAAACAAAGCTTCTAGGGTCTGAAAGCTTCCCTGGCACTCTGTTCTGAATCACTGCACTGACCTGCTCATTGATCATCATAGCCCCAGCCTCTAAACTCAAGTTATTGGTCACCATTCTCTTCACATACCTCCTTATAACAGGAGTAATCCTCACTGCATCAATCAATGGGATCTCAATAACCAACTTGTCCATGATAGCTTTGCATTTAGCATCATCAAGCTCCTGTTTAGACTTCTTAGGATGCTTAGGATAGGGTATCTTTGGCTTATACACTGTCTCCTTAGAATTATCTGAAGTCTTAGACGAAACTGTTGTATGCTGCAATGGGTGACGAGTGTCACCAGATGAGTGACGAGCGTCACTCGATTTGGACAAGTCGTGGTTGTTTGCTTGATTTGGGTGACGAGCGTCACCCTCCTGGTGATGGTCGTCACCAACTTGTGAAGAGAAATGATCGGGGTCATCCTCAATGGGTGACGAGCGACACCCATGTTTGGTGACGAGCATCACCCGTGGGTCTTCAACAGAGATTTCTTCATCTTCATACTCTTCAATTCCCACGAAATTTCGTGAGCTCAAATCCTTCTGCAACACTGGTTGCAGGTTCTTTCCACTCCTCAATGTGATGGCATTCACATGATGTTTGGGGTTAGCATCAGTTCTTCCTGGAAGAAATCTTTCTTGCCTCTGAACCGCTCCTGTAGTTTGGGCAACTTGAACATCCAGTTTCTTCATATGAGAGTTCAGACTCTCAATTTTTCTATTCAAGTCCTGATAGAGCGAATCTATCTTGCCATTGAAGTGCACTGTCAGCTTCTGTTGTCCTTCTAGGATCTGTTCCAGCATAGCTTCCATCTTGTTCCCTTGTGGAGGTGGAGGTTGGTAGGAAGAAGAACCATAGTTCCTGTTGAAATTTCCTCTGTTCTGTAATGGTTTCTGGTACTCCGTCTTCTGGAATGGAGGCTTAGGTGTGTAATCAGGCGTGCTCTGACTTCCTGTAAAGGCACTCTTATGATTGTTGTTGTTGTAGCCTCTGTTCCATTGCTTATTTCTATACCTTTGACCCTGAAAACCGCCAGAATTGATGAAATGCACATCTTCCTGATCAACCTCCTCTGAACCTTCGAAAGTCTCCACCTCTGCAGCGAAATGAACTGACTTATTTTCCACCAAGAGGCTGTGTATACTGTCCAGATTAGCCTTAACTTCAGCAATCTGATTCCCATCATCCAAACCAGCTTGTTTCATCCTCTGAAAATCTGCATTCTTGGTGCTGTTGCTGCAGACCAAGTTCTCAATCATCCTGATGGCTTCTTCTGGTCTGTTGGTGTTGAAGTTTCCAGCACTAGCTGCATCCAGCGCCATCTGGTATTTCCAGTCAATGCCTCTGAAGAAGATCCCAAGTAGTTGCACCTGACTGAAACCATGATGAGGACAGTCCCTTTGCTAAGACTTGAATCTTATCCAAGAAGCCTTAAAAGCTTCAGTAGGACCTTGTGTAAAGGATGCAATTTTCGTCCTCATGTTTTATGATCTGGCATCATCATAGAAGTTGTTCATAAAAGCATTCTTAGTGTCTTCCCAAGTGGTCAGTGAAGCAGGTTCCAGTTGCTTCAGCCAATATGCAGCCTCTCCTCCAAGAGAGTAAGGGAAAAGCTTGCAGAACAGAAAGTCATTAGTAACTCCATTCGCTTTGACACTTGAAACTAAATCCTCAAACCTCTCAATGTGATCCATAGGATGCTCATGAGGTAAGCCATGGAGTGGATGCTGGCCAACCAGCTGATAATAGACATGTTTAAGCTCAAAATCGTTCCTCTGGAAGGCAGGAGGGCGGATTGCAGCTCTGTTGGCATAGAACTGATCAGGTCTATTGTAGTCTCCTAATGTCCTCTGCATAAAACGCCCAGCAGCGTTATCAGCAGCAGCAGGGACTCCAGCGTCTTGTCCCACTTGTTGAACCTGCTGTTCAACAATGACATTCCCATCTTGATCAATCCTTTGTCCGTCTTCGTTCCTCATATTCCCCTCTCTGTCAACCAAATGACCTTCTGCATCTTCAACCAGGATCAGTGGAGCAACCATTGTAGACTGTTTCTTAGTTTTCCTGATGGTCCTCTCCAACCTAGCAAGTTCGTCGATGCTCAAAGTCACAAGCTCCTTCTCTTTGTTGCTTCTGGTACAGCGATTAGGCATACACCTGAAACCAACACAAAGAAAAGAAACTGAAAGTTAGTAAACAAATTAAAACTTAGACAAAATCCTAAAACTGAAAATCGATAGGCAGCTATTACTCCCCGGCAACGGTGCCAAAAACTTAATAGGGCTCAGGTTTTACCCAAATAAAACTACTGCAAGTGCACAACAATGCAGTTGTAGTACAAGGGGTATCAAATCAAAAAGGAGTAATGCAGACTACACTATCGAATGTAGGTTCGGATTAAGCTAAGCAGTATGTGATGTATGTAATGCGAATGATGAAAATAAAAGTAAGCAAGCAAATTTTAGTGTTTGATCTAAGTTCCAGAAGACTAAAAGCGCTAAGTCAGGACAGTTTGCATGTTGAATCCAAGAATGTAGAATGCATGAAATCAGGAATGATTAAGAACCGTTTTGAACATGAATAGCAAATATATAACTAATCAATTCTCATTGCAGAAGTTAACTATGTCTAGATCACAGAGTTTCAAATCTCTTTGCAAATCCTAACAACTTAAACATGCAATATGATCAAATTCAATTGTTCACAAAACTTCTAAGCCAAATCTCTTTGCACTAAGTTGTTTTGCTCATCAAATACTAGTTCAGGTTATCAACAATGCTCTCACATATATTTAATAACCTATGGTTTTCAGATTTTCTAGATGATGTTTCTAAGAAATTCGATTTTAAAGCAAGTAAAGATGAAAACCAAAAGATATTCCTAACAAGTAGCAATTCTACAAACTCTTCATCAACCTTTGAAGAAGCCCTAACTTAACTAACAAATTACTCAAACAAGATCATGGAATCACCAAACATAACTGAAATAATTTGCATTAGGAGAATAGAATAAAAACAAAGGGGGTTCGAAATCTTTTCCAAAAAGAGTACAGGATCTGTCTCCCCAAAAGCTCTCAATAAAATCCTCTCTAAAAGCTCTCTAAATTCTCAAAACTAAGATAAAAGCCAACAATGGCTGGAAAACCTAATAAATAGAGGCTAAACACGATCTGGGGCTTTCTTGTAAATATTGGAACTTCTGGGCCAATTCTGCAAATAATCTTCATACTTTTAATAAACCAGCCACGCTCCTTCCTTCATGGGTGACAAGCGTCACCATTGGTGGTGACGAGCGTCATCCAAATGCATACTTTTCTTCTCGAGCTCTTCACTTCGTGGCTTCAACTTGCAATGCTCCAAAAAGCTTCAATATCTCCATTTATGCTCCAGACATGCTATAACCTGCAAAGACTCTACTAGGACTCTAAAAAAGACCAAAAAAACTCAATAAAAAGGACTTATATCATGGTTAAAAACCATAAAAACCATGATATATCAATTCACTATGATAAGGAGACAAAACAGTTACCCGACGAAACCGATGCCAAAGGAGAGCAAACTCAAGGTAGAAAGTTATAAAACTGATCAGATATGATAACAGCGCGAATAAGCATTAAAATATATAATTATCAGCCATCCATTTTGAGGAGAGCATAACCAGTTCTTCTCTTCTGTAATTCATCAAAGTTGGATCAGATTTGCATGGATCCCAAATCCAAACGGTAACAATTATGAACCAACAGTGGCCGTATGGATAGATCTCCCACGGAGTGAAACTGGCACAAAATTTTAGTGAATAAACGCCGGACTATTGTGGGACAAACGCCCTCGCCAAGAGAGAGAAAGGAACAGAGAATTTTAAAATTGAAGCTCAAACAGATTTTCATAGATATTCCAGATTTCATTGAAGAATAATCCTAATAGACTACGAAACCATTGAAAAGAAGGGTAAGGGTACGACCAACATCGGAGCCGATTTCGACCGGAGATTGACAGTAGAATAAAAGAAAACCTATTGAATTATTTTTGTTATCGCACTGATTTGGGAGAGAGAGCAGTTTTAAAGATTTAATTTTGATACATAATTTACTTATGCATATATTTTTATCTTATATGATAATAATATTTTTTATTTATAATAGGAACATCCAAAAGATAAATATTTATGTGATGCTTTTTTTTGAAAATTTTGAGGATCTACACACAATTTATGGGCAAAATATAATAAAGAGGAAGAATGCAGTCTAATTAAATAATACGACAGAGGCTTGTGCTTATGGAGAAAGAGGTAATGAATAGAAATACCAAGGTGGACCTACTCTTTGAAAAATGAGTGATGATGATAATACTGATGGAGTATAACCCTTGTTCAAAAATGATACAAATTTTTTATGTCTTGTGACTTAATTCTTTCTGAGTCTTAAATCAAGTTATTGCAGTACAAGAGGTTATCAATCCTTCATGGAGATAGTGTAGAGAAGATGCAGAAGTTTGAGCATGTTCAATGCAAGTTTCTTAATATAGTATCTTAACAAAAAAAATTAATAAACTAATAAAAAGTAAGAGAGAGGAAGAAAGATTAGTTCTTAAATTTCTTATTTAAGAAACTCTCCTAAGCTTTTAGAAAACTCATTTAATGTATGGCATCTTATAATTGGTTTGGATTTTTTTATGATTTAAAAATTAAATTTTTTTTTTAAGATACCCTTAAGATTTTTTAGCATTGTAAATGTTCTAGCTAAGCCTAAAATGGGGGTTTTAAAAGAGCTTACACTCATCAAATAAGTAAACTAAAATCAATTATAAAGCAAGAGATTTATACTAAGCAAGAGTAAATTCAGAACAAGCAAAACAGAACAATAGAGGTTACTTAAGCAATAAAACGCAAATGTTTTCAAGATGGGGAAATTGGTACTAGGATTATTCTTTGGATGATCAATAGTGCTCAAACAACAATACATTGCTAATCCTTAGGCATAGAACATCAAGATAAGACTAATCCAATCCCTTGGCAATGATCCCTTTACTAGTTACACTCCTAACCCACCTTCAATGGCGGAAACACAATTAGTAAGCATTATGATTCAGTTCTACAAAGCCAATAAGCACCTTAGACAACTAATCCCTTAGGCTAAGAATGCAAATCACTTGATCAGCTCATTCAGGAATTTCAACAAACACTTGCAATGCATCAAAATTCATATGAACATGAATACCTTTCTCAAGGCCAATCGAACATTAGGAACATTAAACAAATAAGGATATGAAAGAATCAAGCACTAGACACCATTAATCAACCATCAAATCATCCCAATTACCCCATCTCAAAACCTAAGGAAACTACTTACTAACCATACTTAAAAATATAAGAATATGGTTGAGCATGATTTAAGGATGATAAACAAACAAACACAAGTGCAAAACCTTATTAAAATGATCCAAGATCAACTTGTTCTTCCAAATGATACAAAAGAGAAAGAGTTTTTATGCTTAAAAAACTAAAAACTAGGATAAAATAAAGGTTCTTAGATTTAGCCTCTTTATAGGGAAGGATAAAAATGACTAAGTCAACAAAAAGTCAACATTCGGATTGGTCACACCGAGCAAAATTAGAAGTAGCCCTCGTTGGTGCATGTGCTCGGTGCGGTTAGAAATGATGTGCAGGATACGTCGACTCGACGTTGATCTTCGGTTGGTGTATGGTTCAGCACGCATCGGGCAGGACATGGAGTTGCCCTCGCTGATGCACCAGTTGGTATGTCCTGAAGCACCTTGTGCTGAGCAGACTCATCGACGTACAGTACGTCCTTCGTCGGTGTAATCACCACCGGGGAGGGTCATCAGCATACGGACTGCCCCTCGTTTGTGCAATCGCCTGCAAGGAGAGTCCTTAGTGTACGGATGGGTCTCGGATCGGTATGGTTGCACCATGGAAAGACAGAGGAGCCCTCCATGATGCATCTGCTCGGTATGAACTCATGAACGCCTTGAATGTCTTCCTCTTGGTTTGTCTCCTATCTCCATTGAATCCATCATCCTCCTAACATCCTCCTAGCTCCTTCAAGACCTGAAAACACACTCAAAATGCAAGCATGTATGCAATCCTATTCTAAATGCATGATAAGTCTTATTTGGATGAATGTGAGACACTTTGGACAATATAAGTGATCGGAAGAGATGAAAACTACACTAGATGAAGTTCAATATGTTGAAAAAATTGAAGCTATCAACTTCGCCACACTTCCCTTTTGCTTGTCCTCAAGCAAAAGAGCGAGAGTGGTTTGAAAATGGGAGTTCACAACCTAAGATGTCAAATAAGGAAATGAGATCAATTACCAAGTTACTAGTTCTAGGATGCAACATAATTTTGCTTCACTCTAAAAGTCTAGCCACATTCATCACAAGCAATATCAAGCACTCAAGCCTTAGCCTACACAAGCAATCAAATTAAACAACCCTTTTAACATTCAATTAATAGTACCAAGTGAATCAAGCATATGCAAGTCAAGTGCTTCCATTTGGCTAAGGAAAAGGCCATGAGACTAAAATTGATCTCGTTAAATTCGAACTGGTTTGAAGTAAATGCAAGGAATCTCTCAAGAAAATAGAGTGAGTTTTGGTAAAATGCTAAGGGTAAAGAACAACATATGCATAGAAAAGCATACTTCCATTTTCCCAATACCCAAAGGTGATCCTAACCTCTTATTTTCTACCCAAGATCAAGTCATATTCTACCCTTTTGACTTTTGCTTGTGCTCTTCGCCATTTAGGCTTATTTGAACTTTGCTTGGCACTTTTTCTTCTTGCTTACAGCCCTTCTTGCTTCTTGTTGATTATGCCAAAACTCCCAAGGTACATTGTATTGCACTTCTTATCATTGCTCCTTTGTAACCTTTCCTTTCTCTTGGAAACCAAAAATCGAAACACTTCCCTTAAACCCTAACAGCCAATCCTATTCTATCTCAGAGAGGAAGAGCTAGTTCTACATGGAAGAGTTCCTTTGTAGTTCTAAACCCAACATTTTTTACTAAGCTCACTCATAGAAAAAGACATCACAATCTCTTACTAAAGATATATTGGTTTGAAAAGAAGCTAGGGTTAAGGGAGAGGAAATCTATTTAGGCTAGCAAGAGTGGTAAAAAAGATAATATAGCCTAAATATGTATATTGTACCCCATGAAAATACTTTTCAATGCCTATGACATGATAATTAAAATGTCAGGATTATGGTTCAAATAGATTAAGGGTTGAAATCTTTTTTTTTTGTTCTAAACAAACTTCCATTAATAGCTTATGGTAAGCCATGTGTTCCCTCAGTACACAAAGCGTCTCTGAGTACATTTTTTGCAAGAGTATCTGCTTCTAAGTTTGCAGATCTCTGAATAAAATTAAAAGATACATCAATAAACAGAGATGATAGATGAGACATGTCATGCAGGATCCCATAGATCTCCGAGATGTGATTCCCGGAATTGATTGCCATGATGATTTGCTGCGAATCCGATGATATTCGAAAGTTTTTGATTCCCAGATCCAGTGCATATCTCATAGCCAAGCCAATCACCATTCCTTCCGCCACAAATGGTGATGAGATGAATCGTTGGTCTGTAGATCCTTTTGCAATTAGCCTCTTCTGGTGGTCCTGAAACACCTATCCCATCCCGCCGTGCTTTCCTTCCTCACGCCAAGCTCCATCTGTTTTACATCGGATCACTTCCAACGGGGCTTCTTCCTCTTGCCGACCTGCTTTGTGGGGGACAAGTCAGCTTTTTGGGTGTTGAGCTCCTTGCCATTCCCTCGCTTTAAGGACCGCCAGACTTATGGTATTTCTTGGTGGCTCTATCTTATTGTTGAACAATTTGTTGTTCCCTGCTAACATTATGCTCCATAAAATCCAGGGGGCTAGCGGTCCGAACCTGATGCATGTGGGGGGAGAGAAATTTGATGATTGAGAATCTCATTTCCTTTTTCCACGGATACAACATTTGTTGGCACAAAGAGATCTCAAAAAAGAGCTAAGTTACATACGCTTCGAGCAGACAGGCATCTGAAAAGGAGATGGAACGTTGATTCTGGTTTGCCGCAATGTGTACATTCAACATCTGCAATTATGCCGCGACTTGCTAAGTTCTCGCCCACTAGTAAGGCTCTCTGAATAATTTTCCAAAGGACTAGTTTGAGCTTTGGGGAGAACTCTCCAGCCCAAATATTCAAAGTCCAATTGAAATTGTTCATGCCTGCAGGTGGAAGCACTTCAGGTTTGGACAAAGCTCAAGCTACATAGTAACCGGATTTAACTGAGTACTTGCCATTTGCTTGGGGGAGCCACGCAGTCCTGTCTTCCGCCTCAAAACTGCAGGAGATAATACATAGGATTTTTTTCCTTATACTACGGCAAGGCTTCCTCGATTAGTTGTACATTCCACCCTGCATAGTTAGGTAACAGCAATTCAGAAATCTTAAGGTCTTTAAATTTGTTTGGGGGCTGGTCTCATAGGTCTTATGGGGTCTGAGGTTGACAGCCATGCTTCGTCCCATACCTTTGTTGATCCCCATTACCAATTATTTTGCCAGTTTTTTCCTTTAGGAGGTTTTTGCCAATTATGATTTCTTTCCATCCGTGGCAGCTTCCTTTTGGACAAGTACTTTCTAGAAACTGAGATTCTGGGAAATACTTGCCCTTGAGAATCCTTGTAATATCTCCTATATTTATACCATTTAAGACTGCATTTAGTTCATGTTTTGGTCTCTTCTTGCATGTTTTCTTTCTAGTTTATCCCATTTTCCTTTGGTCTTAGACTTAGGTTGCATTTAGGTTGTAGTTTGCATTCTCTTTGCATAAGAAATATTTTTAGGTACCTAAGGAGCCTTAAGAGACATGGTGGAAGCTTGGGAATAATCTAAGGAGTTGTCCCAGCCAAGGAGAATCAACAGGAGCCAAAAGAATGCATTTCGGAGCCAATGTCGACCTCTAATGTCGTGCCTCCAGCTTGACATCGAGATGTCAACCAGCAGTGTCACACGACATCTTCCAGCGAGAGAGAGGGCGTTCATGGCGTGCACCAGAGTCGAGCATCAGAGGTCGACATCCAGAGATATGCCACTCCTCTCATACATTCATATCGCAAGACATCTTTGGCCCGAGACATCCATGTCGATCCAGACAGCACGACATCCGGTCCACAAGAAGCAATGTCGACCAAGGATGTCAACCATCTAGCTCGGCATCCTCCCTTTCCAAAGTCCACTTAATTACAACTATGCCACTCTGTTAAAGATCCTATAAATACTTAAAATCTCTAATTTTTGGGAACATCCTTTTATCCAGAAGTTTCTTTCCTCTTTTGTTCTTAATCATATTTTGTAGTTTGAATCTTTGCTTGCTTTCAATATAAGTATGCATTTATCTTCTTGTTTTGTCTCTCTAATCATGATTAGCTATATTTTTTTCTTTAATTTGATGGTGTTCACCATTATTAGTGAGTTGTTGATTTAGGGATTTGAGATGGGTTAGATTTAGAGAATTTGATGCTTGATCCATGTTAGATTTTGAGAATTTTATGCTTGATCCTATGCATAAGAAATAGCATTGTGAGTTTGTAAACATCATGGATTTGAGTCCCACCAAAACCGGGTGAAAACTGAATAAAGCCTTTTGCACAGGTTCCCCAGGAGTTTAAAGCAAGACATTGAATATGTGTGCATAGACGACATAAATGACTTCAGTAGGACCAATTTGCCAGCACTCGATAAGAGTTTTGAAGACCAGGAGAATGCTCTTCGCCTGACTCTGCCCACTATTGCATTAAACAGGTCTTTCTTCTTTCGTCCAAAAGCTTCAGGTAATCCAAGGTACTTTCCTTGTCCTCCTTCTTGGCTTATTACTAGACTTTGCTTGACCCTTTTTTTAATTGATGCAGGCGTTTTTCTTGAGAACGTTATGGCTGATTTCTGATAGTTTATTTGTTGTCATGAAGCCTCTTTATACTGCCTAAGGATCCTTTTTAGAGCCAAACAGTTTTTCTCAGTGGTTTTGCAGAAAAACATGGTATCATCCGCAAATAACAAGTGGTTGATCCTAGGGCTTGCCGATGCTATTTTAACGCCCGAGATTCGACCTTTTTCTTGAGCTTGGATACAGAATCCCGAAAAGACTTCACTGCACATGATGAATATGTATGGCAAAAGTGGATTCCCTTGGCAGATGCCTCTTGAGGGTATGACCACACCTCTTGCCGATCCATTTATGAGGAACTAGAAAGTGACAGTGGTTACGCACTGCATGATCCACTCGATCCACTTCAGGTGAAAACCTATTCTTTTCAACACCAGACTGATAAATTCCCACTCGATTCGATCATAAGCTTTTGTCATGTCTGTCTGGATAGCCATTAACCCTCTCAATGTTGCTTTTGAGATTTTTAGCTAGTGAATTACTTCATAGGTGATCATAACATTATCAGATATTGCTCTCCCTGGGACAAAGGCAGATTGGTTTTCCGTGATTAGCCCATCCAGTATTGGGTGTAGCCTCGCCGTAAGGATCTTTGAAATTGTTTTATAATTGACATTGCATAAAGCAATGGGTCTATGATCTGCTACTGATTTTGGAGAGGTTTTCTTTGGGATGAGGCAGATATAGGTTCAATTGATGGAGTTTGGGAGGCTGCCTGTTACAAAGAAAGTCTGCAGCTCTTTGATTATATCTTCTCCTATTTCATCCCAGTTAGAGTGGAAGAAGGAAGCGGAGAATCCATCTGGGCTGGGGGCCTTGTCAGGACGTATAGAGAAAATGGTATTTCTTATCTCCTCGGTTGATGGGATCTTGATTAGCTCCTCAATAGACGCAGCTGAGTTTCTGGGAGATATGCTTTGGTCAACTGTTTCTTCTCTGTCCCCCGGCTGTGATGTAAACATCTTCTTGAGATAATTGATTATTATATTTGTTATTTGACCCTCCTCATACACTGAGTTGCCATTTTTATTTTTTATTACCGAGATGTTGTTCCTAGCTCTTCGCCCCTTAGTCGCGGCATGGAAGTAACCAGAATTTTTTCTCCCAAGCTGAGCCAAAATTGTTTACTCCGTTGTTTCCAGTATTCTTCTTCCGCCTGGTACGCTTCATTGAGGTATTTTTTTATTCTTGTGATTTCTACCTCCTCAGTATCATTACTGACCATAGTTTTTTCCAATGCTGCCCTTTTCTCCTCTATCTTCCTCTGGCTGTTGAGGTGATTATCTTGGTGCCACTGGATTATCACCCGTTTGCAATTAGTTATTCTTTGATCAACTGAGGCACTAAGGTGGGTTTTCCATGCTTCGGCCACCAGTTCTTTTACTTCCTCATTATCCCGGAGTCTTCTGTCATACGGGAAGAGACCCCTTTTCCTTTTCCTAAACGGGTTGAAAAAGGTTAAGATGGATCTGTGGTCTGAGCCTTCAAAACGCATGTACTCACTTATCCATGAGGGATACTTTTTGATCCATGTACTGTTTTCCATTGTTCTATCTAGGCAGCATCTAACTTTGTGTTCTCCCCTGGTGCCTCTCCATGACAGGAAATTTCCGGAATAACGGAGATCGTAGAGATCACATTCTGACATAAAGGATCGGAAATCGACAAAAGAGCCTTCTGCTCTTGTGATTCCTCCTGTTTTCTCCGAGTTGTCCAGGATGTCATTGAAATCCTCTGTGAGAAACCATGGCCCCTCACGGTCTTCTGATATGGCTTTTAGGTTTTCCACACCCCTGCTCTGTTTGCTTTTTCTGGATCTCCGTAGACAAAGGTAGCAAAGAACTTTTTATCTTCGTAACATATTTATGTGTCAATAAAGTTGTCACACTGATGGTTGATTTTCACAACCAGCTCATTTTTCCACAACAGTGCTAAACCTCCCCCTCCTCCTGTATAAAGTGGAACGAGGAAGGAGTGGTCCTAATCTAAAGGTTGAAGCTCTTCGAGAACAAAGGTACTTGAGTTTTTCGTATCCGTGAGGAATATTATTTCAGGAAAATCATGCTTCTTTTTGATTTCCTGTAGAAGATGAACTGTCGAGGGATTCCCCAACCCTTGAAGTTCTAGCTCACTATTTTTAAGAGGGCAGATTTGATGGATTCTGAAAATCCATCTTCCTCTCTTTTCACGCAGGTACCTTGTTGCCCAAAGGAGTCTGTCTCATAGCGGGAGTCACATCCGGTCCTTCCACATAGGCTCGAGAGCTCGAACTTGTGTCAATTTCTCACATACACATCATTATAGTATTTGAGATATCAATCCAGTTGAGGTGATTGAGAACACTAGGAATACAATATATATGTTTAACTCAAGCCTAGCAAGGAAGACTTGATTCTAACATCCTAGGCGTCATTCAACAAGAGACAAGCTTAAAGAAAGAGCAACTAGAGTAAGCAAAGCTACTAAACACTTAGAACAAGGCAAAATGATGATGGTAATAAGCAATAATAATAAAGAATGGGCTTAAGATGGGTTATTGATCAAGAGAGATTCTCCGCTTTATTAATGGTGCTTACAAACTCATAACAAGCTATCTCCTATGCATAGAATTTACAACTATAGGTAGTCCAATCCCTTGGCACTTATTACTTTGCTAACATTCATCCAAGAACTAATTTCCATTAGTGAACAAATGATCAACAAGCATTACAAGCATATAATCTAATTTTACTCCCTAGACATCTATTTCCTTAGGCTAGGATAAGCAAATCTCTTACTTGACTCATTCATGCAATTCAACAAACACTTCACATGTATAAGTGAACCCTATGATCTTGATCAACTTAGCACAAGCTAATCTAGCATTAAAATTATCAATAAGAAGGAAATAATTAGATTAAGCACTATGCAACCATTAATCAAGCATCAAATCCCATAAATCTATCCCATCTCAATCCCGAGCAAGGAACTACTAACTAAACATGGTTTTAGCCAGAAACTCAATCAAAGAAAGATGACTAATCATGATTAGAAGATGAATAAACATAAATTAGATTAAATAAATAAAATTCAAAGCAGAAATTCAAGATTACAAGGAAGAAAAACTAGAGAGAAAGCTATTGTCTAATGGATAAAAGACTGATCCCAAAAATTGGGTCTTTACATATTTATAGTGTTTCGAAAAACCCCTTAGTAAACCAGGAGTAAACCAGAAATTTGCCTATTCGGAGGAACTGTATAGACTTGTTTGGTCGATACACTGGTCAATATTGGTCTTCTTGAGGCTGTATCGACCAAGACTGGTCGATATGCTACTCGGTATAGTCTCCTGGAGTTAAGGCACATCGGGGTGGTTAGCTCGATACATTCCTCAGTATAGCGTTGAAACACATCATTTGCACCTGCCATGTACTTAAAATGCACAAAACATGCAATGCAACTCCTAAATATACTCTAAGTCCTAAATGGATACAAATGGAACAAGAACAAGAAAACAAGTATGCTTAAATGCTAAAACTAATGCTAACTTGATAGATGGCAAAACTTCCACTAGAAAAGGGAGAAAGGTGATCCACCAATTGGTGTCTTGAAAGCTGTCATATATGTCCAAAGTGCATCATCAAGCTTGGCTGCCCAATTCATTCTCATAACACCAATTGTCTTCTCCAAGATAGCCTTAATCTCTCTGTTTGAAACTTCTACTTGCCCACTTTTTTTAGGGTGATAGGGCATGGCTACCTTATGCTTCACCCCATGCTTCTTGAGTAGCTCTTCAAACACTTTGTTGATGAAATGGCTGCCTCTATCACTTATCACTACTCTTGGGACTCCAAATCTTGGGAAGATGATGCTCTTGAAGAGTTTTATCACCACCTTAGCATAATTTGTGGGGCTTGCCACTGCTTCAACACACTTAGAGACATAGTCAACAACTACCATTATGTATTTGTACCCATAAAAAGAAGGGAAAAGTCTCATGAAGTCAATACCCCAAACATGAAACAGACCAACCTCTAGGATAGGGTTCTGTTGCCTTTCGTCCCTTCTACTTATTTTTCCCTTCCTTTGACAGGCATGTAGGCGTGTGCATCTTTGAGTAAACTTGGCCACCAAAACCCAGCTTGAAGAACCTTAGTTACTGTCTTAAATGTAGGAAAGTGACCACTATAAGCTGACCCATGGCAATGATAAAGGATGTCTTTCACCTCTCCCTGCACTATAAATCTTCTAAAGAGACCATCTAAACCTCTTTTGAAAAGATAAGGCTCATCCCAATAATAGTGAGAGACATCTCTTATGAACTTCTTCTTGTTATAAGGATTCAAGTTGATCGGCATATCATCACTAACCAAGTAGTTCACAAAATCTGCATACTAAGGCAATCCTTTGTCTTGTAGGCTCTTTGCTTCTTCTAGCTTTTGTCCAGCTTGGTATGTCTTCTCCAGGACCTTGACCATCATAAGATGTTCTTCAGGAAGAGAGTCATCAATAGGGATAAGCTCTTCAATTCTTATTCTTGACAGGTGGCCAGCAATGCCATTCTCGATAACCTTCTTGTCCACTATCTCCATGTCAAACTTCTGAAGTAATAGGATCCATCTCAATAGGCGTGGCTTGGTATCCTTCTTAGCATAGATATACTTCAAATCTGCAAGATCTGTATACACAATCACATTGGATCCAACCAAATAACTCATGAGCTTCTCAACGGCAAAGACCACCGATGGAAGCTCTTTCTCTGTGGTAGCATACTTGGTTTGAGTGTCATCAAGTGTCCTACTAGCATATTATATCACATCCAGCTTCTTGTCTATCCTCTCCAACACAGCTCCTACTGCGAAGTTACTTGCATCGCACATGATCTCAAATGGCAAATCCATTGGTGCTTGAACTATTGGAGCACTCACAAGGGCCTCTTTGATGGTCAAGAAGGCTTGTAAACAATCTTCATCAAACACAAACTGAGCCTCCTTGCATAGTATCCTTTTGAAAGGCCTTTCTATCCTGGAAAAGTCCTTTATGAATCTCCTATAGAAGCCTGCATGACCCAAGAAGCTCCTTATCCCTTTACTGAATGTGGAGGCTTTAAGCCCATCATGACCTCAACTTTGGCTTTGTTAACTTTAATGCCCCTCTTGGATATCTTGTGCCCAAGAAATATTACCTCTCTGACCATTAAATGGCATTTCTCCTAGTTGAGCACGAGATTGGTCTCTTCACATATCTGGAGAACCCTGAAATTATTAGACAAGCAGACACCAAAAGAAGAGCCACATACACAGAAATCGTCTATGAACACTTCTACCATTTCTTCTATAAGATCAGAGAATATTTAAATTATATATCTTTGAAAGGTAGCTGGTGCATTACACAGTCCAAATGACATCCTCTTATAAGCAAATGTGCCATAAGGATATGTGAAAGTTGTCATTTTCTGATCATTTGGGTGAATGCGTATTTGAAGAACCCATTATACCCATCAAGGAAGCAATAGAAAGGGTGGTTTGCAAGTCCTTCAAGCATTTTATCTATAAAAGGAAGAGGGAAGTGATATTTTCTTGAAGCAGCATTAAGTTTTCTATAGTCAATACACATCATATGCCCAGTTATAATTCTAGTTGGCACTAACTTATCCCTTTCATTATTAATTATGGTGATTCCTCCCTTCTTAGGTACCACATGAACTGGTGAAATCCATGTACTATCAGAAATAAGATAGATAACACCATCATCAAAAAGTTTAAGAATCTCTTTCTTGACAACATCTTTCAAATTTTGGTTTAACCTCCTTTGATGTTCTATATCATCCAAGTAATAACCAATGGCTCTCCTGAACTTTCTTAACTCTTCAAGGAGGGAGGATAATTCATCACTACTTAAGTTTTCATTCACAATCACAGGATAAGAGGAGTTATGACCTAGAAATGCATACCTTAGCCCTTGTGGAATTGGATTGAGCTCCGCCTTTGGTGCCTTTAGTTCGCACCAATCATCATCCACGCTTACCTTAGCCTTGTTGTTGGCCTCTTTGGTTCTCTCTTTTGCTACTAAGGCCAGGATCTCTTCTTATGAGCCATCTAACTCCTTGCATGTGACATTGGTGTCTATATCTCTGCGCGAGTCAAGCAGCTTCATATAGGCTAGAATCTCATCATGCAGATACCCATATTCTCCATGATCTTTTGCAGGCTACTTGAAGATAATCTCCCAAAGTGAGTTCTTTTAACACATCATCAGCAAGTCTTTCCATTTTTTTAACCTTGAAGAGTTGTCCCTTAATGGTTGGTTTCTTCATGACTTTGTTGATTTCATACTTAAGCACAAGCTCCTTGGTCAAATGGAGATCAATCTTGCCATTCTTTAAATCTATAATACCGCCAGCTGTTGCTAGGAAAGGCCTTCCTAGGAGAAGATGATCATTTGGTTCTTCATCAATTTCTAGAACCACAATGTCTGTAGAAACCTCAGCATTGCCAGTCCTCAAGGGCAAGTCTTAGAGTAAACCTATTGGCAGCCTTATGGAGTGATCCGCCAATACCAAGGAGATTATGCATTCCTTAAAACTTGTAAACCCCAGACGCTTGGCAACAGAGAGCGGCATTAGGCTAAAATTAGCTCCAAGATCACATTAGCAGTTGCTACAGGCAAGAGGACCCAAAGAACAAGGTAGAGTAAAACTTTATGGATCTCTTAGCTTCCTTGGCTCTTCATTTCTCTGAATAATAGGACTACACTCATGTGAAATGATTACCATTCCTTGCAGCTCTTTAATCTCTTGAATACTGCATCTTTGAGAAACTTCTAATAAAAAGGACTAGCATAAATACATCAAGTAGAGGCATAGTAATCTCTATCTTCTCAATCTGCTCATCAAACAAGGCTTGATACTTCTCAACCAACTGCTTCTTAAAACTTCCTGAAAATGGCAAAGGAGGCTTGTATGGTGGAGGCCTGAATACCACTTCTTTGTTCTTTATGGTCTCTTTAGTCTTCTCAACAACCACGGCCTTGCCCTTCTTAGCTCTTATCTTATCTTCCACTACTATGTCCTCTTTGTTTGTAGTAGAGGTCTCCCCAACCTGATCTTCAATTTCCTCATTGATGGGAAGAAGAGCCTCTCTTTGTGGAAGAGCCTTACCACTCCTAAGGGTGATTGCTTGAACATACTCTTGTTGTGGGAGATAGTAGGGATGAGTGACATTTTTAGTAGCAAGTTCATCAAATTTGCAATTGGGAGTCATAATTACATTGCATATCTTTGTAGAAGCTGTCCATCTTGGTAGTGATGTTATCATGGCTATGAAGAAGCTGTTGTAGCATGGTCTTCACATCATCATCAGTACTAGAGGAGGCGCCACTGTGCTGTTGAGGAGGTGTAAAAGTGGCTTGAGAGACTTGCAAGTGATTCTTGGGAATATAGCCTTGTTGACCTTGGTATATGTTTCTTTACTGGTGGTGGGCGTTGGCTGGTGTAAATGTTGCTTTTCTGTTGGTAACCTTGCTGATTCCCACAGTTGTGAAAGCTTTATTGCTGGTTACCATGGTTACCAATATAGTGCATGTCTTCAACCAAATATGTCTCTCCAACCTGAACTTGATCATAGTTTCCCACAAAGTTCATTTGCTTAGGCTTGCCTTGTCTCTCTAACCTGAACTTGATCATAGTCTCCTCACTTGTTTTGTCTTCAGGATATCCTCTTGAGAGGTGGTCATATTCATCAGCATAATTCCCATCACTTTGGGCAAGATTCTCCACTAGTTGCAAACCTTCTTCAACACACTTTCCCAAGAAATGTCCATAGCTTGTTGTGTCTAGGAGCATTCAAATTTTAGGTGACACTCCTCTGTATAAAGTGCTAAGCAATGCATTTTTTGAAAAGCCATGGTGAAGACACTTCATTGTGTAGCCTTTGAACCTTTCTTAAGCATCACAAAAACGTTCATTATGCTGCTGTGTGAAGCTGGAAGTGGTATTCCTCAACTTAGATGTTCTTGAGTTGTTGAAGAACTTAGCAAGGAAAGCTCTTTTGCACTCATCCCATAAAGTGATACAACCATGTGGTAGATTTAAAGGTGAGCTTTATCTCCAAGTGAGAAAGGGAAAAGCCTTAGCTTGAAAGCATCATTTGAAACTCCTTGTATCTTGGTTAAGCTGCAAACTCTATCAAACTGATCTATATGCTCCAAAGGATCTTCTATTGGCAATCCATGAAATTTATTGCCTCGAATCATGGTGACAAGGCTACTCTTGATTTCGAAGTTTGTGTTGCCAAGAGAGGGAGGGACAATACCATATATATATTGACATGACTGTTTGGTGAATCATGAGCTCCAATGTTCCTCACTATCCTTGGACCATTGTCCTGAAACCGTGCAGCAAATGGAACAACTCCTTGGTTCCATTGAAACAGAGCTCCTTGCTCCTGATTAAAAGCTCTATGTAGTCCTTGACCAACATGACCTGGAGGGTCGTCCATACTCAGCTTCTGTAGTTGCTGAGACCCTTCTCAAACTGCTTATGCTTCTCTTTCAAAGGCGTGGTGATCAAGTGCTGAACAAGGTTTGCAGCTCCTTTAGAGCAAAGGTACCTAAAAGAGAGAACAAAGTAACTGAAGAAGATTAGTACTAAAATAAATACTCTAGACTAAACAAATGTTCAAACTTCAATACACTAAAATCAAGTGATCAAACAAGTAAACTAAAATCAATTATATTGCAAGAGATTTATACTAAGCAAGAGTAAATTCAGAATAAACAAAATAGAGCAATAGAGGTTACTTAAGCAATAAAACGCAAATGGTCTCAAGATGGGGAACTTGGTACTATGATGATTCTTTGGATGATCAATAGTGCTCAAACAACAATACAATGTTAATCCTTAGGCATAGAACATCAAGACAAAACTAATCCAATTCTTTGGCAATAATTCCTTTACTAATCTCACTCCTAACCCATTTTCAATGGTAAAAACACAATTAGTAAGCATTATGATTCAGTTCTGCAAAGCCAATAAGCACCTTAGATTATTAATCCCCTGGGCTAAGAATGCAAATCACTTGATCAACATATTCAGGAATTTCAACAAACACTTGCAATGCATAAAAATTCCTATGAACATGAATACCTTTCCTAAGGCCAATCAAAGCATTAAGAACATTAAAAAAGTAAGGATATAAAAGATTTAAGCACTAGACCACATTAATCAACCATCAAACCACCCAAATCACCCCATCTCAAAACCCAAGAAAACTACCTACTAACCATACTTAGAACTATAAGAATATAGCTAAGCATGATTAGAGGATGATAAAAAAATCAACACAAGTGCAAAACTTTATTAAAATGATCCAAGATCAACTTGTTCTTCTAAAAGATACAAAAGAGAAAGAGTTTTTATAAGAAACTAAAAACTTGGATAAAACACAGGTTCTTAGGTTTAGCCTATTTATAGGGAAAGATAAAAATGACTAACTCAACAAAAAATCAACATTCGGATTGGTCACACCGAGCAAAATTAGAAGTAACCCTCGTTGGTGCATGTGCTCAGTACGATTGGAAATGTTGTGCAGGATACATCAGCTCGGCGTTGATATTCGGTTGGTGTATGGTTTAGCATGCAACGGGCAGGACATGGAATGGCCCTCGTTGGTGCACCAGTCGGTATGTCCTGAAGCACCTTATGCCGAGCAGACTCATCGGTATACGATACGTCCTTCATTGGTGTAATCGCCACCGTGGAGGGTCATCGGTGTACGGACCGTCCCTCGTCGGTGCAATCTTGCGTGGAGAGTCCTCGGCGTACGGACGAGTCTCGGGTCGGTATGATTGCACCATGGAAAGACAGAGGAACCCTCTATGCTTCTTTGTGGAATCAGACAGCTTGTAAGGCGTATAGAGTCTAGTGTTCTCGCGAGGATTAGCCCTTGAAGACTAGAGTCTATAATCCTTGTACTTGGGAGTCAATTATAACCGGTTTATCAATCATCAAACCACTCGGCCATCAATTAAGCTTCAAGCAACCGATTTCAAAGGAGTATTCTTGAACCCCATTTCAAGTCTACATCATTCGTATCAGAGCTAAAATGTCCTTATCTCAGGTGTATTCCTACATTATCTCGAATTTTTGCTATCTATTTCATTCAGTTTATGTTTTGTTTCTTATAAAACTCCAAAAACCATAAAAAGTTGTTTATTGTTCATCTTTTTGTCTGCCAAATTTATATAAATTTTAAAAAACCCACAAAATATTTTGTTTTTGTTTTCTGTTTAATTAAACTCTTAAAAACTACAAAAAATTATTTTTCTAAATTTATAGATCATTTGTTAATTTAAAAACCATTTTCCTACAACTAGTTTAAAACTGTTTAAACTGTTTGTTTTTTGTTTGCTTTCACTTAAAACCTATCTTTGATTTGTTTTACTTGAATCTTACAAGGTACCATGGGAGATGTACCACCAGCAGACCATCTACAAGCAATGACGGTGATGATGTGATATTGCTACATATTTCATGTGTTTTGCGTACATATATGATAGTTTCTCATACATTTACCTTGCACTTTAGGCTAGTTTGCATCACTTTAGGTCCTAGAGTACTTTGCACCAGCATTTGCATGTTTCTTACATTTTGCATCTCATTCAGGTTGTTTTCGGCTACTTTGGAGCTATGGAGGATTCGTGGACGTGCTAAGGCTCGTGAGGAAGTTCGTGGATACTTGGAGAAATCAGGATTGCATGCTAAGGACCTGAGATCGAGTAGCAGATCGAGCAAGGCAGGTCGATCTAGACGAGATCGACCACAAGATCGAGTGACCAGATCGATGCAAGGAAATGGATCGAGACCAAGATCGAGTGTGGAGATCGATCTGAAGTACGGACGTAAATGACGCCATGCAGATCAAAGACCGGATCGAGCTTCCAACCCGATCAGCACAAGATCGACTCAAAGATTGACTAAGAGCCATCCGATCCGGACGAGATCGAGTGCCAGATCGAGCTTCGTGCTCGATCCCAGACCAACGTTATCCGTCCAGCTGGTTTTGGACCGTAGCGAAGGGGGGACCATTTGCAGTTTGGCCATTTTTGGCAAAAAGGCAACGATCCCTTTCATTACCCCGTCTGTCTTCTACCTTTTTCGTTCTCTCTCGTTTTAGGCGAATCGCCATTGTAGACTTTCGAAGCTTTTCTTGCATTTTAACTTTTAAATATTGAACATCTTGCTTTAATCTTTGTTAATCATGCCTAATAGATCGTTTCTTATGCTTTCATCGGTTTCCTTTATGAGTCGCGAGTAGTCTTTTTAGGTTTTGGGGTTGGGGCGATTCGGAAGGGTCAAAAAGGTTAAAGCTTTGTGTTTTCTTGTTCTTCATCACCATCTCTTCTAGGATTTCGAACGCTTAAGGCTTAGAGACTCTCACGCCAAGATCCCTAAGATCCGAGGGATGTCTTACCTTGACAGGATCCTGATGTCCTGGAAAATCGAATCCTAGAGGCTAGTCTACCTTTCTCACACGCCATGGTTATAAAGGGGACTAGTTAGGTCGTTTGTTTGAAATCTATGTTTTATGCCCTTCAATTTCTTTTTCCACCAAACTCCATGGGTTTGGAGAAGAGAATTAAGGAGTGACCCATACCACACGCCATGGATGGATCTTGTTTTGTTTTCAAGGCCTAGAGAACCTCTCAAAGAGAGTAGATCTAACATTTTCAAACAAGCTTTGACCTTTGAGACCCACGAACGTGACCCTCAACCTTAGACCCTCTTTCTTAGTGTCTTAAGTCGTTTAATATCATTCCATCATGATAAAGTTGTGTTCTTGTTAATCACAAATCGCATCATTTTATCATTCTAGGTTGTTTTGACGAGATCGATCGTTGTTGCTCGATCTAGTGGTCGATCCTGTGGTCGATCCACTAGTCGATTTTTAATAATTAGTAGCCTTGCATTTGAAATATTCCGCTTATTACTCATAGTAGTTAACCTTCTTCCAGGGATTTTAAAATTGTTTTGCTTTGCATTTGACACTTGCATTTAGTTTTTAGGGATTTTACCAAACATTTATCATTCTCGCTTAGCTTTACTCATCCTTTGTATTCTTAGTGAACTTGCTACCCCTAGGTGTGGATTGATATCTCTCTTGCTCACTATGCTACATCTCTGTGTGCATTAGAGCTTTGATAACCTCTCTGTTGCATCTTGATACATCATTGCATCATAAATAAACCTGTTATCAAATGGCGCCGTTGCCATCTTAGGGGATAGAAAGCATTAAGATTTGGGGTTTAGTAAAGACTAAGCCTTTACCTTAAGTTGATTACTGATTTCTCTACTCTCAAACTTGTGTCTTTCAGGTACATGAATCTACGTTCCAGGGGTGACAACAACCTACTCACACCCTTGGATAATATTCATCAACTTGGCAACGCAAGATCAAGAAGAGTTCGAGAACAAGCTAGAGCTTTTGAGGAGATTGTTCAGCAAGGTTTAATGGATTTTAAAGCGATGGCTGACCACTTGCACCCAGAGGGACCTCCTCCAGCTCACGGGGCAGTGGGAAGGGGTAATGGAAACCCCCACCACACGGCTAGACCCCCACGTGTCATTGGGGCAGGAGACGCTCCCAATACTCACCATAATAGGTTTGGGATCACTCCTCCAGTGCAAAACAATAATTTCGAGATCAAGCCAGGATTTGTTCAGATGGTGCAAAACAACAAATTTCATGGGTTAGCTTTGGAGAACCCATTGGCGCATCTAGACAACTTTGAGCAGCTTTGTGGAATGCTCAAGATAAATGGCATCTCGGAAGACAGTTTCAAGCTGCGCTTATTCCCCTTTTCCTTAGGTGACAAGGCACGGCATTGGGAGAAGACTCTTCCACAAGGCACTATCACTTCTTGGGCTGACTGGAAGAAAGCTTTCCTCTCCAAGTTTTTCTCAAGCTCTCAGACAGCAAGGTTTAGAAGCGAGATCAGTGGTTTCACTCAGCGTCAGAATGAGTCATTCAACGAGGCTATAGAGCGCTTTAAAGATTATACTATCGCTTGTCCTCACCACGGTTTCAGTGAAGTGACCCTATTGAGTACTATCTACCGCGGAGCACTTCCAAAGATCAGGTTACTACTTGACACGGTAAGCAAAGGAAACTTCCTTGGTCAAGAGGTTGAGGAAGGCATGGAGCTAATTGAAAACTTGGCGTTGAGTGATTGAAATTATTCTGAGGATTATGACCGTGCACCAAGAGGGGCTGATCTTGAAGCCAACAAGAAGGAAATGAAGTCTCTTCATGAGTAAATCGATAAGATCATGCTTGCAAACCAAAAGCATGTACATTTTGCTGGGGAAGCTGCAGATGTCTTGGATGAGCTAGAGCAATGCCAATAAGAAGAAGCTAATTGGGTAGCTGGTCAAAACAACTACAAACGTCAGGGTTACTCTCAAGGGTACCAAGGCAACAACAACTTGTCTTATAGAAGCACCAACGTTGAAAACCCAAAGGATCAGGTGTACCCTCCTCAACAAGCTAAACAGTTTGTGCCCTATAACAAAGGTTTTCAGTCGAGTGGTGGTTTTCAAGGTCAGCGTCAAGGCAAATTTCAGGGACAGCAGCAGCAGCAAGGAAACAAACCTTATACTCCTATGTACCCTCCAGGTTTTGTTCCTCAACAACAGATGCAACCGCAACAAGTTGATCCTATACAAGCCATGTTTCAGAAGTTGCTTCAAGGGCAAGCTTCAACAAACCAGAAACTCGCCGAGATGAACAACTGCTTAGACTCCTCTCTCACTGATGTCTCTACTCAGATAACAACTCTAAAAAACAAGATCAAGCAGTTAGAGCAGGGTAAAGCAAGTACAAGTGCTCAAAGCAGTTTACCGGGAAAGTGTGAGCAAAATCCCAAGGAATACGCCAACGCCATTACACTACGAAGTGGGAAAGAGCTTCCACCGAGGGTTGTGCCTAAGGACAATGAGGACATTGTGGTTCAAGATGGGGAGGATAAGCCGTCGGCTGATGATGAGATCAACTTCCACAACGTGTGGATAGAGCGGCTAACAAAAGGGAAAAAAGCAGCTGTAAAGAAGCAGGCGGAGAAAGCAACCGAGGAGAAGGATGAGTACATACCTCCACCTTATGTTCCTAAGCTTCCTTTTCCTGGCCGTTTCAAGAAACAGCTTATAGAGAAGCATATGCTCTTGTTTGACAAGCATCTAAGGGATGTGGAGATCAAGCTACCTCTCGTGGATTGCCTTACCATGATGCCTAAATGTGCAAAATTTTTCAAAGACACGCTTGAAAAGAAGAATAAGGAAAGCAAGGAAGTGCTGGTACTTAGCGAAGAATGTAGTGCCGTGATACACAAGGAGATAGTCCCCAAGAAGTTGGGAGATCCAGGGAGCTTCACTATACCATGTGCTCTCGGTCCTTTGACATTTCAGAGCTGTTTATGCGATCTTGGTGCTAATATAAATCTGATGCCCCATTCTATAGCGAAGAAGCTAGGTTTTACCCGGTTCAAAGACTGTAGAATATCATTGGTGCTAGATGACAGGAGCGTGACGTTACCCGTGGGTTTGCTTGAGGACTTACCAGTGAGGATCAGTGGTGTGAACGTGCCTACAGACTTCGTCGTGCTTAAAATGGATGAAGAACCTAAGGAGCCGCTTATACTCGGGAGGCCATTCCTTGCAACCGCCGGAGCAATCATCGATGTCAAGAATGGGAAGATAGCTCTACACTTGGGGAAGGATATAAGGCTGGATTTTGATATCAACGAGGTCCTGAAAAAACCCACCATAGAAGGGCAAGCTTTCTACATAGAGACGTTATATGCTTTAGCGAATGAACTGCTAGAAGAGCTTGCACAAGAGGATCACTTGAAGCTGGCATTGACTAAGGAGCCAGGGGAGTTCGGGTTTCTGAGCAGGAAGACTCAGGAGTATGTCAATCTCCTTGATTCTAGGAAAGTTGTGCTAGAAGATGAAGGCAGATGCTTAGAGATCAATCAGGCAATCGGGAAGATCACTCGATCCGGAGAAGAGAACGACTCAGATAGTCGATCCACTACTCGATCCCAATCAAATCGAGTACGTGATCGACCTGAGTGCAGTCGATCCAGCAAAACAATCGATGGGAAAATCGAGGGAAGTCAATCGATCAGTTCAGAGATTGGGACGGAGACTCGATCTCCTGCTCGATCCCAATTAAATCGAGTAGGAGAATCGAGTGAAGTTGCTCGATCCGGGTCAGAACGAGATCGACCGGCAGACTCGATCTCGAAGGGGACAACGGTTCAAGAAAGCAGTCTTTTGGGTCATGTCTCAGGTTCTAAGGAGGGTACTGAGGATGGAAACGTCAACAAGAGCCTAGCCCCAAAGGTAGACCTTAAGGAGCTCTCAAAAAGGTTAAGGTATGCTTTCTTAGGACCTGATGAAACCTATCCTGTGACTGTGAATGAGAACTTAAGTGATGATGAGTTGCACTCGCTCATAAATGAGCTGAGAAAGTATAGGAAGGCCATTGGGTACTCTCTAAGTGACATCAAGGGCCTTTCACCAATGCTTTGCACTCATAGGATTCACTTGGATAATGAGAACGCCTCTTCTCTAGAACGCCTCTTGCTAATCATCCTTACTATTGCTTTCTCGATGGATATAGTGGTTTCTTTCAAATACCAATCCATCCAAATGATCAGGAGAAGACGACCTTTACATGCTCTTATGGCACCTTCGCGTATCGAAGGATGCCATTCGGGTTGTGTAATGCACCGGCTATGTTTCAGCGGTGTATGATGTCGATCTTCTCCGATCTAATAGAAGAGATGGTAGAAGTGTTTATGGATGACTTCTCTGTACATGGTGCGTCTTTTTCTGCGTGTTTGTTGAATCTTTGCAAGGTACTAAAGCGTTGTGAAGAGACGAATCTTGTGCTTAACTGGGAGAAGTGTCCCTTCATGGTAAAGGAATGGATCGTGCTTTACCACAAGATATCAGAGAAAGGCATAGAGGTTGATAAAGCCAAGGTTGAGGTCATGATGAGTCTTGAGCCGCCGGTTAATGTCAAAGGGGTGAGGAGTTTCCTAGGCCATGCTGGCTTCTACAGGTGCTTCATCAAAGATTTTTCCAAGATTGCACGCCCTCTCACACGGCTGCTGTGCAAGGAAGCTGACTTTGTGTTTGATGAGGATTGCCTTCATGCTTTCGTGACCATCAAGGAAGCTCTAATATCCGTGCCTATAGTGCAAGCACCGGATTGGACTCTACCGTTCGAGATAAGGTGTGACGCAAGTGACTACGTCGTGGGAGCTGTTCTTGGTCAGAGAAAAGATAAACGGCTGCACGTGATTTACTATGCTTCACGTACCTTAGACGACACGCAAGCCAGATACACTACGACTGAGAAGGAGTTGCTGGCAGTTGTATTCGCCTTTGAGAAGTTCAGGTCATACCTCGTAGGCTCCAAGGCCTTCGTCTACACAGATCACGCGGCTCTGAGGTACATCTATTCCAAGAAAGACACTAAACCAAGACTCTTGAGATGGATCCTTTTGCTCCTAGAATTCGATATGGAAATCAAGGACAAGAAAGGGATAGAGAACGGCGTTGCTGACCACCTCTCTAGGATGAGAATCAACGAGTCTCTTCCCTTAGATGGTTCGCTTCCAGAAGAACAACTCATGATGATCACTACGGCTCTTTGTGGAAGGCTAGAAGAACAGTTTGAAGAGGTATTGAGCTTCAATGAAGAGGATCTTCCTTGGTACGCTGACATTGTGAATTTCTTAACGTGTGGAGAGGAGCCTTCTCATCTTGACGACTATCACAAGAAGAAGTTCATGAGAGACGTAGGCCACTACTTTTGGGACGAGCCCTACTTGTACAAGAGGGGCGTGGACAGTTTATACAGGAGGTGTGTAACAAAAGAAGAAGCTAAGGACATTCTCCTTCACTGTCATGGCTCTTCATACGGTGGGCACTTTGCTTCATTCAAGACCGCTACAAAAGTCTTACAAGCCGGTTTCTGGTGGCCGTCTATCATCAAAGACGCCCATGAGTTTGTGAAGAGTTGTGAAGCTTGTCAACGAGCAGGGAACATTACGAAGAGAAACGAGATGCCTCAGGTTCCTATCTTTGAGGTAGACGTGTTTGACGCATGGGGGATAGATTTCATGGGGCCTTCCCTTCTTCTTACGACAACAAGTTCATTTTGGTGGCTGTTGACTACGTTTCTAAATGGATTGAGGCCATTGCTTCCCCTACAAACGACTTCAAGGTGGTGATAAAGCTCTTCAAAACCATCATATTTCCACGGTTTGGAGTCCCCAAGGTTGTAATGAGTGACGGTGGTAGCCATTTCATCAACAAGTTGTTTGAGAGCCTTCTAAGGAAATATGGTGTGAAGCACAAGGTGACTACACCGTATCACCCTCAAACGAGTGGGCAAGTGGAGGTCTCTAACCGACAAATCAAAGCCATACTCGAGAAGACATTGGGTACTACTCGGAAGGATTGGGCAGCTAAGCTAGACGACGCTTTGTGGGCTTACCAGACCGCCTTCAAAACACCCATTGGTACTACTCCTTTCACTCTTCTCTACGGCAAAGGATGTCACCTCCCCGTCGAGCTGGAACACAAAGCGTTGTGGGCAGTGAAGCGGCTGAATTTTGATCTAAAGACAGCTCAGGAGAAGCGCTTAATCCAGCTACATGAACTTGTTGAGTTAAGGCTGGACGCTTACGAAAGCGCTAAGATCTACAAGGAGCGTACTAAAGCGGCTCATGACAAGAAGCTGGTTTATAAAGCGCTTAAGGAAGGCAGTTTGGTATTGCTCTACAATTCGAGGTTGAAGCTCTTTCCAGGAAAGTTGAAGTCACGGTGGTGAGGACCGTTTGAGATCAAGGAGGTATTTCCCTATGGAGCCGTTACGTTGGTTGGCAAGAGTGGGAATGCATTCACAGTCAACGGACACAGAGTGAAGCCATGCATGGCCAGTGCATTCAACAAGGAGAGCACTTCAATGCTTCTCCAAGACCCACCATCTGCCTAAACCAAGTAAAGTCTAGCTAAAGACGTTAAAAAGAGCGCACTTGGGAGGCATTCCCATGTCTATCTTGTACATATTTTTGCTTTCTTTCTCTTTCAGTTTTATGTTTTTATCTTCTGAGTGTGTAGGAAAATGTATAAGGGATTGCAAGCCATGATCTTAGATCCAAAAGGAGTAAGAAGGGGCGAATATAGGCTAGAGATCGAGTGCTAGATTGACTCATCCTGGCTCGATCTTTGCTAGATCGAGCTAGTGAATCGAGAGGAGTCAGTCGATCTAGACGAGATCGAGTAGACAAATCGAGTGGAACGGTCGATCATGAGAGGACAATTCACCAATGCGTTCAGCCTGAGAAGCGAACGAGGTGTAGATCGACCGAGTCACTCAATCCTTGAAAAGATCGAGTAGTCTACCCGATTTGCCATTCGATCTCAGCTAAATCGACCCCCGAATCGATCAAGGAAATCGATCCAAGGAGTACAGCCTAGTTGACCAAAAGACAAGGAACGAGAGAGTATATTCGATCTAAGACTCGATTCTAACCCAATCGAGTCACTGTTCGATCAAATCTCTCGATCCAGCCAACATGGGCATGAGATCGAGTCCTAGATCGACCAAAAAGACTCGATCTCGTGCCGAGGTAACCAAAACTTTTCCCTCCCTTTTTCTTTTCCCTCTCTTTTTGAATTTGAATGGTGGTCAAGGCAAGCATCTTTGACCACGAAAGATGTGCCTTGACCACACCTTTTGTCAGAAAAACACTTTCCTTACCCACGGTTTTAGAATTTCTTGGCCTTTATGTTCTCAACAACTTCACACTCTCTCATTTCTGTCTTTGCAATTTCTAAATCGAGAGAGAGTGCTATTTTTCTTTTCCTAAAGGTCATTAGCTTCTGTTTTCAATCCTGCAAAGGTATTTTCAGATTTTTTATTAAAATCTTTTCAAAATTCCTTTAATAGTCGCATGGTTGATTTAAGTTGCTAGAGATTTCAGCAAATTTTTAAAAGTAGCTAGAAATCAGGAAATATTCTAGATTTAATCTCATCTCTAGATTTTCTTTTCTTTTATCCAGTTACAATTTTTATAAATCTCCCAAAAATCTAGGGTATTAGTTGCGAATTTTTTTTCCTCCTTGTGTTTTCTTTGTATCTGCCGCCTACTCTAACTCTCTCTTCCAAGAATTACCTTTCAGGCACCAATGACACCTAAGAGAACCAGAGAAGAGGATACACACAGAGAAGAAGAGCAACAAGTGGTTCACGAGGAAGGAGCTCAACAAGTTCAAGAGGAAGAACCTCAGCAAGTTCACGAGAGGATCCGTTGGACTAAGGAGGAAAATTCAGCAAAGAATAAGTTAGAGAGGCTGCTCTTTGAGCCTACCAAGTTTTCGAGTAGAGACTTGTTGGCAAGGATGGGTCTTCTAGACGATTTTGACTCTCTTCTCCAAAACATGGGGCTTGCATGACTTTCAAGGATGGATTACCCAACAAATCCGCAAGTCACCTTGGATTTCCTCTCCACCTTGGCAGTTTCCTATGAGAATCCGAGCCTCCCTATTCCCTCACAAGGACATCTCACCTTCAAAGTCAAGAAGCGAGCTTATCACCTTTCCATTGAAGAGCTTTGCCAAGCATATGGACCCAACGCCGAGGCTAAGCAAGTGGAGTTTCCCCCTCTCAAGAACGCCAGCATCATATGGGATGTGCTTCGTGATGAAGACTACATACCAAACACGGCCAAGATCAAGAAAGTGAGGAACCCCATCCTGCGATATACTCTCAAGTTTCTAGCGAACACTTTCAGCGGGCGGTCCGTATCTCCTACAGTGACAAAGACCAAGTTATGCTTCCTCTTCCAAGGGATCAAAAGGATACTGTGCAGCAGCGAAGAGGAGAACCACGATTCGTTGATGGATGACCTTGGCAATGATGTTAACTACGGGTGTATTCTAGCATCCTCCTTGGTGAAGTACAAGGCATACACTCTGAGGTGCAAGGCGAGTTCAGCATACATTGGAGGGTTCCTCACGCCACTCTTTATCCAAGCCGATGTACCTCTTCAACGCTTCGAGCCTTGCGCGGATAGATCATTCATGGACGAGACCTACATGCGCAACACCGATAGCTTGGGACCTATGCCAGCTCCAGGATTCTTCGCTTATCAGTTCTACAATGACGCAGGGAAAAAGAGTGTGTGCATCTTACCCAATGTTGAGGAGATGCACTTGGATAGCATCGGTACGATCCAGTTTTGCCCAACCCACGAAGAGTGCTACGCCCCACTTGGTGCAACCATGATGCCTATTCAGTCCGCACGAGAGCAGTCAGAGTCACCACCCTCAGATGGCGCAATGCCAGCCAGCTTTGAGCTTCCCAGGATGGACTTTGAGCCACAAACCAAAGCGGAGAAGTTTCTTGCTACGGTGGTGGAGGTGCAGCGAAAGATAACTAAGTGGCAAGGGAAGATGATCAAAAGGCTTGCCAAGAAAGTCAAGGCGCTTCAAGGGAGCTCATTCGCAAAATCTAAGGGGTCCATGAGCGTATAGGTCGACTAGCCCGAGAAGAGGAGGAGATCAACTGGCGGCATTGTCATCTGTGAGCCACAAGGCAGCACGCAACAAGCACGTCATTCCGTCCATAGCTTCCCAACCGCGGATAAAGGTAAAGACATAGCCCAACGCTCCTCTAGTAAGAGCAGCTCCGCTGGAACATCCTCAAGTTCCAGCCGAGTTTAGCTCCAAGGTGACAACAACCTTCCCTTGTATATACCGCTCATATTTTCGCTCTTTTTGCTTAGTGTTTTTAAACTCTCTCGAATTTGTTTGCCATCGGGACGGTGTCATTCAAGTTTGGGGGAGTGTGTGTGTGTTATTTGACATGTTTATTTTGCTCTTATTTTCTATTTGCATCCCTTGAGTCTTGCATTACATTTCATTGCATCTAAGGCATAGAAAAGAACAAAAAAATTGGTAAAATTTTCAAAAATTTTCAAAAAAAATTCATGTAGTTGCATTCACTTTGTAAGCATTTTAGGATTGAGTCTAGAATTTTTAAGCATCTAGGTTGTTTACATTTGCATAAGGGGTTAAAGTTTTCTTAAAAAGGTGTTTTAAGCTCATTAATCGTTTTCAATGCCCTAGTTAGTAGTTGTTTGATGCTTTGCTCACGCTTTGAAAGTAAGTCCTTACCATGCTTGGATCACTTGTTTTGATTTTCGTGGCTTGACTTGAACATTCAAAATTTGAAACTCGTCCTAATAAGTGAGAACCCTAACCTGATTTTTAAATATCATTCTTATGCATTTGAAAATGAACACATGGATCTTATACATATTCAGTCTCTCTTCCTCCTTTTACCACTCTTTGTGAGCCTAAGTAGAACTCCCACCATTACCCTTACCTTTCTTTCAAGCCAAATATTCTTGTGTGACATCATTGTGAGGCCTCTTTTCGGTTTGAACTTAGCATAACGTGTTACGTTTAGGCGACATGATTAGGTTCTCATTTGATTGCTAGCTTTGCTTTTTGAAGCTAGTTTTAGGCTTAGGATAGGTTTGAGGTTCATAAGGGGTGTTCATATGGTTTCGGTTTCAAAAAGTTTTGGTGATTGAAGTGAATAAAAAGCTCTAAGTATTTCAGAAGATAGCTCTCAAGTAAAAGAAAAAGAAGAAGAAAAGAAAAGAGTAGAGAGCTATCAATAAGAAAAAAAATAAAGAGCTAAAATATTTTCATCCTTTTCACTAGCTTAAAGAGTAAAGATGTTTTCTGTTTTTATTTGGGGTTTGCTAAGCTGATGCTTTGTTGATAAGGATAGACTCTAAGAGGGTGAGTGAGCTTAAAAGAAAAGAAATGAGAGGGGTCTTAGGACAATTGATTAGTGTGTATGGGTATATGAGAATCTGATCATGTATGCATCAATTGCCTTTACCTTTAGCATTATGCATAAAGTTCTTGCCATTCTTGAGAGAAACCCTTGTATTATGAAGCCCTTTTAAATGAGATCATTCTATGCTCATAGCCTTTGCCCTTAGCCAAATGTGTTCTGCTTTAAAGTGCATAAGTTTGATTCACGGTTTGATCATTAATGAATGTTAAAGGATGAGATTCTTTGATTGTTTGGAATAGGAGAGTCATGATTTGAAATTCATTGTGTGATGAGTATGGCTAAGTTCTTTGGAGTATGAGCGTGTGCATTGCATCTTAGAATTACTAAGTAGGACGTTGTGATTGATTCATTTGAAAGACACCTTTGCAAGAAGCTTAAACCCTCGTTTTAAAACCTCTCTCCTTTCTTGAATTTTGTTTGCTTGGGGGCAAACAAAAGGCAAGTTTGGGGGAGTTGATATTGCTACATATTTCATGGTTTTGCATACATATAGGATAGTTTCTCATGCATTTACCTTGCACTTTAGGCTAGTTTTCATCACTTTAGGTCCTAAAGTACTTTTGCACCAGCATTTGCATGTTTCTTCCATTTTGCATCACATTCAGGTTGTTTTCGGCTACTTTGGAGCTATGGAGGATTCGTTGACGTGCTAAGGCTCGTGAGAAAGTTTGTGGATACTTGGAGAAATCAGGATTGCATGCTAAGGACCTGAGATCGAGTAGCAGATCGAGCAAGGCAGGTCGATCTAGACGAGATCGACCACAAGATCGAGTGACCAGATCGATGCAAGGAAATGGATCGAGACCAAGATCGAGTGTGGAGATCGATCTGAAGTACGGACGTAAATGACGCCATGCAGATCAAAGACCGGATCGAGCTTCCAACCCGATCAGCACAAGATCGACTCAAAGATTGACTAAGAGCCATCCGATCCGGACGAGATCGAGTGCCAGATCGAGCTTCGTGCTCGATCCCAGACCAACGTTATCCGTCCAGCTGGTTTTGGACCGTAGCGAAGGGGGGACCATTTGCAGTTTGGCCATTTTTGGCAAAAAGGCAACGATCCCTTTCATTACCCCGTCTGTCTTCTACCTTTTTTCGTTCTCTCTCGTTTTAGGCGAATCTCCATTGTAGACATTCGAAGCTTGTCTTGCATTTTAACTTTTAAATATTGAACATCTTGCTTTAATCTTTGTTAATCATGCTTAATAGATCGTTTCTTATGCTTTTATCGGTTTCCTTTATGAGTCGCGAGTAGTCTTTTTGGGTTTCAGGGTTGGGGCGATTCGAAAGGGTCAAAAAGGTTAAAGCTTTGTGTTTTCTTGTTCTTCATCACACTCTCTTCTAGGATTTCGAACGCTTAAGGCTTAGAGACTCTCTTTCCAAGATCTCTAAGATCTGAGGGATGTCTTACCTTGACAGGATCCAGATGTCCTGGAAAATCGAATCCTAGAGGCTAGTCTACCTTTCCCATACGCCATGGTTGTAAAGGGGACTAGTTAGGTCGTTTGTTTGAAATCTATGTTTTATGCCCTTCAATCTCTTTTTACACCAAACGCCATGGGTTTGGAGAAGAGAATGAAGGAGTGACCCATACCACACGCCATGGATGGATCTTATTTTGTTTTCAAGGCCTAGAGAACCTCTCAAAGAGAGTAGATCTAACGAACGTGACCCTCAACCCTAGACCCTCTTTCTTAGTGTCTTAAGTCGTTTAATATCATTCCATCATCATAAAGTTGTGTTCTTGTTAATCGCAAATCGCATCATTTCATCATTCTAGGTTGTTTAGACGAGATCAACCATTGTTGCTCGATCTAGTGGTCGATCCCGTGGTCGATCCACTAGTCGATTTTTAATAGTTAGTAGCCTTGCATTTTAAATATTCCGCTTGCTCCTCGTGGTAGTTAACCCTCTTCCAGGGATTTTAAAATTGTTTTGCTTAGCATTTGACACTTGCATTTAGGTTTTAGGGAATTTACCAAACATTTATCATTCTCGCTTAGCTTTACTCATCCTTTGTATTCTTAGTGAACTTGCTACCCCTAGGTGTGGATTGATATCTCTCTTGCTCACTATACTACATCTCTGTGTGTATTAGAGCTTTGATAACCTCTCTGTTGCATCTTGATACATCATTGCATCATAAATAAACCTGTTATCATGATGCAAACCCAATTCGCAGCCATCAACGAGAACTTCACTGCCCTATCCAATCGAATTCAAAGATTAGGGAATCCTGAACGACCCCCTCCTCTCTTGCCGAGGAGAAACGTTCAACCTGGAGGTCCCCAAGATGCCAACAGCCACAAGCTCCAGCACCAGGCATAGCACAAGCAGCTCAAGAGATATTAAACCAAAGAAACAATGAGAGAAACTGTAGCATCCGTATCTGAGGAAATCTGGAATGATCGAGCTGGACAGGAGGTTGTCCGATGGAATGTGAGTTCAGTCAAGGGAAAAATCCGTATGGATGGGAGGTTCAGACTATAGTCGATGGATGACTGGGAAATAGCCGAAGGATGGTCGGGCTGGCCGAGCAGGACAGACCATATCCTAGAGAAAAAATGAATCTATCCGAGAGAAAGTGGACTATGTCTGAGCGAAAAGGAAAATAGCCGAGTAACAATGGGCTGGGCCGGTGGGCCGTGAGTTTGGTCAGATAAAAGCTATTTCTCGCGTGGATGGTCGAACGGTTTAGGCGATAACCGAGAGAACTTAAAGCTAACCAGGATAAACCTGACTAGAACCGAGAGACGCCGGCTATAACCGGGCTATCTAGGTTTTGCGAGTATTAAAGTGGATTTCTGTGACTTTTCTCGGAAAAGCTGCACTTTTTGAGAGAAAAAGAGTGGGAGAGAGATTAGTCGAGAGATTATCCGAGAGATTCTGATTATTCCGAGAGTTAGCCGAGAGAGATCAAAGTTTCGCCGGCGATTCCAACAATCACCGAGAGATCGAGTGTTCTGTCCATGTTTCTGTCAATCTGATTCGACCATTTGCTATGATTTGGGGATTTTCTGGAGGCATCACCGAGTTTATCCGAGGATTTCTGAGCGGATCGTGAGATATCTGAGAACACTTTGATTCGTCTGAGAGATTCTGGTATGTGTTCGGCTATTCTGATTTCTGTTGAGTTTATGTCGAGTGAAACTGGACTGATCTACCTGAATTGTACTGTTTCCGAGGGAATACAGATTCTTGCCCGAGAAAAAGTGCACAGGTTGAGAGATAGCCGAGAGGTGTTAGAATTTTGCCAGACCAGTCTGAGCGATAGCCGAGAAATCGCAAGTGTGTCTGACTATCTCAGTTTCTGATCGAGAAATCACCAAGATTCATTCGACTGAAACGTTTGTTTCTGAATCTAAGGTGAGTGCGTGACTTTGGTCTGTATCTAGAATCGTTTGATTTCTAAGTTATCTGATTTTTATTGATTGCTTGTGTAAGTTAGTGGTTTCTGCCTAGCAAGGTCAATGTTTCTGTGATTGTGAATGGTTAAGTGCGAACCGTGGTCAATACATGGTGTCTAACTAGCTGTGTGAATGTCCGGATCGAGTTACTATCTCAAGGGAATGTGTGATTCTCGCTTGGAGTAGAACCGATGCCTTGTAAGGCTTCACAAGTAGTTGAGATGATCATAGGTCCTTACAGTTTTCTGTGCTTGCTTGCTAAGTGATAATGTGAATTGTATAACAGATAGTATGATGCGTTTTCTGATACTGGTGGTTTTTATGGTTTGTTAACCATGATATAAGTCCTTTTTATTGAGTCTTTTTGGTCTTTTTAGAGTCCTAGAAGAGTCTTTGCAGGTTATAGCATGTCTGGAGCATAATTAGAGATATTGGAACCTTTTGGAGCATTTCGAGTTGAAGCCACGAAGTACCTAGGTTGGAGAAGAAAGTATGCCATATGGTGATGCTCGTCACCACCCTTGGTGACGCTCGTCACCCAACAAGGAAGGAGGTCGTGGCTGTTTATTAGAAGATGGAGCATTATTTGCAGAATTGGCCCAGAAGTTCCATTATTTACAAGAAAACCCCAGATCGTGTTTAGCCTCTATTTATTATGTTTTTCAGCCATTGTTGGGTTGGATTTTAGTTTTTGAGAATTCAGAGAGCTTAGTGAGAGATTTATTCAGAGCTTTTTGGGGAGAAAAATCCTGGACTCTTTTGAGAAGATTTTGAACCCCCTTACTCTTATACTCTTTCTCTTAATGCAATTTTATTCAGTTATATTTTGTGATTCCATAATCATGTCTAAGTAATCTACTAGTTAAGTTTGGGCTTTTTCAAAGGTTGATGAAGTGTTTGTAGAATCGCGACCTGTTAGGAATATCTTTTGGTTTTTTTATCTCTGCTTGCTTTAAAATCGAATTTCTGAGTCACATCATCTAGAAATCCAAAAATCATAGGTTGTTAAATATATGTGAGAGCATAATTGATCACCTGAACTATTATTTGATGAGCAAAAAAACTTAGTGCAAAGAGATTTGGCTTAGGAGTTTTGTAAACAATTGAATCTGATCATTCCTGCATGCTTAGGTTGTTAGGGTTTGCAAAGAGATTTGAAACGCTGTGATTTAGGCATAGATAAATTCTGCAATGAGAATTGATTAGTTACACATCAGTGATTCATGTTTAAAATGGTTCTTAATCATTCCTGATTTCATGCATTCTACATTCTTGGATTCAACCTGCGAACTGTCCTGACTTAGCGCTTTTAGACTTCTGAAACTTAGTTCATCTTACAAAATCGTTTGCTTACTTTTATTTAATCATTCGCATTACATAGTTTATATTCTGCTTAGCTTAATCCGAACCTACATTCGATAGTGTAGTCTGCGTTACTCTCTTGGGATTCGATACCCCTTGTACTACAACTGCTTTTGCTGTGCACTTGCAGTAATTTATTTGGATAAAACCTGAGCCCTATCAAGTTTTTGGCGCTGTTGCCGGGGAGTAATAGCTGCCTATCGATTTCTAGTATTAGAATTTTGTCTAAGTTTTAATTTGTTTACTGACTTTCAGTTTCTTTTCGTTGTGTTGGTTTCAGGTGTATGCCTAATCGCAGTACCATAAGCAACAAGGAGAAGGAGCTTGTGACTTTGAGCACCGACGAACTAGCTAGGTTGGAGAGAACTAACAGAAAAGCTAAGAAGCAATCTACAATGGTCGCTCCACTTATCTTGGTTGAAGATGCAGAAGGTCACTTGGTTGATAGAGAAGGAAACAAAAGGAAAAAAGAGGGGCAGAGGATTGATCAAGAGGGGAATGTCATTGTTGAACAGCAGGTTCAACAAGTAGATGAGAACGTTGGAGTCCCTGTTGCTGTAAATAACGCTGCTGGGCGTTTTGTTCAGAGGACTCTAGGTGACTACAACAAACCTGCTCATTTCTATGCCAACAGAGCTGCAATCCGACCTCCTGCCTTCCAGAGGAACGATTTTGAGGTTAAACCTGTCTACTATCAGCTGGTTGGCCAGCATCCATTCCATAGCTTACCTCATGAGCATCCAATGGATCATATTGAGAGGTTTGAGGACTTAGCTTCAAGTGTCAAAGCTAATGGTGTTAGCAATGACTTTCTGTTCTGCAAGCTTTTCCCTTACTCTCTTGAAGGAGAAGCTGCATATTGGCTGAAGCAACTGGAACCTGCTTCATTGACCACTTAGGAAGACACTAAGAATGCCTTTCTGAATAACTTCTATGATGATGCAAGATCAGAGGACATGAGGACGAAAATTGCATCCTTTACACAAGGTCCTACTGAAGCTTTTAAGGCTTCTTGGATCAGGTTCAAGTCTTATCAAAGGGATTGTCCTCATCATGGCTTCAGTCAGGTGCAATTACTTGGGATCTTCTTCAGAGACATTGACTGGAAGTATCAGATGGCGCTGTATGCAGCAAGTGCAGGAAACTTCAACACCAACAGATCAGAGGAGGCGATCAGACTGATTGAGAATTTGGTCTGCAGCAACAGCACTAAAAATGCAGACTTTCAGAGGATGAAACAAGCTGGTGTGGATGATGGAAATCAGATTGCTGAAGTTAAGACTAAGCTGGACAGTATGCACAGCCTTTTGGTGGGGAAGTGGAAACTTTGCTGAAGTCAGTTCACTTTGCTGCAGAAGTGGAAACTTTCGAAGTTCCAGAAGAGGTTGAGCAGGAGGATGTAAATTTCATCAATTCTGGCGGTTTTCAGGGTCAAAGGTATCGGAATCAGCAGTGGAACAGAGGCTACAACAACAACAATCAGAAGAGTACCTTTACAGGAGGTCAAAGCATGCCTGGTTACACACCTAAGCCCCCATTCCAAAAGACAGAGTACCATAAGCCATTCCAGAACAGTGGAAATTACAGCAGGAACTATGGTTCTTCTTCCTACCAACCTGCACCTCCACAAGGGAACAAGATGGAAACAATGCTGGAACAGATCTTGGAAGGACAACAGAAGCTTACAGTGGACTTCAATGGCAAGATAGATTCGCTCTATCAGGATTTGAATGGGAAAATTGAGAGTCTGAACTCTTATATGAAGAAACTTGATGTTCAAGTTGCCCAAACTGCAGGAGCTGTTCAGAGGCAAAAAGGATTTCTTCCAGGAAGAACTGATGCTAATCCCAAACACCATGTGAATGCCATCACATTGAGGAGTGGAAAGAACCTGCAACCAGTGTTGCAGAAGGATTTAACCTCAAGGAATTTCGTGGGTATTGAAGAGTATGAAGATGAAGAAATTTCTGCTGAAGAACCACGGGTGACGCTCGTCACCAATGATGGGTGTCGCTCGTCACCCCTCGAGCACAACCCCGACGACCTTTCTTCACAGATTGGTGACGATCGTCACTAGGAGGGTGTCGCTCGTCACCCAAATCGAGCAATCGACCCCGATTTGTCCAAAACGAGTGACGCTCGTCACCATCCCAGTGATGCTCGTCACCCATTGCCACATACTGCAGTTTCGTCTAAGACTTCAGTTAATGCTAAGGAGACAGTGTATAAGCCCAAGATACCCTATCCTAAGCACCCTAAGAAGTCTAAGCAGGAGCTTGAAGATGCTAAATGCAAGGCTATCATGGACAAATTGGTTATTGAGATCCCATTGATTGATGTTGTAAGGATCACTCCTGTTATAAGGAGGTATGTAAAGAGGATGGTGACCAATAACTTGAGTTTGGAGGCTGGGGCTATGATGATCAACGAGGAGGTCAGTGCAGTGATTCAGAACAGAGTTCCAGAGAAGCTTTCAGAACCAGGAAGCTTTGTTTTAGACTGCACAATCTTCAATGATAAGTTTGAGAGGTCATTGTGTGTTCTTGGTTCTAGTGTGAACCTCATGCCTTATTCTGTTGCCAAGAGCTTGGGGATGACCGATTTTAAGGTAACAAGGATATCTCTTGTCCTAGCTGATAGATCAGTCAGAGTTCCTGAAGGGGTGATAGAGGATGTTCCTATCAAAGTAGGATATTGTATGATTCCTACTGATTTTGTGGTTCTGGAATATGGAGAAGAACCCAAAGATCCCTTGATTCTTGGCACACCCTTCTTGGCTACTGCAGGAGCTATCATTGATGTCAGGAAGGGTAGAATAGAGCTGAATGTTGGTGATTTAGTGATGAAATTCGAAATGGACAAGCTGATGAAGAGGCCAACCATAGATGAACAGACTTGTTATGTGGATGTTCTCACAAACATTGCTGATCAGATCTTCCATGAGATGAGTTCAGAGGACCCCTTGGAGAGGGCGTTGACCACTTCTACAGCAGAGTATGAGCATTTGGATGCTGCTGCAACAGGCTACACAAAGATGATGGATGCTACTGCACAAGTGATGCAACTGGTTGCAGATGATGAGCTTGTCTCCACATCTGCGAAAGCTGCTACAATGGGTGATTGGTCTGCAGGAAAAGCACCAAAAGTTGAGCTTAAACAGCTCCCTGCAGGGCTAAGGTACGCATTTCTTTCAGAAAACTCCACCTATCCTGTTATTGTTAATGCTTCATTGAACAATGCAGAGTTAACCCTTTTGTTAAGTAAGCTGCGAACATTTTGCAAAGCTCTTGGCTATACTCTTGATGATATTTCAGGGATCTCTCCAGACTTGTGCATGCATAGGATACACTTGGAGGATGAGTCGAAATCATCAGTTGAGCACCAGAGGAGGCTGAATCCGAATTTGCAGGATATGGTCAAGAAAGAGATCATGAAGTTGTTGCAGGCTGGTATCATCTATCCTATATCAGACAGTGCCCCTGGTGAGTCCAGTGCACGTGGTGCCTAAGAAAGGAGGTGTCACAGTGGTGAAGAATGACAAGGATGAGCTGATTCCAACCAGGACTGTGACAGGACACAAGATGTGCATTGACTACAGGAAACTGAATGCAGCAACAAGGAAAGATCATTTTCCTCTGCCTTTCATCGATTAGATGCTGGAGAGGCTGGCAAATCACAAGTATTACTGCTTCCTTGATGGGTATTCAGGCTTCTATCAGATCCCCATCCATCCAGATGATCAGGAGAAGACCACTTTTACCTGTCCTTATGGCACTTTTGCATATCGCAGAATGCCTTTTGGGCTGTGTAATGCTCCTGCAACCTTCCAGAGATGCATGATGTCGATCTTCACAGACATGATAGAGAAGTTTATGGAGGTTTTCATGGATGACTTTTCTGTTTATGGGTCCTCTTTCAAGAGCTGCTTGGATAATTTGTGTGCAGTTCTGCAGAGATGTGAAGAGAAGCACTTGGTTTTGAACTGGGAGAAGTGCCATTTTATGGTTCAGGATGGCATTGTGCTTGGTCACAGAGTTTCAGGAGACGGTATATAGGTGGATAGGGAAAAAATTGAGGTGATGACAAGTCTGCAAGCACCTGATTCAGTCAAAGCAGTGAGGAGTTTTCTGGGTCATGCAGGTTTCTACAGAAGATTCATCAAGGACTTTAGCAAGATAGCACACCCCCTTACTGCTCTCCTCTGCAAAGATGTGAAGTTTGAGTTCACAGAAGAGTGCAAATCCGCCCTTGAACAGATCAAGCAAGCTTTGGTTACAGCTCCTGTTGTGCAGCCTCCAGATTGGGACTTACCTTTTGAGGTGATGTGTGATGCCATCGATTTTGCAGTTGGAGCAGTGCTGGGACAGAGGAAAGACAAGAAGCTCCATGCCATTTACTATGCAAGTAGGACTTTGGATGATGCTCAGAAGAACTATGCAACAACTGAGAAGGAATTGTTGGCTGTTGTCTTTGCATTTGAAAAGTTTAGGAAATACCTTGTTGGCTCTAAGGTCGTGGTCCATACTGACCATTCAGCACTAAAGTATCTGATGCAGAAGAAGGATGCAAAGCCAAGGATGTTGAGATGGATCCTGCTTCTTCAGGAGTTTGACATTGAAGTGAAGGACAAGAAAGGTGTTGAGAATGGTGTTGCAGATCATCTATCCAGGATTCAGATCGAAGACAGTGTCCCAATCAATGATTTCTTGCCTGAAGAGAATGTTTAGTTGGTGGAAACAAGAGAACAGGAGGAAAGTGTTGAAAAACCTGCAGTTTTCTCGTAACTGCAGGGGAGTGACGAGCGACACCAGGAGGGTGACGCTCGTCACAGACCCAAACCAGTCGCGACCGAGTTGTACAAAAGAGGTGACGCTCGTCACCAATCTCTGCACTTTTCTGCGATTTGTGCAAGCTTGGTGATGGCTTTTGAAGAGCATGTTTATGCTTTGAATTATCCAAAGAGGCCCTGGTATGCTGATATTGCAAACTACCTTGCTGCAGAGGATGAACCACATGACTTCAAGGGCTATGCTAAGAAGAAGTTCTTGAGAGAACTTAGTAGATTCTATTGGGATGAGCCATACCTCTACAAGCATTGTGCTGATGGGATCTACAGGAGATGCATAGCAGAAGAAGAAGTGCAGGACGTCCTATTTCACTGTCATGGATCAGAGTATGTTGGACACTTTGCCACATTCAAAACAGTCTCCAAGGTTCTGCAAGCTGGATTTTGGTGGCCTACTATGTTCAGGGACGCCCATGCCTTCATTACAAGCAGTGATACTTGTCAGAGAAGAGGAAAAATCAGCAGGAGACATGAGATGCCACAGAACTTCATTCTGGAAGTTGAAGTCTTTGATTGTTGGGGTATTGACTTCATGGGACCTTTTCCCTCATCATATGGGAATAGATACATTCTGGTTTCTGTTGATTATGTATCTAAGTGGGTAGAGGCGTTGGCTGCTCCTACTAAAAATGCTGCAGTGGTTTTGAAGCTGATTAAGACCATTATTTTTTCCAGATTTGGTGTCCCGCGGATTGTCATAAGTGATAGTGGTTCTGACTTTGTCAACAAAGTTTTTGATAAGCTACTGAAGAAGTATGGTGTACAACACAGAGTAGCCACGCCCTATCACCCCCAAACCAGTGGACAAGTTGAGGTTTCCAACAGGCAGATGAAGCAAATTCTAGAAAAGACAGTTGGAAAGACAAGGAAAGATTGGTCTGCAAAACTGGATGATTGATATTGCTGCATATTTCGTGTGTTTTGCATGCATATACGATAGTTTCTCATGCATTTACCTTGCACATTAGACTAGTTTGCATCATTTTAAGTCCTAGAGCACTTTTGCATTAGCATCCGCATATTTCTTGCATTATGCATCCCATTCAGGTTGTTTTCGGATACTTTGGAGTCTTGGAGGATTTGTGGACGTGCTAAGGCTCGTGAGGAAGTTCATGGACACTTGGAGAACTCAGGAGTGCATGCTAAGGACCTGAGATCGAGTAGCAGATCGAGCAAGGCAGGTCGATCTAGATGAGATCGACCAGAAGATCGAGTGATCAAGTCGATGCAAGGAAACAGATCGAGACCAAGATCGAGTGAGGAGATCGATCTGAAGTACGGACGTAAATGACGCCATGCAGATCGAGTATCGGATCGAGCTTCCAACCCGATCAGCACAAGATCGACTCAGAGATCGACCAAAGCCATCCGATCCAAGGCGAAGATCGAGAGCCAGATCGAGTCTCCTGCTCGATCCGAGATTACTTTAACCGTTTTTGGCTTCTAGCAAAGGGGGGACCATCGAGCTGTTTGCCCATTTTGGGAAAGCGGCGATCCTGCTTTTCACACACACGTTTTTCACTTTATCTTTTTTAGTTTTTTCTCTCTGTTTCGAAGGCGATTCCGCCATTGTAGACATTTGAAGCTTTTTCTTGCATTTTGAATCTTTGAATATCGAATCTTTCGCTTTAATCAATCGTTGATCATGCTTAGCTTTCTGGTTATTGCGTTTTGTTCGGTTTTCTTTATGAGTAGTGATTAGTTTCATTTGGGTTGATGGGTTGAGGCGATTCAAAAGGGGTTGAAGAGGTTAAAGTTTTGAGTTTTCTTGTACTTCATTACCTTCTCTTCTAGGATCTTGAGTATTTAAGGCTTAGAGAGTCTCACGCCAAGATCTCTATGATCCAAGGGCTGTCTTACCTTGACAGGATTCAGATGTCCTGGAAAATCAGATCCTAGAGGCTAGTCTTTCCTTTCCCACACGCCATAGTTGTAAAGGAGACTAGTTAGGTCGTTGTTTGAAATCTGTGTTCCTTGCCCCTCGATCTCTTTTTCCACCACAAGCCATGGGTTTGGAGAAGAGATTGAGGGAGTGAACCATACCACACGCCATGGATGGTTCTTGTTTTGTTTTCAAGGGTTAGAGAAACTTCCTAAAGGAGTAGATCTATATGTTTTCAAACCAAGCTTTAATCTTTGAGACCCATGAATATGACTCTCAACCCTAGACCTTCTTTCTTAGTGTTTTAAACCTCTGCTTATCATTCTGTCATCATAAAGTTTGCACCTTGTTCATTAATCCATCGCATCATTCATCATTTTAAGTTGTTAGACGAGATCGATCCATATTGCTCGATCTAGTGGTCGATCCACTAGTCGATTTGTTTTTTACAGCCTTGCATTTTTGTCATTCCGCTTGTTCCTCGTGGTAATTAACCCTCTTCCAGGGATTTTAAAATTGTTTTGCTTTGCATTTGACACTTGCATTTAGTTATTAAGGATTTTACCAATCATTTATCATTTTCGCTTAGCTTTGCTCATTCCCTTGCATTCTTAGTGAACTTGCTACCCTTAGGTGTGGATTGACACTCACTTGCATGCTATACTACATATCAGTGTTGCATTTGAGCTTTGATACATCATTGCATTGCAAAAACTAATCAAATGGCGTCGTTGCCATCTTAAGAGATAGAGGGCATTAAGATTTGGGGTTTAGTAAAGACTAAGCCTTTACTTTAAGTTGGTTACTGATTTCTCTACTCTCAAGCTTGTGTCTTTCAGGTACATGAATCTGCGTTCCAGGGGTGACAAAAACTTACTCACACGCTTGGACAATATACATCAGCTTGGACACGCAAGATCAAGACGAGTTAGAGAGCAAGCTAGAGCTTTTGAGGAGATTGTTCAGCAAGGTTCAGTGGATTTTGAGGCGATGGCTGAGCACAAGCACCTAGAGGGACCTCCTCCAGCTCACGGGGCAGTGGGAAGGGGTAATGGAAACCCCCACCACGCGGCTAGGCCCCCACGTATCATTGGAGCAGGAGATGCTCCCAATACTCACCATAATAGGTTTGGGATCACTCCTCCTCCAGTGCAAAACAATAATTTCGAGATCAAGCCAGGGTTTGTTCAGATGGTGCAAAACAACAAATTTCATGGGTTAGCTTTGGAGTACCCATTGGCGTATCTAGACAACTTTGAGCAGCTTTGTGGAATGCTCAAGATAAATGGCATCTCGGAAAACAGCTTCAAGCTGCGCTTGTTCCCCTTTTCCTTAGGCGACAAGGCACGGCATTGGGAGAAGACTCTTCCACAAGACACTATCACTTCTTGGGCTGACTGTAAGAAAGCTTTCCTCTCAAAGTTTTTCTCAAGCTCTCGGACAGCACGGTTGAGAAGTGAGATCAGGGGCTTCACTCAGAGACAGAATGAGTCATTCAATGAGGCTATGGAGCGTTTCAAGGATTACACTATAGCTTGTCCTCACCATGGTTTCAGTGAAGAGACCCTCTTGAGTACCATATACCGCAGAGCTCTCCCAAAGATCAGATTACTACTTGACACGGCAAGCAAAGGAAACTTCCTTGGTCAAGAAGTAGACGAGGGTATGGAGCTCATTGAGAAACTGGCGTTGAGTGATGGAAACTATTCAGAGGACTACGACCGTGCTCCAAGAGGAGCTGATCTAGAAGCAAACAAGAAAGAAATGAAGTCTCTCCATAAGAAGATCGATAAGCTCATGCTTGCTAACCAAAAGCATGTACACTTTGTTTGGGAAGCTGCGGATTTCTTGGAGGAACTAGAGCAATGCCAAGAAGAAGAAGCTAATTGGGTAGCCGGTCAGAACAACTACAAGCCTCAAGGTTACTCTCAAGGCTACCAAGGCAACAACAACTTGTCTTATCGAAGCACCAACGTTGAAAACCCAAAGGATCAGGTGAACCCTCCTCAACAAGCTAAACCGTTTGTGCCCTATAACAAAGGTTCTCAGCCGAGTGGTGGTTTTCATGGTGAGCGGCAAGGTAACTTTCAAGGACAGCAGCAGGAGCAAGGAAACAAAGCTTATACTCCTATGTACCCTCCAGGCTTTGTTCCTCAACAACAGATGCAACCGCAACAAGTTGATCCTGTACAAGCCATGTTTCAGCAGTTGCTTCAAGGGAAAGCTTCAACAAACCAGAAGTTCGCCGAGATGAACAACCGCTTAGACTCCTCTCTCACTGATGTCTCTACTCAGATTACAACTCTAAACAACAAGATCAAGCTGTTAGAGAAGGGTAAAGCGAGTACAAGTGGTCAAAGCAGTTTACCGGGAAAGTGTGAGCAAAATCCCAAGGAACACGCCAACGCTATCACACTACAAAGTGGGGAAAGTGCTTCCACCGAGGGTTGCACCTAAGGACAATGAGGACATTGTAGTTCAAGAGGGGGAGGATAAACCGTCGACTGATGATGAGATCAACTTCCACAATGTGTGGATAGAGCGGCCAACAAAGGGGAAAGAAGCAGCTGTAAAGAAGCAAGCGGAGAAAGCAACCGAGGAGAAGGATGAGTACATACCTCCACCTTATGTTCCTAAGCTTCCTTTTCCTGGTCGCTTCAAGAAACAACTTATAGAGAAGCATAGGCTCTTGTTTGAGAAGCATCTAAGGGACGTAGAGATCAAGCTACCTCTCCTGGATTACCTTGCCATGATGCCTAAGTGTGCAAAATTTTTCAAAGACACGCTTGCAAAGAAGAATAAGGAAAGCAAGGAAGTGCTGGTGCTTAGTGAGGAGTGTAGCGCCATTATACACAAGGAGATAGTTCCCAAGAAGTTGGAAGATCCAGGAAGCTTCACTATACCATGTGCTCTCGGTCTTTTGATATTTCAAAGCTGTCTATGAGATCTTGGTGCTAGTATAAATCTGATGCCCTATTCTATAGCAAAGAAGCTAGGTTTCACACGGTTCAAAGACTGTAGAATCTCATTGGTGCTAGCTGACAGGAGCGTGAGGCTACCTGTGGGTTTGCTTGAGGACTTACCAGTGAGGGTCAGTGGTGTAAACGTGCCTACAGACTTCGTTGTGCTTGAGATGGATGAAGAATCTAAAGATCCGCTTATACTTGGGAGGCCATTTCTTGCAACCGCCGGAGCAATCATTGATCTCAAGAATCGGAAGATAGCTCTACACTTGGGCAAGGATATAAGGATGGATTTTGATATCAACAAGGTCCTGAAGAAGCCCAACATAGAAGGGCAAGCTTTCTACATAGAGACGTTGGATGCTTTGGCGGATGAACTGCTAGAAGAGCTTGCACAAGAGGATCACTTGAAGCTGGCATTGACTAATGAGCCAGGGGAGTTTGGGTTTCTGAGTAGAAAGACTCAGGAGTATGTTAATCTCCTTGATTCTAGGAAAGTTGTGCTAGACGATGAAGGCGAATGCCTAGAGATCGATCAGGCAATCGAGAAGATCACTCAATCCAAGTCAGCAATCGACAAGAAGATCGAGGATACTGTTCGATCCAGAGAAGAGAATGACTCAGACACTCGATCCAATACTCGATCCCAACCACATCGAGTAAGTGATCGACCTGAGAGCAGTCGATCCAGAAAAACAATCGATGGGAAGATCGAGGGAAGTCAATCAACCAGTTCAGAGAACGAGACGGGGACTCGATCTTCTGCTCAATCCCAATGAAATCGAGTAGGAGAATCAAGTGAAATTGCTCGATCCGGACCAGAAAAATTCAAGATCGACTGGAAGACTTGATCTCGGAGAGGACAACGGTTCAAGAAAGCAGTCTTTTGGGTCATGTCTCGGGTTCTAAGGAGGCTACTGAGGATGGGAACGTCAAGAAGAGCCACGATGAGGACTAGAGCGAGCTGCTAGCCCCAAAGGTGGACCTTAAGGAGCTCCCAAAAGGGCTAAGGTATGCTTTCTTAGGGCTTAATGAAACCTATCCCTTGATTGTGAATGAGAACTTAAGTGATGATGAGTTGCACTCGCTCCTAAATGAGCTGAGAAAGTATAGGATGGCCATTGGGTACTCTCTAAGTGACATCAAGGGCCTTTCACCAATGCTTTGCACTCATAGGATTCACTTGGATAATGAGAACGCCTCTTCTATAGAACACCAAAGGCGTTTGAATCCCAATTTAAAGGAGGTTGTTAAGAAAGAGATTCTAACCCATAAGTGACAGCATGTGGGTTTCCCCTGTACACGTGGTGCCTAAGAAGGGAGGGATCACGGTCATTAAGAATGATAAAGATGAGCTTATACCTACTAGAACTACTACAGGACACCGTATGTGTATAGACTATAGGAAGCTTAATCTTGCTACTAGAAAGGATCATTTTCCTTTACCTTTTAATGATCAAATGCTTGAGAGCCTTGCTAATCATCCTTACTATTGCTTTCTTGATGTGTACAGTGGTTTCTTTCAGATACCAATCCATCCAAATGATCAAGAGAAGACGACCTTTAAATGCCCTTATGGCACCTTCGCGTATCGAAGGATGCCATTCGGGTTGTGTAACGCACCGGCTACGTTTCAGCGGTGTATGATGTCGATCTTCTCTGATCTAATAGAAGATATGGTAGAAGTTTTTATGGATGACTTCTCTGTATATGGTGCATCTTTTTCTGCGTGTTTGTTGAATCTTTGCAAGGTACTAAAGCGTTGTGAAGAGACGAGTCTTGTGCTTAACTGGGAGAAGTGTAACTTCATGGTGAAGGAAGGGATCGTGCTTGGCCAGAAGATATCAGTGAAGGGCATATTGGTTGATAAACCTAAGGTTGAAGTCATGATGAGTCTTGAGCCGCCGGTTAATGTCAAGGGAGTGAGGAGTTTCCTAGGCCATGCTGGCTTTTACAGGCGCTTCATCAAAGATTTTTCCAAGATTGCACGCCCTCTCACAAGGCTGTTGTGCAAGGAAGCTGACTTTGTGTTTGATGAGGATTTCCTTCACGCTTTCGTGACCATCAAGGAAGCTCTAGTATCCGCGCCTATAGTGCAAGCACCGGACTGGACTCTACCGTTCGAGATAATGTGTGACGTGAGCGACTACGCCATGGGAGCTGTTCTTGGTCAGAAGAAAGATAAGCGGCTGCATGTGATTTACTATGCTTCACGTACCTTGGATGACACGCAAGCCAGATACACTACGACTGTGAAGGAGCTGCTGGCAGTTGTATTCGCCTATGAGAAGTTCAGGTCATACCTCGTAGGCTCCAAGGCCACCGTCTACACGAATCACGCAGCTCTGAGGTACATCTATTCCAAGAAAGACACTAAACCGACATTCTTGAGATGGATCCTTTTACTCCAAGAATTCGACATGGAAATTAAGGACAAGAAAGGGATAGAGAACTGCGTGGCAGATCACCTCTCTAGGATGAGAATCAATGAGTCTCTGCCCTTAGATGATTCGCTTCCAGAAGAACAACTCATGATGATCACTACGGCTGTTTGTGGAAGGCTAGAAGGACAGTTTGAAGAGGTTCTGAGTTTCAAGGAAGAGGATCTTCCTTGTTATGCTGACATTGTAAACTTCTTGGAATGTGGAGAGGAGCCAACTCACCTTGATCATTACCACAAAAAGAAGTTTATGAGAGATGTTGCCTACTACTTTTAGGACGAGCCCTACTTATACAAAAGAGGAGTTGATAGCTTGTACAGAAGATGTGTCCCGAGTGATGAAGCTCAAGACATTCTACTTCACTGCCATGGATCTTCTTACGGTGGTCATTTTGCTTCTTTCAAAACCGCTACAAAGGTGTTACAAGCGGGTTTTTGGTGGCCATCTCTGTTCAAAGACGCCTATGAGTTTGTCAAAGCTTGTGAAGCATGTCAAAGAGCTGAAAACATCACGAAGAGGAACGAGATGCCTCAGGTTCCTATCTTTGAGGTAGACGTGTTTGACTCATGGGGCATAGATTTCATGGGACCTTTCCCATCTTCTTACGGCAACAAGTTTATCCTGGTAGCGGTTGACTACGTTTCTAAATGGGTTGAGGCCATTGCTTCCCCTACAAACGACTCTAAGGTGGTGATAAAGCTCTTCAAGACCATCATATTCCCACAGTTTGGAGTCACCAAGGTAGTAATCAGCGACGGTGGAAGCCATTTCATCAACAAAGTGTTTGAAAACCTCCTAAGGAAGTATGGCATGAAGCACAAGGTAGCTACACCTTACCATCGTCAAACGAGTGGGCAAGTAGAGGTCTCTAACTGGCAGATCAAAGCTATACTCGAGCGGACGGTTGATACTACTCGGAAGGATTGGGCGGCTAAGCTAGACGACGCTTTTTCGGTTTACTGGACCGCTTTCAAAATGCCCATTGGCACTACTCCTTTCACTCTTCTCTACGGCAAGGGATGTCACCTCCCTGTTGAGCTGGAACATAGAGCATTGTGGGCTGTGAAGTGGCTGAACTATGATCTTAAGACAGCTCAGGAGAAGCGCTTGATTCAGCTACATGAGATTGATGAGCTAAGGCTTGACGCCTACGAAAATGCTTGGATCTACAAGGAGCGTACTAAGGCAGCACGTGACAAGAAGCTGGTTCACAAAGAGCTTAAGGAAGGCAGTTTGGTATTGCTCTACAACTCGAGGTTGAAGCTCTATCCAGGAAAGCTGAAATCAAGGTGGTGCGGACCGTTTGAGATCAAAGAGGTATTGCCCTATGGAGCTGTTACGTTGGTTGGCAAGAGTGGGAATGCATTCACGGTCAACGGACACAGAGTGAAACCATACATGGTCAGTGCATTCGACAGGGAGAGCACTTCAATGCTTCTCCAAGACCCACCATCTGCCTAAACCAAGTAAATTCTAGCTAAAGACGTTAAAGAAAGCGCACTTGGGAGGCATTCCCATGGTTATCTTGTATATATTTCTGCTTTCTTTCTCTTTCAGTTTTATGTTTTTATCTTTTGAGTGTGTAGGAAAAGGTATAAGGGATTGCAGGGCACGATCTTGGATCCAAAAGGGGGTAAGGAGTGTCGAATATAGGCTAGAGATCGAGCGCTAGATCGACTCATCCTGGCTCGATCTTTGCTAGATCGAGCTAGTGAATCGAAAGGAGTCAGTCGATCTAGACGAAATCGAGTAGAAAATCGAGTGGAACGGTCAATCATGAGAGGACAACCCGCCAATGCGTTCAGCTTGAAAAGCGAACAAGGTGTAGATCGACCGAGACACTCGATCCTCGAAAATAGATCGAGTAGTCTCTCGATCTGTCTCTCGATCTAAGATTAAATCGACCCCCGAATCGATGACGTGGCTCGATCAAGAGGACTTAGCCAACATGCCAAAAATCATGGAATGAGAGGTACACCCGATCCAAAGCTCGATTCAATTCTAATCAAGTCATAAATCGAGCAATCCTCTCGATCCTGGCCATTATGGGCATGAGATCGAGTCCTAGATCGGCCAAATGGACTCGATCTCGTGCCGAGGTAACAATTTATTTTCCCTCTTTTCTTCTTTCCCTCCAGTTTTTAAATTTAAAATGTGGTCAAGGCAAGCATCTTTGACCACGAAAGATGTGCCTTGACCACACTTTTTGTCAGAAAACCACTTTCCAACCCATGGTTTTGTATTTTTGTTGGTCTTTATATTTTCAAACTAGAACACACTCTCTCATACTTTGTGTTTCGAGTTTCTTAAACAAGAGAGAGTGTGGTTTCCATTGTTTAAAAGATCAACAACATCTGTGTTTAAGCTTGCTAAGGTATTTCCGAATCATTGTTCAAAATTTTTGGAAATTTTCCTTTTTATTGTTTGCTTGAGAACTAGATGTTATGGAAAAATTCTGGATTTGCTCTTATCTCTAGATTTTCTCCTCTATTTTCTTTCTAGAATTTTTATAAATTTCCCAAAAATCTAGGGCATTAGTTAAATCTTTTTCTTTCTTGCCTACTCTTTCTCTCGATATTCGCCGATTTGCTCATTCTCTTGTTTGAGAATCTTGTTTCAAGCACCATGGCTCCTAAAAGAACGAGAGAAGAGACGGCACAAGAGAGAGAAGGTCAAGAAGTGGTTGTTCAAGAGAGGGTTAGATGGTCTAATGAGGAGAAACGAGACAAGAAGCGGCTTGAAAGGCTGAAGTTCGAACCAACAAAGTTCGCGGACAGAGGTTTACTGTCTAAGATGGTGATTTTGGAGGATTTTGATCAACTCCTCCAGAACTTAGGGCTCAGGTGTTTGTCACCGATGGATTGCCCAACCTTTCCCGAAGTGACAATCGACTTCCTTGCCACTTTGGAGTTTGCGTACGAGAACTCTAGCATCCCAGCTCCTTCTCAAGGCCGCCTCTCTTTCAAGATCAAACGTCAAGCCTTTAGTCTCTCAATCCCCGAGCTTTGTCAAGCTTATGGCCTCGATGCTGCTGCCACGAAGGTTGAGTTCCCCTCTTTCACTCAAGCTAACAATATGTGGGACCTCATCAGCAACGATGATTACAAGGCGAATACCACGAAGATCAAGAGAGTGAGGAATCAGGTGCTGCATTACACGATGAAGCTGATCGCCAACACCTTCAGTGGACGGTCAGTAGCCCCTACAGTCACCAAGACAGAGCTTTGCTTCTTGTTCCAGGGCGTTAAACATCTCGTGTGTAACCCCGATGAGAATGATGAGCCGTTGGAAGACCAACTAGGAGACGACGTGAACTACAGATGTATCCTAGCTGCTTCATTGGTGAAATACAAGGCGTATGCCTTGAGATGCAAGGCAAGCTCGTCGCTTATTGGAGGCTTCCTCACGCCCTTGTTCGTGCAAGCTGGTGTACCACTTCAAGACTTCACTCCTGTTCCGGAAATAGCTTTCATGGATGAGATATACCTAAGGAACACGGACAGCTTGGGACGCACGCCAGCTGAGGGCTTCTTTGCGTATCTGTTCATTGATGAGGAGAATGAGAAGAGGGTGTGTATCCTGCCAAACAAGGACGAAACAGAGCTGTTGGGAATTGGGAACATCGAGTTTCTCCCAAGCATAGAGGAGTGCTTTGCTCCTCTAGGATCCACCACCGCCATTCAACAAGCTACTCGCCCAAGAGCAGAGTCTCCTGCCATGGATGATGAGATCCCCGAAGCCTTTGTACTCCCTAAGATTGACATTGAGCCACAGACTAAGACGGAAAAGTTCTTTGCTTCTGTTGTGGAGATGCAAAGGAAGATCAACAAATGGCAAGGCAAGGTCATCAAGAAGCTTGCCAAGAAAGTCAAGGCGCTTCAAGGGGCTTCGCCAAAGCAGGCTGCAAGTGAGGAGGTTCAACAACCCGAGAAGAGGAGGCTTTCAACCGGTGGAGTTGTCATCCGTGAGACTCAAGGATGCAACATCCAGCCGGCGCGTCTTTCCCTCCAAGAGCCAGCGTCCAAGGGCAAAGCCATAACATCTAGCTCGTCTGGAACATCCACAAGTTCCAGCCGAGGCTAGATCTGAGGTACCAACAACCTTCCCTTGTACATACCGCACATCTTTTCTTTGTTTTTGCTTTGTGTTCTTGAACTCCTTTGAATTTGTTTGCCACCGAGACGGTGTCATTCAAGTTTGGGGGAGTGTGTGTGTTATTTGACATTGTTTTCTTTCCTCTTATTTTCTATTTGCATCCTTTGAGTCTTGCATTACATTTCATTGCATCTAAGGCATATAAAAGAACAAAAAAAAATTGGTAAAAGTTTTAAAAAAAAATTTCAAAAAAAAATTCATGTAGTTGCATTCACTTTGTTAAACATTTTAGGATTGAGTCTAGAATTTGTAAACATCTAGGTTGTTTACATTCGCATAAGGGGTTTAAGTTTTCTTAAAAATATGTTTTAAGCCCATGAATTGTTTCAAGTCCCTAGTTAGTAGTTCTTGATGCATTGTGCACTCTTAGAAAGTAAGTTCTAACCATACTTGGATCATGTGTTTTGATTTTCGTGGCTTGACTTGAACATTCATGAAATGAATCTTGTCCTAATAAGTGAGAACCTTAATCTGAACTTTAATTATCATACTTGTGCATTTGAAATAAACACATGGATCTTATACATACTTAGGCTCTCTTCCTCCTTTCACCACTCTTTTGTGAGCCTAAGTAGAACTCCCACTATAACCCTTGCCTTTCTTTCAAGCCAAATGTTCTTGTGTGATATCTTTGTGAGGCCTCTTTTCGGTTTGAACTTGGCATAAAGTGTTAGGTCTAGGCGACATGATTAGGTTTTCATATTGATGATAGCTTTGCATTTTGAAGCTAGTTTTAGGCTTAGGATAAGGTATGGGGTTCATGGGGATTGCTTGCTTGCTTAATTGTTCACGGTTTCAAAAGAGTTTGGTGTTTGAAGTGTTTAAAAAGGGTTTTAAGTGGAAGGCAATGTTTTCAAAATAAAAAGCTCATAAGTATATTTCAGAAGGTAGCTCTCAAATAAAAGAAAAAGAAAAGAAAAGAAAAGAGCGTAAGTGCCAAATAAAAAGAGAAGAAAAAGAAAAAGAAAAAATATATATATATATATAATAAGTAGAGAGCTATCAATAAGAAAAGTGAAAAGTTAAAGAAATGTTTTCAGCCTTTCCACTAGCCTAAAAGAGTAAGGATGTTTTCTGTTTTAACTTGGGTTTTTGCTAAGTGAATTGCTTTGGTGATACGGGTAGTATCTAGGAGGGTGAGTGAGATAATATAAAAAAAAAAGGAAATGAGAGGGGTTTTAGGATGATTGTTAGTGTGTATGGGTAGATGAGAATCTAATCATGTATGCATCAATTATCTTTACCTTTAGCATTGTGCATAAGTTCATACCCTTCTTGAGAGAAAACCATGCATTTATAAAAACCCATTTAAATGAGATCATTCTAGTCTCATAGCCTTTGTCCTTAACAAAATGTGTTCGGATTTAAAATGCATAAGTGTGATTCAAGGTTTGATCATTAATGAATGTTAATGGACAAGATTCTTTGATTGTTTGGAATAGGAGAGTCATGATTTGAATTTCATTGTGTGATGAGTATGGCTAAGTCCTTTGGAGTATGAGTGTGTGCATTGCATTTTAGAGTTAAGAATTAGGACCATTGAAATGATTCATTTGAAAGACACATTTGCAAGAAGCTTAAACCCCCATTTTTAAAACCTCTCTTCCTTCTTGAATTTTGTTTGCTTGAGGGCAAGCAAAAAGCAAGTTTGGGGGAGTTGATATTGCTGCATATTTCGTGTGTTTTGCATGCATATAAGATAGTTTCTCATGCATTTACCTTGCACATTAGGCTAGTTTGCATCATTTTAAGTCCTTGAGCACTTTTGCATTAGCATTTGCATATTTCTTGCATTATGCATCCCATTCAGGTTGTTTTCGGATACTTTGGAGTCTTGGAGGATTCGTGGACGTGCTAAGGCTCGTGAGGAAGTTCGTGCACACTTGGAGAACTCAGGAGTGCATGCTAAGGACACGAGATCGAGTAGCAGATCGAGCAAGGCAGGTCGATCTAGATGAGATCGACCAGAAGATCGAGTGACCAAGTCAAGGCAAGGAAACGGATCGAGACCGTGATCGAGTGAGGAGATCGATCTGAAGTACGGACGTAAATGACGCCATGCAGATCGAGTATCGGATCGAGCTTCCAACCCGATCAGCACAAGATCGACTCAGAGATCGACCAAAGCCATCCGATCCAAGACGGAGATCGAGATCCAGATCGAGTCTCCTGCTCGATCTCAGACTACTTTAACCGTCTTTGGCTTCTAGCGAAGGGGGGACCATCGAGCTGTTTGCCCATTTTGGGAAAGCGGCGATCCTGCTTTTCACACACACGTTTTTCACTTTATCTTTTTTAGGTTTTTCTCTCTGTTTCGAAGGCAATTCTGCCATTGTAGACCTTTGAAGCTTTTTCTTGAATTTTGAATCTTTTAATATCGAATCTTTCGCTTTAATCAATCGTTGATCATGCTTAGCTTTCTGTTTATTGCGTTTGTTTAGTTTTCTTTATGAGTAGTGAGTAGTTTCATTTGGGTTGATGGGTTGAGGCGATTCAAAAGGGGTTGAAGAGGTTAAAGTTTTGAGTTTTCTTGTTCTTCATTACCTTCTCTTCTAGGATCTTGAGTATTTAAGGCTTAGAGAGTCTCACGCCAAGATCTCTATGATCCAAGGGATGTCTTACCTTGACAGGATTCAGATGTCCTGGAAAATCAGATCCTAGAGGCTAGTCATTCCTTTCCCACACGCCATGGTTGTAAAGGAGACTAGTTAGGTCGTTGTTTGAAATCTGTGTTCGTTGCCCCTCGATCTCTTTTTCCACCACAAGCCATGGGTTTGGAGTAGAGATTGAGGGAGTGAACCATACCACACGCCATAGATGGCTCTTGTTTTGTTTTCAAGGCTTAGAGAAACCTCCTAAAGGAGTGGATCTATATGTTTTCAAACCAAGCTTTAATCTTTGAGACCCATGAATATGACCCTCAACCCTAGACCCTCTTTCTTAGTGTTTTAAACCTCTGATTATCATTCTGTCATCATAAAGTTTGCACCTTGTTTATTAATCCATCGCATCATTCATCATTTTAAGTTGTTAGACGAGATCGATCCATATTGCTCGATCTTGTGGTCGATCCAGTGGTCGATCCACCAGTCAAATTTTAGTTTTTTATAGCCTTGCATTTTTGTCATTCTGCTTGTTCCTCGTGGTAGTTAACCCTCTTCCAGGGATTTTAAAATTGTTTTGCTTTGCATTTGACACTTGCATTTAGTTTTTAAGGATTTTACCAATCATTTATCATTTTCGCTTAGCTTTGCTCATTTCCTTGCATTCTTAGTGAACTTGCTACCCCTAGGTGTGGATTGACACTCACTTATATGCTATACTACATCTCAGTGTTGCATTTGAGCTTTGATACATCATTGCATTGCAAAAACTTGTTATCAATGATGCTTTATGGGCTTACAGGACAGCATACAAAACGCCACTTGGGACTACACCATTCCATCTTCTCTTTGGCAAGGCGTGCCATTTACCAGTAGAGTTGGAGTTCAAAGCAGAATGGGCCATCAAGAAGCTGAACTTTGATCTGAAGCTTGCTGCAGAGAGGCGCTTGATTCAGCTCAATGAACTGGATGAGATCAGATATCTGGCCTATGAAAACTCCAAGTTATACAAGGAGAGGACAAATGCATATCATTATAAAAAGATCATCTCCAGACATTTCGAGCCCAATGACCAGGTATTACTTTACAACTCTCGTTTACAGCTTTTTCCTGGTAAACTGCGTTCTCGATTGTCAGGTCCATTCACTATCAAAGAAGCTCGCCCACATGGTGCAATTGTCCTGATTAACTCCAAAGGAGAGGAGTTCACTGTCAATGGACAAAGGGTGAGCATAATTGGGCACAAGCCGAGATTCCAGCAGGACACATTGTGTCTCTGGATGATGCACCAGCTGTCTAAACTGCCAACCAAAGTCGAGCTAATGACTTTAAACAAGCGCTTAGTGGGAGGCAACCCACTGGTAACTTATCTAGCTATCATACTCTAGTCTATTTTTGTTTTTTAAAAAAAAAAAAACACACAAAACAAGAGTCAGTTTGTTCAGTTTGCTTTGAGAATGTCTTGTTAATTTGTTCAACCATAGATTATGCTTTGTTTGGATGTTTTTGATGTGTGTTTTGAGTGCTCCAACAGTCTAACTTCGGAGTACACATGATGACACAACGTTTAAGCATCTAACTTGATGATTCTGAAGTATCAGACGTGGTGACGCTCGTCACCCGTCCCTTCGCGAGGTACCAGTTTTCTGACATGGTTTTACAAGTTCTCATGCTTCCTTTTGACCAACTCTTGGCTTAATAACACTGGGGACAGTGTTGTTTAAGTCTGGGAGAGGTGGTTACTGACGTTGTGTGCTTTGTGTCATGTTTATAGAGTCTTAAAGTTGAGTCAAAAAACTGTTTTATAGAGTCAAAATTTTGAAATTGTCAGTTTTTCTTGAAACTAACCATAAGACGTTTTTGCTTATAAGAACCATTGCCACATTAGTTGATTACAAGTCTTACTAAGTTGAAAGTCATAGGTAGATGAGTCTAGCAATAAAGGTTTAGGTTCCTAGAGAATCTGGAAAATTTGCTGTTAGCTCCACCTTAATGAACTTTAAACTTCTCCTCTCTTGCCAAGGAGAAACGTTCAACCTGGAGGTCCCCAAGATGCCAACCATGCAGAAGAGCCCCCTGATGCACCACCACAAGCTCCAGCACCAGGCATATCACAAGCAGCTCAAGAGATATTGAACCAAAGACACAATGAGAGAAAATGTAGCATCCGTATCCGAGAAAATCTGGAATGATCGAGCCGGACAGGAGGTTGTCCGATGGAATGTGAGTTCAGTCAAGGGAAAAACTGTATGGATGCGAGGTTCAGACTATAGTCGATGGATGATTGGGAAATAGTCGAAGGATGGCCGGGGTGGCCGAGCAGGACAGACCATATCCGAGAGGAAAAATGGTTCTATCTGAGAGAAAGTGGACTATGTCTGAGCGAAAAGGAAAATAGCCGAGTAACAATGGGCTGGGCCGGTGGGCCGTGAGTTTGGTTGGATAAAAACTATTTTCTCGCGTGGATGGTCGAGCGGTTTAGGCGATAGCCGAGAGAACTTAAAGCTAACTAGGATAAACCTGACTGGAACCGAGAGACGCCGGTTATAACTGGGATATCTAGTTTTTGCGACTATAAAAGTGGATTTCTCTGACTTTTCTCGGGAGTGCTGCAGTTTTTGAGAGAAAAAGAGCAAGAGAGAGATTAGTCGAGAGATTATATGAGAGATTCTGATTATTCCGAGAGTTAGCCGAGAGAGATCAAAGTTTCGCCGGTGATTCCGACAATCACCGAGAGATCGAGTGTTCTATCCGTGTTTCTGTCAATCTGCTTCGACCATTCGCTCTGATTTGGGGATTTTCTGGAGGAATCACCGAGTTTATCCGAGGATTTCTGAGCGGATTGTGAGATATCCGAGAACACTTTGATTCGTCTAAGAGAATCTGGTAAGTGTTCGGCTATTCTGATTTCTGTTGAGTTTATGTCGAGTAACACTGGACTGATCGATATGAATTGTACTGTTTCCGAGGGAATACAGATTCTTGTCCGAGAAAAAGTGCACGAGTTGAGAGATAGCCGAGAGGTGTTAGGATTTTGCCAGACAAGTCTGAGCGGTAGCCGAGAAATCACAAGTGTGTCCGACTATCTCAGTTTCTGATCGAGAAATCACCGAGATTCATTCGACTGAAATGTTTGTTTCTGTGTCTAAGGTGAGTGCGTCACTTTGTTCTGTATCTAGAATCGTTTGATTTCTAAGTTATCTGATTTTCATTGATTGCTTGTGTAGGTTAGTGGTTTCTGCTTAGCAAGGTCAATGTTTCTGTGATTGTAAATGGTTAAGTGCGAACCATGGTCAATACATGGTGTCTAACTAGCTGTGTGAATGTCCGGATCGAGTTACTAGCTCAAGGGGATGTGTGATTCTCGTTTGGAGTAGAACCGATGCCTTGTAAGGCTTCAGAAGTAGTTGAGATGATCATAGGACCATACTGTTTTCTGTGCTTGCTTGCTAAGTGATAATGTGAATTGTATAACTGATAGTATGATGCGTTTTCTGATACTGGTGGTTTTTATGGTTTTTTAACCATGATATAAGTCCTTTTTGTTGAGTCTTTTTGTTCTTTTTAGAGTCCTAGAAGAGTCTTTGCAGGTTATAGCATGTCTGGAGTATAATTGGAGATATTGGAACCTTTTGGAGCATTTCGAGTTGAAGCCACGAAGTACCTAGCTCGGAGAAGAAAGTATGCCATATGGTGACGCTCGTCACCCAACAAGGAAGGAGGTCGTGGCTGTTTATTAAAAGATGGAGCATTATTTGCAGAATTTGCCCAAAAGTTCCATTATTTACAAGAAAACCCCAGATCGTGTTTAGCCTCTATTTATTAGGTTTTTCAGCCATTGGATGCTTGGATCTTAGTTTTTGAGAATTCAGAGAGATTAGGGAGAGATTTATTCAGAGCTTTTTTGGGAGACAAATCCTGTACTCTTTTGAGAAGATTTTGAACCCCCTTATACTTTTACTCTTTCTCTTAATGCAATTTTATTCAGTTATGTTTTGTGATTCCATAATCATGTCTGAGTAATCTGCTAGTTAAGTTAGGGATTTTTCGAAGGTTGATGAAGAGTTTGTAGAATCGCTACCTGTTAGGAATATCTTTTGGTTTTTCATCTCTGCTTGCTTTAAAATCGAATTTCTGAGACACATCATCTAGAAATCCGAAAATCATAGGTTGTTAAATATATGTGAGAGCATTATTGATAACCTGAAATAATATTTGATGAGCAAAACAATTTAGTGCAAAGAGATTTAGCTTAGGAGTTTTGTAAACAATTGAATCTGATCATTCCTGCATGCTTAGGTTGTTAGGGTTTGCAAAGAGATTTGAAACTCTGTGATTTAGGTATAGATAACTTCTGCAATGAGAATTGATTAGTTATACATCAGTAATTCATGTTTAAAACGGTTTTTAATCATTCCTGATTTCATACATTCTATATTCTTGGATTCAACCTGCGAACTGTCCTGACTTAGCGCTTTTAGAATTCTGAAACTTATGACATCTTACAAAATCATTTGCTTACTTTTATTTAATCATTCGCATTACATACTTTATATTATGCTTAGCTTAATCCGAACCTACATTCGATAATGTAGTCTGCATTACTCTCTTGGGATTCGATACCCCTTGTACTACAACTGTTTTTGCTAAGCACTTGCAGTAGTTTTATTTGGGTAAAACCTGAGCCCTGGCAACTGGCTAAGGTGTTACGGGATGACGTATTCACTAAGTATTTATCAAATACTTATGCCTCTCTTTTTGAGTGTGCAAGTAAGGATAAGGTCCAGGGCGAGTAGCTCTGAAGGCGGACTGGAAGGCAGTGAAGGAAAGGGGTGGATTATGACTAGGTTTTGGGATTCATGATCTGAGTTTGAGTTTCTGTTTAAGTACTTGTGTTAGTGCTTTCTGAGTTAAACCGAATCTGATAAGTTTAGTTTATGTTATTGAATTCGAATTCTGTTAAGTGTTTCTGGAATAATTATGCAATGAGAATGGATGTCTTTTGAAGAATCGAACTTGTTTAAGTTTAAGAAAAGTTTTTAAAATATGCATGTTTTTGTATTCTGGCTGAGAGAAGACTCGGTGAGGTTCAGGCCTGTCTAGTGATAGGCGGTCGGGTACTCACAAGTTGGTATCAGAGCATGGTCGATTCTAGGACAGTTCATTTGCATAGTTAGGGTTATAGTCTATCCACCTTTTCACTGCCAGGTCTCGCAGTCTGTTGTTCTGTAGAGTGTGAAACTCTTGTCTGGGGTTACCTTCGGGCTAACCGGTTTTTCTGTTTGGCAGATGGCTCCGAGAAAGAGAGCTGCAAGAGCACAAGTGAATGGTGCTGAGAACACTGAGAGTTCTGGAACTGAGAATCTGGTCGGAGACCAGCAAGTGAATGCAGCTGCAAATGCTGCGAATTTGGCGGCTGCTGGTGTTAATGTGGCTGCGGCCAATGCTGGAAACGTGGCAGGGAATGCTTCAGGTACACAACCGGTTGGGTTGGAGGCTGTTCTGGGGCTGTTGGCTCAAGTGTTGGAGCGTCTACCAGTGGTTGCGCCTGCGCTGGTAGTGGCACTAACAGTGGCACCACAAGTTGTGGAACCGGTAGTTGTCGATGGAGTTGGGGAAGCGGATCAGGGTGTGGTGATTCCGTCTTACCTCAAGGTTCTAGATCATATGGGGAGGCTAGGAACCAAGTTCTTTACTGGAGATTCTACGCCTATTGAGGCTGATGAGTGGAGGATGAGACTGGAGCGGAACTTTGAGTCTATCTGTTGTCCTGAGGGTTATAAAAAGAACATAGTTGTGCACTATTTTGAGGGTACTGCACACAGCTGGTGGAAGGGAATCACCGGGCGTTTGGTGAATCCGAACTGTTCGTATGAGACATTCTCTGCGAAGTTTCAGAGTAAGTACTTTCCGCAGGAAGCTTACAATCAGTTGGAGGCTGAGTTTCTGTATCTGCGCCAAGGGACCAAGACGGTTTGGCAGTATGAGACCAAGTTCAACCAGTTACGTAAATACATGGGACGTGACTACGATACTGAGGATAAGTTGATCTGAAGGTTCATGAGTGGACTAATGGTTGAGCTGAGGAACGGTTGTCTGGTGCGTGACTATGCGACAGTCACTGAGCTTGTGGAGAAAGCAGCACTGTTGGAATCTGGACAAACAGAGGAAGCTTTGGCAAAGGCGAGTACTGTAGTTACCGTGGCCAAGAGTGGTCAATCGTCTGGAGAACAGAACCGCAGGTTTGGGAGGAATGTTTCAGCCAAGTCTAGTGGGAACCGCAACGTGTGTGGATCATGCGGGAAGTTGCATTTGGGCATTTGTAGGCGTTCAGCTGGGGCTTGTCACCGTTGTGCAAGCCAGGAGCATCAAGTGCGGGATTGTCCGCCAGACACAAAGATGGTGAGAGTGTCGGATGGAGACAAAGAATCTGCTGTGTGTTACAGTTGTGGAGAACCGGGACACTACAAGCGTGATTGTCCGAGGTCGGGAGCAACTGGGCAAGCGGCTTCTCAGGCTAAGCGTGTAGGAGATGCACTGGCACCGGCGGCCAAGAGGCAGGCCATCATGCCGAGAGGGTACGCAGCAACCGCGGACGGGAGTGGAGATTCGAGCGTGTTTCGACCGACCACTGGTGAGTTTTAGTTCTTATAGTTTCTGAGTCCTATCTGTTGTCTGTTGTCTTTGTCTGCGTGATCTGTTAAGTGTCTTAGCATTCTAGGGGTTGAATCTGTAGGGACCTTATTAATGGGTGAGGTAGAGACCCATGTCCTGTTTGACTCCGGTGCGAGTCATTGTTTTGTGAATCCAGATATGATTGGAAAGGGAGAATTCCAGAAGGAACCCGGAGAGGATTTTGGTAGTGAGGGCGGCTGGAGGCAAAGTGATGTTCTCACTAGGGATAGTTAAAAACATTTATGTCTGGATTGGCAAAGTTAGTATGCCAGCAGATTTGGTAATCTACAATGTTAAGTTTTATGATGTCATCCTCGGGATGGATTGGCTTAGTAAGTACAAGGCGCATCTGGATTGCCACCGTGGAAGGGTGAGGTTCAAAAGAGATGACGAGGTTCTGGTGTACCAAGGGATAAGACCGACTTCTGGTAGCTTGGTTGTGTCAGCACTACAAGCGGAGCGTCTGATAGAGAAAGGGTGTGAAGCATATCTGGCGACAATATCTATAGATGAGGTTGTACCGGATGTGGAGTTAAGAGATATTCTAGTGGTACAAGAGTTTGTGGACGTTTTCCAAGCTTTGACTGGAATGCCACCGGCTCGTTCAAATCCGTTCACGATTGAACTTGAACCAGGGACGGCTTCGATATCTAAGGCACCGTATCGAATGGCACCGGCTGAGATGGCTGAACTGAAGAAGCAACTGGCTGAACTTTTGGACAAGGGTTTTGTTAGGCCAAGCAGTTCACCATGGGGCGCACCTGTTCTGTTCGTAAAGAAGAAGGATGGAAGCTTCAGGCTTTGCATTGACTACCGAGGCTTGAACCGTGTGACTATGAAAAACAAATATCCACTCCCAAGGATAGACGAGTTGTTGGACCAGCTCAGGGGTACTACTTGGTTCTCGAAGATTGATTTGGCTTCTGGGTACCACCAAATACCAACAGACAAACCAGATGTTCGGAAAACTGCCTTTAGGACAAGGTATGGTCATTACGAGTATGTGGTTATGCCGTTTGGTTTGACGAATGCGCCAGCTGCATTCATGAAGCTGATGAATGGCGTGTTCAGGGAGTACTTGGATGAGTTTGTGATTATTTTCATAGATGACATGTTGGTGTATTCAAAGATTCCGGAAGAGCATGAGAAGCATTTGCGGATTGTTCTAGAGAAGTTGCGAGAAAAGAAGTTATTTGCTAAGTTGAGTAAGTGTAGCTTCTGGCAACGACATATTGGGTTCTGGGTCACATTGTATCGGACAAGGGAGTGTCTGTGGATCCTGAAAAGATCAAGGCTACTGTGGATTGGTCAAGACCTGAGAATGCGTCTGAGATAAGAAGTTTTCTGGGATTGGCTGGCTATTATAGGCGTTTTGTGAAAGGCTTTGCGAGTATGGCTCAGTCAATGACACGTCTGACTGGTAAGGATGTTGAGTTCGTTTGGACGGCTGAGTGTGAGGAGTGTTTCCTAAAGCTGAAGGAGATGCTTACAAGTGCACCGGTGTTGGCTTTACCTGAGCCGGAGGAACCGTATGTGGTGTACACGGACGCTTCTGGGAAAGGACTAGGTTGTGTCCTAATGCAGCATGGGAATGTGATTGCATATGCGTCAAGGCAGCTAAGGAAGCATGAGGCGAACTACCCTACACATGACTTAGAGATGGCAGCTGTAGTCTTTGCATTAAAGATATGGCGATCTTACTTGTATGGTGGGAAAGTTCAGGTGTTTACCGATCATAAGAGTTTGAAGTACATCTTCACTCAACCTGAGTGTAATTTGAGGCAACAGAGATGGATGGAGTTAGTCGCTGACTACGACTTAGAGATAGCTTATCATCCGGGAAAGGCTAATCTCGTTCCTGATGCATTAAGCCGGAGGAAGGCTAGTGTATCTTCTGCAAAGGATGTGGAAGGAGCTGTGAATCTCCTAAGGACGTTAAGGTTGAACGTTTTGTCTGAGGAGCTGGAACCATTGGGTTTGGAAGCTACGAATCAAGCTGACTTGTTAACAAGGATTTGTTTGGCTCAAGAGGAGGATGAGAATCTGAATAAGGTGTCATAGAGTGACAAGACCGAGTTTCAAACTTCCAACAATGGGACGTTTGTTGTGAATGGCAGAGTGTGTGTTCCTAATGTGAAAAAGTTAAGGGAGGAAATTCTAAGGAAAGCACATCAATCGAGGTTTTCTGTGCATCCGGGAATGACAAAGATGTACCAGGATCTGAATAGGTACTATCATTGGGTCGGGATGAAGCGGGACGTAGCCAAGTGGTTGGCTAGCTGTCCGACATGCCAGCTGGTTAAGGCTGAGAATCAGGTTCCGAGTGGTTTGTTGCAAACATCACCAATGCAGGAATGGAAATGGGATATGATCACAATGGATTTTGTGTTGGGTTTACCAAGGTTTCTGAAGAAGCATGATGCGATTTGGGTCATTGTTGATAGGCTGACCAAGTCTGCTCACTTCTTTCCTATGAGGAAAACGGATGGAGTGGCTAGGCTGGTGGAGTTGTATGTCGATGAGATCATCAAGCTTCATGGAGTGCCTGCGAGCATTGTGTCTGATCGTGACCCGAAGTTTACTTCACGATTCTGGAAAGAGATTCAGAAAGTGTTTGGGATCAAAGTGCATATGAGTGCAAACGGATGGTCAGTCTGAAAGGACCATCAAGATGTTAGAGGACTTGCTGAGAGCGTGTGTACTGGACTGGGGTGGTAACTGGGAAAGTTATCTACCGTTGGTTGAGTTCGCGTATAACAACAGTTACCATAGGAGCATTGAGATGTCTCCGTATGAGGCGTCTTACGGAAGGCCGTGTAGGACACCGCTATGTTGGACCCAAGTGGGGGAGCGGAGTGAGTTAGGACCTGCTATAGTCGAAGAGACTACTGAAAAGATCAAGTTTCTGAATGTTAAGTTGAAAGAGGCTCAAGACTGACAAAAGAATTATGCTGATAAGCGCCGTAAGGACTTAGAGTTTAGTGTGGGCGATCTGGTTTATTTGAAGGCTATGACATATAAAGGAAAAAGCCGAGCAACGTTTGAAGCTAAGTTGAGTCTGAGGTACATGGGACCGTACCAGATTCTGGAAAGGATTGGAGCAGTGCCGTATAAGTTGGACTTACCGCCGGAAATGAGTGCTTACCACAATGTGTTTCACGTGTTGCAGCTGAGAAAACACATAACCAAACGTGACACCGTGATATCTGAACAACTTTAAGAATTGCAAGAGGATCTGAACGTGGAAGGTAGACCGATCCAAGTGGTTGACCGGAAAGAAAAGCTTAGGCGTGGTAAGAGGGTCAAGATGATCCAAGTTGTATGGGACTGTAATGGGGATGAGCAAACTACTTGGGAAGTAAAGTCTAAGATGAGTACATGGTTCCCGAAATGGTTTGAGAAACATCAGGAAGAAGAACCGGATTTGAGGACGAATCCAAACCAAGTGGGGGAGAGTTGTAGCATCCGTATCCGAGAAAATCTGGAATGATCAAGACGAACAGGAGGTTGTCTGAAGGAATGTGAGTTCAGTCAAAGGAAAAATCCGTATGGATGGGAGGTTCAGACTATAGTCGATGGATGACTGGGAAATAGCCGAAGGATGGCCGGGCTGGCCAAGCAGGACGGACCATATCCGAGAGAAAAAATGGTTCTGTCTGAGAGAAAGTGGACTATGTCCGAGCGAAAAGGATAATAGCCGAGTAACAATGGGCTGGGCCGGTGGACCGTGAGTTTGCTCGGATAAAAACTAATTTTCGTGTGGATGGTTGAGCGGTTTAGGCGATAGCCGAGAGAACTTAAAGCTAATCGGGATAAACCTGACTGAAACGAGAGACGCCGGCTATAACCGATCTATCTAGGTTTTGCGAATATAAAAGTGGATTTCTGTGACTTTTCTCGGGAGAGTCGCACTTTTTGAGAGAAAAAGAGCGAGAGAGAGAGAGATTATCTGAGAGATTCTGATTATTCCAAGTGTTAGCCGAGAGATGTCAAAGTTTCGCCGGAGATTCCGACTATCACCGAGAGATCGAGTGTTCTGTCCGTGTTTCTGTCAGTCTGATCATACCATTCGCGCTGATTTAGGAATTTTCTGGTAGAATCACCGAGTTTATCCGAGGATTTCTGAGCAGATCGTGAGATATCCGAGAACACTTTGATTCGTCCGAGAGAATCTGGTAAGTGTTCGGCTATTCTGATTTATGTTGAGTTTCTGTCGAGTAACACTGGACTGATCGATCTGAATTGTACTATTTCCGAGAGAATACAGATTCTTGCTCGAGAAAAAGTGCACGGGTTGAGAGATAGCCGAGAGGTGTTGAGATTTTGCTGGACCAGTCTGAGCGATAGCCGATAAATCGCAAGTGTGTCCGACTATCTCAGTTTCTGATCGAGAAATCACTGAGATTCATTCGACTGAAACGTTTGTTTATGTGTCTAAGGTGAGTGCGTGACTGTGGTCTATATCTAGAATTGTTTGATTTCTAGGTTATCTGATTTTCATTTATTGCTTGTGTAAGTTAGTGGTTTCTGCTTAGCAAGGTCAATGTTTCTGTGATTGTGAATGATTAAGTGTGAACCGTGGTCAATACATGGTGTCTAACTAGCTGTGTGAATGTCCGGATCGAGTTACTAGCTCAAGAGGATGTGTAATTCTCGCTTGGACTAGAACCGATGCCTTGTGACGCTTCACAAGTAGTTGATATGATCATAGGACCGTACTGTAATCTGTGCTTGTTTGCTAAGTGATAATGTGAATTGTATAACTGATAGTATGATGCGTTTTCTGATACTGGCTAAGGTATTACAGGATGACCGTATTTACTAAGTATTTATCAAATACTTATGCCTCTCTTTTTGAGTGTGTAGGTAAGGATAAGGTCCAGTGCGAGTAGGTCTGATGGCAGACTGGAATGCAGTGAAAGAAAGGGGTGGATTAGGACTGGGTTTTGGGATTCATGTTCTGAGTTTGAGTTTCTGTTTAAGTACTTATGTTAGTGCTTTCTGAGTTAAACCGAATCTGATAAGTTTAGTTTATGTTATTGAATCAGAATTATGTTAAGTGTTTCTGGAATAATTATGCAATGAGAATGGATATCTTTTGATGAATTGAACTTGTTTAAGTATAAGAAATTTTTTTAAAATATGCATGTTTTTGTATTCTGGCCGAGAGAAGACTCGGTGAGGTTCGGGCCGGTCCTCAAAGAAATCGCCCCTACAATGAAGATAGACACTTACCACCACAAGTGAAACTTCTTACTCCAACCTTTTCTGGAAAGCTTGATCCTGCAGCATACTTAGAATGGGAGAGGAGAATAGAGCACCTGTTCGAGTACTATGGTTACACAGAGCCCAAGAAGAGTGCATTAGCAATAGCAAGTCTCACTCACCATGCTCTAGCTTGGTGGGATAGAGAAGTTGCTGAGAAGAGAAGGCTGTGATACCCTTAAATCACAAGATGGTCTGACATGAAATTCGAATTAAACTGAAGGTATGTACCTCCTTAGTATCATAGAGATTTCCTTAAAAAGTTTCGCTCTCTATTTCAGGGTTCAATGAGTGTAGAAGAGTACTATGAGGAATTTGATCTTTTAAGAAGCCATCTAGCATTAGAAGAAACAGAGGAGTCCCTTATGTCCTAATTCATGGATGGGTTACAAGATAAGATTCAAAAAAAGGTGGAGATGCAGCCTTACCACTCACTGCCTGAACTCTTACACCTAGCTGTTCAAAGAGAGAAGCAAGTAAAGAAGAAGGCATCTACAAGGAACCGTTCTAATAGCAGTGCTGCTTTGAATCAACAACAAGCTCAACAAACTCAGCAGCAGCAGTAGCCAAACCCTACACTATTCGTAGATAAAGGAAAGGGCATTACAATAGATTCACGGTTCAAGTCTATTACCCAAGAGCAAGGTAAGTCTAGTAATTCAAATAGTCATCATGACATTATTTGTTTTAAATGTCAAGGCAGAGGTCATGTATCAAGAGAATATCCCAACAAAAGGACTATGATACTTAGAACAGATGGTGGATATGATTGACAAGATGAAGAAATGGCTGAAAATTCAGAAGAAGAGATCACCATATACGCCGAAGAAGGTGAGTTGCTAGTCATTGAAAGAGCCTTAGACTCTCAACCTGTTTCAGAGGACTTAGAGCAAAGAGACAATCTCTTTCACTCTAGATATAGTATACAAGACAAGGTATGTCACATAATAATCAAATAGTGGATCTTGTGCTAATATTGCTAGTGTTTGTTGATATACACTATAATTACTCCATTATTTGCATACATTTAGCATTAGTTTCAGCATTTAAACACTCTTTCGTGCATGTTCATGTCTCAATTGCATCCATTTAGGACTTAAGGTGTAGTTAGGAGTTGCATTGCATATTTGGTGCATTTTAAGCACTTGGCAGGTGCAATGAAGGAGTTTAAGGACTGAGAGAAGTTCTGGGAGTGATCTGGTGGAGAGACAAAGGCAAGAAGGCCTCATATCGAGCAGTGTATCGACCTACTAAGCCGAGACAGAGCATACAAAGCAAAATATCCGCATGCATACGTCGATACAAGCAAGGGGGTCATACAAAGGTGCATATCGAGGTCCCAACTCGAGCATATAGAGCAACATATCAGCGTGCATACGTCGATTCAAGCAAAGGAGTCATACCAAGGTGCATATCGAGGTCCCAAGTCAAAGAGTATCGAGCTGCTCTAACCGATACATCATCTTCAGGACACATGTACCGGTCTACATATCAAGGGGAAGCAAGACGATACACAAGCCAGGACATGTATTGAGCAGAGTATCGACTTAGTTTTGCTCCATATGGCTAAGATAAGGGCGATTGTATTGACCAATATATCGGGGAGACATGCCGATAAGCCCTAGCCATAGGCGATTGTACCGATTAGTGTATCGGCCAGGCTTGGTCGATACAGCCTTCAACTAACCAATATCGAGCTACGTATCGACCAGACAAGCCGATACAAGGCCTCCAAACAAGCCATTTTCCGGTTTATTTCCGGTTTACTAAGGGTTTTTCCTGAAAACTATATATATGTTTAGACCCAAAAACATTAGGGGATCTTCCTTTCATCTTTTATCCTATAGACATTAACTTTATCCTTTATATTTCTCCTTACACCTTTGTAATTTCTGCCTTGAATCTTGTTCTTTCAATAAAAATTTGTGTTTATCTTCATCCTGATTATGATTAGTCATTCTCCTTTGCTTTGTGTTATGGCTAAAACCATGATTAGTGAGTAGTGTGCTTAGGATTTGAGATGGGATAGAAAGAAGGAGATTTGAGACTTGATTAATGATCTCTTAGTGCTTAATGTTATTGTTCCTTCTTATTGATTGTGTTTAATGCTAGATTAGCCATTGCTAAGTAGATCTAGATCTTAGGTTTCTCTTATGCCTGATAAGTGTTTGATGGATTGCCTTACTGAGTCAAGTAAGAGATTTACTTATCTTAGGTTAAAGAATTAGTTGTCTAAGGAGTAAACTGTCATTATAGAATTGGATTAGTTGCTCTTAATGCTTGTTAATCATCTGTTCAGTAATGGAAGTTGTCTTGAATTTGTGCTTAGGAAAGTGATTAGTATTCAAGGCATTGAGCTCGTTATAGCTGTTAATTCTATGCCTATGAATAGCTTGTTGTGGGGTTTGTAAGCATCACTAGTTAAGCTGAGAATCTCATTTGATCAATTACCCTATCTCAAGTCCACTTGTTTTTGATTGTTAGAATTCGAATTTGCTCTATAGTTCAGTCTTGTTTAGTTATTGTTTTAGTTTGATCACCTCTTATCTTTGATTTGGCTTGAATTGAATGATCTATTGCATTTTCAGTGTCTTACTTTGCCCATTATGGATTGACACTCACATACTACAGTGATATGAGTATATGTGAGAATTGAAGTAGAGTAAACTCCTATATCAATTTGGCGCCGTTGCCATTTGGGATTGTTCTAAGCATTAGGATTTGTAGATTGTTTGAGATTAAGCTTTTATTTTCGTTTCTGGTTACTAATTGCTCTTTTTGGACTAGAATCTCTTTTGTAAGTACCAAAACACTTGCTCTAAGGTGTCTACAACTGCCCAAATAGTTTAGGGAGCAGGATTTTGGGTTCACAGCAGCAGCTATCAGTTGTTTAAGGATGGAAGAGCATCCACATGCTGCTGGTTTTGGTTCACAAGGTCCACAAGAGATGCAAGGTTTGCAGGGCAAACAAGGACCACATGGTTTACAAGGTGATTCGGGTTGGAGAGATCACATGCCACCAAGACCTATAGGAGCTGGCGATTTCCCAACAACCTTTGCTTCAAGACATGGGATAATTCCTCCTATGGAAGACACTCACTGGATGATTGCAATGATCTAAGACAGCAGATTCTTTGGGATACCTAATGAAGACCCTTTTGATCATCTGGATAACTTTGAAAGGATTTGCTCCATGGCTAGGATGAATGGAATATCTGATAATGGATTGAAGTTAAGACTCTTCCCTTTCTCACTTGGAGATAGAGCTAAACTATGGGAGAAAAGCTTGCTGCAAGGAAGAATCACAATATGGGCTCAATCTAAGAGTGTCTTTCTCACAAAGTTCTTCTCTCCCTCTAGGACAGCAAGATTTAGGAATGAGATTTACAGCTTCAGCCAATGGCCTATTGAGAGTTTGGGAGATGCTTGGGAAAGGTTTAGAAGCTTCATAGTTCAATGTTCTCATCATGACCTACAAAGGAAGCACTCTTGTCCACAGTTTATAGAGATGTCTTGCCTAAGATGAGACTCCTTCTTGATACTGCTAGTAGAGGTAATTTTCTTGGCCAAGATATGGATGATAGTCTTGCTCTCATTGAGAATATAGCTCACACCAATGGACAATGTGGTGAAGAGCAAGAGAAAATTTTTAAATTGGTCTCTTCTCAACTAGAAGCCAAATTGCTGGAGGTGAAAGGGATTGAAGGAGAGAAAGGATGATGTCTTGCGCCAATCTGAGCTTCAGCATTAGTTTCTGGCCAACTATGTTCAACACCAAGAAGGGGAAAGACAGCCACAACAAGAGAAGCACAACATTAATCCTTTACCTTAATCCATTGACATCAAGTAAATGACGTAGCAGCTTATGGAGTCCCAATAAACTGGTTTCCAAGAACTTAAGCAAGACATCACTACACAAGCTGCTACAATAAAAACTGAACTTCAGTCTCAATTTCAGACTCAATTTCAGTCTGAACTCCAATCTCAGCAACTGTTCTTTGAACACAAGCTTGAGCAACCTGAAAGAGGAGAATTTCTAGAGCTAGAACTACTACTCTCAATATCTTTCTACACTTGCCATTGTAGTATAGAGAGGTTATCAATCCAATCCAAGGGCTAAGGAACAAATGAGATGCATAAAACTTGCTAAGCTAGGCCTAATCATATAATATGAAGTGTTTAAACTAACAACCTAAACTGAACAAAGAAATGCAAAACAGAGCAAACAGAGCAAACAGAGCAAAAGCAAACAGATGATAAGCGAATTAAGTCTATAAATAAAAGGCAAGACTCAAGGTTCTAAGCAATAATGGTCAAGTGGCTATAAGAGTGACTTAAGGGTTTTCTAAAAAAGGCAATCATCAAGCATAATCCTAAGCAAGCAATTCTCAATATTGCAATCCTAGACAAGGTAACTAAAAGGAATCAGCTTGGCGTCAATAAGTAATTCAGATTCAATAAGATTGAAGTGTTAGACCCACTTGTGATGGCGTATCCTTCAACAATGAGCATAGAGAACAGAATCATTATAGCCTAAGAGAAGTACTAAGCAAGTAAACAACTCTCACCCAAGCGAGAATTCAGATCAACCTATCAATCTTTTGAACCATATAAGGACCTAAGTAGCTAATCAACCATCCAAGAACATAGATTTAAGCTTACACTTGCGAAATCCTAACAATGCTAAATGAAGGACTTTTGGGTCACTAGATTCAATCCCTCTCTAATCAGATGTATTATATTTGAGGTTTATCAATCCATCTAGGATCTAGAATAAAAGAAATGCAAAGCACTAACTAAGCTTAACCATGTATGATGAAGGAGGATGATTCTAACAACATAAGTGATCAAAGATGAAATGCACAAACAAAAGAAAGACTAGCAAGTCTTAAGCAAGTAATATAATGCAAGAAAGCTAAATGCAACAGGAATTAAATGAAATGCAAGATGAGAGAAAGAAAGCTAAGCACGATAACTTAAGATGCAAGGCAGAGAATAAAGCAAGAACAATGCAAATCAAAACAGAGGAAAAACAGAACACAAAATGATGAAAAGCAAAGAACAATGAGGCGCTGATTCAAGGCTAGAGAAATGATGACTTGGGGATTACTTAGTATCAAACCTAGGGTAGTCAAGACTAATAACAAGCAAGATTCATAATCAAGCCACAAATTCAATCAATCCACATCAAGAACAGGAACAACTAAGTTAAGCAGATGTCAGACCCACTTGTGATGGCGTATCTGTGCAACACCGGCCTGCAACAAAAACAGAGATGTCTAAGTTAAGCACATGTCAGACCCACTTGTGATGGCGTATCTGTGCAAATCCAGCATGAAAACACAAGGCTCTTAAAGACCAAACAATGTACTAAGACGCAATGTAATCATCTAAGCAATTATCCCAAGTATAGTTCTTTCAGGCATTTAAACAAACGCTTGTGCTGCAGCAAACACCTATAATCTATTTCACTTAAACAAGCTACTCAAGCTTTAAGAACAACTAAGCAAGAAAAATCAAGCAAGGGTTAAATCAAAACTCCCTAAGCTAACAACTAATCATCCCCTAATCTGCTCCAACCTTAAACTATATGAAACTACTCACTACACATCATGAAATGAACAGAAACAAGCAGAAAAGACCGATCAAACATGATTAAACAAGAACTAGAAGGAAAATAACAAAGGAAGAGCAAAACTTTATTAAAAGAGTGATCTTGATCAAAATCTCATCAAATCTCCTTTTTTTTTGGTTTCCCCTCAGGTCGAAAATAAGATAAAAATGAAGATAAGTGCTAAAAAGATAAGGTTTAGCTTAAATAATCAAAGAAGATAAGGTTTGACAAAAAGTAGAAAAATCTTGGTCAACTCTCGGCATTGACACATCGTGGTGCAAAGGGAGGTGTTCTGCTCGATGCAGCCAGCTCGATATCGAGGTGGGTTCTCGGTGTTCTCCTCGATGCTACACCTCGATATGTCCTGTGTATTCGCATCGGCTTGTACAGCATGCCTAGCTCGTATAAAGCTTAATCAACTTATCTCTTATCTCTACCCTTTCCCAAATATTTAAAGCTTAAACCACTTATCTCTACCCTTTCCCAAAACTCCTAACCTAGTATCAAGCTCTAAATGCAAGCTGATGTCTACAAGAGAGCTTTCCCTTGCCAACCTTATTCCTAACACTTTTTGCCAAGATAAGCTCGAAAATGATAATACAAGGTCTCACAAACTCTCGCAATAATATTTGGGTTTAAAAGGAAGGATTGGTTAACTGTCCGTTAATGATGAGGATCAGCTACTTGGATCAACAAGAGTGGTGAAAAGGAAGAAGATGACCCAAATATGTGTATTGGTAGCCATGCAATCACTTTCAATGCACAAACAAGATAATTCAAAGATCAAATTAAGGTGCCACTTATATAAAGGTCAAGATCAAAGCAAGCAAGCTTCAACTTCAAACAAGAGTTTCACAATCGTTAATTCAAAGAGTGGTTGAGCCTTATTTCAAGTGCTTCATCAAATGCATCAAAGGACTAAGAACAAGGGCATCATTTTCATAAACCACTAGCATTTTCAAAGATTCACTATCATTGCACTCATTTTAAACAAGCAAGCTATAACCTAAGTGAATGCATGAAGTCTAAGTCCTATATGAATGCATATGAACACTCTGTTTTTAAGAAATCAATTTTTTAAAAGTTTTCAAATTTTTAGTGATTTTTTATGCCTTAAGTGCAATGCATGGTTGCTAAGCTATATGTAAATGAAAATGTGATATGGATGCAGAATGTTAGTCCAAGAAAACTCTCCCCCACACGTAGAATACACAGTTCTCTGTGTATTATAAATGCAAAAGAAGGCAATATCACAATATCATTAATGAAATGGAAAAATGAAGGTAGAAAGAGTGAAGGGTGAAGAAAGTGTGTACTTGTATTGGTGGTTGGAGGGGTGGATGATTGGATAATCATTGGTCGAGCTGGTTGATGGTGCCCAAATGATTGAGGCGTCCTTGCAGTTTTGAAGTTTTGAAGAGCAGTTGTCTATATCAAGGTGGGCTCTGGGTGTTCTGCTCGATGCTGCAACTCGATGTGATCACCCTCGGGATTCTTGCTCGGTGTACGGTACTCGCTCTTTGATGTACGGACAAGGGCTTTGGGGGCGATTTCATCGAGCAGAGTTCTGGAGGTTTTGCTCGATACAACACCTCGGTGCAATCCCCATCGTGCAATCTGCTCGACGTACGGACTCGTTCATCCTCAAGATGAACTGCATCGGGCAGGTCTTGCAAAGGTTTTGCTCGATATAACACCTCGATGCAGAAACAGAGTTTTTAATCCCTTGGTTCTCCACTTTGTTTGACCAATTTAATCACTTTTCACATCCTGAAAATACTTAACAAACAGACCAAAAGCAAAAGGAAAGCATATCTACATAGATAGTCATGGGATTACCTCCCAAGTGTGCTTTGTTTAAGGTCTCTTAGCTTGACCTCCTCTGCTTTGCTAGGTGGGCACATCAAAGAGACTAAGATCAGTCTCCATTGACAGAACCTTCGAGGCTATTTATGGTTTGGCTCTGTGCCCATTGACTGTGAATTCCTTTCCTTCAGTATCCAGCAATGTGATTGCTCCATAGGGAAGAACTTCTTTGATTTTATATGGCCTATTCCATCTTGACTTGAGTTTTCCAGGAAAGAGCCTTAACCTTGAGTTGTAGAGAAGAACAAAGTCGCCTGATCTGATTTCCTTGTGGACTATCTTTTTGTCGTGGAAAGCTTTAGTCCTCTCTTTGTAAATATTTGAATTCTCATAGGACTCCAACCTGATCTCTTCTAGCTCATTAAGTTGCATAAGTCTCCTTTCTTGGGCGCTTTTCCATACATCAAGCTGAAAGGAGATCTCCCTATTGGTGTCTTGAATGCAGTCCTATAATCCCAAAGTGCATCATCAAGCTTGGCAGACCAGTCTTTTCTTGTGATTCCCACTGTCTTCTCTAGGATGGCTTTGATTTCTCTGTTTGAAACCTCAACTTGACCACTGATTTGTGGATGATAAGGCATTGCCACTTTGTGTTTGACTTCATGCTTCTTCAGAAGATTGTCAAAGACCTTGTTAGTAAAGTGACTTCCACAATCACTTATCACTACTCTAGGCACACAAAATCTTGGAAAGATTACAGTCTTGAAGAGCTTCACAACAACAGAGGAGTCATTCGTTTGACTTGCAACAGCTTCAACCCATTTGGAGACATAATCAACAGCCAATAAGATGAACTTGTTGCCATATGATGAAGGGAAAGGTCCCATGAAGTCAATCCCCCATACATCAAATATCTCTGTTTCAAGGATTGGGTTCTGAGGCATCTCATCCCTCTTGCTTGTGTTCCCATTCCTTTGACATGCTTTACACCTCTTGATGAACTCATGAGTATCTCTGAAGATGCTAGGCCACCAGAATCCAACTTGAAGTATCTTTGCAGCTGTCTTGAATGTCGCAAAATGGCCTCCGTAAGTAGACCCATGGCAGTGGGAAATGAAGTCTTGTGCTTCTTCTTCTGGTACACATCTCCTAAACAATCCATCTGTTCCTTTCTTGTACAAGTATGGATCATCCCAATACAGTTGAGATAAGTCTTTGAAGAACTTAGCCTTGTGATGAGGTTAATGGAAGTTGGGAAGATGGTCTGAAACTAGATAGTTCACGAAATGTGAGTACCAAGATAGGTTCCTGTTTTGCAAAGCAGCTGCTTCATTCCAGATCTTCAGCACTTCGTATGCCATAAGTTGCTCTTCAGGAAGAGAGACATCTATAGGAACAAGATCTTCAATCCTCATTCTCGACAAGTGATCAGCTACTCCATTTTCAATTCTCTTCTTGTCAAGTATCTCGAGATCAAACTCCTGAAGTAAAAGTATCCATCTGAGCAGGCGTGCCTTCGTGTCCTTCTTGACATAAATGTAGCGAAGTGCTGCATGATCTGTGTAGACTATGACCTTAGAGCCGACCAGGTAGCTACTGAACTTTTCAAATGCGAACACAACTGCTAGCAGCTCCTTCTCTATCGTAGCATACCGAGTTTGAGTATCATCCAGAGTGCGACTTGCGTAGTATATAACATGTAGTTTCTTGTCCACTCTTTGGCCAAGCACAGCTCCAAGTGCATAATCACTAGCGTCGAACATTATCTTAAATGGTAAACTCCAGTCAGGTGCTTTAACAATGGAAGCACTCACAAGCACCTCTTTGATGGTCAGAAAAGCTTGCATGCAGTCATCATCGAAGACAAACTCTGTCTCCTTGCACAACAGCCTAGTGAGAGGTCTTGCTATCTTGGAGAAGTCTTTGATGAACCTTTTATAGAAGCCCGCGTGTCCCAAGAAACTTCTGATCCCTTTCACTGATGTTGGCGGAGCCAGATGCATCATGACTTCTATCTTGGCCTTGTCCACCTCTTTTCCCTTCTCAGAGATATTGTGCCCCAAGACGATTCCCTCATTGACAATGAAATGGCATTTTTCCCAGTTCAGCACTATCTTCACATCTCTTTAAGACCTGACAATGATTAGACAAGCAGGCGCCAAAGGAAGATCCATAGACACTGAAGTCATCCATGAATACTTCCACCATTTCTTCAAGCAAGTCAGAAAATATAGAGGTAACACATCTTTGAATGGTTGCTGGGGCATTACACAGTCAAAATGGCATTCTTCTATAAGCAAAAGTGCCATAGAGACATGTGAAGGTGGTTTTTTCTTGATCATTAGGATGAATTGGGATTTGGAAGAAACCACTATAGCCATCTAAAAAGCAGTAATAAGGGTGGTTTGCCAATCTTTCCAGCATTTGATCAATAAACGGTAAATGATAGTGATCTTTCCTAGAGGCAGAATTCAGCTTTCTATAGTCAATACACATCATATGTTCTGTTATAGTTCTAGTTGGGACAAGCTCATCTTTTTCATTCTTAACAACTGTGATTCCTCCTTTCTTAGGCACAACATAGACTGGTGAGACCCATGTGCTGTCTGAGATAGGGTAAATCACGTCTGCATCAAGGAGTTATAAGATTTCTTTCTTTACAACTTCCTTAAGGTTTGGGTTTTATCTCCTTTGTTGTTCAATGGAAGTTTTCGTCTCATCCTCTAGATGAATCCTGTGAGTGCAAAGATTAGGAGATATGCCTTTGATATCATCAAGTGAATACCCAATGGCTCTCCTAAACTTCCTCAGCTCTTTAACAAGAGCACAGTTTTCATCATCACTGAGGTTATCAATGACTATCACATGATAGGTATCTTTTGGTCCAAGTAATACATACCTTTGCCCCTTGGGAAGTGGTTTGAGGTCCAGCTTGGGTGCCTTTAGCTCGCTCCAGTCTCCTTCTCCTAGATCTGCTCCTGATTTGCTAACCTTAGCTCCATTGGCTTCTTGGCTTACTGGATTCACAACTTCCCTCCCTAGCTTGACAAAGGGCTCATGGTGAATAGCTATCTTGGCTTCCTTCAACAGCTGCTCATATCTTGCTGCTTCCTCACTCAACTACCCATACTTTTATGGTGTTTTGGTTAAACCTGTGCTTAGATGATATTTTGTATGCAGCTCTTCCATCAGCTCAATGCTCAAATCCTCCATGATATCCACGCTGAAGATCTGCCCTTCAATCTTGGGCTTCTTCATGTCTTCGTTTATGTCATACTTAAGCACCATATATTTTCCCAAATACAGCTCGATCTTGCCTCTTTTGACGTCTATGACTGCGCCAAAGGTGGCAAGGAAAGGTCTCCCAAGTATCAAGGGGTCCCTTGGATCAGCATCAAGCTCCAAAACAACGAAGTCAATAGGAATTTCAGTGCTCCCAACTTGGACAGGAAGGTCTTCAAGCAGTCCAATGGGATGTCTGACAGAGTGGTAGGCAAGCACAAGAGTCATTCTACTTGGCTTAAAACTCGTGAATCCCAGGCGCTTGGCAGTGGTAAGAGGCATCTGGCTCACACTAGCTCCAAGATCACACAAACAATTATTGAATGTGAGAGGTCCAATCGAACAGGGTAGATTGAAACTTCCTGAATCCCCTAGCTTCTTTGGTTGAGGAAGCTGCTGTATTATGGCATTGACCTCATGAGTGAGAACAACCATCCCTTGCACCTCATTCTGCTTGTTTGCAAGTGCATCCTTCAAGAACTTCTGATATTGAGGTATAAGCAAGAAGGCTTCAAGCATGGGCATGGTTATCTCCACATTTTCTATATGCTTCTCAAAGAGTTGCCTGTACTTCTCTCCTAGGTGTTTCTTGATCCTTCCTGGAAAGGGGAGTGGTGGCTTGTAAGAGGGAGGAACAAAGACAGGTTCCTTCCTTGTAGGTTGTATGGCTTCTCTTTGTGCGTCATCAACTATTTGTTTCCCTTTTCTCACACGCTCTGCCTCAGCTTTCCTTTCCATTTCTGACTCAGCTTCAGTCTCTTCTTCATGAGTCTCAAGAGACCCCCCCCCCCCCCCCCCCCCCCCCAACTTTGCTTCTCAATGTCCACATGGAGATGTTTTGGTGCTACAGGACCTTGTAGCTGTTTACCACTACTAGTTGTGATTGCTTGCACAGCTGGTGGCGGTTGTTGTTGAGCTGTAATAGAGGTGACCTGATTGGCTTTAAGCATAGCAAGTTCATCACGAACTCTCTCGAACTTCTGCAGTATGATTTGTTGGACAGCCTTCATTTCCAATGTATTCTGGGTGTGCGCGGCAAGCAGTTGCTCAAGCAGTCTAGCTGTGTTTGTATTAGGTGTAGACGGTGGTGTAGTTGTAGGATTAAGGATATCCAAAACAGGTGAAGCAGCCACTTGATGTTGAGGAGAAAACTATGTTGCATACATACTCTCTTGATGTTCTTCATATTGAGGTGTAAACCTGTGGTTTTGTTGTATGAGAACACCAAGCTGATTGTATATTGGACCATTCTCCCTTGTGTGTGCTTGAGGACTGTAAGCATTGTAGCTATCAAAGCTTGTATCCTGGTATGGCTTATGATGAACATTCTCTTGTTGCTGAACATAGTAGGCTTCAGCTTCTAAGTTATAAGCATGTCCAAGAGCTGATGTCCTCTCTGTTGCCTTTGGTGGGTGATGTATATATTGCTCAAGCACAAGTTCAGCTTAACATTTAGTGCTAACATATCCAGCTTCGGTTGGTGATCTGAGTTTTCAGTATTCTTCTTGTAGCTGTCCTCTTGTTCATCCACATAGTCACCATTACTCAAGGCAAGGTTTTTAATCAGCTGCAAACCATCATTCACTGATGTACCCAAGAAGTGGCCGTTACTAGCTGTGTCTAAGAGCATCTTGAACCATGGTGACACTCCTCTGTAGAATGTGCTGAGCAATGACTCTGTTGAGAAACCATGATGAGGGCAATGCAATGTGTAACCTTGAAAACGTTCCCATGCTGAACAGAACAGCTCATCTTGTGACTGCTTGAATCATGAGATGTTCTGCGTTAGTGTAGCTGTCCTGGTAGAAGAGTAAAACTTTCCAAGAAACACTCTTTTGCAATCATCCCAAGAATTTACTGATCCAAAAGGCAAAGATCTTTCCCACAAATGCTCACGTTCACCAAGAGAGAAAGAAGATAACCTTAGTTTGTAACCATCTTCTGTGATGCCATTGATCTTTTGTAAACTGCAAAGACTCTCAAAGCCATCCAAGTTATAAGGCGGATCCTCCATGGATGTGCCATTGAAGCGGTTTCCTTGTACCATTGCTATCAAGCTGCTTTTGATCTCAAAATGATGCTCTTGAGATTGTGGAGGAAGAATACCTCTGCGTCTAGTGTGAAGGTAAGGAGCATCATGAGATCCAATGTGGTGTGCTCCTCTAGCAATCTGAGGCACTGGCCTATGTAACCTCTGAACTGGTGCTTCATCTTCTCTGAACTGAGCTTGATGAGCATGTCTATGATGTAGTTGATAAGCCATTGTACCTGACAAAACAGAGCAAGAAAGGTAAAATGACTAGTAAAGTAAAAGGTGATTAAGTCTAAGCAAGAACCTAAACTCAATTATCTAAGCAATCCTAGAATGGCAACGGCGCCAAATTGAAGGAGGACTTTTGGATCACTAAATTCAATCCCTCTCTAATCATATGTAGTATAGATGAGGTTTATCATTCCATCTAGGTGCTAGAATAAAAGAGATGCAAGGCACTAATTACGCTTAACCATGTATGATGAAGAAGGATGATTCTAACAACCTAATTGATCAAAGATGAAATGCACAAACAAAAGAAAGACTAGCAAGTCTTAAGCAAGTAATCTAATGCAAGAAAGCTAAATGCAAAAGGAATTAAATGAAATTCAAGATGAGAGAAAGAAAGCTAAGCACAATAACTTAAGATGCAAGGGAGAGAATAAAGCATGAACAATGCAAATCAAAAGAGAGGAAAAACAGAACACAAAATGATGAAAAGCAAAGAACAATGAGGCGCTGACTCAAGGCTAGAGCAATGATGACTTGGGGATTACTTAGTATCAAACCTAGGGTAGTCAAGACTAATAACAAGCAAGATTCATAATCAAGCCCCAAATTCAATCAATCCACATCAAGAACAGGAACAACTAAGTTAAGCAGATGTCAGACCCACTTGTGATGACATATCTGTGCAACACCGGCCTGCAACAAGAACAATGATGTCTAAGTTAAGCACATGCCAGACCCACTTGTGATGGCATATCTGTGCAAAGCCAGCATGAAAACACAAGGCTCTTAAAGACCAAACAATGTACTAAGACGCAATGTAATCATCTAAGCAACTATCCCAAGTATAGTTCTTTTAGGCATTTAAACAAACACTTGTGATGCAGCAAACACCTATAATCTATTTCACTTAAACAAGCTACTCAAGCTTTAAGAACAACTAAGCAAGAATTAAATCAAAACTCCCTAAGCTATCAACTAATCATCCCCTAATCTGCTCCAACCTTAAACTATATGAAACTACTCACTACACATCATGAAATCAACAGAAAGAAGCAGAAAAGACCGATCAAACATGATTAAACAAGAACTAGAAGGAAAATAACAAAAGAAGTGCAAAACTTTATTAAAAGAGTGATCTTGATCAAAATCTCATTAAATCCTTCTTTTTTTGGGTTTCCCCTCGGGTCAAAAATAAGATAAAGATGAAGATAAGTGCTAAAAAGATAAGATTTAGCTTAATTAAGCTAAGAAGATAAGGTTTGACAAAAAGTAGAAAAATCTTGGTCAACTCTCGGCATTGACACATCGTGGTGCAAAGGGAGGTGTTCTGCTCGATGCAGTCAGCTCGATATCGAGTTGGGTTCTTGTGCTCTCCTTGATGCTACACCTCGATAAGTCTTATGTATTCGCATCGGCTTGTACAACATACCTAGCTCGGTGTACTACCTCGTGCAGTCTCGAGGTCACCGAACAAATCCTTCTTCCTCGTCCCGCGCTTCACATCGAGCAAGCTTCACGGATGTGCTGCTCGATGCTAGACCTCGATATGGATACAGAGTTTGCAAAGCTGCTTCTTTGGTGTCTCCTCCGATCATGAGTTGCTTCCATTCGCTTTCTAACTCCAAAACTCTCCCAAAAATACCTGCACGTCACCACAAACATGCACATGAATGAAAATGTATGCAATCCTAAGCTAAATGCATGCTATGTTGATTCTAAGTGCAAATGATACTTAAATGCTAAACTATAATACAAAAACAGAGGAAAAAATGCATGAAATGCAGCCTAAAATGATCTAAAATAGAAGCTATCATTAAACAATGAACAAGATTCAAGCAAAGGCATGATCATTCAATGCAAACTATCTAACCATCAAGCAAAAGTCCTAGAACAAGCACTATCTAGCCCTATGCAAATCACCTAGCAAGGTGAACTATCACATTGGTGTCACTGAACAAAGGAAACATAGACCAATCTAAACTATCAAAACCAAATAGGTGAAACATGCTAAATAACAAGACATCAAGCCATAAAGTGAACCATTTGCATCAACAAACTATATTCAATCAAAAGGGAGAAGCTTTATGAACAATAATCACTTTGCATGAGAAGGAAACAATAGAGAACAAGATAAACAATAGCTTAAACACCCTTAATCAACTCATCTCTTAAGCAATGGTTCAGCCTTTTCCTTTTTTACTTAACCACAAAATACAATTATCATCCCCAGAATGTCATCTTTTTTACATTTCCAAACCTACTTTCCTTCTTTTCTCAAAAGATGCAAACAAATAAAGCTCAAATCACTTATCTCTACCCTTTCCCAAAACCCCTATCCAAGTATCAAGCTCAAAATACAAGCTGATATCTACAAGAGAGCTCTTCCCTGCCATCCTTATTCCTAAGACTTTTTGCCAAGATAAATTCAAAAATGCAATGCAAGGCCTCACAAACTCTCAACATAGTTTTTGGGTTTAGAAAGAGGGATTGGTTCAAGGCGTGGATAATTGTCCCTTAATGATGAGGATCAGCTACTTGGATCAACAAGAGGGGTAGAAATGAAGAAGATGATCCAAATATGTGTATTGGTAGCCATGCAATCATTTTTCCATGCACAAACAAGATAATTCAAAGTTCAAATTAAGTTTCCATTTATATAAAGGTCAAGATAAAACCAAGCAGGCTTCAACTTCAAACAAGAGTTTCAAAATAATAAATTCAAACAGTGGTTCAGCTTTATTTCAAGTGCTTCATCAAATGCATCAAATGACTAAGAACAAGGGCATCATTTTCATAAACCACTAGCATTTTCAAGGATCTACCATCATTGCACCCATTTTAAACAAGCAAACTACATCCTAAATGAATGTATAATGTCTAAGTCCTATATGAATGCACATGAACAAACTCTTTTTGTAGAATAAAGTTTTGAATTTTTTTAAACATTTTAGCGATTTTCTATGCCTTAAGTACAATGAAAGTATGATGCATGGTTACTTAACAATATGTAAATGCAAATGTGATATGCATGAAGGATGTCAGTTCAAGCAAGTCCTCCCCCACACTTAGAATACACAATCCTATGTGTATTAAAAATGCCAAAGGAGGTAAACCACAATATAAAGCAGCAAACTGAAGATAGTAGGTATGTAAGAGGAAGGATGAGGAAGGTGTGTACTTGTATTGGAGGTTGGAGGGGTGGAGGATGAACATTCATCTCAGTGGAGAAAGCTAGTGGAGACCATAAGATAGGGATATCCTTTCATCCTTGGCGTTTAGAATCATTTCTGGCCTGCATCAAACTGGGGTTTTGGGTGTTCTCCTCGATGTGCATGCCTGATATGATCTCTATCGGGCATCTTGTTCAGCGTACAGAAGGTTGTCCGATGTACGGATATGGCTCCTGAAGGGGTAATTGCATCGAGCAGGGACTTTGAGGTTTTGCTCGATATGAGTCCCTGATATGATCGCCATCGTGCATCTTGTTCGACGTACGGACTCCTTCTTTTACGAGATAAACTGCATCAGGCAGGTTTTGCAGAGGCTCTGCTCGATATGGCACCTCGATGCAGAAACAGAGCTTTGGTTTCCTTTTGTTTTCCACATTGTCTGACACATTCAACTACTTTTTCCAACCTGAAATCACTTAGCAAATATATCAAAAACAAAAGGAAAGCATATTTACATCGATATGCATGGGTTTACCTCTGAAGTGTGCTTTGTTAAAGGTCTCTTAGCTTGACCTTTCTTTGATTTGGCTATATGGGGACATCAAGGGGACTAAGTGGTGTCTCCAGTTATAGAATCTCTGAGGCTAAGTATGGCTTGACTTTATGTCCATTAACCGCGAACTCGCCTCCTTCATTATCTACCAATGTGATTGCCCCATATGAAAGAACTTCTTTAATCTTGATTGGCCCATTCCATATCGACTTAAGCTTTCCAGGAAAGAGCTTCAATCTTGAGTTGTAAAAAAGCACCAAATCTCCTTGTCTCAACTCCTAATGCATTATCTTCTTTTCATGAAAGGCCTTGGTCCTCTCCTTGTAAATCTTTGAACTCTCATAAGCCTCTAACCTGATTTCTTCAAGCTCATGTAGCTGCATAAATCTTTTTCTTTTAGGCGCTCTAATGTCAATGTTCAGCAATTTTATTGCACATTGCGCCTTGTATTCAAGTTCTACTGGAAGGTGACAAGATTTTTTCCATACAACAAGCTGAAAGGTGATTTCCTACTGGTGTTTTGAAGCCAGTTCTATAGGCCCATAGTGCATCATCAAGCTTTGCTGACCAGTCTTTTCTTGTGATCCCCACTGTCTTCTCTAGAATAGCTTTGATTTCTCTGTTTGAAACTTCAACTTGACCACTTGTTTGTGGGTGATAAGGTGTTGCTACTTTATGCTTAATACCATGCTTCTTTAGAAGGCTGTCAAATACTTTGTTAATGAAATGACTTCCACCATCGCTTATCACCACTTTAGGCACGCAAAACCTTGAAAAGATGACTGTCTTGAAGAGCTTAACAACCGCAGAAGAATCATTTGTAGGACTTACAACAGCCTCAACCCACTTGGAGACATAGTCAACTGCCACTAGGATGAATTTATTTCCATATGAAGAAGGAAATGGTCCCATGAAGTCAATGCCCCCACACATCAAAGGTTTTGAGGCATCTCATCCCTTTTGCTTATACTGCTTTTCCTTTGGCACGCTCTACATCTCTTGATGAACTCATGTGCATCCTTAAAGATGCTAGGCCACCAAAATCCTGCTTGGAGTATCTTAGTAGGAGTCTTGAATTTTGCAAAATGGTCTCTATAGGCTGAACCATGGCAATGGAAGACGATTCCCTTGGCTTTCTCTTCTGCTACACATCGCCTAAACAGTTCATCTGATCCTTTCATGTATAAGTATGGGTAATCCCAAAATAGCTGAGTTAGGTTAATAAAGAACATGGTCTTATAGTAGGGCTTCTGGAAGATAGGCAGTTTATCTGATACCAAGTAGTTTATGAACTCTGAATACTAAGGCAGATTATTGTCTTGCAATGCGTTGGCTTCCTCCCATTTAACCTTGGAAGTGACTCCTTGCTCTAAAATTTTGATAACCATAAGATGTTCTTCAGGAAGGGAGTCATCAATGGGGATAAAGTCTTTAATCTTCATCCTTGAAAGATGGTCAGCCACACCATTCTCAATCCCCTTTTTTTCTATTATCTCATGGTCAAACTCCTAAAGCAAGAGTATACATCTGAGCAATCGTGGCTTTGTATACTTCTTGGCATAGATATAGCAAAGTGCTGTATGATCCGTGTATACAATCACCTTGGAGCCTACTAGATAGCTTCGGAATGTCTCAAATACAAAGACTACAGCCAGCAGCTCTTTTTCTGTCGTAGCATACCGAGTTTGACAATCATCTAGAGTGCGGCTTGCATAGTAAATGACATGTAACTTCTTGTCTACTCTCGGTCCAAGTACAGCTCCAATTGCATAATCACTAGCATCGCACATTATCTCAAATGGTAGACTCTAATCAGGTGCTATAAAAATGGGAGCGCTCACAAGAGCCTCTTTGATGGTTAGGAAAGCTTGCATGCACTCATCATCAAAGACAAACTCTGTTTCCTTACACAAGAGCCTAGTGAGAGGCCTTGCTATCTTGGAGAAATCGTTGATGAACCTTCTATAGAAACCTGCATGTCCCATGAAAATTCTGATCCCTTTCATTGAGGTAGGTGGGCTAGATGCATCATAACTTCAATCTTGGCCTTGTATATTTCCATCCCTTTCTCAGAGATCTTGTGTCCCAACACTATGCCTTCCTTGACCATGAAATTGCATTTCTCCCAATTCAGCACCAGACCAGTGTCTTCGCATCTCTTTAAAATCTGACAAAGATTAGACTAACAGACGGCGAAGGAAGACCCATAGACAGAAAAGTCATCCATGAATACTTGCACCATTTCTTCAATCAAATCAGAGAATATAGTGGTAATGGTCTTTTCTAGAAGCAGCCTTCAATTTTCTATTGTCAATGAACATTCTATGTCCTGTTATAGTTTTTGTTGGGATTAGTTTATCTTTATCATTCTTTACCACTGTGATTCCTCCCTTCTTAGGCACTCCATGGACTGGTGAGACCCATGTACTGTCTGAGACAAGGTATATCACACCAGCATCAAGCAGTTTTAAAATCTCTTTCTTCACTACTTCTTGAAGGTTTGGGTTCAATCTTCTTTGGGGTTCGATAGAAGTTTTTGTCTCATCCTCTAGATGAATCCTGTGAGTGCAAAGATTAGGAGATATACCTTTGATATCGTCTAGTGAATATCCAATGGCTCTCCTAAACCTTTTTAATTCATGAACAAGAGCAGAGACTTCATCATCATTGAGGTGTACACTGAGAATAACATGATAAGTCTCATTTGATCCAAGAAACACATACCTTAGCTCTTTGAGAAGTGGCTTGAGATCTAGCTTAAGAGCCTTAAGTTCGCTCCAATCTTCATCTTCATGATCCGCTTCTGGTTTAGCGTCCTTAGCTCCACTAGCCTTTTGATCCACTGAGCTGACTATTTCTGTTCTTAGCTGGATAAACGGCTCTTGGTGTGTGTCTAGCTTGTGCTCAATGAACAGTTGTGCATAATCTGAAGTTTCTTCATGCAAGTATCCATAGTCCCCTGGTTCTGTAGTCAATGCCAGCCCCAATGGTCTTTTATGTTTAGCTCCTCAAAAGTTCATGATTCAGCTCATCTATAGCATCAACCCTGAACATTTGTCCTTCTATTGTTGGATTCTTCATGACTTCATGAATATCATACTTGAGAACCGTATCTTTTCCCAAATGCAGCTCTATCTTTCCTCCCTTTTCATCTATTACAGCTCAACCCGTGGCAAGGAAAGGTCTGCCAAGTATTGAAGGATCCTTTGGTTAAGCATCAAGTTCTAGCACAACAATGTCTGTTCGTACTTCACCAATCCCACCTCGGACATGGAGGTTTTTAAGCAGTCCAATAGGGTGTCTAACAGAGCGATCAGCAAGCACTAGCGATATCCTTCATGGTCTGAAGCTTGTGAATCCTAAGAGCTTTGCAATAAAAAGGGGCATAAGACTCACACTTGTGATACAAGAGTTTTGACTCTCTTGGTCAATCACCCAAGCTTGTACTAATCAGTTGTAGTATAACATATGGTTTTTATCAATCCAAAGGGCGTAATGAATATATACAAATAGAATTGTGAGCAGAAAGCTTTAAGTCAAGTGAATCAAAGAAAGGATGTTTCTTAGCAACTAAAACAATCAACCTAAGTGATCAAGCACCAAGCCGAACTCAAAAGAGTACAACTTAGCAATGATCAGAAGCAAAACAGAGCACTTAAAGCAAAATTCATAATTCAAATAAGAGAAAACAAGTTCCTAGATGTGGTTATTGACTTTGGAAAATTCAAAGGCAAGACTTAGGCTGTTTCAAACATCATTGATCATGTAAACAAGCAATCAATGCTAATTCCTAGACATAGAGTTCACAATCAAGCAAGTTAAGTCCAATCTCTTGACAAATAACCCTTTGATAATCATCCTAACAAGAACTAACTCTCATTAGTGCTAGAACAATCAACAAGCATGAAAACCCAACTCTATTAAAATCAAAATACTCCTCAAACAGTCAATCTCTTGCGCTAAGGCCAGTAAATCCTCTATTAAACAAGATCAGCATTTCATCAAACACTTGGTGGGCAAAATATGAAGCCTAAATCTAGATTCATATGATCAAGACAAATCTAGCTTAAAACAGATTAATAAAGCGGAATCAACCTAAGTAAGGACAAACAAACCCTAATCAAGCCTCTAAATTCCCCTAATCTACCACATCTAAGAACAGTAAAAGATCTACTCACTCATCATCATAGAATACACTAAATCACAAGAGTAAATGATGTTAAACATGATTAAGAGGGAGATTAAAGAAGAAATTAAAGAAAAATACAAAACTTCGATTAAAATGATAGACTTGTTCTTACAAAGACTGAAAAACTCATAAAACTAAGCAAGAACAAGACTTGATTCTAAAAACATTAGATCAAGCCTATTTATAGTAAATGACAAAAACCCTAGAATAATAGCAAAGTTGTAAAAAAAAGGTGGTTCAGATTGGATCTCATCGGTCATGAGTGACCGATTTGGATGACCAATGCTCCACTCGAGTGCTTCCCATCGGTCACTCCTTGACCGATGTGCTTGACCGATGTAAATCTTCGGACACTCGGCTGGATCCCATCAGTTAGTTATGACCGATGGTCTTCACCGATGCAGGTGTCATGTCTCCTCTCATCGATTAAAAATGACCGATGCATATGACCGATGCATATCTTCCACTTCTCTGCTGCATCACATCAATCAACACAGACCGATTGGGTTCGCACCATGACCGATGGAACACCAGAAATCGCCTTCCTTAGCTCCTTTCGCTCCTTCTCAGCTTGGCCAACTCCTTGAACCATTCCCACACTTTCTCTTTGCTCCCTATAGCTTCTTAAGTACCTAAAAATATCCTTAATGCATAGAGAATGCAAACTACAACCTAAATGCAACCTAAGTCTTAAAGGAAAGGAAAATGGGACTAAACAGAAGGACAACATGCAAAAGGAGACCAAAACATGAACTAAATGCAAGCTTAAATGATGTAAATATATGAGATATCAATACCCCCACACTTGCCTTTTGCTTTCCCTCAAGCAAACAAACTAAGACAATTGGACGATGAAGTTTAAAGGTGGGCACTCAAATCCAAGGTAAAAAAAATGAAGTCAATATCTAAGTGAATAAGTGTAGGATGCAAAACACAATCAGTTATACTTTAAAGATCTTAGCCATGCTCATCATGTTTCAAAATGATCTCAAATCTCAACCTAGACAAATACCAAATCAATCAACTCTTTAACATTAATTAAGCTTGTAACCATGAATCATGTTTGTGCAAATCAAGTGAAGACATTTGGTTCAAAGGGTAAGGTTATGAGATTAAAATGATCTTATTCAAGCAAAGGTTTCATAAACATAAGGGATAACACAATGAAAATGATTTCATCTTAGGCAAAATGCTAAAGGTAAAAGCACACTTATGCATGCAAATCAAAGCCCTCTTCTACCCTATTACCCAAAGATGAACCCTAAGAACATCTAAACCCCAAAGTGAACCCCTAAATCTACCCTTTTCCTAAACTCTAACCCTTCTCCTTCTTCATGGTTGGGGAAACTTCTTATTTTTTTGCTTGTGTGGCTGCTTCTTTTTGTTGGGACTTGCTCCTTTCTTGTTGATTCGACGCCATTTTTCACCTTTGGTGGATTGCCTTGGATCCGATTTCTTCTTTTGATTGACCTTTCAAAGCTTGATGATTTTTGGCGCCTCCTTTTCTAAGACACTTAAAGCTTTTTCTTCCCTTTACTTAACAATAATTTAAACTTATTCCCTCATACTACCATTCCATGCTTTTCTTCTTCTTTTAAAGCATAAACACGAAGCTCAAACCACTTAACACTACCCTTTTATCCCAAACTCCTAACCTAGAATCAAGCTCAAAATGCAAGTTGATATCTTCAAGAGAGCTTTTCCTTGCCAGCCTTAATCCTAACACTATTTGCCAAGATAGAATTCGAAATGATGCATGCAAGGCCTAACAATTCTCAAGATAGTGTTTAAGCTCAAAAGGAGGTTTGGTTAAGGGTGTGGATTAACTGTCCCATGAGTATGAGGATCAGCTATTTGGATCAACAAGAGTGGTAAAAAGGAAGAAGGAAGAAGATGATCCAAATATGTGTATGGTAGCCATGAAATCACTTTTCAATGCACAAACATGATAATTAAAAATTCAGATTAAGGTTCAAATAGATAGAGTTGATTTTCAATGAGCAAGTGGTTTCAGTATGAGATAAGAGAATTAGATTTAGCAATCCAAGCATGGTTCAGCCTTAACTTCTAACATTCTCATAATGCATCAAACAATTAACAACTTAGACATTTAAATCAAACCTAAACACTTAGCATTTTACAAGGAGAATCTATCACCATGCCCTATGCAAATGCAATGCAGTCTATATGCAAACACTAGACTCAATCTTAAGCCAAAGAAATGCAACTACATTCTCTCTTTTTGGTTTGCAAAAACATGCAAAATTTTTCAATTTTCGATTTTTTGTGTTTTTTCTATGCATTAGATGAATGCATGAGATGCATGTGACTCAAAGATGAAAGAAATGAAAAACTAAGAAAAGAACAAAAAAAGTCAAACCCCTAATCCCTCCCCCAAACTTAAATTACACAGTCTTTTATGTAATAAAAGGAGTGAGAGAGAGAAGCAACAGCAAAATATAAACAGAAACTAAAAACAAATGCAATGGTATATACAATGGTAAGGATATGGTACCTTAGTTGTGGTAAGAGGAGTGGTGGGATGTGTAAGAGAGTTCCTCAATCTCTCCTGGATCTTGGAATGATCCTGATGTTGCTGGTTGTGGAGACTGACTCGCCCTCCTCTTGTTTCTCCTCTTCTTGCCTTGTGAAGGAGTTGCTGGTTCTTGTGGTGGAGGAACCCAACTTGGCCAATGAGCTTGTACTTGAGTTGAGTTGCCTTGAGCATCATATTCTTGCCAAGTTGTATAAACCTCAGAAGGAGAGTAAGCTGGCGCCTCCCATGCTGATGGTGGTTGGGACCTAAGCTCATAGGATGAAGCTCTTGAAGGTTGCCAAGCTGCCCATTGATCAGTTTGTTGCACTTGGAAGGAATGTCTCCCTTGGGGCATCTAGATTGCTTCCTCTTCTTCATTAGGTTCTTCTTGCTGCACTTGCTCTTCATAGTGTGAAGTATACTCATGGTCATGGCTCTGTTGGGAAGCTCATTTTGATGTAGACTTGTCTTTCTTGAACTTCCCTTTGACCAGATTCACTAGCTTCTTTATGGTCTTATCCTGCCATTTACGCCACCTTTGGAGTTTGCTGATGTGGTCATGGGCATACTTCAGAGAGCTTCCTTGGCTTGGAACCTCATGAGGTTTGAAGTGAAACCTCTTGGTGTTGTATTCCAGCAACTCATCCTCATCTTGCTCTTGGGAATCCTCTTGACTTTCAGCGCCAACATCAGCTTCTTCTTGCACTTCTTCTTCACTACTCTCTTCAGCTTCTTCTTCACTTCCTTCTTCACTATTCTCTTCTCTTTCTTCAGTGATAGGACCACCATAATACAGCATTATCTCTTCTCGACAAAAGTCTATGTTGCTCCTCATGGTGATGGATGTATGCTGCTCATTTGGAAGGAGAAACCTTGCTGGCTCTTTCGATGCCTTGAGGAACTGATAGATGTGCTTCCCTTGAATGCTCTTCTCTAGGTAGTGACTCCTTTTGAGATACACCAGATTTATCCATAGTTGTGGCAAAGCAACTGCAGCATGCTCCTCAAGATCCACTCCACTTGCCATCATGATGGCTGTCACAACTCCTCCAATGTGTAGTTGTGGGTTCTTCTCTCTCTTCCCCTTGAGCATGATCCAGCTTCTATAGGAAAAGAGTTGCTCCATCAGTAGAGTCACATAACAAGGGAGTTTTGTTGGCCTGCCTAGAATCGTTCCATACTTGCTGGAGCTCACTAGTGGCTGCATTCCATTGTAGATGACATCAATCTCCCTTGATGTTACATTGTTTGTCTCCTTTCTTGCATAAAAGGTGTTTGCAAGCGCCTTGTGAGCTTATCTTACAGCTGGATGCTTCAGATGCTGGTTCCTGGTGACTCCTGGAGTATAGTTGCCAACCCTAATCACTTCCCATAGCCATGTATGCTGTCTCCTACTGATCTTGAACTGGTCCTTCGTATCAGCATAGGGATACATACCAAGGCCTTCAGAAATCTCTCTAAAGGTTGTTGTGAACTTCTGCTTGCCAAGTCTGAAGAATATCCAGCCATCTCCATTGTCAAGCTCACTCTCTTCATAACTCACCACTTTGAAAGTGGATAGAAACTGAATGGTGAGATGCTGGTAGGAAGGAAGTGGTTTCTCCATAAATTCGCCAAGTCCCATGCTGTCAAAGATTGTCTTGCAATCTTCATATATTCCAAGCTCCTTCATTGTGGGGATGCAAGGGTACCTTGTAGCCTTGAAGGTACACTGATTGAAGAGCTCCATAAGTTCCCTTTCACTTGGCTGTTGCATTCAACAGCTCTCTTTCCAGCAGCCTTTGAGGATTGCCCATCAGCAACACCCTTGCCCTTGTCTTTGATTGTGAGTGCAGCAGTTGGCGCCTTTTTCTTAGGTGCATGACTTTTGTGTCCAGCAGCTTCTTTTGTTCTCCCCATGGTACCTACAAGAAGAAAGCTTGAAGATCCAATAAGTAGAAGAACAAAAGTTGAAAAGCAATGACTTAAAGCTCTAAATATTTTTTCTCAATTCTTAAGAGAGGTTTAACTAGCATTTAAACAAAGAAAACCTCTAAAGAACTAAGAGAATTCAAGAGAAAAATTCATAAACATGCTAGAGTTCTAAACAGATTTAAACTAATATGCTTATGAACCTAGCATGGTGGCCTTTAAACAAAATGAAGCATGATTATGCAAAGTGAAATTAAAGCAAACAAGCAATTAGATTTATGAACAGTAATCATCTCTAAACATTCTACTTGCTTAACTAACAAACTCAACCATGCAAAAATAAAAACAAGCACTTTAAACTAATCAAAACTAGTTCTTAATGCAAAAGATTCAAAAACTTTAAACAAGCTCAAAGCATAAGAACAAGAGATGAAAATTTTAAGAAAGCCAACCTTTTAGGACTTCTGAGCACTTTGAAAAGACAAATAAAAGAGAGAAGTAGCTAAGAATTTTCGTAGCTTAAGTGATAGAAGAGAGAATGTGAAGTGTGAAGAGTGAAGATGGGTTAGATGGCTTATATAGAGCCTAAGAGGGAACATAAGGAATCTAAGGAGTGGGAGACAAAACCAAAAGTGCTCAGAAGTGGGTCAGAATGGCAGGGAGGAGCCAAAAAAATATAAATTTAAACTCCCTTTGCTCCAAACCAAGGGAGTGAAATTTTTTGAAAATTTTAGTTCATACCTCGGAGACCACATTGGCACTTTTGACGGATGCAAGTGACCGATGTTTTTGGCATCGGTCAGTTATGACCGATGCTGCTGACTGATGCAACTTCCTGATCCTCCTGTCCATTAACATCGGTCACTCCTTAAGCGATACGAGTGACCGATGTAGGCCTTCAAATAATCACTTAGTTTCCATCGGTCACTACAGACCGATACTCCTGACCGGTACAAGTTTTTCTGACACTCGGGTTGATTACATCGGTCACTCTTGACCGATGCAAGTGACCGATGGAAACCACCCGAGTACTTCTTTTCCCACATCGGTCGACCGATGTGGTTGCCCGGTGCTCTTCTGGTTCTAACAACATCGATCATATATGACCGATGGTCATGACCGATAGAACTAGCATCAGTCTGGCATAACCGATGCAAGTTATCGATATCAACCAGAAGGCACCTGTTTTGGTTTCCCAAACATCTTCTTATTCCCCATCCAAACTCCGGCTTCTAAGAACACTAGATATTCATAAACATGAAATAAAAAGCATAATATATACAAAAGATACCATGGAACTACCTCCCAAGTATGCTTGTTTGAAGTCACTTAGCTTGACTATGATTACCTCTCTAGCAGAGGTAAGGAGAAGGAGTCTTGAAACTCCTTGGTGGTGTCTTGCTCCTCTTGATCCTGGTGGTGACCCCATCAATCCTAATCTTAACAAAGGGCTTAAACTTGCCTCCTTGCTTCAGTTTGTAACAAAAATTCACCATCCTTAGAGCAAAAGGGCTTCAAGATCACCCCTCCTTCTTCAGTAACCATCTTGATTTCACTCATCTTCTTGGAACTAACCACTTCAAGGACCTCCTTTTCAGTGGTGTTTTCAAACAACCTTGACAAACAGCAGGCATCAAAGCTCTTTCCTTGGTAACCTTCAAACTCTGGGCAGTTCTTGTCAACTCCTTTCATCTTGTTCAGCTCCATGGAGAAAGCATGATCATGCTCCAGCTTGTTACCCTTACTATCAAACTTCAAGACCTTCTCCTTGGTAAGCCTCAACTCTGTTGTGCATTCTCTAGCATCAAAGACACCGCCAGCTGAAGCTAAGAATGGTCTTCCAAGTATGATTGCATTCTTGATCTGCCCTTCAACATCCAACACCAAGAAATCAGTTGGGATAGTCACTCCTTCTATCTGCATAGGGACATCCTTCAAAGCTCTTAATGGCATCTTCACTGTCCCATCAGCAATGGTTAGAGACAAATTGCTTGGCTGGAACTTGGTGTAACCCAACTCCTTGGCTGTAGAGGCTGGCAACAGATTGATGCTTGCACCCAAATCACACAAACAGCTCTTGAAAGTCTTGCCCTTGAGCTCACATGGGAGATTAAAGCAACCAGGATCTCCAAGCTTCTTGATGTTAAGCTCTTCAACCATTGATCCCCCAACCTTAGCTAGTGCCAACCTTCTTCAGCATCAAGGCCTTTCATTTCCATTTGAGCAGCACAAAGAGTTGAATACTTCTTGACTAGCTGCTCTTTGGATCTTCCTGGAAATGGAATGTCAGGTTGATAGGCTGGAATCAAATCAGCTTGATCTTCCTTCTTGGCATCAGAAACTTGAACAAGTTCCTCCCCCTTACTTTGCTCATCAATGTCCTCAAATATCATGGAGAGAAACTCATTTATAATAGCATCTTCCTCAGTGGTGAAAGCAGCTAGAGAATCAACAGCTTGGCCCTATTCCTTTGGATTAATCTCACACTTTTCAGGAAGATTACCTTGAGGGCGTGGTGCATTAGCTACTCCTTTGTTGTTCTCTAGAGTCTTCACTCTTACAGCTAGATCATCAAACTTGTTTGTCAACTCCACATGAACAGAGTCATTCTTGTTGTGGACCTCAGCAAACTTTTTATTCATCTCCAAGGTAGGGTTGACCTGGTTTTGGAGCACTTTCTGCATGAGTCTTTTCAGTTCAGGATCTTGGGAGCTTGAGGAAGGTTGTTCTGGAGCTTGAGCATTGAATCCCAGAGGGATGTAGGGCGCTCTAGGCTGCAAGTTGTTGTTCCTTTGTTGAAAGCCTTGATTGTTGTTGTTGTAAGACACAAAAGGTCTTGGACCAGCTTTATGTTGCTGTTGAGGTGGATAGAATTGGTCTTGAGGATTGGCAACATTGTTGCTTCTGTAGGATATATTTGGGTTAGGTATGTAGTTCCCATACCCAGTGTAGCCTCCTTGATTACCAAGATAGTTCATCTCCTCAACTTGGCAGCCTAGTTGATCTTCAATCTGAACCAAGTCACCAACAAAATTAACTTCCTTCCTTTCCCTTAGCAACAGATCAATCTTCTCATGTGAAGCCTTGATCTCCTTCTTGTTAGACTCCAGCTCATCTCTAGCACTCCTAGGGGTTCTATCAAACTCCTTATTATAATTCCCATCAGATTGTGCTAGATTCTCCACAAGTTCCAATCCCTCATCAACATCTTTAGATAAGAAGTTACCATTAGATGCAGTATCTAGGAGCATTCTGATCTTTGGGAGGACGCCTCTGTATAGAGTTGAGAGGAGTGAAGCTTGAGAAAACCCATGGTGTGGGCACTGAAGTGTGCAGCCTTTAAACCTTTCCCATGCTTCACCAAAACTCTCATTGTTCCTTCGAGCAAATCCAAAGATTTCATTCTTGATCCTAGCAGTCCTTGAAATAGAGAAGAACTTTGCTTAGAATGCTCTTTTGCACTCATCCCAACTAGTGATGCTTCCCTGAGGCAAGTTCTTTTCCCATTGGTGGGTTTTATCTCTTAGTGAGAATGGGAAGAGTTCAGTTTGAAGCCATCTTCGCTGACCCTATTAATCTTGGTGAGTGAGCATAGTCTATCAAAGTTATCCAAAGGGTCTTCTAGAGGTAACCCATGGAACTTGCTTCCTTGGACCATTGAGATCAGACCAGATTTGATCTCAAAGTTATTGTTCTGAACAGCTGGAGGCAAGATTCCTGTTCTGTTGTTGTAGGCGTTTGGCGCATCACCTGCGCCTATTGGTCTGATTTGTCTTGGAGCTTGAGCTGCTCCTCTAGGACCTTGATCTTCTTGAAGTCCCTGAACTCCTTGTTGGCCCTATTGGCCTTAAGCACCAGCTACTCCCTCAAGTCCCTGAAACCTCATATCATCGACAACATGTTGCTCCTGAACATTCATCCCTAACCTCTCCAAATGTTGCTGTCTTTCCTGTTACCTTCTTGCCCATTGACCTCTGTCCAGCAGATTGATGTTGTCAATGAATTCCACCAAGTTGCTAGAGCCTCTTGATCTAAGGTTCATGCACCTGAAAACAGCAATGAGAGTCAAAGATGATCAGTAACCAAATACAAATAAAACCCGATCTTAAAGATTCCACAAATTCTAATGATCCAATCAATAACACCAATGGCAACGGCGCCAAATTGATACACGAGTTTTGACTCTCTTGGTCAATCACCCAAGCTTGTACTAATCAGTTGTAGCATAGCATAAGGTTTTTATCAATCCAATGGGAGTTATGAATAGATGCCAATAGAATTATGAGCAGAAAGCTTTAAGTCAAGTGAATTCAAAGAAAGGGTGTTGCTTAGCAACTAAAACTATCAACCTAAGTGATCAAGCACCAAACAGAACTCAAAAGAGAACAACTTAGCAATGATCAGAACCAAAACAGAGCAATAAAGCGGAGCACTTAAAGCAAAATTCGAAATTCAAATAAGAGAAAACATGTTCCTAGATGTGGTTATTGACTTTGGGGAATTCAAAGGCAAGACTTAGGCTGTTTCAAACATAATTGTTCATGTAAACAAGCAATCAATGCTAATTCCTAGACATAGAGTTCACAATCAAGCAAGTTAAGTCCAATCTCTTGACAAATAACCCTTTGATAATCATCCTAACAAGAACTAACTCTCATTAGTGCTAGAACAATCAACAAGCATGAAAACCCAACTCAATTCTAGTCAAAATACTCCTCAAACAGTCAATCTCTTGAGCTAAGGCCAGTAAATCCTTGATTAAACATGATCAGCATTTCATCAAACACTTGGTGGGTAAAAGATGTAGCCTAAATCTAGATTAATATGATCGAGACAAATCTAGCTTAAGAAAAGATTAATAGAGAGGAATCAACCTAATTAAGCACTAACAAACCCTAATCAAGCCTCTAAATTCTCCTAATCTACCACATCTTAGAATTCTAAAAGATCTACTCACTCATCATCATAGAAAACACCAAATCACAAGAGTAAATGATGCTAAACATGATTAAGAGGGAGATTAGAGAAGAAATGAAAAGGCAAGTACAAAACTTTGATTCAAATGATAGACTTGTTCTTACAAAGACTGAAAAACTCTTAAAACTAAGCAAGAACAAAACTTGATTCTAAAAACATTAGATCAAGCCTATTTATAGTAAATGACAAAAGCCCTAGAATAATGGCAAAATTGTAAATAAAAGGTGGTTCAGATTGGATCTCATCGTTCATGAGTGACCGATGCTCCACTCGGATGCTTTCCATCGGTCACTCCTTGACCGATGTGCTTGATCGATGCAAATCTTCGGACACTCGACTGGATCCCATCAGTCAGTTATGACCGATGCTCTTGACCGATGGAGTTGTCTTATCTCCTCCCATCGGTCACAAGTGACCGATGCATATGACCGATGCATATCTTCCACTTCTCTGCTGCATGACATCGATCAACACAGACCGATGGGGTTCGCGCCATGACCGATGGAACACCAGAAATCGCCTTCCTTAGCTCCTTTTGCTCCTTATCAGCTTGGCCAACTCCTTGAACCATTCTCACACTTCCTCCTTGCTCCATATAGCTTCTTAAGTACCTAAAAACATCCTTAATGCATAGAGAATGCAAACTACAACCTAAATGCAACCTAAGTCTAAAAAGGAAAGGAAAATGGGACTAAAGAGAAGGAAAACATGCAAAAGGAGACCAAAACATGAACTAAATGAAAGTTTAAATGATGTAAATATATGAGATATCAACCAGCTCCAAGATCACATAAGCAATGGTTGAATGTGAGAGGTCCTATAGAGCATGGTAGAGTGAAACTTCCAGGGTATCCTAGCTTCTTTAGTGGAAGAAGTTGTTGTATGATAACACTAATTTTCTGAGTAAGAAAAACCACACCTTGCATCTGTTGTTGTTTCTCTGCAACTGCATCTTTCAAGAACTTTTGGTATTCAGGTACAAGCAAGAACGCGTCGACTAAGGGCATAGTCAACTCCACTTTTTTCATTTGCTTGTCAACGACCTGCTTGTACTTCTCCACAATCTGTTTTTTGAATCTTTCAGGAAAAGGAAGTGGTGGGTTGTAAGGAGGAGGGACAAAGACAGGTTCCTTCCTTTTAGGTGGTGAGACTTCTCTCTGAACTTCCTCAGCTACTTGCTTCCCTTTTCTAACACGCTCTGCCTCAGCTCTTCCCTCTATCTCTGCTTCAGCTTCAGCTTCTTCTTCTTGAGTCTCAAAAGACACACCCCCCACTTGGTTTTGCAATGTCCACATTGAGAGGTGTTGGTGCAGCTGGTTCATGATGCTTCTTACCACTCCTTGTTGTAATGGCCTGTATGGATGATGAGAGTGATGTTTGAGGTAGTGGAGATAAGTTTGATTGGAATTTAGTGTTACTAACTCTTCACAGACTTTGTCAAACTTGCGTAGCATGTCCATAGTGCTCTTTGTATGAGCTGCAATTAACTGCTCAATCAACTTAGTTGTGGTTGCATCAGGCGTAGATGGTGATGTAGGTGAAGGAATAGGGTCATCTTTAGGTGGTGAAGAGATGACCTGATGGTGATGTTCATACTCTGTTGCATACACACTCTCTTGTAATGCTTTATAGGAAGGTGTAAGGCTATGTTGTTGTTAAATGGGGACACCAAGCTGGTTGTAGAAGGGAGCGTTTATCCTTGTGTTTACTAGAGAAGTGAAAGCATTGTAGTTGTCATAGCATGTAGCTGTGTGATTCTCTTGATGAACATCCTGTTGCTGCACATAGTAGGCTTCAGCTTCTAAGTTGTAAGCATGACCAAATGCTGATTTCTGCTCCTTAGCTTTTGGTGATTGGTTTAGAGACTTCTCAATCAATAAGTTCAGCTTAGCACTTATTGCTAACACATCCTCCTGTGTTTGGTGAAGAGAGGCTTTGGTGCTCTTCTTGTAACTGTCCTCATGTTCATCCTCATAGTTGCCATTACTCATGGCAAGGTTTTCAATGAGCTGCAAGCCATCTTCAACACTTGTACCTAGGAAGTGTACATTGCTAGCTGTGTCTAGCAGCATCTTGAACCGTGGTAGAACTTCTCTGTCAAATGTGCTGTGCAATGAGTCTGTTGAGAAACTATGATAAGGGCAGCACAATGTATAACCTTTAAATCTCTCCCATGCTGAACAAAATGGTTCATCTGGTGATTGTGAGAAACCTGATATGTTCTACCTTAGTGTAGCTATCCTAGTAGAAGAGTAGAACTTTGCAAGAAACACACTTTTGTAATAATCCCAAGAACATATTGATCGACAAGGCAAAGATCTTTCCCACAAATGTGCACGATCACCAAGAGAGAAAAAATAACCTTAGCTTGAAACAATCTTCTGTGACACCACTGATCCTTTGTAAGCTGCAAATACTCTCAAAACTGTCCAAGTGATCAAGCGGATCCCCCATTGGTGTACCATTGAAGCGGTTGGCTTGTACATTGAAATCACACAGATTTTTATCTCAAAGTGATTCTCTTGAGATGGTGGAGGAAGGGTACATATGCGTCTTCTATGAAGGTAAGGAGCATCATGGAAACCAATGTGTTGCGCTCTTCTAGAAGTCTGAGGCACTGGCCTATGTAACCTCTAAACTGGAGCTTCATCTTCTCTGAACTGAGCTTGATGAGCAGGTCTGTGATGGTGTTGTTCAGTCATTGTACCTCAGAAAACAGAGCAAGGAATGTAAAGTGATTAGTAATGTAATAAGCGGCTAAGTTTAAACAAGAACCTAAACTCAATTATCTAAGCAATCCTAGAATGGCAACAGCGCCAAAATGAAGAAGAACTTTTGTAAGTTTAAACTCAATTCCTCCTCTAATCAGATCTACTATAGAGGAGGTTTATCAATCCATCTAGGAGCTAGCTAGAAGAGATGCAAGGAACTAGCTAAGCTTAACCATAATGATAAAGAAGGATTTCTAGCAACCTAAGTGAAAATGAGAAAAGAAACAAAGGCAAAGGACAATCTAGCAATGACTAAAGCAAGTAATGAAATGCAAGAAAACTAAATGCAACATGAATAAAGAAAGCAAGATGATAGAAATGCAAGAACCAAATGGAAACCTTATGCAATAACTTGAAATGCAAGGCAAGGTATGAAACTAAGAGCTAATGAATGAAGCAAGAACAATGAAACTAAGAACAGAGTAAACAGAACACAATGTGATCAAATGCAAGGAACAAAAGGAAATGGGTTCAAGGTTAGAGCAATGGGACTTGGGGATATTTTAGCTTCACACTTGGGAAATCAAACTAGCCACAAGCAAGACACATAATCAAGCCACAAATTTAGTCAATTTGCAATCAAGGCAAAGATGTCTAAGTAATTCACATGTCAAACCTACTTTTGATGGTGTATTTGTACAAAACCAACATGATAACACAAGGCTCTTAAAGACCAAACAATATACTTAGACGCAATATAATCATCTAAGCAATCATCCCTAACTTAGTTCTTTCATGCATTTAAACAAACACTTTTGATGCAGCAAACAGCTATGATCTATTTCACTTAAACAAGTTACTCAAGCCTTAAGAACAACTAATAAAAGTATATCAAGCATGAATTAAGCCAAAATCCTCTAAGTAATTAACTAATCATCCTCAAATCTGCTCTAACCTCAAACCATATGAAACTACTCCCAACCCATCACGAAATCAACAGAAATGAACAGGAATGACAAAGGTATCATGATCAAAGAAAGACTAGAAGGTAATCGACAAAGAAGTGAAAAACTTTATTAAAAAGATGTTCTTGGATTAAAATCTCATAAAATCTCTTTGTGGTTTCCCACAGCTCAAAAATATGGATAAGAAAGAAGATAATGTTCTAAAAAGATAAGCTTAAGCTTAAATAAGCCAAAAGATAAGGTTTGACAAAAAAGTAGAAAAAGTTGGTCAACTCTCGGTGTTGAGGCATCAATCAGTACAGACAGTGTTATGCTCCATACGCCACCCTGATTCAAAATAGCTTTTATCGCGGTTCGGTCATCCTTGCGGTTCCTCGTCATGCATCAGGTTTCGGGTCGTATCAGGCAAGTTGTCGGGTTTTCAGCTCGATGTTGGACCCTAATATGTCCTGTCTCTTCATATCTTATATGGCCTGCTTAGCTCGATGTACCATCCCAGTGAAGAATGGGATCCTCGATCACTCCTCGTCCATTGCGTCATGTGGTCCATACCAGGCACGTTAACCGGTGTTTTGGTCGATGCATCACCCTGGTATAGGATTAAATCGTGCAACACAGCTCCTCCATGGAATCTCCTTGGTCATCTATGGCACTAAACTCCTTCCAAGCTTCACAAGCCTCCAAATATACCTGAAATATATCCCAAACATGCAAATGTATGCATTCCTAATCTAAATGCATGTATGGTTACTTCTAGATGCAAAAGGTACTATAATGAGAAGATATTATGAAAGAACAAGACAAAATGTGTGCAAGATGTAGCCTAAAACACTATAATATAGCAAGCTATCAGAGCTCTTACTCTATAGGGACATGGACGATTCTAGGCGTGGGGGAGATGCTTTAAACATTGCCATTGATGATCAAGAAGTTGTGAACATTATAGAGCAGTTCCTCTAAGGTTTGGAGAGAGAAGAAGAGCTTGCCTTGGAAAAGGAGAGACTAAAGAAGGAAGAAGCTGTAAAAGCCATGGTTGCTCCAAAAGAAGAGGCCAAGGTAGAGCTAAGTGAAGCTGATAGGGAGCTTGTGGAAGTATACTAAGCTACGATGGTCTATGCTAAAGAATGCCCAGAAGATTTTAAAGAGTTGTATGATCGCCTAATGGGAGCTTCATCAAGCAATATTAAGAAGGGTAAAGCGGCTGAAGTTCAGGTCTACTCACCACCAGTTCCTTACCCCGGGCTGCACTTTACAAAGGCTCAAAGAGCAGTCTACTCAAAGTTCAGAAAGGACATAGATGATGCTGGAATCAAGATGACTCATGGTACCACATTGCTTGAGGTTAGAGATCAAATCCGCTTTCTCAAGGAAGTCTTTGACAAGCTAGAGGTTGTGGAGCCAATATTTGAGAATATGGGAGCTAATATGAAGAGTAGCAACCAGCTGAAAACCTTGACCAAGCTGTCTAATCCAGGAAATTTTTTGATTTCTTGTGAGCTGGGTATGCTAGACAAAGTGGAAGCATTGTGTGATTCAGGTTCTACAGTAAATGTGATGTCTCTCCACTTGAGCCAGACCCTAGAAATCAAAGAATTGATGCCTTGCAAAGCCTCTATTACCTTTGTGGATAATACTTCAAGGCGCCCTTTAGGCATGGAGATTGGTAATTATCTAAAACCAACAGATTTTGTGGTAATGGAGAAAACTTATTAAAGAGAGGTACCATTTCTTCTAAGAACACTTTTCTTGGCTACATCAGGCGCTCAAGTAGACTTCAAGAGAAGCTCAGCTCTGTTGAAGAATGTTGATGAGTTCAAGGTTGTACAAGATTGTGTCACCATCTATAGCATTTTGTTGAACCATTGTTGAGGAAGAGGGTGAACATCAAAAACTTCCAGAACGTGTAGAGCAAGCCATGAGCTTCACAATGAGCATGTGGATGAGAGACACTCTTCCTGATGAGCCAGAGAAGAAGCTTGACACTGAGAAGAAGCTTGAAGAGGATTTGAAAGAAGAAGAGGTTTTGATCACCAAGGAAGTGAAGCCTTTGAGCATCACACAAAGTGTCAAGAAAAGGAGAAAAAAGAAGTCAGCCCGTGATAAGAAGAAGCTGCATTCAGTTGGTACTTGGGTCTATATGAAGAAGGGAGAAGAAGCTTCAGCTCCATCAATTTCTTCCCACTAAGTCACCAACTACCAAATTTAAGCTTAGTGACTTAAAACAAGCACACTTGGGAGATAATCCCATGACTATCCTTGTAAATATATCCTTTCTTTTATTATTGATGTCTTTATTTAGTATTTGAGAGGTCAAAGAACAGGTTCCAAGCTGTATAGGATGTTTAAAAGCCATGGAAAAGAAGACCCTGTTTTTACATTGGGGTACCATATCCGGCAGAATCTCTGTCATTTTTGCCCGATGCACTTTATACCGGGAAAGATACTGATATATCATGGTTTTTATGGTTTTTAACGATGATATAAGTCCTTTTTATTGAGTCTTTTTGGTCTTTTTAGAGTCCTAGTAGAGCCTTTGCAGTTTATAGCATGATTTGAGCACAATTCGAGGTATTGGAGGTTTTTGGATCAAAGCAAGAATCATTCCCGAAGTTAGCAACTCATAAGGCTTCGCTGCACAGGTGACGATCGTCACCACTCAAGGGTGACGCTCGTCACCCACACCTAAGAAGAATCGCGTGGTTTTATTAAAATATAGGGAGGAATTTGCACTTTTGACCCAAAAGTTCCATTATTTACAAGAAGACCTCAGCTCGTGTTTTAGCCTGTATATTAGGTTTTTCAGCCATTCTTGGCTGGTATCTTGTATCTGATTTTCTAGAGAGCTTTTGAGAGAGATAGTTTTTGGTGCATTGAGAGAGACAAATCTTGTACTCTTTTAGAGAAGATTTCGAACCCTTGTATCTCTACTTTTATCTATTTTATGCAGTATTATTCAGCTATGATTTGTTCATCCACATTCATGTCTGAGTAATCTGTTAGTTAAGTTAGGATGATTTAAACGTTGATGAAGAGTTTGTAGAATTGCCAAACTGTTAGAAAATCCATTGGTTCTTCATCTGTGTTTGCATTCATGTCGATTCTAAGACTGAACATCTAGATTTCGAAACCCTAGGTTGTTTAATAGATATGAGAACATTGTTAATCACGTGAACTAGTAATAGATGAGCAAACCGCATGAGCAAAGAGATTTGATTTAGGAGTTTTGTGAACAATTGAAACCTTATCATTAATGTTTGCTTGACTTGTTAGAATTTGCAAAGAGATTTGAAATTCTGTGAATTAAGCATAGATAACTTCTGCAATGAGAATTGATAAGTTATATCATTGTGTTTCGAGTTCTAAATGGTTTTAATTCATACCTTATTGCATGCATTCTACATTCTCGGATTCAACCTGCGAATTATCCTGACTTACCGCTTTTAGCTTCCTGAAACTTAAGAACAATCACAAAAATCGCCTGCTTACAGTCATTTAGTTATTTCGCATTACATTCATTATTCACTGATTAGCTTTATCTGAACCTAAACTTTATATTGTAGTTAACTTACTCATTTGGTATTTGATAACCTTTTGTGCTACAACTGTATTGTTGTGCACTTGCAATGGTAAAATAGTTGGGTAAATATTAGACCCTATCAAGTTTTTGGCGCCGTTGCCGGGGAGTAATAGCTGCCTATAGATTTTTAGTACTAGGATTTTGACTAAGTTTTATTTTGTTTACTAACTTTCGCTACTTTTCTTTATGCTGGTTTCAGGTGTATGCATAATCGCAAAAACAGAAGCAACAAAGAGAAGAAGCTTGTGACTTTCAGCATCGACGAACTAGCAAAGTTGGAAAGGACCATCAGGAAAGCTAAGAAACAGTCTACATGGTTGCTCTGCTTGTCTTGGTTGAAGATGCATAAGGTCACTTGGTTGACAAAGATGGAAAGTGGAGGAATGAAGAAGGGCAGAGACTGGATCAGAATGGCAATGTCATAGTTGAACAGGTGGTTCAACAAGTGGAGAATGACGTTAGAATCGCTGCTCGAAACACTGCTGAGCGTTTTGTTCAGCGGACTCTAGGAGATTACAACAGACCTGACCAGTTTTATGCCAATAGAGCTGCAATCCGCCCACCTGCATTTCAGAGAAACGATTTTGAGCTCAAGCCTGCCTATTATCAGCTTGTGGGTCAGCATCTGACATAGAGGTTTTTCACTCTTAGTCAATCACCCCTCTATGTAAATCAATTGTAGTATAGCAAGGGTTTTATGTCAATCCAATGGGTTTTATTGAAAGCAAATGAGTTGTGAGTAGGAATCCATAAGTCAGGCAAAGCAAAGAGAGTTTTTGTTGCCTAAGCAACTTATCTAACAACCTAGAATGATCAATCACCAAAGACAATTCAAAAGAAGACAGTTTAGCTATGATCAAGGAAGTAAAACAGAGCAAATAAAAAAATTTGGAATTTTTACATGGCTAAATCGAGTAAAACCTTTTTGTGGGCCTTGATGGCTGGTAAAAGAATATTTTCTTTCCCCCTGGCAAGCATTTTTCAATTTTAAATGACATTTTCTTGCATAATCTTTAGTTATTTTAGATTTCCTTTATCCTCTTACCTTAATACTAGCATTGTCATCTCTCTCCACACATCTATATCGAGCTAAACACCATTGTCAAACATCTTTTCTCTCTCTCTTGCATTCTCTGTTCTAGAATTTCATCTTTTGGTTCAAAGATTAAGGTAAACTTTGTTAGATTCCTTGTTTCTTGAGTTTAATCTTTGCAAAATGAAGTAGGCTGCATTAAAATGATTGTTAAGATAGTCTTGCACAACTTAGTTTATGATTTTGATATACATGTCACCATTATTGCTTCTCTTTCAGAATTCATGGTTAAAATGATTAGGAAATGCTATTTTTGTGCTTAGTTTGACAATATGTTTAGATTCTGGCCAGATCAAGGCATGCTATTGCTTTTCCAGCATATTAACCATTGAAAAGCTTCTTTTTAGATTAGTGATGGTGAATCTGATGCATTTTCATACTTTGGTAGAGAGAAAATGATGTTTTTTACTGCCTATGCTTGAATTTGCTCTAATCGCTGCTTGCTACTGTGGGAGTTTTAGTTTTAATTGTGTCTCTCCTTTTGAGCTGAATTGTTTTGCTAAATTCGACTCTGTTTGCTGGTAATCAGTGTGAAGTTTTACAGAATTTTCTTGTGCTTGCTTGATGTTTTTAACAAATAATTCTCTGCACAGTGCTCTCAAAGGATAGTATACTAATTTTTCCTTCAAGCATTGCATTTTCAGGTACTATGTCGAACACTAGAGGAGATGACGAGATTTCTGACTCAAATGATGCTTCAAGAAACAGAACTGAGGGAAAAAGGCTAGTTGTTGAAGAAGAACAAGTCCAAGATGCAGCACCAAAGCTCAAGGATTACTTGAGAGCGATGAGGAGAGTGGACTTCACTCCTACAATATATGCTGATCGTTGCCTGTTGGAAGAGCTGGGAATCAAGTCTGAGGTGGATGAACTGTTGAGCAACATTGGACTAGAGAAATTTGCTAGTCTTCGCTGTCCAACTTACAAGCAACTTTCTTGTGAGTTCCTTACAAGCTTTAACGTCTACTTCTACAAGTTTGATGAAGAATATGATGAAGGAGAAGAAAACTTTGGCAATGGATTCATCAAGTTCAGAGCCAACAAAGCATGGTACACCATGGGGTTCACTCAGCTTCAAGCATGATGAGCTAAGGCATGTGTGGGAGGAAATAGCGAATGATGCTTATAGAGCTGGTCATCTGAAGAGTGCTAGCATCAGCCATCCAGCTATCAGATATGTTCATAGAATCCTCACCAGCGCACTCTTCTACAGGAAAGAGCAAAGTATAGTCAAAGAAGAAGAGATTGGGTTGCTTGTGAATGGCTTGAAGAACATTATGGTTGAAACAAGGCATGTAATGATTCAAGGAGAGGAGTTCGTCTTGTGACAATCCTAATAAAGCAATTTCTAGCATGCCAACAATGGGCTTTCAACACTAGAGACAAGAAGCCAAAGATAGTCATTGGAGGCGTGATCACTCCTATTTTGCTTGGAGCTGGAGTTGAGCTTGGCACACCAGATGTTAGCATGATCTTCCTTGGCAGTAAGATCGGGTACCTTTCAGGAGCTGTTGAGACAGGATTTGGCTATCAGTTTGAGCTGGAAAACAGGAAGAGGAAGATCATCTTGCCCAAGCAGCGCTTAACAAACTTCACCACCTATGAGAACATCCGATTCATGCCAACAGAAGATGAGCTTTATGATTCAAGGACTGACCCACCATTGATGAGGCCAAGGAAGGTAAAGAACATGAGCACCATCAGAGACTCAGATGTGGAAGAAGACATTAAAAAGTAGCATCAAGAATAAGAGGTTCAGCATCAAGGGATGGAGGAGAATGAACATGAAGACTATGATAGCCGCCCTTATGCATTTGACCCTTATGATGTGATCTGCGCATCTGAAGCTTCAAAGGCTGTACATGAGCACATTAGGCTTCTTCAGAGGTGGAACCACTTCCAGGACAAGGCCATAAGAGGTTTGCTGAAGACAGTCAAAGCAAGAAAGAAATCGGTTGACTCATTGAAGAAGAAAGTGAGGAAGCTCAAGAAGAAGTTGGGAGGATCTACATCAGCCAAGAGAACTGATCAAGTGGCCCAAACAGAGCCACAAGGAGGAGGATCTGATACTGAGGACATGTCTGAGGACACACCAGAGGCCATAGTCCAAGAGAGACACTCATTCCACATCAGTGAACGGGCAAGGACACATGCTTCTCAACCGGCCAGACATTCATCTCATGTAGCTGCTCCAAAGCGCAAAGGAAAGAAGAGAAGGGCTAGAAAGAAATCTCCATTAGAGGAAGTAGCTTCACCCTCCCATGCCATTGAGAGTTCAGACTCTCACCACTCCTCCACCTGAAGTAAGGTACACCACACTAACCATTGTAAATACCGCAATTTGTTTTTTTGTTTATAGTATCATGCGCTTGTTTGCTTAATGTTTGTGAGCACTCACCTTAGCATTTTTATCACATAGGCACTGTGTAATTTAAGTGTGGGGGAGGGCGTATGATGGATTGATGCTTGCATTTGCATTTGCATATAAGAATAGGAACCATGCATCATGCTTACATAGCATCTTATAGGATTTAGACTTCATGCATTCATATAAGACTAGCTTGCTTGTTTAAATTAGGAACTATGATAGTACATCTATGTTAATGCTAGTAGTTTATGAAAATGAAGCCCTTGTTTTTAATCCTTTGGTGCATTTGATGTTGAACTAGAAATAAAGCTGAACCACTTTTGCAATTTGCATTTGTGTGTGCTTTGTTTGAGACAAGCATTGAAATGATTTCAACCTTTGAGTAAGTGGAACCTAATTTGAATTTGCAATTATCATGCCTTATGCATTTCTGATTGATGTCATGGATAGTTTAAAATATTTGGATCTTCTTATACTCTTTTACCACTCTCTAAAAGATCCATTTAGATTTCCCCACCCTTAACTAAACCTTATTTCAAGCCAAGACATTATCAGTGTATGATTTGTGAGGCCTCTTTCCATCATTGTTGTTTCGTAGAAAAAAGTGTTGGTTGGAACTACAAGGGAAGTATTCTCATTGTAGAACTAGCTCACTCTTGAGTTAGATAGGCTAGGATGTTTGGAGAATGGTCTGGGGTTTATCTTGGGATTAGTTTTTAAGAGAAGCAAAGAAGAAAAGAGGTCAAGGCTCAAAATAAAAGGAGTGTGACACAAGCAAAATGGTGGAAATGACGATTCTAAATTCAAAAAAAGAAGGCTCATGTTCAAAGAGGAAAAGAAGATGCAAGAAGTGCAAAACAAGTAAATCAGAAGGCCAAAGGCGAATCAAGCACTTGCATCACCAAATAAATGAGCCAAACTCGAAAGAAGCAAACTTGAAGTTCAAAAGAAGAAGTGTCATCCAAAGCGCTTGAAAGAGAAGAGCTTTTGGAATTTTAAAAAGGGGTTTAAACTCTTAAAAACGGTAGCATAGGTGGGTTTACACTGACAGGCTAGAGTTAGGAACACATTTTATAGATCTTAGGTAGATAGGAGTCTTCCTTTGTATGTGTAAGTTGTTATTTGACCCTTAGCATTTTGCCAAAGCACAACCATGCTTTTCCTTGAGAGTACCCTTTAAACACCAAAATCAGTTTGTGAAGTGGGATCATTTTTATTCCACTAAGCCTTGTCCCTTAGCCAAATGACATATTTGCATTTGCATAAGCATGATTCACTGTTTGAGCATAATTGAATGTTACAAAGGTTGTTTGATTTGATGAGCATGTGTAGGTTGATAGCTTTGTGATCATTCTTGCTTTGTCATGAAAGTGGCTAAGTGTTTAAAATATTCTTCCATCAAGTGCACTATAGAATTAAGAACATGGACTTCATTTTGATTTATTGTTAGCGTTTTTAAAGATATGAGTTCCCATTTAAAACCTCATCACCATATTAAGTGTTTGTTTGCTTGAGGGCAAGCAAAAGCTAAGTGTGGGAGTGTTGATAGCTTGCTATTTTAGACCATTTTAGGCTGCATTTCATGCATCTTTTCCTCTGTTTTTGTATTATAGTTTAGCATTTTAGTGTTATTTGCACTTAAAATCAACATGGCATGCATTTAGCTTAGGATTGCATACATTTGCATACATGTGCATGTTTGTAGTGGTTTTCAGGTTAATTTGGAGAGTTTTAGAGTTGGAAAGGAGATGGAAGCAGCTCATGATGGAAGAAGATGTCAGAAATAGAGCTTTTGCAAAGACTGGTCCATATCGAGCAAGCATATTGAGCATAACGCCCGTGGAGTATGCTCGATGTACGCAGCAGGACGAGAGGAAGGGGATCAGCACAAGGAGTCTAAGCCGTTGGTCTGCATCGAGGTCCAACATCAAGCAAGGAAGCTGATGCACGCTGCACGAACCATATCGAGGTTTTATAACGAGCAGAACACGATCCGTACCACCTCGATGTTATTCATCCGCGCATTGACCATTTGAATTTTGTTGACCGTATCTTTTTTTAGGTTTTTTATGCTTCTTTTGGCTCTCTACCATAAAAGAGAAGCCACAAAACATTGTCTTTATCAAAGTTTAGTCTTTCATCAAAAACGTCTCTCTTCTCAAAACAAAAGGGCGATTTGCCTTAGGTTCCTTATCCTTAATAAAGTTTGCAATTTTATGGTTTAATCTAGATACTTAATCTTTGTTCTTGCACCTTGGTAGTTTAGATTTATCATCTTTGCATTTTAATCTCATCTAGTTATGTTTAACTCCAAACAAATTGGATTAAACATGATTAGTGAGTAGTTTACTTTTGATTTGGGGTTCTAAGTACGGAAAGTGGTGATTAAAATGTGATTAAGGGGTGATTAGGCTTACTTAATTGTTCTCTGTTGTCTTCTTCTCTTGCAAAGTGATTATTGTTCATAAAGCTTGCTCCATCTAATTGAATATGGTATTGATTGATGCATATATATCACTTAATTGCTTGTTATCTCATTTTTAAGCTTGGTTCGCTTATTTGGCTTGATATTTTGGCTTGGTCTATGTTTCCTTTGTTCAGTGACACCATAGTGATAGTTCACCATTGCTAGATGGTTCGCTTAAGGCTAGATAGTGCTGGTTTTGAGATTTTTGCTTGATGGTTAGATAGTATGCATTAAAAGATCTTGTTTTTGCTTCATTCCTGTTCATTGCTTAGCATTGTTAGGATTTTGCAGTTGTGTGCTTGAATCCATATTCTTGATTGATGTTTAGCTAACGAGGTCCTTATTGGTTCACAAGATTGATAAGTTTATCTGAATTTTTGCTTGGGTGAGAGAATGATTGCTTGATTAGTACATCTCTTAGGCTAGAATGGTTCTGATCTTTATGCTCATGGTTGAAGGATACGCCATCACAAGTGGGTTTGACACTACAATCTTGTTGAATATGAACTTCTTATTGACGCCAAGTTGGTTCCTTTTAGATACCTTGTCTAAGAGTACAACATTGAGAATTGCTTGCTTATGAATGCTTGATGCTTGCCTTTGTAAGAAATCCCCATTTTCACTCTTGAAAGCCACTATCCCACAATTGCTTAGAACCTTGAGTCTTGCTTTTAATCAATTGTCTTTAAGATCATCTTGCTTAATTCTTGCTTTAGTTGTCATTCTTGCTTAGTTCTTGCTTAGTCATTGCTTTAAGTTCATTGCTTAGTTCTATTTACTTGCATTTAATTTCTGCTTAGGTTGTTGGACTTGTCCTTGTTCAATCGAAACCCCATCATTGCTTAGCTTATGGCATTGTTTGCATCTCATCTTCCACAAATGAATTGATACCTGATCCCTATTCTACAACTGGTTAGAGGCTGAGTATATTTGGATTAGGATAGCAAAATAATCCTGTTTCAACGCTCGTCACCCACACCCGAGAAGAATCGCGTGGTTTTATAATGAAGCGTGATATTTGGAATATTTTCAAATATCTTAAATATCGTTATTATTTACTTAATTATGTATTTAGATAATCATAATTTATTATTTAGAGCTTTCTAAAATATTTTAGGGTTTTTATGATTTATTATAAATAAGCTGTTTAGGCATTCATTGTAATTCAGACTTTGATAAATTAACAAAAATGGATTCCCTAAAAGAGGTTTTGATAAACCACTGTGAAGAGTATTCACAAACCATAGTTTCCGGGTATTCTTAGAATCAACGGATCTAGTTCTCTCTGTAGAAGCTTCCGTTCCATCAGTTGGTATCAGAGCTGCGTCTCTTTGATTTCTTAATCGAAGAACGATTATGGATCATGGTGAGTAGTTGCATCTACACGTTCGAGGACGAAAGTCCTTTTGTCGAGAGAGAAGAGAGTCATGAGATTTATAGAGAAATCTATGACGATCCAATCTACGACGTCTATGAAGATGATGTTGATGTTATCAACTTTATCTTTGCAGAAGGTTCTTTTAAAAATCTGAGGCGTACAAAATCCGTGCGCAGTCAGATTGGTGTAAGCTTCGTGCAAAATCCAATTTGTGCAAAAAGCGTGCATAATCAGGTTTGTACGAATATTGAGCGATGCCAGATCTTTTCATGTTTCGTGAAGACTCCGACGCGTGCAAATTCTGGGTTGAGTCGATGGTGGTCTAAGTCCAGAGAGATCTGTGGCAAATTAATAAAAAGAGTTTTTATGATTTATTATAAATAAGCTGTTTAGGCATTCATTGTAATTCAGACTTTGATAAATTAATAAAATGGGATTCCCTAAAAGAGGTTTTGATAAACCCCTGTGAAGAGTATTCACAAACCCTAGTTTCCGGATATTCTTAGAATCAACGGATCTAGTTCTATCCGTAAAAGCTTCCACTCCATCAATTGGTATCAGAGCTGCGTCTCTTTGATTTTTAAATCGAAAAACAATTCTGGAGTTGCATCTACACTTTCGAGGACGAAAGTCCTTTTGTCGAGAGAGAAGAGAGTCATGAGATTTATAGAAAAATCTATGGCGATCCAATCTACGACGTCTATGAAGATGATGTTGATGTTATCAACTTTATCTTTGCAGAAGGTTCTTTTAAAAATCTGAGGCGTGCAAAATCCGTGCGCAGTCAGATTGGTGTAAGCTTCGTGCAAGATCCAGTTTGTGCAAAAAGCGTGCATAATCAGGTTTGTGCGAATATTGATCGATGCCAGATATTTTTAAGTTTCGTGAAGACTCCGACGCGTGCAAATTCTGGGTTGAGTCGATGGTGGTCTAAGTCCAGAGAGATCTGTGGCGAATTAGGTCAGTGCAAAACCGGTGCAGATTCGGTTACTGTAAATTTTGTACAAAGTCCGGTTCGTGCAAAAATCGTGTACCATCAACAAGAAGACATCAAACTGATGTGGAAAAATCGGTTGAAGATTCGAGGGCGAATCTTCCTTGGCCGGCGAGACCTGATGCAGCGTGGTATTTGGAATATTTCCAAATATCTTAAATATCTTTATTATTTAGAGCTTTCTAGAATATTCTCTAGTTTTTATGATTTATTATAAATAAGCCGTTTAGGCATTCATTGTAATTCAGACTTTGATAAATTAATAAAAATGGATTCCCTAAAAGAGGTTTTGATAAACCATTGTGAAGAGTATTCACAAACTCTAGTTTTCGGGTATTCTTAGAATCAACGGATCTAGTTCTATCCGTAGTAGCTTCCGCTCCATCTTTTTATTAAAAGATGGAGAGAAATTTCCACTTTTGGCCTAAGATTTCTATTATTTACAAGAAGAGCCCAACTAGTCTTTTAGCCTGTATATTAGGTTTTTCAGCCATTCTTGGCTGGTATCTTGTATCTGATTTTCTAGAGAGCTTTTGAGAGATATAGTTTTCAGAGCATTGAGGGAGACAAATTCTGTACTCTTCCAGAGAAGATTTCAAACCCTTGTATCTCTACTTTTATCTATTTTACGCAGTATTATTCAGCTATGATTTGTTCATCCACATTCATGTATGAGTAATCTGTTAGTAAGTTTGGATGATTTAAACGTTGATGAAGAGTTTGAAGAATTGCCAAACTGTTAGAAAATCCATTAGTTCTTCATATGTGCTTCCATTCATATTGATTCTAAGACTGATCATCTAGATTTCGAAACCCTAGGTTGTTTAATAGATGTGAGAACATTGTTAATCACCTGAACTAGTATTAGATGAGCAAAATGTCTGACTGCAAAGAGATTTTATTTAGGTGTTTTGTGAACAATTGAAATCTTATCATTAATGCTTGCTTGACTTGTTAGAATTTGTAAAGAGATCTGAAATTTTGTGAATTAGGCATAGATAACTTCTGCAATGAGAATTGATTAGTTATATCATTGTGTTTGAGTTCTAGACGGTTTTAATTCATTCCTTATTGCATGCATTCTTCATTCTCGGATTCAACCTGCGAATTATCCTAACTTAGCGCCCTATAATGTTATATGCACATCTGAAGCGTCAAGAGCTGCTCATGAGCACATTAGGCTCCTCCAAAGGTAAAATAACTTCCAAGACAAGGCAATCAGAAGCCGGATGAAGTCGGTCAAAGCAAGCAAGAAGTCAGTTGACTCTCTTATGAAGAGAGTGAAGAATCCGAAGAAGAATTTGGGAGGCTCCTCAAAGAAGACTGATCAAGCGGTTCAGACTGAGCCACAAGGAGAATCAGCTGGTGATAGCATGTCTGAGGATGAGCCTGATGCCACGGTTCAAGAGAGGCATTCCTTCCATATTGTTAAGAGGCCAAGAGGACAGCCAATAGAGCCACTAAGACACTCTTCTCATGTACCGGTTTCAAGGAGCAAAGGAAGGAAGAGAAGGACCAGCAGAAAAATCCATCTAAGGAAGACTCCTCTCCTTCCCATGTCAATGAGAGCTCAGCCTCTCAAAACTCCTCCATCTGAAGTAAGGTACACCATTCTATTCATTGTAAATACCACACATTTTTAAAACATTTCATGCGATCACTTTCTTGTGTTTGTGAGCATTCTCTCCACCATTTTTATTTCACAGAGACTGTGTCATTTAAATGTAGGGGGGGGGATGTATGATTAGCTGATGATTGCATTTGCAGTTGCATATAGACTCGATAACCATGCATCATACTTGCATTGCACTTAAGGCATAGAAAAATACAAAAAAATTAAAATATTTTCAAAAATTTGTTCAAAAAGAGTTTGTTCATGTGCATTCATATAGGACTTAGACTTCATGCATTCATCTAGGATTAGCTTGCTTGTTTAATTTTGAAAAAATGATAGTACATCTTTGTAAATGCTAGTAGTTTATGTATATGATGCCCTTGTTCTTAGTCCTTTGATGCATTTGATGTTGAACTAGAAATATAGCTGAGCCACTTTTTCGAATTTACAATTTTGAAAGCATGGTTTGAAACTGAAGCTTGCTTTGAAATGATTTCAACCTTTGTTTAAGGGGAACCTTAATTTGAATTGCAATTATCATGTCTTATGCAATTGTGAATGTTGGCATGGATAACCTTAGAATATTTGGACTTTCTTATCCTCTTTTGCCACTCTTTAAAAAGTCCATTTTGATCTCTTCACCTTTACCGAAGCCTTCTTTCAAGCCAAAACATTAATAGTGTAAGATTTGTGAGGCCTCTTTCCTACATGGTTGTAGCTTAGCAAAAAGTATGGGGTTGGAACTACAAGGGAATTATTTCCATTGTAGAAATAGCTCACTCTTGAGTTAGATAGGCTAGAAAGTTTGGGAAAAAAGTTTGGGATTTAATTTGGATTTGATTTAACGAGAAGAAAGGAGAAAAGAAAGCAAGGCAAAAAGAGATGGAGTTTGACACAAGCAAAAGATGGAAATGGCGGTTCAATCAAAACAAAATGAATGCTCAAGTTCAAAAATCAAAGAAGATGCAGGAAGTGCAAAACAAGAAAACTAAAAAGCCAAAGGGGAAATGAAGCACAAGCATCACCAAAAAGGAGCCAAGTTCAAAAAAGAAGAAAACCGCCACCACATGGAGTTCAAAGAAGAAATGTCTCTCGGAAGAGCTTAAAAGATAAGAAGTTTTGGGTTTCTATTTGGGTTTAAAGTTCTTAAAAAGGATAGCTTAGGCAGGTTTACATTGCTTAGAAAGATTTAGAAACATTTCTTATGGGTCTTGGGTAGATGAGAATCTTCCTTTGTATGTGTAAGTTGTTCCTTGACCCTTAGCATTTTGCCAAAGCTCAACCATGCTTTTCTTGAGAGAACCCTTGAAACACCAAAACCAGTTCGAATATTTGGGATAATTTTTGTTCCATAAGCCAAGTTCCTTAGCCAAATGGCACATTTGCATTTACATGAGCATGATTCACGGTTTGAGCATAAATGAATATTCAAAAGGTTGTTTGATTTGATGAGCTTGTGTAGGTTGATAGCATTGTCATCATTTGTTCATTGTGATCATTCTTGGTTTGTGATGAAAATGGCTAAGTGTTTGAGTATTGTTCCATCAATTGCATTATAAGATTAGAAACATGGACATCATTTTGATTCATTGTTAGCATTTTGGAGATATGAGTTCCCAATTCAAAACCTCATCACTATGCTTTATGTTGGGATGTTACGGTGGGTTTTTTAACCCGACCCAACCTGAACCTGAAATGAACCCGCTGAGTGCAAGCCCGAATTCAAAAAAACCTGAATAGGTTTAAACCAGATAAGTGTAACCCGAAACAAACCTGATAGTTAACAGTGTACCCGCGGGTACCCATAGTACTATTCATTTTTTCCAAGTTCAATAAAATATTTTCTCAAGTTCATCAAACCCAGAAACTTGATAAACTCAATCCAACTTCTTTCCATAAATCACAACCCTACACTCTCTCCGTTAGTGAGTTTCTCGCCTTTGATTTTGATCCATGATACGATTTTCCGCCGCGTCTATCCCGAATATGCTCGTGTACATCTCCTGATCCGAATTCAGCAACCCTTCCCCTCTCAGCAGTGTGTGGTAGATCAAATTTTCGAACAGATTCGGCGTCAGGTTGTCCATCGCCGTCACGTTGTTGTCACCTTCTCCGATGCTCGCCGGATATTTCTCTCGGAGGTGTCGAAGAACCAGTTTTATGTGGTATAATGGTACAATACTAAAATTACTTTTCCAGTTTAGTTTGGTTAAATAGTTTAAAAATTTTAAAACACCGTCGTTTTAATTTTTGGATTAATTTAAAAATAAACCCATTGGGTACCCAAAACCCGATAGGGTAAACCCGTCTAAACCGGATTATAAAAAACCCGCCCGGTTTAAGCCCGCATTTTATTTTAATAAAACAGGTTAGATAATGGGCTGAATTATATCAATGGATAAAAACCCGATATTAACATCCCTGGCTTTATGTTTTGTTTGCTTGAGGGCAAGCAAAGATTAAGTGTGGGAGTGTTGATAGCTTGCTATATTCTAGTGATTAAGGCTGCATTTCATTTATCTTTTCCTTTATTTTTGCATCTTTACTTAGCATGTTAGTCTCATTTGTATTTAGAAATAACATTGCATGCATATAGTTTAGGATTGCATACATATGTATGTTTATGGTGTTTTTCAGGTGCTTTTGGAGGTTTTGGAACTTGGGAAGGAGATTAGAGCAGCATACATTCGGACGAGATGTCATAAGAAGGAGTTTTGCAAATCCTGCATCCATATCGAGGAGGAGCATCGAGCAGAATACATGTGGAGTATGCCTAATGCAAGTTGCGGTACATGAAGAAGAGGACTGGTTCGTGGATTCTAAGGCACTGGTCTACGTCGAGGTGGTGCATCGAGCTGTGAAAGCTATACAAGCCGATACGCGTCTACACAGAGCATATCGGGGTGGTGCATCGAGCTTAACACCGTTCGTACAACCCCGATACAACTTATCTACGCGTTAACCAGCATCTTTTCTTTGAGCATATCTTGTTTTTAGGTTTTTTTCTCTTTCTTTTGTCTCTCTAGTATAGAAGGGGAAGCCAAAAACATTACCCCAAACCTGATCTTATCTTATCCAATTACTAATCTTTTTTTTTAGTTTCAAAAAGGGCGATTTGCCTAAAGCTTGTAAACTCTTCTATTTTTAATAAAGTCTTGCAGTTTTATGTTTTAATCTTGTCTATTGTTATTTGATTTTCGCGTCCTGTTACTTAGTTTCATTATCTTTGCATTTTACCTCATCTAATCATGTTTATCTCTAATCAAATGGGATTAAACATGATTAGTGAGTATTTTCCCTTAGATTTGAGATTCTAAGTAGGGAATGTGGTATTTAGAATGTGATTAAGGGTGATTAGGCTTGTTTATCTTGATCTATATTGTTTCCTTCTATTTGCAAAGGTGTTATTGTTCATAAAGCTTCTCCCTTTTGATTGAATATGGTATTGTTGATGCAAATGGTTCACTTAATGGCTTGATGTCTTGTTTCTTAGCATGATTTGCTTATTTGGCTTGATACCTTAGCTTGGTCTGTGGTTCCTTTGTTCAGTGACACCAAAGTTGACAGTTCACCTTGCTAGATGATTCGGTTAGGGCTAGATAATGCTTGTTTCAAGACTCTTGCTTGATGGTTAGATAGTTGGCATTGAAAGAACATTCCTTTGTTTGAATCCTGTTCATTTCTTAGCATTGTTAGGTTTCGCAATTGTGAGCATAAATCTGTGTTCTTGACTGGTTGAGTTAGCTACTTAGATCTCTAGAGAATTCAAAAGATTGATAGGTTGACTAGAGTCATTGCATTGAGAGAGAAGATCATTTTGATTAGTTATGCTCTTAGGTAGTTAAAGGTTCTATGCTTTATGCTCATGGTAAGTGAATACACCACCAAAAGTGGGTTTGACACACTAGCCTTGTTGAATTGGATTTGCTTATTAACCACTAAGTTCTAGGATTCAACATGGTTTTGTTCTACTCTAAAAGCCTAGCCACATTCATCACAAGCAGTAACAAGTACTCAATCTATAATCTACACAAGCAATCAAATCAAACAACCTTTTTAACATATAATTAAGTGTAACTATGTGAATCATGCTTATGCAAATCAAGTTTTTCCATTTGGCTAAGGACAAGGCTATAAGAGTAAAATGATCTCATCAATTTCGAACTGGCTCATGAAAATACAAGGGATCACTCAAGAAAATAGAATGAGCTTTGATAAAATGATAAGGGTAAAGAACAACCTTTGCATATAAATGGAAACTTCCATCTACCCAAGCCCCATAGATGATCCTACACTCTTACTTTTCTACCCAAGAACAAATCATATTCTACCCTTTCTTGTGATTTACCATTCTTCTTTTTCCCTTGGAGCTTCTTTAGAGGATGCATTTTCTTTTATGATTCTTCTTGGTTGGTTGGTGTCTTAGGTTCAATGGGTTTCTTCTTGATTTTTGCTGGTGCTTCTCATCCTTTGAATCTGTTTTGAACCTTGCATTATTCTTCTTTGTACTTAACCCTCTTTGATTTTTATTCATTTAGCCAGCATTCCCGAGGTAACTTATGATGCACTCATCTTCTTGCTTTCTTGTATTCCTTCTTTTCTTTTGGAAACCCCAAAAACAAAAAACTTCCCTTTGAACCCCAACAGCCTAGCCTAATCTAGCTCAAAGATGATAAGTCAAAGATGGTCAAAGATTCTTCTTGGACCAAAACCTATAGTCAGAATGAAGGGGGTGATTCTCAATATAAGTGATGGATATGGTGATCGATAGGAACTTCTGGTTGCGGACAGTGATGCTTGAACCGCTGTATCTTTTGAACTACTTATCGTATTGACCTGATTAAACCTCCGTTGGAAAGCTTCTTCGATCTTCTACAACTTCTATGAAGGACGTGGAGGCTGAATCGCAACGGAAGACCTTCGTTTTGACCCATACATTTCATATCAATCTGCATATCGGACAGATTTCTCTCAGCTTTGATCGATACAAGACTCTGGTGCAGCCTAAAACCCGTCATTTTGGCTATTATACTTGGTTCTTCATGTCCTCATCATTCACCAGTCTCCAAATGTCTTACTTGCTCCATTTAGACCTGAAAAAGACTCCAAACAATGCAAAACATGCAAATGTCTAACCTAAAACCTATTTGTGTCTAATATGAATGCAAATGTGACAAATTATGATGAATGGATGCATGAAAGAGACCAAAAACAAAACTAAATACAAGCTAAAACATGATAAATTATGAGGATATCAGGAATCTATGTTGGAACATATCCTAGAAGAACAGCAGAAGATGACTGTGGAATTCAATGGGAAGATAGATTCGCTGTACAAGGACCCGAATGGAAAAATTTAGAGTCTGATCTCTCACATGAAGAAGCTGGATGTTCAGGTTGGTCAAACTGCAGGAGCTTTTCAAAGGCAAGAAGGATTCCTTCCTGGAAAGACTGGCACTAATCCAAGACATCATGTCACTTCCATCACAGTCATAAGTGAAAAAGAGCTTAATTCAGTGCAGAAAAAGATGCGGAGTGCAGAGTAGATCGTACAACTGATGGAGTTTGAAGATGAAAATTTTGCAGTCTCAAAGGGAGTGACAAGCGTCATCAAGGAGGAGTGTCGCTCGTCACTCAACTTACAAAGGCAAAATACACGTTCTGACGGAGTGGTGACAACCGAGATTGTCACCCAAGGGTCGTCGCCAGTCAGTGACGAGCGTCACCCCCCTGGTGACTATCGTCACCCACCCCAAAACGATGCTGCTTGGCCTGTAACTGCAGGTAATAGCAAGGAACAAGCTTATAAACCCCAGATACCCTACCCCGTACATTCTACAAAGTCTAAAAATGAGATAGAAGAAGCCAGATGCAAGGCAATGATAGATAAGCTGATGGTTGAGATAACTCTTGTTTAAGCAGTCAAGCTTTCACCTTTACTAGAAGGTATGTTAAGAGAATGGTTGTGAATGGTGCAAGTCCTGTGGAAGGAGCATTGCTCACCATAGACATTAGTGCGATTCTCTTGGGCACAGTTCCAAAGAAGAAGAAGAAGGTGATTGTTTCTGAACAAGTCAGTGCTATAATTCAAAGCAGAATTCCAGAGAAGCTACCTGATCTAGAAAACTTTGTGCTTGATTGCTCAATCTCAACAGGAAGATTTCCTCATTCTCTTTGTGATCTACGGTCAAGTATTAACCTGATGCATTCCTCTGTTGCTGCTAGACTTGGAATAACTGATTTCAAGCCAGCTGGGATCTATCTTATCTTAGCTGATCGATCCACAAGGACCCCAGAAGGTATCTTAGAGGATCTTCCTGTTAACATTGAAGGCTGCATGATTCCCACAGACTTTGTGGTTTTGAAATATGTTGAAAAACCTAAAGATCCTCTTACTCTGGGAAGATCAATCCTGGCTACAGCTGGCACCATCATTGATGTGAAAAAAGGGAATATAGAGCTTGATTTGGGTGATGTTGTCATGAATTTTGACATGGATAAGTTAAGAGGGAGTTCCACCATTGATGGCCAAACGTTTTCTGTAAGGACTTCGAGAGATGAAGAACTAGTCATGGAACATTCAGAAGACATTACTGCTGGGTATGTCAATAAATCAGATACTAGTGGGCAAGTGAACAAACTGGCTGTTCAAAGGGAAATATCTGAAACTTCTGCGAAAGCTGTTGGGTTTGAGGATTGGAGTGAAGATCATATCTTCTAGACTAGGCTCGAAAAGAGGTCCCAACCAATGACAAGTTGCTGGAGGAAAACGAGTTTGTGAAGGAGGCAAGGATTGCAGAGCTGAACTGCAGGAAAATTGCAGAAACTCGAGCTGCAGGATCAGTGACGATTGTCACTAAACACTTGGTGTCGATCGTCACCAATCAGGACACAAAGATGTAACTTGATCCTTATGCTGCATGTCCATCATATATTGCCAAACAAAAAATTCAACATTCCATAAACCAGAAACCTCCAACAAAGCAAAGGTATGCACTTCCTGGAACCAATTCCAAAACCTCCTAATCTCATCAATAAGAACTTAAAAGGTGCAAAAGCTGCTTCACACTTATGCAAGCAACAAGATTGTTGTAGAAAGCTTGGTGTTTCTTTTTATGATTCTGCAGGAAAAAGAAGTGTCCCACCCATAGTCAAAACCCGCCCTGCTGATGTTCCTCACTTCCTTGGAAGAGTTCATGCACCCACTGATTATACACCACCATGGATGAGGAGACATTCTTCACCAAGGCATTCACTGCCACTTTCTGATCCACCAGCTGTCTGAGCAGCATTCAAAGTCGAGCTAATGACTTTAAACAAGCAATTGGTGTGAGGCAACCCACTGGTAAGTTCTCTAGTTTTTATACTCTAGTTTATTTTCGTTTTCTAATAAAATAAAATTAAAAAAAATGAAGAAGAGAGGAATTATTTGAGCTGAGTCGGCGGACAGGTGACGACCTGGGTCGTCACTAGAGCTCACCACCTGGTGACGCTCGTCACCATATCCAACGCCAGGTACCACTTTTATCTCTGCTCATTGCGTTCTGTTTCTTCTATCTTGACCAACTCTAGGCTTAATAACACTGGGGAAAGTGTTGTTTAAGTTTGGGGGAGGTGGCTACTGACGTTATGTACATTGTGTTTTGTTTTGAGAGTCTTGAAGTTGAGTCAAAAACCTGTTTTATAGAGTCAAAGTTTTAAAACTGTCAGATTTTCTTGGAACTAACCACAAAAGATTGATGCTTATAAGAACCATTGCCATAGTTGTTGATTAGAAATCTTACTAAGTTGAAAGTCATAGGTAGATCAGTCTAGCAAAGAAGGTTTAGGTTCTTAGAGAATCTGGAAAATTTATTGTTGACTCCACCTTCATGAACTTTAAACTTCTCATCTTGGTGTTTGATATTCATTGATCTTGATTCTCTCTTTCAACACTGGCAAGAATGTCTAGATGCAGTCTCTCTTTATCTTCCCTGATACAACTTTTAAGAGTTCAAGTCTATAGATTGGTACATCACGACCCTGTCTCCTTACAAGGAACAACAGTATTGAACACTCATGAACCTGTCTCCTCACAAGGAACACAAGTATTGAGTAGCATCGGTTTTTAGACTGTAAAAGAAATGATGAGAAAAGAAGTTGAAAAATCAAAAAAAAAAAAAAAATAGATCAAGGGAAGAGAAAATAGGAGAGCTGTATTAAGATTTACGTGTTCAATGTTAAGGAAGGGAAATAATCTATAAGTGAGTGAGTTGATAAATCCTTGATGAGACATCACACTTAGATAAATAAAAGGAGTTATCAGTAGAGATTCTGGATTCTTGAAGGGGCTTGGATTGGATTTTTGAGATTGCAAAGCTTGTGATAAATAGACTGAAATTTGATCTTGTGTTGGCTCTGTGGTATGTGGATCAATGTGGCATTCCTAAGTTTAGCTGATTGTTTTTGTTTTCAAACATCGACCCTATTCTTTGTCTGATTTTTGCTTGAGGGCAAGCAAAGGCAAAGTCTAGGGGAGTTGATATATCATGGTTTTTATGGTTTTTAACCATGATATAAGTCCTTTTTATTGAGTCTTTTTGATCTTTTTGGTCTTTCAAGAGTCCTAGTAGAGTCTTTGCAGGTTATAGCATGATTTGAGAACAATTGGAGGTATTTGAGCTTTTTGGATCAAAGCAAGAATCATTCCCAAAGTTAGCAACTCAAAAGGCTTTCGCTGCACTGGTGACGATCGTCACCACTTAAGGGTGACGCTTGATAGCTTGCTATTTTATACCATTTAAGGCTGCATTTCATGAATGATTTCCTCTGTTTTTGCATTATGTTTAGCATTTTAGTGTCATTTGCACTTAAAATCAACATGGCATGCATTTAGCTTAGGACTGCATACATGTGCATGTTAGTGGTGGTAATCAGGTGAATTTGGAGAGTTTTAGAGTTGGGAAGGAGATGGAAGCAGCTCATGATCGAAGAAGATGTCAGAAATAGAGCTCTTGCAAAGACTGGTCCATATCGAGCAGAACACCCGTGGAGTATGCTCGATGTAAGCAGCAGGACAAGAGGAAGGGGATCAGCACGAGGAGTCTAAGTCGTTGGTATGCATCAATGTCCAGCATCGAGCAAGGAAGCCGATGCGTGCTGCACGAGCCATATCGAGGTCGCATATAGAGCAGAACACCATCCATACCACCTCGATGTGATTCATCCGCGCATTGACCATTTGAATTTTGTTGACCTTTTCTTATTTTTAGGTTTTTTTTTGCTTCTTTTGTCTCCCTACTATAAAAGAGAAGCCACAAAACATTATCTTTTTCAAAGTTTAGTCTTTCATCAAAAACTTCTCTCTTCTCAAAACAAAAAGGACACCTTGATTTGCCTTAGGTTCCTTACCTTTAATAAAGATTGCAATTTTATGGTTTAATCTTGTTTCTGAATCTTTGTTGTTGCACCTTGGTAGTTTAGATTTACCATCTTTGCATTTTAATTTCAGCTAGTTATGCTTAACTCCAAACAAATGGGATTAAACATGATTAGTTAGTAGTTTACTTTAGATTTAAGTAGGGAAAGTGGTGATTAAGATGTGATTAAGGAGTGATTAAGCTTATTTAACTGTTATCGGTTGTCTTCTTTTCTTGCAAAGTGATTATTGTTCATAAATCTTGCTCCTTCTGATTATATATATGGTATTGATTGATACATATGATTCACTAAATGGCTTGTTATATCATTTCTAAGCATGGTTCGCTTATTTGGCTTGATAGTTTGGCTTGGTCTATGTTTCCTTTGTTCAGTGACACCAAAGTGATAGTTCACCATTGCTAGATGGTTTGCTTAGGGCTAGATAGTGCTGGTTTTGAGATTCTTGCTTGATGGTTAGATAGTATGCATTGAAGGATCTTGCATTTGCTTCATTCATGTTCATTGCTTAGCATTGTTAGGATGTTGCAGTTGTGTGCTTAAATCCATATTCTTGATTGGTGTTTAGCTAACTAGGTCCTTATTGGTTCACAAGATTGACAAGTTGATCTGAATTCTTATTTGTATAAGAGAATGATTGCTTGATTAGTATATCTCTTAGGCTAGAATGGTTATGATCTTTATGCTCATGGTTGAAGGATAAACCATCACAAGTGGGTACAACACTTCAATTTTGTTGAATATGAACTGCTTATTGACGCCAAGTTGGTTCCTTTTAGATACCTTGTATATGAGTACAACATTGAGAATTGCTTGCTTATGAATGCTTGATGCTTGCCTTTGTTAGAAATCCCCATTTTCTCTCTTGAAAGCCACTGTCCCACAATTGCTTAGAATCTTGAGTCTTGCTTTTAATCAATTGTCTTTAAGATCATCTTGCTTAATTCTTGCTTTAGTTGTCATTCTTGTCATTATTGCTTAATTCTTACTTTAATTGTCAGTTTTGTTGGTGATAGTCTTGCTACACAAGAAGAAGATGGGACAACTGTAGAAGAAGAAGCCTTCGACATGAATCAACAAGAAGGCGATTTTAACAACTACAGGAATCATCCCAACTTCTCTTATAGAAGCACCAACGTGGCTAACCCTCAGGATCAAGTCTATCCATCATAAGCTGCTCAACAAAACCAAGGAACCAAACCATTTGTTCCTTTCAACCAGCATAACAACTTTGCTCCAAGACCATCATTTCAAGGCGGTTTTCAGCAAGCTAACTTTCAGCCAAGACCAAATTTTGTCCCAACAGGTTTTGGCATTACACAAACCTCTTCTACCACTCAAGATGTTGATCTGAAGCAGATGATGTGACAGCTGTTGATGAGTCAAGCCAACACCACTATAGAGCTGCACAAGAAGTTTGAAGAAGTACACAACAAAATAGACGCCACTACTTGTGACCTGAATGGCAAATTAGATTCTCTGAACCAAAGAGTCAAGTCTCTAGAAAGAAAAGGGGCTTCATCTTCAAAACCACAGAATCAGTTACCAGGAAAGAGTGAAGTCAGTCCTAAGGAATTCTGCCACTTGCTTGCTGAAGAGGATGAAGAGTTTGATGATGAAGATGCTTCATTGGAAGACCTTGGCATTATTCTTCAAGAGATGCTGTTACATGTGGACTTGTTAAAGGCTGAGTGTGGGAGGAATGTCATCAATGTCACCATTGATGATCAAGAAGTTGTTGACATTGTAGAAAAATTCCTCAAAGGGCTAGATGAAAGCTTGAAAAGAGAAGAAGAGCAAGAGACAGCTGAAAAAGAAGATGCTGAGAAGGAAGAGACTAAGAAAGCCTTAGTTTCTCCAGAAGAAGAAGCCAAACAAGAGCTCAGTGAAGCTGATAAAGAGCTTATAGAGACATACCACGCTTTGATGGTCTTGGCTAGATAAAGTCCTGAAAACTTCAAGGAGTTGTATGATCGCCAAGTGAGCAGCTCCTCAAGCAGCAATGAGAAGGGTAAAGCTCCTGAAGTTCAAGCTTATAAACCACCAAAGAAGTCTTCGACAAGCTGGAAGTAGTGGAGCCATTCCTAGAGAATGTGGGGGATAATCTAAAGAGAAACAAGGAGCTGAAGACATTGACAAAGCTTCCCAATCTAGGAAAGTTACTCATCACTTTGTGAGCTTGAGATGCTAGACAATGTTGGAGCTTTGTGTGATTCAGGATCAACTGTGAATGTCATGTCTCTCCACTTAAGCCAAACATTATGAATCAAGGAGTTGAAGCCCTGTAAAGCCTCTATCACTTTTGTGGACAACACCTCAACAAGACCTTTGGGCATGGTGAAGGATTTCCCTTTCAAGATTGGGGAATGCTTGGTGCCAACAAATTTTGTGGTTATGGAGAAGACATATTCAAGAGAGATACCACTTTTTCTAGGAACACCATTCTTGGCAACAGCGGGAGCTCAAGTAGACTTCAAGAGAGGCTCTGTGATTTTGAAGAATGTTGATGACTTCAAATTCTACAAGATTGTATCTCCTTCCATAGCTTTTTGTGGAACAATTGTTGAAGGAGAGAGTGAGCAACAATAACTTCTAGAGAGTGTGGAGCATGTTATGATCTTCACAATGAGTATGCTGATGAGAGACACTCTCTCTGATGAGCCAGAACAGAAGCTTGACACTGAGTTGAAGCTTGAAGATGGTTTGAAACAGGATGAAGGCTTGATCACCAAATAAGTGAAGCCTTTGATCACACCAAGTGTCAAGAAGAGGAGAAACAGGAAGACAGCTCGTGACAAGAAGAAACTGATGTTAGTGGGAACTTGGATTTACAAGAAGAAAGAGGAAGGAGCACCAGCTCCATCAACCTCTTCTCACTAGTCCTCAAATCACCAAAGTCAAGCTTAGTGACTTAAAACAAGCACATTTGGGAGGTAATCACATGACTATCCTTGTAAATATGTGTTTTCTTTTATTACTAATGTCTTTACTTAGTGTTTCAGAAGTCAAAGAACAGGTCCATGGCTGAGTAGGATGGTTTAAAGGCAAAGGAAAGAAAACCCTGTTTTCATATCGATGTACCATATAGAGCAGAACAACTGTCATTGCTGCTCGATACAGCATATCTCGGGGAAGGAGCAATCCATACACCAAGCAGGTTGCACGATGGAGATCACATCGAGGTGTGGCATCAAGCAAAACACCAAAAGCCTTTCTCGAAGTGATCGCTCCTGGAGCCCCAGTCCGTACACTGAGGAGCGTGGACCGTACATCGACCAAACCGCACGGTGGAGATCACATTGAGGTGTAGCATCGAGCAAAACACCAAAAGCCTTGCTCGATGTGATCACCAATTCGTACATCGAGGAGCTACAGCCCCTACATTGACGAGATTGCTCGATGAAGCCACACCGAGGAGTAGCATCGAGCAGAACATCAAAGGTCCGGACTCGATATGGATGCTATCAGCCAACTCGATACAAGAAGATGTTCGTTACGATAACCACCAACGAGCAATGCAACAGAGTACGAGACGTTCCACTTCGAGGTGTAGCATCATGCAAAACACCAATATGTTTGCTCGATGCAGAATGGCCGAGCCAAGAACAAGCATCCGGATGATGTCATGCACTACCCACGGGAATGATCATGCAAGCCGAAGTGTCTCCCTACATCAAGCAACAACATCGAGCAGAACATCTGCTGAGACTGCTCGATGCATGGTGCCCTGGAGGAGAAGCTGACCAGAACACGGAGCCCCCAAGGCAGAGGAGCATGATCGCCGAGCCACTGGACCCGACGTCCCCGATATGGTACACATCGAGGTGCCACATCGAGTGATTTGCTCGATATGATCCGTGTAAAAAAAATTTGGAATTTTTACATGGGTAAATCGAGTAAAACCTTTTTGTGGGCCTTGATGGCTGGTAAAAGAATATTTTCTTTCCCCCTGGCAGACATTTTTCAATTTTAAATGAGATTTTCTTGCATAATCTTTAGTTATTTTAGATTTCCTTTATCCTCTTACCTTAATACTAGCATTGTCATCTCTCTCCACACATCTATATCTAGCTAAACACCATTGTCAAACATCTTTTCTCTCTCTCTTGCATTCTCTGTTCTAGAATTTCATCTTTTGGTTCAAAGATTAAGGTAAACTTTGTTAGATTCCTTGTTTCTTGAGTTTAATCTTTGCAAAATGAAGTAGGATGCATTAGAATGATTGTTGAGATAGTCTTGCACAACTTAGTTTATGATTTTGATATACATGTCACCATTATTGCTTCTCTTTCAGAATTCATGGTTAAAATGATTAGGAAATGCTATTTTTGTGCTTAGTTTGACAATATGTTTAGATTCTGGCCAGATCTAGGCATGCTATTGCTTTTCCAGCATATTAACCATTGAAAAGCTTCTTTTTAGATTAGTGATGGTGAATCTGATGCATTTTTATAGTTTGGTAGAGAGAGAATGATGTTTTTTACTGCCTATGCTTGAATTTGCTCTAATCGCTGCTTGCTACTGTGGGAATTTTAGTTTTAATTGTGTCTCTCCTTTTGAGCTGAATTGTTTTGCTAAATTCGACTCTGTTTGCTGGTAATCAGTGTGAAGTTTTACAGAATTTTCCCGTGCTTGCTTGATGTTTTTAAAAAATAATTCTCTGCACAGTGCTCTCAAAGGATAGTATACTAATTTTTGCTTCAAGCATTGCATTTTCAGGTACTATGTCGAACACTAGAGGAGATGACGAGATTTCTGACTCAAATGATGCTTCAAGAAACAGAGCTGAGGGGAAAAGGCTAGTTGTTGAAGAAGAACAAGTCCAAGATGTAGCACCAAAGCTCAAGGATTACTTGAGAGCGATGGGGAGAGTGGACTTCACTCCTACAATATATGCTGATCGTTGCCTGTTGGAAGAGCTGGGAATCAAGTCTGAGGTGGATGAACTGTTGAGCAACATTGGACTGGAGAAATTTGCTAGTCTTCGCTATCCAACTTACAAGCAACTTTCTTGTGAGTTCCTTACAAGCTTCAACGTCTACTTCTACAAGTTTGACGAAGAATATGATGAAGGAGAAGAAAACTTTGGCAATGGATTCATCAAGTTCAGAGCCAACAAAGCATGGTACACCATGAGGTTCACTCAGCTTCAAGCATGATGAGCTAAGGCATGTGTGGGAGGAAATAGCGAATGATGCTTATAGAGCTGGTCATCTGAAGAGTGCTAGCATCAGCCATCCAGCTATCAGATATGTTTATAGAGTCCTCACCAGCGCACTCTTCTACAGGAAAGAGCAAAGTATGGTCAAAGAAGAAGAGATTAAGTTGCTTGTGAATGGTTTGAAGAACATTATGGTTGAAACAAGGCATGTGATGATTCAAGGAGAGGAGTTCGTCTTGTGACAATCCTAATGAAGCAATTTCTAGCATGCCAACAATGGGCTTTCAACACTAGAGACAAGAAGCCAAAGATAGTCATTGGAGGCGTGATCACTCCTATTTTGCTTGGAGCTGGAGTTGAGCTTGGCACACCAGATGTTAGCATGATCTTCCTTGGCAGTAAGATCGGGTACCTTTCAGGAGCTGTTGAGACAGGATTTGGCTATCAGTTTGAGCTGGAAAACAGGAAGAGGAAGATCATCTTGCCCAAGCAGCGCTTAACCAACTTCACCACCTATGAGAACATCCGATTCATGCCAACAGAAGATGAGCTTTATGATTCAAGGACTGACCCACCATTGATGAGGCCAAGGAAGGTAAAGAACATGAGGACATCAGAGACTCAGATGTGGAAGAAGACATTAAAAAGTAGCATCAAGAACAAGAGGTTCAGCATCAAGGGATGGAGGAGAATGAACATGAAGACTATGATAGCCGCCCTTATGCATTTGACCTTTATGATGTGATCTGCGCATCTGAAGCTTCAAAGGCTGTACATGAGCACATTAGGCTTCTTCAGAGGTGGAACCACTTCCAGGACAAGGCCATAAGAGGTTTGCTGAAGACAGTCAAAGCAAGCAAAAAACGGTTGACTCATTGAAGAAGAAAGTGAGGAAGCTCAAGAAGAAGTTGGGAGGATCTACATCAGCCAAGAGAACTGATCAAGTGGCCCAAACAGAGCCACAAAGAGGAGGATCTGATGCTGAGGACATGTCTGAGGACACACCAGAGGCCACAGTCCAAGAGAGACACTCATTCCACATCAGTGAGCGGCCAAGGACACATGCTTCTCAACCGGCCAGACATTCATCTCATGTAACTGTTCCAAAGCGCAAAGGAAAGAAGAGAAGGGCTAGAAAGCAATCTCCATTAGAGGAAGTAGCTTCACCTCCCATGCCATTGAGAGTTCAGACTCTCACCACTCCTCCACCTGAAGTAAGGTACACCACACTAACCATTGTAAATACCACAATTTGTTTTTTTGTTTATAGTATCATGCGCTTGTTTGCTTAATGTTTGTGAGCACTCTCCTTAGCATTTTTGTCACATAGGCACTGTGTAATTTAAGTGTGGGGGAGGGCGTATGATGGATTGATGCTTGCATTTGCATTTGCATATTAGAATAGGAACCATGCATCATGCTTACATAGCATCTTATAGGATTTAGACTTCATGCATTCATATAAGACTAGCTTGCTTGTTTAAATTGGGAACTATGATAGTACATCTATGTTAATGCTAGTAGTTTATGAAAATGAAGCCCTTGTTTTTAATCCTTTGGTGCAGTTGATGTTTAACTAGAAATAAAGATGAACCACTTTTGCAATTTGCATTTGTGTGTGCTTTGTTTGAGACAAGCATTGAAATGATTTCAACCTTTGTGTAAGTGGAACCTAATTTGAATTTGTAATTATCATGCCTTATGCATTTCTGATTGATGTCATGGATAGTTTAAAATATTTGGATCTTCTTATACTCTTTTACCACTCTCTAAAAGATCCATTTAGATTTCCCCACCCTTAACTAAACCTTCTTTCAAGCCAAGACATTACCAGTGTATGATTTGTGAGGCCTATTTCCATCATTGTTGTTTCTTAGAAAAAAGTGTTGGTTGGAACTACAAGGGAAGTATTCGCATTGTAGAACTAGCTCACTCTTGAGTTAGATAGGCTAGGATGCTTGGAGAATAGTTTGGGGTTTATCTTGGGATTAGTTTTTAAGAGAAGCAAAGAAGAAAAGAAGTCAAGGCTCAAAATAAAAGGAGTGTGACACAAGCAAAACGGTGGAAATGGCGATTCTAAATTCAAAAAAAGAAGGCTCATGTTCAAAGAGGAAAAGAAGATGCAAGAGTGGAAAACAAGTACATCAGAAGGCCAAAGGCGAATCAAGCACCAGCATCACCAAATAAAGGAGCCAAACTCGAAAGAAGCAAACTTGAAGTTCAAAAGGGGAAGTGTCATCCAAAGCACTTGAAAGAGAAGAGCTTTTGGAATTTTAAAAAGGGGTTTAAACTCTTGAAAACGGTAGCATAGGTGGGTTTACACTGATAGGCTAGAGTTAGGAACACATCTTATATATCTTGGGTAGATAGGAGTCTTCCTTTGTATGTGTAAGTTGTTCTTTGACCCTTAGCATTTTGCCAAAGCACAACCATGATTTTCCTTGAGAGTACCCTTTAAACACCAAAATCAGTTTGTGAAGTGGGATCATTTTCATTCCACTAAGCCTTGTCCCTTAGCCAAATGACATATTTGCATTTGCATAAGCATGATTCACAGTTTGAGCATAATTGAATATTAAAAAGGTTGTTTGATTTGATGAGCATGTGTAGGTTGATAGCTTTGTGATCATACTTGCTTTGTCATGAAAGTGGCTAAGTGTTTAAAGTATTCTTCCATCAAGTGCACTATAGAATTAAGAATATGGACTTCATTTTGATCTATTGTTAGCATTTTTAAAGATATGAGTTCCCATTTAAAACCTCATCACCATGTTAAGTGTTTGTTTGCTTGAGGGCAAACAAAAGCTAAGTGTGGGGGTGTTGATAGCTTGCTATTTTAGACCATTTTAGGCTGCATTTCATGCATCTTTTCCTCTGTTTTTGCATTATAGTTTAGCATTTTAGTGTTATTTGCATTTAAAATCAACATGGCATGCATTTAGCTTAGGATTGCATACATTTGCATACATGTGCATGTTTGTGGTGGTTTTCAGGTTAATTTGGAGAGTTTTAGAGTTGGAAAGGAGATGGAAGCAGCTCATGATGGAAGAAGATGTCAGAAATGGAGCTTTTGCAAAGACTGGTCCATATCGAGCAAGCATATTGAGCATAATGCTCGTGGAGTATGCTCGATGTACGCAGCAGGACGAGAGGAAGGGGATCAGCACAAGGAGTCTAAGCCGTTGGTCTGCATCGAGGTCCAACATCAAGCAAGGAATCCGATGCGTGCTGCATGAACCATATCGAGGTTTCATAACGAGCAGAACACAATCCGTACCACCTCGATGTTATTCATCCGCACATTGACCATTTGAATTTTGTTGACCGTATCTTTTTTTTAGGTTTTTTATGCTTCTTTTGGCTCTCTATCATAAAAGGGAAGCCACAAAACATTGTCTTTATCAAAGTTTAGTCTTTCATCAAAAACTTCTCTCTTCTCAAAATAAAAGGGCGATTTGCCTTAGGTTCCTTATCTTTAATAAAGTTTGCAATTTTATGGTTTAATCTAGACACTTAATCTTTGTTCTTGCCCCTTGGTAGTTTAGATTTATCATATTTGCATTTTAATCTCATCTAGTTATGTTTAACTCCAAACAAATTGGATTAAACATGATTAGTGAGTAGTTTACTTTTGATTTGGGGTTATAAGTACGGAAAGTGGTGACTAAAATGTGATTAAGGGGTGATTAGGCTTACTTAATTGTTCTCTGTTGTCTTCTTCTCTTGCAAAGTGATTATTGTTCATAAAGCTTGCTCCTTCTAATTGAATATGGTATTGATTGATGAATATAGTTCACTTAATGGCTTGTTATCTCATTTTTAAGCTTGGTTCGCTTATTTGGCTTGATATTTTGGCTTGGCCTATGTTTCCTTTGTTCAGTGACACCAAAGTGATAGTTCACCATTGCTAGATGGTTCGCTTAAGGCTAGATAGTGCTGGTTTTGAGATTCTTGCTTGATGGTTAGATAGTATGCATTAAAAGATCTTGTCTTTGCTTCATTCCTGTTCATTGCTTAGCATTGTTAGGATTTTGCAGTTGTGTGCTTGAATCCATATTCATGATTGATGTTTAGCTAACGAGGTCCTTATTGGTTCACAAGATTGATAATTTTATCTGAATTTTTGCTTTGGTGAGAGAATGATTGCTTGATTAGTACATCTCTTAGGCTAGAATGGTTCTGATCTTTATGCTCATGGTTGAAGGATACACCATCACAAATGGGTTTGACACTACAATCTTGTTGAATATGAACTTCTTATTGACGCCAAGTTGGTTCCTTTTAGATACCTTGTCTAGGAGTACAACATTGAGAATTGCTTGCTTATGAATGCTTAATGCTTGCCTTTGTTAGAAATCCCCATTTTCACTCTTGAAAGCCACTGTCCCACAATTGCTTAGAACCTTGAGTCTTGCTTTTAATCAATTGTCTTTAAGATCATCTTGCTTAATTCTTGCTTTAGTTGTCATTCTTGCTTAGTTCTTGCTTAGTCATTGCTTTAAGTTCATTGCTTAGTTCTATTTACTTGCATTTAATTTCTGCTTAGGTTGTTGGACTTGTCCTTGTTCAATCGAAACCCCATCATTGCTTAGCTTATGGCATTGTTTGCATCTCATCTTCCACAAATGAATTGATACATGATCCCTATTCTACAACTGGTTAGAGGCTGAGTATATTTGGATTAGGATAGCAAAATAATCCTGTTTCAACGCTCGTCACCCACACCCGAGAAAAATCGCGTGGTTTTATAATGAAGCGTGATATTTGGAATATTTTCAAATATCTTAAATATCGTTATTATTTACTTAATAGTGTATTTAGATAATCATAATTTATTATTTAGAGTTTCTAAAATATTTTAGGGTTTTTATGATTTATTATAAATAAGCTGTTTAGGCATTCATTGTAATTCAGACTTTGATAAATTAATAAAAAGGGATTCCCTAAAAGAGGTTTTGATAAACCACTGTGAAGAGTATTCGCAAACTCTAGTTTCCGGGTATTCTTAGAATCAACGGATCTAGTTCTCTCTATAGAAGCTTCCGTTCCATCAGTTGGTATCAGAGCTGCGTCTCTTTGATTTCTTAATCGAAGAACGATTCTGGATCATGGTGAGTAGTTGCATCTACACGTTCGAGGACGAAAGTCCTCTTGTCGAGAGAGAAGAGAGTCATGAGATTTATAGAGAAATCTATGACGATCCAATCTACGACGTCTATGAAGATGATGTTGATGTTATCAACTTTATCTTTGCAGAAGGTTCTTTTAAAAATCTGAGGCGTACAAAATCCGTGCGCAGTCAGATTGGTGTAAGCTTTGTGCAAAATCCAATTTATGCAAAAGGCGTGCATAATCAGGTTTGTGCGAATATTGAGCGATGCCAGATCTTTTCATGTTTCGCGAAGACTCCGACGCATGCAAATTCTGGGTTGAGTCGATGGTGGTCTAAGTCCAGAGAGATCTGTGGCGAATTAATAAAAAGGGTTTTTATGATTTATTATAAATAAGTTGTTTAGGCATTCGTTGTAATTCAGGTTTTGATAAACCACTGTGATGAGTATTCACAAACCCTAGTTTCCAGATATTCTTAGAATCAACGGATCTAGTTCTATCCGTAGAAGCTTCCACTCTATCTGTTGGTATCAGAGCTGCGTCTCTTTGATTTTTTAATCGAAGAACAATTCTGGATCATGGTGAGTAGTTGCATCTACACTTTCGACGACGAAAGTCCTTTTGTCGAGAGAGAAGAGAGTCATGAGATTTATAGAGAAATCTATGGCGATCCAATCAACGACGTCTATGAAGATGATGTTGATGTTATCAACTTTATCTTTGCAGAATGTTCTTTTAAAAATCTGAGGCGTGCAAAATCCGTGCGCAGTCAGATTGGTGTAAGCTACGTTCAAAATCCAGTTTGTGCAAAAAGCGTGCATAATCAGGTTTGTGCGAATATTGAGCGTTGCCAGATCTTTTCAAGTTTCGCGAAGACTCCGACGCATGCAAATTCTGGGTTGAGTCGATGGTGGTCAAAGTCCAGAGAGATCTGTGACAAATTAGGTCGGTGCAAAACCAGTGCAGATTCGGTTACTGTAAATTTTGTACAAAGTCCGGTTCGTGCAAAAATCGTGTACCATCAACAAGAAGACATCAAACTGATGTGGAAAAATCGGTTGAAGATTCGAGGGCGAATCTTCCTTAGCCGGCGAGACCTGATGCAGCGTGATATTTGAAATATTTCCAAATATCTTAAATATCTTTATTATTTACTTATTTGTGTATTTAGATAATTATTATTTATTATTTAGAGCTTTCTATAATATTCTAAGGTTTTTATGATTTATTATAAACAAGATGTTTAGGCATTCATTGTAATTCAGACTTTGAAAAATTAATAAAAAAGGATTCCCTAAAAGAGGTTTTGATAAACCACTGTGAAGAGTATTTACAAACCCTAGTCCGAGTATTCTTAGAATCCACGGATCTAGTTCTATCTGTAGAAGCTTCTATTCCATCAGTTGGTATCAGAGCTGCGTCTCTTTGATTTCTTAATCGAAGAACGATTATGGAACATGGTGAGTAGTTGCATCTACACTTTCGAGGACGAAAGTCCTTTTGTCGAGAGAGAAGAGAGTCATGATATTTATAGAGAAATCTATGGCGATCCAATCTACGACGTCTATGAAGATGATGTTGATGTTATCAACTTCATCTTTGCAGAAGGTTCTTTTAAAAATCTGAGGCGTGCAAAATCCGTGCGCAGTCAGATTGATGTAAGCTTCGTGCAAAATCCAGTTTGTGCAAAAAGCGTGCATAATCAGGTTTGTGCGAATATTGAGCGATGCCAGATATTTTCAAGTTTCGTGAAGACTCCGACGCGTGCAAATTCTGGGTTGAGTCGATGGTGGTCTAAGTCCAGAGAGATCTGTGGCGAATTAGGTCAGTGCAAAACCGGTGCAGATTCGGTTAGTGTAAATTTTGTACAAAGTCCGGTTCGTGCAAAAATCGTGTACCATCAACAAGAAGACATCAAACTGATGTGGAAAAATCGGTTGAAGATTCGAGGGCGAATCTCCCTTGGCCGGCGAGACCTGATGCAGCGTGATATTTGGAATATTTCCAAATATGTTAAATATCTTTATTATTTACTTATTTGTGTATTTAGATTTATTTTATTATTTAGAGCTTTCTAAAATATTCTAGGGTTTTTATGATTTATTATAAATAAGCCGTTTAGGCATTCATTGTAATTCAGACTTTGATAAATTAATAAAAATAGATTCCCTAAAAGAGGTTTTGATAAATCACTGTGAAGAGTATTCACAAACTCTAGTTTCCGGGTATTCTTAGAATCAACGGATCTAGTTCTATCCGTAGTAGCTTCTGCTCCAACATTTTATTAAAAGATGGACAGAAATTTCCACTTTTGGCCCAAGTGTTCTATTATTTACAAGAAGAGCCCAACTCGTCTTTTAGCCTGTATATTAGGTTTTTCAGCCATTCTTGGCTGGTATCTTGTATCTAATTTTCTAGAGAGCTTTTGAGAGAGATAGTTTTCAGAGCATTGAGGGAGACAAATTCTGTACTCTTCCAGAGAAGATTTCAAACCCTTGTATCTCTACTTTTAGCTATTTTATGCAGTATTATTCAGCTATGATTTGTTCATCCACATTCATGTATGAGTAATCTGTTAGTAAGTTTGGATGATTTAAACATTGATTAAGAGTTTGAAGAATTGCCAAACTGTTATAAAATCCATTGGTTCTTCATATGTGCTTCCATTCATATTGATTCTAAGACTGATCATCTAGATTTCGAAATCCTAGGTTGTTTAATAGATGTGAGAACATTGTTAATCACCAGAACTAGTATTAGATGAGCAAAATGTCTGACTGCAAAGAGATTTTATTTAGGTGTTTTGTGAACAATTGAAATCTTATCATTAATGCTTGCTTGACTTGTTAGAATTTGTAAAGAGATCTGAAATTTTGTGAATTGGGCATAGATAACTTCTGCAATTAGAATTGATTAGTTATATCATTGTGTTTGAGTTCTAGACGGTTTTAATTCATTCCTTATTGCATGCATTCTTCATTCTCGGATTCAACCTGCGAATTATCCTGACTTAGCGCTTTTAGCTCCCTATAATGTTATATGCACATCTGAAGCTTCAAGAGCTGCTCATGAGCATATTAGGCTCCTCTAAAGGTAAAATAACTTCCAAGACAAGGCAATCAGAAGCCCGATGAAGTCAGTCAAAGCAAGCAAGAAGTCAGTTGACTCTCTTGTGAAGAGAGTGAAAAATCCGAAAAAGAATTTGGGAGGCTCCTCAAAGAAGACTGATCAAGCGGTTCAGACTGAGCCACAAGGAGAATCAGCTGGTGATAGCATGTCTGAGGATGAGCCTGATGCCACGGTTCAAGAGAGGCATTCCTTCCATATTGTTGAGAGGCCAATAGGACAGCCAATAGAGCCACTAAGACACTCTTCTCATGTACCGGTTTCAAGGAGCAAAGGAAGGAAGAGAAGGACCAGCAGAAAAATCCATCTAAGGAAGACGCCTCTCCTTCCCTTGTCAATGAGAGCTCAGCCTCTCAAAACTCATCCATCTGAAGTAAGGTACACCATTCTATTCATTGTAAATACCACACATTTTTAAAACATTTCATGCGATCGCTTTCTTGTGTTTGTGAGCATTCTCTCCACCATTTTTATTTCACAGAGACTGTGTCATTTAAATGTGGGGGGGGGGGGGGGGGGATGTATGATTAGCTGATGATTGCATTTGTAGTTGCATATAGACTCGATAACCATGCATCATACTTGCATTGCACTTAAGGCATAGAAAAATCCAAAAAAATTAAAATATTTTCAAAAATTTGTTCAAAAAGAGTTTGTTCATGTGCATTCATATAGGACTTAGACTTCATGCATTCATCTAGGATTAGCTTGCTTGTTTAATTTGGGAAAAATGATACTACATCTTTGTAAATACTAGTAGTTTATGAATATGATGCCCTTGTTCTTAGTCCTTTGATGCATTTGATGTTGAACTAGAAATAAAGCTGAGCCACTTTTTCGAATTTACAATTTTGAAAGCATGGTTTGAAACTGAAGCTTGTTTTGAAATGATTTCAACCTTTGTTTAAGGGGAACCTTAATTTGAATTGCAATTATCATGTCTTATGCAATTGTGAATGTTGGCATGGATAACCTTAGAATATTTGGACTTTCTTATCCTCTTTTGCCACTCTTTAAAAAGTCCATTTAGATCTCTTCACCTTTTCCAAAGCCTTCTTTCAAGCCAAAACATTAATAGTGTGCGATTTGTGAGGCCTCTTTCCTACATGGTTGTAGCTTAGCAAAAAGTATGGAGTTGGAACTACAAGGAAAGTATTTCCATTGTAGAACTAGCTCACTCTTGAGTTAGATAGGCTAGGAAGTTTGGGAAAAAAGTTTAGGATTTAATTTGGATTTGATTTAACGAGAAGAAAGGAGAAAAGAAAGCAAGGCAAAAAGAGATGGAGTTTGACACAAGCAAAAGATGGAAATGGCGGTTCAATCAAAACAAAATGAATGCTCAAGTTCAAAAATCAAAGAAGATGCAAGAAGTACAAAACAAGAAAACTAAAAAGCCAAAGGGGAAATTAAGCACAAGCATCACCAAAAAGGAGCCAAGTTCAAAAAAGAAGAAAACCGCCACCACATGGAGTTCAAAGAAGAAATGCCTCTCCGAAGAGCTTAAAAGATAAGAATTTTTGGGTTTCTATTTGGGTTTAAAGTTCTTAAAAAGGATAGCTTAGGCAGGTTTACATTGCTTAGAAATATTTAGGAACATTTCTTATGGGTCTTGGGTAGATGAAAATCTTCCTTTGTATGTGTATGTTGTTCTTTGACCCTTAGCATTTTGCCAAAGCTCAACCATGCTTTTCTTGAGAGAACCCTTGAAACACCAAAACCAGTTCGAATATTTGGGATAATTTTTGTTCCATAAGCCATGTTCCTTAGCCAAATTGCACATTTGCATTTACATGAGCATGATTCACGGTTTGAACATAAATGAATATTAAAAAGGTTGTTTGATTTGATGAGCTTGTGTAGGTTGATAGCATTGTCATAATTCATTCATTGTGATCATTCTTGGTTTTGATGAAAATGGCTAAGTGTTTAGAGTATTGTTCCATCAATTGCATTATAGGATTAGAAACATGGACATCATATTGATTCATTGTTAGCATTTTGGAGATATGAGTTCCCAATTCAAAACCTCATCACTATGCTTTATGTTGAGATGTTACGGTGGGTTTTTTAACCCGACCCAACCTGAACCTGAAATGAACCCGCTGAGTGCAAGCCCGAATTCAAAAAAAGCAGAATAGGTTTAAACTCGATAAGTGTAACCCGAAACAAACCTGATAGTTAACAGTGTACCCGTAGTACTATTCATTTTTTCCAAGTTCGATAAAATATTTTCTCAAGTTCATCAAACCCAGAAACTTGATAAACTCAATCCAACTTCTTTTCATAAATCACAACCCTACACTCTCTCCGTTAGTGAGTTTCTCGCCTTCGATTTTGATCCATGATACGATTTTCCGCCGCGTCTATCGCGAATATGCTCGTGTACATCTCCTGATCCGAATTCAGCAACCCTTCCCCTCTCAGCAGTGTGTGGTAGATCAAATTTTCGAACAGATTCGGCGTCAGGTTGTCCATCGCCGTCACGTTGTTGTCACCTTCTCCGATGCTTGCCGGACAATTCTCTCGGAGGTGTCGAAGAACCAGTTTGATGTGGTATAATGGTACAATACTAAAATTACTTTTCCAGTTTAGTTTCGTTAAATAGTTTAAAAACTTTAAAACACCGTCGTTTTAATTTTTGGATTGATTTAAAAATAAACCCATTGGGTACCCGAAACCCGATAGGGTAAACCCGTCTAAACCGGATTATAAAAAAACCCGCCCGGTTTAAGCCCGCATTTTGTTTTTATAAAACAGGTTGGATAATGGGATAAATTTTATCACTGGGTTTCGAGTACCCAATGGATAAAAACCCGATATTAACATCCCTGGCTTTATGTTTTGTTTGCTTGAGGGCAAGCAAAGACTAAGTGTGGGGGTGTTGATAGCTTGATATATTCTAGTGATTAAGGCTGCATTTCATTTATCTTTTCCCTTGTTTTTGCATCTTTACTTAGCATGTTAGTCTCATTTGTATTTAGAAATAACATTGCATGCATATAGTTTAGGATTGCATACATATGTATGTTTATGGTGTTTTTCAGGTGCTTTTGGAGGTTTTGGAACTTGGGAAGGAGATTAGAGCAGCATACATTCGGATGAGATGTCATAAGAAGGAGTCTTGCAAATCCTGCATCCATATCGAGGAGGAGCATCGAGAAGAAAACATGTGGAGTATGCCTAATGCAAGCCGCGGTACATGAAGAAGAGGACTGGTTCGTGGATTCTAAGGCACTGGTCTACGTCGAGGTGGTGCATCGAGCAGTGAAAGCTATACAAGCCGATACGCGTCTACACGGAGCATATCGGGGTGGTGCATCGAGCTTAACACCGTTCGTACAACCCCGATACAACTTATTTACACGTTGACCAGCATATTTTCTTTGACCATATCTTGTTTTTAGGTTTTTTTCTCTTTCTTTTGTGTCTCTAGTATAGAAGGGGAAGCCAAAAACATTGCCCCATACCTGATCTTATCTTATCCAATTTCTAATCTTTTTTTGTAGTTTCAAAAAGGGCGATTTGCCTAAAGCTTGTAAACTCTTCTATTTTTAATAAAGTCTTGCAGTTTTATGTTTTAGTCTTGTCTATTGTTATTTGATTTTCGCGTCCTGTTACTTAGTTTCATTATCTTTGCATTTTACCTCATCTAATCATGTTTATCTCTAATCAAATGGGATTAAACATGATTAGTGAGTATTTTCCCTTAGATTTGAGATTCTAAGTAGGGAATGTGGTATTTAGAATGTGATTAAGGGTGATTAGGCTTGTTTATCTTGATCTATATTGTTTCCTTCTATTTGCAAAGGTGTTATTGTTCATAAAGCTTCTCCCTTTTGATTGAATATGGTATTGTTGATGCAAATGGTTCACTTAATGGCTTGATGTCTTGTTTCTTAGCATGATTTGCTTATTTGGCTTGATACCTTAGCTTGGTCTGTGGTTCCTTTGTTCAGTGACACCAAAGTTGACAGTTCACCTTGCTAGATGATTCGGTTAGGGCTAGATAATGCTTGTTTCAAGACTCTTGCTTGATGGTTAGATAGTTGGCATTGAAAGAACATTCCTTTGTTTGAATCCTGTTCATTTCTTAGCATTGTTAGGTTTCGCAATTGTGAGCATAAATCTGTGTTCTTGACTGGTTGAGTTAGCTACTTAGATCTCTAGAGAATTCAAAAGATTGATAGGTTGACTAGAGTCATTGCATTGAGAGAGAAGATCATTTTGATTAGTTATGCTCTTAGGTAGTTAAGGGTTCTATGCTTTATGCTCATGGTAAGTAAATACACCACCAAAAGTGGGTTTGACACACTAGCCTTGTTGAATTGGATTTGCTTATTAACCACTAAGTTCTAGGATTCAACATGGTTTTGTTCTGCTTTAAAAGCCTAGCCACATTCATCACAAGCAGTAACAAGTACTCAATCTATAATCTACACAAGCAATCAAATCAAACAACCTTTTTAACATATAATTAAGTGTAACAATGTGAATCATGCTTATGCAAATTAAGTTTTTTCATTTGGCTAAGGACAAGGCTATAAGACTAAAATGATCTCATCAATTTCGAACTGGCTCATGAAAATACAAGGGCTTTGATAAAATGATAAGGGTAAAGAACAACCTATGCACATAAATGGAAACTTCCATCTACCCAAGCCACATAGATGATCCTACACTCTTACTTTTCTACCCAAGAACAAATCATATTCTACCCTTTCTTGTGATTTACCATTCTTCTTTTTCCCTTGGAGCTTCTTTAGAGGATGCATTTTCTTTTTTGATTCTTCTTGGTTGGTTGGTGTCTTAGCTTCAATGGGTTTCTTCTTGATTTTTGCTGGTGCTTCTCATCTTTTGAATCTGTTTTGAACCTCGCATTACACACATTCTTCTTTGTACTTAACCCTCTTTGATTTTTATTCATTTAGCCAGCATTCCCGAGGTAACTTATGATGCACTCATCTTCTTGCTTTCCTGTATTCCTTCTTTTCTTTTGGAAACCCCAAAAACGAAAAACTTCCCTTTGAACCCCAATAGCCTAGCCTAATCTAGCTCAAAGATGATAAGCTAGTTCTACATGGAAGGGTTCTCTTGTAGTTCTAACACTTTTTACTAAGCTCATTCATAGAAAAAAACCTCACAATTTCTCACTAAAGACTCATTGGCTTGAAAGGAGGCTAAGATTAAGGGAGATGTAATCTATTTAGACTAGCAAGAGTGGCAAAAAGGGTAAGAAAGTCCAAATATGTATATTGTAACCATGAAAATACTTTTCAATGCATAAGACATGATAATTAAAAGATCAAGATTGTGATTCAAGTAGATAAGGCCTGAAATCAGATTATGCAAGCTTTGACTAGACAAGAGTAACATGCTAAGAATTCTATATGGGGTTCAACCTTCAGTTCAAATTATGTCATATGCATCAATCAGCTAACAACTAGGGCATTGAACAAAATTTGAACTTTGACATTATACAAAGAAAACATCATTACTCCCTGTGCAAATGTATGTAAGACTAAATCAAATGCAACTAGATAAGGCCTGAAATCAGATTATGCAAACTTTGACTAGACAAGAGTAACATGCTAAGAATTCTATATGTGGTTCAACCTTCAGTTCAAATTATGTCATATGCATCAATCAACTAACAACTAGGGCATTGAACACAAATTTGAACTTTGACATTATACAAAGAAAACATTATTACTCCCTGTGCAAATGTATGTAAGACTAAATGAAATGCAACTAGACTCAGTCCTAATTATGCAAATGCAACCTAGATGACTTCTTTTTATGAAACACATTTTCAATTTTTTTGGATTTTCTATGCCTTAGATGATAAATGAATGCATGATTTTCTAAAATACACCAAGATACAAAAAATGCAAAAATTAAATGCTATGTAAATGCAAAAATGTGATAAATATATTGTAAAGTTTCACATCCTCCCCCACACTTAAATTGCACAGTCTCTTGAGTAATAAAAATGTAAAAAGAGGCAATATTAAACAAGGCAATAAATATAAGAGAAAGAAAATAATGCTATGGTATATACAATGGAAGAAGGAGTGTATCTTCATATGGCTGAGGAGTTGTGAGAGGGTGAACTCTCCATACTTTGACAGGAGCTTTGTAGTGGCGAATGTGAAGCTCTCCTCTTCCTTTGCCTATGCTTGTGGCCAGCTTCATGGGAGTATCTAGAAGGCTCCATGGAGGCTATTGTGGCGCTTATCCCATGGAAGGAATGACGTCTGTCTCCAGCATTTCCTTCTTGTGTCCCTTCTTGACTCTCCACTTCTAATTCTTGCTCAGCTGCAGCCTTTCTCCTTGAAGTAGAAGAACCTCCACCAATCTTTTTCTTGAGCTTTTTGACTTGTTTCTTCAAGCTCTTGACAGATTTCACCAAGCTCTTGATTGTCTTCTCTTGAAACTTGTTTCATCCTTATAAGAGCTTGATTGTTGGTGGGCTACTCTTGTAGACTCAGAAGGACTAGCTCTTGCATAAGGCTCAAAGGAGTACATGGCGCTTTTATCGTCTTGAGCTCCATCTTTTTCATTCACTTGGAATCCCTCTTCTTCAATATCTTCCTATTAATTCTTCAGAATGTGCAATCCATTTCATCCTACTTGTCTTCAGCAAGGGCTCATGAGCATGAGGATTCTACAATAAAATTTCTTCCACATCAAGCCACACATTCTCCTTCTTCTTGAATGTTGTGAGATGAGGCTTTGGGAGAATCATCATTTGCTTAGTCTTCCCCAACTCAAGCTGATAAGCATATCCATCCTTCAAACTGCCAACCAAGTAATATGATTTGCTTAGATGAGCAACATGTATCCTATAGGATGAGAGGCTTCCTTGAGGTTGGCATTTACAGCTATGAGAATGGGGGTTATGAGACCTCCAATTGCTAACCTTGGCTTATTTGATGGAGTAGTGAAGGCCCATTGTTGGAGCTAAACAAATTGTTTCATCAAAAGATTGATTATCCCAATTCCTAGTTGGTCTCTCATAATTGGCCCTCTTCTTGTATCTTCAAGAATGTTTTTGAGTCTCATGATTAGTAAACCATGCTCCTCCTCCTTGACCATATTTTGCTCCTTTCTATAAAAGATGATGTTGGCAAGAATCTTGTGGGCATATCTTATTGCTGGATGCCTAATGCTGGCACTCTTGAGGTGACCTTTTTTATACTCCCCATTAGCTATTGTCTCCCAAACATCTCTAGGCTCATTCTTGTTAAAGGACATTATCATGGCCCTAGACTTCCCTTCTTCAACACCATAGATCTCATTCAATTGGTTGAAACCCATTTTGTGCTTATGCTTTCCCACATTGAACCGAATATAGCCATCACCATAGTCCTCCTCTCATTCTTTAACAACATCATCAAAATCATCATAGTAATGCACCTTGAGGGAAGAGAGGAATTAGCAAGCTTGGAGCTTATGTGTAGGGTAGACTGTATTTAAGAACTTTTCTATGCCTAGGTTCATGAAGATAAGCTGAACATCTTCTTCAATGCCCATATCACTAAGCAAAGGCAGTAAAGCATAGCGAGTGGGCAAAAACTCTACATTTGAATTGGCCTTGAAAAGCTCTTTTTTGTGGGAGGTGCATAAAGATCTCTTTCTTTTTCAACAACAATCCTTTTTTCAACAATCCTTTTTTCCTTGGGCTTTGTCTTCTCCTTGAGACCCTTGAGTGAGCATTAGATCTTCATCATTTTTTTGTGACACTGTACCTGAAATGTAAACACTTAAGAGAAATTATAAGTGTTTTGTACAAAAAAAAAGATAATTTCAAACATTAATTTATTCAATGGTCAGAAAATTTTAAAAAATTTCAAGAAGTTTCAGAGTGAATAATGACAAACAATGCTGAATTTTAACAATTTTTAACAGCTCAAAAGAATATCACAAGCTCCAGCTCAATTAAAATGATAAAATTGAAAGAAAAAGGGACAAAATTGCTTAAAAATATAGAAATTTTTTTTTGTCTCTACCAGAATGCTTAAACATCAAACCAATATGCATACAAGCAAACTTAGATTCAATCAAGTAATAGTTGTTTTTTAAATCAAGCAAATAATCATGGTTTAACAATGGAATCTACAAGTAAACACAAAGAATAAACCATAGAAATATCTTGCTAGGAATTAGGAATGCAACAAATATAGACAAGAAGCTTGAAAAATGGACCTAAGGACTAAGCAAATTTTTGAATTTATGGAGAGAATCAAGTAAAAATGAATGCTCTAGTGCAAAAGAGATGAGATGGTATATATAGAGATAAAATGGGGATATGAGAGATTGAGGGAATCTTTTTTCAAAATTTGAATTTTGAAAAACCCAATTTTTGTGCAAGGGAGAGATGAGACAATACCTGCACTAAGCATGTTTACCTGAGCTTAGCTCGTTTTGTTTCTTTGTGAAAAAAATTAAAATTTATAAAATTTCACTAGTATCGAGCAGGCCGTGTGTACCTGGTTCGGGACATCAGATCTTGGCTTGTACCGGTGTTCGCATCAACTGCACCTTGTCTCGGACATGACTTATATCGGTCAGACAGACAAAGCTCCTTAGACGTCGGGTCCGCACAGCCGCTTGGCCTAGTGTCCCTCAGATGTCTTGTATTGAGCAGGATGTAAGTCTTGTATTGAGCAGGATGTAAAGTGTCCTGCTCGGTACAGAGTCTTCGTGGGAGTCTGTCTCCAGTCTTGCGAATCCTCGATCAAGCTATAGCACGTGCTGCACCAAACAGAATAAGTCATGCCTTCTTTGGTATAGCTGCTCAGTGCGGTGATTCATGGCCGGACTTGTACCTTGGTGCACCGTGAAAGGGGGGAACGTCGGATGAGTTTGTACCGTGGAGGTAAATGGTGCCCTCCTTGGTGTACGTCTGTCCCTCCTTGGTGCAATCGCCTTCGGACAGGTCCCTCGGTGTACGATTATCCCTCTTTGGTGCAATTGGCTCTAGGCAGGTCCCTCGGTGTACGATTGTCCCACCTCAGTGCAATCGCCTTCGAATAGAGCCCTCAGTGTACGATTTTCTCTCCTCGGTGCAATTGCCTTCAGACATGTCCCTCGATATGGCTTCACTCCTTGGTTGGCATGATCTGTATCGAGCAGAACAGAGGTTGCCCTCCTCGATATGGCTGCTCGAAACAGAAATTGAGCTTTCTTCCTTGGCTTTTCTACACCTTTAATTCCATCAACTAACCATCTAATCAATCTGGAAAACTAAATAAAACACATCAATAATACAAGGAACTAATATTTACAACGATATTCATGAGAATACCTCCCAAGGTTGCTAGCTTAAAGTCACTAAGCTTGACTTTTCATGGTTAGAGATCAATGCGGAGCATGAAGGGGAACCACATTATCTACTCCTCTCTTAACAAACAAGTAATTGGCTCCTGAGTGAGCCTTCCTTCTTTACTTGATGAGCTTCTTCATACTGATTGATTGTTCATCCTTAACTTCCACACTTAGACCCTCAAACATCATCAAGTGGATTTCCCCATCAAAGCTTTCTCCTTGGTACTCATTATGGTCTAGTGGACTGCCTTTTTTCAGGACGTTAACATTAAAGCTCATAGCATCCTCAACAGTATCTGGAGGCTTCTCAACACCCAGCTTCTCACTTGTAATGGTTCCACAAAAGTTTGAACAAGGAGGTTTGATTGCATAGCTAACCTCCTCATTCACCATCTTGAGTATGACCCTCTTCTTGGTGATGTCTATCTCAGCACCAACAGTGTTCAAGAATGGAGTCCCAAGCAGCAGACGAAGATCTTTAGACTGCCTAATATCCATAACTATAAAGTCTGTTGGGATTGTAAAATTCCCAACCTTCAAAGCATAATCTTCAATGAATCCAATGGGTTGCCTTGTTGATGAGTCCACAAAAGAGATTGTAGACTCATATTGCTTCAACTTGGTGATATTCGACATATTTTTCATCTCCAATGACATCATATTAAATTTGAAGCCTCAATCACACAATGATTCAACCTTGTTGAAACTCCCAAGCTCACAAGTAACAACAAACTTTCCTATATTTCCTAGGTTTTAGAGAATACTTAGCTCTCTTTTGCCTTGCTTGAAGAATTAAGAGAGTTCACTAGCTTCTCCACCTTGTGTGCATTCCCAAGGGCATCTTTGATGTACTTACATTGCTCTTTAACTTGCATTATGGTGCCTAGTGGAGGCAAGGGAATACCAGCTTCACCCATTTCCTTTGTAAACTTAGAGAATTTGGCCATGATAAGGAATGAAGGCTTATATTTTGAGTACATCCTTCAAATGTGCTTCTCCTTCTTTGAATAGAGACTTCTCATCATCCTTCTTAGGTTCAGTTTGTGCTTGTGGAGGTGTTTCCTTAGCAAGTGCTATTAGTGCATGGTAGACATCAAGTAGCTTGTCATGTTCACCCACTTTAGCTTCTTCTGTCTCTTCTACTTCAGCTGCAGTAACCTCATATTCTTCAGCAATACTTAAAGTGGAACTCTTCAATGACCTTGTCCTCCTCTTCAGTAGCAATTCTCATGCAAAAGGCGTACCCCCCACACTTAGACTCAATGTTCTCATTGGGGTTGGCATTGCAATACTAGTTTGGGTTGGCTTCATTTTTTCCAGGAAGTTGCATTGGCTGTTTGGAGGTTGAAGCTTTTTTGCTTTCAATGAACTTCATCCATTGGTTTAAGGCATCTATCTTAGAGTTCATATCACAAGTGGAGGCCTCTATTTTGTTGTGTACCTCAACAAATCGCTTGTGGAGCGCAATGGTAGTAATAGCTTGGCCATATATGAGTTGTTGCACCATTTGCTTGATTTCTCGATCTTATAAACTACAAGAGCTTTATGCATTGCCAAAACCTGGTGGATGTTTCTTTTGTTGGTAGCCACCTTGGTTGCCTAGAAATGGTGGTTTGGGGGATAAAGCCTTGATGTTGATTGTAAGGGACAAAGGGTTTGTTCTCTTGATCTTGTTGAGCTCCTTGATAAGGGTAGACTTGGTCTTGTGGGTTGGCCACATTAGTGCTTCTATAGGAGAAGTTGGGGTGGTTTCTATAGTTGTTGAAGCCACCACCTCATTGTTAGCTCATATAGAAAGCTTCTTCTTGAAGATCAGGTTCATCTTCTTGGGTTTGACCAGCCTCACCCACATAGTTAACAGCTTTTAATGAAGAGCTTAAGAGCTTATCAAGCTTCTCATGTAGAGCTTTTATCTCCTTCTTAGGGACGCTATCACCCTCACTTGTGTTGGTCCTTCATGTCCTTTCATAGTTTTCATTATAATTCCCATCTGAAAGAGCTAGACTCTCCACTAACTCAAGTCTTTCATCAACAAACCTAAAAATTTCCCATTACTAGCTGTATCCAACAGAATTCTGAACCTGGAAAGATTACCTCTATAGAGAGTACTAAGAAGACTCTCATTACTGAAACCGTGGTGAGGACACTGAAGTGTGTAACTCTTGAACCGCTCTCATTCCTCACAAAAGGTCTCATTGCTATGCTGAGAGAAGCTTGAGATGTTGTTCCTAAGCTTTGTTGTCATTGTGTTTGAGAAAATTTTCCCCAAGAAAGGCTTCTTACAATCATTCCAAGAGCTTATAGAGCCTTGAAGCAGAGTTTTCTCCCATTGATGAGCTTTATCTCCAAGGCTGAATGGAATAGTCTGAGCTTTAGATCATCTTCACTGACTCCTTGTATCTTAGTCAATGCAAAAACTCTAGGAAATTGATCCAAGTAGTCAAGAGGATCCTCTATATAGACAGCCCATGAAACCGATTTGCTTGCACCATGTTGATTAACCCCAACTTGATCTTAAAATAATTGGTGTGAGCTCGAAGAACCAAGATACCATTACTGTTGATGTGAGTGTTATGGGCATATAAGCCTCCTATTTGCCTTGGAGCTTCACACCATGTATAAGACCCCTTTCTACATTATGCGTTGTTGATTGCCTCCTTGGGCTTGTTGTGGAGCTCCAGGAACTTGTATTGGTGCTTCTTGAGGTTCCCTAATCTTGTTTGTCACCTTGATCAGCCATATACACCTCCTCCTGAAGCTGAATGCGTCCTCTCTCTCTTCCTGCTCTTACTCCTCTATCAAGGTGTTGAATGTTGTCAACTCTTTGTAGAAGGTTTTGCGAGCTTTTTGATCTGAGGTTCATACAAGTGGTACCTATAAGACAAACAGAAAATAAATAAATCAGTACTGAAATAAAAAGTCTAGTTGATATATCATGCTTTTTTTGGTTTTTAACCATGATATAAGTCCTTTTTATTGAGTCTTTTTGTCTTTTTAGAGTCCTCGTAGAGTCTTTGCAGGTAAAAGCATGTCTGGAGCATAATTGGAAGTTTTGGAGCTTTTTGGAGCATTAGAAGATACAACCCCGAATGAAGCAAGTCAGAAGCGTTGTTCTGGCTTGAGTGATGACCGTCACTGACCTGGTGACACTCGTCACCCATAGAGGAAGGATCGTGGCTGGTTTTTAAAAGATTAGGAAGAAATTGTCGTTTTTGCCTAGAAGTTCTAGTATTTGCAAAAAAGCCCCAGATCGTGTTTTAGCTTGTATATATTAGGTTTTCAGCCATTGTTGGCTTTTATCATGTATCTTATTCTTTTTTGAGAGCTTTAGAGAGAAATTTGTAGCAGAGCTTTTGGAGAGACAAATCAGACTCCCTCAGAGCAGATTTCGAACTCCTTTATTTCTGTTTCTTATTTCTTTTATGCAATCTATTCTTTTCATGATGTTTGTTTCATTCACCATGTCTGAGTAGTTTGTTAGTTAAGTTAGGGGTTTTCAAAGGTTGAAGAAGAGTTTGTAGAATTGCTAAAATTATAGGAAATCCATTGGTTCTTCATCTGTGCTTTCATTCATATCGATTTCTAAGACACATCATCTGGATTTCGAAACCCTAGGTTGTTTGATAGATGTGAGAGCATTATTAATCACCTGAACTAGTATTAGATGAGCAAAACGCCCTAGTGCAAAGAGATTTGGCTTAGGAGTTTTGTGAACAATTGAACCTGATCATTACTGCATGTTTAGGTTGTTAGGGTTTGCAAAGAGACTTGAAACTCAGTGATTTAGGCATAGTTAACTTCTGCAATGAGAATTGATTAGTTATATCTTTGCGATTCATGTTCAAGATGGTTTTAATTCATTCCTGATTGCATGCATTCTACACTCTCGGATTCAACCTGCGAATTGTCCTGACTTAGCGCCTTTAGCTTTCTGAACTTTAAGAACAATCCCAAAAACGCCCACTTACATTTATTTTGCAGTTTTGCATTATATTCATTACTTATTGCTTAGATTAATCTGAACCTGAACTCTTTAGTGTAGTTTACTTGCTCCCCTGGGATTCGATAACCTCTTATACTGCGATTTCATTGCTGTGCACTTGCAGTAGTTTTATTTGGGTAAAACCTGAGCCCTATCAAGTTCTTGGCGCCGTTGCCGGGAAGTAATAGCTGCCTATCAATTTTTAGTATTAGGATTTAGTCTAAGTTTTAAATTGTTTACTAACTTTCTGCTACTTTTCTTGGTGCTGGTTTCAAGTGTATGCCTAATCGCAGTACTAGAAAAAACAAAGAGAAGGAGCTTTTGACTTTAAGCCTTGACGAGCTAGCTAAGTTGGAGAGGACCATCAGGAAAGCTAAGAAGCAATTTAAAATGGTTAATCCACTGATCTTGGTTAAAGATGCAGAAGGTCAGTTGGTTGACAGAGAGGGAAATAGGAGGAATGAAGAAGGGCAGAGACTGGATCAAGATGGGAATGTCATTGTTGAACAGCTGGTTCAACAAGTGGCACAAGACGCTGGAGTCCCTGTTGCTGCTAACAACGCTGATGGGCATTTTTTTCAGAAGACTCTAGGAGATTACAACAGACCTGATCAGTTCTATACCAACAGAGCTGCAATCCGGCCCCCTGCTTTCCGGAGGAATGATTTTGAGCTCAAGCCTGCTTAGTATCAGCTGGTGGGACAGCATCCATTCCATGGCTTACATCATGAACATCCCATAGATCATATTGAGAGGTTTGAGGATTTGGCTTCAAGTTTCAAAGCTAATAGAGTTACCTATGACTTTCTGTTCTGCAAACTTTTCTCTTACTCACTTGGAGGAGATGCTGCATATTGGCTGAAGCAACTAGTGCCTAGTTCGCTGACTACTTGGGAGGACACCAAGAATGCCTCAACTTCTATGATGATGCTAGATCAGAGGACCTGAGGACGAAAATTGCATTATTCTCCCAAGGTCCTACTGAAGCTTTTAAAGCTTCTTGGCTGAGATTCAAGTTTTATCAAATGGACTGTCCTCATCATGGTTTTAGTCAGGTGCAGCTGCTTGGGATTTTCTTCAGAGACATTGACTAGAAGTATCAGATGGCGCTGGATGCTGCTAGCAGTGGGAACTTCAACACCAACCTTCCAAAAGCTGCAATAAATCTGATAGAAAACTTGGCCTGCAGCAACAGCACCAATAATGCAGATTTTCGGAGGATGAAACAAGCTGGTTTGAAAGAAATCAGTCCAATTCGCTACAGAGGTGGAGACCTTCAAAAATCCTGAAGAGTTTGAGCAAAAGGATATTAACTTCATCATTGGAGGTATTCAGAACAAAAGATTTGGGAATCAACAGTGGAATAGAGATTACAATGGGAGAAATCAGAAGAAAACCTTCCCAGGAAACCAGAATGCAATTGGTTATACTCAAAAGCCACAGTTTCAGGAGACTGAGTTGCAGAAACCTTACCAGAACACCAAGAATTATGGTTCTTCTTCCTACCAAACTGCACCACCACAAGACAAAAAGTTGGAAGCTATACTGGAGCAGCTCTTAGAAGGACAGCAGAAGATGACAGTGAACTTGAACGGCAAGTTGGATTCACTGTATCAAGACCTGAATGGAAAAATTGAGAGTCTGAACTCTCATATGAAGAAGCTGGATGTGCAGGTTGCTCAAACTGCATGAGCTGTTTAAAGGTATGAGGGATTCCTTCCTGGAAGGACTGATATCAATCCCAAGCATCAGGTTAATGCCATCACAGTCAGGAGTGAAAAGGAGCTTAAAACAGTGCAGAAAAAGAGGTTGAGTGCATACCAGATCGTGCAACTGATGGAGTTTAATGATGAAAATTTTGCAGTCTCAGAGGTTAGTGACGAGCGTCACCAAGGAGGAGTGACGCTCGTCACCAACTTACAAAGGAATCGGGTATCATCACAGATCAGTGACGAGCGTCACCCCCCTGGTGATGATCATCACCCACCCCAGAACGAAGCTGTTTCGCCTGTAACTGCAGATAATGGCCAGGAATGAGTCTACAATCCCAAAACACCATTCTCCAAGCATCCTAGGAAGTCTAAACAAGAGATAGAAGAAGCCAGATAGGCTATGATAGACAAGCTGATGCTTGAGATTCCTCTTGTTGATGCAGTTAAACTTTCACCTCTACTAAGAAGGTATGTAAAGAGAATGGTTGTTAATGGTGTAAGCCCTGAGGAAGGAGCATTGCTTACCAGAGACATTAGTGCAATTCTCTTAGGCACAATTCCAAAGAAGAAGAAGAAGCTGACTGTTTCTGAACAAGTCAGTGCCATCATTCAATGCAGAATTCCAAAGAAGCTTTCTGATCCTGGAAACTTTGTGCTTGGTTGCTCAATCTCAGCACGACGTTTTCCCCATTCTCTTTGTGATCTAGGGTCAAGTATTAACTTGATGCCTTCCTCTGTTGCCGCTAGACTTGGAATAACTGATTTCAAGCCAGCTGGGATCTCTCTTATCCTAGCAGATCGATCAATAAGAACTCCAGAAGGTATCTTAGAAGATGTTCCTGTTAACATTGAATGCTACATAATTCCTACAGATTTTGTGGTTCTAAAATATGCTGAAGAACCTAACGATCCTCTCATTCTGGGAAGATCATTCTTGGCTACTGCTGGCGCCATCATTGATGTGAAAAAGGGAACATAGAGCTTGCTCTTGGTGATGTTGTCATGAATTTTGACATGGATAAGTTAAGAGGCAGTTCTACCATTGATGGCCAGACCTTTTCTGTAAGTACTTCCAGAGATGAAGAGCAAGTCATGGAGCATTCAGAAAACAGTACTGTTGGGTATGTCACTGAATCTGATACAAGTGGGCAAGTGAACAAGATGGCTGTTCAAGAGGAAATATCTGAAGTTTTTACAAAAGCTGTTGGGTTTGAGGATTGGAGTGAAGATCATATCTTCATGACTAGGCTCGGAGAAGAAGTTCCCATCAATGCCAAATTGCTGGAGGAAGATGAGTTTGTGATGGAGCAAGAATTGCAGAGCTGAATTGCAAAAAAGTTGCAGAAACTCGAACTGCAGGGTCAGTGACGATCGTCACTGACCTGGTGACGCTCGTCACCAATCGCAACCTAAAGGAGCGACATGATTCTTATGCTGCACATCCATCAAATGTTGCAAAACCGAACATTCAACGTTCCACAACCCAGAAACCTGCAACTAAGCAAAGGTATGCGCTTCATGTACCCAACTCCAAGCCTCCTAATCTCATCCATAAGAACTTAAAAGGTGCAAAAGCTGCTTCACACTTATGCAAGCAACGAGATTCTCGTGGAAAGCTTGGTGTTTCTTTTAATGATTCTGCAGGAAAAAGCAGTGTCTCACCCACAGTCACAACCCACCCTGATGATGTTCCTCACTTCCTTGAAAGAGTTCATGCACCTACTGCTTACACACCACCATGGATGAGGAGACATTCTTCTCCAAGGCATTCAATACCACCTTCTGCTCCACCAGCTGTCTGAGCAACATTCAAAGTTTTGCTAATGACTTTACACAAGCGCTTAGTGGGAGGCAACCCACTGGTAAGTTTTCTTTTTCATATACTTAGTTTAGTTTTCTATTACATAGCTAAAAAAAAACCCAAAAACATGAGAAAAAAAAAGAGTTAGTTTGTTCAGTATGCTTGGATGATGTCTTGTGAACATGTTTGAACCATAGGTTATGCTTCGTTTGGATGTTTTTGATGTGTGTTTTGAGTGCTCTAACAGTCTGACTTCGGAGTACATATGATGGAATTGCATTAACACATCCAACATGTCGATTCTGGAGTATCAGAGATGGTGACGATCGTCACCACAGCTGGGTGACGCTCGTCACCCGATCCTTCGCGAGGTACACTTTTCACACTTGGTTCTACTCATTAATTGCTTCTTTTTGACCAACTCTTGGCTTAATAACACTGGGGACAGTGTTGTTGAATTCTGGGGAGGTGGTTACTGACGTTGTGTATATTGTGTTAGATTTTTAGAGTCTTAAAGTTGAGTCAAAAACTTTTTTTTTTTTTTATAGAGTCAAAATTTTGAAACTGTTAGTTTTTCTTGGAACTAACCACATAATGTTTATGCTTATAAGAACCATTGCCACAGTAGCTGATTACAAGTCTTACTAAGTTGAAAGTCATAGGTGAATCAGTCTAGCAATGAAGTTTTAGGTTCTTAGAAAATCTGGAAAATTTGCTGTTAGCTCCACCTTAATGAACTTTAAACTTCTTGTCTTGGGGCTTGATTCTCATTGATCTTGATTCTCTCTTTCAACACTGACAATAAGGTTAAGATACAGTCTCTCTTTGATCTTCCCTAATACAGCTTGTAGAGTTTAAGTCTGTAGAATGGTGCATCATGACCCTGTCTCCTTACATGGAACAACAGTAGTGAACACTCAAGAACATGTCTCCTCACAAGGAACACAAGTATTGAGAACCACCATATCTTAGACTGTAAAAAAAAATTGAGAAAAGAGTTGAAAAATCATAAAATATCCAAAGGAAAAGAACAAGGGAAGAGAAAATAGGAGAGCTGTGTTGAGATTGATTTGTTCTGTTGTTTAGGAAGGGAAAAGAATCTGTAAGTGATTGAGATGATAAAACCTTGATGAGATATCAGACTTAGATAAATGACAGGAGTTTGCAGTAGAGATTTCGGATTCTTGAAAGAGCTTGAACTGGATTTGAGAGATTTGCTAAGCTTGTGATGATCAGACTGTAATTTGATCTTGTGATGGCTCTGTGGTATGTGGATTCGAAAGTGTTAATCAATGTGGTGTTCCTGATGTTTAGCTGACTATTTCTGTTTTCAAACCTCGACCCTGTTCTCTGTCTGATGTTTGCTTGAGGGCAAGCAAAAGCTAAGTATGTGGGAGTTGATATATCATGGTTTTTATGGTGTTTTTTGTTTTTAACCATGATATATGTCCTTTTTATTGAGACTTTTTGGTCTTTTTAGAGTCCTAGTAGAGTCTTTGCAGGTTAAAGCATGTCTGGATCATAATTGGAAGTTTTGGAGCTTTTTGAAGCATTGCAAGATACAACACCGAATGAAGCAAGTCAGAAGCATTGTTTTGGCTTGGGTGACGACCATCACTGACCTGGTGACGCTCGTCACCGGTAGAGGAAGGATCGTGGCTGGTTTTTAAAAGATTGGGAAGAAATTGCAGTTTTGGCCCATAAGTTGCAAAAAGGCCCCAGATCGTGTTTTAGCTTGTATATATTAGGTTTTCAGACATTGTTGGCTTTTATCTTGTATCTTATTCTTTTTTAGAGCTTTAGAGAGAAATTTGTAGCAGAGCTTTTGGAGAGACAAATCAGACTCCTTCAGAGCAGATTTCGAAATCCTTTATTTCTATTTCTTATTTCGTTTATGCAATTTATTCTTTTCATGATGTTTGTTTCATTCACCATGTCGTAGTAGTTTGTTAGTTAAGTTAAGGCTTTTCAAAGGTTGAAGAAGAGTTTGTTGAATTGCTAAACTTATAGGAAGTCCATTGGTTCTTCATATGTGCTTGCATTCATATCGATTTCTTAGACACATCATCTGGATTTCGAAACCCTAGGTTGTTTGATATATGTGAGAGCATTATTAATCACCTGAAATAGTATTATATGAGCAAAACGCCCTAGTGCAAAGAGATTTGGCTTAGGAGATTTGTGAACAATTGAACCTGATCATTACTGCATGTTTAGGTTGTTAGGGTTTGCAAAGAGATTTGTAACTCTGTGATTTAGGCATAGTTAATGTTTCCAATGGGAATTGATTAGTTATATCTTTGCGATTAATGTTCAAGATGGTTTTAATCCATTCATGATTGCATGCATTCTACACACTCGGATTTAACCTGTGAATTATCCTGACTTGGCCCCTTTAGCTTTCTGAACTTTAAAAACAATCCCAAAAACGCCCACTTACATTTATTTTGCTGTTTCGCATTACATTCATTACTTATTGCTTAGCTTAATCTGAACCTGAAATTTTTAGTGTAGTTTACTTGCTCCCTTGGGATTCGATAGCCCTTAATACTTTGATTGCATTGTTGTGCACTTGTAGTAGTTTTATTTGGGTAAAACCTGAGCCCTATCACTAGTCTAAGCAAGAAAGTAAACTTCAATGCACCAAATCCTGAACATGGCAACAACACCAATTGACAATTTTGATGTCTATTGGTAGCCTGCTATATTCAAGTGATTTAGGCTGCATGTTCATTCATGTTTTCCCGGGTTTTTGTATCTGTTCTTAGCATTTTAGTCTCATTTGCATCTAGAAGTGACATTGCATGCATATAGGTTCGGATTGCATATATATGCATGTTTATGGTGTTTTTAAGGTGCTTTGGAGGTTTTGGTACTTGAGAAGGAGATTAGAGCAGCATACATTCGAAGATATGCCATAAGAAGGAGTCTTGCAAATTCTGCATCCATATCGAGGAAGAGTATCGAGCAGAACACATGTGGAGTGTGCTCGGTGCAGGCCGCAGTACACGGAGAAGAAGACTTGTTCGTGGGTTCGAAGGAGTTGGCTTACATAGAGGTGGCGTGTCGAGCAAGGAGGTCCGTACGAGCCGATTCAGCATCGAGCAGAACTTCTGATACCTTGCCCGATACAGCCAAATTCCACACCAGGACGAGCACACATCCGAGAAGATCACCTGCAGCACAGAGGACTCGCATCGAGGTGGTGCATCGAGCTGAAAACCATCCATACAGCCCGATACAACTTATCTGCGCTTTGATGATAAGGCTCAGGTTATACCCAAATAAAACTACTGCAAGTGCACAGCATAGAAGTTATAGTATAAGGGGTTATCGAATCCCAAGGGAGTAAGTAAACTACACTAGCAATTATAGATTCAGACTAAGCTAAGCAGTAGATAATAAATGTAATGCAAAATAACTAAAGTAATGAAAGAAGGCGATTATTGATTGATCAAAGATTCAGAAAATTAAAAGCGCTAAGTCAGGTCAATTCGCAGGTTGAATCCGAGAACAAGAATGCATGCAAGCAGGAATAATTTAAACCGTCTTTAACTTAAAACTCAATGATATAACTAATCAAATCTCATTGTAGAAGTTATATATGCCTAATTCACAGAATTCTAAATATTTTTACAAATTCTAACAAGTTAAGCAAGCATTAATGATCAGGTTTTGATTGTTCACAAAACTCCTAAATGAAATCTCTTTGCAAGTAGGCGTTTTGCTCATCTAATACTAGTTCAGGTGATTAACAATGTTCTCACATCTATTAAACAACCTAGGGTTTCGAATTTCCAGATGACTAGTCAAAGAAATCGGTTTTGAATGCAAGCACATATGAAGAACCAAAAGATATTCCTAACAGTTTAGCGATTCTAGAAACTTTTCATCAACCTTTGAAAAGCTCTAACTTAACTAACAGATTACTAAGACATGATCATGAAAACACAAAACATAACAGAATAAAACTGCATTAAAAGAGATAGAGTAAAAGATAAAGGGGTTCGAAATCTTCTCAAAAAAGAGTACAGGATCTGTCTCCCCAAAAGCTCTGAATAAATCTCTCTCTGAAGCTCTCTAAATTCTAAAATCTAAGATAAAAGCCAACTATGGCTGCAAACCTAATATATACAAGCTAAAACACGAGCTGGGGTCCTCTTACAAATAGTGGAACTTCTGGGCTAAAAGTGCAAATTCTCCTTCATCTTTTAAAATAAGTCGCGATTCCTCTTCAGATGCGGTTGACGAGCGTCACCCTTGATCAACAGTTTCACCCTTGAGTGGTGACGATCGTCACCAATCCCCATGTAATGCTTCCGAGTTGCTAACTTCGTGGTTGATTCTTGCAATGCTCCAAAAAGCTCAAATATCTCCAATTATGCTCCAGACATGCTATAACCAGCAAAGACTCTACTAGGACTCTAAAAAGACCAAAAAGACTCAATATAAAGGACTTATACCATGGTTAAAAATCATGATATATCAACTCTCCCAGACTTAGCTTTTGCTTGCCCTCAAGCAAGTTTCAGACAGAGAACAGGATCAGGGTTTGAAAACAGAAATAGTCAGCTAAACATCAGGAACACCACATTGATCAACAGTTTCAAATCCACATACCACAGAGCCAACACAAGATTAAATTTCAGTCTAATAATCACAAGCTTAGCAATCTCTCAAATCTAGTTCAAGCCCCTTCAAGAAATCCGAAATCTCTACTGCTTACTCCTTATACCTATCTAAGTGTGATATCTCATCAAGGTTTTATCAACTCAATCACTTATAGATTTTTTTCCCTTCCTAAACACTGAACAAAGCAATCTCAACACAACTCTCCTATTTTTCTCTTCCCTTGATCTTTTCCTTTGGATATTTTTCGATTTTTCAACATCTTTTTCTCAATTATTGTACAGTCTAAAATATGGTGCTACTCAATACTTGTGTTCCTTGTGAGGAGACAGGTTCTTGAGTGTTCACTGCTGTTGTTCCTTGTAAGGAGACAGGGTCATGATGCACCATTCTACAGACTTAAACTCTACAAGCTGTATTCAGGAAGATCAAAGAGAGACTGCATCTAAACATTATTGTCAGTGTTTGAAAAAGAGAATCAAGATCAATGAGAATCAAGCCACAAGATAAGAAGTTTAAAGTTCATTATGGTGGAGCTAACAACAAATTTTCCAGATTCTCTAAGAACCTAAACCTTGATTGCTAGACTGATCTGCCTATGACTTTCAACTTAGTAAGACTTGTAATCAACTATTGTGGCAATGGTTCTTATAAGCATCAACATTTTGTGGTTAGTTCCAAGAAAAACTGACAGTTTCAAAATTTTGACTCTATAAAACAGGTTTTTGACTCAATTTTAAGACTTTCAAAACAAAACAAAATGCACACAACATCAGTAGCCACCTCCCCCAGACCTGAACAACACTGTCCCCAATGTTATTAAGCCTAGAGTTGGTCAAAAAGAAGCAAGTGGACGTGTATAACCGAGTTTGAAAAGTGTACCTCGCGAAGGATCGGGTGACAAGCGTCACCTCTCAATGGTGACGTTCGTCACCGCGTATGAAACTCCAGCATTGACATGTTAGATGTGTTAAACGTTATGTTATCATATGTACTCTAAAGTCATACTGTTAGAGCACTCAAACACGTATTTAATAACATCCAAATAAGCATAACTCCTGGTTGAACAAGTGCACAAAACAACATCAAAGCAAGTGACAACTGACTCAAAAGAAAAACATTAAAAAAATGACTCATGTGAAATAAAAGAAAAGTGAAACAGAAATAAGTAACCAGATAGTAGAGGATATAGTCCTAATCCTCGCAGAGCTCAGTAGCGGAGTGGGGGCGGACACAACCACAGTTGCTGAGTGTAGACACAGCATCCCACAAACCCTCAAAGTTGTCAATGACATAGTCCTGAAACGCTGTCATGTCCATGGGCGTCTGAGGTTTAGGAGGGCGTCTGAAAGCAGTGGGTGTGGTCTGGCGTCTGGATGGTCCAGACTGTGCAGCAGCAGCGGAAGTGGAAGCGCCAGTGGCTCCTCTAGTACGTTGCGGAAGAAGACACAATAAAACTCGGTCAGGCTGAAAACACAGCTGACGTCAATCGTCCTGGATCGTGGTGAGCGCCCGTTTTGGCAACGGTATGCAAACATACTATCCAGCAAGAGTAGTGAAAGTCCAGATCAATCGCTGCTTGAGCCAAGTAGCATGGCGCAGATGTGCCTCATCCATAAGAGATATCTCAGTGATAATGCTGCAAGGCGATGTGTCAATCTGAAAGTGCTGGAAGATGGGTATGAAAAGACTGCCAACGCTCTCACTCTTCTCTCCTGGACTGGTGAATGGCTTGGTCTTCAGAGAGACCAAGTGCTCAGCAAAACTGGCACCCAGATTGGCATGGACCATGCTCTTCATCAGGATCTCGTCATCCAGCATATCGGCAAAGGCGTAGTAGAGCAGAACCAGCTCGCTGACACGCATCTTGCTCGGCGCAGAATTGCAGAGGATGGTGTTGCCTAGAAAGTGCAGAATGTACCTTATCACAGGATGTCGAACATCCATATATGTGCTCGTCTTGCTCTTATAAATGCCATTCCCGAATTTGGACCAGAATGTCTGCATGTGTGTCCACTGCGAAGGTGTGAGCACTCCTGAAGGATGGTCAGAGAAGCCATAAATCCCGCAAAGCTCAAAGAGACTGAGCCTGTAGCGAATCCCTCCGATCAGAAAGGTAAGCGTGACCTGCTGCGCTGTGCTGGCTAGCTCGTTCTCGTAGTACATGCAAACAGTGGAGAGGAACTGGCGAACTAGATCGGGGTACAGATCATACTGATGTGTCGCCATCGTGCCCATCGAGAATCTACAGAACCTCATCCTTAATGCCCATCTTATGCTGCACAGTGACGTCCGCAAATCTGGTGAGAATGATCTTCACGTCCCGCCACGCATTGTAGAACAGCGTGTCATAGTCATCCCAGTCCTCATGTATGTCGTGGAACACATAGGAATCTCGCACCACCTCCTGTTTCGGTGTTCCTGCCCAAGCAACGCCTGAAACGATTTTCCGATCCCCTCGCTTTGGCCATGGAGACCTGCACACTGGTCTAGTGCTGTCTGATTGCGCTGAGGCATCTGAAAATTCAAATCAAGAACAAACAAAAATTCACCAAAATAAGCCAATTTTCGAAAATTCAAAAAATCAATGAATCAGGGCTAAATAGCTAATGGCGAACAATCACAGCAGTACCATGAACACAATTCAATCACAACTACAACCCAAATCACCCAAAATTTCTAGATTTTTGCAAATTTTATCATGAACTCAAAAATTTCAAAAACTTACAAATCAGCCATTAAAATCTCATATGGATGGTATCATTCATCTAATACAATCTAACTAACCATGATTCAACAGTTAAATCAAGTTAATCAAGTCGAAAATCGAATTTAACCAAACTTATGGCAGACTGAAAATTGGAGCTTCCGACCACATACCTTGCAGACTCTTGAAAACTAATGAGAGATTATGAAAGAGGACCAAAATCCGCACAGATTAGGCTTTTGAATCACACAATTTGGTTAACAGAATCAAAAGTTATGAAATTGATGATGTTTGTTCTAAGCTCGTGTTTTTTTTTCAGTTGTGTCGCGAAGAAGAAGAAAGAAAGAATTAAAGGCGTACCTTGGCCTCGCACGGGTGACGAACGTCACTCCCCTGTGGGTGACGATCGTCACCTGTGGAACGTCTGATTACCCTTTTTTTTAACTGAATAAAACTAATTAATATATACACGAAAATAAATACTAAATATAGAAAATAAAACTTACCAGTGTATTGCCTCCTACTAAGCGCTTGTTTAAAGTTATTAGCTCGACTTTGATTGCTGTTTAGACAGTTGGTGCATCATCCAGAGACACAATGTGCCCTGATGGAATCTTGGCTTGCGCCCAATAGTGTTTCACCCTCTGTCCATTGACAGTGAACTCCTCTCCTTTGGAATGGATCAAGACACTGGCGCCATGTGGTATAGCCTCTTTGACAGTGAAGGGACCTGACCAACGAGATCGCAGTTTACCCGAAAACAACTGTAAATGAGAGTTATAGAGAAGTACCTGGTCATTGGGCTCGAAATGTCTAGAGATGATCTTCTTATCATGATATGCCTTTGTCCTCTCCTTATTTAACTTGGAGTTTTTATAGGCCAAATATCTGATTTCATCTAGTTTATTGAGCTGAATCAAGCGCTTCTCTGCAGCATGCTTCAAATCGAAATTCAGCTTCTTGATAGCCCATTATGCTTTGTACTCTAGCTCCACTAGAAGATGGCACACCTTGCTATAGAGCAGATGGAATGGTGTAGTCCCAAGGGGCGTTTTGTAGGCAGTCCTGTAAGCCCACAATGCATCATCCAATTTTCCTGACCAATCCTTCCTTGTTTTCCCAACCGTCTTCTCTAGTATATGCTTGATCTGTCTATTGGAAACTTCAACCGGTCCACTGGTCTGGGGATGATAAGGCGTGGCCACTCTATGCTGTACACCATACTTCTTCAGCTGCTTGTCAAAAACCTTGTTAACAAAGTGAGAACCACCATCACTGATAACAATTCACGGGACACCAAATCTGGGGAAAATAATGGTCTTAAACAGCTTCAAAACCACTGCAGCATCATTGGTAGGAGTAGCCAACGCCTCTACTCACTTAGATAAATAGTCAACAGCAACCAAAATGTATTTGTTCCCATAGGATAAAGAAAAAGAGTCCATGAAGTCAATGCCCCAACAGTCAAAGACTTCAATCTCAAGAATGAAGTTATGTGGCATCTCATGTCTTCTGCTAATCTTCCCTCTCCTTTGACATGTATCACATCGTGTAATGAATGCTTTTGTATCCTGAAACATAGTAGGCCACCAGAAGCCAGCTTGAAGAACTTTGGAGACTGTTTTGAATGTGGCAAAGTGTCCAGCATACTCTGAGCCATGACAGTGAAATAGGACGTCTGGAACCTCAGCTTCTGCAATGCATCTCCTGTAAATCCCATCTGGACAATATTTGTAAAGATAGGGCTCATCCCATTAAAATCTCCTAAATTCTCTCAAGAACTTCTTCTTAGCATATTCCTTGAAATCATGTGGTTCATCCTCTGCAGCGCGATAATTGGCAATATCAGCATACCAGGGCCTCTTAGGATCAGTAGTGGCATAAACTTGCTCTTCAAAAGCAGCTCCCAAGCTGGCGCACATCATTGCCAATGTCTGTGTTGGACGACGAGCGTCACCAGATTGGGTGACGACCGTCTGGGTGACGACCGTCACTGGGTTGTGCCTAAACTGGATCGCGAGTCTGCTGAAGTGGTGACGAGCGTCACCACCCTGGTGTCGCTCGTCACTGCCCTGTAGTTGCGAGAAGATTGCAGGTTTTCAATACTTCCTTCCTGCATTCGAGTCTCTATCAGATAAACATTCTCTTCAGGCAATAAATCATTGATTGGCACGTCATCTTCAATCCTGATCCTGGAGAGATTATCAGCAACTCCATTCTTAACTCCTTTCTTGTCCTTAACTTCAATATGAAACTCTTGAAGAAGCAGAATCCATCTCAACAACCTTGGCTTTGCATCCTTCTTCTGCATCAAATCTTTCAGTGTTGAATGGTATGTATGGACCACGACCTTGGAGCCAACAAGGTACTGGCGAAACTTCTCTAAGGCAAAGACCACTGCCAACAGTTCCTTCTCAGTAGTTGCATAGTTATTTTGAGCTTCATCCAATGTCTTGCTGGCATAGTAGATGGCATGTAGCTTCGTGTCTTTCCTCTGTCCCAGCACTGCTTTAACTGCAAAATCGCTGGCATCACACATAACCTCAAAAGGCAAGTCCCAATCTGAGGCTGAACAATAGGAGCTGCCACCAAAGCCTGTTTGATCTGCTCAAAAGCTGATTGGCATTCTGCAGAGAATTCAAACTTCACATTTTTGCAGAGAATTGCAGTAAGAGGTCTTGCAATCTTGCTGAAGTCTTTGATGAATCTTCTGTAAAACCCAGCATGACCCAGAAAAATCCTCACTGCCTTGACAGAATCAGGCGCCTGTAGCCATATCATCACTTCAATTTTCGCCTTATCCACTTCTATGCCATCTCCAGAGACTCTGTGACCAAGAACAATGACATCTTGTACCATAAAATTACACTTCTCCCAATTCAGAACCAAATGCTTCTCTGCAGAACTGCGCATAACTGCACATAAGTTGTCCAGATAGCTCTTGAAGGAAGACCTATAAACTGAGAAGTCATCCATGAAAACCTCCATAAACCTCTCAATCATGTCAGTGAAGATCGACATCATGCATCTCCGGAAGATTGTACGAGCATTACACAGTCTAAAAGGTATTCTGCGATACGCAAAAGTTCCATAAGGACAGGTAAAGGTGGTCTTCTCCTGATCATCTGGATGGATGGAGATCTGAAAGAGGCCTGAATAGCCATCTAGGAAGCAGTAATACTTGTGATTCGCCAGCCTCTCCAGCATCTGATTAACGAAAGGCAGAGGGAAGTGATATTTCCTTGTAGCTGCATTCAGCTTCCTGTAATCGATGCACATCATGTGTCTTGTCATTGTTCTTGTTGGAATCAGCTCAGCCTTGTAATTCTCCACCACTGTGACGCCTCTTCTCTTAGGGACCACATGAACAGGACTGACCCAAGCGCTGTCTGATATAGGATAGATGATCCCGGCTTGCAGAAGCTTCATGATCTCTTTCTTGAGAACATCCTGCAGGTTTGGATTCAGCCTCCTCTGAGGCTCCACTGATGATTTCGATTCATCCTCCAGATGTATCCTATGCATGCACAAGTGTGGAGAAATACCTGAAATATCATCAAGAGAATAGCCAAGAGCTTTGCGAAATCTGCGCAGCTTGCTTAGCAAAAGAGTGAGCTCTGCATTGTTCAGTGAAGCATTAACAATAACAGGATAAGTGGTGTTTTCTATAAGGAAAGTGTACCTTAGCCCTGCAGGGAGCTGTTTAAGCTCAACTTTTGGTGCTTTTGCTGCACTCCAATCGCCCATTGCAGCAGCTTTTGCAGATGTGGTGACTAGTTCTTCTTGAGCAACCATTTGCATGACATGTGCAGTAGCATCCATCATCTTTGCATAACCAGTAGCAGCTGCATCTAGATGCTCAACCTCTGCTGTAGAAGTGTTCAACGCACTCTCCAAGGGGTCCTCTGGACTCATCTCTTGGAAGATCTGCTCTGCAAGGTTGGTAAGAACATCCACATAGAATGTATGTCCATCTATGGTTGGCCTCTTCATCAGTTTGTCCATTTCGAATTGCATCACCAAGTCACCAACATTCAGCTTAGTTCTTCCCTTCCTGACATCTATAATAGCTCCTGCAGTAGTCAGGAAAGGTCTGCCAAGAATCAAAGGGTCTTTGGGTTCTTCTCCATAATCCAGAACCACAAAATCAGTAGGAATCATACAATCTCCTACTTTGTTAGGAACATCCTCTATCACACCTTCAGAAACTCTGACTGATCTGTCAGCTAGGACAAGAGATATCCTGGTAGCTTTAAAATTGGTCATCCCTAAGCCCTTGGCAACAGAAGGAGGCATCGGGTTCACACTAGAACAAAAATCACACAATGATCTCTCAAATCTGTCTGAAAATATTGTGCAATCTAAAACAAAGCTTCCAGGGTCTGAAAGCTTCTCTGGTACTCTGTTCTGAATCACTGCACTTACCTGCTCGTTGATCATCATTGCTCCTTGGTCCAGGCTCAAGTTGTTGGTCACCATCCTCTTCACATATCTCCTTATAACAGGAGTTATCCTCACAGCATCAATCAAGGGAATCTCAATGATCAGCTTGTCCATGATAGTTTTGCATCTGGCATCTTCAAGCTTCTGTTTATACTTCTTAGGATGCTTAGGATAGGGTACCTTAGGCTTATACACCGTTTCCTTAGCATTGTTTGAAGTCTCATGCGAAGCAGCTGTGAATTGTTGGTGAAGAGCGTGACCCTCCTAGTCACGCGTCAGGCCTTTGCAAATTGGGTGACGAGCGACACCCTTCAGGTCTGACGATCGTCACTCGTTCTTTTTCAGCAGGAATTTCATCATCTTCAAACTCATCAAGTCCAACGAAATCCTCTGAACTCAAATCCTTCTGTAACACTGGTTACAGGTTCCTTCCACTCCTCAATGTGATGGTATTCACATAATGTTTGGGGTTAGCATCAGTCCTTCCAGGAAGGAATCTTTCTTGCCTCTGAACAGCTCCTGCAGTTTGAGCAACCTGAACATCTAGCTTCTTCATGTGAGAATTCAGACTCTCAATTTTTCAATTCAGGTCCTGATACAGCGAATCTATCTTACCATTGAAGTCCACTGTCATCTTTTGCTGTCCTTCTAAGATCTGCTCCAGCATAGCCTCCATCTTGTTGTCTTGTGGAGGTGCAGATTGGTAGGAAGAAGAACCATAGTTCCTGTTGAAGTTGCTACTGTTCTGATAAGGTTTTTGGAACTCTGTCTTCTGGAACTGAGGCTTGGGCGTGTAACCAGAAGCATTCTGGTTTCCTGTGAAGGTACTCTTCTGATTGTTGCTGTTGTAACCTCTGTTCCACTGCTGATTCCCAAACCTTTGACCCTGAAATCCTCCAGCATTGATGAAATTAACATCTTCCTGCTCAACCTCCTCTAGATTTTTGAAAGTTTCTACTTCTGCAGCAAAGTGGACTGATTTCTTTCCCACCAGAAGGCTATGCATACTGTCTAGCTTAGCCTTAACCTCAACAATCTGATTCCCATCATTCAAACCAGCCTGTTTCATCCTCTGAAAATCTGCATTCTCAGTGCTGTTAGTGCAGACCAAGTTTTCTATCAGAGTTATTGCAGCATCAGGAAAGTTTGTGTTAAAGTTCCCATTGCTAGCAGCATCCAACGCCATCTGATACTTCCAGTCCACTCCTCTAAAGAAAATTCCAAGCAGCTGCACCTGATTGAAACCATGATGAGGGCAGTCCCTTTGATAAAACTTAAATCTTAACCAGGAAGCTTTAAAAGCTTCAGTAGGTCCTTGGGAAAAGGAAGAGATTGTCGTCCTCAACTCTTCTGATCTATCATCATCACATAAGTTATTCAAAAAGGCGTTCTTGGTGTCCTCCCAAGTGGTCAGTGAACCATGCTCCAGTTACTTCAGCCAGTAAGCAGCATCTCCTCTAAGAGAGTAAGGAAAAGGCTTGTAGAACAGGAAGTCATTGCTAACTCCATTAGCCTTGACACTTGAAGCCAAATCCTAAAACCTCTCAATGTGATGCATAGGATGCTCATGAGATAAGCCATGGAAAGGATGTTGACCCACCAGCTGATAATAAGCAGCCTTGAGCTCAAAGTCATTCCTCTGGAATGCAGGAGGGCTGATTGCAGCTCTGTTGGCATAAAACTGGTCAGATTTATTGTAATCTCCTAAAGTACTTTGAACAAAACGCCCAACAGCGTTTCCAGCAGCAACTCCAGCATCATGAGCCACTTGTTGAACCACTTATTGAACTTTGACATTCCCATTCTGATCCAGTCTCTGCAATTCTTCATTCCTCCTGTTTCCATCTCTTTCAACTAAGTGACCTTCTGCATCTTCAACCAAGATAATCGGATTGACCAATGTAGATTGCTTCTTAGCTTTCCTGATGGTCCTTTCCAACTTAGCTAGCTCGTCAATGCCTAAAGTCGAAAACTCCTTCTCTTTGTTGCTTATGGTACTGCGATTAGGCATACACGTGAAACCAGCACAAAAAAAAGTAGCAGAAAGTTAGTAAGCAAATAAAAACATAGACAAAACCCTAATACTAAAAATCGATAGGCAGCTATTACTCCCCGGCAATGGCGCCAAAAACTTGATAGGGCTCAGGTTTTATCCAAATAAAACTACTGCAAGTGCACAGCAAAGCAGTTATAGTATCGGGGGTTACCGAATCCCAAGGGAGTAAATAAACTACACTAGAAATTATAGATTCAGACTAAGCTAAGCAGTAGATAATGAATGTAATGGAAAATAACTAAAGTAATGAAAGCAGGCGGTTATTGATTGATCTAAGATTCAGAAAACTAAAAGAGCTAAGTCTGGTCAATTCGCAGGTTGAATCCGAGAATGTAGAATGCATGAAGCAGGAATGATTCAAACCAATGATATAACTAATCAAATCTCATTGCAGAAGTTATATGTGCATAATTCACAGAATTCAAAATCTCTTTACAAATTCTAACAAGTTAAGCAAGCATTAATGATCAGGTTTTGATTGTTCACAAAACTCATAAATCAAATCTCTTTGCAAGTAGGCGTTTTACTCATCTAATACTAGTTCAGGTGATTAACAATGTTCTCACATCTATTAAACAATCTAGGGTTTCGAATTTCCAGATGACTAGTCAAAGAAATCGGTTTTGAATGCAAGCACATATGAAGAACCAAAAGACATTCCTAACAGTTTAACGATTCTACAAACTCTTCATCAACCTTTGAAAAGCCCTAACTTAACTAACAGATTACTCAGACATGATCATGAAAACACAGAACATAACTGGATAAAATTGCATAAAAAGAGATAGAGTTAAAGATAAAGGGGTTCGAAATCTTCTCAAAAAGAGTACATGATCTGTCTCCCCAAAAAGCTCTGAATAAATCTCTCTCTAAAGCTCTCTGAATTCTAAAATCTATGATAAAAGCCAACTATGGCTAAAAACTAATATATACAAGCTAAAACACGAGCTTGGGTCTTCTTGCAAATAGTAGAACTTCTGGGCCAAAAGTGCAATTTCTCCTCTATCTTTTAAAATAAGTCGTGACTCCTCTTCAGATGCGGGTGACGAGCGTCACATTTGAGTGGTGACGATCGTCACCAATCCCCATGTAATGCTTCCGAGTTGCTAACTTTGTGGTTGATTCTTGCAATGCTCTAAAAACTCCAATATCTCCAATTATGCTCCAGACATGCTATAACCTGCAAAGACTCTACCAGGACTCTAAAAAGACCAAAAAGACTCAATAAAAAGGACTTATATCATGGTTAAAAACATAAAAACCATGATATATCAGTTGACCAGTTTTTCTTTGATCTTATCTAGTTTTTAGGTTTTTCTCCTTCCTTTTTTGTTCCTTGGTATAAAAAGGAGTCACAAACATTATCTAGAAAGTTCTAATTTTTTTCTTATCCTTAGTTACCAAAAAGGGCGATTTTGCCTAAACTTTGTATTACTCTTCTACTTTCTTAATCAAGTCTTGCTTTTATGTTTTAGATCTTGTATATTGTCTTTCATTTTCGCACTGGTAACTTTATTTCATTGTTTTGGCATTTAATCTTATCTAATCATGTTTAACTCTAATCAAATGAGATTAAACATGATTAGTGAGTAGTTTACCTTAGATTTGAGGTTCTAAGTAGGGAAAGTGGGTTTTAAGGATTGATTAAGGGTGATTAGGCATTTAGTGTTATCTCTATTGCTTCCTTCTCTTGCAACGCTATTAATGTTCATAAAGCTTCTCCTTTTTCAATGAATATGAATTTGTTGAATTTGATGATTCACTTAAGAGATTAATATCTTGTTTCTTTGCATGGTCCACTTATTTGGCTTAATAGTTTAGCATTGCTTATGGTTCCTTTGTCTTGTGACACCAAAGTTCACAGTTTGCATTACTAGATGGTTTGCTTAGGACTAGATAATGCTTGATTTATGAGTCATGCTTGATGGTTCGATAGTTTGCATCAAAGAACATCCTTTTGCTCTAAATCTGGTTCATTGCTTAGCATTGTTTAGGTTTCTCATTTGTGAGATTATTATCTATATTCTTGAACTGTTGAGTTGCTGCTTAGGTCCCTAGAGAATCCAAAAGATTGATAGGTTGACTAGAATCATTGCTTGAGTGAGAGAGGGTTACTTGATTAGTACTTCTTTTAGACTATATGGTTATATGCTTCATGTTCATGGCTAGTGAATACACCATCAAAAGTGGGTTTGATACACTAGTCTAGTTGAAATGAATTTGCTTATTAACCACTAAGTTAGTGGTTCTCTTTAGACACCTTGTTTAGGATTGTAATATTGAGTTTATGCTTTCTTGTTATGTGCTTGTTGATTGCCTTTATTAGAATTCCTTTTAATCACTCTTGAAACCACTTAACCACTATTGCTTAGAGCCTTGAGTCTTGCTTTTAATATCTTAAGTCAATTCGCATTTCATCTTGCTGCTTTTGTTTACTTGCTTTAGTTTATCAACTTGCTTTACTTTAAGTCATTACTTGCTTAGTTTCAATTATCATCTTGCTTAGTTGCATTTCCTGTTTTGATTTCTTGCATTGTTAGGTTGTTAGAATTTTTCTTGCAACATTTAAACCACATCTTGGCTTAGCTTATTTCATTGACTATATCTCAAATCGCCATAACTGGATTGATACCTCATCCTTTTACTACAACTGATGAGAGGAAGAGGACATTTGTTCTTAGTCTTAGAAAACCTCTCTTCAATAATGTGTCGTTGCCCTTGTGAATGTTTTTGAGTTTGTCATCACTATTAGACTATGTTCTTTTTAAGTTACTAACTAGTTCTACTACTGCTCTGTTTTTCCAGGAACAACTTGCATGAATTTGAGGTCCAAAGGTTCAACAAACTCAGTCCCTCCTATGGACAACATTTATCATCTAGACTGTAGGGTTAAGAGAAGGGCTGTGAGTGATAACATGATTTTTACTCAGCTGTTTAAAATCAAAGCCTAAAGCACAATATAATTGTAGTATAAGTGCAAGAGTGTCAATCCAGCTCAGGTTGATGAAAGAACACTAGGAATGCAAGAGCTAAGTAAATCTTAGTGAAATCGGATAAATAAAGGAGAGAATCTATGAAAACTAAATGCAACAACTAAATGACTACGAAAACTATTTTAAAATCCCTACTGAAGGGTTAAACAGCTACTAGATGACTTCTAAGAATTTAAAATGCAAGGCTACTAGTTTTTAAAATTCGAAAGCTAAAGACAGATAGAAAAGGAAAGATCTAACAACCTAGGATGATTTTTAAGAAACTAAGAATAAAGATGCAACCTTTAGAACTAGGAAATGATAACTTTAAGTTTTTAAATGCTAAAAGAGGATTCAAGGTTGAGGGTCATGCTTAAGAGGTTCAAGATTCAAACTTTGGGTTTTGAAAACATAGATCTACACATTTGAGTGCTGTCTCTAAGCCTTGAGAAGCTAAACTAGATTTATCCATGGCGTGTGGTATAAATCCTTTCCTCAACCTCTCCTCCTAACCCATGGCATGTGGTGGAAAGAAAGGTTAAAGAACATGAAGCATAAGTCTCAAATAATGGCCTAACTAGCTCCCTAAGCATCCATGGCGTTTGGGAAAGGATGAGCTAGTCTCTTGGATTTGGTTTTAAGGGATCTCCTGAATCCTGCTAAGGTAAGGAAATCCCTGAGATCAAAGAGATCTTTCCCAAGACACTCTAGGCATTAAAACCCCCAAATCCAAGAAGAGATTAAGTTAAAAGCAAGAAAAAGACCAAAGCTTAAACCTTTAAAACCTCTTAATCACCTCAACCTTAAATCCATAGATGACTACTCACTACTCATGATTAAAACACACGAAAATGCAAAGGAAGAAAAGATGAGCATGATTAAAATGATTAAAGAAGACAGATTAAGAGAAATGCTTAAAATTAAAACTAGATTAAGGTTCTACAAAGATGAAAAGCTTGAAAACATAAAACAATGGCGATTTTTCTAGGGAAAGAGTAAAGCTAAAAGTGGAAAAGACAGAATGAAATTATCATTGTTGTTCGATCCCAAAATAGCTAAACAATGGAGATGGTCCCTTCACTAAAATCCATAACATGAGCTGTCTGGATAAGGTGTAGAGATCAAGCTGAGTCGTCGATCTGATCACTCGATCTCCTGGCTAGAACGTCTTCTTTTGCTCGATCATTGGGTTGATTTGGTCGGGTGGATCGAGTGCTTCATTCGATCCTTGGATGATCGAGTCGTGACCTCGATCTTGCTCTCGTTCTTCCCGGGCTTAGTCCGCGTCCGTACTCACGTTCGATCACCTTGGTCGATCTTGATCTCGATCTCCTTCCTTGAAACGACCCGAGTGTCTCGATCTTCTGGTCGATCTCATCTAGATCGACCTGACTAGCTTGATCTGTGCCTTGATCTCGGCTCCTTTACTGCATGGCTGAGTTCTCCCAAGTGTCCATAGCGTTCCTTTCGATCCTTAGTACGTCCGCGCAACCTCCATAGCTCCAGTGTATCCAAAACAACCTGATATGATGCAATAATGCAAGAAATATGCAAATGCTAATGCACGATGCACTTATGACCTAAAATGAGACAAATGGTGCAAACTAGTGATAACAGGTTTTTGGCATGCAATGATGTATCAAGATGCAACAGAGAGGTTATCAAAGCTCTAATGCACACAGAGATGTAGTATAGTGAGCAAGAGAGGTATAAATCCACACCTAGGGGTAGCAAGTTCACTAAGAATGCAAAGGATGAGTAAAACTAAGCGAAAATGATAAATGTTTGGTATAATCCCTAAAAACCAAATGCAAGTGTCAAATGCAAAGCAAAACAATTTTAAAATCCCTGGAAGAGGGTTAACTACCCCAAGGAACAAGCAGAATATTAAAAATGCAAAGCTTCTAATTATTAAAAATCAACTAGTGGATCGACCACAGGATCGACCACTAGATCGAGCAACAACGATCGATCTCGTCTAAACAACCTAGAATAATGAAATGATGCGATTTGCGATTGACAAGAACACAACTTTATGATGATAGAATGATAATAAACGACTTAAGACACTAGAAAGAGGGTCTGGGGTTGAGGGTCATGTTTGTGGGTCTCAAAGTCAAAGCTTGTTTGAAAACATTGGATCTACTCTCTTTTAGAGGTTCTCTAGGCCTTGAAAACAAAACAAGATCCATCCATGGCGTGTGGTTTGGATCACTCCTTCATTCTCTTCTCTAAACCCATGGCTTTTGGTGGAAAAAGAGATTGAGGGGCATAAATTATAGATTTCAAACAAACGACCTAACTAGTCCCTTTTACAACCATGGCGTGTGGGAAAGGTAGACTAGCCTCTAGGATTCGATTTTCCAGGACATCTGAATCCTGTCAAAGTAAGACATCCCTCGGATCTTAGATATCTTGGCGTGAGAGTCTCTAAGCCTTAAGCGTTCGAAATCCTAGAAGAGAAGGTGATGAAGAACAAGAAAATACAAAGCTTTAACCTTTTCAACCCTTTCGAATCACCCCAACCCCAAAACCAAAAAAGACTACTCGCGACTCATAAGGACAACCGATGAAAGCATAAAAGACGATCTACTAAGCATGATTAACAAAGATTAAAGCAATATGTTCAATATTCAAAAGTTAAAATGCAAAAAAGCTTCAAAAGTCTACAATGGCGGATTTGCCCAAAAACGAGAGAGAATGAATATGGTAGAAGACAGAATGGGATATTGAAAGGGATCGTTGCCTTTTGCCAAAAATGCCCAAACCGCAAATGGTCCTCCCTTCGCTACGGTCCAAAGCCAGCTGGACGGATAAGGTTGGTCTGGGATCGAGCACGAAGCTCGATTTGGCTCTCGATCTTCGTCTTGGATCGGATGGCTCTAGTCGATCTCTGAGTCGATCTTGTGCTGATCGGGTTGAAGGCTCGATCCGGTCCTCGATCTGCATGGCATCATTTACGTCCGTACTTCAGATCGATCTCCATGCTCGATCTTGGTCTCGATCCATTTCCTTGCATCGACTTGGTCACTCGATCTTCTGGTTGATCTCATCTAGATCGACCTGCCGTGCTAGATCTGCTACTCGATCTCGGGTACTTAGCAAGCACTCCTGAGTTCTCCTAGTGTCCACGACCTTGCTTACGAGCCTTAGCACGTCCACGAATCCTCCAAAGCTCCAAAGTAGCCGAAAACAACCTGAATGCGATGCATAATGCAAGAAATATGCAAATGCTAATGCAAAAGAGCTCTAGGACCTAAAATGATGCAAACTAGCATAATGTGCAAGGTAAATGCATGAGAAACTATCTTATATGTAAGCAAAACACACGAAATATGCAGCAATATCAACTAGCCTATTATGAAAGATGTATGCATGAAAACTACTATAAATGCATGCTAAATATACAAAATATATGAGTATATCAACTCCCCCAAACTTGCCTTTTGCTTGCCCTCAAGCAAACAAAATTCAAGAAAGGAAGAGAGGTTTAAAAATGGGAGCTCAAATTCCTTGACAAATGTTTTTCAAATGAACAATTCAATGGTCCTAGTTCTCAATTCTAAGATGCAATGTACAAACTCATACTCCAAAGAACTTAGCCATATTCATCACATATTGAATCTCAAATCATGACTCTCATATTCCAAACAATCGAAGAATCCTATCCTTAACATTTATTAAGTTCAAACCGTGAATCACACTTATGGATTTTAAAACCGAACACATTTGGCTAGGCACAAGGTCATGAGATAAAAATGATCTCATTCATATGGGTACTCCAGGCAATGGTTTATCTCAAAAAGGATTAAACTTATGCATAATGCTAAAGGTAAAAGCAATTGATGCATACATGACTAGACTCTCATCTACCCATATACACTAACAATGATCCTAATCCCTCTCTCATTTTATTTTCTTTTTAAAGCTCACTCACCCTCTAGAGACTACCCATATCAAACAAGGCAAGACGCCAAGCATAACCCATAAAAACACATCATTCAACCTTTCTTATAGCTAGTGGGATGGCCTTATACATAATCTTAGCTCTTTTCTTTTCCTTTGATAGCTCTCTTCTCATATATATATCTATATATATATATATTTTTTTTTTTCTTTTTCTTTTAAGTACTTGGCCTTTTGGCTCTTTTCTTATATATATTTTTTTTTTTTGAGAACTACCTTCTTTTCATTTTAACTTGAGCTTTTCTTTAAAACAAGACCACCCACTTAAAACTATGTAATCCCTTTTATTTCAACCCCAAACACCAACACTTTTCAAAACCGAAAACAAATAAGCAAAAGCAACAACACCTGTGAACTCCCACCCCCAAACTTAAGCCTAAAACTAGCTTCAAAATGCAAAGCTAACATCAAAATGAGAGCCTAATCATGTCGTCTAAACATAACACTGTATGCCAAGTTCAACCGAAAAGCGGCCTCACAATAATGTCACACACGAAAATTGGCTTGAAAGGAAGGTAAGGGTAAAGGTGAGGAGTTCTATTTAGGCTTACAAGAGAGTGGTAAGAAAGGAGTAAAAAAGCCTAATATGTATATGTAATCCATGTATTCTTTTTCAAATGCACAAGTATGATAATTCAAAAAATTCAAATTAAGGTTCCACTTGATAGGACAGGATTCAATTCATGTTTGTTCAACTTAAGCCACAAAAATCAATACAAATGATCCAAATATGGTTAGAACTTACTTTCAAAGTTTGAATAAAGAATCAAATAACTACTAACTAGGGCCTTGAACCAATTCTTGAGCTTAAAACACTTTACAAGGAAAATTTTTGCCCCTTATGCAAATGCAGAAAACCTAAATGATTAAAATTATAGACTCAATCTTACAATATTTGACAATGCAAATGCAAGCTACTTGGTTTTTTTTTTTGAAAATTTTAAAACGTTTTATGATTTTTTTGTATTTTTCTATGCACTTAGATGAATGCAATGCATGAAGACTCAAGGATGATAACATAAAATAAGATCCAAATAAAAACATGTCAAAGCACACACTCTCCCCCAAACTTGAATGACACTGTCTCGGTGTCAAACAAATTCAAGAGGAGAGCAAAAACACAAAGCAAATTTTTTAAAAAAAAATGCATGATATTTACAAGGGTTTGTGTTTTGGTACCTCGGAGCTAGGCATGACTAGAGCTTGAGGTTGCTCCAGTCCTCCTGCTCTTTCTAGGAGTGTCGTGAAGGATCTCCTTGTCCTTGCCCTTGCTCGTGCCTTCATATAGAGAACGGCGGCTAGCATGATCACTTCCTTCTCCGGTTGATCTCCTCCTTTTCTCCGGTTGGTCAACGTCATCACTCGAAGACTCCTCAGATGAGCTTCCTTGTAGGGCTTTGATCTTCTTAGCCAGCTTGTTGATCATCTTACCTTGCCACTTGTTAACCTTGTGCTGAATCTCAACAACCGAGGCAAGGAAGTTTTCAGCTTTTGTTCGCGGCTCATAGTCTAGCTTGGGGAGATCAAAGCTCGGCAGCATCTCAGCATCTAAAGGAGGCGACTCTGAAGGTGAGCGAGTGAGCTGAGGTGGTGCTGCGGTTCCTCCAAGAGGCGCGAAGCATTCTTCATCGCTCGGCAGGAACTTTATTGTGCCGACGCTTTCTAGTTGTGTCACATCCGGATTACGCAGGATGCACACCTTCTTCTCATGATCACTGTTGTATAACAGGTAGGCATAGAAGCCAGGAGCTGGAGTAGGTCCCAAGGAATCAGTGTTGCTCATGTTGGTCTGGACCATGTAAGCTCGCTCCACACAAGGCTCAAACTTTTGAAGTGGCCCGCTTGTATGAATAAAGGCGTGAGGAAGCCTCATATGAGTGCAGAGCTCGCCTTACACCTCAATGCCCACGCCTTGTACTTGACTAAAGAAGAAGCCAAGATACAATCATAGTTGACGTCTTCACCAACTTCATCCTCCATTGGCTCATAATTCTCCTTGGCATCGCATACAACCTCCAAATCCCTTGGAAGAGGAAACATAGCTCGTTCTTGGTAACCGTTGGAGCCACGGATCTTCCACTGAAGGTGTTGGATAGTAGCTTGAGGGCGTATCGCAGCACAGGATTGTACACCTTCTTGATCTTTGCTGTGTTGGCCTTGTAGTCCTCTTCTCAAATCAAGTCCCATAGATTGTTCGCTGACTTGAACTTGGGAAACTTCACTTGCGTGGCTTCAGCATTGAGACCATAAGCTTGGCATAGCTCAGGGATTGAGAGGCGGTAAGCTTGTCTCCTGCTCTTGAACGTGAGGTGACCCTTTGATGGAGTGGGGAGGCTTAGATTTTCATAGGAGAAGTCCAAGGTGGAGAGGATGTCAAGCGTGACCTCGGGGTAAGTAGGGCAGTCCATCCTTGAAAGGCATGCAAGTCCCATGTTCTTGAGCAGCTCATCAAAATCTCCCAACACCCCAAGCCTTTCCAAGAGGTCCCTACTCGCAAACTTCATAGGTTCAAATCGCAACCTCTCAAGTTTCTTCTTTGCCTTCTTCTCTTCCTTACTCCATCTCACCCTTTCTTCAGCCACTTGTTGAAGTTCCTGTTGAGTTGAAGTTGCCAAATCTCTACTTCTCTTGGGTGCCATAGTATTTGAAATACAAATTCTCAAGGAGAAAGTAAGTATAGGCGACAATTTAAGAGAACAAGGTCTAGCAATAAGAGAAAATCTCTAACCTTAAGTCCTAGATTTTTGGGATATGCTAAGATATATCAATAAATAGTAGAGGAAAATCTCAAGAGATAGGATTAAATTAGGAAAGCTTCCCTAACACTTAGATATTTTTTTAAAAAAAATAAGCTTAATCCCTAGCAATAACATTCAACCATTTAATAGAAAGGAAATTTTGAAAACTTGAGTATGCAATGCAAGAATTCGAAAATACCTTTGAAAATTGGATGAATATGAAATGCCTTTGTCTTTAAAAACTAAAACTCGCACTCTGTTTCTTTGTTTTTGTAAAAAAATCAGTTTTTGCAGAGTGAAGAGGAAGTGTGCACGAGAGGTTTTTATAAAACAGACATCTTTTGGACACATGCAACAAGTGGTTTCTGAAAAAGTATGGTCAAGGCATATCTTTCATGGTCAAAGATGCTTGCCTTGACCAAAATTCAAATTTAAAATGGGAGGGAAAAAGAAAAGAGGGGGAAAGTTTGAACCAACCTCGACATGAGATCGAGTCAAATTGGTCGATCTTGACCTCGATATCATGCCCATTTTGTCTGTGATCGAGAGGCTTGCTCGAATGGAGGCTCGATCTGATTTGAATCGGGCCTTAGATCGAGTCAGCTCCTCGTTCCAAGATTCCATGTGGTTATGGCCATGCTCCTTAGATCGAGCTCCTTGATCGATTTCGAGGTCGTTTTGGCAAGGATCGAGTAAGCTGATCGATCTAGTTCGAGGATCGAGTGAGACCAGTCGATCCACACCTCATTTGCATTTCAAGCTAAACGTATGGGTGGGTCATCCTCTCGCAATCGATTGACTCACTCGATTGTCTACTCGATATCATCACGATTGAGTGACTTCTCTCGATTCACTAGCTCGATCTAGTAAAGATCGAGCCAGGATAGGTCGATCTATCACTCGATTGTTTGCCTCTACTTCTCCTTTCCTTGCCTTGTTGACTTCAAGATAATAATCTCCGGTTCCCATCTCCTTATACCTACACACTTAAACTAAAAAGCATAAAATTGAAACAGAAAGAAATCAAAAATATGTACAATGATAGTCATGGGAATGCCTCCCAAGTGCGCTTGTTTTACGTCACTTAGCTTGACTTTACTTGGTTTAGGCTAGAGGGGGATCTTGGAGAAGCAACGTAGTGCTCTCCTTGCTGCAATCACTTGCCATGTAGGGCTTGACTCTATGCCCATTCACCGTGAAACTCTGTCCACCCTTGCCAACCAAAGTAACCGCCCCATATGGTAGCACTTCTTTAATCTCAAACGGACCGCTCCATCTAGACTTGAGCTTTCCAGGGAACAACTTCAAACGCGAGTTGTAGAGCAGAACCAGACTTCCCTCCTTGACCTCCTTTAGCCCCAACTTCTTGTCATGAACCGCTTTGGTCCTCTCTTTTTAGATCTTGGCGCTTTCATAAGCATCCAACCTCAATTCATCAAGTTCATGAAGTTGCACCAGTCTTCTCTCTTGTGCCATCTTGAGATTGAAGTTCACTTGCTTCACAGCCCAAAGAGCTCTGTGCTCTAACTCCACAGGGAGGTGACAGACTTACCATAGAGGAGGTTGAAAGGCGTGGTACCAATGGGAGTCTTGAAAGCCGTTCTATAAGCCTAAAGAGCTTCATCAAGCTTGCTTGCCCAATCTTTTCTAGTTACTCCTACGGTTCTCTCTAGGATAGTCTTGATTTGCCTATTCGAAACCTTCACTTGGCCACTGGTTTGAGGGTTATAAGGCGTGGCTACCTTGTGTTTAACTCCATACTTCCTCAAAAGACCCTCAAAAATCTTGTTGATGAAGTGGCTGCCCCCATCACTAATCACCACCTTAGGAACTCCAAACCTTGGAAAAATGATAGTCTTGAAGAGCTTGACCACCACTCTTGAATAATTAGTTGGTGAAGCTATGGCTTCCACCCACTTAGACACATAGTCTACCACCACTAGGATGTATTTATTGCCGTATGATGATGGGAATGAACCCATAAAATCAATCCCCCAAGCGTCAAAGACATCCACCTAAAAGATAGGTACATGCGGCATCTCATTTCTCTTTGTGATGTTCCCGGACTTTTGGCAAGCTTCACACGATTTCACAAACTCATGTGCATCCTTGAAGAGTGTAGGCCACCAAAACCCGGCTTGTAGAACCTTTGTAGCCATCTTGAATGAAGCGAAGTGTCCACCATAAGACATATCGTGGCAATGGAGAAGAATGTCTTTTGCCTCTTCTCTTGTGACACATCTTCGGTATAAGCTATCCACACCCCTCTTGTACAGATAAGGGTCGTCCCAAAAGTAGTGAGAGATGTCCCTCATGAACTTCTTCTTATGGTAGTGGTCCAAGTGAGTAGGCTCTTCTCCACAAGCCAAATAGCTGACAATATCTGCATACCATGGTAGATCTTCTTCCTTGAAGCTCAAGACTTCTTCAAACTTCTCCTCTAGCTTGGCACATACCACGATGTTAACCATCATAAGCTGCTCTTCAGGGAGTGAGTCATCCAAAGGCAAGACATCATTCACCCTCATTCTTGAAAGATGATCCGCTACACCGTTCTCTATACCCTTCTTATCCTTGATCTCCATATCAAACTGTTGCAAGAGAAGGATCCACCTTAACAGTCTTGGCTTGGTGTCTTTCTTGGAGTATATGTACCTTAAGGCAGCATGGTCAGTATACACTATGACCTTAGAACCCACAAGGTAAGACCTGAGCTTCTCAAAATCAAAGACCACAGCTAGAAGCTCTTTCTCGTGGTTGCATACTTCACTTGCGTGTCATCCAAGGTACGACTTGCATAGTAAATCACATGCAGCTTCTTATCCTTCCTCTGACCCAAGACAGCACCCACGGCGTAGTCACTTGCGTCGCACATAATCTCGAAGGGGAGATCCCAATCTGGAGCTTGAACTATAGGCACGGTGATCAAGGCTTCTTTGATGGTCTTAAAGGATTGAAGGCATTCTTCATCAAAGATGAACTCGGCTTCTTTGCACAGTAGCCTTGTAAGAGGACGTGCTATCTTGGAAAAATCCTTGATAAACCTCCTGTAGAAGCCGGCGTGCCCCAAGAAACTCCTTATCCCTTTCACATTAACCGGCGGCTCTAGACTCATCATAACCTCTATCTTTGCTTTGTCCACCTCAATCCCATTCTTAGAAATCTTGTGCCCAAGTACAATGCCATCCCTCACCACGAAGTGACACTTTTCCCAATTTAGCACCAAGTTTATCTCCTCACATCTCTTGAGAACCCTGCAAAGATTAGACAAACAACCACCAAAGGTAGCACAATACACAGAAAAATCATCCTTGAAAACCTCTACCATTTCCTCTATGAGGTCAGAGAAAATAGACATCATACACCTTTGAAAGGTTGCTGGTGCATTACATAACCCAAATGGCATCCTTCGATAAGCAAAGGTACCATAAGGGCATGTGAAAGTGGTTTTCTCTTGGTCATTAGGATGGATAGGTATTTGAAAGAAACCACAATAGCCATCCAGAAAACAGTAGTATGGGTGATTGGCTAATCTTTCTAGCATTTGATCAATGAAGGGGAGAGGGAAATGATCTTTTCTAGTGGCTGAGTTAAGTTTCCTATAATCAATACATATTCTATGTCCGGTTATTGTTCTTGTAGGAATTAACTCATCTTTTTCATTTCTTATAACCGTGATACCCTTTTTCTTTGGTACCACATGGACCGGAGAGACCCACGTGCTATCACTGATAGGGTATATCACGTCAGCTTCTAAGAGTTTTAAGATTTCTTTCTTGACTACTTTTAAATTTGAGTTCAAACGTCTTTGATGCTCAATGGAAGATGTGTTTTCATTCTCTAAGTGAATCATGTGAGTACAAAGCATTGGTGAAAGGACCTTGATGTCACTTAGAGAGTACCCAATGGCCTTTGTATACTTCCTCGGCTCCTTAAGGAGTGAGTTTAACTCATCATCACTTAGATTTTGATTCACAATGACCGGATAAGTATCATTTGGTCCCAAGAAAGCGTACCTTAGCCCATCCGGAAGCTGCTTTAGGTCCACCTTTGGGGCTAGTAGCTCGCTCCAGTCCTCCTCTTGGCTTATGTTGAGGTTGCTGTCCTCATTCGCCTCTTTTGAACGCGAGTCATGAGCTCTTAAGCTGCCTTCTTGAACCGTTCCTACCGCCGAGATCGAGCCAGTTAGTCGATCTTTCCCTCGTTCTAGGCTGGATCGATTGCACTCCCTCGATTCACTTGCTCGATTTGATATGGATCGAGCAGGAGATCGATTCGCCTGGTCGTTCTCCGAACAGATCGAGTTGTGTCGATCGATCGTGAGATCGATCTCTTGCGTGGATCGAGACATCTGCTCGATCTCCAGGTCGATCTCATGGCACTCGCCTTCATCTTCTTTCACAGCCTTGCGAGAATCAAGGATGTGCACATACTCCTGGGTTTGTTCACTCAAGAAACCATACTCCCTACACTCCTATGTCCAAGCCAGCTGTAGATGATCCTCTTGTGCCAATTCCTCAAGCAACTCATCAGCCAATTCATCCAAAGTTTCAATGTAGAGAGCTTGTCCACCAATCGTTAGCTTCTTCAAGACTTCATTAATGTCAAAGTTCAGCTTGATGTCTTTGCCAAGGTGTAGAGAAATCTTGCCATTCTTCACGTCTATGATGGCTCCAGCAGTTTCTAGAAAGGGTCTACCAAGGATTAGAGGATCTCTTTGTTCTTCATCCATTTCTAGCACTACAAAATCTGTTGGCACATTAACATTGCTGATCCTCATGGGTAAGTCTTCAAGCATGCATACAAGGAGTCTTATACTTCGGTCCGCCAGAATGAGTGAGATTCTACACTCCTTAAACTTGGTGAAGCCTAGCTTTTTGGCAATAGAGTGAGGCATAAGATTAATGCTTGCACCAAGATCACATAAGAAGCTATCAAACTTCAAAGGACCTAGTGCACAAGGTATAATGAATGACCCCGGATCTCGTAGCTTCTTTGGAGCTATCTCCTTGTGGATGATTGCACTGCATTCTTGACTCAAAACCAAGACTTCTTCACTCTCTTTATCCTTCTTAGCAAGAGTATCTTTCAAAAACTTGGCATATTTTGGCATCATAGCCAAGCAATCAACCAACGGCAGTTTGATCTCAACGTTCCTTATGTGCTTCTCAAACAAGGCTTTATGCTTCTCCATCAGCTGCTTCTAGAACCGTCCAGGGAAGGGGAGCTTCGGTTTCTAAGGTGGAGGTATGAAAGCTTCTTTCTCTTTGCTAACTTCTTCCACTTTTTTCTCTAAAACTGCCTCCTTGCCTTTCTTTGGCCTTGCAATGTAGACATTGTCAAAGGTGATCTCATGATCATTTGAGAGATTACTCCCCCCCCCCCCCCCCCCCCACTCACAATCTCCTCATTGTCTTCAGGTACAGACCGTGGTGGTAGCTCTTTCCCACTTCTCAAAGTGATCGCATTGGCATACTCCTTAGGGTTTGCCTCACACTTCCCGGGTAAGCTACCTTGACCGCTTGGACTGGCTTTTCCTTCTCTAGTTGGCGAATCTTGTTGTTCAAGTTGGTGATTTGTGTAGACACCTCTGCAAGAGAATATTCCAGCCTATTGTTCATATCAACAAACTTTTGATTTGTAGTTGCTTGTCCTTGAAGTAACTTTGGAACATAGCTTGAACCGGATCTTGAGGTGGCGGTTGAACTTGTTGCTATTGAGGCACGAAACCAGGAGGGTAGCCTTTGTTCACTTGTTGTTGTTCGCCTTGGAAGTTGCCTTGTATCTGCCCTTGGTACCCACTGTTTTGTGTAAACCCTCCTTTGTTGTAAGGAACAAAAGGTTTTCCTTGTTGTGGAGGGTACACTTGATCTTTAGGGTTCTCCATTGGTACTTCGGTAAGACAGGTTGTTTTGCCTTGATACCCTTGAACATAGCCTTGTGGCTTCCTCTTGGCTCTGCTCCAGCTCATCTAGAACATCTGTGGCTTCACCCACAAAGTTTACATGCTTCTCATTTGCAAGTATCAACTTGTCAATATTTTCATGAAGTGGTTTCAGCTCCTTCTTGTGTGCTTCAAGGTCAGTTCCTCTTGGTGCTCTATCATAGTCCTCGCTGTAGTTGCCATCACTCAAAGCAAGATTCTCAATGAGCTCCATTCCCTCCTCTACATTTTGTCCAAGAAAGTTGCCTTTACTAGCCGTGTCTAGAAGCATGCGGATCTTGGGAAGAGATCCTCTATAGATGGTGCTCAAGAGTGCCTCCTCACTGTAGCCATGATGAGGAGACGCAATGGTGTAGTCCTTCAACCGCTCCATTGCTTCACTAAGGGTCTCATTCTGCCTTTGTGTATAACCCCTAATCTCACTCCTTAGGCGAGCTGTTCTTGTACTTGAGAAGAACTTAGACAGAAATGCCTTCTTGCAATCAGCCCATGATGTTATAGTCCCCTGAGGTAAGGTCTTCTCCCAATACCTTGCTTTATCCCCAAGTGAAAAAAGGAAAACCCTAACCTTGAAACTGTCCTCCGAGATCCCATTGATCTTGATCATTCCACACACTTGCTCAAAGTTGTCGAGAAGCTCCAAACGATCCTCCATTGCAAGTCCATGGAACTTGTTGTTCTGCACCATTGAGACAAAGCCTGGCTTGATCTCGAAGTTGTTGTTTTGCACCGGTGGTGGAGTGATGCCAAAACGGTTGTGATGAGTGTTTGGTGTATCACCCGCTCCGATGATTCTTGGTTGCCTTGGGCCGTGGTTGGGGTTTCCATTACCCCTTCCAGCAGCAGCACGGTGAGGTGGAGCCTCAGCTTGGTCTTGCTCAGCCATGACCTCAAACTCAAGGATATCTGGTTGCAATGTCTCGTCAAAGTCTTGTGCTTGTTCTACTGCCCTTGTTTGTCTTGCACTTCCAAGTTGATGAATGTTGTCTAGAGGTTGTAGTAGATTGTTGTCACCACTAGACCTCAGATTCATGTTCCTATGAAGACAAGTATGAAGGTAGATAGAATAGTAACCAAAGTAAAAATAAAAACTTAGTCTCTACTCAGCTCCAAATCCTAATACTTTCAACTCAAACCCAAGTTGGCAACGACGCCATTTGATAACATGATTTTTACTCAGCTGTTTAAAAATAAAGCCTAAAGCACAATATAGTTGTAGTATAGGTGCAAGAGGTGTCAATCCAGCTCAGGTTGATGAAAAAACACTAGGAATGCAAGAGCTAAGTAAATCTAAGTGAAATCGGCTAAATAGAGGAGAAAATCTATGAAAACTAAATGCAACAACTAAATGAACACGAAAACTATTTTAAAATCCCTACTGAAGGGTTAAACAACTACTAGGTGACTTCTAAGAATTTAAAATGCAAGGCTACTAGTTTTTAAAATTTGAAAGCTAAAAACAGACAGAAAAGGAAAGATCTAACAACCTAGGATAATTTTTAAGAAACTACGAATAAAGATGCAACCTTTAGAACTAGGAAATGATAACTTTAAGTTTTTAAATGCTAAAAGAGGATTCAAGGTTGAGGGTCGTGCTTAAGAGGTTCAAGATTCAAATTTTGGGTTTTGAAAACATAGATCTACACATTTGAGTGCTGTCTCTAAGCCTTTAGAAGCTAAACTAGATTTATCCATGGCGTGTGGTATAAATCCTTTCCTCAACCTCTCCTCCTAACCCATGGGGTGTGGTGGAAAGAAAGGTTAAAGAACATGAAGCATAAATCTCAAATAATGGACTAACTAGCTCCCTAAGCATCATGGCGTTTGGAAAAGGATGAGCTAGTCTCTTGGATTTGGTTTTAAGGGATCTCCTGAATCCTGCTAAGGTAAGGAAATCCCTGAGATCAAAGAGATCTTTCCCAAGACTCTCTAGGCATTAAAACCCTCAAATCCAAGAAGAGATTAAGTTATAAGCAAGAAAAAGACCAAAGCTTAAACCTTTAAAACCTCTTAATCACCTCAACCTTAAACCCATAGATGACTACTCACTACTCATGATTAAAACACACGAAAATGCAAAGGAAGAAAAGATGAGCATGACTAAAACGATTAAAGAAGACAGATTAAGAGAAATGCTTATGATTAAAACTAGATTAAGGTTCTACAAAGATGAAAAGCTTGAAAGCATAAAACAATGGCGATTTTTCTAAGGAAAGAGTAAAGCTAAAAGAGGAAAACACAGAATGAAATTATCGCTGTTGTTCGATCCCAAAATAGCTAAACAAGGGAGATGGTCCCCTCACTAAAATCCAAAACATTAGCTGTCCGAATAAGGTGTAGAGATCGAGCTGAGTCGTCGATCTGATAACTCGATCTCCTGGCTAGAACGTCTTCTTTTGCTTGATCATTGGGTCGATTCGTTCGGGTGGATTGAGTGTTTCAGTCGATCTTCTTGCCGATTCTTTGATGATCGAGTCGTGACCTCGATCTGGCTCTTATTCTTCCCGGGCTTAGTCCGCGTCCGTACTCACGTTCGATCACCTTGGTCGATCTTGATCTCGATCTCCTTCCTTGAAACGACCCGAGTGTCTCGATCTTCTGGTCGATCTCGTCTAGATCGACATGCCTAGCTCGATCTGCGCCTCGATCTCGGCTCCTTTGCTGCATGGCGGAGTTCTCCCAACTGTCCATAGCGTTCCTTTCGATCCTTAGCACGCCCACGCAACCTCCATAGCTCCAGTGTATCCAAAACAACCTGAATATGATGCAAGAATGCAAGAAATATGCAAATGCTAATGCACAATGCACTTAGGACTTAAAATGAGACAAATGGTGCAAACTAGCCTATTATGAAAGATGTATGTATGAAAACTACTCTAAATGCATGCTAAATATGCGAAATATATGAGTATATCAGTGAGACAAAGAGTTCAGGAGTTAGAAGAACAGAAAATGACAGAGCAAGGAGGTGGCCAGTTGCCACACATAGGTGTTGTTGGACAAGCACCAGTACAACAAGCAGCGGCACATTTAGAGGAGGTTCAAGAAGCTATGAACAATGCGGCTGGAGTACAAGGTCTACGAGTGCCAACACATGCACCAAGAGTTCATAGGCCAATAGGAGCTGGAGATGCACCTGATACACATCATAACCGCAATGGAATCAATGCTCCAGCAGTGCACATAATTCATGGCTTACCAATTTCATGGCTTACCAAGCTTGGTCTCATCAACATGGTTCAAGGAAACTGATTTCATGGCTTACCAAATGAAGACCCTTTGGATCACTTAGATCAGTTTGACAAAGTATGTGGTATGACAAAGATACAAAGAGTCTTTAAAGATGCTTTGAAGCTGTGCATGTTCCCTTTCAGCCTTGGAGATAAGGCACACCAATGGGAGAAAACACTTCCTCAAGGTTCAGTCTCCACTTGGGATGAGTGCAAGACTGCATTTCTCAACAAGTTTTTCAGTCCTACTAGAACAGCAAAGCTCAGGAACACCATCAGTAGCTTCACACAACATGAGAATGAAACATTTTCTGAGGCATGGGAGAGATTTAAGTCTTACACGCTGCAATGTTATCATCATGGGTTTACCAACGAGAGCTTGCTGCCTATACTCCTAAATGCAAAATGCTTCTAGACACAGCCTCCAATGGAAAATTTATGGGTAACACATTCGTTGATGGCCTAGCATTGGTTGAGAACTTGGCCTTATCAGATGGAAATTATGGAGAATAGTATGATAGGACTACAAGAGCTGCTGGAAGCACTGAAAGTGAGAAAACTACTAAGAAGGATATCAAAGCTTTGAATGACAAGATTGATAAGCTTTTGAGTGTGTCTTTCAAGAATGTGAGCTACGTTGGTGAAGCTGTTGTTGCACAAGAAGATGATGGGACAGTTATAGAGGAAGAAGCCTTCTACATGAATCAACAAGGTTTTGGAGGTTTCAACGCCTATCGCAACCACCCTAATTTCTATATATGAGCATTAATGTGGCTAATCCACAAGACCAGGTCTATCCATCACAAGGCGCTCAAAAAGGCCACGGCAACAAGCCTTTTGTCACTTTCAACCAACAGCAAAACATTTCCCCAAGACAACCATTTCAAGCCAACCAAGGCGGTTTTCAGCAGTTTAACTTTCAGCCTAGACCATCTTTTGCTCCACCAGGTTTTTCGATACACAAGGCTTTTCTAGTGGACAAGATCCTGAGAATAAACAGATGATGCAACAGCTTCTGAATGGTCAAGCCAAACACAACAATAGAGTTGCATAAGAACTTTGCTGAAGTGCACAACAAGATTGATGCTACAACTTGTGATTTGAATGGTAAGCTTGATACCTTAAACCAAAGGGTAAAATCTCTTGAGAACAAGGGTGCTACTTCTTCAAAGCCTCAACACCAATTACTTGGTAAGAGTGAAGCCAATCCTAAAGAATTCTGCCAATTGATTACTGAAGATGATGAGAATGTGAGCGATGATGAAGATGCTTCTTTGAAGGACCTTGGTATTATGCTTCAAGAACTTTTCCTCCATAGGGACATGGAGTAATCTTAGAGTGGGGGGAATGTTATGAACATTGTGATGTAGAGGTTTTTGACTCTTCTCAATTACCCTCCATACTAATCAGTTGTAGTATAGTATAGGGTTTTATCAATTCAAAGTAGTTATGAATAGATGCCACTAGAATTATGAGCAGAAAGCTTTAAGTCACGTGCAATCAAAGAAGAGAGTGTTTAAAATACTAGACTATCAACCTAAGTGAATCAAGAATGAAGCAGAAACTAAGAGAGAACAACTTAGCAATGATGCAATACAAAACAGAACAAGAAAAACAGAATACTAAAGCAAGTTCAAAATTAAATATTAAAAGACCACCTTCTAGATGTGTTTTTTGACTTTGAGGAATTAAAAGGCAAGATAAAACTGTTGATACTTGATAAACATGATTGTTTTTGCAAGTCATGATATCAAAGCTCAAGCAACCTATCACGATGTAGTATAGTGCAAGAGGTATCAATCCAGCCTGGGTGAAGAAAGAACACTAAGAATACAGATGCTAAGCAAATCTAAGCAGAATCGGGTAAATAGATGGTAAAATCAAGGAAAACTAAATGCAATGACCAAATGAACAGAAAAACTATTTTAAAATCCCTGGAAGAGGGTTAACGACTACTAGGAGAAGACAGAGACTCTAAAATGCAAATCTACTAATTACTAAAAATTGAGAGCTGAAACGGGTAAAACAGGTCGATTCTAACAACTTAAGACAAATGACTTCTAATGATCAAGAATGCAACTTTATGACAAGAAAATGATAAACAGAGGTTTTAAAATGCTAAAAAGAGAGGATCTAAGGTTTAGGATCATATTCAAGAAGTTCAAGATTCAAAGTTTTGGGATTGAAAACATAATCTACTCTTTTGAAGAGCTATCTCTAAGCCTTAGGAAACTTAAATTAGGATCTTCCATGGCGTGTAGTAAGACCCCTTTCTCTGAACCGTCCTCCTAACCTATGGCGTATAGTGGAAAGATGGGTCAGAGAACATTAAGCAAAGATCCTAAATAGTAACTAATCTCCTCTTCAACCATGGCGTTTGGGAGAGGATAGATTAGTCTCTAGGATTTGGTTTTCAAGGATCTCTGAATCCGATCAAGGTAAGAAAGCCCTGGAATCATAGAGATCTTTTCCAAGACTCTCTAAGCTTTAAGACTCCAAATCTTAGAAGAGAATAGGTTAAGAACAAAAAAAACTCCCAAAAGCTCAAACCTTTAAACCTTAAATCGCCCCAACCTTAAACCCAAGGAAAATCTACTCACTACTCATGATTAAAACCGATTGAAATGTAGAGAAAAGAAATCTAAGTATTATTAAAGAAGAGAAATTAAAGAAAATACTAATGATTAAGCAAGATTTAAGATCCACAAAGTATGAAAAGCTTGAAATCGTTAACAATGGTGAAAAATCGCCTTAGACACTAAGAAAGCTTAAAAGGTCCAAGACAAAATGAATGGTTTACATTCGATTGCCTAAAATAGGCCAGACAAGGAAATGGTCTCCCCCTCACAAGAGTCCAAGAACCAGTTGGCCGGATAAGGTCCCAGAGATCGACTTGGGTCACTCGATCTTCTTCATGGATCGTCTGCTTTTGCTCGATCTTGGAGTCGATCCCTGGATGATCGGGTCGTGGTCTCGATCTGGCTCTCGATCTGCATGGCGTAATCCATGTCCGTACTAACGATCGATCTCCTCACTCGATCTCATCCTCGATCCCTTCCTGAAATGATCCGGGCTTAGTCGATCTTCTGGACGATCTCATCTAGATCGACCTGCCTAGCTCAATCTCGGGTCCTTTGCATGCATGACTGAGTTCTCCAAGTGTCCACAAGCCTCCTCTTGATTCTGTGCACGTCCACGCAACCTCCACAACTCCAGAGTGTCCCAAACTACCTGATAATGATGCAAAAGATGCAAAAAATATGCAAAATGCGAATACAAAGTGATCTAGGACCTAAAATGCAACAAATGGTAGAAACTAGCCTATAAAGCAAGATGAATGCATGAAAATTAACTCTAAATGCATGCTAAATATGCAAAATATATGGTAATATCAACTCCCCCAAACTTGCTTTTTGCTTGCCCTCATGCAAACAAAATTCAAGAAACGAAGAGAGGTTTTATAAACGGGGGCTCAAATTCCTTGCAAAAGTATTTTTCAAATGAATCAATTCAATGGTCCTAGTTCTTAATCCTAAGATGCAATGCACACACTCATACTCCAAAGAACTTAGCCATATTCATCACATGTTGAATCTCAAATTATGACTCTCATATCCCGAACAATCGAAGAATCCTAACCTTTAACATTCATTAAGCTTAAAACCATGATCACACTTATGCACTTTAAAACCGAATACATTTGGCTAAGGGATAAAGGTTATGAGATAAAAATGATCACATTTATAAGGGCTATTCAAACAATGGGTTATCTCAAAGAATGGTTGAACTTATGCATAATGCTAAAGGTAAAGGCAATTGATGCATACATGACTAGACTCTCATCTACCCATATACACTAACAATGATCATAAACCCCACTCGTTTTTCTTTTCTTTTTAAGCTCACTCAACCTCCTAAAGTCTACCATAATCAACAAGGTAATTCGCCTAGCAAAACCCCAAATAAAACCATCATTTTAAAACTCTTTTGGATAGTGGTAAGGCTATAAATACTTAGCTCTTTTCTTTTTACTTTGATAGCTCTCTACTCATTTTTTTTCTTTTTAAACATTTGGCCTTTTGGCTTTTTTTTTATTATTATTTTTTTTTCTTTTCTTTTTGAGAGCTACCTACTTTTAAAACTAGAGCTTTCATTTTAAACACAAAGCCTTCCACTTAAAACCATTAAACCCTTTTATTCAACTTCCAAACATCAAACTCTTTAAACTGAAACAAAACAAATCAACTCCCATGAATATCCGCCCTATCCTAAGCCTAAAACTAGCTTTAAAATGCAAAGCTAGCATCAATATGAAAGCCTAATTATGTCGTCTAAACCTAACACTTTATGCTAAGTTAAACCGAAAAGAGGCCTCACAAAGATTCATCACACAAGAACATTGGCTTGAAAGGAGGGTAGGGTAAAAGTGGGGAAGTCTATTTAGGCTTACAAGAGAGTGGTGAAAGGAAGAAGAAAGCCTAATTATGTATAAGTGATCCATGTATCCTTTTTCAAATGCATAAGTATGATAATTAAAAGTTCAAATTAAGGTTCTCACTTAGTAGGAAAGGATTAAATTCATGAATGTTCAACTTAAGCCACGAAAATCAAAACAAATGATCCAAATATGGTTAGAGCTTACTTTCAAAGTGTGAACAAAGCATCAAAGAACTACTAACTAGGGCCTTGAAACAATTCATCAGCTTAAAACACTTTTCAAGAAAAACTTTTTCCCCTTATGCAAATGTAAAGAACCTAAATGATTTTAAAAATTCTAGACTCAATCCTACAATATTTAACAATGCAAATGCAAACTACATAAATGTTTTTGAAAATTTTTAAAAATTTTATCATTTTTTTGTATTTTCTATGCCTTAGATGATTCAATACAAGACTCAAGGATGATAACTCAAAATAAGATCAAGTAAAACATTTCAAATAACACATACACACACTCCCCCAAACTTGAATGACACCGTCTCGGTAGCAAACAAAGTTCATGAGGAGTCAAAACACAAAGCAAAAATCAAACGCTGAATGGTATGTACAATGGTTCGGTTGTTGGTACCTTTGAGCTAAGTAAGGCTGGAGCTTGAGGTTGCTCCAGATTTCTTGCTCTTCTTAGGAGTGTCGTGGCTGATCTCCTTGCCTTTCTGTTTGCTCGTCTCCTCATGAAGAGAGTGGCGCGCAGGTTGGGTGGTTCCTTGAGGCTCACGGATCTCAATACCTCCGGTTGATCTCCTCCTCTTCTCCGGCTGCTCAATCTCCTCACTTGAAGACTTCTTAGAGGAGCTCCCTTTAAGCGCCTTGACCTTCGTGGCAAGCTTCTTGATCATCATGCTTTGCCATTTATTGATCTTGCGCTGCATCTCAACGACTGAAGGAAGGAACTTCTCGGTTTTGGTTCTTAGCTCGTAATCAAGCTTAGGAAGGACGAAGCTCTCGGGCATTTCAGCATCGGAGGGAGGTGACTCTGAACGTGGGCGAGCAGCTTGTGTGGGCGCGGCTGTGCCTCCTAGAGGTGCAAAGCATTCCTCAACACTTGGCAGAAACTCGACGTTGCCAACACCTAGCAGCTCCGTTTCTACTTTGTTTGGCAAGATGCACACTCTCTTCTCATTCTTACAATCATAGAACAGATAGGCAAAGAAGCCTTCAGCTGGCGTGCATCCCAAGGAGTCCTTGTTGTGCATGTATGTCTCATCCATATAAGCCCTCTCCGCGAAAGGTACAAAATCAGAAAAAGGTACACCGGCTTGAACAAACATCGGTGTGAGGAAGCCTCCTATCAACGCTGAACTCGCCTTGCACCTCATTGCCCACACCTTGTACTTGAGCAAAGAGGAAGCCAAAATGCATCCATAATTGACATCATCTCCAAGCTCATCTTCCATCGGCTCGTCATTCTCCTTAGGATCGCATAGAAGGTGCTTAACGCCTTGGAACAGGAAACACAGCTCGTTCTTGGTGACTGTGGGAGCCACAGACCTTCCACTAAAGGTGTTGGCGATGAGCTTGAGCGTGTATCTTAGCACGGGGCTGCAGACTCTCTTGATCTTGGCCGTGTTAGCCTTGTAGTCATCGTTACTGATCAGATCCCATAGATCGTTGGCTTGAGTGAAAGGAGGAAACTCAGCGAGCTTGGCACTAGCTTTCAGACCGTAGGCTTGGCATAGCTCGTCGATGGAGAGATGATAGGCTTGCCTCCTTATCTTGAATAAGAGGTGACCTTGTGTTGGTGTGAGGAGGCTTGGATTCTCGTAGGTAAACTCCAAGGTGGCTAAGAAGTCTAGGGTTGCCTCGGGATAGGTTGGGCAATCCATCCTTGACAAGCACCGGAGCCTAATGTTCTTGAGAAGCTGATCAAAATCGCCCAAAATCCCCATCTTTGCCAACAGATCCCTGCTCGCGAACTTCGTGGGGTCAAACCGGAGCATCTCCAGCCTTTTCTTAGCTGACTTCTCCTCCTTGGTCCATCTAACCCTTTCCTGAAGCACTTCTTGAGCTTCTCCTCCTTGTGTTGTCTCTTCTCTGCTTCTCTTAGGAGCCATGGTACCCGAAACACAAATCTCAAAGAATAGAATGAGTATAGGCGGCGAATGTAAGAGAAAGACAAGGTAAGAGAGAAAAGCTTCTAACATTAATCCTATATTTTTAGGGAATTTATAAAAATTATAGCTAAAAACTAGAGGAAAATATCTAGAGATAGAATCAAATCTAGCAATTTTCCTAATATTTAGCTATTTCTAAAAATTATCCTAACTCCCTAACAACTACAATCATCCTTAGCATATCAAAAGGTAATTTTCCAAAAAATTTAAATAAGAAATCTATAAGCCAAAAATACCTTTTGAAAAGGAAGAATACAGATGCTATTAGCCTTAAAACAAAACTCACACTCTCTCTTTACTTTGGAAAACGGTTTCGAACACAAAAATGAGAGAGTGTGGATGCATGTGAATATAAATGCAAAGAAAACTATGGATCATGCAAGTGGTTTCTGACAAAAGTGTGGTCAAGGCACATCTTTCATGGTCAAAGATGCTTGTCTTGACCACAATTCAAATTTAAAACTGGAGGGAAAGAAGAAAGGAGGGAAAATTTTTGACTTACCTCGGCACGAGATCAAGTCTTTTTGGTCGATCTAGGACTCGATCTCATGCCCATGTTGGCTAGGATCGAGAGGTTTGATGGATCAGGGTCTCGATTTGTATTAACTCGAGTCCTGGATCGAGTGTGCCCCCTCGTTCCATGATTCTTGCTCATTTAGGCTAAACTCCTTGGATCGAGCCACATGATCGATTTGGAGGTCGTTTCGGCTAAGTTCGAGTGGCAGATCGAGTAGACTGATCGATTCAGATCGAGGATCGAGTGTAGTCAGTCAATCCACACCTCGTTCTAAACGCATTGGTGGGTTATCCTCTCATGATATACTGAATCACTCGATTGTCTACTCGATCTCATCTAGATCGAATGACTCCTCTCGTTTCACCTGACCTCTAGCCTATACTTCTCCTTTCCACACCTCTTTTGACTCCAAGATCGTGATCTCTAATCACCTATCCTTTAACCTACACACTTAAATATAAAAAGCATAAAACTGAAATAGAAAGAAAGCAAAAATATATACAAGATAGACATGGGAATGCCTCCCAAGTGCGCTTTCTTTAACGTCTTTAGCTAGACTTTACTTGGTTCAGGCCTGAGGTGGGTCTTGGAGGAGCAGTGTAGTGCTCTCCTTGCTGCAATCACTCGCCAAGTAGGGCTTGATTCTGTGCCCATTAACCGTGAAAGCCTTTCCACTCTTGCCAACCAAAGTAACTGCTCCATAGGGTAGAACTTCTTTGATCTCAAACGGTCCACACCACCTTGACTTTAGCTTCCCTGGGGATAGCTTCAAGCTTGAGTTGTAAAGCAAGACCAGACTGCCCTCTTTAAGCTCCGTATGCACCAACTTCTTGTCATGAACCGCCTTGGTCCTTTCCTTGTAGATTTTGGCGCTCTCATAAGCGTCCAGCCTTAACTCATCAAGCTCATGGAGTTGAATTAACCGCTTCTCCTGTCCCGTCTTGAGGTTGTAGTTCAGCTGCTTCACGGCCCACACTGCTCTATGCTCTAGCTCCACAGGGAGGGGACATGCCTCTCTGTAAAGAAGAGTGAAGGGAGTGGTACCAATAGGAGTCTTGAAGGCGGTTCTATATGCCCATAAAGCATCGTCAAGCTTACTTGCCCAATCCTTCCGAGTTGCTCCCTCTGTCCTCTCTAAGATAGCCTTAATCTGTCTATTCGAGACCTCTACTTGCCCACTAGTTTGTGGGTGATAAGGTGTAGCTACCTTGTGCTTCACTCCATACTTCTTCAAGAGACTTTCAAACACCTTGTTGATAAAGTGTCTTCCTCCATCACTTATCACTATCTTGGGAACTCCAAACCGTGGGAAGATGATGGTCTTGAAGAGCTTGATCACCACTTTTGCATCATTGGTTGGGGAAGCTATAGCCTCAACCCACATAGACACGTAATCAACAGCCACCAAGATGAATTTGTTGCCGTAAGAAGATGGGAACGATCCCATGAAGTCTATCCCGCAAGCATCAAGCACATCAACTTCAAAGATTGGCACCTGAGGCATCTCGTTTTTCTTGGTGATGTTTCCAGCTCTTTGGCAAGCCTCACACGCTTTTAAAAACTCGTGAGCGTCTTTTAATAGCGATGGCCACCAAAACCCGGCTTGTAAGAGCTTTGTTGCCGTCTTGAAAGAAGCGAAATGTCCTCCATAGGATGAACCGTGGCAGTGAAGAAGGATGTCCTGTGCTTCCTCTCTTGAAACACATCTTCTGTACAAGCTATCTAATCCCCTCTTGTAAAAGTAAGGCTCGTCCCAAAAATAGTGGGAGATGTCCCTCATGAACTTCTTCTTGTGGTAGTGGTCAAGATGAGTAGGTTCCTCTCCACAAGCTAAGAAGTTCACTATATCAGCATACCATGGCAGGTTCTCTTCTCTCAAACTCAGAACTTTTTAAAATTGACCTTCTAGCCGTGTGCACACCACTGTGTTGATCATCATGAGCTGCTCTTCAGGTGGTGAATCATCTAAAGGTAAGGCTTCGTTGACTCCTCATTCGAGAAAGGTGATCTGCTACACCATTCTCTATTCCCTTCTTATCCTTTATCTCCATATCAAACTCTTGTAGAAGAAGAATCCACCTTAAGAGCCTCGGCTTGGTATCCTTCTTGAAGTAGATGTACCTCAACGCTGCGTGATCAGTGTATACAACAACCTTAGAGCCCACCAAATATGATCTGAACTTCTCAAAAGCAAACACAACGGCCAGCAGCTCCTTCTCGGTTGTAGCATATCTCACTTGCGGATCATCCAAGGTACGACTGGCGTAGTAGATAACATGCAACCTCTTATCTTTCCTCTGCCCTAGAACAGCTCGCATGGCGTAGTCACTAGCATCGCACATGATCTCGAAGGGTAAGTTCCAGTATGGTGCTTGTACTATAGGTGCTGTGACAAGAGCCTCCTTGATGGTTTTGAAAGCGTGAAGGCACTCATCATCAAACACGAACTCAGCTTCTTTGCATAACAGCCATGTTAGAGGGCGTGCTATCTTGGAGAAATCCTTGATAAACCGCCTGTAGAAGCCGGCGTGTCCCAAAAAGCTCCTTATACCCTTCACATTAGCCGGGGGCTCAAGACTCATCATGACCTCAATCTTCGCTTTATCAACCTCTATCCCTTGCTCAGATATCTTGTGACCGAGTACAATCCCTTCCTTCACCATGAAGCACCAAGTTTGTCTCCTCACACCTCTTAAGTACCCTGCAAAGATTAGACAAACAAGCAGAAAAAGAAGCACCATATACAGAAAAGTCATCCATAAAGACCTCTACCATCTCCTCTATAAGATCAGAGAAGATTGACATCATGCACCTTTGAAAGGTTGCTGGTGCATTACATAACCCAAAAGGCAGCCTTCGATATGCGAAGGTACCATAAGGGCATGTGAAAGTTGTCTTTTCTTGGTCATTTGGATGAATAGGGATTTGAAAGAAACCACTGTATCCATCTAAGAAACAATAGTATGGATGATTAGCAAGTCTCTCTAACATTTGATCAATAAAGGGAAGAGGAAAATGATCCTTTCTAGTAGCTGAATTGAGCTTCCTATAATCTATATACATTTGATGACCAGTTATGGTTCTAGTAGGAATCAATTCATCTTTTTCATTCTTAATGACTGTGATTCCCCCTTTCTTAGGCACCACGTGGACTGGGGAAACCCACATGCTGTCACTGATAGGGTATATCACATCAGCCTCTAACAATTTCAAGATCTCTTTCTTAACTACTTCTTTCAAATTCGGGTTTAAGCGTTTTTGATGTTCAGTGGAAGAAGAGTTTCTATTTTCTAAGTGAATCCTATGAGTACAAAGCATTGGTGAAAGGCCCTTGATGTCACTTAGAGAGTACCCAATGGCCTTCCTATACTTTCTCAGCTCCTTAAGAAGCCAGTTTAACTCATCATCACTCAGACTTTCATTCACAATCACGGGATAAGTCTCATTAAGCCCTAAGAAAGCATACCTTAGCCCTTTCGGGAGCTCCTTTAGGTCCACCTTTGGGGCTAGCAGCTCGCTCCAGTCCTCCTCGTGGCTTGTGTTGACGTCGCTGTCCTCACTGCCCTCCTTAGAACCCGAGTCATGAGCTTTCAGGCTGCCATCTTGAACCGTTGTTTCCTCAGAGATCGAGTCATCCAGTCGATCTTCCACTCGTTCTGGTCTGGATCGATTGCACTCACCTCGATCACTTGCTCGATTTGATATGGATCGAGTAGTAGATCAAGTTGCTGAGTCGTTCTCTGAACTGATCGAGTTGGCTCTCTTGATCTTCTCATCGATTTCTTTCCCGGATCGACCAGCCTCCTCGATCTTCTTGTCGATCTTTGTCTTGGATGGAGTGAACTCATCGATTTCCTGATTGATCTCTAGGCACCCGCCTTCATCTTCCTTCACAACCTTGCGAGAATCAAGGATATGAACGTAATCCTGGGTCTGCTCATTCAGGAAGCCATACTCTCCACACTCCTTAGTAAGCTAGCTGCAAATGATCCTCCTGTGCTAACTCCTCAAGCAACTCATCGGCTAAAACATCCAAAGTTTCAATGTAGAAATCTTGTCCTCCAATGGTTGGCTTCTTCAAGACTTCGTTGATATCAAAGTCTAGCTTGATGTCCTTGTCCAAGTGTAGAGAGATCTTGCCATTCTTCACGTCAATGATGGCTCCAGCGGTTGCAAGAAACGGTCTTCCAAGGATAAGGGGATGCTTTGGCTCTTCATCCATTTCTAAAACAACAAAGTCAGTTGGCACGTTAACTCCACTGATCCTCACAGGCAAATCTTCAAGCATACCCACAAGAAGCCTTATGCGTCTATCAGCTAGCACGAGAGAGATCCTACACTCCCTAAACTTTGTGAAACCGAGCTTCTTTGCAATATAATGGGGGATAAGATTAATGCTTGCACCAAGATCACATAAGCAGCTATCAAACTTCAAGGGACCAAGAGAACAAGGAATGGTGAATGATCGTGGATCTCCTAACTTCTTTGGTACTATCTCCTTGTGGATGATAGCACTGCACTCTTCACTAAGCACCAAAACCTCTTCACTCTCCTTGTGCTTCTTAGTAAGTCTATCTTTGAAGAACTTGGCACACTTAGGCATCATGGCCAAACAATCAACTAAGGGCAGCTTGATCTCAACATCTTTCAAATGCTTCTCAAAGACTGGTCTATGCTTCTCTAGCAGCTGTTTCTTGAACCGGCCAGGAAAAGGAAGTTTTGGCTTGTATGGTGGAGGAACAAACGCATCTTTCTCTTTGCTCACCTCCTCTACCTTCTTCTCTACAACCGCTTCTTTACCCTTTCTTGGTCTTTCAATCCACACATTGTCAAAGGTAATCTCCTCATCATTTGAAAGCTTACCCTCCCCCTCTTGAATCACAATGTCCTCATTGGCTTTAGGTGCAACTCTCGGCGGAAGCTCTTTCCCACTTCTCAAAGTAATAGCGTTTGCATACTCCTTGGGATTTTGCTCACACTTGCCCGGTAAGCTGCCTTGACCACTTGTACTAGCTTTCCCTTTCTCTAACTGCTTGATCTTGTTGTTCGGATTGGTGATCTGTGTAGAAACGTCAGTCAGAGAAGAGTCTAGCCGGTTGTTCATCTCAACAAACTTCTGATTTGTAGAAGCTTGACCTTGAAGCAACTGTTAAAACATTGCTTGAACCGGATCCTGAGGTGGGGGTTGCATTTGTTGCTGCTGTGGAACGAAACCAAGAGGAAACATAGGAGTGTAGCCTTTGTTGCCTTGTTGTCTTGTTGTTTCTGCTTGAAATGACCTTGCCTCGGACCTTGGTACCCACTGTTTTGTTGAAACCCTTTGTTGTAAGGTAAAAACGGCTTTGCTTGTTGAGGGGGGTACACCAGATCTTTTGGATTCTCAATGTTGGTGCTACGGTATGAGAGATTGTTGTTGCCCTGGTAGCCTTGAGAATAGCCCTGATGCTTGTTGTATTTCTTACCAGAAACCCAATTAGCTTCTTCTTGACTCAGCCCTAACTCCTCTAAGACATCTTCGGTTTCTCACACGAAATGTACTTGCTTCTGATTTGCAAGCACTAGCTTGTCTATCTTCCCATGGAGGGACTTGAGCTCTTTTTTGTGTGACTCCAGCTCAGAACCTCTAGGTGCTCGGTCATAATCTTCAATGTAATTCCCGTCACTTAAAGCTATGTTCTCTATGAGCTCCATACCCTCTTCCACTTCTTGACCAAGAAAGTTGCCCTTGTTTGCTGTATCAAGCAACATTCTGAATCTTGGGTAATGCTCCTCGGTATATTGTGCTCAAAAGAGTCTCTTCACTGAAGCCGTGGTGAGGACACTGAATTGTATAGTCTTTGAATCTCTCCATAGCTTTACTAAATGTCTCGTTCTTTCTTTGAGTGAATCCGCTAATCTCACTTCGCAGCCTAGCTGTTCTTGTGCTCGAGAAAAACTTTGAGAGGAACGCCTTCTTACAGTCAGCCCAAATAGTAATGGTGCCTTGTGGAAGGGTCTTCTCCCAGTGCCTAGCCTTGTCTCCAAGAGAAAATGGGAAGAGCTGTAGCTTGAAAGCATCTTCCGAGATCCCATTGATCTTTATCATCCCACACACTTGCTCAAAGTTGTCAAGGTGCTCCAAAGGGTCTTCCATAGCCAGCCCGTGGAACTTGTTGTTCTGAACCATAGAGACAAATCCAGGCTTTATCTCGAAGTTGTTGTTTTGGACTGGTGGAGGAGTGATCCCAAAGCGGTTATGATGTGTATTTAGAGCATCACCAGCACCAATGATCTGTGGTGGTCTAGCTACGTGGTTGGGGTTTCCATTACCCCTTCCTACAGCACCATGAGCTGGTGGAGGTCCCTCAGGATGTTCTTGCTCAGCCATAATTTCAAAGTCTACTGTACCAGTTTGCACAATCTCTTCAAAGGCTTGAGCTTGCTCTCTTGCTCTTCTTGATTGTGCGTGTCCGAGTTGGTTAATATTGTCCAGGGGTTTAAGAAGATTGTTGTTACCCCTGGAGCGCAAATTCATGTACTTTTGAACACAGACAGTAGGGTAGAGCAATCAGTAACCAAAATAAAAATAAAAGGCTTAGTCTTTGCCAAGCAACAAATCCTAATGCTTTCTAACAAACCCAAGTTGGCAACGGCACCATTTGATAAACAAGATTGTCTTTGCAAGTCAGGATATCAAAGCTCAAGCAACCTATCACGATGTAGTATAGTGCAAGAGGTATCAATCCAGCCTGGGTGAAGAAAGAACACTAAGAATACAGATGCTAAGCAAATCTAAGCAGAATCGGGTAAATAGATGGTAAAATCAAGGAAAACTAAATGCAATGACTAAATGAACAGGAAAACTATTTTAGAATCTCTGGAAGAGGGTTAACGACTACTAGGAGAAGACAGAGACTCTAAAATGCAGATCTACTAATTACTAAAAATCGAGAGCTAAAACGTGCAAAACAGGTCGATTCTAACAACTTAAGACAAATGACTTCTAATGATCAAGAATGCAACTCTATGAAAAGATAATGATAAACAGAGGTTTTAAAATGCTAAAAAGAGAGGATCTAAGGTTGAGGGTCATATTCAAGAAGTTTAAGATTCAAACTTTTGGGATTGAAAACATAAATCTACTCTTTTGAAGAGCTATCTCAAAGCCTTAGGAAACTTAAACTATGATCTTCCATGGCGTGTAGTAAGACCCCTTTCTCTGACCCTTCCTCCTAACCTATGGCGTGTAGTGGAAAGATGGATCAGAGAACATTAAGCAAAGATCCTAAATAGTAACTAATCTCCTCTTCAACCATGGCGTTTGGGAGAGGATAGATTAGTCTCTAGGATTTGGTTTTCAAGGATCTCTGAATCCGATCAAGGTAAGAAAGCCCTGGAATCATAGAGATCTTTTCCAAGACTCTCTAAGCTTTAAGACTCCAAATCTTAGAAGAGAATAGGTTAAGAACAAAAAAAACTCCCAAAAGCTCAAACCTTTAAACCTTAAATCGCCCCAACCTTAAACCCAAGGAAAATCTACTCACTACTCATGATTAAAACCGATTGAAATGTAGAGAAAAGAAATCTAAGTATTATTAAAGAAGAGAAATTAAAGAAAATACTAATGATTAAGCAAGATTTAAGATCCACAAAGTATGAAAAGCTTGAAATCGTTAACAATGGTGAAAAATCGCCTTAGACACTAAGAAAGCTTAAAAGGTCCAAGACAAAATGAATGGTTTACATTCGATTGCCTAAAATAGGCCAGACAAGGAAATGGTCTCCCCCTCACAAGAGTCCAAGAACCAGTTGGCCGGATAAGGTCCCAGAGATCGACTTGGGTCACTCGATCTCTGGCTCGATCTTCTTCATGGATCGTCTGCTTTTGCTCGATCTTGGAGTCGATCCCTGGATGATCGGGTCGTGGTCTCAATCTGGCTCTCGATCTGCATGGCGTAATCCATGTCCGTACTCACGATCGATCTCCTCACTCGATCTCATCCTCGATCCCTTCCTGAAACGATCCGGGCTTAGTCGATCTTCTGGTCGATCTCATCTAGATCGACCTGCCTAGCTTGATCTTGCTCTCGATCTCGGGTCCTTTGCATGCATGGCTGAGTTCTCCAAGTGTCCACAAGCCTCCTCTTGATTTTTTTGCACGTCCACGCAACCTCCACAACTCCAGAGTGTCCCAAACAACCTGATAATGATGCAAAAGATGCAAGAAATATGCAAAGTGCGAATGCAAAGTGATCTAGGACCTAAAATGCAACAAATGGTAGAAACTAGCCTATAATGCAAGATGAATGCATGAAAACTAACTCTAAGTGCATGCTAAATATGCAAAATATATGGTAATATCAATACTAGAGGTTTTATCTCTTTCTCAATCACCCCTGTATTTAAATCAGTTGAGTATAAGGGTTTTTTGTCAATCCAAAAGGGTTTTGTTGAAAGCAAAAGTGTTGCAAGCATAAATCCTTAAGTCAAGCAAAGAAAAGAAGGTTTTTGTTGGCTAAGCAACTAAACTAGCAACCTAAAGTGATCAATCACCAAAGAGAACTCAAAAGAGACAGTTTAGCAATGATCGAAAGAAGTAAAGCAGAGTAAATAACAGAGCAAATAAACAAATTCGAAATTCAATAAAAGAGAAAGCAAGTTCCTAGATGTGGTATTTGGGGAATTCAGAGACTAACTAAGATTGTTTCGAACAGCATTGATCAAGCAAACAAGCTAGCAATGGTGGTTCCTAGAAATAGAGTTCACAAACAAGCAAGCTAAGTCCAATCTCTTGTAAAAGAGCCCTTTGCTAAACACCTTAACAAGACTAAGTCTCATTAGTGCTAAAACATTTAGCAAGCAATAACAATCAACTCTATTCTTGTCAAAATGCTCCTCAAAACAGTCAATCTTTTGAGCCAAGGCCAGCAAATCCTCTATCATACAAGATCAGCATTTCATCAAACACTTGGAGGGTGTAAGAGAAAGCTCAAATCCTAGATAAGTGTGATCAAGACAAATCTAGCTTAAAAACAGATCAATAGAGAGGAACCCATGTTATTTAACACTAAAAAAACCTTAATCAATCCCTAAATCCCCTTAATCTACCACATCTAAGTACCCTAAGCAAACTACTCACTAATACTCATGTTTAACACCAAATCACAAGAGGAAAAGATGTTAATCATGATTAAAAGAGAGATTAGAGAAAGATTAATGGCAAATACAAACTTATATTAAATAAAGCAAGAAATTTGTCTTACAAACTCAGAAAAATAACTCAAGAACAGTGTTATGACATGAAAGAGGGGTATTTATACATAAAAGAAGGAAGCCCTAAAGTAAAGGCAAAAGTGTAATAAAAGACAGGTTCAGACTGGATTCCTATCGGCCAGGTGTGACCGATAGGGTGATCGATAGGGATCCTATCGTTCTAGAAGATGACCGATAAGGTGACCAAAATACATACGGTGCACTTCTATCGGTCACTTCTCTGACCGATAGGTCTGGTCGTTAGTCCTTCTATCGGTCACTCCTTGACCGATAGGCCTTGTGTCTTGATCGATAGGCTCCGCAGAGATCGTCTGCCTTGGTCCTTTTTGCTCTTCTTAGCCCAGCTAGCTTCCTGGATCATCCTCAAAGCTTCTCCATGCTCTTCATAGCTCCGTAGGTACCTAAAACATCCATAATGCATAGAAAATGTAAACTATATCCTAAATTCAACCTAAGTCTAAAAGGAGAAAAAATGGGACAAAAGATAAGGAAAACATTCAAAAGAGAACCAAAACATGCACTAAATGCAGGCCTAAATGGTGTAAATACAAGAGATATCAACACCCCAACCCTTGCCTTTTGCTTGTCCTCAAGAAAATAAGAACAAATGAGAGAGTGAGGTTTGAAGGTGGGTATTCAAATCCAAAAGTGCAAAGGTAAAGAGATGGTATCAATGCTTAAGTGCCTAGTTGTGGGATGCAAACATAATCAGCTATACTTTAAAGAACTTAGCCATGCTCATCATGTTTCAAAATGATCTCAAATCTCAACTTAGGCAAATGCTCAAATCAATCAACTCTTTAACATTCAATTAAGCTCAAAACCATGAATCATGCTTATGCAAATCAAGTGAAGACATTTGGTTCAAAGGGTAAGATTATGAGATAGAAATGATCTCATTCAAGCAAAGGGTTCTCAAACATAAGGGATCACTCAATGAAAACGATTCTATCTTAGGCAAAATACTAAAGGTAAAAGCACACTTATGCACGCAATTCAAAGCTCCCTTCTACCCAAAGATGAATCCTAAACATTTTTAAAACCCAAAGTAAACCTCTAAGTCTACCCTTTTCCTAAAATCTACCATGTACCCTTCTTCATGGCTGGGGTAACTTCTTCTTTTTGCTTGTGTGGTTGCTTCTTTTTGGTTGGGACTTGCTCTTCTTTGTTGCATTGGCGCCTTCTTCACCTTTGGTGGATTGCTTTGGGCATGATTTCTTCTTTGGATTGACCCTTCAAAACCTTTAAGTTGCTGGCACCATTCTTTCTAAACACTTAGAGCTTTCACTTCCATTTACTTAACCACAATGCTAAACTATTTCTCCTTTTCTACCATTTCAAACTTTTTCCTTTTCTTTCAAAGCATATAAACATGAAGTTTAAAACCACTTAACTCTACCATTTTAACCCAAAACTCCTATCCTAGAATCAAGCTCAAGATGCAAGCTGATATCTACAAGAGATCTTATTATTGCCAGCCTTATTCCTAACACTTTTTGCCAAGACAAAATCAAAAATGATATGCAAAGGCCTCACAGCTCTCAAGATAGTGTTTAAGCTCAAAAGGAGGTTTTGGTTAAGGGAGTGGATTAACTGTCCCATAAGTATGAGGATCAGCTATTTGGATCAACAAGAGTGGTAAAAGGAAAAAGATGATCCAAATATGTATATGGTAGCCATGAATTCACTTTTCAATGCATAAGACATGATAATTAAAAGTCCAAATTAAAGTTCCAGTTGATAGAGTTGATTTTCAGAGAACAAATGCTTTCAGTATGAGATGAGATGATCAAAATTAGCATTCCAAGCATGGTTCAGTCTTAACTTCTAGCTTTCTTCTGATGCATCAAACAACTAATCACTTAAACACTGAAATCATCTCTAAACACTAAACACTTTACAAGGAAGATTCATCATTATGCCCTATGCAAATGCAATGCAACCTATATGTCAACACTAGACTCAATCCTAAGAGAATGAAATGAAATATTTTGGTTTGCAAAAATATTTTTTGATTTTTTGTGTTTTTCTATGCCTTAGATGAATGCATGATATGCATGTGACTCAAGATGAAAGAAAATAAAAAACTAAGAAAACAGAACACAAAGTCAAACTCCAAATCTCTCCCCCACACTTAAATTACATAGTCCCTTGTGTAATGGAAGCAATGAGAGAGAGAGAAGCAACAAAATATAATACAAAATCGAAAACAAATGCAATGGTATAAACAATGAATAGGACGTGGTACCTTTTCTTTAGTAGGTGGAGTGGTGGGAGGATCCAGATGTCTGTGGAGACTTGCTAGCTCTCCTCTTGTTCCTCCTCTCATAAGTCCTTGAAGATGGCACTGCTTCTTGGGGTGGAGGAACCCAGCTTGACCATATCTGTTCAGCTTGAGAAGAATCACCTTGATTACCCCATTGCCATGTTTGGTTAACCTCAGAAGGGATGGGAGTTGGCACTTCCCATGCTGATGGTGTATGGGTCCTTGGCTCATATGATGAAGCCCTTGGTTATGCCCATGTTCCCCATTGATCACTTGGCTGTGCATGAAAGGAATGTCTTCCTTGGGGGTCCAAACAGCTTCCTCTTCTTCAGTTGGGTCAGCTTGTGGCATTGGCTCTTAATGGTTAGAGGTGTACTCATGAGTGTGGCTCTGATGGGAAGCTTCTCCTGATGTAGCTTTGTTCTTCTTGAACTTCCCTTTAGCCATCTTCACCAACTTCTTAATGGCTTTGTCTTGCCACTTACACCATTTCTGAAGGGTGTTGATATGCTCATCAGCAGACTTCATAGAGCTCTCTTGGCTTGGGCCTTCATAAGGTTTGAAGTGAAACTGCTTTGAGCTGTAGTTCAGCACCTCATCTTCATCAAGATCTTCTTCTTGGGTCTCTCCTTGGCTTTCAGCGCCAGCAGTAGCAACTTCATGGACTTCTTCTGCAGATTCTTCTGCACCTTCTTCTCTAACTTCTTCTTCAACTTCTTCTGGTTCTGCTTCCTCACTAGCTTCTTCTCTGTCTTCAGGAACAGGGCCTCCATGGTAAAGCTGATCTTCACTTGGGTTGAAACTGGCGTTGCTCTTCATGGTGATGGATGTAAGCCTTGGATTAGGGAGGAGGACTCTTGCTGGATCTTCTAAGTCATTGAGGAACTTGTAGACATGGTTGTCTTGGATGCTCTTCTTAATGAAATGGCTTCTCTTAAGATAGTCCATATATATCCACAATGGCTCCAGAGCATCTTTTTCATGTCCCTAAAGGTCTACTCCACTAGCCATAAGAACAGCTGTCACAACTCCTCCAATGTGGAGCTGTGGGTTCTTCTCCATTTTCCCTTTGTGTAAAACCCAGCTCTTGTAGGTTAAGAGCTGCTCCATCAGCATGGTGACAAAGCATGGGAACTTGGTTGGCGGCCCTAGTGTTGTTCCATTTCTTCTGGTGCCTACAAGCACATACATCCCATAGTATAGGAAGTCTCTCTCCTTCCCAGTGAGGTTTGTTGTTTCCTTCCTTGCAAAGAATGTACTTGCAAGCGCTTTGTGAGCATACCTCACTGCAGGATTCTTCATATGTTTATTCCTTGTGGCTCCAGCTGTGAAATTTCCTGCTCCAATCATTCCCCATAGCATCATGTGCTCCTTTTGGCCAATGAAGAACTTGTTCCTCTTGTGAGCATAAGGCATGAGTCCAAACGCTTGGGAGATATCAAGGAAGGGTGTTGTGAACCTTTGCTTTCCAAGCTTGAAGGAGATCCACCCATCTTTGTTGGGGAGCTCACTTTCATCATATCCAACCACCTTGAGAGTAGAGAGGAATTGATAAGTGAGCTGCTGGCAGGAGGGAAGTGGCATTGCCATGAACTCACCAAGCCCCATGTGATCAAAGATACGCTTGCAATCATGATAGATCCTAAGTGCTTTCATTGTGTTAGCACAAGGGTATCTTGTGGGCTTGAAGGTGCACTGGTTGAAAGCTTCCATGAGCTCTCTAGCACTTGGCTCATGGTATGGGACCTCTTCCTCTACAGTTCTGCCATTTCCTTTCTGCTTGGCGCCTTTGTCTCCAACTGGTCTCTTCCCAGCAGCCTTTGATGATTGCTCAACAGCAGCACCCTTGCCCTTTTCTCTTCTATCTCTTGGAGAAGTGGGCGCTTCCTTCCTCTTGTGGTGCTTTCCCTTTGCTTCCAGCAGAAGTTCTTGATTTACTCATGGTACCTACAAAAACAAAGCTTGAAGATACTATAAGTAAAAGAACAAAAGTTTGAGAAACCAATAACTGAAAGCTCTATAATGAATTTCTCTAAGCTAAAAGAAGTTTAACCAGTCACTAAACAAGATTAAACTTTCAAAAAGCAAAAGAAATTCACAAGTGAACAGTTTAAACATGCTAGAGTTAAAGAATAAAAATAAAACATTCATGCATGTGAACCTAGCATGGTGGCTCTAAGCAAAAGAGAAAATGATTATGCAAAGGGATATTAAACAAGAAAGAACTGAGATTTAAGAACAGTAAACAATGCTTTAACAGTTAACTTGCCCATTTTAAACATATCCACCATGCAAAATCAAAGCACAACATCTTAAACTAAACAAAACTTGTTCTTAAAACCATAAATATGATAACTTTAAACACATGCATTCATTAAGAACAAAAGATGAATAGTTGAGAGCGCAAACTTTATTGAAGCTTCTGAGCACGTAGAAAAGATAAATAAAAGAAAGAGAGAGCTAAAAATTTCGGACTTTGGTGAGAGAAGTAATAAAATGAAGTGTGAAGAGAAGAGAAGAGATTGTTGGTTCTTAAAGAGGGGAGTGGGGAACCAAAGGAATCAAAAGTGGGTGGGGGACAAGAATAAAAGTGCTCAGGAGCTCTGCAAAATGTCAGGAAGGAGCCAAAATTTGAATTTAAACCTCCTTGGCACCAAGCCAAAGGAGAGAATTTTTTTTTGAAAAAATAAGCACTTACCTCGCGGGGCTATCGGTCACATTGTGACCGATAGGATTGACCGATAGCATCCTGTTGAATCCTATCCGTCTCTAGCTGATTGATACACTGAACGAAATACATCCGATTGCTTTGAATCGGTCACTCTCTTGACCAATAGAGTGACCGAAATACAACAGATGTATTTCCATCGGTCAGTATCTGATCGATAGCTAGACCGATAGAATTCTTACTTAGCAGACTCCTTTCCCTATCGATCACAAGCTGACCGATAGCATGACCGATAGGGTCTGTATCGGCCTTGTCTTGACCGATACTGTGATTGCTAGTAGCCAAAATGCAACACTTTTTCAATCCCCAAACCGAATTCCTGCTTCTATACACATTAAATAAGCATAAAAATAAACTAGATAGCATAATATATACAAAGGATACCATGGGACTACCTCCCAAGTGTGCTTGTTTAAAGTCACTAAGCTTGACTTTACTTACCACACTAGTGGAGGTGATGAGAAGGAGTCTTGGAATTCCTTGGTGTTGCAGTGTCCACTTTGATCTTTCTGGTAACTCCATCAATCTTCAACACAGAAAAGGGCTTTGGCTTGTTCCTCCCTTTCATCTTATAGTGGACTTCACCATTCTTAGAAACAAAGGGGTTCAAGACAACCCCATCTTCTTTGTTACGCAACAGAATCTCATTCATGCAATCAGAAACACCCACTTTGAGGACCTCCTCTTCAGTGGTATCAGCAAACAACTTGGTTAAGCATCAGCCATCAAAACTTGCATCAACATAGCTTTCAAACTTTGGCCAATGCTTCCCAACTTTCTTCAACTTCTTGATCTCCATTGAGAAGGCATGCTCATTCTCTAGCTTATTTCCTTTGGAGTCAAACCTCAGAACCTTCTCTTTGGTCAGTCTCAGCTCTATTGTGCACTTCTTGGCATCAAACACTGCTCCAGCTGAAGCTAAGAAAGGCCTCCCTAGAATGATGATCTTTCCTTCAACATCTAGGACCAAGAAATCTGTTGGTATGACTACTCCTTCTATCATCATTGGCACATCTTTGAGAGTCCCAAGTGGTGTCTTTACTGTCCCATCAGCTATGGTAAGAGACACATTACTCTCTTGAAGTTGAGTGTAGCCAAGAGCCTTAGCTGTAGAGGATGGGAGAAGGTTAATACTTGCTCCAAGATCACAAAGACAGCTCTTGAAGGTCTGCCCTTTAAGCTCACATGGTAGAGTGAAACAACCTGGATCTCCAAGCTTCTTAATGTTAACCTCCTTAACCTCAGATGCTCCAGCTTTAACTCTTAGCTTCTCAAGCTCGTCTTGACTGTTCAGACCCCTCATTTCCATTTGAGAAGCATAGAGGGTCTCATACTTCTGTACTAGCTGCTCTTTAAATTTTCCTGGAAAAGGGATAGTGGGCTGATAGATAGGGTGAACAGCAGCTTGAGTTTTCTTCTTGACATCAGAGTCTTCAACAAAGACTTCCCTTGTAGCATCAACAACTTCATGTGTCACCCACCACTCTTCTTCTTCCAGAGATTCTTCTTGTACAACTCTATGGTTAGCATCAACTTCCAAAAACTCTTCCCCCCCCCCCCACCCACTCTGAAGTTCAGTGTCAACAACTTCATGTGTCACCCACCACTCTTCTTCTTCCAGAGATTCTTCTTGTACAACTCTATGGTTAGCATCAACTTCCAAAAACTCTTCCCCCCCCCCCCCCCCCCCCCCCCCCCCCACCCACTCTGAAGTTCAGTGTCCTCAGTGAACATAGAGAGAAACTATTCAATGATAGCTTCCTCTGCAGCTGAGAAGCTATATTCTTCAGTGACTATGGCATTGCAGAACTCCTTTGGGTTAGTTTCTGGTTTTCTAGGAAAGTGTCCTTGAGGTTTTGGACCAGCTATGCCTTTGTTGTTCTCCAGTGTTTTGACTCTTGCAGCTAACCCTTCTAACTTGTTGGTTAATTCAACATGTACTGAGTCTATTTTGTTATGAACCTCAGCAAACCTCTTGTTCAATTCCATGTTGTTGGTAGTCTGATTCTGAAGCAACTGCTGAACCATTGTCTTGAGCTCAGGATCTTGAGAGCTGGAAGAAGCTTGTGCTGGAGCTTGTGCACTGAATCCTGGAGGATGATAAGGTGCTCTTGGCTGGAAGTTGTTATTTCTCTGCTGAAAACCTTGATTGTTGTAGGGAACAAAAGGTCTTGGAGCAGCTTGCTGTTGTTGTGGGTACACTTGATCTTGTGGATTTGCAACATTGTTGCTTCTGCATGACAGGTTGGGATTGGGTCTGTAGTTCCCATATCCATTGTATCCACCTTGATTGCCCAAGTAGTTCATCTCTTCAACTTGGTATGTCTTATGATCATCAAGCTGAATCATATCACCAACAAAGTGAACCTCTTTCTTCTCCCTTATCAGCATATCCAGATTCTCATGTAAGGCCTTGATCTCTTTCCTGCTAGACTCCAGTTCATCTTTTGCACTTCTTGGAGCTCTGTCATATTCCTCATTATAGTTTCCATTAGCCTGAGCTAGATTCTCAACAAGCTCAAATCCTTCATCTACATCCTTTGACAAGAAGTTCCCATTTGATGCAGTGTCCAGAAGCATTCTTATCTTTGGCAAAGCTCTTCTGTAGAGAGTAGAGAGTAGAGAAGCCTGTGAGAAGCCATGGTGAGGGCATTGCAGTGTGTAGCCTTTGACTCTTTCCTAAGCGTCACCAAAGTTTTCATTGTTCCTCTGTGCAAACTCTGAAATCTCATTCCTGATTCTTGCAGTTCTTGAAGTTGAGAAAAACTTTGCTAAGAAAGCTCTCTTGCACTCATCCCAACTAGTGATGCTTCCTTGGGGCAAGTTCTTCACCCATTGGTGTGCTTTGTCTCCAAGAGAAAAAGGAAACAACCTCTACTTGAAACCATCTTCACTCACTCCGTTGATTTTTGTTAGTGAGCATAGTCTATCAAAATTATCCAAATGATCTAGGGGATCTTCAAGTGGAAAACCATGGAACTTACTGCCTTGAACCATTGAAATCAATCCAGACTTGATTTCAAAGTTGTTGTTCTGGACTGCTGGTGGAATAATGCCAGTTCTGTTATTGTATGCATTTGGTGCATCACCAGCGCCAATGGGTCTTGATGCTCTTGGAGCTTGTGCAGCGCCTCTTGGTCCCTGCTCACCTTGTAAGCCTTGAACACCTTGTTGACCTTGTATACCTTGTGCGCCAGCAGCTCCTTGAGGACCCTGAAATCTGATGTAATCCATAACAGGTTCCTGATTATTCATCCCAAGTCTCTCACAGTGCTGTGATCTTTCTCTCTGTCTTCTTGCTCTCAGCTCTCTTTCAAGTTGCAAGATGTTGTTCTGATAAGGATGCAGATTCTCAGTGCCTTTAGACCTTAAATGCATGCACCTGTAAGAGAGAAACCGAGAGTTGAAACAGAGTTAGTAACCAAATTCAAAAGTAAAACTTGATCTTAAAAACTACAAACTCTAATGATTCAAACAGAAAACCCAATTGGCAACAGCGCCAAATTGTAACTAGAGGTTTTATCTCTTTCTCAATCACCTCTGTATTTAAATAAGTTGTAGTATAAGGGTTTTATGTCAATCCAAAAGGGTTTTGTTGAAAGCAAAAGAGTTGCAAGCAGAAATCCTTAAGTCAAGCAAAACAAAGAAGGTTTTTGTTGCCTAAGCAACTAAACTAGCAACCTAAAGTGATCAATCACCAAAGAGAACTCAAAAGAGATAGTTTAGCAATGATCAGAAGAAGTAAAACAGAGTAAATAACAGGGCAAATAGACAAATTCGAAATTCAATTAAAAAGAAAGCAAGTTCCTAGATGTGGTTATTAATTTGGGGAATTCAGAGACTAACTAAGGTTGTTTCAAACAGCATTGATCAAGCAAACAAGCTAGCAATGGTGGTTCCTAGACATAGAGTTCACAAACAAGCAAGCTAAGTCCAATCTCTTGTAAAATAGCTCTTTGCTAAACACCTTAACAAGAACTAACTCTCATTAGTGCTAAAACATTTAGCAAGCAATAACAACAATCAACTCTATTCATGTCAAAATGCTCCTCTAACAGTTAATCTCTTGAGCCAAGGCCAGCAAATCCTCTATCAAACAAGATCAGCATTTCATCAAACACTTGGTGGGCATAAGAGAAAGCTCAAATCCTAGATAACTGTGATTAACACAAATCTAGCTTAAAAACAGATCAATAGAGAGGAACCCATGTTATTAAACACTAAACAAACCTCAATCAATCCCTAAATCCCCTTAATCTACCACATCTAAGAACCCTAAACAAACTACTCACTAATACTCATGTTTAACTCCAAATCACAAAAGGAAAAGATGCTAATCATGATTAAAAGAGAGATTAGAGAGAGATTAATGGTAAATACAAACTTATATTAAATAAAGCAAGAAATTTGTCTTACAAACTCAGAAAAATAACTCAAGAACAGTGTTATGACATGCCTTGTCGAAAATCCCAGGAAAAGGGATATTTCTACATAAAAAGAAGGAAGCCCTAAAGTAATGGCAAAAGTGTAATAAAGACAGGTTCGGACTGGGTTCTTATCGGTCAGGTGTGACCGATAAGGTGATCGATAGGGATCATATCGGTCTAGAAGTTGACCGATAGGGTGACCGAAATACATACGGTGCACTTCTATCGGTCACTTCTCTGACCGATAGGTCTGGTCGATAGTCCTTCTATCGGTCACTCTTTGACTGATAGGCCTTGTGTCTTGATCGATAGGCTCTGCAGAGATCGCCTGCCTTGGTCCATTTTGCTCCTCTTAGCCCAGCTAGCTTCCTGGATCATCCTCAAAGCTTCTCCATGTTCCTTATAGCTCCATAGGTACCTAAAAACATCCATAATGCATATAAAATGCAAACTATATCCTAAATGCAACCTAAGTCTAAAAGGAGAAGAAAATGGGACAAAAGATAAGGAAAACATACAAAAGAAAACCAAAACATGCACTAAATGCAGGCCTAAATGGTGTAAATACAAGAGATATCAGCTGTTTCAAACATCATTGACAATGTAAACAAGCAGGCAATGCTAATTCCTAGGCATAGAGTTCACAATCAAGAAAGTTAAGTTCAATCTCTTGACAAATAACCCTTTGTTAATCATCCTAACAAGAACTAACTCTCATTAGTGCTAAAACAATCAACAAGCAAGCAAAACCAACTCTATTCACGCAAAAATACTTCTCAGACAGTCAATCTCTTGAGCTAAGACCAGTAAATCTTCTACTAAACAAGATCAGCATTTCATCAAACACTTGGTGGGTATAAGATGAAGCATAAATCTAGATTCATTTGATCAAGATAAATCTAGTCTAAACACAGTTTAATAGAGATGAATCAACCTAATTAAACACTAACAAACCCTAATCAAGCCTCTAAATTTCCCTAATCTACCACATCTAAGAACCCTAAAAGGACTACTCACTCATACTCATGGAAATCATCAAATCACAAGGGGAAAGGATGATAAACATGATTAAGAGAGAGATTAGAGAATATTTAATGATGCAAGTACAAAACTTTTAGATTAAAACGAAGATTTTATCTTACAAAGATGAAAGAACACTTAAGAAACTAAGCAAGATTAAGACTTGGCTAAAAACCATTAGTCCAAGCCTATATACTAAATGCCAAAAACCCTAAATCAATGGCAAAGTTATAAATAAAAACATCTCGGATTAGGAAAATATCAATCACAAGTGATCGATGTGGATGATCGATGCTGGTCATTTTAGTGATTCACATCGATCAGTCCATGATCGATGTGCTTGATCGATGTGAACTTCGAAGCTCTCGGGTCCTTTACACCGATCGATGCTGATGATCGATGCAAACTTCTGATGCTCCTGCCCATTTATATCGTACGACGTAGACTCCAGGCTTGATCGATGTGATTCACATCGTACGATGTTGATCTAGCCAATGATCGATGTTGCACTAAAAGTCATCTTCCTTGGCTCCTTTTGCTCCTCCTCAGCTTGGGAAACTCCTTGAATCATCTACATGCTTCCTCCTCTCCAAATAGCTCCTTAGGTACCTAAAAACATCCTTAATGCATAGAGAATGCAAACTACAACCTAAATGCAACTTATGTCTAAAAGGAAAGGAAAATGGGACTAAAGAGAAGGAAAATGATATGCTCAAACTAACCCTAAGAGCTACTCTCTCAAATTAAGAGATCACTGTAGTACTTAGGGATCGAATCCACAAGGACTTAAGACTATTACTCAACAGATTTTAGATTCAAATGAAGCTAAGCAGTCAATAACAAATAAAACTAAAATAGCTAACAAAAATAACAAGAACAGGGGCGGATTATAGGTTCTTAAAATCAATAGAGACAAGTTGCTAGGCAATGGGAAATTTGCAGGTTGACATAAATCGCAGACTACGGACTGAAACGAATATTTATCAAAACCGTTCTAGAACTCGAAAACACGGATATAAAACCAATTGACTTCCGTCGCAGAGATTTACTATGATCAGATTCTAGAATTCCAGATTCCTTTGCAAATTTTAACACCCTAAGCAAGCATTATAGTTCAGGTTCAATAAGTTCACAAAATTACAAATTCAAATTTCTTTGCAATCAGTTATTTTGCTCATCTAAGATAGTTCTGGTGATTAACAATGTTTTCACATCTATTAAACAACATATGATCTGATTTCTAGGTGATTAATCTTAAAATCAGTGTTAAAGCAATCTAGATGAAGAACCAAATGATTTATCCCTTCAGTCTTGTAGTTCTAACAATTCATTATCAACCTTTAAATAACCAAAAACCTAACTAGCAGATTACTCAGACATAGCAAGTGAAACATAAATCATGACTGAATAATATTGCATTAAGAAGTAGATTAAAAGTTGAAAGGGGTTCGAAATTTTTCTCTACAGAGTATGGATTTGTTTCCCCAAAAGTTCTCAATCAAATCTCTCTCTTAGGTCTCAATGAAAACAAGATGATTGCCTAACAATGGCTTAGAAAACCTAAATACAAGTCTAAACACGAACTGGGGCAATATGCAAATAATCAGAAACTTCTAGGCCAAGTTGCAAACTCTTCAAAAGAGTTTTTAATGCTCTTCGCTCGTCAACGATCGGTGTCGATCGACACCATGTGGTGGGTGTCGATCGACACATTGCTTCGTAATGCTCTCTGACTTGGTCTTTTCAGCATCAGCTTCAACAAAGCTCCAAAAGGCTCCAAAACTCACAGTTATGCTCCAAACGTACCTAGACCTGCAAAGACTTTATAGGACTCGAAAAATACCAAAAAGACTCTATAAACAAGACTTATATCATGATCAAAAACCAGCAAAAACCATGATATATCAACTCCCCTAGACTTATCTTTTGCTTGCCCTCAAGCAAACCTCAGACAAAGCATAGGGTCGAGGTTTGAAAACACAGAAAAAGTCAGCCAGACATCAGGAACACCACATTGATTAACACTTTCGAATCTACATACCACAGAGTCAACACAAAATCAAATTTTTGTCTAATCATCACAGGCTTAGCAAATCTTTCAAATCCAATTCAAGCTCCTTTAAGAAATCCGAATTCTCTACTGCTAAACTCCTTATTATATATATATATTTTTTTAATCTAGGTGATGACTCATCAAGCTTTTATCATCTCAATCACTTATAGATTCTTTTCTCTTCTTAAACAACTGAACCAAGCAATCTCAACACAGCTCTCCTATTTTCTCTTCCCTTGATCTTTTCTTTCTGATAAATTATTTTATTTTAAGCTCTTTCTCAATTTTTTACAGCCTAAGATATGGTGCTACTCAATACTTGTGTTCCTTGTGAGGAGACAAGGTCATGAATGCACCATTCTTTTGACTCAAACTTTTAAAGCTATATCAGGGAAGATCAAAGAGAGACTATTTCTTAACATACTTATCAGTGTTAGAAGAGAGAATCAAGATCGATGAGAATCAAGCACCAAGACAAGAAGTTTTAAGTTCATTAAGGTGGAGCTAACAGCAAATTTTCCAGATTCTCTAAGAACCTAAACCTTCATTGCTAGACTGATCTACTTATGACTTTGAAATTAGTAAGACTTGTAATCAACATCTGTGGCAATGGTTCTTATAAGCATCAATGTTTTGTGGTTAATTCCAAGAAAAACTGACAATTTCAAAAATTTTGACTCAATAAAACAGGTTTTGACTCAACTTTGAGATTCTAAAAATCAAAAATAATGTACACAATGTCAGCAACGACCTCCCCTAGACTTAAACAATACTGTCCTCAATGTTATTAAGCATACAGTTGGTAAAAAATAAGCAATGAAACGGTTTTCACATAGATGAGAAAGTGGTACCTGCGTCTGCGCGTGGTGTCGATCGACACCACATGGTTGGTGTCGATCGATACCCTGTCCGAAAACCGAATGGGATGACCCAAACATGTGTAATTGTTGCAAGTTAGATTGTTAGCTGAAGTTCTGCCAAGTCAAGACTGTTAGGAACACTCAAGCAAACAATTAAAAGCAACATTATAGTCTATAATCTCATAAGTTCAAACAAGTTTCAAAACATAATCAAAGCTGACAAACTGACTCAAAACAAAGACATAAAAACTGACTCAAGAGAAATGAAAAAGAACAAAGGGAAAAGGAAAAGTAACCAGGATAGATAGAGGAACTAATCCTCATCCTCATCGCGAAGAGGCGAGTAGGGACGAACACAACCGCAGTTAGACAACACTGAGATGGCATTCCATAGCGCATGGACACTCTGGACCATGAACCGCTGAAAAGTGGCCTGCTCCATCGGAATGTCTGGAATCTCTAGGAGCCCATGTCGACCAATAGGCTCAGGCAGTGTGTGGGTGCGTAGTGCTCGCGCTCAACGAGATGGAACTCCAGCAAGGCCCTCAACAGGTGTATCCTTAGCAGCAGAAGCAGCAGTTTGTGAAGATCCTCCTCTACGCCTGGTAGCTGGCACGGATCGCAGTAAAGTAGCATCGGGCTGAAAGCTGAGGGAGTCCATCTGAAGTGTAGTGAGAGCAGGCTGTGGTAGCGGAATCAGACATCGCTGACCAGTGTGACTGACAAAACTCCATAGCAGCTCATCCATCGCGATCCAATGTGTCCTCCTCAAGTAGTCCATGTCCAGCAGGTGGCGCTCAGTCACAACTCTGCAAGTCGAAGTATCGATGTTGCAGTTGTGAAAGATGGGAGTCAGAAGACTACCAATACTCTCGGGCTTGGCTGAAGACCCGACCTCCGGTGAACGCCTTGGTCTTCAGCCAAGCCAAGTGATGGGCAAAGATAGCGCACATGTTGACATCACTATCAACTGGATACTCCTCTGTGAGTACATCCTCAATGCCATAGTAGAGGAGAGTCAGCTCAGAAACACGCATCTTCCCAGGCTCGGACTTACACAGAAGTGTAGTGGAGAAGAGGCGGGTGAGGATGCACAGCAAAGGGTGGCGCACATCTGTCTAAGTGGACCTCTTAGAGTCATACATCCCATTCCCGAAATGGGACCAGAAACTCTGCAGGTCAGGGAATAGCGTCGGAAGAGAGATGCCAGTGCGCGCCGAATCGAACCCGTAGATGAGAGAGAGTGCAGTGAAGTTGATCCGGTACCTAATGCCACGGATGATGAATGTGAGAGTGCCCTCATCCGCCCTCTTGACGATCTCATTGGTGTAACACACCCTGACTGTGGCAATGAACTTGTGAACTAACTCCGGGTATAGATCGTACTGCTTGGTTGCAATGGTGCCCAAACCAATCTTCTGCAGCACTCGCAGTGCCTCTTCCTTGAGCCCGAGCCTGCGCAATGTATTCAGACAAGTGAAGCGTGTAGGTGCAAAGTCCATCTTGGTCCATGCATTGTAGAACAGTGTATCATAGTCATCCCACTGCTCATTGATGTTCTGCGTTTCGCCACCTCTTTCGCCGGTGTATCCTCCCAAGCTCTCTCCATCGGGATCCTCAACCCTTCTCTCTGAGGCCATGGTGGAAGAGAGGGTATAGAAGGTGCGGGATTGGAGGATTCTCCAGTCTCAGTACGCGATCTCTTGTTCCTCAGAGCCATCTGCACTCAGAAAACCAAGAACACACAAAAATTACAAAAATCAGGCCAAAAATCGAAAATCCCAAAATTCAAAATCTGGCCTATATCATCAATGGCGAACCTAACCAGCAACTTAGTGATCACTAATCACAAACAATTCCAGTTTAAAATCCCAAATTCGAACCTATTTTTGCAAAACTAATCATCAATCCGAAAATTTCAAAATTTTGCAAAACAAACTGTAATAACTAAGGGGCAATGTCGAATTCCTCCTAAACAACCTAGAGAAGCATGATTCAAGTCCTAAATCAAGCTAAAACAGGTCAAATCAGAAGTTTCAAACCTTGGTGTCAAACTGAAAAACTGAGATTTTGAGTGCCATACCTTGTAGATCGGATGAATGAGTGGTATATTCAGAAACAGCACGAAATTTTGCCCAAGTTAGGCCTTTGAATCACTCAAATCCGTTAACAAACAAGAAAGTTGTGATTTGGAGAAATATTGTGTGGTTTTCGGTTTTCAGAGAAGTGAAGAGGAAGAAGATGAAGTCGGAGTTTTATCGTGGCATACCTGATAAATGAGGGTGTCGATCGACATCAGGTATGTGGTGTCGATCAACACTGGTCAGTGTCGACCAGGGTGTCGACCGTGGTCGACATGTACTCGCCTCGACACCTTTTTTGTTTTTGTGACTATGAAACACGAAAATAAGTCAGTAAAAATTAAAAAAATAGAGTTAAGTATGTACACTTACCAGTTGGTTGCCTCCCACCAAGCGCTCGTTTAACGTCATTAGCTTGACTGTCCTCAGGGTCAGGTTGTGGGTGCATCTGCCAAAGGTACTGTGGTAATCCAACCCGGTAAACCGTACTGCGGCTGTGTCCCACTACATCCTCTAAGTCCGTTTCTATACTTAGCCATATTTTCGAACTTTTTCTTTATTTTTCTAAGTCTTTCTTATCAATACACAGTGGAATATAAATAACTCATTTCATTCATTTAACTCTAAAAAAACACTTAAACAGATTCGGGGTTCCACATAAATCAAATCACAAGGTTCACTAACGATTACAACCAATCATCTAGCAACCTAAACGGTCAAACACCAAAGCCATAAGACTCTAAACACAAGTCTTAACACAAATAAAACCAAGTCCCAATCCATCCATATCCATCAGTGCCGCCTGGTCTCGCCCCTTACTGCTTAGTACATGCACACTCAAAATGAGAGGCATAAGTATTTCATAATTACTTAGTGAGTACGGTCATCCCGTAACACCTGGTCCGTACCAAAACACGCAGTCATACTTTCGGATTCAACATTCAACACAATCAATTCGCAATAGACATAACCATATCAAACGGCCATGATCATCTAGCCTAACCAACCAAGATCAATCCCTTTTTAAGACCCATGTCTACTTCAGCGAGAATCCCACATCCCCTAAGCTAGTACATGATCCGGATTACCCTGAGGTTAGCTAAACATCATATATGCCACGGTAAACACCACAATATCCCATAACATAAGGATTGCTTATCAATTCCAAACACATAACATGAAAATCACACAGTCAACATTCAAAACACTCAACCCTAGCAATCCTACGGTCCTAGACCCAACCACAGTCACGCACTCACCTTAGACAAGGCTAGAAACAAATTGGTCAGAAGAAATCCCAATGAAAACCACACCAAAACGAAGATATCCGATCTTCCTAAGAATCTCTCGGCTCACGGTACGATCCGATCCTTATCCCCTCGGCTATCTCTTGATCCGTTCACCTTTCTTCGAGCCAAACTCTGTTTTCCCTCAGAAACCCCATAAAACAAGGCTATTAGCTCGAGGTTATCCGATGAAAAATTAACACTTAGGGAAATATCCGATCGCTTACCAGTTTATCTCGGCGATGATCGGTTCTGCTCGGCGATAGCCTGATCTCTCTCGGGTATCCTCGGGATAAACTGTTTTTCTTAGGGTTTTCTCTTGACTAAACTCTCTCTTTGCTTTATTTAGCTCAAATAAACGCAACACCCTCGAGTTAAGTCTCAAATTCCCTTATATACTCGCAAAACCCTAGGTAACCCGGATTTATCCGACGTTTTCCTGGTTCCAGTAGAATTATCCCGTTCCTCGGCTATTCCCTGTACCGGCTCGACCATCCACTCGATAAAATCCCAAAATAGCCGACCAAACACTTGGCCCACGGCCCAAATCCCTTCCCACTCGGATAAACCGCCCTTATCCAAGGTGTTTTCCATTTTTCATCCGGATATTCCTATTTCTCCCGGACAACTTGTCCCACCTCGGCTAATCCTCTATTTCTCTCGGAGGTTTCCTATTCCCCCTCGGAGACAGTCCACTGACACTCGGACTAACCTCCCAGAATCTCGGATATATCCCACTGCACTCGGATAAATCCCATTTCCCGCGAACTGGACCCTGTTTTCCCTCGGATATGGTCCATCCGGCTCGGCTATCCAGCCCACATCCGACTATTTCACCGGTCAACACCCGATCATAGTCCGAACCTCCATTTCCCAGCCAGTATCCAACCCTTGGCTCGGTCATCCCTCGGACAACACCCTGTCCGGTACGATCATTCCACATTTTCTCGGATACGGATGCTACAACTCTCCCCCACCCTATCTGGATTCGTCCTCGAATCTGACTCATCCGTTTGCAACTTGTCAAACCATTTGGGATACTCAGCTTTCATCCTAGCCTCCTTTTCCCAAGTAGCCTGTTCATGCCCGTCGTAGTCCCATACGACCTGAACCATTCTGACCAGCTTCCCACGCTTAGTCTCTTCTTTCCGATCTAACACTCGAACCGGCGTAGCCACTACTGCAAGGTCCTCTTGCAAGTCTGCTGGCGGCTCCTCTATAACCGTTTCCCGTTCGGTAATGTGCTTTCTCAGTTGTGACACATGGAATACATTATGGAACGCTTCCATTTCCGATGGCAAGTCCAACTTGTAAGCCACTGCGCCAACTCTTTCCAGTATCCGGTACGGCCCCATCTACCTCGGATTCAACTTGGCACTCTTAGCTGCCCTATCCGTTCCCTTATAAGTCAGTGCCTTAAGATAAACCATATCACCCACACTGAACTCCAGATCCCTGCGATGCTTGTCCGCATAACTTTTCTGCCTGTCCATAGCCTCTTTCAGCTTAACCTTTAACAATCTGATCTTTTCTGTAGTAGCCTCGACCACTGCTGGCCCCATTACGCTACGCTCCCCCACTTGTGTCCAACACAATGGTGTCCTGCACGGCCTCCCATACAACGCCTCATACGGAGACATCTCTATGCTCCTTTGGTAACTATTATTGTATGCAAATTCAGCCAACGGTAAGTAGTCTTCCCAACTACCACCCCAGTCCAGTACACACGCTCTCAACATATCCTTCAATGTCCTGATCGTCCGTTCTGATTGCCCATCAGTCTGAGGATGATACGCTGTACTCATATGCAACCGCGTTCCACACGCTCCCTGGAACTCTTTCCAGAACCTTGAAGTAAACTTCGGATCACGATCTGAAATGATACTTACTGGCACTCCATGCAACTTCACGATCTGATCAATATACATGTCCACCAACTTTGGTACTCCATCAGTCTTTTTCATTGCTAAGAAGTGAGCAGACTTGGTCAAACGATCCACAATAACCCATATCCTGTCATGCAACTTCCTAGTCTTAGGTAATCCCAGTACAAAGTCCATGGTGATCATGTCCGATTTCCATTCTGGCATTGGCAACGTTTGCAACAAACCACTTGGAAACTGATGCTCTGCCTTAACCAATTGGCACGTCTCACATCTGGCTACCCACTTAGCCACATCTCGTTTCATCCCAACCCAATGATAGTACCGTTTCAAATCCTGATACATCTTGGTCATTCCCGGATGAACAGAAAACCTTGACTGATGTGCCTCCTTAAAGATCTCATCCCTTAACTCCTTCACATCTGAAACACAGACCCGTCCGTTCACAACAATGGTCCCATTGTTTGAAGTCTGATATTCTGTCTTATCATTCTGTGATACCTTTTTCAGATTCTCATCCTGCTCCTGAGCAATCCGAATTCTAGTCAACAAGTCAGCTCTATCCGCAGCTTCCAAACCCAACGGTTCAACCCCATCCGTTATTGCATTCAACTGCAATGTCCTTAGCATGTTCACAATGCTTCCTACATTCTGTTCAGATGATACGCTAGCCCTTCTCCTACTCAACGCATCCGCCACCAAGTTGGCCTTTCCTGGATGGTATGCTATTTCCAAGTCATAGTCCGCTACCAACTCCATCCATCTACGCTGTCTCAAGTTCAAATCCGGTTGAGTAAAGATGTACTTTAAACTCTTATGGTCCGTGTATATCTGCACCTTCTCGCCATACAAGCAAGATCTCCATATCTTAAGTGCAAATACCACAGCCGCCATCTCTAAATCATGCGTAGGGTAGTTTCCTTCATGCTTCCGTAGCTGCCGCGAAGCATAAGCTATCACCTTACCATTCTGCATCAGAACACAACCTAGTCCTTTCCAGGATGCATCCGTGTATACCACGTATGGCTCACCCGGTTCTGGTAACGCCAATACTAGTGCACTAGTGAGTAACTCCTTTAACTTTGTGAAGCACTCTTCACACTCCTCCGTCCAGACATACTCAACGTCTTTACCAGTCAGCTTTGTCATTGGCTGAGCCATGCTTGCAAAACCTTTGACAAACCGCCTGTAGTAACCAGCTAGTCCGAGAAAACTCCTTATCTCTGTAGCATTCTCTGGTCTAGGCCAATCCGCAATAGCCTGATTCTTCTCTGGGTCCACGGACACTCCCTTATCTGAAACAATGTGACCCAAGAACCCTATATGCCGTTGCCAAAAGCTACACTTACTGAGCTTGGCATATAACTTCTGTTCCCTCAACTTCTCCAGAACAGTCCGTAAATGACTCTTATGCTCTTCCTCATCCTTAGAGTATACTAGAATATCATCTATGAAAATAATCACAAACTCATCTAGGTACTCTCTGAATACGCCATTCATCAACTTCATGAATGCAGCTGGCGCATTCGTCAAACCAAATGGCATGACCACAAACTCGTAATGACCATACCTTGTCCTAAAGGCAGACGCACGTCTGTCTCCTCTATGGGTATTTGATGGTACCCTGATGCCAAATCGATCTTAGAGAACCAAGTAGCTCCCCTGAGTTGGTCCAACAACTCGTCTATCCTGGGAAGTGGATACTTGTTCTTCACGGTCACACGGTTCAATCCGCGGTAGTCAATGCAAAGCCTGAAGCTCCCATCCTTCTTCTTCACGAACAACACTGGTGCTCCCCACGGTGAACTACTAGGTCTAATGAAGCCTTTGTCCAACAACTCCGTTAGCTGCTTCTTCAGTTCAGCCATCTCTGCTGGCGCCATCCGGTATGGTGCTTTAGATAATGGAGCTGTCCCCGGCTCAAGTTCAATCGTGAATGGATCTGAACGAGCTGGTGGCAGTCCTGCCAACGCCTGAAAAACATCCTCAAATTCTTGCACCACCGGTATACTGCCTAAGTCTACATCAGGTCCTCCTTCTGTAGTAGTGATCATTGCTAGATACGCCTCACAACCTTTCTCTATCAGCCGTTCTGCCTGAATAGCTGAAACCACCAAACTTCCTGAGGTTGGTCTAACTCCCTGATAAACCAAGACCTCTCCGTCTCTCTCAAACCGCACCCTTCCACGGTGACAATCCAAGTGAGCTCTGTGTTTGACTAACCAGTCCATTCCCAAAATGACATCGTAGGACTTAACCCTACAGATCACTAGATCCGCTGGCATGTTCACTTCGCCAAACATCACTGGAACATTCTTAACCGTTCCTAGTGAAAACATCACTTGGCCTCCAGCCGCCTGAACTAACCCAAAGTCCTCTCCGGGTTCCTTCTGGAACTGACCCTTTCCGATCATGTCCGGATTAACAAAACAATGACTCGCTCCCGAGTCAAACAGAACATGGGTTTCAACCTCACCCATTAGCAAGGTCCCTACACATTCATTATCTAGAATGCTAAGACTCTATACTAACACACAACAACACGCAAGGCAAGTTTAGAAAATACTAAGTACCACACGTACCAGTAATCGGATGAGAAGTGCTTGGTTCCTCGGCTGCTGCTGCACTCGTCGTGTACACCCTCGGCATAATGGCCTGTCTCTTGGCCTGTGATGCAAGCGCCTCCCCTGCTCTCTTCCCTTGAGCCACGGCCTGCTCCACCACTCCTGCCTTAGGACACTCACGCTTGAAATGCCCTGGTTCTCCACAACCGTAGCAAACCCTAACCGCACCATCACTCCCGGACACACGGACCACACGTTGATCCTCCTCCGGACAGTCTCGTATCCGATGCTCTAAACTCCCGCACCTGTGGCATCCACTACCACCGCGCCTACACTCGCCAACGTGAGCCTTGCCACACTTGCTGCACACGCTGCGTCCCCCAGATCCTTTGTTCGGTACTCCTTTCCCAAACTTCCGGTTCTGTCCACTAGACTGACCTGCCTTGGTCACGGCTGTACTAGCCCCAGCTGACATCAACGCAGCTTCCGCCTGTCCTGACTCCAACAATGCCGCCTTCTCAACAAGCTCAGCAACTGTCCTGAAGTCACGAACCACACACCCATTCCTAAGCTCAACTCGCAGTCCACTCATAAACCTGCGAATCAGCTTCTCCTCCGTGTCAAACTCATGAGACACATACTTCCTCAGCTGATTAAACTGAGTCTCATACTGCCTCACTGTAAGCGTCCCCTTACTAAGGTACAGAAATGCCTTCTCCAACTCGTTGTAAGCTTCCTGTAGGAAGTACTTACTCCTGAACATCGCTGAAAATTGTCTCATAAGGACAATTCGCATTCACCAGCCTTCCAACAATTCCTTTCCACCACGTGTGTGCATCACCCTCCAAGTAGTGCACGTCAATGTCTCTCTTGTAACCCTCTGGACATCGGAGAGACTCAAAAATCTGTTCCAGTCTCATCCTCCACTCATCTGCCTCAATCGGTGTAGAACCTCCAGCAAAGAACTAGGTTCCCAACCGCACCATGTGATCCAAAACCTGGAGGTAACTCAGAACCCTCTCCACATGGTCCGCTTCCTCCTCAACCACATCCGCGTGAACCCCCACCGGTGGTACTACATGTGGTGCTGCTGCAACCGCCAGAGCAGGAGCCACCGCAGGTAGCCTAGCTAGTACTTGTGCTAACATCCCAAGCACAGCCTCTAGCCCCACTGGTGCTACATTCGCAGCATCCCCAGCTGCACCCGCAGCATTCCTAGCCACGTTCTCAGCATCCGCAGCATTCCTTGCTGCTTCCACGGCTGCCACTCTAGCCGCCTCATTCGCAACCGCAGCTGCCTGTCTCTCGGCTTCCCTAGCCCTCTCAGCAACATCACCGTTGACTGAGTTCACAGACCCCGCAGCCTGGTTGTCCCCATTGATTCTCACGGTTCTTCTGGTATCAACCATCTGCAAGTACACAATGCCAGTTAGCCGAAGCTAACTCAAAACGTGTTTCACAACACCACACAACAACTTACCGCGAGACCTTGGCAGTGAAGAATGGATCGGACCCCCATAAACCCCAAACAAACAAACAAACAACAGCAGTCACCAATTTCAGTCCTAGAAGCGTTAAAACGCTCTGATACCAACTTGTGGTAACCCAACCCGGTAAACCGTACCGCGGCTGTGTCCCACTACATCCTCTAAGTCCGTTTCTATACTTAGCCATATTTTCAAACTTTTTCTTTATTTTTCTAAGTCTTTCTTATCAATACACAGCGGAATATAAATAACTCATTTCATTCATTTAACTCTCAAAAACACTTAAACAGATTCGGGGTTCCACATAAATCAAATCACAAGGTTCACTAACGATTACAACCAATCATCTAGCAACCTAAACGGTCAAACACCAAAGCCATAAGACTCTAAACACAAGTCTTAACACAAATAAAACCAAGTCCCAATCCATCCATATCCATCACTGCCGCCTGGTCTCGCCCCTTACTGCTTAGTACCTGCACACTCAAAATGAGAGGCATAAGTATTTCATAATTACTTAGTGAGTACGGTCATCCCGTAACACCTGGTCAGTACCAAAACACGCAGTCATACTTTCGGATTCAATATTCAACACAATCAATTCGCAATAGACGTAACCATATCAAACGGCCATGATCATCTAGCCTAACCAACCAAGATCAATCCCTTTTTAAGACCCATGTCTACTTCAGCAAGAATCCCACATCCCCTAAGCTAGTACATGATCCGAATTACCCTGAGGTTAGCTAAACATCATATATGCCACGGTAAACACCACAATATCCTATAACATACGGATTGCTTATCAATTCCAAACACATAACATGAAAATCACACAATCAACATTCAAAACACTCAACCCAAGCAATCCTACGGTCCTAGACCCAACCACAGTCACGTACTCACCTTAGACAAGGCTAGAAACAGATTGGTCAGAAGAAATCCCGATGAAAACCACACCAAAACGAAGATATCCAATCTCCCTAAGATAGTAAATCACGTGCAGCCGTTTATCTTTTCTCAGACCAAGAACAGCCCCCACGGCGTAGTCACTCACGTCACACATTATCTCGAAAGGTAGAGTCCAATCCGGTGCTTGCACTATAGGCGTGGATACTAGAGCTTCCTTGATGGTCACGAAAGCATGAAGGCAATCCTCATCGAACTAAAAGTCAGCTTCCTTGCACAGCAGACTTGTGAGGGGGCGTGCAATCTTGGAAAAATCTTTGATGACGCGCCTGTAGAAGCCAGCATGGCCTAGGAAAATCCTCACCCCTTTGACATTAACCGGCGGCTCAAGACTCATCATGACTTCAACTTTGGCTTTATCAACCTCTATGCCTTTCTCTGATATCTTGTGGCCAAGCACGATCCCTTCCTTTACCATGAAGTGACACTTCTCCCAGTTAAGCACAAGATTCGTCTCTTCACAACGCTTTAGTACCTTGCAAAGATTCAACAAACACGTAGAAAAAGACGCACCATATACAGAGAAGTCATCCATAAACACTTCTACCATCTCTTCTATTAGATCAGAGAAGATCGACATCATACACTGCTGAAACGTAGCCGGTGCGTTACACAACCCAAATGGCATCCTTCGATACGCGAAGGTGAAGGGCATGTAAAGGTCGTCTTCTCCTGATCATTTGGATGGATTGGTATTTGAAAGAAACCACTATATCCATCGAGAAAGCAATAGTAAGGATGATTAGCAAGCCTCTCTAGCATTTGATCAATAAAGGGTAAAGCAAAATGATCCTTTCTAGTAGCAAGATTAAGCTTCCTATAGTCTATACACATACGGTGTCCTGTAATAGTCCTAGTAGGTATAAGCTCATCTTTATCGTTCTTAATGACCGTGATCCCTCCCTTCTTAGGCACTACGTGTACGGGAGAAACCCACGTCCTGTCACTTATGGGATAGATCACGTCAGCTTCTAAAAGCTTAAGAATCTCTTTCTTAACAACCTCCTTTAAATTAGGATTCAAACGCCTTTGGTGTTCTATAGAAGAGGCGTTCTCATTATCCAAGTGAATCGTATGAGTGCAAAGCATTGGTGAAAGGCCCTTGATGTCACTTAGAGAGTACCCAATGGCCTTCCTATACTTTCTCAGCTCATTTAGGAGCGAGTGCAACTCATCATCACTTAAGTTCTCATTCACAATCACGGGATAGGTTTCATTAGACCCTAAGAAAGCATACCTTAACCCTTTTAGAAGCTCCTTAAGGTCCACCTTTGGGGCTAGCAGCTCGCTCCAGTCCTCCTCGTGGCTCTTGTTGACGTTTCCATCCTCAGTACCCTCCTTCGAACCGAGACATGACCCAAAAGACTGCTTTCCTGAACCGTTGTCCCCTCCGAGATCGAGTCTTCCAGTCGATCTTGCACTCATTCTGACCCGATCGAACAACTTCACTCGATTCTCCTACTCGATTTAATTGGGACCGAGCAGAAGATCGAGTCTTTGTCCCGATCTCTGAACTGATCGATTGACTTCCCTCGATCTTCCCATCGATTGTTTTGCTGGATCGACTGCTCTCAGGTCGATCACGTACTCGATTTGATTGGGATCGAGTAGTGGATCGACTGTCTGAGTCGTTCACTTCTACAGATCAAGTGATCTTCTCGATTGCCTGGTCGATCTCTAAGCATCCGCCTTCATCTTTTAGCACAACTTTCTTAGAATCAAGGAGATTGACGTACTCCTGAGTCTTCCTACTCAGAAACCCGAACTCCCCTGGCTCCTTAGTCAATGCCATCTTCAAGTGATCCTCTTGTGCAAGCTCTTCTAGCAGTTCATCCGCCAAATGATCCAACGTCTCTATGTAGGAAGCTTGCCCTTCTATGGTGGGCTTCTTCAGGACCTCGTTGATATAAAAATCCAGCCTTATATCCTTCCCCAAGTGTAGAGCTATCTTCCCATTCTTGACATCGATGATTGCTCCGGTGGTTGCAAGGAATGGCCTCCCGAGTATAAGCGGATCCTTAGGTTCTTCATCCATTTCAAGCACGACGAAGTCTGTAGGCACGTTCACACCGCTGATCCTCACTGGTAAGTCCTCAAGCAAACCCACGAGTAACCTCACGCTCCTGTCAGCTAGCACCAATGATATTCTACAATCTTTGAACCGGGTAAAACCTAGCTTCTTTGCTATAGAATGGGGCATCAGATTTATACTAGCACCAAGATCGCATAAACAGCTCTGAAATGTCAAAGGACCGAGAGCACATGGTATAGTGAAGCTTCCTGGATCTCCCAACTTCTTGGGGACTATCTCCTTGTGTATCACGGTGCTACATTCTTCGCTAAGTACCAGCACTTCCTTGCTTTCCTTATTCTTCTTTGCAAGCGTGTCTTTGAAAAATTTTGCACATTTATGCATCATGGCAAGGCAATCCACGAGAGGTAGCTTGATCTCCACGTCCCGTAGATGCTTCTCAAACAAGAGCCTATGCTTCTCTATAAGCTGTTTCTTAAAATGGCCAGGAAAAGGAAGCTTAGGAACATAAGGTGGAAGTATGTACTCATCCTTCTCCTCGGTTGCTTTCTCTGCTTGCTTCTTTACAGCTGCTTCTTTCCCTTTTGTTGGCCGCTCTATCCACACGTTGTGGAAGTTGATCTCATCACCAGCCGACGGCTTATCCTCTCCCTCTTGAACCACAATGTCCTTATTGTCCTTGGGTGCAACCCTCGGTGGAAGCTCTTTCCCACTTCGTAGTGTAATGGCGTTGGCGTATTCCTTTGGGATTCTGCTCACACTTGCCCGGTAAGCTATTCTGACCACTTGTACTTGCCTTTCCTTTCTCTAACTGCTTGATCTTGTTATTCAAGGTTGTAATCTGAGTAGAGAAGTCAGTGAGAGAGGAGTCTAAGCGAGTGTTCATCTCGGCAAACTTTTGGTTTGTAGATGCTTGTCCCTGAATCAATTGCTGAAACATGGCTTGTACAGGATCGACTTGTTGCGGTTGCATCTGTTGTTGCTGAGGAACAAAGCCTGGAGGGTACATAGGCGTATAGCCCTTGTTTCCTTGCTGTTGTCCTTGGAGATTCCCTTGCCGCTGACCTTGAAAACCACCACTCGGCTGAAAACCTTTGGTATAAGGCACAAAGGGTTTAGCTTGTTGAGGAGGGTACACTTGATCCTTTGGGTTTTCAACGTTGGTGCTTCTATAAGACAAGTTGTTGTTGCCTTGGTAGCCTTGAGAGTAACCTTGACGTTTGTAGTTGTTTTGACCGGCTACCCAATTAGCTTCTTCTTCTTGGCATTGCTCTAGCTCATCCAAGACATCTGCGGCTTCCCCAACAAAATGTACATGCTTTTGGTTAGCAAGCATGAGCTTACCGATATTCTCATGTAGAGACTTCATTTCCTTCTTGTTGGCTTCAAGATTGGCTCCTCTTGGTGCACGGTTATAATCCTCAGAATAATTTCCATCACTCAACGCCAAGTTTTCAATTAGCTCCATGCCTTCCTCAACCTCTTGACCAAGGAAGTTTCCTTTGCTTGCCGTGTCAAGTAGTAACCTGATCTTTGGAAGTGCTCCGCGGTAGATAGTACTCAATAGGGTCTCTTCACTGAAACCGTGGTGAGGACAAGCGATTGTGTAATCCTTCAAATGCTCCATAGCCTCATTGAATGACTCATTTTATCTCTGAGTGAAGCCACTGATCTCGCTTCTCAACCTTGCTGTCCGAGAGCTTGAGAAAAACTTGGAGAGGAAAGCTTTCATACAGTCAGCCCAAGTATTGATAGTGCCTTGTAGAAGAGTCTTGTCCCAATGCTGTGCCTTGTCGCCTAAGGAAAAGGGGAACAAGCGCAGCTTGAAGCTGTCTTCCGAGATGCCATTTATCTTGAGCATTCCACAAAGCTGCTCAAAGTTGTGTAGATGCGCCAATGGGTCCTCCAAAGCTAACCCATGAAATTTGTTGTTTTGCACCATCTGAACAAACCCTGGCTTGATCTCGAAATTATTGTTCTGCACTGGAGGACGAGTGATCCCAAACCTATTATGGTCAGTACTGGGAGCATCTCCTGCTCCAATGATACGTGGGGGTCTAGCCGCGTGGTGGGGGTCTCCATTACCCCTTCCCACTGCCCCGTGAGCTGGAAGACGTCCCTCTGGGTGCTCGTGCTCAGCCATCGCTTCAAAGTCCACTGAACCATGCTGAACAATCTCCTCAAAAGCTCTAGCTTGTTCTCGAACTCTTCTTGATCTTGCATTGCCAAGTTGATGAATATTGTCCAAGGGTGTGAGTAAGTTGTTGTCACCCCTGAAATGCAGATTCATGTACCTGAAAGACACATGTTTGAGAGCAGGGAAATCAGTAAGCAACTTAGAGTAAAGGCTTAGTCTTAACTAAACCCCAAATCTTAATTTTTTCTATCCCCTAAGATGGCAACGGCGCCATTTGATAACATGGTTTTTGGTATGCAATGATGTGTCAAGATGCAACAAAGAGGTTATCAAAGCTCTAATGCAAGAGAGATATCAATCCACACCTAGGGGAAGCAAGAGAGATATCAATCCACACCTAGGGGAAGCAAGTTCACTAAGAATGTAAAGGATGAGTAAAGCTAAGCTAAAATGATAAATGATTGGTAAAATCCCTAAAAACTAAATGCAAGCGTCAAATACAAAGCAAAACAATTTTTAAAATCCTTGGAAGAGGGTTAACTACCACGAGGAATAAGCAGAATATTTAAAATGCAAAGCTATTTAATTATTAAAAATCGACTAGTGGATCGAGCACAGGATCGACCACTAGATCGAGCAACAACGATCGATCTCGTCTAAATGATATTGCTACATATTTCATGTGTTTTGCATACATATATGATAGTTTCTCATGCATTTACCTTGCATTTTAGGCTAGTTTGCATCATTTTAGATCCTAGAGTACTTTTGCACCAGCATTTGCATGTTTCTTGCATTTTGCATCGCATTCAGGTTATTTTCGGCTACTTTGGAGCTATGGAGGATTCGTGGACGTGCTAAGGCTACCTTTTTTCGAAGCTTTTCTGGCATTTTAACTTGTCTAGATGCACCAATGGGTCCTCCAGAGCTAACCCATGATATTTGTTGTTTTGCACCATCTGAACAAACCCTGGCTTGATCTCGAAATTATTGTTTTGCACTGGAGGAGGAGTGATCCAAAACCTATTATGGTGAGTATTGGGAGCGTCTCCTACCCCAATGATACGTTGGGGTCTAGCCGCGTGGTGGGGGTTTCCATTACCCCTTCCCACTGCCCCGTGAGTTGGAGGAGGTCCCTATAAGTGCTCGTGCTCAGCCATCGCTTCAAAATCCACTGAACCTTGCTGAACAATCTCCTCAAAAGCTCTAGCTTGTTCTCGAGCTCTTCTTGATCTTCAATTGCCAAGTTGATGAATATTATCCAAGGGTGTGAGTAGGTTGTTGTCACCCCGGGAACGTAGATTGATGTACCTGAAAGACACAAGTTTGAGAGTAGAGAAATCCGTAATCAACTTAACGTAAAGGCTTAGTCTCTACTAAACCCCAAATCTTAATGCTTTCTATCCCGTCAGATTGCAACAGCGCCATTTGATAACAGGTTTTTTGATATTACTGCATATTACATACATTTTGCATACTCATTAGTTAGCTTTTCTTGCATTTACATCACATTTTAGACTAGATTGCATCACTTAGAGTCCTAGAGCATTCTTGCACCAGCATACGCATGTTCCTTGCATTTTGCATCACATTCAGGTTGTTTCTGGCTGCTTTGGAGTCGTGGAGGTTCGTGGACGTGCTGAAGCTGTTGTAGCGGTTTGTGGAAGCTCAGATATTTACTAAGGATCAGAGATCAAGGAACAGATCAAGCATGGCAGGTCGATCTAAGATGTGATGGACCAGAAGATCGAGAAGACCAGGCGATCCAAGGAGAATGATCGAGATGAGGATCGAGTGAAGCAGTCGATCAAACGGTACGGATGTAAATGACGCCATGCAGAGCGAGAGCTGATCGAGTACATCACTCGATCCAACCGAAGATCGATACCGAGATCGGATGCAACACTCGATCCGTCGAAGATGATCGAGACCCAGATCGAGCTGAAGACATGATGTTCGGAGATGATCGAGAGAACCGCTCGATCCCGGAGTCGATCTCTGTCCTCTCAGCCACTTTTGGCCGCTAGCGAGGGGGGACCATCAGCTTGTTTTGGCTATTTTGGGAAGGCGGCGACGTCCTTTTCCCACACAACTTTTCATCCTTATCCTTTTTTATGTATTTCTCTCTGGTTTTTGAAGAAGAACACCAGTGTGGAACCTTGAGTTTTCTATAGCTTTGTAATCGAATCGTTTCAGCTTAATCTAGTTTTCTTTTCATGTTCATCGTTTCCTTTTCCATGCTTTGCTTGATTTACCTTATGTGTAGTGAGTAGTTCATCTGGGTTCGGGGTTGAGAGGATTAAGGGGTCTAAAGGGTTTCGATCTTGGGGTTTTCTAAGTGTTTTAATGGCTATCTCTTCTAGGGTGTTGAGCTCTCAAAGCTTGAAGACTCTCACGCCAAGAGCTTCATGATCCGAGAGGTTCCTTACCTTGACAGGATTCAGGGACCTCTGAAGATCACACCCTAGAGACTAGTTACCCCTTCCCAAAAGCCATGGAAGTTTGGGGGACTAGTTAAGCCACTCGTTTGAAATCTGTTTTCCATGCCCTTCGACCTCTCTTTCCACCAAAAGCCATAGGTTTGGAGTAGAGGATGAAGGAGTGATCTATACCGAAAGCCACAAATAGATCTTGCTTAGCTTTCAAGGCTTAGAGATTCTCACAAAGTGAGTCGATTTAAAGTTTTCAACCCAAGGTCGAACCTTTGAAACCCCTGGCCATGAATCACAAGCCTAGGCCCTCTCTTTTGGCATCTTTACATCTTCTCTCGTCATTCGCTTGATCTTTGAAAGCATCCTGGTCGTTAGTTTTACTGTTCTTGCATTTTTAGACGAGATCGATTGTTATTGCTCGATCTAGTGGTCGATCTCATGGTCGATCCACTAGTCGAATTTTAGTAATTCGAAGCTTTGTCCTTTAATTATTCTGTTTGTTCCTCATGGTAGTTTGATCATTCCTGGTAATATTAAAATAGTTTGCATTCCATTTAGTTGCCGCATCTAGTTTTTAGGGAATTTCTCAAAACTCATCTAGTTTCGCTTAAAGTGTTAGGTTTAGGCGACATGATTTGATTCTCATATGATTGCTAGCTTTGCATTTTGAAGCTAGGTATAGGCTTAGGATAAGTTTGAGGGATCATTGGGGTTGTTTTTATTTCTATTTGTTCTCGGTTTCAAAGAGTTTGGTGATTGAAAGAAAAAAATAGGTTTTAAGTGAAAGGTTGTGTTTAAAAACTATGTATATGCTCTAATAAATTTCAGGAGGTAGCTCTCCCAAATAAAAATAAAAAGAAAAGAAAAAAAAAGAGCATAAGTGCCAAATAAAAAAAAAAGAGAAAAGAAAAAAAAAATAAATAGGAGAGCTACCAATAAGAAATATTTGAAGAGCAAAGTTATTTTCAAAACCTTTTCACTAGCCTAAAGAGTTTAAAAATATTTTTGTTTCGAATTGGGGAATGCTCAGCTTTGAGAAGAAAATGGGTAGATTCAAAGTGGTGAGTGAGGATAAAAGTTGATAAATGAGAGGGGTTTAGGACCATTGTTAGTTTACATGGGTAGATGAGAATCTGATCATGTATGCATCAATTGTCTTTACCTTTAGCATTATGCATAAGTTCAACCATTTTTGAGAGAAACCCTGGTTTAATTGAAAACCCTTTTCAAATGAGATCATTCAATGCTCATAACCTTCACCCTTAGCCAAATGTGTTTTGCTTTAAAGTGCATAAGTTTGATTCATGGTTTGAATGTTAATGAATGTTAAAGGATGAGTTTCTTTGATTGTTAGGAATAGGAGAGTCATGATCTGAATTTCTTTGTGTGATGAGTATGGCTAAGTTCTTTGGAGTATGAGTGTGTGCATAGCATTTTAGAACTGTTAACTAGGACATTGAGATTGATTCATTTGAAAGGCACCTTTGCAAGAACTTAAACCCCCATTTGTTTTTCTTAAAACCTCTCTTCCTTACTTATTTTCTGTTGCTTGAGGGCAAGCAAGAAGTAAGTTTGGGGGAGTTGATATTACTGCATATAATTTACATTTTGCATACTCATTAGTTAGCTTTTCTTGCATTTACATCATATTTTAGACTAGATTGCATCACTTAGAGTCCTAGAGCATTCTTGCACCAGCATACGCATGTTCCTTGCATTTTGCATCACATTCAGGTTGTTTCTGGCTGCTTTGGAGTCGTGGAGGTTCGTGGACGTGCTGAAGCTGTTGTAGCGGTTTGTGGAAGCTCGGATATTTACTAAGGATCAGAGATCGAGGAACAGATCGAGCATGGCAGGTCGATCTAGGATGTGATGGACCAGAAGATCGAGAAGACCAGGCGATCCAAGGAGAATGATCGAGACGAGGATCGAGTGAAGTAGTCGATCAAACGGTACGGACGTAAATGACGCCATGCAGAGCGAGAGCCAGATCGAGTACACCACTCGATCCAACCGAAGATCGATACCGAGATCGGATGCAACACTCGATCCGCCGAAGATGATCGAGACCCAGATCGAGCTGAAGACACGATGTCCGGGGATGATCGAGAGAACCGCTCGATCTCGGAGTCGATCTCTGTCCTTTCAAACACTTTTGGCCGCTAGCGAGGGGGGGGGGGGACCATCAGCTTGTTTTGGTCATTTTGGGAAGGCGGCGACGTCCTTTTCCCACACAACTTTTCATCCTTATCCTTTTTTATATTTTTCTCTCTGGTTTTTGAAGAAGAATACCAGTGTGGAACCTTGAGTTTTCTTTAGCTTTGTAATCGAATCGTTTCAGCTTAATCTAGTTTTCTTTTCATGTTCATCGTTTCCTTTTCCATGCTTTGCTTGATTTACCTTATGTGTAGTGAGTAGTTCATCTGGGTTCGGGGTTGAGAGGATTAAGGGGTCTAAAGGGTTTCGATCTTGGGGTTTTCTAAGTGTTTTAATGGCTATCTCTTCTAGGGTGTTGAGCTCTCAAAGCTTGAAGACTCTCACGCCAAGAGCTTCATGATCCAAGAGGTTCCTTAACTTGACAGGATTCAGGGACCTCTGAAGATCACACCCTAGAGACTAGTTACCCCTTCCCAAAAGCCATGGAAGTTAGGGGGACTAGTTAAGCCACTCGTTTGAAATCTGTTTTCCATGCCCTTCGACCTCTCTTTCCACCAAAAGCCATGGGTTTGGAGGAGAGGATGAAGGAGTGATCTATACTGAAAGCCACGAATAGATCTTGCTTAGTTTTCAAGGCTTAGAGATTCTCACAAAGTGAGTCGATTTAAAGTTTTCAACCCAAAGTCGAACCTTTGAAACCCTTGGCCATGAATCTCAACCCTAGGCCCTCTCTTTTAGCATCTTTACATCTTCTCTCGTCATTCGCTTGATCTTTGATAGCATCCTGGTCATTAGTTTTACTGTTCTTGCATTTTTAGACGAGATCGATTGTTATTGCTCGATCTAGTGGTCGATCTCATGGTCGATCCACTAGTCGAATTTTAGTAATTCGAAGCTTTGTCCTTTAATTATTCTGTTTGTTCCTCATTGTAGTTTGATCATTCCTGGTAATATTAAAATAGTTTGCATTCCATTTAGTTGCCGCATCTAGTTTTTAGGGAATTTCTCAAAACTCATCTAGTTTCGCTTAGATTTGCGTAGTCCTTGCATTCTCTTTGTATTTTCTATCATCCTAGGTGTGGATTGACTCTCTCTTACATACTGTGCTACAACCTGTCTTGCATTTGAGTTTGATAACCTCATTGCATTCTCACCCTTGCAAACAAAGTGTTTATCATTTTTTATGGTGCAATGATGTATCAAGATGCAACAGGGAGGTTATCAAAGCTCTAATGCACACATAGATGTAGTATAGTGAGCAAGAGAGATATCAATCCACACCTAGGGGTAGCAAGTTCACTAAGAATGCAAAGGATGAGTAAAGCTAAGCGAGAATAATAAATGTTTGGTAAAATCCCTAAAAACTAAATGCAAGTGTCAAATGCAAAGCAAAACAATTTTAAAATCCCTGGAAGAGGGTTAACTACCACGCAGAACAAACGGAATATTTAAAATACAAGGCTACTAATTATTAAAAATCGACTAGTGGATCGACCACGGGATCGACCACTAGATCGAGCAACAACGATCGATCTCGTCTAAACAACCTAGAATGATCAAATGATGCAATTTGCGATTAACAAGAACACAACTTTATGATGATGGAATGATATTAAACGACTTAAGACACTAAGAAAGAGGGTCTAGGGTTGAGGGTCACGTTCGTGGGTCTCAAAGGTCAAAGCTTGTTTGAAAACGTTAGATCTACTCTCTGTGAGAGGTTCTCAAGGCCTTGAAAACAAAACAAGATCCATCCATGGCGTGTGGTATGGGTCACTCCTTCATTCTCTTCTCCAAACCCATGGCGTTTGGTGGAAAAATAGATTGAAGGGCATAAAGCATAGATTTCAAACAAACGACCTAACTAGTCCCATTTACAACCATGGCGTGTGGGAAAGGTAGACTAGCCTCTAGGATTCGATTTTCCAGGACATATGGATCCTGTCAAGGTAAGACATCCCTAGGATCTTAGAGATCTTGGCGTGAGAGTCTCTAAGCCTTAAGCGTTCAAAATCCTAGAAGAGATGGTGATGAAGAACAAGAAAACACAAAGCTTTTACCTTTTTGACCCTTTCGAATCGCCCCAACTCCGAAACCCAAAAAGACTACTCGCGACTCATAAAGAAAACCGATAAAACCATAAGAAACGATCTATTAAGCATGATTAACAAAGATTAAAGCAAGATGTTCAATATTTAAAAGTTAAAATGCCAGAAAAGCTTCGAAAGTCTACAATGGAGATTCGCCTAAAACGAGAGAGAACGAAAAAAGGTAGAAGACAGAATTGGATAATGAAAGGGATCGTTGCCTTTTGCCAAAAATGGCCAAACCGCAAATGGTCCCCCCTTCGCTACGGTCCAAAACCAGCTCGACGGATAAGGTTGGTCTGGGATCAAGCACGAAGCTCGATCTGTCACTCGATCTCGCCCGGATCGGATGGCTCTTAGTCTATCTCTGAGTCGATCTTGTGCTGATCGGGTTGGAAGCTCGATCCGGTCTTCGATCTGCATGGCGTCATTTACGTCCGTATTTCAGATCGATCTCCACACTCGATCTTGGTCTTGATCCATTTCCTTGCATCGATCTGGTCACTCGATCTTCTGGTCGATCTCGTCTAGAACTACCTGCCTTGCTCGATCTGCTACTCGATCTCAGGTCCTTAGCATGCAATCCTGATTTCTCCAAGTATCCACGAACTTCATCACGAGCCTTAGCACGTCCACGAATCCTCCATAGCTCCAAAGTAGCCGAAAACAACCTGAATGCAATGCAAAATGCAAGAAACATGCAAATGCTGGTGCAAAAGTACTCTAGGACCTAAAATGATGCAAACTAGCCTAAAGTGCAAGGTAAATGCATGAGAAACTATCATATATGTATGCAAAACACATGAAATATGTAGCAATATCATTTAGACGAGATCGATCGTTGTTGCTCGATCTAGTGGTCGATCCTGTGGTCGATCCACTAGTCGATTTTTAATAATTAGTAGCTTTGCATTTTAAATATTCTGCTTATTCCTCGTGGTAGTTAACCCTCTTCCAAGGATTTTAAAATTGTTTTGCTTTGTATTTGACGCTTGCATTTAGCTTTTAGGGATTTTACCAATCATTTATCATTTTAGCTTAGCTTTACTCATCCTTTACATTCTTAGTGAACTTGCTTCCCCTAGGTGTGGATTGATATCTCTCTTGCTCACTATACTACATCTCTGTGTGCATTAGAGCTTTGATAACCTCTATGTTGCATCTTGAAACATCATTGCATACCAAAAACCATGTTATCAAATGGCGCCGTTGCCATCTTAGGGGATAGAAAACATTAAGATTTAGGGTTTAGTAAAGACTAAGCCTTTACTCTAAGTTGCTTACTGATTTCCCTGCTCTCAAAAATGTGTCTTTCAGGTACATGAATCTGCGTTTCAGGGGTGACAACAACTTACTCACACCCTTGGACAATATTCATCAACTTGGCAACGCAAGATCAAGAAGAGTTCGAGAACAAGCTAGAGCTTTTGAGGAGATTGTTCAGCAAGGTTCAGTGGAGTTTGAAGCGATGGCTGAGCACGAGCACCCAGAGGGACCTCTTCCAGCTCACGGGGCAGTGGGAAGGGGTAATGGAAACCCCCACCACGCGGCTAGACCCCCACATATCATTGGAGTGGGAGATGCTCCCAGTACTCACCATAATAGGTTTGGGATCACTCCTCCTCCAGTGCAGAACAATAATTTCGAGATCAAGCCAAGGTTTGTTCATATGGTGCAAAACAACAAAATTCATGGGTTAGCTTTGGAGGACCCATTGGCGCATCTAGATAACTTTGAGCAGCTTTGTGGAATGCTCAATATAAATGGCATCTCGGAAGACACCTTCAAGCTGCGCTTGTACCCCTTTTCCTTAGGCGACAAGGCACAGCATTGGGAGAAGACTCTTCCACAAGGCACTATCAGTACTTGGGCTGACTGTATGAAAGCTTTCCTCTCCAAGTTTTTCTCAAGCTCTCGGACAGCAAGGTTGAGAAGCGAGATCAGTGGCTTCACTCAGAGACAAAATGAGTCATTCAATGAGGCTATGGAGCGTTTCAAGGATTAAACAATCGCTTGTCCTCACCACGGTTTCAGTGAAGAGACCCTATTGAGTACTATCTACCGCGGAGCACTTCCAAAGATCAGGTTACTACTTGACACGGCAAGCAAAGGAAATTTCCTTGGTCAAGAGGTTGAGGAAGGCATGGAGCTAATTGAAAACTTGCGTGGAGTGATGGAAATTATTCTGAGGATTATGACCGTGCACCAAGAGGAGCCGATCTTGAAGCCAACAAGAAGGAAATGAAGTCTCTACATGAGAAAATCGATAAGCTCATGCTTGCTAACCAAAAGCATGTACATTTAGTTGGGGAAGCCGCGAATGTCTTGGATGAGCTAGAGCAATGCCAAGAAGAAGAAGCTAATAGGGTAGCCGGTCAAAACAACTACAAACCTCAAGGTTACTCTCAAGGCTACCAAGGAAACAACAACTTGTCTTATCGCAGCACCAACGTTGAAAACCCAAAGGATCAGGTGTACCCTCCTCAACAAGCTAAACCATTTGTGCCTTATAAAAAAGGTTTTCAGCCGAGTGGTGGTTTTCAGGGTCAGCGACAAGGTAACTTTCAGGGACAGCAGCAGCAGCAAGGAAATAAACCTTATACTCCTATGTACCCTCCAGGCTTTGTTCCTCAACAATAGATGCAACCGCAACAAGTTGATCCTGTACAAGCCATGTTTTAGCAGTTGCTTCAAGGGCAAGCTTCTACAAACCAGAAGTTTGCCGAGATGAACAACCGCTTAGACTCCTCTATCACTGATGTCTCTACTCAGATAACAACTCTAAACAACAAGATCAAGCAGTTAGAGAAGGGTAAAGCAAGTACGAGTGGTAAAAGCAGTTTACCGGGAAAGTGTGAGTAAAATCCCAAGGAATACGCTAACGCTATCACACTACGAAGTGGGAAAGAGCTTCCACCGAGGGTTGCACCTAAGGACAATGAGGACATTGTGGTTCAAGAGGGGGAGGATAAGCCATCGGATGATGATGAGATCAATTTCCACAACGTGTGGATAGAGCGGCCAAACAAAAGGGAAAGAAGCAGCTGTAAAGAAGCAAGCGGATAAAGCAACCGAGGAGAAGGATGTGTACATACCTCCACCTTATGTTCCTAAGCTTCCTTTTCCTGGCCGTTTCAAGAAACAACTTATAGAGAAGCATAGGGTCTTGTTTGAGAAGCATCTAAGGGACGTAGAGATCAAACTACCTCTCGTGGATTGCCTTGCCATGATGCCTAAATGTGCAAAAAAATTCAAAGACACGCTTGCAAAGAAGAATAAGGAAAGCAAGGAAGTGCTGGTACTTAGTGAAGAGTGTAGCGCCATTATACACAAGGAGATAGTCCCCAAGAAGTTGGGAGATCCATGAAGCTTCACTATACCATGTGCTCTCGGTCCTTTGACATTTCAGAGTTGCCTTTGCGATTTGGGAGCTAGTGTAAATCTGATGCCCCATTCTATAGCAAAGAAGTTGGGATTCACGAGATTCAAAGACTGTAGAATCTCCTTTGTGCTAGCTGACAGAAGCGTGGGGTTACCCGTGGGTTTGCTTGAGGACTTACCAGTGAGGGTCAGTGGTGTAAATGTGCCTACAGACTTCGTGGTGCTTGAAATGGATGAAGAACCTAAGGATCCGCTCATTCTTGGAAGGCCATTCCTTGCAACCGCCGGAGCAATCATCGATGTCAAGATTGGGAAGATAGCTCTACACTTGGGTAAGGATATAAGTCTGGATTTTGATATCAACGAGGTCCTGAAGAAGCCCACCATAGAAGGGCAAGATTTCTACAAGGAGACGTTGGACGCTTTGGCGGATGAACTGCTAGAAGAGCTTGCACAAGAGGATCACTTGAAGCTGGCATTGACTAAGGAGAGAGGAGAGTATGGTTTCATGGATCAGAGGACTCAGGAGTACGTTAATCTCCTTGATTCTAGGAAAGTTGTGCTAGAAGATGAAGGCGAATGCCTAGAGATCGATCAGGCAATCAAGAAGATCACTCGGTCCAAGTCAGCAATCGACAAGAAGATCGAGGATACTGGTTGATCCAGAGAAGAGAACGACTCAGACACTCGATCCACTACACGATCCCATCTAAATCGAGTGGGAGATCGACCTGAGAGCAGTCGATCCAGAAAAACAATCGATAGGAAGATCGAGGGAAGCCAACCGATCAGTTCAGAGAACGAGACGGGGACTCGATCTCTTGCTCGATCCCAATCAAATCGAGTAGGAGAATCGAGTGAAATTGCTCGATCCGGACCAGAACGAGTGCAAGATCGACTGGAAGACTCGATCTCGGAGAGGACAACGGTTCAAGAAAGCAGTCTTTTGGGTCATGTCTCGGGTTCTAAGGAGGCTATTGAGGATGGGAACGTCAACAAGAGCCACGAGGAGGATTGAAGCGAGCTGCTAGCCCCAAAGGTGGACCTTAAGGAGCTCCCAAAAGGGCTAAGGTATGCTTTCTTAAGGCTTAATGAAACCTATCCCGTGATTGTTAATTAGAACTTAAGTGATGATGAGTTGCACTCGCTCCTAAATGAGCTGAGAAAGTATAGGAAGGCCATTGGGTACTCTCTAAGTGACATCAAGGGCCTTTCACCAATGCTTTGCACTCATAGGATTCACTTGGATAATGAGAACGCCTCTTCTATAGAACACCAAAGGCGTTTGAATCCTAATTTAGAGGAGGTTGTTAAGAAAGAGATTCTTAAGCTTTTAGAGGCTGACGTGGTCTATCCCATAAGTGACAGCACATAGGTTTCCCCTGTACACGTGGTGCCTAAGAAGGGAGGGATCACTGTCATTAAGAATGATAAAGATGAGCTTATAACTACTAGGACTATTACAGAACACCGTATGTGTATAGACTATAGGAAGCTTAATCATGCTACTAAAAGGATCATTATCCTTTACCCTTTATTGATCAAATGCTAGAGAGGCTTGCTAATCATCCTTACTATTGCTTTCTCGATGGATATAGTGGTTTCTTTCAAATACCAATCCATCCAAACGATCAAGAGAAGACGACCTTTACATGCCCTTATGGCACCTTCGCGTATCGAAGGATGCCATTCGGGTTGTGTAATGCACCGGCTACGTTTCAGTGGTGTATGATGTCGATGTTCTATGATCTAATAGAAGAGATGGTAGAAGTGTTTATGGATGACTTCTCTGTATATGATGCGTCTTTTTCTGCGTGTTTGTTGAATCTTTGCAAGGTACTAAAGCGTTGTGAAGAGACAAATCTTGTGCTTAACTGGGAGAAGTGTCACTTCATGGTGAAGGAAGGGATCGTGCTTGGCCACAAGATATCAGAGAAAGGTATAGAGGTTGACAAAGCCAAGGTTGAGGTCATGATGAGTTTTGAGCCGCCGGTTAATGTCAAAGGGGTGAGGAGTTTCCTAGGTCATGCTGGCTTCTACAGGCGCTTCATCAAAGATTTTTCCAAGATTGCACGCCCCCTCACGAGGCTGTTGTGCAAGGAAGCTGACTTTATGTTCGATGAGGATTGCCTTCATGCTTTCGTGACCATCAAGGAAGCCCTAGTATCCGCGCCTATAGTGCAAGCACCGGATTGGACTCTACCGTTCGAGATAATGTGTGACGCGAGCGACTACGCCGTGGGAGCTGTTCTTGGTCAGAGAAAAGATAAATGGCTGCATGTGATTTACTATGCTTCATGTACCTTAGACAACACGCAAGCCAGATACACTACGACTGAGAAGGAGTTGCTGGCAGTTGTATTCGCCTTTGAGAAGTTTAGGTCATACCTCGTAGGCTCCAAAGACATCGTCTACACAGATCACGCAGCTTTGAGGTACATCTATTCCAAGAAAGACACTAAACCGAGACTCTTGAGATGGATCCTTTAGCTCCAAGAATTCGATATGGAAATCAAGGACAAGAAAGGGATAGAGAACGGCGTTGCTGACCACCTCTCTAGGATAAGAATCAATGAGTCTCTTCCCTTAGATGATTCGCTTCCGGAAGAACAACTCATGATGATCACTACGGCTGTTTGTGGAAGGCTAGAAGGACAGTTTGAAGAGGTTTTGAGCTTCAAAGAAGATGATCTTCCTTGGTACGCTGACATTGTGAATTTCTTAGCATGTGGAGAGGAGCCTTCTCATCTTGACAATTATCACAAGAAGAAGTTCATGAGAGACGAAGATCACTACTTTTGGGACGAGCCCTACTTGTACAAGAGGGGCGTGGACAGTTTATACAGGAGGTGTGTAACAAAGGAAGAAGCTAAGGACATTCTCCTTCACTGCCATGGCTCTTCATACGGCGGTCACTTTGCCTCATTCAAAACTGCTACAAAAGTCTTACAAGCCGGTTTCTGGTGGCCGTCTATCTTCAAAGACGCCCATGAGTTTGTGAAGATTTGTGAAGCTTGTCAACGAGCAGGGAACATTACGAAGAGGAACGAGATGCCTCAGGTTCCTATCTTTGAGGTGGACGTGTTTGATGCATGGGGGATATATTTCGTGGGGCCTTTCCCTTCTTCTTACTGCAACAAGTTCATTTTGGTGGCTGTTGACTACGTTTCTAAATGGGTTGAGGCCATTGCTTCCCCTACAAACGACTCTAAGGTGGTGATAAAGCTCTTCAAAACAAGTTGTTTGAGAGCCTTCTAAGCAAATATGGTGTGAAGCACAAGGTGGCTACACCGTATCACCCTCAAACGAGTGGGCAAGTGGAGGTCTCTAACCGACAGATCAAAGCCATACTCGAGAAGACAGTGGGTACTACTCGGAAGGATTGGGCAGCTAAGCTAGACGACGCTTTGTGGGCTTACTGGACCGCCTTCAAAACGCCCATTGGTAGTACTCCTTTCACTCTTCTCTACAGCAAAGGATGTCACCTCCCCGTCGAGCTGGAACACAGAGCATTGTGGGCAGTGAAGCGGCTAAATTTTGATCTAAAGACGGCTCAGAAGAAGCGCTTAATCCAGCTACATAAACTTGATGAGTTAAGGCTGGACGCCTACAAAAGCGCTAGGATCTACACGGAGCGTACTAAGGCGGCTCATGACAAGAAGCTGGTCCACAAAGAGCTTAAGGAAGGCAGTTTGGTATTGCTCTACAACTCGAGGCTGAAGCTCTTTCCAGGAAAGCTGAAGTCAAGATGGTGCAGACCGTTTGAGATCAAAGAGGTATTGCCTTACGGAGCCGTTACATTGGTTGGCAAGAGTGGGAATGCATTCACAGTAAACGGACACAGAGTGAAGCCATACTTGGCCGGCGCATTCAACAAGGAGAGCACTTCAATGCTTCTCCAAGACCCACCATCTCCCTAAACCAAGTAAAGTCTAGCTAAAGACGTTAAAGAAAGCGCACTTGGGAGGCATTCTCATGTCTATCTTGTATATATTTTTGCTTTATTTCTCTTTCAGTTTTATGTTTTTATCTTCTGAGTGTGTAGGAACAGGTATAAGGGATTGCAGGCCATGATCTTGGATCCAAAAGGAGTAAGGAGTGTCGAATATAGGCTAGAAATCGAGAGCTAGATCGACGCAACCTGACTTGATCTTTGCTAGATCAAGCCAGTGAATCGAGAGGAGTCAGTCGATCTAGACGAAATCGAGTGGAACGGTCGATCATGAGAGGACAACCCACAAATGCGTTCAGCTTGAAAAGCGAACGAGGTGTAGATCGACTGAGACACTCGATCCTCGAAACTAGATCGAGTAATCTACTCGATCTGTCTCTCGATCTAAGCTAAAATCGACCCCTGAATCGATGACATGGCTCGATCACGAGGACTTAGCCACCGTGCCAAAAATCAAGGAACGAGAGGTGCTATCGATCCAAGACTCGATTAAATTCAAATCGAGTCCCAAATCGAGCAAACCTCTCGATCCAAGCCATTATGGGCATGAGATCGAGTCATAGATCGACCAAATGGACTCGATCTCGTGCCGAGGTAACAAATTCTTTTCCCTCTTTTCTGTTTTCTCTCCGGTTTTTAAATTTAAAAAGAGGTCAAGACAAGCATCTTTGACCATGAAAGATGTGCCTTGACCACGGCTTTTGTCAGAAAATCACTTCTTTTACCCATGGTTTTGCAAATTAGTTAGCCTTTATATATTTTCAACCACTCTCACACTCTCCCATTTCCGTTTTCGCGAGTTCTTAAGCAAAAGAAAGTGTAAATTTTTATTTCCTAAAGGCTAACAGCATCCTCTTTCAATCTTTGCAAAGGTATTTTCGAATCTTTAAGAAAATCTTCAAGAAAATCTCCTTTTAATCCGCTTTCATTGTTCTAGATGCTAGGGCGGTTTAAATTTTTTTAAAACTTGCTTGATATTAGGAAAAATTCTAGATTTAACTGTATCTCTAGATCTGATTCTCTGTTATCTTGCTAGGATTTTTATAAATTCCCAAAAATTCTAGGGTATTAGTTATAAGTTTTCCTTCTTGCTTGTCTCTTTCTCGATTTTTCGCTGCCTTGCTCATTCTCTCGTTTGAGAATCTTGTTTCAGGAACCATGGCTCCCAAAAGAACGAGAGAAGAGACAGCACAAGAGGGAGAAGGACAAAAAGTGGTTGTTCGAGAGAGGGTCAGATGGTCTAAAGAGGAGAAACGGGACAAGGAGCGGCTTCAAAGGCTGAAGTTCGAGCCAACAAAGTTTGCGGACAGAGGTTTGCTGTCTAAGATGGGTATTTTGGGGGATTTTGATCAACTCCTCCAGAACATGGGGCTCAGGTGTTTGTCACGGATGGATTGCCCAACCTTTCCCGAAGTACCAATCGACTTCCTTGCTACCTTGGAGTTTGCGTACGAGAAGCCTAGCATCCCAACTCCTTCTCAAGGCCGCCTCTCCTTCAACATCAAACGTCAAGTGATGTCATTGCATTTTGCATACATTTTGCATACTCATTAGATAGTTTTTCATGCATTTGTATCATGTTTTAGGTTAGATTTGCATCATTTAGAGTCCTAGAGCATTCTTGCATCAGCATTTGCATTTTCTCTGCATTTTGCATCCATTCCAGGTTGTTTATGGTTGCTTTGGAGACACGGAGGTTCGTGGAGGTGTGGAGACCAATGTAGCGGTTCATGGAAGCTCGGGAAAATGCTAAGGACCAGTGATCGAGGAGCAGATCGAGCATGGCCGGTTGATCTAGGAGTTGATCGACCAGAAGATCGAGCCAACTAGGCGATCCAAGGATAATGATCGAGACGGAGATCGAGTGAAGCAGTCGATGCATCGGTACGGACGTAAATGACGCCATGCAGAGCGAGAGCCGGATCGAGTACACCACTCGATCCTCCCGGAGATCGATACCGAGATCGGATGCAACACTCGATTCACCACAGAAGATCGAGACTCGGATCGAGCCGAAGACACGATGGCCGGATATGATCGAGAGACCAACTCGATCCCATGGTCGATCTCTGTATTTTCAACCGTTTTTGGCTGTTAGGGACGGGGAGGACCATTGGACTGTTTTGGCATTTTTGGCAAAGGCGGCGACTACTTTTTGATAACTTTTGAGATTTTTACCCTCTCTCTAAGTTTTTTTTTAGTTTTTCTCTCTGGTTTTTCGGAAGAACACCATTGTAGAACAGTTTCAAGCTTTTGTATTTTCGAATCTTTATCGTTTTTAATCCAGTTTATCTTTTATGTTTATCGTTTCTTCTCTTCGTCCTTGCCTGATTTCCTTTATGTGTAGTGAGTAGTTCATTCAGGGTTAAGGGTTGAGAGGATTAAGGGGTAGAAAAGGTTCGATCTTGGTTTGTTTTCGAAACGTTTTAAATCTATCTCTTCTAAGGTGATGAAAGCTTAATGCTTGAAGACTCTCACGCCAAGAGCTTCACGATCCGAGAGGTCCCTTACTTTGACAGGATCCAGGGACCTCGGAAGATCTCACCTTAGTGATTAGTTACCCCTTCCCAAAAGCCATGGTAGTTTGGGGGACTAGTTAAGCCATTGTTCGAAATCTGTCTTCCATGCCTTTCAACCTCTTTTTCCACCAAAAGCCATGGGTTTAGAGGAGAGGATGAAAGAGTGATCTATACCGAAAGCCACGGATAGATTTTGTTTTGTTTTCGAGGCTTAGAGACCCTCACCAAGTGAGTCGATCTAAAGTTTCAAACCCAAGATCAACCTTTGAAACCCCTTATATGAATTTCGACCCTGAAACCCTTCTCTTTAGCTTATTTGCGTCGCATATCACCTTTTGCTTGTTGTTTGATAGCTTCCTGGTCTTTAGATTCCTTGTTCTTACGATTTTAGACGAGATCGATCGTTTCTGCTCGATCTAGTGGTCGATCTTGTGGTCGATCCATTAGTCGAATTTTAACAATTCGAAGCTCTTCCCTTTAATTTATCTGTGTTTGTCCTCGTGGTAACTGCTTGCTTTCTAGTATTTTTAAAATAGGTTTCACTCTGTTTAGGTTGCTGCAATTAGTTTTCAAGATTTTCTCAACAAACTGTCTCATTTCACTTAGATTTGTCCTAGATCTTGCATTCTCTGTGGATTCTCTATCACCTAGAACTGGATTGACACTCTCTGCTTGCCTTACTACAATGTTGCATGCATTAGAGTTTTGATAAGTTCTCTGCTGCATTAGACCGTAAAGAAGAAAAAACCATTATCAAATGGCGCCGTTGCCATTCTAGGTTGCTTAGAGAACATAGAGATTTGGGTCTTAGCAAAGACTAAGTCTTTACCTTTTTTTTCAAGTTACTAATACTATTCTAAAACCGTGTACTTTCAGGTACATGAATTTACGTTCACGTGGAGATAACAACCTTCTTCAACCGCTTGACAACATACATCAACTCGGACACTCACGTCAAAGGAGAGTCAGAGATCAAACAAGAGCATTTGAAGAGATAGTTCAGAACGGTCAGGTCAACTTTGAAGACATGGCTGAGAATGAGCATCCTGAAGGTCCTCCTCTAGCAGGACGGGGCAATGGTATCCCCCAACACGCAGCTAGACCTCCGAGGATCATAGGAGCCGGAGATGCTCCCAATACCCACCACAATAGGTTTGGGATCACTCCTCCTCCGGTACAAAACAACAACTTTGAGATCAAGCCGGGCTTCATATCTATGGTGCAAAACAACAAGTTCCACGGCTTAGCAATGGAAGACCCGTTGGAACACTTGGACAATTTTGAGCAAGTGTGTGGAATGATCAAGATCAACGGTATATCAGAAGATGCTTTCAAGCTGCGTCTCTTCCCCTTTTCCCTCGGAGACAAAGCTAGACATTGGGAGAAGACCCTACCACAAGGCACCATCACATCATGGGCTGAGTGTAAGAAGGCTTTCCTCTCCAAGTTCTTCTCAAGCACCAGGACTGCTCGGTTGAGAAGCGAAATCAGCGGTTTCACTCAAAAGAACAATGAGACTTTCAACGAGGCTATGGAGCGTTTCAAAGACTACACGATCCAATGTCCTCATCACGGGTTCAGTGAGGAGACTCTACTCAGCACAATCTACCGTGGAGCTTCACGAAAGATCCGGTTGTTGCTTGATACAGCTAGCAAAGACAACTTCCTCGGTCAAGAAGTAGAAGAGGGTATGGAGCTAATAGAGAACCTTGCGTTGAGTGATGGAAACTATGCCGAGGATTATGACCGAGCACCAAGGGGATCAGAACTAGAGTCTCACAAGAAGGAGCTCAAATCGTTGCATGAGAAGATTGACAAGTTGGTCTTAGCTAATCAGAAGCATGTTCACTTCGTTTGTGAAGCTGAGGACAACCAAGAAGAGTTAGAGCTAAGCCAAGAAGAAGCAAATTGGGTAGCCGGTCAGAACAACTACAATTCTCAAGGCTACAACCAAGGCTACCAGAACAACAACCTCTCTTACCGTAGCACCAATGTAGCCAACCCTAAAGATCAAGTGTACCTTGCTCAACAAGCTAAGCCTTTCATCCCTTACAACAAAGGCTTTCAATCAAGCAGTGGATTCCAAGGTCAAGGGCAAGGCAACTTCCAAGGGCAACAACAACAAAACAAGGGTTATACTTCTAACTACCCTCCGGGCTTTGCACCTCAACAACAACAACAACCGATGCAACAACAAGTTGATCCGGTTCAAGCAATGTTCCAACAGCTAATACAAGGGCAAGCTTCTACAAATCAAAAGTTCGCTGAAATGAACACTCGGCTGGATTCATCCTTAACCGACTTCTCTACTCAAATAACAAACCTCAACAACAAGATCAAGCAGCTAGAGAAGGGCAAAGCAAGCACGAGTGGACAGAACAGCCTTCCGGGAAAGTGTGAACAAAATCCAAAGGAGTATGCCAATGCTATTACGTTGAGAAGTGGCAAAGAGCTTGATCCACCGGTTTCTACAAAGACCAACGAGGACGTTGTAATTCAAGAGGGGGAGGGTAAACTTTCAGCTGATAATGAGGAGATAAACTTTGACAACGTATTGATCCAAGGACCGAGGAGAGGTGACAAGGCATTCGTTGAGAAGAAAGCTGAGAAAACCACCAAGGAGAAGGATGAATACGTGCCCCCACCTTACGTACCAAAGTTGCCATTCCCGGGTCGGTTCAAAAAGCAGTTAATAGAGAAGCACCGAATCCTATTTGAGAAGCATTTGAGAGACGTGGAGATAAAGCTGCCTCTTGTAGACTGTCTCGCCATGATGCCCAAGTGCGCCAAGTTTTTCAAGGACACCCTTGCCAAGAAGAACAAAGAAAGCAAAGAAGTGCTTGTACTAAGCGAAGAGTGTAGCGCGGTTATTCATAAGGAGATAGTGCCTAAGAAGCTGGGAGATCCTGGAAGCTTCACCATACCGTGTGCTTTGGGTCCCCTTGAGTTCAAGAGCTGCTTGTGTGATCTCGGAGCCAACATAAACTTGATGCCTCACTCCGTGGCTAAGAAGCTTGGTTTCACTCGGTTTAAGGAATGTCGGATCTCATTGGTGTTGGCTGATAGGAGCGTGAGACTACCAGTGGGGTTGCTTGAAGACTTGTCGGTGCGAATCAGTGGAGTAAACGTACCTACAGATTTTGTAGTGCTGGAGATGGACGAGGAGCCGAAAGACCCACTCATCTTAGGGAGACCATTCCTAGCAACCGCCGGAGCCATAATAGACGTGAAGAATGGGAAGATTGCCTTACATTTGGGGAAAGAAATCAGGCTAGACTTTGACATCAACAAGGCTCTAAAGAAGCCAACCATTGAAGGACAAGCTTTCTATATCGAAACGATGGATGCCTTGGCAGATGAGTTGCTGGAAGAGCTAGCTATAGAAGACCATTTGAAGCTAGCACTCACTAAGGAGCCAGGAGAGTTTGGCTATGTAGACCAGAGAACTCAAGAGTACGTAAACCTGCTAGATTCAAGGAGGATCATCAAGAATGAAGAAGGATGTTGCCTAGAAATCGACCCCGAGATCGACGCCATCACTCGATCCAAGAGTCAGATCGACAAGCCAATCGAGCACTCAACTCGATCCGGTCCAACAATCGACCAACAGATCGAGAAGGCCGCTCGATCAGGAGAAATAATCGAGCTGACGATCGAGAAAGACCTTCCGATCATTTTAGAGTCCAATCAAGAGATCGACTCAACGCCTCGATCCCTTACTCGATCCATATCAAATCGAGTAAGTGAATCGAGTGAAATGGCTCGATCTAGACGACATCGAGAGGAGAATCGACCGGAAGACTCGAACACAGGAGGGATAGCGATAGAGGAAAGCAGTCTGAAGGGCCATGCCTCGAGTTCAAAGGAGAGTTCCAAGGAGGAGAACAACAACAACAGCCACGAGGATGACTGGAGTGAGCTGTTAGCCCCAAAGGTGGACCTTAAGGAGCTCCCAAAAGGGCTAAGGTATGCTTTCTTAGGACCTAATGACACCTATCCCGTGATAGTAAACGAGAACCTTAGTGATGATGAGTTGCACTCGCTCTTAACTGAGCTGAGAAAGTATAGGAAGGCCACTGGGTACTCTTTAAGTGACATCAAAGGCCTTTCCCCAATGCTATGCACTCATAGGATTCATTTGGATAATGAAAACGCCACTTCTGTAGAACACCAAAGGCGTTTGAATCCTAACTTGAAAGAGGTTGTTAAGAAAGAAATCCTTAAGCTTTTAGAGGCTGACGTGATCTATCCCATAAGTGACAGCACGTGGGTTTCACCTGTACACGTGGTGCCTAAGAAGGGAGGGATCACGGTCATAAGAAATGAAAAGGATGAACTTATCCCTACTAGGACCATTACTGGTCATAGAATGTGTTTTGACTATAGAAAGCTTAACCTTGCGACAAGAAAAGACCATTTCCCTTTGCCTTTTATTGATCAGATGCTTGAAAGACTTGCAAATCACCCTTACTACTGTTTTCGCGATGGGTATAGCGGTTTCTTTCAAATACCTATTCACCCAAACGATCAGGAGAAAACGACTTTTACATGTCCCTACGGTACCTTTGCATATCGAAGGATGCCGTTTGGATTGTGTAATGCACCGGCTACCTTTCAGCGGAGTATGATGTCGATCTTCTCTGATCTTATAGAGGAGATGGTAGAGGTGTTTATGGATGACTTCTCTGTGTATGGTGCGTCCTTTCCTGCGTGTTTGTTGAATCTTTGCAGGGTACTTAAACGTTGTGAAGAAACAAACCTGGTGCTGAATTGGGAGAAATGCCACTTCATGGTCAAGGAAGGGATAGTACTCGGTCACAAGATTTCAGAGAAGGGTATTGAGGTTGATCAGGCTAAGGTTGAGGTTATGATGGGTTTGGAGCCGCCGGTTAATGTTAAAGGGATCAGAAGCTTCTTGGGACACGCAGGGTTCTATAGGCGCTTCATCAAAGACTTCTCCAAGATTGCACGCCCCCTTACGCGGCTGTTGTGCAAAGAAGCTGAGTTTGTATTCGATGAGGAGTGTTTGAAGGCTTTCGTGACCATCAAGGAAGCCCTCACGTCAGCCCCTATAGTCCAAGCACCAGACTGGTCTCTCCCTTTTGAGATCATGTGTGATGCTAGTGACTACGCTGTAGGAGCAGTCCTTGGTCAGAAGAAGGACAAGAAGCTGCATGTGATCTACTATGCTTCAAGGACCTTGGATGACACGCAATCACGATACACCACTACGGAGAAGGAGCTGCTTGCAGTAGTCTTCGCCTTTGAGAAGTTCAGATCATATCTCGTTGGCTCCAAGGCTATTGTATACACGGATCATGCTTCTCTACGGTACATCTACTCAAAGAAAGATACCAAACCTCGGCTCTTAAGATGGATTCTTTTGCTTCAGGAGTTTGACATGGAGATTAAAGACAAGAAGGGGATAGAAAATGGAGTCGCTGACCACCTCTCAAGGCTAAGGATCAACGAGTCTCTCCCTTTAGACGACTCTCTTCCAGAAGAACAACTTATGGCAATTACTACCGCGGTTTGTGGGAAGCTAGAGGGAAGGTTTGAGGAAGTGTTGAGATTCAAAGAGGAGGATCTACCATGGTATGCTGATGTGGTGAACTACCTAGCATGTGGTGAGGAGCCAACACATCTCAACGGCTATCACAAGAAAAGGTTTTTGAAGGAGGGTAGTGACTACTTTTGGGATGAGCCCTACTTATACAAAAGAGGAGTAGACAGCTTGTACCGGAGATGTGTTACTAAGGAAGAAGCCAAGGATATTCTCTATCATTGCCACGGCTCTTCCTACGGAGGACATTTCGCTTCGTTCAAAACAGCCACGAAGGTGTTGCAAGCGGGTTTCTGGTGGCCGTCTATATTCAGAGATGCACACGAGTTTGTGAAGAGCTGTGAGGCATGTCAGCGAGCAGGGAACATTACCAAAAGGAATGAAATGCCCCAAGTTCCTATCTTCGAGGTTGACGTGTTCGATGCATGGGGTATTGACTTCATGGGGCCTTTCCCTTCTTCGTACGGCAACAAATACATCTTGGTAGCTGTGGATTATGTCTCCAAATGGGTTGAGGCTGTTGCCTCCCCTACAAACGACTCTAAGGTTGTGATCAAGTTGTTCAAGAGTATCATCTTTCCAAGGTTTGGGGTACCCAAGGTTGTTATAAGCGATGGAGGAAGCCATTTTGTAAACAAGGTTTTGAGAACCTCTTAAGAAAGTATGGGGTTAAGCATAAGGTGGCTACACCGTATCATCCTCAAACGAGCGGTCAGATGGAAGTCTCTAACAGGCAGATCAAAGCTATTCTGGAGAAGACCGTTGGTGCAACAAGGAAGGACTGGTCAGTAAAGCTAGACGATGCTCTTTGGGCTTACCGTACCGCTTTCAAAACGCCGATTGGTACAACTCCTTTCACTCTACTATATGGAAAGAGTTGTCACCTCCCGGTTGAGCTAGAACACCGTGCATTATAGGCTGTGAAGAGGCTGAATTTTGATCTCAAGACGGCTCAGGAAAAGCGTCTCATTCAGCTACATGAACTGGACGAGTTGAGGTTGAATGCTTACGAGAGTTCCAAGATGTACAAGGAGCAAACTAAGGAGGCTCATGACAAGAAACTGGTTGCCAAGGAGCTTAAGGAAGGAGAACTGGTGTTGTTGTACAACTCGAGGCTGAAGCTCTTCTCGGGCAAGCTAAAATCAAGGTGGAGCGGACCGTTCGTGATTCAAGAGGTCTTGCCTTACGGAGCTGTTACTCTTATGGGAAGAAGCGGTAGTGCATTCACCGTCAACGGGCATAGAGTCAAACCCTACCTAGCAGACAGCTTCGACAAGGAGAGTACCTCGGTGCTTCTCCAAGACCCACCATCCGCCTAGCCAAGTAAGGTCTAGCTAAAGACGTTAAAGAAAGCGCACTTGGGAGGCATTCCCATGTCTATCTTGTACATATTTTTGCTTTCATTTCTCTTCTAGTTTTATGCTTTTATGTTTTTAGTGTGTAGGAGCAGGTCTAAGGAATCTAAACCTTGTCTTTGAGGTCCAAAAGGAGCAATAGGGGCTACGATAAGGCTAGAGACCGAGTGCTAGATCGACTGAACCTGACTCGATCTTTGCTAGATCGAGTCACTAAATCGAGAGGAGCCAGTCGATCTAGACGAGAACGAGTGACAAGATCGACCTTGACGAAAAAGGATCGATCGATTTAAACCAGATCGACCGATCTAATTTCTCTCGGGAAAATCTGTGGGAACTTGATCGATCACTCGACTCGATCCACCACTCGATCCAAGCCAAATCGACCCCTAAATCGAGGACTTAGCTCGATCAGAGGGACTTAGCCGAGGAGCCAACATCTCATTGATCGAGGGAGCCAATCGATTCAGGACTCGATTCACTTTGAATCGAGTCCCAAATCGAGTAACCCTCTCGATCTAAGCCATTTTAGGCATGAGATCGAGTCCTAGATCGACCAAAAGGACTCGATCTCATGCCGAGGTAACAAATTTCTTTCCCTCTTTATTGCTTTTCCCTCCAGTTTTTAAATTCAAACTTGGTCAAGGCAAGCATCTTTGACCATGAAAGATGTGCCTTGACCAAAACTTTTGTCAGAAAACCGCTTTGATCACCCATTGTTTTGGTTTTGTTAAACTCTTTAAATGTTTCAACTTGCTTCTCACTCTCTCACTTCTGTTTGCTTGAGTTTTCCTACAAAGAGAGTGAGAATTTTTAAAAGCTTTAAGGTTTAACAAAGTATCCTTCACACTTGCAAAAAGTATTTTCGGATTTTAATGATTTTATTTCAAGAAAATCTCCTTAAAAATTGCAAGTTCTTGTTTTAGGATATAGGATCAGATTTGAATTTTTAAAATTAGCTAAGTATTAGGAAAAATTCTGGATTTTCAGTATCTCAAAGATTTGATTTTCTTTTATTTAGCTAATATTTTTGCTTGATCCCCAAAATTCTAGAGTAGTCTATATAAATCTTTTTCTCTTATCCTCTTATTCTCATCAAATCGCCTTTTGCTAAACATTCTCTAGAAATTTTTTTCAGGAGCAATGGCACCAAAGAGAACAAGAGAGGAGCAAGCACAAGAAGGAGAAACTCAAGAGGTGGTTGCTCAAGAGAGGGTCCGGTGGAGCAAAAAAGATAAGAGGGATAAGAAGAGGTTGGAGAGGCTCCGGTTTGAACCCACGAAGTTTGCTGATCGAGGGCTTCTATCCAGGCTCGGGCTTCTTGGAGACTTCGATCAACTCCTCAACAACATCGGTCTGAGGTGTTTGTCGCGGATGGACTGCCCTACTATCCCCGAGGTGACAATTGATTTCCTTGCAACCTTGGAGTTCCGGTACGAGAATCCGAGTGCTCCTGTTCCTTCTCAAGGTTGGCCGCCAAGCTTACACGCCATCCATCCCCGAGCTATGCCAAGCCTACGGTCTCAAGGCTGATGCATACAAGGTGGAGTTCCCTGCCTTCAAGAAAGCCGACGAGTTGTGGGATCTCATCAGCAAGGAGGATTACAAAGCCAACACCGCCAAGATCAAGAGAGTCAGGAATCCAGTGCTGAGGTATACCTTGAAGCTGATTGCTAATACATTCAGTGGAAGGTCAGTTGCTCCTACTGTCACGAAGACGGAGCTGTGCTTCCTTTTCCAAGGTTTGAAGCATTTGGTGTCCGATCCGGATAAGAATGAAGATCCCATTGAAGATGAACTCGGCGATGAAGTGAACTACGGCTGTGTACTCGCGGCTTCTCTGGTGAAGTACAAGGCTTATGCCTTACGGTGCAAGGCAACATCATCCTACATTGGCGGCTTCCTTACTCCCTTGTTCGTGCAAGCCGGTGTGCCCATCCATGACTTTGCTCACGTCCCAAACCGAGCCTTCATGGATGAAGCATACATGAGAAACACTGATAGCTTGGGACGCACGCCAGCAGAGGGGTTCTATGCTTACCTCTTCATTGATGATGAGGACAAGAAGCGAGTGTGCATTCTTCCCAACAAGGATGAAACGGAGCTACTTGGTGTTGGGAACATCGAGTTCTTACCGACGGAGGAGGAGTGTTTTGCTCCTTTAGGAGAACCGCCAGCTGCAGCCATTGAACCACGCCAAAGGTCAGAATCTCCAGGGACAGAGGATGAGATACCCGAGGCTTACACATTGCCAAAGGTGGATTTTGAGCCGAGGACCAAAACCGAGAAGTTCTTAGCCTCGGTGGTGGAGATGCAGCGGAAGATCAACAAGTGGCAAGGGAAGATGCTTAAGAAGCTGGGGAAGAAGGTCAAACAACTCCAAGGAAGCCAGCCTAAGCCAGCTGCAAGCCAGGAAATACAACAACCCGAGAAGAGGAGACTCTCAACCGGAGGAGTTGTGATCCGCGAGACCCAAGGAGAAAACATTCAACCAGCTCGCCACTCCCTCCAAGAACCAGGCAACAAAGGAAAGGCAACAATCTCTAGCTCCTCTGGAACATCCTCAAGTTCCAGCCGAGCCTAGACAAGAGGTAACAACCTTCCTCCATTGTATATAACCGCACATCTCTTATTTCTTGCATTGTGTTTGATTGCTCATTCGGATGAGTTTGCCACCGGGACGGTGTCAAGCAAGTTTGGGGGAGTACTTGTGTGATTTAATCTTGTGTTCTTTGATCTTATCTTTCTTTTGCATCCTTGAGTCTTAGTCATGAAAAATTGGTAAAATTTTTTAAAAAGATTTTCAAAATTCATGTAGTTGCATTCATTTCTTTAGAAACATGTAGGATTGAGTCTAGAATTTCTAATATCACTTAGGTTGATTGCATTTCCATAAGGGGTTAGGATTTTTTTTAAAAAGGTGTTTTACTTATGAATCATTTCAATGCCCTAGTTAGTAGTTCTCTAATGCTTTGTTTATACTTTGAAAGTAAGTTCTAACCATGCTTGGATCACTAGTTAGGATTTTCGTGACTTGAATTGAACTCTCATGATTTGAAACTCATCCTACTAAGTGAAAGCCTTAATTTGAAAATCTAATTATCATTCTTATGCATTTGAAAACGAACACATGGTTTTAAAATATTTAGGCTCTCTTCTTCCTTTTTACCACTCTTTGTGAGCCTAAGTAGAACTCCCTCTTTGAACCTTACCCTCCTTTGAAGCCAAATGTTCTTGTGTGACATCTTTGTGAGGCCTTATTTTCGGTTTGAACTTGGCATAAAGTGTTAGGTTTAGGCGACATGATTTGGTTTTCATAATTGATTGCTAGCTTTACATTTTGAAGCTAGGGATAGGCTTAGGATAAGTTTGGGGGAACATTGGGGTTGCTTTCTTGTGTATTTGTTCTCGGTTTCAAAGAACTTTGTGTTTTAAAGAAAGAAATGGGTTTTAAGTGAAAGGTTGTGTTCTAAAAACTAAGTATGCTCTAATAAATTTCAGGAGGTAGCTCTTCCATAATAAAAAAAAAAAAGAGAGAAGAGAAAAAGAAAAGAAAAATAAATAAAAGAGCCTAAGTGCCAAATAAAAATAAAAAGAAAGAAAAAAATAAGAGAGCTACCAATAAGAAATATCTAAAGAGCAAAAATTATTTTCAAAACCTTTTCACTAGCCTAAAAAGTTTAAAAATGTTCTTGTTTTGAATTGGGGATTGCTGAGTTGAGAAGAAAGGGATAGACTTTTAAGTGGTGAGTGAAGATTAAATTTCTTAAATGAGAGGGGTATAGGACTGTTTGATAGTTTACATGGGTAGATGAGAATCTAATCATGTATGCATAAATTGTCTTTACCTTTAGCATTATGCATTAGTTCAAACCATTTTTGAGAGAAACCCTTGTCTAATTATAAACCTTTTTCAAATGAGATCATTCTATGCTCATAACCATAACCCTTAGCCAAATGTGTTTTGCTTTAAAGTGCATAAGTTTGATTCATGGTTCGAATTTTAATGAATGTTAAAGGATGAATTTCTTTGATTGTTAGGAATAAGAGAGTCATGATTTGAATTTCTTTGTGTGATGAGTATGGCTAAGTCCTTTGGAGTATGAGTGTAAGCTTAGCATTTTAGAATTGTTAACTAGGACACTGAGATGATCTATTCGAAAGGCACCTTTGCAAAAAGTTTAAAACCCCCTTTGATTTTTCTGAAAACCTCTCTTCCTTACTTATTTTTTGTTGCTTGAGGGCAAGCAAGGAGTAAGTTTGGGGGAGTTGATGTCATTGCATTTTGCATACATTTTGCATACTCATTAGATAGTTTTTCATGCATTTGTATCATGTTTTAGGTTAGATTTGCATCACTTAGAGTCCTAGAGCATTCTTGCATCAGCATTTGCATTTTCTCTGCATTTTGCATCCATTCCAGGTTGTTTATGGTTGCTTTGGAGACACGGAGGTTCGTGGAGGTGTGGAGACCAATGTAGCGGTTCATGGAAGCTCGGGAAAATGCTAAGGACCAGTGATCGAGGACCAGATCGAGCATGGCCGGTCGATCTAGGAGTTGATCGACCAGAAGATCGAGCCAACTAGGCGATCCAAGGATAATGATCGAGACGGAGATCGAGTGAAGCAGTCGATGCATCGGTACGGACGTAAATGATGCCATGCAGAGCGAGAGCCGGATCGAGTACACCACTCGATCCTCCCGGAGATCGATACCGAGATCGGATGCAACACTCGATTCACCACAGAATCGAGCCGAAGACACGATGGCCGGATATGATCGAGAGACCAACTCGATCCCATGGTCGATCTCTGTCCTTTCAACCGTTTTTGGCTGTTAGCGACGGGGGGGGACCATTGGACTGTTTTGGCATTTTTGGCAAAGGCGGCGACTACTTTTCGATAACTTTTGAGATTTTTACCCTCTCTCTAAGTTTTTTTTTAGTTTTTCTCTCTGGTTTTTCGGAAGAACACCACTGTAGAACAGTTTCAAGCTTTTGTATTTTCAAATCTTTATCGTTTTTAATCCAGTTTATCTTTTATGTTTATCGTTTCTTCTCTTCGTCCTTGCCTGATTTCCTTTATGTGTAGTGAGTAGTTCATTCAGGGTTAAGGGTTGAGAGGATTAAGGGGTAGAAAAGGTTCGATCTTGGTTTGTTTTCTAAACGTTTTAAATCTATCTCTTCTAAGGTGATGAAAGCTTAATGCTTGAAGACTCTCACGCCAAGAGCTTCACGATCCGAGAGGTCCCTTACTTTGACAGGATCCAGGGACCTTGGAAGATCTCACCTTAGTGATTAGTTACCCCTTCCCAAAAGCCATGGTAGTTTGGGGGACTAGTTAAGCCATTGTTCGAAATCTGTCTTCCTTGCCTTTCAACCTCTTTTTCCACCAAAAGCCATGGGTTTGGAGGAGAGGATGAAAGAGTGATCTATACCGAAAGCCACGGATAGATCTTGTTTTGTTTTCGAGGCTTAGAGACCCTCACCAAGTGAGTCGATCTAAAGTTTCAAACCCAAGATCAACCTTTGAAACCCCTTATAAGGTTGATCTTGGGTTTGAAACTTTAGATCGACTCACTTGGTGAGGGTCTCTAAGCCTCGTAAACAAAACAAGATCTATCCGTGGCTTTCGGTATAGATCACTCTTTCATCCTCTCCTCCAAACCCATGGCTTTTGGTGGAAAAAGAGGTTGAAAGGCAAGGAAGACAGATTTCGAACAATGGCTTAACTAGTCCCCCAAACTACCTTGGCTTTTGGGAAGGGGTAACTAATCACTAAGGTGAGATCTTCCGAGGTCCCTGGATCCTGTCAAAGTAAGGGACCTCTCGGATCGTGAAGCTCTTGGCGTGAGAGTCTTCAAGCATTAAGCTTTCATCACCTTAGAAGAGATAGATTTAAAACGTTTAGAAAACAAACCAAGATCGAACCTTTTCTACCCCTTAATCCTCTCAACCCTTAACCCTGAATGAACTACTCACTACACATAAAGGAAATCAGGCAAGGACGAAGAGAAGAAACGATAAACATAAAAGATAAACTGGATTAAAAAACGATAAAGATTCGAAAATACAAAAGCTTGAAACTGTTCTACAATGGTGTTCTTCCGAAAAACCAGAGAGAAAAACTAAAAAAAACTTAGAGAGAGGGTAAAAATCTCAAAAGTTATCGAAAGTAGTCGCCGCCTTTGCCAAAAATGCCAAAACAGTCCAATGGTCCCCCCCCCCCCCCCCCCCCCCCGTCGCTAACAGCCAAAAACGGTTGAAAGGACAGAGATCGACCATGGGATCGAGTTGGTCTCTCGATTATATCCGGCCATCGTGTCTTCGGCTCGATCCGGGTCTCGATCTTGTGGTCGATCCATTAGTCGAATTTTAACAATTCGAAGCTCTTCCCTTTAATTTATCTGTTTGTTCCTCATGGTAACTGCTTGCTTTCTAGTATTTTTAAAATAGGTTTCACTCTGTTTAGGTTGCTGCAATTAGTTTTCAAGATTTTCTCAACAAACTGTCTCATTTCACTTAGATTTGTCCTAGATCTTGCATTCTCTGTGGATTCTCTATCACCTAGAACTGGATTGACACTCTCTGCTTGCCTTACTACAACGTTGCATGCATTAGAGTTTTGATAAGTTCTCTGCTGCATTAGACCGTAAAGAAGGAAAAACCATTATCAAATGGCGCCGTTGCCGGGGATCGAACCCGGGTCACCCGCGTTACAGGCGGGAATACTTACCACTATACTACAAACTCTTTAGTCTTGATAAACTTGATAAGTTGATAAGTTTGATAAGCCTTTAGTCTCTCAATCCCTGAGCTTTGTCAAGCTTATGGCCTCGATGCTGCTGCCATGAAGGTTGAGTTCCCGTCCTTCACTCAAGCAAACGATCTTTGGGACCTCATAGCCAACGATGACTACAAGGCGAATACTGCAAAGATCAAGAGGGTGAGGAGTCCGGTGCTGTGTTACACGTTGAAACTGATCGCCAACACCTTCAGTGGAAGGTCAGTAGCCCTTACAGTCACCAAGACGGAGCTTTGCTTCTTGTTCCAGGGCGTTAAGCATCTCGTTTATAACCCCGATGAGAATGATGAGCCGTTGGAAGATCAACTAGGAGGCGATGTGAACTACGGTTGTATCCTAGCTGCTTCATTGGTGAAATACAAGACGTATGCCTTCAGATGCAAGGCAAGCTCGTCGCTTATTGGAGGCTTCCTCATGCCCTTGTTCGTGCAAGCTGGCGTACTGCTTCAAGACTTCACTCCTGCTCTGGAAAGAGCTTTCATGGATGAGATATACCTAAGGAACACAGACAGCTTGGGACGCACGCCAGTTGAGGGCTTCTTTGAGTATCTGTTCATTACTGAGGAGAATGAGAAGAGGGTGTGTATCCTGCCAAACAAGGACGAAACAGAGCTGTTGGGAGTTGGGAACATCGAGTTTCTCCCAAGCGTAGAGGAGTGCTTTGCTTCTCTAGGAGCCACAGCTGCCATTCAACAAGCCACTCGCCCAAGATCAGAGTCTCCTGCCACGGATGACGAGATCCCCAAAGCCTTTGTACTCCCTAAAATTGACTTTGAGCCGCGGACTAAGACGGAAAAGTTCTTCGCCTCTGTTGTGGAGATGCAAAGGAAGATCAACAAATGGTAAAACAAGGTCATCAAGAAGCTCGCCAAGAAAGTCAAGGCGCTTCAAGGGAGCTCGCCCGCGAAGTCTAAGGAGTCCATGAGTGTAGAGGTCAACCAACCCGAGAAGAGGAGGAGATCAACTGGCGGCATTGCCATCCGTGAGCCACAAGCCAGCACGCAACAAGCACGTCATTCCATCCATGGTTTCCCGACCGCAGATAAAGGCAAAGACATAGCCCGACGCTCCTCTAGCAAGAGCAGCTCCGCTGGAACATCCTCAAGTTCCAGCCGAGTTTAGCTCCAAGGTACCAACAACCGATCCTTGTAAATACCATCATCCGTTTTCATTTTTTTTGCTTAGTGTTTTTGAACTCTCTCAAATTTGTTTGCGACCGGGACGGTGTCATTCAAGTTTGGGGGAGTATGTGTGTGGTTTGACATGTTTATTCTGCTCTTATTTTCTATTTGCATCCCTTGAGTCTTGCATTGCATCTCATTGCATCTAAGGCATAGAAAAGAACAAAAAAATTGGTAATATTTTTAAAATTTTCAAAAACAATTCATGTAGTTGCATTCACTTTGTTAAACATTTTAGGATTGAGTCTATAATTTTTAAGCATCTAGGTTGTTTGCATTTGCATAAGGGGTTAAAGTTTTCTTAAAAAGGTGTTTTAAACTCATGAATTGTTTCAATGCCCTAGTTAGTAGTTATCTGATGCTTTGCTCATGCTTTGAAAGTAAGTCCTTACCATGCTTGGATCACTTGTTTTGATTTTCGTGGCTTGACTTGAACATTCATGATTTGAAACTTATCTTAATAAGTGAGAACCCTAATCTGATTTTTAAATATCATTCTTATGCGTTTGAAAATGAACACATGGATCTTATACATATTTAGGCTCTCTTCCTCCTTTTACCACTCTTTGTGAGCCTAAGTAGAACCCCCACCATGACCCTTACCTTTCTTTCAAGCCAAGTATTCTTGTGTGACATCATTGTGAGGCCTCTTTTCGGTTTGAACTTAGCATAACGTGTTACGTTTAGGCGACATAATTAGGCTCTCATTTGATTGCTAGCTTTGCATCTTGAAGCTATTTCTAGGCTTAGGATTAGGTTCGGGGATCATTGGGGTTGTTTGTTTTGCTTATTTGTTTGCGGTTTCAAAAGAGTTTGGTGTTTGAAGTGTTTGAAAAGGTTTTAAGTGGAAGGCAATGTTTTCAAATTAAAAAAAAGCTCTAAGTATATTTCAAAAGATAGCTCTCAAATAAATAAATAAAAAAAAAAGAAGAGCCTAAGTGCCAAATAAAAAGAAAAAAAATATACTCCCTCTGTTTCAGAAAGAGTGTCATTTTGACACTTTTCACACATATTAAGAAACTTAATAAAAAGTCTTTTCTGTCTTTCATAAATACACTAAACAGTTTTCTCTTTCTAATTAATACACTAAAATAACAAGGTTAGAATTAGATTTTTAATTAAAAATTTGCATTGGAAATACAAAACGACACTTTTTGTGAAAGAAAAATAAAACTTTAAAATGACACTCTTTATGAAACGGAGGGAGTATAATTAGAGATCTATCAATAAGAAAAGTAAAGACCTAAAAATATTTTCAGCCTTTTCACTAGCCTAAAAGAGTAAGGATGTTTTCTGTTTTAACTTGGGTTTTTGCAAAGCGAATTGCTTTGATAAGGGTAGTATCTAGGAGGGTGAGTAAGCCAAAAAGAAATGAAACGAGAGGGGTTTTAGGATCATTGATTAGTGTACATGGGTAGATGAGAGTCTAATTATGTATGCATCAATTGCCTTTACCTTTAGCATTATGCATAAAGTTCATACCCTTCTTGAGAGAAACCCTTTGTATTGTAAAACCCTTTTAAATGAGATCATTCTTTGCTTATAGCCTTCACCCTTAGCCAAATGTGTTCTGCTTTAAAGTGCATAAGTTTGATTCACGGTTTGATCATTAATGAATATTAAAGGATGAGGTTCTTTGATTGTTTGGAATAGGAAAGTCACGATTTGAAATTCATTGTGTGATGAGTATGGCTAAGTTCTTTGGAGTATGAGTGTGTGCATTGCATCTTAGAATTAATAACTAGGACCATTGAAATGATTCATTTGAAAAGCACATTTGCAAGAAGCTTAAACCCCCGTTTTTTTTTTAAAACCTCTCTCCCTTCTTAAATTTTGTTTGCTTGAGGGCAAGCAAAAGGCAAGTTTGGGGGAGTTGATATTGCTGCATATTTTGTGTGTTTTGCATACATATAAGATAGTTTTTTCATGCATTTACCTTGCACATTAGGCTAGTTTGCATCATCTTAGGTCCTAGAGCTCTTTTGCATAAACATTTGCATATTTCTTGCATTATGCATCGCATTCAGGTTGTTTTCGGCTACTTTGGAGCTTTGGAGGATTCGTGGACGTGCTAAGGCTCGTGAGCAAAGTCGTGGACACTTGGAGAACTCAGGATTTGCATGCTAAGGACCAGAAATCGAGTAGCAGATCGAGCACGACAGGTCGATCCAGATGAGATCGACCAGAAGATCGAGTAGCTAAGTCGATGCAAGGAAATGGATCGAGACCGAGATCGAGATGGGAGATCGATCTGAAGTACTGACGTAAATGACGCCATGCAGATCGAGGACCGGATCGAGCTTTCAACCCGATCAGCACAAGATCGACTCAGAGATCGACCAAAGTCACCCGATCGAAGCCAAAGATCGAGAGCCAGATCGAGCCTCCTCCTCGATCCCAGACTACTTTAACCGTTTTTGGCTTCTAGCAAGGGGGGGACCATCGAGCTGTTTGCCAATTTTGGGAAGGCGGCGATCCTGCTTTTCCCATACGCGTTTTCACTTTATCTTTTTATCATCTTCTCTCTAGTTTTTGGGTGATTATCTCCGCCATTGTAGAACCTTGAGTTTTCTTGGATTTGCGCTTTGAATATTGAATATTTTGCTTTAATCTATCTTTAATCATGCTTAGTAGATCGTCTTCTATGCTTTGTTCGGTTTACTTAATGTGTAGCGAGTAGTCTTTTCGGGTTTTGGGGTTGAGGTGATTCAAAAGGGTCGAAAGGGTTAAAGCTTGTGTTTTCTTGTTCTTCATTCTTTTCTTTTCTAGGATTTGAGCACTTAAGGCTTAGAGACTCTCATGCCAGGATCTCTATGATCATAGGGATATCTTACCTTGACAGGATTCAGATGTCCTGGAGAAGTCAAATCCTAGAGGCTAATCTTTCCTTTCCCACACGTCATGGTTGCTTAGGGGATTAGTTAGGCCGTTTGCTTGAAATCTATGTTTTATGCCTTTCAATCTCTTTTTCCACCAAACGCCATGGGTTTAGAGAAGAGAATGAAGGAGTGATCCATACAACACGCCATGGATGGATCTTATTTTGTTTTCAAGGCCTAGAGAACCTCTTAGAAAGAGTAAATCTAATGTTTTCAAACCAAGCTTTGATCTTTGAGACCCACGAATATGAACCTCGACTCTAGACCCTTTTCCTTAGTGTTATAAACCTTTGCTTATCATCACATCATCATAAAGTTGTGTTCTTGTCAATCGCGTATTGCATCATTTCATCATTTTAGGTTGTTTAGACGAGATCGATCGTTGTTGCTCGATCTAGTGGTCGATCCACTAGTCGATTTTTAATAATTAGTAGCTTTGCATTTTAAATATTCTGCTTATTCCTCGTGGTAGTTAACCCTCTTCCATGGATTTTAAAATTGTTTTGCTTTGTATTTGATGCTTGCATTTAGTTTTTAGGGATTTTACCAATCATTTATCATTTTAGCTTAGCTTTACTCATCTTTTGCGTTCTTAGTGAACCTGCTTCCCCTAGGTGTGGATTGATATCTCTCTTGCTCATTATACTACATCTCTGTGTGCATTAGAGCTTTGATAACCTCTCTGTTGCATCTTGACACATCATTGCATACCAAAAACCATGTTATCAATATGCTTATAAGCATGTGAAGCGGCATGGTGGTTGTTTGCTTTTGATATACACTATCAAAAACCATATGTATAGAAGCTGCCAATTCATCTCGAGGGAGAACAATCCGTGATAACTGATGAGGATGAAAATCTTGAAAATGTTGTCAAAAGAATAACACTACAGTATATGATATTCACAATGTGGATGCAAACTAATATAAGGGATGGATCCATTTGCTTGCACCAAGATGTATATTAAGTTTTCGAGATTCTATGTGTGGACAAACAAGAGCTGTTCGCGACGACAAAGAGGGATGACCATCAGCAAGATTGCTAACATCCATCCATCATCAGGTAACAAATATTATCTGGGAATTATAATACATCACATCAGAGGCTGTAGGAGCTTTGATGAAATAGGAACCGCTGGAGGAATTATATTCAAAACTTACAAAGAAAGCTGTTATGTGATGGGTCTTTTAGAGGGTAATAAAGAATGGCACAAAGTAATGGCTTAATCGGGGTAATGGGCTTCTGCATGACAGTTATGAGAGTTATTTGTTACGATGTTGATATACTGTCAAAATCAATGACCTTCTGAAATTGCGGAACAATTGTTGGAGAAGCCTTAGCGAAGTATGTTATACATTCAACGAAGAAGATTTGAGTTCAAAATGATGAACTTACAAGATGAAGAAGTGTAACAATATATTTTGATAGAAATCCAAAAGCTTCTGAACCAAAGTGATAAGACACTAACAGAATATCCAAACATGTCAGCCCCTGAGAAAAACATCCTCAGCAATGTTAAAAACATGATGATAAGTGAAGGAAATAATTACAGTAGAGATGAAGAAAAAACTACACATGGAATTGTTTTCAAAATTTAAAAGCATTTATCTGTGTACACAGCAATAATGGGTTCAATCAATGGTCATAAAGGAAAACTATTCTTCCTCTATGGACTTGGCGAAACTGAAAAACACTATGTTTATAGGATACTGATTTCCAAACTATGTTCTGAAAAACGAATAGTTCTATTGGATTCAACTTCAGGAATAACAGCAACACTTCTATCAGGGGTAAGAACATATGGGATGAGATACTCATGGAACATCGACACACATCTGAAGCCTTAGATTGAACATTCAGAGATATCTTGAGGCATACAGGCCCTGTTGGCGTAAGCTTGAAGACTTCCTAAATAGATTAGGAATATAGATTATACTTAGGAGATATCTAAGTGTAATAAGAATAGGAAGTTATCCTAAAGAGAAAAGGAAATTTGTTTAGGTTACTCCCTATATAAGAAGATGTCGAGCATGTGACATAACTAATGAGATTGGAGAGTTTGAGAGAACTTTAGTTTTGAGTGATTTTCTAAAGTGAATAAAGATAGTTGTTCTTTATTTGTGTTCTCAAACACTTTCAATTTCTATATTTGGTATTAGAGCTTTGTGAGATCGAGAGAGAGACTTAGATCATATGGGAGCTGTCCTTTCTTCTTCACGAGTATAACACATCGTTCTGATAAAACTTATTGCTCTGTTTCGTGAAAGGAAAAACAGAGAACCAGCGGTAAACAAGTTACGACATAAGCGATGAGTGACGTCGTCGTAGCTGCAACTGGAGCTGCAGCAGAAAAGAAAACAGGCGAGGGAGGATCTTCTTCGATCAAGTGTCCCATGCTGAATTCAACTAATTACACAGTATAGGCCATTCGAATGAAGATCTTACTCAAGGTTCATAAGGTGTGGGCGATTATTGAAACAACAGAAGATGACAGCGACAAAAATGACATGGCCATAGCTCTGTTGTTTCAATCGATCCCTGAAGCACTTATATTGCAGGTTGGAGAACTGGATACAGCAAAGCAAGTATGGAAAGCCATCAAAGCAAGGCATGTGGGAGCCGAGAGAGTCAACGAAGCAAGACTTCAAACATTAATGGCAGTGTTTGTTCGGCTCAAGATGAAGGATTCCGAAAAAATAGATGACATCGCCGGAAAGCTTTCTGAAATTTCGTCAAAGTTTGCTGCACTTGGAGAAATCATAGAAGAATCGAAACTTGTCAAAAAGTTTCTTAAAAGTCTTCCTCGGGCAAAATATATACACATAGTGGCATCACTTGAACAAGTTTTGGATCTCAAAACCACAAGCTTTGAGGATATCATAGGGCGACTGAAAGCCTATGAAGAACGCATTACTGAGGAAGCAGAAGAGAATCAAGAAGATCAAAACAAATTGATGTATGCAAACAGTGAAAATCAATCAGGACAGTCATCTCGTGGCTCCAGTAGTGGCGGATATAGAGGCAGAGGACGGGGAGGACGTTTCAATAACAGAGGAAAAGGTCGTGGAAGATCGTATGAAGCGAAAGATTTGTCAGAAATTCAGTGTTTTTGGTGTGATAAATATGGACACTTCGCATCAAAGTGCCCAGATCGACTACTCAAATTACAAGAGATACAAGAGAAGGACGATGGTGAAACTGAGAATGCAGACAAGCTTATGATGCACGAAATCGTATATCTCAACGAGAAAAAAGTTGTGCCGAGCAAATATGAAGTAAATACCAGAGGAGAAGACATGTGGTACCTTGATAACAGTGCTAGCAACCACATGACCGGAGATCTGAGATACTTCTCGAAGATTGATCATGACATTACCGGCAAAGTGAGATTTTGTGATGATTCTCGGATAGACATCAAAGGGAAGGGAACTGTGAAGTTCATGGACAAGAACGGCGACTGAAGGACATTATCGAATGTCTATTTTATCCCGGATTTGAGGAGTAATATCATTAGTCTGGGACAAGCTACGGAATCAGGCTGCGATGTGAGGATGAAAGGGGACTACTTGACAGTACATGACCGAGAGGGAAAATTACTGTGCAGGACAATGAGATCAAAGAACCGACTATATAAGGTTCGAATGGGGATACAAGACAACAAATGTCTGCACTCAACGATAACGAGCGACTCGAGCAAGTGGCATGCACGATTAGGACATATTAATCTGGAAACAATCAAATCCATGATACAAAGAGAGCTTGTTATGGGAGTTTCACAGATTAACTTTGAGAAGAAAGTATGCAAGTCATGTTTACTTGGAAAGCAAACAAGAAGAGTATTCCCGCAAGCTACCTTATATCGAGCAACTAAGGTGTTGGAGCTTATTCATGGTGACCTGTGCGGCCCCATAACACCAAGCACATCAGCCGGAAACAAATACATTCTTGTTCTTATTGATGATGATTCCAGATACATGTGGACAAGCATGTTGAAGGAGAAAAGTGATGCTTTCAACAAATTCAAATGGTTTAAAAGTTTGGTGGAGCAAGAATCAGGCAAGTGAATACAGACTCTCAGAACAGATATAGGAGGAGAGTTTGTGTCGGAGGAATTCAACTCCTTCTGCGATGCTTCCGGGATTAAAAGGCATCTCACAGCTCCATATACCCCTCAACAAAATGGAGTTGTTGAGCGACGTAACAGAACCCTAATGGAGATGACTAGGACTATCTTGAAGCACATGGACGTGCCAAATTATCTATGGGGCGAAGCAGTGAGACATTCTACATACCTGTTGAATAGAATAGCTACAAGGTCGCTCAAGGATCGTACACCATACGAAGCGTTCAGAAAGAAAAGACCCAACGTAAATCACCTCCGAGTCTTTGGTTGTATCGGATACTCAAAAGTAGAAACACCACACTTGAAGAAACTGGATGACAGGTCTCGCATGCTAGTCCACCTAGGGACAGAACCGGGGTCAAAAGCATATTGCTTGGTTGATCCACAAACGAGAAGAGTAGTGGTGAGCAGAGATGTGGTGTTTGATGAGACAAAGGGTTGGGACTGGAACAAAAGGGGCTCAGAGCAAGATAGAGCGGGAAGTTTCAGGATCAACATTGGGATCTATGGAAATCACGGGATTGAAGAAACAGAATATGCTGTTAATGAAACAGAGGATAGCGATCAACCAACTGTGGACAATGGAGGATCCGGAGCAGAAATCGAGAAAGAAGATGAAAGTGAGGAGAAAGACAGTGATATCGATGAAGATGAGGATGATATTAATGAGCTGCCAAGTACGACAGGACTAAGAAAAACAACAAGGCAAAGAAGGAACCCAAAGTATCTTGAAAGTTATGAACTATCAAAACATCTTGATAATTATGCGCTACTCGCTGATGAAGAAGGAGAATGGCTACTAATGTGCCTGAACAATGAACCAAGAGACTTTGAAGAAGCTAAGGAATCCGAGAAATGGATGTTTGCTTGCGATGATGAGATTCATTCGATTACCAAAAATAATACTTGGAATCTTGTTGATCTTCCAGTAGGAGCAAAGCCAATAGGATTGAAGTGGGTGTTCAAGCTTAAAAGGAACTTTGACGGTAGCATAAACAAATACAAGGCCCGACTTGTTGCTAAGGGATACATTCAAAGATATGGAATCGATTTTGATGAAGTATTTGCACCAGTAGCTCGGATCGAGACAATCCGCCTTCTCATCAATCTCACAGCTTCTAATGGATGGGAGATACACCACCTTGACGTTAAAACGGCGTTTCTTCACGGAGACTTGAAAGAAACAGTTTTCGTCACACAACCAGAAGGGTTTGTGGTAAAAGGGTGCGAAGACAAGGTTTACAAACTCAACAAAGCGCTGCACGGCTTAAGGCAAGTCCTGAGAGCATGGAATGATAAACTGAATCAAATACTGAAAGGTCTCCAGTTCAAAAGGTGCTCTAAGGAACCATCAGTATATCGGAAAAAAGTAAACCAAGACACCCTTCTCGTTGCAGTATATGTTGACGATTTGTTTGTCTCCGGAACTAATAGAAGAGTCATTGAAGCCTTTAAGAGGGAGATGGCATCTAAATTCGAGATGAGTGATCTCGGAATGTTGACTTACTATCTCGGGTTTGAAGTATGTCAACTCAAGGATGGGATAACACTTAACCAAAGCCGCTATGCCTTAAAGATCTTGGAAGAAGCTGGATTGAAGGATTGTAACCCAGTTCACACGCCAATGGAGACTGGACTGAAGCTGGCAAAGTCCCCTGAAGAAAAGGACATTGATGCTACAAGCTATCGCAAGAATATTGGGTGTCTTCGTTACCTACTCCATACGAGACCAGACTTGTCTTATTGTGTAGGTGTGCTAAGTCGTTATATGCAGAATCTGAAGGAGTCTCATGGAGCCGCACTAAAGCAATGCTTAAGGTATCTACGAGGCACCACTACGCTCGGACTTATGTTCAAGAGGTCAACATCAATGAAGTTAATTGGCTATAGTGATAGCAGTCATAATGTTGATCCGGATGATTGAAGAAGTACAACCGGGCATGTGTTCTACCTTGGAGGAAGTCCAATTTTGTGGTGCTCACAAAAACAAGATACAGTAGCACTATCGTCGTGCGAAGCCGAGTTTATGGCGGCTACGGAAGCAGCATAACAAGCAATTTGGCTACAAGAACTGCTAAGCGAGATCACCGAGTTGCCATGTGAGAAAGTTGTTATTCGAATTGACAATAAGTAAGCGATTTCTCTTACGAAGAACCCAGTGTTTCATGGTCGAAGCAAGCACATTCACAGAAGGTATCACTTCATACGGGAATGTGTTGAGAATGGGCAAGTGGAGGTTGAATATGTTCCTGGAGTTCAACAGAAAGCAGACATTCTAACAAAAGCACTTCGTAGAATCAAGTTCAGGGAAATGAGAGAACTCATTGGCGTAAAGGATTTAGTTGAAGATGACTTCAAGCTTAAGAGGGAGAATGTTGGCGTAAGCTTGAAGACTTCCTAAATAGATTAGGAATATAGATTATACTTAGGAGATATCTAAGTGTAATAAGAATAGGAAATTGTCCTAAAGAGAAAAGGAAACTTGTTTAGGTTACTCCATATATAAAAAGATGTCGAGCATGTGACATAACTAATGAAATTGGAGAGTTTGAGAGAACTTTAGTTTTGAGTGATTTTCTAAAGTTAATAAAGATAGTTGTTTTTTATTTGTATTCTCAAACACTTTCAATTTCTATAGGCCCAACTGCTATGGATTAATACTTTGGTGGAAAAACAGTTCTGTTAGGTGGAGATTTGCGAAAAGTTTTGACAGTGATCCATAAGAAAGCAAACAAGATACAGTTTTGGCATCACTCAAAAGATCTTATGTATGGAAAAATTGCAAGATTAGCATCCTCTCCGAAAATATGAGAGTGCAGCAAGATGAAATATGTTTACTAAATGGATTTTAAAAGTCGGGAATGGAAATGCTAAAAGTGTTTCTTAATTACAAGGAGAATGTTTTGATCATGACAACATTGAGATCGATCAAACATTAATGTTGGGGAAGTGAGGAAATCCATTAGAAGAAATTCAGAAATCTACTTTCCTAAATCTGGAGATTTCTTTTCGAGACCGTGAGTATTTGTGAGTTCGTGCCATCCCGACCCCAAGGAACGAAACAGTAAATGAGATAAATGAATTTTCCTTAGAAAAAACTAAGAAGCGACACGAAAGAATATCTTAGTGCTAATAGTATCGAAAGTGATGACAATGATCTATATGGAATTAATATTCTCTACACAATAAAGTACTTAAACGCACTCAAATGCTCAAGATTACCGAATCATCGCCTCCTCTTGAAGCAATACACACCAGTTATACTATTGAGAAACATAAACCAAAAAGAAGGATTGCGCAATGGCACTAGACTGGTGGTAATTTTGAGTTTGATCTATGCAATGGCATTAGACTGGTGGTAATTTTGAGTTTGATTTATAACTCTGCCATATTTTATTATGTATGTGGAATTCTATGTGTTGTTTATGTGGGCACATATATGGTGAGTAACTATAAATAAAAAATTCAGACTCTACTACTTCTTTATTGTACTTCGAGTGTAAAATTACTCGTATGCTATTTTTCTTTTGTGGTTATTGAATTGTAAACACACATTGTATTAATATTTGCATATTTAAGGAATATTTTTAATTAGAAACTCAGGTAACTTATTGCAATTCTAGTAGATTATATCTAGTGAACCAATATTTCATAAATGAGAAATTTTGTGTAACTAAATTTCAAAATAAAGTACTTTTTAGAATTTACTTTTTGATAATTTAGATATTTTGATATTAATTTTATACTTTATTTAGATGTATATGATTTTTGTATGTTTTGATATACTTTAGGACATTATATATATATATATATAAGTTTTTTTGTTGTTAATTTTCTAATGAACTACATAGCATAGTAGATATCAAGTTAATTTTTTTTTTAGATAATTTTTTTTTGTTAGTTTAATTTTTTGATATTAATTTTTACTTATTTAGACATACATGATTTTTTTACCATGTCATATATGATTCTATATAGGTTGATGTTTGGTGCTGAACTTCTGTCATTTTGCATCATATTTGCTAAGTAAAACCAAAAAGACTTTTGATCATACAATACTCAAAATATGCTGTAAATGCATGTAAAACCAAGTGAAATACTTATTAAAGAGCTCACTTATGATTGCTAAGTAAAAACTGTAAAAAAATATGGGTATGATCAACTCCCGTAGACTTAATCCTTTGTTTGTTCTCAAACAAAACAAAATATCTTAGTAAGAAAAACAGGTTTGAAAACATGGAAACTCATCAATACTCAGGAACTCGTCAGGTGCTGAGTCAAAGTAAGCACCCGCTAGAGTGAGCTGCATAGTGGTCAATATTGGACTGCTTGTACCAAGGTTTAAACTTGCTAGAATTGTACGTTTGTCTACAAACATCTCCATCCACATCGTTGAATCACCCCCGTCTTCAACTTCATCGTTTAACAACCCTCTACTCGGCTGAGAGTTTCCTAAATCCAGGTTAAATTATCTCCATATATGGGATAAATTGCTTAGAAAATGAGATAGTTTGGGGTTGGTTTGTCCCGCCTAAATGAACCTGTACGTATCGAGGTGAAAGCTAAATATGAGTAAAAATACACATAACAAGTGGCAGGAATTACTCAAGCCAAATCAAGAGTATGGTGAAAATTACCTATGCTGCTATGCGACAAGTTACCAATCTCCATTTCTTTCCAACTCTCGCTCAAAAAGTCTCCGCCTTGAGCAAGTGTTATAATTCCAACTGTGCTAACTGTAGTATTACACCCACATCCATTAATTGTGTTGCTTTGGTGTCCACAACTCCAGAGTGTCCCAACTCCAGAGTGTCCCAAACAACCTGATAATGATGCAAAAGATGCAAGAAATATGCAAAATGCGAATGCAAAGTGATCTAGGACCTAAAGTGCAACAAATAGTAGAAACTAACCTATAATGCAAGATGAATGCATGAAAACTACTCTAAATGCATGCTAAATATGCTAAATATATATGTATATCACTTCTCATGGTGATGGATGTATTCCTTGGATTAGGGAGGAGGATTCTTGCTAGCTCTTCGAAGGCATTGAGGAACTTGTATACATGCTTGTCTTGAATGCTCTTCTCAATGAAATGGCTTCTCCTAAGATAGTCCATATCTATCCACAATAGCTCCAGAGCATCTTTTTCATCTTCCTCAAGGTCTACACCATTAGCCATAAGAACAGCTGTCACAACTCCTCCAATATGGACCTGTGGGTTCTTCTCCTTTTTTCCTTTTGTGTAAGACCCAACTCTTGTAGGTTAAAAGCTGCTACATCACCATGGTCACAAAGTATGGGAACTTTATTGGTGGCTCTACTGTTGTTCCATTTCTGCTGGTGCCCACAAGCGCATACATTCCATAGTACAAGAAGTATCTCTCCTTTCCAGTGAGGTTTGTTGTTTCCTTTCTTGCAAACAATGTATTTGCAAGCGCCTTATGAGCAAACTTCACTGCAGGATTCTTCAGATGTTGATTCCTTGTGGCTCCAGCTATGAAATTTCCAGCCCCAATCATCCCACATAGCATCATGTGCTCCTTTTGGCCGATTAAGAACTTGTTCCTCTTGTGAGCATAAGACATCAGACCAAGCGCTTGGAAGATATCAAGGAAGGTTGTTGTGAACCTTTGCTTTCTAAGCTTGAAGGAGATCCACCCATATTTGTTGGAGAGCTCACTTTCATCATATCCAATCATCTTGAGAGTAGAGAGGAATTGATTAGTGAGCTGCTGGTAGGAGGGAAGTGGCATTGCCATGAACTCACCAAGCCCCATGTGCTCAAAGATACTCTTGCAATCGCTATAGATCCCAAGTGCTTTCATGGTGTTAGCACAAGGGTATCTTGTAGCCTTGAAAGTGCACTGGCTGAAAGCCTCCATGAGTTCTCTAGCACTTGGCTCATGGTATGGGACCTCTTCCTCTACAGATTTGCCTTTTCCTTTCTGCTTGGAAACTTTTTCTCCAGCTTGTTTCTTCCCAGCAGCTTTTGATGATGTCCAGCAGCAGTACCCTTACCCTTATCTCTTCTAACTCTGGGAGAAGTGGGCGCTTCCTCTTGTGGTGCTTTCCCTTTGCTTCCAGCAGCAGTTCTTGATTTTCCCATGGTACCTACAAAAACAAAGCTTGAAGATACTAAGTAAAAGAACAACAGTTTGAGAAACCAATAACTGTAAGCTTTAAAGGAATTTCTCTAAGCAAAAGGAAGTTTAACTAGTCATTAAATAAGATTAAACTTTCAAAAATCAAAAGGAATTCACAAGCTAATAGTTTAGACATGCTAGAGTTCATAAATAAAAATCAAACATTTATGCATGTGAACCTAGCAAGGTGGCTCTAAGCAAAAGAGAAAATGATTATGCAAAGGGATATTAAACAAGCAAGAACTGAGATTTAAGAACAGTAAACAATGCTTTAACAGTTAACTTGCTCATTTTAAACATATCCACCATGCAAAATCAAAGCACAACATCTTAAACTAAACAAATTTTGTTCTTAAACCTATAGAAGTGTTAACTTTAAACACATGCATTCATTACGAACAAAAGATGAACAGTTGAGAAAGCAAACCTTAGTGAAGCTTCTGAGCACTTAGAAAAGATAAATAAAAGAAAGAGAGAGCTAAAAATTTTGGACTTTGGTGAGAGAAGTAGTAAAATGAAGTGTGAAGAGAAGAGAAGAGATTGTTGGTTTTTAAAGAGGTGGGTGGGGAACCAAGGGAATCTAAAGAGTGGGGGACAAGAATAAAAGTACTCAGGAGCTCTGCAAAATGTCAGGAAGGAGCCAAAATTCAAATTCAAACCACTTTGGCTCCAAGCCAAAAGAGGGAAACAATTTTGAAAAATGGAACACTTACCTCGCGGGGCTATCAGTCACATTGTGACCGATAGGGTGACCGATAGCTTCCTGTTGAATCCTATCGGTCTCTATCTGATCGATACACTGACCGAAATACATCGGATTGCTTTGTATCGGTCACTCTCTAGACCGATAGAGTGACTGAAATACAACCGATGTATTTCCATCGGTCAGTATCTGATCGATAGCTAGACCGATAGAATCCACACTTAGCAAACTCCTTTCCCTATCGATCACAAGCGATCGAAAAGTTAATCGGTGCATTGATATATCATGGTTTTTATGGTTTTTAACCATGATATAAGTCTTTTTTATTGACTCTTTTTGGTCTTTTTAGAGTCCTAGAAGAGTCTTTGCAGGTTATAGCATGTCTGGAGAATAATTGGAGATATTTGAGCTTTTTGGATCATTTCAAGTTGAAGCCACGAAGTACCTAGCTCAGAGAAGAAAGTATGCCATATGGTGACGCTCGTCACCACTCTTGGTGACGCTCGTCACCCACCAAGGAAGGAGCGTGGCTTGTTTGTTATAAGATGGAGAATTATTTGCAGAATTGGCCGAGAAGTTCTATTATTTGCAAGAAGACCCCAGATCGTGTTTAGCCTCTATTTATTAGGTTTTTCAGCCATTTTTGGTTTTCATCTTAGTTTTGAGAATTCAGAGAGTTTGAGAGAGAGATTTATTCAGAACTTTTTGGGGAGACAGATCCTGTACTCTTTTGAGAAGATTTTGAACCCCCTTATTCTTTTACTCTTTCTCTTAATGCAATTTTATTCAGTTATGTTTTGTGGTTCTATAATCATTTCTGAGTAATCTGCTAGTTAAGATGGGGCTTTTTCAAAGGTTGATGAAGAGTTTGTAGAATTGCTACATGTTAGGAATATCTTTTGGTTTTTCATCTCTGTTTGCTTTAAAATCAAATTTCTTAGACACATCATCTAGAAATCCGAAAATCCTAGGTTGTTAAATATATGTGAGAGCATTATTGATAACCTGAACTAGTATTTGATGAGCAAAACAACTTAGTGCAAAGAGATTTGGCTTAGGAGTTTTGTGAACAATTGAATCTGATCATATTGCATGTTTAGGTTGTTACGGTTTGCAAAGAGATTTGAAACTCTGTGATTTAAACATAGTTAACTTCTGCAATGAGAATTGATTAGTTATATATTTAATATTCATGTTCAAAACGGTTCTTAATCATTCCTGATTTCATGCATTCTACATTCTCGGATTCAACCTGCGAACTGTCCTGACTTAGCGCTTTTAGTCTTCTGCAACTTAGATCAAACAACAAATTCGCTTGCTTACTTTTACTTTATCATTCGCATTACATACATTACATTCTGCTTAGCTTAATCCGAACCTACATTCGATAGTGTAGTCTGCATTACTCTTTTGGGATTCGATACCCCTTCTACTACAACTGCTTTTGCTGTGCACTTGCAGTAGTTTTATTTGGGTAAAACCTGAGCCCTATCAAGTTTTTGGCGCCGTTTCCGGGAAGTAATAGCTGCCTATCGATTTTAAGTTTTTGGATTTTGTCTAAGTTTTAATTTTTCTTACTAACTTTTTGCTACTTTTCTTTGTTCCTGTTTCAGGTGTATGGCTAATCGCAGTACCAGAAGCAACAAAGAGAAGGAGCTTGTGACTTTGAGCTTCGACGAACTCGCTAGGTTGGAGAGAACTAACAGGAAAGCTAAGAAGCAATCTACAATGGTCGCTCTAATTATCTTAGTTGAAGATGCAGAAGGTCACTTGGTTGAAAGAGAAGGACACAGGAGGAACGAAGAGGGGCAGAGGATTGATCAAGATGGGAATGTCATTGTTGAACAGCAGGTTGAACAAGTGGAACATGACGCTGGAGACCCTGCTGCTGCTGATAACGCTGCTAGGCGTTTTGTGCAGAGGACTTTAGGAGACTACAATAGACCAGGTCAGTTCTATGCCAACAGAGCTGCAATCCGCCCTCCTGCCTTTCAGAGGAACGATTTTAGCTTAAACCTGTCTACTATCAGCTGGTTGGCCAACATCCATTCCATGGCTTACCTCATGAGCATCTTATGGATCACATTGAGAGGTTTGAGGACTTAGCTTCAAGTGTCAAAGCCAATGGAGTCACTAATGACTTTCTGTTCTGCAAGCTTTTCCCTTACTCTCTTGGAGGAGAAGCTGCATATTGGTTGAAGCAACTGGAACCTGCTTCATTGACCACTTGGGAAGACACTAAGAATGCTTTTCTGAATAACTTATATGATGATGCAAGATCTGAAGACATGAGGATGAAAATTGCATCCTTTACACAAGGTCCTACTGAAGCTTTTAAGGCTTCTTGGATCAGATTCAAGTCTTATCAAAGGGACTGTCCTCATCATGGCTTCAGTCAGGTGCAATTACTTGGGATTTTCATCAGAGGCATTGACTGGAAGTATCAGATGCGCTGGATGCAGCAAGTGCAGGAAACTTCAACACCAACAGACCAGAGGAGGCGATCAGGTTGATTGAGAACTTGGTCTGCAGCAACAGCACTAAAAATACAGATTTTCAGAGGATGAAACAAGCTGGTGTGGATGATGGAAATCAGATTGCTGAAGTTAAGGCTAAGCAGGACAGTATGCACAGCCTTTTGGTGGGAAAGAAGTCAGTTCACTTTGCTGCAGAAGTGGAGACTTTCGAAGGTTTAGAGGAGGTTGAGCAGGAAGATGTAAATTTCATCAATTCTGGCGGTTTTCAGGGTCAAATGTATGGAAATCAGCAGTGGAACAGAGGCCACAACAACAACAATCAGAAGAGTACCTTTACAGGAGGACAAATCACGCCTGGTTACACTCCTAAGCCCCCATTCCAGAAGACAGAGTACCATAAACCATTCCAGAACAGTGGAAATTACAACAGAAACTATGGTTCTTCCTATCAACCTGCACCTCCACAAGAGAACAAGATGGAAGCAATGCTGGAACAGATCTTGGAAGGACAACAGAAGCTTACAGTGGACTTCAATGGCAAGATCGATTCGCTCTATCAGGACTTGAATGGGAAAATTGAGAGTCTGAACTCTCATATGAAGAAACTTGATGTTCAAGTTGCCCAAACTGCAGGACCTGTTCAGAGGCAAGAAGGATTTCTTCCAGGAAGAACTGATGCTAACCCCCAACACCATGTGAATGCCATCACATTGAGGAGTGGAAAGAACCTGCAACCAGTGTTGCAGAAGGATTTAAGCTCAAGAAGTTTTGTGGGTATTGAAGAGTATGAAGATGATGAAATTTCTGCTGAAAATTCACGGGTCACGCTCGTCACCAATAATGGGTGTCGCTCGTCACCCCTTGACCACAATCCCGACGACCCTTCTTCACAAGTTGGTGACGAGCGTCACCAGGAGGGTGACGCTCGTCACCCAAATCGAGCAAACAACCACGACTTGTCCAGAACGAGTGACACTCGTCACCCCTCTGGTGACGCTCGTCACCCGTTGCAACATACTGCAGTTTCATCTAAGACTTCAGATAATGCTAAGGAGACAGTGTATAAGCCCAAGATACTCTATCCTAAGCATCCTAAGAAGTCTAAGCAGGAGCTTGAAAATGCTAAATGCAGGGCTATCATGGACAAGTTGGTTATTGAGATCCCATTGATTGATGATGTGAGAATCACTCCTGTTATAAGGAGGTATGTGAAGAGAATGGTGACCAATAACTTGAGTTTAGAGGCTGGGGCTATGATGATCAACGAGCAGGTCAGTGCAGTGATTCAGAACATAGTGCCAGAGAAACTTTCAGACCCTGGGAGCTTTGTTTTAGACTGCAAAATCTTTTGTGACAGGTTTGAGAGATCACTGTGTGAACTAGGTTCCAGTGTGAACCTCATGCCTCATTCTGTTGCCAAGAGCTTGGAGATGACCGATTTTAAGGCTACAAGGATATCTCTGGTCCTAGCTGATAGATCAGTCAGAGTTCCTGAAGGGGTGATAGAGGATGTTCCTATCAAAGGAGATTGTATGATTCCTACTTATTTTGTGGTTCTGGAATATGGAGAAGAACCCAAAGATCCCTTGATTCTTGGCAGACCCTTCTTGGCTACTGCAGGAGCTATCATTGAGGTCAGGAAGGGTAGAATAGAGCTGAATGCTGGTGATTTAGTGATGAAATTCGAAATGGACAAGCTGATGAAGAGGCCAACCATAGATGCACATACTTTTTATGTGGATGTTCTCACAAACATTGCTGATCAGATCTTCCATGAGATGAGTTCGGAGGACCCCTTGGAAAGGGCGTTGACCACTTCTACAGCAGAGTATGAGCATTTGGATGCTGCTGCAACAGGCTACACAAAGATGATGGATGCTACTGCACAAGTGATACAACTGGTTGCACAGGATGAGCTTGTTACCACATCTGCGAAAGCTGCTACAATGGGTGATTGGAGTGCAGCAAAAGCACAAAAAGTTGAGCTTAAACAGCTCCCTGCAGGGCTAAGGTACGCCTTCCTTGGAGAAAACTCCACCTATCCTGTTATTGTTAATGCTTCATTAAACAATGCAGAGCTCACCCTTTTGCTAAGTATGCTGCGCAGATTTCGCAAAGCTCTTGGCTATTCTCTTGATGATATTTCAGGGATCTCTCCAGACTTGTGCATGCATAGGATACACCTGGAGGATGAATCGAAATCATCAGTTGAGCACCAGACGAGGCTGAATCCGAATTTGCAGGATGTGGTCAAGAAGGAGATCATGAAGCTGCTTCAGGCTGGAATTATCTATCATATATCAGACAGTGCTTGGGTGAGTCTAGTGCACATGGTGCCTAAGAAAGGAGGTGTTACAGTAGTGAAGAATGACAAGGATGAGCTGATTCCAACCAGGACTGTGACAGGACACATGATGTGCATTGATTACAGGAAGCTGAATGCAGCAACAAGGAAGGACCATTTTCCTCTACCTTTCATCGATCAGATGCTGGAGATGCTGGCAAATCACAAGTACTACTGCTTCCTTGATGGCTACTCAGGCTTCTTTCAGATCCCCATCCATCCAGATGATCAGGAGAAGACTACTTTTACCTGTCCTTATGGCTCTTTTGCATATCGCAGAATGCCTTTTGGGCTGTGTAATGCTCATGCAACCTTCCAGAGATGCATGATGTTGATCTTCACAGACATGATTGAGAAGTTTATGGAGGTTTTCATGGATGATTTCTCAGTTTATGGTTCTTCCTTCAGGAGCTGCTTGGACAATTTATGTGCAGTTCTGCAGAGGTATGAAGAGAAACACTTGGTTTTGAACTCGGAGAAGTGTCATTTTATGGTACAGGATGATATTGTGCTTGGTCACAGAGTCTCAGGAGACAGTATAGAGGTGGATAGGGCGAAAATTGAGGTGATGACAAGTTTGCAAGCACCTGATTCAGTAAAAGCAGTGAGGAGTTTTCTGGGTCATGCAGGCTTCTACAGAAGATTCATCAAGGATTTTAGCAAAATAGCACGCCCCATTACTGCTCTCCTCTGCAAAGATGTAAAGTTTGAGTTCACAGAAGAGTGCAAATCCACCTTTTAACAGATCATGCAAGCTTTGGTAACAGCTCATGTTGTGCAGCCTCCAGATTGGGACTTACCCTTTGAAGTGCTGTGTGATGCCAGTGCTTGGACAGAGGAAAGACAAGAAGCTCCACGCTATTTACTATGCAAGTAGGACTTTGGATGATGCTCAGAAGAACTATGCAACAACTGAGAAGGAATTGTTGGCTGTTGTGTTTGCATTTGAGAAATTCAGGCAATACCTTGTTGGCTCCAAGGTCGTGGTTCATACTGACCATTCAGCACTGAAGTATTTGATGCAGAAGAAAGATGCAAAGCCAAGGTTGTTGAGGTGGATCCTGCTTCTTCAGGAGTTTGACATTGAAGTGAAGGACAAGAAAGGTGTTGAGAATGGTGTTGCTGATCATCTATCCAGGATACAGGTCGAAGATAGTGTCTCAATAAATGATTTCTTTCCTAAAGAGAATGTCTACTTGGTGGAATCAAGATTTCAGGAGGAAAGTGTTGAAAACCTGCAGTTTTCACGAAACTGCAGGGGAGTGGCGAGCGACACCATGAGGGTGATGCTCGTCACCAAGCTAGAACAGTCGCGACCAAGTTTTCATACGAAGGAGGTGACGCTCGTCACCAATACTGGTGACGCTTGTCACCAAACCCTGAACTTGGCTGCGATTTGTGCAAGCTTAGGGACGGCTTTTGAAGAGCAAGTTTATGCTTTGGATGATCCAAAGAGGCCCTGGTATGCTGATATTGCCAACTACCTTGCTGTAGAGGATGAACCACATGACTTCAAGGGCTATGCTAAGAAGAAGTTCTTGAGAGAACTTAGAAAATTCTATTGGGATGAGCCATATCTCTACAAACATTGTGCTGATGGGATTTACAGAAGATGCATAGCAGAAGAAGAAGTGCAGGACGTTCTCTTTCACTGTCATGGGTCAGAGGATGCTAGACATTTTGCCACATTCAAAACAGTCTCCAAGGTTCTTCAAGCTGGTTTTTGGTGGCCTACTATGTTCAGGGACGCCCAGGCATTCATTACAAGCTGTGATACTTGTCAGAGAAGAGGAAATTTCAGCAGGAGACATGAGATGCCACAGAACTTCATTCTTGAAGTAGAAGTCTTTGATTGTTGGGGTATTGACTTCATGGGACCTTTTCCCTCATCTTATGGGAATATATACATTCTGGTTGCTGTTGATTATGTATCTAAGATGGTAGAGGCGTTGGCTACTCCTACTAATGATGCTGCAGTGGTTTTGAAACTGTTTAAGACCATTATCTTCCCCAGATTTGGTGTCCCACGGATTGTCATCAGTGATGGTGGTTCTCACTTTGTTAACAAAGTTTTTGACAAGCTGCTGAAGAAGTATGGTGTACAGCACAGAGTGGCCACGCCTTATCATCCCCAGACCAGTGGACAAGTTGAGGTTTCCAATAGATAGATCAAGCAGATTTTGGAGAAGACAGTTAGAAAGATAAGGAAAGATTGGTCTGCAAAGCTGGATGATGCATTATGGGCTTACAAAACGCCATTTGGGACTACACCATTCCACCTTCTCTATGGCAAGGCGTGCCATCTACCAGTAGAACTAGAGTTCAAAGCAGAATGGGCTATCAAGAATCTGAACTTCGATCTGAAGCCTGCTGCAGAGAGGCGCTTGATTCAGCTCAATGAACTGGATGAGATCAGATATCTGGCCTATGAAAACTCCAAATTATACAAGGAGAGGACAAAGGCATATCATGATAAAAAGATCATCTCCAGACATTTCGAGCCCAATGAACAGGTACTACTTTACAACTTTCAATTACAGGTTTTTCCTGGTAAACTGCGCTCTCGATGGTCAGGTCTCTTCACTGTCAAAGAAGCTCGACCACATGGTGCTATTGTCCTGATAAACTCCAAAGGAGAGGAGTTCACTATCAATAGACAGAGGGTGAAGCATTATTGGGCGCATGCAGAGATTCCAGCAGGACACATTGTGTCTCTGGATGATGCACCAGCTGTCTAAACAGCCAACCAAAGTCAAGCTAATGACTTTAAACAAGCGCTTAGTGGGAGGCAACCCGCTGGTAAGCTGTATATTTTGTACTTATTTTTTTATTTTCGTGCTTTAGTTTAATTAGTTATGTTTTATTCAGTAAAAAAAAAAAAAAAAAAACAGGGTAGTGACGCTCGTCACCCGTAGAAGTCGAGCACAGGTCCTTATTTTCTTCTTCTTCTTCCTCGTGCTCACTTCTAAAACCATCGAACACTTAGAATATTTTTCATAATCTGCAACTTTTAATTTTCTAAACCAAATTGAGTAATTGAAAAGTCTAATCCGTGTGGATTTCGGCCCTTTTTCACAATCTCAATTCAGTTTTCAAGATCTACAAGATGCCCAGACAGGAGAAACGACCACGACAAGGCTCGTCTTCGAGCTCTGCATCAGGCTCAACACAATCGTTCAGCAACTACCCTGTTTGCAAGCCTCAATGGCCAAAGCGAGTGAACCTGAAGATACCATCTCAAGTGGCTTGGGCAGGGATTCCGAGTCAGGAAATATCACAGGATACCTGCATACTTCGTGATATTCAGGAGGAGTGGGATGAGTATGACACGCTGTTCTACAATGCGTGGCAGGGAGTGAAGATAGTACCTACCAGATTCGCAGATGCTGCTGTTTTGTAGAAGATGGGCATATTCGAGGAGGTTGTTGAGATTCTGAAGAGGATTGGGATGGGCACTATGCCCTCCCAGCAGTATGATCTGTATCCAGATTTGGTCTGTCAGTTTCTCTCTACTGCTCGCGTCTACTACGTGAATGAGCTGGCGAAGTGTGCGTAGGAAGGCACGTTGACATTTCTGATATGCGGGGTTCGTTATAGGATCAGTCTGATGGAGCTTTGTGGGATCTATGGCTTCTCTGACCATCCCACAGGCGTTTTCCTTCCCTCACAGTGGACCCACATGCAGACTTTCTGGTCCAAGTTCGGGAATGGAGTCTATGACAGCAAGACCAGCACGCACACACAGGTTCGACATCCTGTCTTGAGGTACATTATGCGCCTTCTTGGTAACACCATATTGTGCAGATTATGAGATGCTCGATGAGGTAATACTTATAGATAGCATGATTCGCGCCAACTAAGGCGCTGTTTTCGCTGAGCATTTGGTCTCCTTGAAGACCAAACCATTCACCAGTCCGGGGGAGAAGACTAAGAGTGTAGGGAGTCTTCTGACACCGATCTTCCATCATTTCCAGATCGATATCACTCCTTGCAGCCTTCGCAGTGACAGATCACTCATGGATGACCAGTATCTGCGCCATGTTACTTGGCTCAAGATTGGAGTTGTCTGGACATTTACTACTCCAGCTGGAGAGTATATTGGCATTAAGTTGCCACAGAGAGCGCTCACGACGATTCAGGGAGTCTCACACCAGCTTCTGTTTCTGCCAGATCGGAGTCTGCTGCGCCATTTACCTCTGCGCCTTACTAGAGCTGCTACTGCTGGTGCTTCTACTGCTGCTGCTAATGCTGGACCATCTCGACGCCAGACTACTACTTCCACTGTTTTCAGGCGTCCTCCACAACCACAGACACCCATGGACATTGCTGCTTTTCAGGAGTACGTCATTGACAGCTTTGAGGGACTCTGGGATGCTGTTGCTACACTTAGAAACTGTGGTTGTGTCCGCCCCCATTACACCACTGAGCCCTGCGAGGATGAGGATTGGGCCTCTACTATCTGGTTACTTGTTTCTGTTTCTCTTTTATTTTTATTTCTCTTGAGTCATTTTTCTGTTTTCTTTGAGTCAGTTGTCAATTTCTTTGATGAAGTTTTGTGAGATTGTTGAACCAGGTTCTTATTGCTATGTTTGGATGTAATTAATTCTGTGTTTGAGTGCTCTAATAGTCTAACTTAAGAGTACACATGACAACATTACGTTAATAACCATCTAACCTGACAGTTCTGAATTACAGGTCGTGGTGACGCTCGTCACCCATCTGGTGACGCTCGTCACCCGACCCGCGGTGAAGTAACACTTTTTCAACTTGGTTTCTCTACTTTTCATTCATCTTTTTGACCAACTCTTGGCTTAATAACACTGGGGACCGTGTTGTTTACGTCTGGGGGAGGTGGTTACTGATGTTGTGTGCTTTGTGTCATGTTTATAGAGTCTTAAATTTGAGTCAAAAACCTGTTTTATAGAGTCAAAATTTTGAAATTGTCAGTTTTTCTTGGAACTAACCATAGGACGTTTTTGCTTATGATAACCATTGCCACAGTAGTTGATTACAAGTCTTACTAAGTTGAAAGTCATAGGTAGATCAGTCTAGCAATGAAGGTTTAGGTTCTTAGAGAATCTGAGAAATTTGCTGTTAGCTCCACCTTAATGATCTTTAAACTTTTTGTCTTGGGGCTTGATTCTTATTGATCTTGATTCTCTCTTTCAGCACTGGCAATAAGGTTAAGGTACAGTCTCTCTTTGATCTTCCATGATGTAGTTTTTAAAAGTTTAAGTCCAAAGAATGGTGCATTCATGACCCTGTCTCCTCACAAGGAACAACTGTAGTGAACACACTGAAGAACCTGTTTCCTCACAAGGAACACAAGTATTGAGTAGCACCATATCTTAGACTGTAAAAGATGAGAAAAGAAGTGAAAAATCGAAAATATCAGAATGAAAAAGATCAAGGGAAGAGAAAATAAGAGAACTGTGTTGAGATTGATTTGTTCAGTTGTTTAGGAAGGGAAAAGAATCTGTAAAGTGATTGAGATGATAAAACTTTGATGAGACATCACACTTAGATAAAAAATTAGGAGTTAGCAGTAGAACTTTCGGATTTCTTGAAGGGATTTGGACTGAACTTGAGAGATTTGCTAAGCTTGTGATGATTAGACAGAAATCTGATCTTGTGTTGACCCTGTGGTATGTGGATTCGAAAGTTCTAACTAATGTGGTGTTCCTGATGTTCGACTGACGGTTTCTTGTTTTCAAACCTCGACCCTGTTCTATGTCTGATGTTTGCTTGAGGGCAAGCAAAAGCTAAGTCTGAGGGAGTTGATATATCATGGTTTTTATGGTTTTTAACCATGATATAAGTCCTTTTCATTGAGTTTTTTTGGTCTTTTTAGAGTCCTAGAAGAGTCTTTGCAAATTATAGCATGTCTGGAGAATAATTGGAGATATTGGATATTTTTGGATCATTTCAAGTTGAAGCCACGAAGTACCTAACTCGGAGAAGAAAGTATGCCATATGGTGACGCTCGTCACCACTCTTGGTGACGCTCGTCACCCACCAAGGAAGGAGCGTGGCTTGTTTGTTAAAAGATGGAGCATTATTTGCAGAATTGGCCCAGAAGTTCCATTATTTGCTTGAAGACCCCATATCGTGTTTAGCCTCTATTTATTAGGTTTTTCAGCCATTGTTGGTTTTGATCTTAGTTTTGAGAATTCAGAGTGTTTGAGAGAGAGATTTATTCAGAGCTTTTTGGAGAGACAGATCCTGTACTCTTTTGAGAAGATTTCGAACCCCCTTATTCTTTTACTCTTTCTCTTAATGCAGTTTTATTCAATTATGTTTTGTGGTTCCATAATCATGTCTGAGTAATCTGCTAGTTAAGTTAGGGCTTTTTCAAAGGTTGATGAAGAGTTTGTAGAATTGCTACCTGTTAGGAATATCTTTTGGTTTTTCATCTCTGCTTGCTTTAAAATCAAATTTCTTAGACACATCATCTAGAAATCCGAAAATCCTAGGTTGTTAAATATATGTGAGAGAATTATTGATAACCTGAACTAGTATTTGATGAGCAAAACAACTTAGTGAAAAGAGATTTGGCTTAGGAGTTTTGTGAACAATTGAATATGATCATATTGCATGTTTAAGTTGTTAGGATTTGCAAAGAGATTTGAAACTCTGTGATTTAAACATAGTTAATTTTTGCAATGAGAATTGATTAGTTATATATTTAATATTCATGTTCAAAACGGTTCTTAATCATTCCTGATTTCATGCATTCTACATTCTCGGATTCAACCTGCGAACTGTCCTGACTTAGCGGTTTAAGTCTTCTGAAACTTAGATCAAACAACAAATTTGCTTGCTTACTTTTATTTTATCATTCGCATTACATACATTACATTCTGCTTAGCTTAATTCGAACCTACATTCGATAGTGTAGTCTGCATTACTCCTTTGGGATTCGATACCCCTTGTACTACAACTGCTTTTGCTGTGCACTTGCAGTAGTTTTATTTGGGTAAAACCTGAGCCCTATCATGCATTCTGGCTTAACTACTATCGATCACCAGCTGACCGATATCATGACCGATAGGGTCTGTATCGGTCTTATCTTGACCTATACGGTGATCGATAATAGCCAAAATGCACATGTTCTTTGTCCCTTAGACACTTTCTCAACCCCCAAACCGAATCCATGCTTCTATACACATTAACTAAGCATAAAAATAAACTAGAAAGCATAATATATACAAAGGATATCATGGGACTACCTCCCAAGTGTGCTTGTTTAAAGTCACTAAGCTTGACTTTGCTTACCTCACTAGTGGAGGTGATGAGAAGGAGTCTTGGAACTCTTTGGTGTTGCAGTGTCCTCTTTGATCCTTCTGGTGACCCCATCTATCTTCAACACAGCAAAGGACTTTGGCTTGCCTCCCCCCTTCATCTTGTAGTGGACTTCACCATACTTAGAAACAAAGGGCTACGAGACAACCCCATCTTCTTTGTTACCCAACAGAATTTCATTCATGCAATCAGAAACACCCACTTTGAGGACCGTCTCTTCAGTGGTATTAGCTAACAACTTGGTTAAGCAACAGCCATCAAAACTTGCACCAACATAGCCTTCAAACTTTGGCCAATGCTTTCTAACTTTCTTCATTTTCTTGATCTCCATTGATAAGGCCTGCACATTCTCTAGCTTATTTCCTTTGGAGTCAAACCTCAGAACCTTCTCTTTGGTCAGTCTCAGCTCTATTGTGCACTCCTTGGCATCAAACACTACTCCAGCTGAAGCTAAGAAAGGCCTCCCTAGAATGATGGCGATTTTGATCTTTCCTTCAACATCTAGGACCAAGAAATCTGTTGGTATAACTACTCCTTCTATCATCATTGGAACATCTTTTAGAGTCTCAAGTGGTGTCTTTGCTGTCCCATCAGCTATGGTAAGATACACATTACTCTCTTGAAGTTGAGTGTAGCCAGGAGCCTTAGTAGTAGAGGATGGGAGAAGGTTGATGCTGGCTCCAAGATCACAAAGACAGCTCTTGAAGGTCTGCCCTTTAAGCTCACATGGTAGAGTGAATCTCCAAGCTTCTTGATGTTCAGCTCCTTAACCTTAGATGCTCTAGATTTAACTCTCAGTTTCTCAAGCTCCTCTTGACCATTCAGACCTCTCATTTCCATTTGAGAAGCATAGAGGGTCTCATACTTCTGTACTAGCTGCTCTTTGAACCTTCCTGGAAAAGGGATATTGGGCTGGTAGGTAGGGAGGACAGCAGCTTGAGTTTTCTTCTTAACATTAGAGACTTCAACAAAGCCTTCCTTGGTATCATCAACAATTTCATGTAGCGCCCACCATTCTTCTTCTTCCAGAGATTCTTCTTCTGCAACTCCATGGTTAGCATCAACTTCCAAAAACTCTTCCCCCCCACTCTGAAGTTCAGTGTCCTCAGTGAACAGAGGGAGAAACTCTTCAATGACAGCTTCCTCTTCAGCTGAGAAGCTCTCTTCTTCAGTGACTATGGCGTTGCAGAACTCCTTGGGGTTAGCTTCTGGTTTTCTAGGAAAGTGTCCTTGTAGTTTTGGACCAGCTATGCCTTTGTTGTTCTCCAAGGTCTGTATCCTTGAATCAAAATCATCAAGTTTGGTGTTTAGCTCATCATGAACAGAGTCTAACTTGTTATGCAACTCAGTAAATCTCTGGTTCATCTCCAATGTTTCAAGGAGTTGTAAGTTGAGGAATTGAGTGAGCATGCTCTTGGTATCAGCTGCACTAGAGGTAAAGGCAGTGAATTGACCTTGAGGGAGAGAAGTAGTGGGTGCAACTGTGGGTGCGGATTGTAGCTATCTGCAAAGTAGTTCATAGGCAGAAGCTCTTGGTGGAAGTTGTTGCACCTTGGAGTTTCAAAACAGAGCATCTTCTCTACTTGTAGAGATGTACCTGAAATGAAAATACTTGAAAAGGAGTGAGTAACCAAATAAAACTAAAATCTTGATCTTAAAGACTCTAAAAACTCTAATGATTCAAACAGAAAACCCCAATGACAACGGCACCAAATTGATAGAGAGGTTTTTGATCTCTTTCTCAATCACCCATGTATTTAAATCAGTTGCGGTATAGGGGTTTTATGTCAATCTATGGGGAGTTGTTGAATACAAAAGAGTTGCAAGCAGAAATCCTTAAGTCAAGCAAGCAAAGAGGGTTTTTGTTTCCTAAGCAATTGAACTAGCAACCTAAAGTGATCAATAACCAAAGAGAACTCAAAAGAGACAGTTTAGCAATGATCAAAGAAGCAAAACAGAGTAAATAACAGAGCAAATAGCAAATTAAAAATTCAATCAAAGAGAAAGCAAGTTCCTAGATGTAGTTATTGATTTTGGGGGGAATTCAGAGACTAACTAAGGTTGTTTCAAACAGCATTGATCAAGCAAACAAGCTAGCAATGGTGGATCCTAGACATAGAGTTCACAAACAAGCAAGCTAAGTTCAATCTCTTGATAAATAGCCCTTTGCTAAACACCTTAACAAGAACTAACTCTCATTAGTGCTAAAACATTCAACAAGCATTAATAATCAACTCTATTCATGTCAAAATACTCCTCAAACAGTCAATCTCTTGAGCCAAGACCAGCAAATCCTCTATCAAACAAGATCTGCATTTCATCAAACACATGGTGGGCATAAGAGAAAGCTCAAATCCTAGATAAGTGTGATCAAGACAAATCTAGCTTAAGAACAGATCAATAGAGAGGAACCCATGTTATTAAGTACTAAACAAACCTTAATCAATCTCTAAATCCCTTTAATCTACCACATCTAAGAACCCTAAGCAAACTACTCACTAATACTCATGTTTAACACCCAATCACAGGAGGAAAAGATATTAATCATGATTAAAAGAGAGATTAAGGAAAGATTAATGGCAAATACAAACTTATATTACATAAAGCAAGAAATTTGTCTTACAAACTCCCAAAAATAACTCAAGAACAGTGATATGACATGACTGCTCGAAAATCCCCAGAGAAATAGTATGTATACCCTTAAAGAAGGAAGCCCTAAAGTAATGGCAAAAGTGTAATAAAAGGCAGCTCCAGACTCGGTTCCTATCGGTCAGTTGTGACCGATAAGGTGATCAATAGGGATCCTATCGGTCTAGAAGATGACCGATAGGGTTACCGAAATCAATACGGTGTACTTCTAGCGGTCACTTCTCTGACCGATAGGCTTGATCGATAGGTCTTCTATCGGTCACTCCTTGACCAATAGGCCTTGTGTCTTGACCGACAGGCTCTGCAGAGATCGTCTGCCTTGGTTCCTTCTGCTCCATTTCAGCTCAGCCAGCTTTCTGGTCAACTCCCAAAGCTCTTCCATGCTCCTTGTAGCTCCATGAGTACCTAATAACATCCATGATGCAAAGAAAATGCAAACTACATTCTAAATGCAACCTACGTCTAAAAAGAGAAGAAATGTGACAAAGGATAAAGAAAACATGCAAAAGAGAACCAAAACATGCACTAAATGCAAGCCTAGATGGTGTAAATACAAGAATTATCATGCACATATCGGCCTCTGTAATGCCAGTTGAAGTTTGCCAACTACTTTCGACAAAATCATTGGTATACCATCTACAATTTCTACGTGGAGGATGCTTCTGCTGCCGTGCGCCCTACATTAACTAACTATCATCTGATTTTTCACGGCAACTCGGGCGCCAAGAGTGCTGATCACATGGCTCAGTTTGAGAGTCTGTTGCTTCACTGTCCTTGTTTTAGGGATATCAGCAGCCGAGCGTATAAGATCGGGAGCCTAATTGGTAGCAATTATTTTACGATTTCAGAGTATTTTTGTTCTGCTCTGTTTTTAGATAAATTTTTCTGTGGATCTTAATCAGATGTGATGGGGACTGTCGTGAGGATGGATTTTTTGGAAGATCATAGCAATGATGCTTTTAAAGATGATTTGTTTCACCTCCGTTTCGAACTAGAGGACGCAAAGTTAATCAAATGCCCTGTGTTAATGACTTTTAGGAAGTTTTATTATGAATTAATATTCTCTCTGTTCTTTTATGTTAGGAGAGAAAGTATGATTACCTGTGTAGCTCTTGGAGCCATTGCAAGAGAGTTTCACAAAGCATATATGGCACACAATTCCTATGGTGATGTTTGCGTGCTACGCTTTTGGAAAATTTCAGAGGATAAAGGTGAGTAATTGTTGCCTTATTGGTTGCACATTTTAAGACGACATAATCATTTAGGAAGTCTTCCTAAATCATTTTCTCTTTCCAAGTTTCATTTAGGAAGCCTTGAAATATTGCTTTGATTTGTTGTAGGAATGGACGAGAATAAGATTATCATGCGCTCTCATTCCCCATGCTCTGAATTCTTGTTTAATCCAACTGATGATACAGTTTCCGGATTCAAGAACATGTAAAATTTTAAACAATTATCCATATATATAATTTCTCGCTGACTGAATATGTAACTAAAAGAATTGTTTTCATTGTTTGTCTGGTGCAGAAGAGATTATGGATATTGAAGGAAAGTGGAAGACTGAAGTAATGAGGGATGCTTAAGTAACCAAAAACCTTTTTTAATGTATTCCACAAGCATTTTTATGTTTTTGCTTCTTGATGTTGAATATCTATGGATGTTGTACTTTTGACATATAATGAAATATCTATTTATTCTTTATTATTTAGCGCACGGTTAAACAAATTTTGGGATAAAGTTTGTCACTTAAGAAAAAATTCTCACACTTTACATTTTAGGATGTGTTCTTTATGAGTTAGAAATATCTTCCTAACTGTGAAAGATAGAACATTGCCGAAAATGTTAGCTCAGTTTCTAAATTTTTACAATTGTTTTTGTAACTTGGAAGTGAAAAAGGGTTTATCAATGAGCGCAAGTATAAGATTAAAGAAGATGAAATCGTTAAGAAAATTTCTTACACTTACGAAAAGGTTTATACTACTTTAGGAGAGAGAACGGACTTATTTGTTTAAATTATTTGTCGAAATGAAATTGTTTACAACGAATATGTTTTTATCATAGCGCAATAGTTACTCTTTTCTTTCTTTTCCGGAAAACCTTACTAAAGTACTTTCAAATTTTCCTTACCTTTCCGGAATATTTTTCTAATCGTTTTTATTCATTTGGCATATTGAATCACTGTTACGTTCCTTGATTGAACGCTTAAAACAGACTAACTTACCTTCGCAATGTTTAAATTATTTTTTCAAAATGAAATTGTTTACAACGAACATGTTTTTATCAAAGCACAATAGTTACTCTTTTCTTTTTTTCCGTAAAACCTTCATAAAGTAGTTTCAAGTTTTCCTTACCTTCCCGGAAGATTTTTCTTATCGTTTTTATTCATTTGGCATATTGAATCACTGTTACATTCCTTGATTGAACACTTAATGTCATCTAAAAATATGCGAACAAATTCGTAACAAGCCTAGAGAACAGTAAAAACAAAATCTCGCAAGTAAATCTCAAGAAACATAACACAACTTCAAAAAATCTGAAACACAATTAATCTGAAACACAATTAATGGTTAGCCATCGTAAACCACAATTTCGGGATGTTGCTTCCTTTGCTCAAATGAAAAACAAATCAAATGTAAGTCTTACTTTTTCTTAAAATGATCAAAGATATCCCAAACCAGATTGCTCCTCAGATCTTGAACAACTTCATCACAAATTCTTGAAAATTCCTCAATCTTCACAGAGTGGCACTCTCTCATCTTGAGTACAAAGATGCCACAGTTGGATATTGTGCTGGACTTTGCAACAGTTTCCTCAAAATCATATACCACTTCGAATGGAACAAGATCCTGCATTGGCTTTGTGTTTTCCGCAACACAAAGTAGTGCAGGGATCATCTCTACAAAATTATCACAAGTTAAATTCAGAAAAGAATACTTTCCATAAATTCATGAAAGTATTTGAAAACTACGAAAAACCATTGTTGGTGAAACACTTTACATGTGATATCGTTGGCCACCTGTAAAATACTTGTCTTTGGCTCTTTTGGATGTCTGCAGCTAAAACACTCAACTCGCCTCTTCTTCATATCTATCGCTAAACCAATCCAGTGTAGAGAAGTCTTGGGTTTAACCATTCCATAGATGAAATCAACATCCTTCTTCTAGTTTTTGTTTGGATATTTGTTTCCCTTTACAACTTCAATCAAATTTTCAGGGAAATGTTTCTTGCACCGAGGTTTCTTGAAAATGTTGTGGAAATCTAACAGCTCATTGAAGAACCATGAGTTGCAGAAATCAGCCCTTGGGAATTGATTGTTGTGGACATAAGCTGCATGCACATTATCACATTATTATCATACTATATACCAACCTCACTGTCTCATCATATCCACCCAATCTTGATAAGCTGATAACAGCTCATATCCTGGGGATTGAAACGGATCAACATAGGATTTGGTTCAGGAGTCGTGATTAGAGCTGGGATTGGCGGCGCTCTGAAGGGACTTTCTGTACTCTTATTTTGTTTTGGGTCCCGGTTGCTCCTCCTTAGAAACCTTTTCAACCTTTTAGCCGGACGATCACCTTCATCATCAACTCTCTTCTCCTTTGCTTTTCTGTTTGCAACAGTAGGACGAATCCTCAACATATCCACAACCTTCACATGATTTTGGAGTTCAGCAGCAGACTCTTCGTTAGCACTTGTATCCATAGCTACAACAGACGTTGTATCCATCTGAAAGGATAATCCCCTCTTCTCTGAAGCAACCTGCAACCACAAAAACATGCAACGTACGATTGATACAAGTTTCAGAAAGTAAAGGTTAATGGTTTTGTTTTAAGAAATTCTAACCTCATCCGTCTGATTTTCCACCCCACTTGATGATGGTTGCCATAAAACAATAGCCATAGAATGTGTTCCCTTAACATTCTGAAAAAAATACAGATTTTTATGGAATGTTAAAAAAATTTCTTAAAGAATTGACAGATGTTCAGAAATACCTTACTAAATTATCAAAACGCAAAAGAATACTGATTTCTTACTATAGTTTCATCATTTTCTTGGCTCCCATCATCATTGTCAATTTCTGTGGGTTCAGTGCCTCAAACCGTCTCCGTGGATGTAACCACGGGCGAGGTTTGTACTTGGAAGCACAACATTTTTTGGGTTAGGAAGGTTTGACAAATGTTCAGGAAGACTTTACTAAAATATCAAAACGCAAAAGAATTCTGATTTTCTTACTGTAGTTTCATCCTTTTCTTGGCTCCCATCATCATTGTCAACTTCTGTGGGTTCAGTGCCTCCAACCGTCTCTGTGGATGTAACCACGGGCGGGGTTTGTACCTGGAAGCACAACATTTTTTGGGTTAGGAAGGTTTGACAAATGTTCAGGAAGACCTTACTAAAATATCAAAACACAATAGAATCCTAATTTCTTACTGTAGTTTCATCCTTTTCTTAGCTCCCATCATCATTGTCAACTTCCGTGGGTTCAATGCCTCCAACCGTCTCCATGGATATCGATATCACAGGCGGGGTTTGTACCTGGAAGTCCATCTTGTTTTACTAGGAACTTTTAACACATGTTCAGGAAGACCTAACTAAAGTAATCAAATCCAAAAGAAACAAGAATAGCTAACAATTTGTTGCTCCTCCATTGGTTGGGTCCTCTAATCCTTTTCCATCTGTGTTTGGGCTATCTCCTGTTCTTTCCTACTCTCAGTTGTCTCATCATTGTTCATCTGCATAACAATAGATGACCGCATATTAGTCCCAAAATGTTTTAGCAAATATAGATGGCAAAAAATTGTTTAAGTACCTTATCAGTTTCTTTGGTTGTTTCAACCACACCACTTCCATTCTGGAAATATCATAGCACGTACGTAGTTTATGAAAACAAGATACTAAATTAACATAATTTTTCGGAAGAGCTTCCCAAGCGTTTTGGAATCTTACCTTGTGAGTAACATCTTCATCACTGATTAGCTCTGTGGTAGTAAGGGACTGTATCAGCTGAGTATCCTGTTTCTCCAAATTTGAATCTGCCAACTCTTTTTCACTCTGTCAAATGCATAAATTGGTCAGGTACATTTAATATATATTTCAAGGAAAACTTCCTTAGCTGATGAAAATGCAAAAAAAATCCAAATCTTATTACCTCAGCAGTAAAAAAGATCTCCTGTGTTGCACCTGTCCTGGGTCTCCCTCAGCTTCAGGTATTTCTTGTGTTGTGTGGATCTCTTGTATTGGTGTCTCCTTGAGGTATTGTTGGTTGACTATTTTTGGCATGTGTTAGCGCTTTTTTTTGCTCTCCCTCAGATGCATGAGATTCAATCATCTCTATATTGAGAAGCTCTTGTGTGGCACCTTGGGGAATCTCCTGTGTTTGTAGACTATCTTTAACTTGTGTATCATCCATGTTTTTGTCTTCAGTTGAGTCATCCTCTTCAGTTGAGTCTACATCGTCAGCTACAAGCGTTGCTGAATTCCCAATGTGCACAGGTGTTCTCTGTTAACCACCTTTGGATTCCTGCAAATCAACTTGTTAAATCTTACATTCAAAGTCTGACATCTAGCTAAAAATCAAACATAACATTGACACAAATAGAGAAACTTACGGTAACTTCATCTTCCCAATCTATTTCGAGCTTCTCTTCTATCTTATGCAATTGATCAAAGATCCTAAGGTTACCTTCTTTAACCATTAGAATGATACTGTCCAGCTTTGCCATAATCATTGAATGCGAAGAAGATGGTATCTCTGCCCTCATATTAAAAGCTGAACATGAAGCTTCGAAACTCTCAGCATTATGAATCGTGACAGAGTTCAAGCAAATGGACTCTAGCGCATCAACTAGATCAAGTTTTTTATTTACCTAATCTGCTAAGCTCAGGGAGTAGCCTCTTGTAAGAACTTCAGCAAGTTCTTCAAGGTCAGGATCATCTTCGTCTTCCATGCAGACTGTATCCTCAGCATCACCTGATATAGCAGGCAATTTGAAGATCACCTTCATTTGTAGACACAAATGGGAAACATGTTAAAGATATACAGAAGTTTACTACGATTTTTAGGAAGACATCCTGATCATTTTTGTTTCGCCATGTATCATTTAGGAAGGCTTTCTAAATCTATGTATCATCTAGGAAGGCATCCTGAATCATTTTTGTTTTGCCATGTATCATTTTAGGAAGGCTTCCTAAATCTATGTATCATCTAGGAAGGCATCCTAAATCATTTTCGTTTCGCCATGTACCATTTTAGGAAGGCTTTCTAAATCTATGTATCATCTAGGAAAGCATCCTAAATCATTTTCGTTTCCCCATGCATCATTTTAGGAAGGCTTCCTAAATCTATGTATCATCTAGGAAGGCATCCTAAATATATGTATCATCTAGGAAGGCATCCTAAATCTATGTATGATTTAGGAAGGCATCGTAAATCACGTTAACATAAGCAAATCACGAAGGCATCCTAATTCATGTTAACATAACAGACGAAATACTTACATCAGGTGATCCTTCTATGGTGAGAACTTGGTTTATTAAAGGAGATGTTGTGTAAAGGTACTTCTCACATAAGAAGGCAGAGGACAAAATACTGTTGCTGACTGTTGAGAAGGCAGTCTGTAGCATTGGGACCGACTCTAGCAACCACAAGTGGAAGGCAAAAGGGTAACCCTGTACAACATACTTCGCTTTATCCAAATGCGAAGGCACCCTTGACTTGATTGATGACAAGAGCAACTCATACGCTTCCCTCCCCCAATGATAGTTCATCAGAGTGTTCATGTCTTGCGCTCTCTCTATGAAACTTCTCGGAAACTTGTACTCCTTGTATCTCCCAAAGAGCAGAGACTCTATCAGCATCAACATCCCTAAGGAAAACTTCTCATCATAAGCATCTTTTTCAGCTCTGAGCATCTTATCGATCAGGTCTTCAGTTGAGTGAGACTCTGTCTTCAAATCATCCCAATCATAAATACTTTCTTCTGGAGCAGCTTGAGGAGTCCAAATGGAACACTTTAATCCATTGACCATATGAAACTCTCTTATCGAGAATTTCAAAGGATGCGATCCAAAGTGGAACCAGAGCTCATTGTTCTTCTTCGTTATTAAACTCCTTATCAGGAAAACATGGATCATTTTCCCTGACATTAGCACTTTCTTTAAGCTCAATTTCAGGAGAGGCCCAAAAAAAGAATTCCTGATCCTGTTAAACTGCACTTCCCCCAATATTTCTTCGACTTGCTCAATGAATGATGTTTTCGAGTGTTGGTCTATGGCCTTAAAATTCTTCCTAGGCTCTTTCCCGAATTCATAATGCAACTTCAGGAGTGCTATTAGCGTAGAAGGCTGTGAATCCTCCATGTTGTTCCTGACACGCCACAGACAACAAGTAAAGAACAATTTTTGTCATCAAATTCAAGACTTCAGACACAAACATTGCAGAATCTCTCAAATCTATGTTGTTTGCCAAATAGGTATCGATTTCATGATGACCTTCCTAAGCTATTAATTAAGCATCCCAAAAATTTTAGAATTTTGTTTCCTCCTATGATGTAATCGAAATAATCAAAACAGTGAGTTGAAAAATTGTATTCCAGTTCGAGAAGTAGATTTAATTGAAACATCAAAACTGTGATGAATTTAAAATTAGCATACACAATGACCCAAAAAACTTTGATACATGTGGGTTTGGCAACAGAGTCGTCGCGAAGAGAGAAACTGTTGGGGTTTTCTGTTTATCGTCGCGAAGAAAGAACCAATTTTGGGTTAATCGTCGAAAAAGGTGTAAAATTTGTGTGAATCCTCACGAAGAGAGTCGTCGCCGTTCTCCACGGGTTTAAGACAACTGTGTGGGTTTTTCTGTCAATTGCCGAGAGAGAGAAAGTTCGTGTTTTTGTGCGAGGAAGAGTTCCTAGATTTCTAAATGTAAACACTTCGCTTGGCCGGCGTATAAATAAATAAGATCTTATGGATTGATAACTATCTTTCACGTACTTAGCGGTTAAATCATCTATTGTCAATTGACGAGGTCAACGGTTCGATTCCTCGTGTCGTAACCTATTTTTTTATTTTATTTTTTGTTTTTGTTTTTGTTTTTAGGATTTCTTTCTGACAACAGCCTAACAGATTCATAAATCATTTTGTTAAAACATTAACTTGTTTCTTCATCCAACGTCCATAGATAATAAAAACAGTAGTCCAACGTCCATAGATGATGTCATAAGTTTTAGTTTTAGATCCGAGAAAAGAAAAAACATCAACCATGTTCAAAATGCAAACTAAAACTACTAACAATAGTCTCCTAGTTCCTACTTTTTGTTCACAAACTGCTCAAAGATGTCGCATACATATTTGGTCTTCATGTCCGCAACACTCATATGAGCCACTTTTGAGAAGTCATGGCCCCCCAATGATTGACACTCGATCATCTTGACAATATACATGGGACAATCAGTCACCCGGAAACCTATTGTGTACAGGGAAAACTCTTCTTCAGTGTGATGGATGACTTTGAATGGTTCCAGATGTCTCTTTGGCTTTTTGTTCTCAGCAATGTCGAGGAGGGTAGGTATCATATCTGCAACAATTATGAATAAGTTTTCAATAACAGGAATCATGTGTTAAGAACACCCAGCACAAATTTGACTAATGTTTTCCCAAATTATCTCACATATAGTTAAAGAGGGAAAGTGTACCTGCCATCCTCTTAACAATATTCAAGACTACTCCTTTCTTCTCCTATTGACTATTGCACGAGAAACTCTCCACTTGGCAGCTCTTAAAAATGATTTCCAATCTAATCCGGTGGGGAACCATGGATTTAATGACTCCGTAGACGACATCTACATCTTTCTTCCACTTCTTGTGCGGGAAAACTGTTCCCTTTACAATATTTGTAACACTATCAGGGAATGGTAATTTGGTTCGATACCTCTCGAATTTGTCGTGGCATTGTAACAGCTCATAAAAGAAGTCTGTTTTGCAGAATTCAGCTCTAGGAAATTTATCGTTATTGAAGTATGCGGCATGTTCCTCTCTTTTCTTTTGCAACATCATCAAAACTGCATTTATTTCCTGCAAGAACATGGAGACAGAGTAACCAAGAATGTTTGGCCGCCAATCCGAGAAAGAAGAATACAAGTATTCCATGACTACAAGTTAAACTCATTTTGACTAATTTCTTCTTACCGTATCACGAAAACAAGATTCGGGATCCTCCATTCCCCGGAACAAGTTTGCAGTAGCATCCATATCACCAATTCTGTGTTTTTATTAGATATCGTCAAGATATTTACGTTACAAAACAATTTTATAAAAACAACTCGTTATGTTTTTGATATATTCTAACCTTGATGTCTCTCCCTTCTGCAACCACTCTTTATAGGCTGTCAACTGAAATGGATCGACTGTAGCTGTACATTTTTCGGCCAACTGTGTGCTCTTCCCTTTAGACTTTTCTGACTTCTCCTCACCCATCTTCTTCTTCTTATTAGCCGGAAGATCATCTTCATTAGGGGGCCTCTTCTTTGTCTTTTTCTGCTTTGCATCATACAAATGATTTCCAATCTAATCCGGTGGGGAACCATGGATTTAATGACTCCGTAGACGACATCTACATCTTTCTTCCACTTCTTGTGCGGGAAAACTGTTCCCTTTACAATATTTGTAACACTATCAGGGAATGGTAATTTGGTTCGATACCTCTCGAATTTGCCGTGGCATTGTAACAGCTCATAAAAGAAGTCTGTTTTGCAGAATTCAGCTCTAGGAAATTTGTCGTTATTGAAGTATGCGGCATGTTCCTCTCTTTTCTTTTGCAATCAAAACTGCATTTATTTCCTGCAAGAACATGGAGACAGAGTAACCAAGAATGTTTGGCCGCCAATCCGAGAAAGAAGAATACAAGTATTCCATGACTACAAGTTAAACTCATTTTGACTAATTTCTTCTTATCGTATCACGAAAACAAGATTCGGGATCCTCCATACCCCGGAACAAGTTTGCAGTAGCATCCATATCACCAATTCTGTGTTTTTATTAGATATCATCAAGACATTTACGTTACAAAACAATTTTATAAAAACAACTCGTTATGTTTTTGATATATTCTAACCTTGATGTCTCTCCCTTCTGCAACCACTCTTTATAGGCTGTCAACTGAAATGGATCGACTGTAGCTGTACATTTTTCGGCCAACTGTGTGCTCTTCCCTTTAAACTTTTCTGACTTCTCCTCACCCATCTTCTTCTTCTTATTAGCCGGAAGATCATCTTCATTAGGGGGCCTCTTCTTTGTCTTTTTCTGCTTTGCATCATACAAATGATGATAAATCGCCGGGAGCATTTCACATAAGTTTAGAAAAACCTTCCTAGTAGCAGTAAAGAAACCAGAAATCTTACAGTTTTTATCTCCTTTGTTTGGGTCTCGTTTTCATTCATCTGCAAAATATCATATAGCAATTTTTTATGCATGAAATGTTTTTTTATCAAGCGCAAAAGAAAATGTTTTCTTTCTTACTCCGTCGTTTCCATCATCTTTTTCTGATACGGTGTAAGCACTTATGACACTTCAGATTATCTGGAAACAATAGTTGTATACATATGTAAGAAGAAAACAGGAAGCATATTTCGTTAGACCATGCAAACGAAAAAAACAAAAACCGTAAAACTATACCTTGTCTGGAGAATCCTCCTTACGTTCTTTCAACAAAAATCAAAAACAACTAGTTAGATGTTTTTGGAAACTAGGTTTCTACAATAATAAGAATGACGCAAAATGATATTAATACCTGATCATTTACGTTTGCCTGATCACGGATTTCTTCTGAAATGTTTTTAACTCTCGTGGGCAAAGCAGACGTCTCTGCGTTTTTCTGCAGTGTAATTACAAATTAGGAAAAAAATTTGGAACTGTTCTGGAGATCACAAGGTTTTGCCACAATATGAATGATGTACATGTATATCCACATCCACTGGAGGATCCCATGCCTCGTCCACCCATTCTCTATGAATCCTTACATCACCAATTTGGAACTTAAGGTTTTTCTCGACATGATGAAGGTGGATAGAAACTTCTGGACCATCGAGAAGCGCTTGAACATGCCCTATGCACCAGTGGTCATCGTGGTAGGCATCAATGTCTTGCGTGAGTGCCAAAACGTCGGTGGAACATTCTGCCTTAGGCAGAGGAGGCGGTGTAGGACGGATCCGCATCTCTTGGACATTCTCATACTTACCAAGGCTCAAGAACTTCAAATAATAGCTGCGGTTATGACCTAGACCTGGCTGTCTATTTATCAACGAAGTAGGAAACCACTTGTTATCTTCACCCGATACCTCGACTAAAGCACCTTCCGTCAAGTAAGGTTTAGGACTCATGCCTGGAATCCCCATTGCAGGAGCAGCTTTACCAGCGACAAGTCCGCAAACTATCTGGGAAACCAACATTTGTGTTAGGAACGCTTAATAAGAGGTAAAGAAAAACCTTCCTAAAATATGCTAAAGAAACTTGAAATCTAACATTTTGTTTTGTTCCCTCAATTTTGTCCATTTTTTTTTGGTCCGGTGCCTGTAAATGCTTCAGTGAAAGTTGCCACAGGCGGGGTATGTACCTGGAACTCTAACATTTTGTGTTAGGAACATTTAGCATAGATTCAGGAACACATTCCAAAAACTTTTGAACTCAAGGGAAACAAGAGAGAATCTAACAGTTTGTTGCTCCAATAGCATGGACGCCTTATTCTTTCCCATCTGTGTCTAGGGCACCCTCTGTGATTTTCGTCTCTCTTGATCCAGTGGTATGGACACCTTATCCTTCCCCATCTGTGTCTGGGGCACCCGCTGTGATTTGCCTCTCCCTTCTGCCACATTTTTGTTCAACTACAAAACAACACACGATAACGTCAACACCACACATTTTTTCTCAAGTATACTTTTGGAAGAATTCCTAACTCAGTGAAAGGCTTTCATAAAACGCAATCTGGATATCTAATTTTCGTGTTCCTAGGTATAATCCAATATCTCGTCTGGCTAATAAATCCATACCTGATTTAGCGAATCATTTTGTCGCGAACCAGTGGCGTTTAAACCTGTCGATACGTCCACAAAAGTAAGCTCCTTCAACGAAAAACCAATAACAGCCTGTTGTTAGAATATTTATTAAAAAACAAGCTCTAATCATATATATTTTATTTCAATACCTCATCAATGGAATCGGAAGGATCATATATTCCCAACTTTTGTTCAATCTTTGATAATCGAGAACGGATATGTGTCTGTCCATCTTCGAACATCTTGATGAGCTTGTTAATCTTCGCCTCTACTGATTCGTCTGAAGAAGAAGGTCTGGAATTTTTTCTCGCTCTTTCTGAATGAGGATAGCGATATGACTGCGATGCAATGCATTATGACTGCGATGCAATGCAATGCATTGTCTCTCTTCAAAACCCATCTTCTCCATTGTTCATGCCTCAGCTCGAAACTTTTGTCCAACAGATCCACAAGTGAATGCAGATCTTCATCGTCTTTGTCTTGCAAAAACACGGTGTCTTCGAGGTCACCATGTATTTTGGGAAGGATATGTACCACACTCACGTGCACAGACAAAAAAGACATGTCATTCATCGATGTTTTGTTAGGAAAGCCTTCCTAAACAAATGACACATATTCTAGATAATCAGAGAAGTAAAGGAAGGTACTTACATCGCTTTCGCCTTCTATGCTCAGAACAGATTTGATGGGAGGAGATGTTGTGTGAAGATATTTCACACACAAAAAGCTGTGGGCGGGACTGTTTTGTCAATCGTAGAGAAAGCCGATTGCAGCTTGGGTACGGATTCCAAGATCCATAGGTGAAGCGTAACAGGGAACCCGTCCAGAGGGTCCTTGGCCTTTTATAGACTGTTCTCCACAGTCTTCTTCACTGATTTTAACAGCATTTCGTAGGCATCTATCCCCCAATGATGATTCAGCAATATATCCATGTGTTGCGCTTTCTGTAAATTTGATGTGGGGAACATAGCCTTCGAATACCTATGCAGAAAAATTGTCTCGATGAGCAGCTCCATAGCCAAAGAAAACCTCTCATCATGAGCATCATCTCCGGCTTCCATCATGAGTTCTATTAGCTCGTCAGGTGAATGCCCATCCCCCAATCCAGACCAATCATAGTTGTTTGCCTCTTCCTCAATATCAGGCAACCATTCTGTGCATTTCAGCCCCGTGACCATATGGAATTCTCTTATAGAGAATCTCATAGGCTGTCCACCAAAATGAAACCAGAGCTCTTTCTCTTTATTGGTTTCCAGGCTCTTGGTCAGAATGGTGTGGATCATCTTCCCTGACATAGAGAGATTCTTTGAACAGAACTGCAAAGCAGGACCCAAGAAAGAATCCTCGATTCTCTTAAACTGCTCAGGCATGAGTATCTCCTTCACCTTGGCGATGTACTTGAAGTCTGAGTACTTGTCTATGGCCTTGAATCCATTGACAGGTTCCTTCCCCATCTCGTATTTGAGTTTAGGAAGTGTGATGTCCAATTTCAACTGCTACAAGAAAAGAAACGGAAAATATCAGTGATTGTAAGAAACACAAATCGAAAATCATACAATAACTAAACATAACAACACATTTTTGAGAGTTGACAAATAACACTTAGAAGGTGCTCCTAAATCTCGATCAGAAAGCAAAAAAGAAGAGCCAAACATAGAACTTTTTGGAAGGCGTTTCTTAAATCCAAATCCTAAAATTACAAAGAAGAGCCATAAACCAACAGTATTTGTTTTTTGATATTTGAATCTTAGAACGATCCTTCATAAGTTGAAATTGAAGTTTATACTAGACAAATCTATAAACCAACCCCTCGATAAGTTGAAATTGAAGTTGAATATCCTAAATCTCTATAAAACCAGTGACGACTTTTACGAGTCTTCGAGATGATAGAAGTTTTGGGACAAGAGTTTCTTACTGAGTCTTAGTTGTCACCTTCTCTGTCGCCGATGTCTTCTTCACCGTTAACGGTAGTTCAAGAAAGAAATTAGATTTTAGGGTTTTGTCTTCAATTCGCTTGGAAACTGAACGGTCGGGAGCAAATGGCGGAACTGAATCGTGTTGAGCAGTTTTCTCAACTTTAAAACGATTTTCTATTGTATTTATATGCATAAAGAGGAAGTTACTAACAGTTATCCAACCAAATAATTTGGCCATAGCGGTTAGAGCTTTACTACGAAGTAGATGAGGTCATCGGTTCGATAACCACGGATTCTTTTTCCGTCTTATTTGTTTTTTTTAATATTTAGGAAGCACTTCCGAAACAATTGGAAATGATTCCTAAAACAGTTGTAAATTTTCCTCGACGATCTTCTTCTTCGATTTCAATTCATAAACATGTCAATTCACTCATAAACATTCCAATTCACTCATAAACATTTCAATTCACTCATAAACATTTTCAATTGCCGCCGTTGGCTTGTATGATCTCATTCTCCGTCGTATCGTATCCAAACACAATTGTGTTCGACGGCGAGAGGCCGCCGTTATCTTCGTATGTCCAAAGCCAGTAGTCCGAATCCAGATCCTTCGCCGAGGTAAGTCTGCAATCATAATATATCTCTAATTTGTTGTAAATTAGGTAAGTCTTCGAAGGCGGCTTCGCCGCTGCTATCTTCGACGGCGGCTTCGCCATCGCTATCTTCGATGGCGGCTTCGCCACCGTTGTCTTCTACGACGGCTTCGTCATTAGAAGAGACATTGTCTTCGACGGCGGCATCGTCATCGGAAGTGTCAAGATCTAGGGTTTTTTGATTTATTATAATTTTTTAGATAGAGGTATGATCGAAAGTTACTTACTAAAAATATTAGGTAGTGAAAGATTCTTAAAAACCTCTTGAAATATGTCCAGAAAACCTAAAAAAAGTGTATTTGTGAGAATTGCCCGTCCTAAAAATCTTCTCAAAAGCACACAATCCCTTCTAAAATCTATTCAATTAATGACTGCCAGAAGCATCAAATACAAGCCTTGTTGCAACTTGTTACGAACGCTAGTAGATGCATAGGGGCAAATCGATTAACTAAAGATTCTAATATAATAAAAAACTAAAATTCAATTATAATAATATAGGGAAACAATACAATTTAACAAGGAATCTATCGAATCAAAAATATGTAGAACAAATATTCATTATTTTTCTCATTAATAAACTAATGCTTTCACCTTACAAAATTACCTTTCACTACCCTTCTAAAAAATTGATAATGGCAATTGAATAAAATTTATGTCAAACATCAGTATATATTTCTCTCTCTTTCTCTATCTCTTTCTCTCAAGCAAGAAGCTTTTATTATTATCACATCCATCGCAAATTTTTCTGGGTGTAGATCGCAAGATGTCAACAAACAATGCGGTTGAGTTACTGGAGCTAGTTCGGTGGTGGCAGCGGAAGCTTGGTTGGTTTTTAAATAATAATTGAAAATTTGACTAAAACATTTTTTGGCATGTGTGTAAAATCGAATAATTTTAAAAATATGTTGAACAATATTTTTACAGAGTTACCAAATAAAAAATTATATAAACAAATAAAAGTTTACATAAACATACAAAATAATTTAGGATGAACAAAAAATAATTATACGATATAGAGTACACAAATCAGTTTGGGTTCATCAATCCTTAGAGAGGGTTTCACGTATAGCTTTTAGGATTTATGGTTTAATTTTTGGAGTTTACGAATTAGGGTTTAGAATTTTTTATATGTGTTCACCAAATTTTAACTAGGGTTTAGTGTGTAGATTATGTTTTATATTATGACTTGTTAGAAATTTATTTGTTTTATAATTTACAAAAATATCTATAAATTTTGACAAATTTTTGATAATTACAACATATTTATATGTTATTTCTTAGCAAATTACGTTATTAATTAACCGTTAATATACCCGTAAACACTTGCATTAAATACTATGATTTTTTTTAAAAAATAACTTCCCAAGTTTATATTAATATTAGTAGCGTCTTTGTATATGTCAAATAAAATTTAAAAATAATTGAAGAGGTTATCCTTATTGATGAAAAATGACAAAATTTTCCAAAAACATTTAATTGTAAAAACATTATTTTATAAGGTGCTATTTTCTATAGATTTTTGGTCAAAAAAATTAATTTTGTATGAATCCTTTTAATATGTCTACAATTTTAATTTTTAGTCAACTTGTGTTTTCTCTCCAAATAACCTTTTAATGTTTTAGGTTTTTATATGGTAAATTGGTAAAAAAAAGATTTGATTTGACTATTTATATATATATAAATAGCTGGCAAATGACTACTATATGCAGATAATTATTTTTTTAATATGTGAAAATAATAACATCTTTAAAAGGAATAATATGTCATATTTGTAAGATAATTCTCTCTCATCTTCCTATCTCGTGGCTCGACAACCAAAAAAAAAACAAATCTCTAAAATCCAAAAGCTTTAGTGTGAATTGGAGATTCGTGAGATTGTCGGATTGCTTTCTAGTCTGGTCTTTTTCTTTCTTGTTGCCACCAGCTCTGTGATCAGTCCCTCTTGCTTTTTCAATACATCCGAGTTTGATTGAATCCTCTAGGTACGTATCCTTATTTTCTTTGAGTTAGTTTTGATCCACTTTTGTATAACCCTCTGTTGTTGTTGTTCTTTTGCTGTTTTTACTTCATTGTATGCTTTTCAGTTTCATTTCAATTTAAGACAAACCCTTTAACAAAACAAAAAAAAATTCTCGGATCAGAGAATTTTTGGAACAATCTCTAAAGGAATGTTGTTCTTTTGCTGTTTTTACTTCATTGCTCATGCTAATTTTTATTTTGAATGACTTTAATTATAGGTAGATTTGTCATTCTTTTGTACTGTATCTAATGTGTTGCTTTCTCTCTGGATGTTAATTTTCTGATTTCGGTAAATTTATTGACACAAAGAAAAGCTTCTATAATTTTATCTTCTTGTTTCATGTTACCTATGGGGTTCACACATAGAGTAGCGTAATTGTGAACAACGATCCATGTTGTTAAAACTTATTTGGCATTTGTGTTCTTCATTTGACATGATTTTATGTGCGGAAATGGAAAAAATGATAACTATACTGATGTCATATGAATCTCTAACCATATACTATTTACTACATGTACATTAGTTTGTATAAGTATGTCGCAGTCGTGCTTCGGGAACGAATCCAACAACGTAATGGAGGAAGGAAATGTTGCCCCTTCCTTCGGTGATACAAATATTCAAGCTGTACAACCTTCGCCGGAATCGGGATCTTTGTCCATGGGAAATGATACTTTCCAATCTGTGCGTCGTAAATCCAGGACAAAACCTCTTACCGTTGATGTTTATACAGTCCAATGTAACTGTTGTTACAAATGGAGGCTTATACCCTCGTTGCAGAAGTACGAGGAGATAAGAGAACAAATTATAGAGAACCCGTTTATGTGCAAATCAGCATGCGAGTGGGAGCCGGGAATGTCATGTGATGTTCCGGAAACCATTTCTCGAGATGGAACACGTATATGGGCTCTTGATAAGCCTAAGATCCCCCGCCCACCACCCAAGTGGACACGTTTAGTACAGATTAGAGAAGAAGGATGTAGCCAATTTTCGGATGTGTAAGTTCTCCTTAGGCCTCACTGTTCTTCTTTTATTTAACACTCTTTCGTCTTGATACGGTTAGTTTATAACCAAGCTTTCCTTCTGATTGTTTCTTTCAGATATTATATCACTCCATATGGACAGACACTTCGATCATCTGTGGAGGTTCAAAAGTAAGTTTTTCTAGCACTTTATTTCCATCTTTCCCACAACAACTACAACGAGCTATGTAATTGATAATAAAAGCCAATACATTAATTGTTAGGTACCCTCTTTATATCCTGATTTAGTATAATATTTAGGGGCTCTCTCTCTCTTTATTTCTTTTTACTAGAGTTCTTTGCTTTGACGTTTGAGTATATATATAACGATGAGGTCTTGGTTTATCCATCCGTAGTGACGTAGTGTCTTATCATTTTTTTCTAGAGTGCTTTGCTTTTACGTCTGAGTATATAGAATCAGCAGGAACATGTTGTTGGAATCTTCAACGATATAATGTAGTAACCCTTAAGCCTATGTTTAGTTTACTAACGAAAATATCATAAACCCTATTTTCATTATTCTTCCCTAAAGCATTTGATATCAATATTTTAGCTTTTACATTGAGTATGTATAAGGATGATCATCTTGGGGTATAGAATCAGCAGATAGCAGAAACATGTTGTTGGAACCTTAAATGTTATCATGTAGTGAACACTTTCCTATGTTTTGTTTACTAATGAAAATACGATAAACCCTATTTTCATAATACATCCCTAAAGCATATCAACAACAATGGCAGAAGAAAAGCTTAGTGGTCATCAATTTGTTTTCAGTAACATATAGAGAAAGCTTCTTTACACTTTCATAAACCTCATTTCTGGCTTGCAGGTACTTGGAAAACCACCCTAAGTTTGTACTAGAGGGCGTGACTCCTTCCCAGTTCTCATTCCAAATGCCGACACCGCTTGAAGAGAACTACGTAAGGAAGCGCCCAGCTCAATCCTCAAAAAGGAAGAGACAAGACTGAACTATCTATCTATAGTTTATGATCTTCTATGCTATATAAGCCTTCTTATTTCTCCGTTGGAAATAGAGGATTGTATTCGCTTTGGGGGTCAGAAATATAAAGAAACTGAGGACATGTGCTTAGCTATATCATTTTGCAGTGTAAGTTCTTGATAGGCACTTCTATCAAGAGGATATGTCGTTTTGGTTCTGATATCGTTTTACTACAGGATTTTCATGAAAGTTGGATTGATGTTAATCTATACTATAAAAGATGGTCAACTCTCTCCAGTTGAGTGCACTTCATCATTTTGGTTTATTAAAATTTAATGATACAAATTATATGAAATACAGTTAATATATAAATTAATGTATTATTAATCATAATACTAAAAGAATATGAAAAATATGAAGTATTAGATAATATATTTTAACAACATTATATACTTAATATCCAAAAAAAAAATATTGAGTATATATTTTTGGTAGTTTTTAAAATCATTAAAACAATTTATGTTTCTTATTTAAGAGTGTTTTCTTATTTCCTTGGAGAAAACTTCACATATTCTGTTATAGTTAATGCTTCATTGAACAATGCAGAGCTCACCCTTTTGCTAAGTAAGCTGCTCAGATTTCACAAAGCTCTTGGCTATTCTCTTGATGATGTTTCAGGGATCTCTCCAGACTTGTGCATGCATAGGATACACCTGGAGGATGAATCGAAATCATCAGTTGAGCACCAGAGGAGGCTGAATCCGAATTTGCAGGATGTAGTCAAGAAGGAGATCATGAAGCTGCTTCAGGCTAAAATCATCTATCCTATATCAGACAGTGCTTGGGTGAGTCTAGTGCACGTGGTGCCTAAGAAAGGAGGTGTTACAGTAGTGAAGAATGACAAAGATGATCTGATTCCAACCAGGACTGTGACAGGACACATGATGTGCATTGATTACAGGAAGCTGAATGCAGCAACAAGGAAGGACCATTTTCCTCTACCTTTCATCGATCAGATGCTGGAGAGGCTGGCAAATCACAAGTACTACTGCTTCCTTGATGGCTACTCAGGCTTCTTTCAGATCCCCATCCATCCAGATGATCAGGAGAAGACTACTTTTACCTGTCCTTATGGCACTTTTGCATATCGCAGAATGCCTTTTGGGCTGTGTAATGCTCCTGCAACTTTCCAAAGATGCATGATGTCGATCTTCACAGACATGATTGAGAAGTTTATGGAGGTTTTCATGGATGATTTCTCAGTTTATGGTTCTTCCTTCAAGAGCTGCTTGGACAATTTGTGTGCAGTTCTGCAGAGGTGTGGTTTTGAACTGGGAGAAGTGTCATTTTATTGTACAGGATGGTATTGTGCTTGGTCACATAGTCTCAGGAGATGGTATAGAGGTGGATAGGGAAAAAATTGAGGTGATGACAAGTCTGCAAGCACCTGATTCAATAAAAGCAGTGAGGAGTTTTCTGGGTCATGCAGGCTTCTACAGAAGATTCATCAAGGATTTTAGCAAAATAGCACGCCCCTTTACTGCTCTCCTCTGCAAATATGTGAAGTTTGAGTTCACAGAAGAGTGCAAATCCGCCTTTAAACAGATCAAGCAAGCTTTTGTAACAGCTCCTGTTGTGCAGCCTCCAGATTGGGACTTACCCTTTGAAGTGATGTGTGATGCCAGCGATTTTGCAGTTGGAGCAATGCTTGGACAGAGGAAAGACAAGAAGCTCCACGCCATTTACGATGCAAATAGGACTTTGGATGATGCTCAGAAGAACTATGCAACAACTGAGAAGGAATTGTTGGCTGTTGTGTTTGCATTTGAGAAATTCAGGCAGTACCTTGTTGGCTCCAAGGTCGTGGTTCATACTGACCATTCAGCACTAAAGTATTTGATGCAGAAGAAAGATGCAAAGCCAAGGTTGTTGAGGTGGATCCTGCTTCTTCAGGAGTTTGACATTGAAGTGAAGGACAAGAAATATGTTGAGAATGGTGTTGCTGATCATCTATCCAGGATTCAGGTCGAAGACAGTGTCCCAATAAATGATTTCTTGCCTGAAGAGAATGTCTACTTGGTGGAATCAAGATTTCAGGAGGAAAGTGTTGAAAACCTGCTGTTTTCACGAAACTGCATGGGAGTGACGAGCGACACCAGGAGGGTGACGCTCGTCACCAAGCCAGAACAGTCGCGACCAAGTTTTCATACGAAGGAGGTGACGCTCGTCACCAATACTGGTAACGCTCGTCACCAAACCCTGAACTTGGCTGCGATTTGTGCAAGCTTAGGGACGGCTTTTGAAGTGCAAGTTTATGCTTTGGATGATCCAAAGAGGCCCTGGTATGCTGATATTGCCAACTACCTTGCTGTAAAGGATGAACCACATGACTTCAAGGGCTATGCAACGAAGAAGTTCTTGAGAGAACTTAGAAGATTCTATTGGGATGAGCCATATCTCTACAAGCATTGTGCTGATGGGATTTACAGAAGATGCATAGCAGAAGAAGAAGTGCAGGACGTTCTCTTTCACTGTCATGGGTCAGAGTATGCTGGACACTTTGCCACATTCAAAACAGTCTCCAAGCTTCTTCAAGCTGATTTTTGGTGGCCTACTATGTTCAGGGACGCCCAGACATTCATTACAAGCTGTGATACTTGTCAGAGAAGAGGAAAGATCAGCAGGAGACATGAGATGCCATATAACTTCATTCTTGAAGTAGAAGTCTTTTATTGTTGGGGTATTGACTTCATGGGACCTTTTCCCTCATCTTATGGGAATAGATACATTTTGGTTGCTATTGATTATGTATCTAAGTGGGCAGAGGCGTTGGCTACTCCTACTAATAATGCTGCAGTGGTTTTGAAATTGTTTAGGACCATTATCTTCCCCAGATATGGTGTCCCACGGATTGTCATCCGTGATGGTGGTTCTCACTTTGTTAACAAAGTTTTTGACAAGCTGCTGAAGAAGTATGGTGTACAGCACAGAGTGGCCACGCCTTATCATCCCCAAACCAGTGGACAAGTTGAGGTTTCTAACAGACAGATCAAGCAGATTCTGGAGAAGACAGTCGGAAAGACAAGGAAAGATTGGTCTGCAAAGCTGGATTATGCATTATGGGCTTACAGAACAGCATACAAAACGCCACTTGGGACTACATCATTCCACCTTCTCTATGGCAAGGCGTGCCATCTACCAGTTGAACTAGAATTCAAAGCAGAATGGGCTATCAAGAAGCTGAACTTCGATCTGAAGCCTGCTATAGAGAGGCGCTTGATTCAGCTCAATGAATTGGATGAGATCAGATATCTGGCCTATGAAAACTCCAAGTTAAACAAGGAGAGGACAAAGGCATATCATGATAAAAAGATCATATCCATACATTTCGAGCCCAATGACCAGGTACTACTTTACAACTCTCGATTACAGCTTTTTCCTGGTAAACTGCGTTCTCGATGGTCAGGTCCCTTCACTGTCAAAGAAGCTCGACCACATGGTGCTATTGTCCTGATAAACTCAAAAGGAGAGGAGTTCACTGTCAATGGACAGAGGGTGAAGTATTATTGGGCGCATGCAGAGATTCCAGCAGGACACATTGTGTCTCTGGATGATTCACCAGCTGCCTAAACAGCCAACCAAAGTTAAGCTAATGACTTTAAACAAGCGATTAATGGGAGGCAACCCACTGGTAAGCTGTATATTTTGTACTTAGTTTTTTATTTTCGTGCTTTAGTTTAATTAGTTATGTTTTATTCAATAATAAAAAATAAAAAAACAGGGTGGTGACGCTCGTCACCCGTTGAAGTCGAGCACGGGTCCTTATTTTCTTCTTCTTCTTCCTCATGCTCACTTCTAAAACCATCGAACACTTAGAATATTTTCATAATCTGCAACTTTTGATTTTCTAAACCAAAATTAGTGATTCAAAAGCTTAATCCGTGTGGATTTCTGCCCTTTTTCACAATCTCAATTCAGTTTTCAAGATCTGCAAGATGCCCAGACAGGAGAAACGACCACGACAAGGCTCGTCTTCGAGCTCTGCATCAGGCTCAACACAATCGTTCAGCAACTACCCTGTTTGCTGGCCTCCATGGCCAAAGCGAGAGAACCTGAAGATACCATCTCTAATGGCTTGGGCAGGGACTCCAAGGCAGGAAATATCACGGGATACCTGCTTACTCCGTGATATTCAGGAGGAGTGGGATGAGTATGACACGCTGTTCTACAATGCGTGGCAGGGAGTGAAGAAAGTACCTACCAGATTCGCAGATGCTGCTGTTCTGCAGAAGATGGGCATATTCGAGGAGGTTGTTGAGATTCTGGAGAGGATTGGGATGGGCACTATACCATTCCAGCAGTATGATCTGTATCCAGATTTGGTCAGCCAGTTTCTCTCTACTGCTCGCGTCTACTACGCGAATGAGCTGGCGTAGTGTGCGCAGGAAGGCATGTTGACATTTCTGATCCGCGGGGTTCATTACATGATCAGTCTGATGGAGCTTTGTGGGATCTATGGCTTCTCTGACCATCCCACAGGCGTTCTCCTTCCCTCACAGTGGACCCACATGCAAACTTTCTGGTCCAAGTTCGGGAATGGAGTCTATGACAGCAAGACCAGCACGCAGACAGAGGTTCGACATCTTGTCTTGAGGTACATTATGTGCGTTCTTGGCAACACCATATTGTGCAAATATGCATAGAGCAAGACACGGGTTAGTGACCTGATTCTTCTCTACTACGGACTCTATGAGATGCTCGATGAGGTGATACCTATAGATAGCATGATTAGCGCCAACTTAGGCGCTGTTTTCGCTGAGCATTTGGTCTCCTTGAAGACCAAACCAATCACCAGTCCGGGGGAGAAGACTGAGAGTGTAGGGAGTCTTCTGACACCGATCTTCCATCATTTCCAGTCCGGGGGAGAAGACTGGTGACGCTCGTCACCCACCAAGGAAGGAGCGTGGCTTGTTTGTTAAAAGATGGAGCATTATTTGCAGAATTGGCCCAGAAGTTCTATTATTTGCTTGAAGATCCCAATTCGTGTTTAGCCTCTATTTATTAGGTTTTTCAGCCATTGTTGGTTTTGATCTTAGTTTTGAGAATTCAGAGAGTTTGAGAGAGAGATTTATTCAGAGCTTTTTGGGGAGACAGATCCTGTACTCTTTTGAGAAGATTTCGTACCCCTTGTTCTTTTACTCTTTCTCTTAATGCAGTTTTATTCAGTTATATTTTGTGGTTCCATAATCATGTCTGAGTAATCTGCTAGTTAAGTTAGGGCTTTTTCAAAGGTTAATGAAGAGTTTGTAGAATTGCTACCTTTTAGGAATATCTTTTGGTTTTTCATCTCTGCTTGCTTTAAAATCGAATTTCTTAGACACATCATCTAGAAATCCGAAAATCATAGGTTGTTAAATATATGTGAGAGCATTATTGATAACCTGAACTAGTATTTGATGAGCAAAACAACTTAGTGCAAAGAGATTTGGCTTAGGAGTTTTGTGAACAATTGAATCTGATCATATTGCATGTTTAGGTTGTTAGGGTTTGCAAAGAGAATTGAAACTCTGTGATTTAAACATAGTTAACTTCTGCAATGAGAATTGATTAGTTATATATTTGATATTCATGTTCAAAACGGCTCTTAATCATTCCTGATTTCATGCATTCTACATTCTCGGATACAACCTGCGAACTGTCCTGACTTAGCGCTTTTAGTCTTCTAAAACTTAGATCAAACAACAAATTCGCTTGCTTACTTTTATTTTATCATTTGCATTACATACATTACATTCTGCTTAGCTTAATCCGAGCCTACATTCGATAGTGTAGTCTGCATTACTCATTTGGGATTCGATACCCCTTGTACTACAACTGCTTTTGCTGTGCACTTGCAGTAGTTTTATTTGGGTAAAACCTGAGTCCTATCATGCATTCTGGCTCTACTACTATCGATCACAAGCTGACCGATAGCATGACCGATAAGGTCTGTATCGGTCTTGTCTTGACCTATACGGTGATCGATAATTGATATTACTGTATATTACATACATTTTGCATACTCATTAGTTAGCTTTTCTTGCATTTACATCACATTTTAGACTAGATTGCATCACTTAGAGTTCTAGAGCATTCTTGCACCAGCATACGCATGTTCCTTGAATTTTGCATCACATTCAGGTTGTTTCTGGCTGCTTTGGAGTCGTGGAGGTTCGTGGACGTGCTGAAGCTGTTGTAGCGGTTTGTGGAAGCTCGGATATTTACTAAGGATCAGAGATCGAGGAACAGATCGAGCATGGCAGGTCGATCTAGGATGTGATCGACCAGAAGATCGAGAAGACCAGGCGATCCAAGGAGAATGATCGAGACGAAGCAGTCGATCAAACGGGTACGGACGTAAATGACGCCATGCAGAGCGAAAGCCAGATCGAGTACATCACTCGATCCAACCGATGATCGATACCGAGATCGGATGCATCACTCGATCCGCCGAAGATGATCGAGACCCAGATCGAGCTGAAGACACGATGTTCGGAGATGATCGAGAGAACCACTCGATCCCGGAATCGATCTCTGTCCTTTCAACCACTTTTGACTGCTAGCGAGGAGGGGACCATCAGCTTGTTTTGACAACTTTTCATCCTTATCCTTTTTTATGTTTTCTCTCTGGTTTTTGAAGAAGAACACCATTGTCGAACCTTGAGTTTTCTTTAGCTTTGTAATCGAATCGTTTCAGCTTAATCTAGTTTTCTTTTCATGTTCATCGTTTCCTTTTCCATGCTTTGCTTGATTTACCTTATGTGTAGTGAGTAGTTCATCTGGGTTCGGGGTTGAGAGGATTAAGGGGTCTAAAAGGTTTCGATCTTGGGGTTTTCTAAGTGTTTTAATGGCTATCTCTTCTAGGGTGTTGAGCCCTCAAAGCTTGAAGACTCTCACTCCAAGAGCTTCATGATCCGAGAGGTTCCTTACCTTGACAGGATTCAGGGACCTCTGAAGATCACACCCTAGAGACTAGTTACCCCTTCCCAAAAGCCATGGAAGTTTGGGGGACTAGTTAAGCCACTCGTTTGAAATCTGTTTTCCATGCCCTTCGACCTCTCTTTCCACCAGAAGCCATGGGTTTGGAGGGGAGGATGAAGGAGTGATCTATACCGAAAGCCACGGATAGATCTTGCTTAGTTTTCAAGGCTTAGAGATTCTCACAAAATGAGTCGATTTAAAGTTTTCAACCCAAGGTCGAACCTTTGAAACCCTTGGCCATGAATCTCAACCCTAGGCCCTCTCTTTTAGCATCTTTACATCTTCTCTCATCATTCGCTTGATCTTTGATAGCATCCTGGTCGTTAGTTTTACTGTTCTTTCATTTTTAGACGAGATCGATTGTTATTGCTCGATCTAGTGGTCGATCTCATGGTCGATCCACTAGTCGAATTTTAGTAATTCGAAGCTTTGTCCTTTAATTATTCTGTTTGTTCCTCATGGTAGTTTGATCATTCCTGGTAATATTAAAATAGTTTGCATTCCATTTAGTTGCCGCATCTAGTTTTTAGGGAATTTCTCAAAACTCATCTTGTTTCGCTTAGATTTGCATAGTCCTTGCATTCTCTTTGTATTTTCTATCATCCTAGGTGTGGATTGACTCTCTCTTGCATACTGTGCTACAACCTGTCTTGCATTTGAGTTTGATAACCTCATTGCATTCTCACCCTTGCAAACAAAGTGTTTATCAAATGGCGCCGTTGCCATCCTAGGATTGTTTAGAGAACATAGAGATTTGGGACTTAGCAACGACTAAGTCTTTACCTAGTTTAAGTTACTAATCATTCTATTCTCAAACGTGTGTTGTCAGGTATATGAATCTTCGTTCACGTGGAGATAACAATCTACTTCCACCTTTGGACAATATTCATCAGCTTGGTCATTCACGGCAAAGAAGAGTACGAGAACAAGCCAGAGCCTTTGAGGAGATTGTTCAGCACGGTTTGGCTGACTTTGAAGCTATGGCTGAACACGAGCACCCAGAGGGACCTCCTCCAGCTCACGGGGCAGTGGGAAGGGGCAATGGAAACCCGCGGCTAGACCCCCAAGGATCATAGGAGCCGGAGATGCTCGCAATACTCATCACAATAGGTTTGGGATCACTCCTCCTCCTGTACAAAACAACAACTTCGAGATCAAGCCAGGTTTCATCTCCATGGTGCAAAACAACAAGTTCCACGGCTTAGCAATGGAAGATCCCTTGGAGCACCTTGACAACTTCGAGCAAGTATGTGGGATGATCAAGATCAATGGCATATCCGAAGATGCTTTCAAGCTGCGTCTCTTTCCCTTTTTACTCGGAGACAAGGCTAGGCATTGGGAGAAGACCCTCCCACAAGGCACCACCACCTCATGGGCAGAGTGTAAGAAGGCCTTTCTCTCAAAGTTCTTCTCTTGCACCAGGACAGCACGGTTGAGAAGCAAAATCAGCGGCTTCACTCAACGAAACAACGAGACATTCAACGAGGCAATGGAGCGTTTCAAAGACTACACGATCCAATGTCCTCATCACGGTTTCAGCGAGGAGACCCTACTCAGCACCATATACCGTGGAGCTTCACCAAAGATCAGGTTGTTGCTTGACACAGCTAGCAAAGGGAACTTCCTTGGTCATGAGGTAGAAGAGGGTATGGAGCTGATAGAAAACTTGGCATTGAGTGATGGCAACTACGCTGAGGACTATGACCGTGCACCGAGAGGATCAGAGCTAGAGTCTCACAAAAAGGAGCTGAAATCTTTGCATGAAAAGATAGATAAGCTGGTGTTAGCCAATCAGAAGCATGTTCACTTTGTTGGTGAAGCTGATGAGAATCAAGAGGAGCTTGAGTTAAGCCAGGAAGAAGCCCATTGGGTGGCGGGACAGAATAACTACAAACCTCAAGGCTACAACCAAGGCTACAACCAGAACAACAATCTCTCCTACCGAAGCACCAACGTTGCCAACCCTAAGGATCAAGTGTACCCTGCTCAGCAAGCAAAACCTTTCATTCCTTACAACAAAGGTTTTCAGCCGAGTGGTGGTTTCCAAGATCAAGGCCAGAACAACTTCCAAGGGCAACATCAAAGTAACAAGGGTTATACGCCTAACTACCCTCCGGGCTTTTCACCTCAACAGCAACAACAGATGCAACAACAAGTTGATCCGGTTCAGGCAATGTTTCAACAGCTGATACAAGGGCAAGCCTCTACAAACCAGAAGTTCGCCGAGATGAACACTCGTCTAGACTCGTCTCTCACTGACTTCTCCACTCAGATCACCAACTTAAACAACAAGATCAAGCAGCTAGAGAAGGGGAAAGCGAGTACAAGCGGTCAGAATAGCCTACCGGGCAAGTGTGAGTAGAATCCTAAGCAGTATGCTAACGCCATAACGTTGAGAAGCGGCAAAGAGCTAGAACCTCCAGTCTCTACTAAGAACAACGAGGACGTTTTAATTCAAGAGGGGGAGGGTAAGCCTTCAGCTGATGATGATATTAACTTTGACAATGTCTGGATCCAAGGGCCAAGAAGAGGAGACAAAGCAGTTGCTGAGAAGAAAGCTGAGCAAACTACTAAGGAGAAGAATGCTTATGTACCTCCACCGTATGTACCTAAGCTGCCTTTTCCTGGCCGTTTCAAGAAGCAACTCATAGAGAAGCATAGAATCCTCTTTGAGAAGCATCTTAAGAACGTGGAGATCAAGCTGCCTCTCGTTGACTGCCTTGCAATGATGCCTAATGCGCCAAATTCTTCAAAGACACTCTCGTGAAGAAGAATAAGGAAAGCAAGGAGGTGCTTGTTCTAAGTGAAGAGTGTAGTGCTGTGATACATAAGGAGATAGTCCCTAAGAAGTTGGGAGACCCTGGAAGCTTCACTATACCCTGCGCTTTAGGTCCTCTAGAGTTCAAGAGTTGCCTATGTGATCTCGGAGCTAGCATAAATCTGATGCCTCACTCTGTGGCTAAGAAGCTTGGCTTTACTCGTTTCAAAGACTGTAGGATCTCGTTGGTACTGGCTGATAGAAGTGTGAGGCTACAGTGGGGCTGCTTGAAGATCTACCGGTGCGAATCAGTGGTGTGAACGTGCCTACAGACTTCGTCGTGTTAGAAATGGATGAAGAGCCTAAGGATCCACTCATCCTAGGAAGACCATTCCTTGCAACCGCCGGGGCTATCATCGACGTCAAGAACGGGAAGATCACCTTGCACTCTGGAAAGGATATAAGGCTGGATTTCGATATCAATGAGGTTCTGAAGAAGCCGACCATAGAAGGGCAAGCTTTCTACATTAAAACGATGGATGCCTTAGCGGATGAGTTGCTGGAAGAGCTGGCTCAGGAAGACCATCTGAAGCTAGCACTGACTAAGGAGCCAGGGGAGTTTGGCTATGTGGATCAGAGGACCCAGGAGTACATCAACTTGCTGGATTCTAGGAAGATTGTTAAGAAGGATGAAAGCTGCTACCTAGAGATCGACCCCGAGATCGACGCTATCACTCGATCCAGGAGTCAGATCGACAAGGCAATCGAGAACACAACTCGATCCGGTGCAGCAATCGATAGACAGATCGAGAGGAATGATCGATCCGGAAAAACAATCGAGTCGACGATCGAGAAAGACCTTCTGATCATTTCGGGGTCCAATCAGGAGATCGACTCAGCGTCTCGATCCCTTACTCGATCCACATCAAATCTAGTAAGTGAATCGAGCGAAATTGCTCGATCTAGACGACATCGAGAGCAAGATTGACTGGAGGACTCGATTTCAGAAGGGATAGCGGTTGAGGAAAGCAGTCTTAAGGGCCATGCCTCGGGTTCTAAGGAGGGTTCCAAGGAGGAAAGCAACAACCACAGCCATGAGGATGACTGGAGCGAGCTGCTAGCTCCAAAGGTGGACCTTAAGGAGCTCCCAAAAGGGCTAAGGTATGCTTTCTTAGGGCCTAATAACACCTATCCCGTGATTGTGAATGAAAACTTAAGTGATGATGAGTTGCACTCGCTCCTGACTGAGCTAAGGAAGTATAGGAAGGCCATTGGGTACTCTTTAAGTGACATCAAGGGCCTTTCACCAATGCTTTGCACTCACAGGATTCACTTGGATAATGAGAACGCCTCTTCTATAGAACATCAAAGGCGTTTGAATCCTAATTTGAAAGAGGTTGTTAAGAAAGAGATCCTTAGGCTTTTAGAGGCTGACGTGATCTATCCCATAAGTGACAGCACGTGAGTTTCTCCTGTACACGTGGTGCCTAAGAAGGGAGGGATCACGGTCAAAAAGAATGAAAAGGATGAGCTTATTCCTACTAGAACCATCACTGGTCATAGGATGTGTATTGATTATAGGAAACTTAACCTTGCGACTAGCAAAGATCATTTGCCTTTGCCTTTTATTGATCAAATGCTTGAGAGACTTGCTAATCACCCTTACGGTACCTTCGCATATCGAAGGATGCCGTTTGGATTGTGTAATGCACCGGCTACGTTTCAGCGGTGTATGATGTCGATCTTCTCCGATCTAATAGAGGAGATGGTAGAGGTGTTCATGGATGACTTCTCTGTCTATGGTGCGTCCTTTTCTGCGTGTTTGTTGAATCTTTGCAGGGTACTAAAGCGTTGTGAAGAGACAAACTTGGTGCTAAACTGGGAGAAATGCCACTTTATGGTTAAGGAAGGGATCGTGCTTGATCATAAGATATCAGAGAAGGGCATTGAGGTTGATCAGGCTAAAGTGGAAGTCATGATGGGTCTTGAGCCGCCGGTTAACGTTAAGGGAGTCAGAAGTTTCTTGGGACACGCCGGGTTCTATAGGCGCTTCATCAAGGACTTCTCCAAGATTGCACGCCCTCTTACACGGTTGTTGTGCAAAGAAGCTGAGTTTGTGTTTGATGAGAAGTGTTTGCGAGCTTTCGTGACAATCAAGGAAGCCCTTACATCAGCCCCTATAGTTAAAGCACCAGACTGGTCTCTACCCTTTGAGATCATGTGTGATGCTAGTGACTACGCCGTAGGAGCCGTTCTTGGTCAGAAGAAAGACAAGAAGCTACACATGATTGATAAACGGTTTCTTTGCTCGGTTTATAATGCAAAGAGGTCATCAAACTCAAATGCAAGCAATGTTGTCGTACAGCAAGCAAGAGAGATTCAATCCAATTCTAGGAGATACAGAATGCACAGAGAATGCAAGGATTAAAGCAAATCTAAGCAAAATGGGACAGTTTATGAGAAAATCTCTAAAAACTAGATGCAGCAACTTAAACAGAGTGAAACCTATTTTAAAAATACTAGAAAGGAACACACTACCACGAGAAACAAACAGATTAATTAAAGGAGAAAGCTTCGAATTATTAAAATTCGACTAGTGGATCGACCATAAGATCAACCACTAGATCGAGCAGTAACAATCGATCTCGTCTAAAATCGTAAGAACAGTAAAGCTAATGACCAGGATGCTATCAGATATCAAGCGAAAGATGAGATAAGACGTACAGATACTAAAAGAAAGGGCCTAGGGTTGAGATTCATGGTTAGGGGTTTCAAAGGTTCGACCTTGGCTTTAAAACTTTGAATCGACTCACTTGGTGAGGATCTCTAAGCCTTGAAAACTAAACAAGATATATCCGTGGCTTTCGGTATAGATCACTCTTTCATCCTCTCCTCCAAACCCATGGCTTTTGGTGGAAAGAGAGGTCGAAAGGCAAGGAAAACAGATTTCAAACGAATGGCTTAACTAATCCCCCAAACTTCCATGGCTTTTGGGAAGGGGTAACTAGTCTCTAAGGTGTGATCTTCCGAGGCTCCTGAATCCTGTCAAGGTAAGGAACCTCTCGGATCATGAAGCTCTTGGCGTGAGAGTCTTCAAGCTTTAAGATCTCAACACCTTAGAAGAGATAGCCCTTGAAAACGTTTTGAAAAACCCAAGATCGAAACCTTTTTAACCCCTTAATCCTCTCAACCCCGAACCCAAAGGAACTACTCGCTACACATAGAGTAAATCAAGCAAAGCATATGAAACAAGACGATGAACATGAAAAGAAAACTAGATTGAACAGAAACGATTCGAATACAAAAGCTTAAGAGAAAAACGAGTTTCAACAACGGTTTTCTTCACGAAAACGAGAGAGAAAACATAAGGAAAAAGATAAGGATCTGAAAAGTTCTGGGAAAAAGGACGTCGCCGCCTTCCCAAAACGTCGAAACAAGCCAATGGTCCCCCCTTCGCTAGCAGCCAAAAACGGTTGAAAGGACAGAGATCGACGTCAAGATCGAGTGGTTCTCTCGATCATATCCGGACATCGTGTCTTCGGCTCGATCTGGGTCTCGATCTTCATCAGCGAATCGAGTGTTGCATCCGATCTCGGTATCGATCTTCGGCTGGAGCGAGTGGTGTACTCGATCTGGCTCTCGCTCTGCATGGCGTCATTTACGTCCGTACCGATTGATCGATTGCTTTACTCGATCTCCGTCTCGATCATTCTCCTTGGATCGCCTGGTTGGCTCGATCTTCTGGTCGATCAACTCCTAGATCGACCGGCCATGCTCGATCTGCTCCTCGATCTCTGGTCCTTAGCATATACCGAGCTCCCACAAACTGCTACATCAGCCTCAACACGTCCACGAACCTCCATGACTCCAAAGCAGCCAGAAACAACCTGAATGTGATGCAAAATGCAAGGAAAATGCGTATGCTGATGCAAGAATGCTCTAGGACCCTAAGTGATGCAATCTAACCTAAAACATGATACAAATGCATGAAAAGCTAACTAATGAGTATGCAAAATGTATGCAATATGCAATAACATCAACTCCCCCATACTTACTTCTTGCTTGCCCTCAAGCAACAGAAAATAAGTAAGGAAGAGAGGTTTTAAGAAAAATAAGTGGGGCTTTAAACTTTTTGCAAAGGTGCCTTTCAAATGAATCAATCTCAATGTCATAGTTAACAGTTCTAAAATGCTATGCTTATACTCATACTCCAAAGAACTTAGCCATACTCATCACACAAAGAAATTCAAATCATGACTCTCCTATTCCTAACAATCAAAGAAACTCATCCTTTAACATTCATTAACATTCGAACCATGAATCAAACTTATGCACTTTAAAGCAAAACACATTTGGCTAAGGGTTAAGGTTATGAGCATAGAATGATCTCATTTGAAAAGGGTTTATAATCAGAACAAGGGTTTCTCTCAAAAATGGATGAACTTGTGCATAATGCTAAAGGTAAAGATAATTTATGCATACATGATTAGATTCTCATCTACCCATGTAAACTATCAAATGATCCTATACCCCTCTCATTTAAGAGATTTTATCCTCACTCACCACTTAAGAGTCTACCCTTTTCTTTACAAACTAAGTAATCCCCAATTCGAAACAAAGACATTTTAAAACTTTTTAGGCTAGTGAAAAGGTTTTGAAAAATACTTTTGCTCTTTAGAAATTTCTTATTAGTAGCTCTCTTATTATTATTATTATTTTTTTTTTTTCTTTATTTGGCACTTAGGCTCTTTTTATTTCTTTTTCTTTTCTTTTCTCCTTTTTTTTTATTTTATTATGGGAGAGCTACCTCCTGAAATTAGAGCATACTTAGTTTCAAAAACAACCTTTCACTTAAAACCTCATTTCTTTCCTTAAAACACAAAGCTCTTTGTAACCGAGGGTAAATAGACAAGATAGCAACCCCAATGATCCCCCAAACTTATCCTAAGCCTACACCTAGCTTCAAAATGCAAAGCTAGCAACAATATGAAAACCAAATCATGTCGCCTAAACCTAACACTTTATGCCAAGTTCAAACCGAAAGGAAGGCCTCACAAAGATGTCACACAAGAACATTTGGCTTCAAAGAAGGATAAGGTTCAAGGAGGGAGTTCTACTTAGGCTCACAAAGAGTGGTAAAAAGGAAGAAGAGAGCCTAAATATTTTAAAACCATGTGTTCATTTTCAAATGCATAAGAATGATAATTAGAATTTCAAATTAAGGTTTTCACTTATTAGAATGAGTTTCAAATCATGAGAGTTCAATTCAAGCCACGAAAATCCTAACAAGTGATCCAAGCATGGTAAGAACTTACTTTCAAAGCATAGACAAAGCATTAGAGAACTACCAACTAGGGCATTGAAACAATTCATTAGTAAAAACACCTTTGTAAGAAATTCTAACCCCTTATGCAAAATGCAAACAACCTAGGTGATATGAGAAACTCTAGACTCAATCCTAACATGTTTTTAAAAAGATGAATGCAACTACATGAATCTTTGAATTTTTTTTTAAAAAGTTTACCAATTTTTCATGACTAAAGACTCAAGGATGCAAAAAGGAAAATAAGATCAAAGAACACAAGTCAAATCACACATGTACTCCCCCAAACTTGCTTGACACCATCCCGGTGGCAAACTCATCCAAAGGAGTATCAAAACACAATGCAAGAAACAAATATGAGCGGTTATATACAATGGAAGAAGGTTGTTACCTCTGGTCTAGGCTCGGCTGGAACTTGAGGATGTTCCAGAGGAGCTAGAGATTGTTGCTTTGCCTTTGTCAGCTGGTTCTTGGAGGGAGTGTCGCACCGGCTGAATGTTGTCTCCTTGGGTCTCGCGGATAACAACTCCTCCGGTTGAGAGCCTTCTCTTCTCGGGTTGTTGCATCTCCTGACTTGCAGCTGGCTTAGGCGACCCTCCCTGAAGTGCTTTGACTTTCTTTCCAAGCTTCTTAAGCATCTTGCCTTGCCACTTGTTGATCTTCCTTTGCATCTCCACAACTGATGCTAGGAACTTCTCGGTTTTTGTCCTCAGTTCAAAGTCTAGCTTTGGAAGTGTGTAAGCTTCGGGCATCTCATCTTCCGTGCCTGGAGACTCTGACCTTTGACGTGGGGCAATTGCTGAAGCAGGCGGTCCTCCTAAAGGGGCAAAGCATTCTTCCTTCGTGGGCAAGAACTCGATGTTCCCAACACCAAGCAGCTCGGTTTCATCTTTGTTGGGCAGGATGCACACTCTCTTCTTGTCTTCGTCATATATGAAGAGGTAGGCATAAAACCCTTCCGCTGGCGTGCGTCCCAAGCTATCAGTATTCCTCATGTATACTTCATCCATGAAAGCTCTGTTTGGGACGTGAGCAAAGTCATGAATGGGCACACCGGCTTGCACGAACAGAGGAGTAAGGAAGCCGCCAATATAAGAGGAGGTTGCCTTGCACCGCAAGGCATAGGCCTTGTATTTCACCAAAGAAGCCGCGAGCACACACCCGTAGTTCACTTCATCACCGAGTTCATCCTCTATGGGCTCTTCATTTGCATCCGGATCAGACACTAGGTGCTTCACACCTTGGAACAGGAAGCACAGCTCTGTCTTCGTGACCGTAGGAGCAACAGACCTTCCACTAAACGTGTTGGCAATCAACTTCAGAGTGTACCTCAGCACCGAGCTCCTTACTCGCTTGATCTTGGCGGTGTTGGCCTTGTAGTCTTCATTGCTGATCAGATCCCAAAACTCGTCGGCTTTCTTGAAGGCTGGGAACTCGACCTTGTATGCATCCGCGTTGAGACCGTAGGCTTGGCATAGCTCGGGGATGGAGAGTGTATAGGCTTGACGTCCAACTTTGAAGTAGAGGCAGCCTTGGGAAGGGACGGGTGCACTAGGATTCTCATACCGGAACTCCAAGGTGGCAAGGAAGTCTATTGTCACTTCAGGAATGGTTGGGCAATCCATCCGTGACAGACATCTTAAGCCAATGTTATGGAGGAGTTGGTCGAAGTCCCCAAGAATCCCTAGCTTAGACAAAAGCTCTCGATCAGCAAACTTTGTAGGCTCAAACCTAAGCCTCTCCAGCCGCTTCTTGTCCCTCTTCTCATCCTTACTCCACCGGACCCTCTCTTGAACTACCACTTCTTGTCCTTCTCCTTCTTGTGCTTGCTCTTCTCTAGTTTTCTTTGGTGCCATTGTTCCTGAAACAAGATTCTAAAGAGATTGATAAGCAAGCGGCGATTTGATGAGAATGAGAGAAGAGAAGGAGAGAATTTATAAAAACCACCCTAGAATTTTAGGGAATAAATAAAAATCATAGCTAAATAAAGGAGAATCAAATCTTTTGATACTGAAAATCTGGAATTATTCCTTTTACTTAGTTAGTTTTAAAAATTCAAAACCGATCCTATATTCTAAAACAAGATCTTGCGATATTAAAGGAGATGTTCTAAAATTAAACCATTAAATCTTTGAAAATACCTTTGCAAGAAATGCAGAATATCTTTGCTAGCTTTTGAAAATTGAAACTCTCACTCTCTTTGTTTAAAATTCTCGAGCAAAACAGGAATGAGAGGATGAGAGGTTGTTTGAAGTATTTAAGGACTTAGTAAAACCAAAACAATGGGTAGTCAAAGTGGTTTTTCTGACAAAGTCTTGGTCAAGGCACATCCTTCATGGTCAAAGATGCTTGCCTTGATCAAGTTTTGAATTCAAAATTTGGAGGGAAAAGAGTAAAGGAGGGAAAGAAAATGTTACCTCAGCATGTGATCGAGTCCATTTGGTCGATCTAGGACTCGATCTCCTGCCCAAAATGGCTTAGATCGAGAGGGTTACTCGATTAGAGACTCGATCCATGATGAATCGAGTCTTGGATCGATTAGCTCTCTCGATCATTGAGATGTTGGCTCCTCGCTAAGTCCTCATGATCAAGCTATGTCCTCGATTTAGGGGTCGATTTGGCACAGATCGAGTGATGGATCGAGTCGAGTGATCGATCTGTTTTCAACAGATTTTCCCGAGAGAAATTAGATCGGTCGATCCGATTTGGATCGATCGATCCTTTTTCGTCAAGGTCGATCTTGTCACTCGTTCTCGTCTAGATCGACTGGCTCCTCTCGATTCACTGACTCGATTTAGCGAAGATCGAGCCAGGATCAGTCGATCTAGTACTCGATCTCTAGCCTTATTCTAACCCATATTGCCTCTTTAAGACCTCAAAGTCAAGGTTTAGACTCCTTATACCTGTTCCTACACACTTGCAAGATAAAAACATAAAACTGAAAGGGAAATGAAGCAGAAATATGTACAAGATAAACATGGGAATGCCTCCCAAGTGCGCTTTCTTTAACGTCTTTAGCTAGACCTTACTTGGTCTAAGCGGATGGTGGGTCTTGGAGAAGCACTGAGGTACTCTCCTTGTCATAGCTATCTGCCAAGTAGGGCTTGACTCTGTGTCTGTTGACGGTGAATGCACTGCCACTTTTTCCCATCAGAGTAACAGCTCCATAAGGCAACACCTCTTGAATCACGAACGGTCCGCTCCACCTTGATTTCAGCTTGCCCAGGAAGAGTTTGAGCCTTGAGTTGTATAGCAACACCAGTCCTCCTTCCTTAAGCTCCTTGGCAACCAACTTCTTGTCATGAGCCTCTTTAGTCCGCTCCTTGTATATCCGGGAGCTCTCGTAGGCGTTCAACCTCAACTCATCCAGTTCTTGTAGCTGAATATGGCGTCTCTCCTGAGTAGTCTTGAGATTAAAGTTCAGCCTCTTCACAGCCCACAACGCACGGTGTTCCAGCTCAACCGGGAGGTGACAGCCCTTGCCATAGAGTAGGGTGAAAGGAGTTGTACCAATCGACGTTTTGAAGGCGGTACGGTAGGCCCAAAGAGCGTCATCCAGCTTCACTGACCAGTCTTTCCTTGTTGCCCCGACTGTCTTCTCTAGTATAGCCTTGATTTTCCTGTTGGAGACCTCCACTTGACCGCTTGTTTGAGGGTGATATGGTGTAGCCACCTTATGCTTAACCCCATACTTTCTCAAGAGGCTCTCAAAGACCTTGTTTATAAAGTGGCTTCCTCCATCACTTATAACAACCTTTGGTACCCCAAACCTCGGGAAAATGATACTCTTGAACAACTTGATTACCACCTTAGAGTCATTTGTAGGGGAAGCAACAGCCTCAACCCATTTGGAGACATAATCCACTGCTACTAAGATGTATTTGTTGCCATATGAAGAAGGGAATGGCCCCATGAAGTCAATCCCCCACGCGTCGAACACGTCAACCTCGAAGATGGGAACTTGAGGTATTTCGTTCCTCTTAGTTATATTCCCTGCTCGTTGACATGCCTCACAGCTCTTCACAAACTCGTGTGCATCTTTAAAAATGGAGGGCAACCAGAAACCGGCTTGCAATACCTTCGTGGCAGTCTTGAATGAAGCGAAGTGTCCTCCGTAGGAAGAGCCATGGCAATGATAGAGGATGTCCCTGGCTTCTTCCTTTGTAACACATCTCCGGTACAAGCTGTCTACTCCTCTCTTGTATAAGTAAGGCTCGTCCCAAAAGTAGTCACTAGCCTCCCTCATAAACCGCTTCTTGTGATAGCTGTTTAGATGTGTTGGCTCCTCACCACACGCTAGATAGTTCACCACATCAGCAAACCACGGTAGATCCTCCTCTTTGAAACTCAACACTTCCTCAAACCTCCCTTCTAGCTTCCCACCAACAGCCGTAGTAATCGCCATAAGCTGCTTTTCTGGAAGAGAGTCATCTAAGGGGAGAGACTCGTTGATCCTTAGCCATGAGAGGTGGTCAGCGACTCCATTTTCTATCCCCTTCTTGTCTTTAATCTCCATGTCAAACTCCTAGAGTAACAGAATACATCTTAAGAGCCGAGACTTAGTGTCTTTCTTCGAGTAGATGTATCGCAAGGCGGCGTGATCCGTGTATACAATAACCTTGGAGCCAATGAGATATGATCTGAACTTCTCAAAGGCGAAGACTACTGCAAGCAGCTCCTTCTCCGTAGTGGTGTATCGTGATTGCGTGTCATCCAAGGTTCTTGAAGCATAGTAGATCACGTGTTGCTTCTTGTCTTTCTTCTGACCAAGACGGCTCCTACGGCGTAGTCACTAGCATCACACATGATTTCAAAGGGGAGAGACCAGTCTGGTGCTTGGACTATGTGAGCTGATGTAAGGGCTTCCTTGATGGTCACGAAAGCCTTCAAACACTCCTCATCAAATACAAATTCAGCTTCCTTGCACAACAGCCGTGTAAGAGGGCGTGCAATCTTGGAGAAATCCTTGATGAAGCGCCAATAAAACCCTGCATGTCCCAAGAAGCTTCTGACTCCCTTGACATTAACCGGCGGCTCAAGACCCATCATGACCTCCACCTTAGCCTGATCAACCTCAATACCCTTCTCTGAAGTGGCATTTCTCCCAGTTCAGCACCAGGTTTGTCTCTTCACAACGTTTTAGCACCCTGCAAAGATTCAACAAACACGCAGGAAAGGACGCACCATACACAGAGAAGTCATCCATGAACACCTCTACCATCTCCTCTATAAGATCAGAGAAGATCGACATCATACACCGCTGAAACGTAGCCGGTGCATTACACAATCCAAACGGCATCCTTCGATATGGAAAGGTACCGTAGGGACATGTGAAGGTCGTCTTCTCCTGATCGTTTGGGTGAATAGGTATTTGAAAGAAACCACTATACCCATCGAGAAAGCAGTAGTAAGGGTGATTAGCAAGTCTCTCAAGCATTTGATCAATAAAAGGCAAAGGGAAATGGTCTTTCCTAGTCGCAAGGTTGAGTTTCCTATAGTCAATACACATCCTATGACCAGTGATGGTCCTAGTAGGGATAAGTTCATCCTTTTCATTCCTTATGACCGTGATCCCTCCCTTCTTAGGCACCACGTGTACAGGGGAAACCCACGTGCTGTCACTTATGGGATAGATCACGTCAGCCTTTAAAAGCTTAAGGATTTCCTTCTTAACAACCTCTTTCAAGTTAGGATTCAAACGCCTTTGATGTTCTATAGAAGAAGCGTTCTCATTATCCAAGTGAATCCTATGAGTGCATAGCATTGGTGAAAGGCTCTTGATGTCACTTAAAGAGTACCCAATGGCCTTCCTATACTTTCTCAGCTCAGTCAGGAGCGAGTGCAACTCATCATCACTAAGGTTTTCGTTCACAATCACGGGATAGGTGTTATTAGGCCCTAAGAAAGAATACCTTAGCCCTTTTGGGAGCTCCTTAAGGTCCACCTTTGGGGCTAACAGCGCACTCCAGTCATCCTCGTGGCTGTTGTTGTTGCTTTCCTCCTTGGAACTCTCCCTTGAACCCGAGGTATTGCCCTTCAGACTGCTTTCCTCCATCGCTATCCCTTCTGAGATCGCGTCCTCCGGTCGATTCTCCTCTCGATGTCGCCTAGATCAAGCCATTTCACTCGATTCACTTACTCGATTTGATGTGGATCGAGTAAGGGATCGAGACGCTGAGTCGATCTCTTGATTGGACTCCAAAATGATCGGGAGGTCTCTCTCGATCGTCGACTCGATTGTTTTTCCTGATCGAGCATTCTTCTCGATCTGTCCATCGATTGTTGCACCGGATCGAGTTGTGTTCTCGATTGACTTGTCGATCTGACTCCTGGATCGAGTGATAGCGTCGATCTCGGGGTCGGTCTCTAGGCAGCAACCTTCTTCATTCTTGACAATCCTCCTAGAATCCAGCAGGTTCACGTACTCTTGGGTTCTCTGGTCCACATAGCCAAACTCCCCTGGCTCCTTAGTTAGTGCTAGCTTCAGATGGTCTTCTAGAGCTAGCTCTTCCAGCAACTCATCCGCCAAAGCATCCATCGTTTCAATATAGAAAGCTTGTCCTTCAATGGTCGGCTTCTTTAGAACCTTGTTGATGTCGTAGTCTACCCTGATCTCTTTCCCCAAATGCAAGGTAATCTTCCCATTCTTCACATCTATGATAGCCCCGGCGGTTGCAAGGAACGGTCTCCCTAAGATGAGTGGGTCTTTAGGCTCCTCATCCATCTCCAACACTACGAAGTCCGTAGGGACGTTCACACCACTGATTCGCACAGGTAAATCTTCGAGCAGCCCCACTGGTAGCCTCACACTCCTATCAGCCAGCACCAATGAGATCCGGCAGTCTTTAAACCGAGTAAAACCAAGTTTCTTAGCCACAGAGTGAGGCATCAGGTTTATGCTAGCTCCGAGATCACACAAGCAACTCTTGAACTCTAGAAGACCCAAAGCGCAGGGTATAGTGAAGCTTCCAGGGTCTCCCAGCTTCTTAGGGACTATCTCCTTGTGTATAACCGCACTACATTCTTCATTTAGAACAAGTACCTCCTTGCTTTATTTATTCTTCTTCACGAGGGTGTCCTTGAAGAACTTGGCGCACTTGGGCATCATAGCAAGACAATCTACAAGAGGCAGCTTGATCTCCACGTCTCTCAGGTGCTTCTCAAACAAGATTCTGTGCTTCTCTATGAGCTGCTTTTTGAAACGACCGGGAAATGGCAACTTTGGTATGTAAGGTGGGGGCACGTAAGAGTTCTTCTCCTTGGTGGTTTGCTCAGCTTTCTTCTCGGCGACCGCCTTATCTCCTCTTCTCGGTCCTTGGATCCAAACGTTGTCAAACTTAATCTCATCATCATCAGCCGAAGGTTTACCCTCCCCCTCTTGAATTACAACGTCCTCGTTGTTCTTTGTAGAGACCGGAGGTTCGAGCTCTTTTCCGCTTCTCAACGTTATAGCATTGGCATACTCCTTGGGATTCTGCTCACACTTTCCCGGAAGACTGTTCTAACCACTCGTACTTGCTTTTCCCTTCTCCAACTGCTTGATCTTGTTGTTTAGGTTGGTGATCTGAGTGTAGAAGTCGGTTAGAGATGAGTCTAGGCGAGTGTTCATTTCAGCGAACTTCTGGTTTGTAGAGGCTTGCCCTTGTATGAGCTGTTGAAACATTGCTTGAACCGGATCAACTTGTTGTTGCATCGGTTGTTGTTGCTGAGGTGCAAAGCCCGGAGGGTAGTTAGGAGTCTAACCCTTGTTCTGTTGTTGTTGCCCTTGGAAGTTGCTCTGCCCTTGACCTTGGAAGTTGCTCTGCCCTTGACCTTGGAAACCACCACTCGGTTGAAAATCTTTGCTGTAAGGGATGAAAGGTTTTGCTTGATGAGCAGGGTACACTTGATCTTTAGGGTTGGCTATGTTGGTGCTTCGGTAAGAGAGGTTGTTGTTCTGGTAGCCTTGGTTGTAGCCTTGAGACTTGTAGTTGTTCTGTTCAGCCACCCAATTTGCTTCTTCTTGGTTTAGCTCTAACTCCTCTTGGTTCTCATCAGCTTCACCAACAAAGTGAACATGCTTCTGATTTGCTAACACCAGCTTGTCAATCTTCTCATGCAAAGACTTGAGGTCCTTCTTGTGAGACTCTAACTCTGATCCTCTCGGTGCACGGTCATAATCTTCAGCATAGTTTCCATCACTCAACGCCAAGTTTTCTATCAGCTCCATACCCTCTTCTACCTCCTGACCGAGGAAGTTCCCTTTGCTAGCTGTGTCAAGCAACAATCTGATCTTTGGTGAGGCTCCACGGTATATGGTACTGAGTAGTGTCTCCTCGCTGAACCCGTGATGAGGACATTGGATCGTGTAGTCTTTGAAACGCTCCATTGCCTCGTTGAATGTCTCGTTGTTCCTTTGAGTGAAACCGCTGATTTCGCTTCTCAACCATTCTGTCCTGGTGCTTGAGAAGAACTTTGAGAGAAAGGCCTTCTTACACTCGGCCCATGATGTGATGGTTCCTTGTGGGAGGGTCTTTTCCCAATGTCTAGCTTTGTCTCCGAGTGAAAAGGGGAAGAGACGCAGCTTGAAAGCATCTTCGGGGTCTAGGTGCTCCAAGGGGTCTTCCATTGCTAAGCCGTGGAACTTGTTGTTTTGCACCATGGAGATGAAACCTGGCTTGATCTCGAAGTTATTGTTTTGTACCAGAGGAGGAGTGATCCCAAACCTATTGTGCTGGGTATTGGGAGCATATCCGGCTCCTATGATCCTTGGAGGTCTAGCCGCGTGTTGGGGGTTTCCATTGCCCCGTCCTGCTGCCCCGTGAGCTGGAGGAGGTCCTTCTGGATGCTCGTGTTCAGCCATAGCTTCAAAGTCAACCAAACCGTGCTGAACAATCTCCTCAAAGGCTCTTGTTTGTTCTCTGACTCTCCTTTGCCGTGAGTGACCAAGTTGATGAATGTTGTCTAAGGGTTGTAGAAGATTGTTGTCTCCCCTTGAACGAAGATTCATGTATCTGAAAACACACGTTTGAGAGTAGATGTATTAGTAACTTGAAAAAAGTAAAGACTTAGTCTTTGCTAAGACCCAAATCTCTATGTTCTCTAAACAGTCCTAGAATGGCAACGGCACCATTTGATAAACGGTTTCTTTGCTCGGTTTATTATGCAGAGAGGTTATCAAACTCAAATGCAAGCAATGTTGTAGTACAGCAAACAAGAGAGAGTCAATCCACTTCTAAGAGATAGAGAATGTACAGAGAATGCAAGGATTAAAGCAAATCTAAGCAAAATGAGACAGTTTATGAGAAAATCTCTAAAAACTAGATGCAGCAACTTAAACAGAGTGAAACCTATTTTAAAAATACTAGAAAGGAACACACTACCACGAGAAACAAACAGATTAATTAAAGGAGAAAGCTTCGAATTATTAAAATTCGACTAGTGGATCGACCATGAGATCGACCACTAGATCGAGCAGTAACAATCGATCTCGTCTAAAATCGTAAGAACAGTAAAGCTAATGACCAGGATGCTATCAGATATCAAGCGAAAGATGAGATAAGATGTACAGATACTAAAAGAAAGGGCCTAGGGTTGAGATTCATGGTTAGGGGTTTCAAAGGTTCGACCTTGGCTTTAAAACTTTGAATCGACTCACTTGGTGAGGATCTCTAAGCCTTGAAAACAAAACAAGATCTATCCGTGGCTTTCGGTATAGATCACTCTTTCATCTTCTCCTCCAAACCCATGGCTTTTGGTGGAAAGAGAGGTCGAAAGGCAAGGAAAACAGATTTCAAACGAATGGCTTAACTAATCCCCCAAACTTCCATGGCTTTTGGGAAGGGGTAACTAGTCTCTAAGGTGTGATCTTCCAAGGCTCCTGAATCCTGTCAAGGTAAGGAACCTCTCGGATCGTGAAGCTCTTGGCGTGAGAGTCTTCAAGCTTTAAGATCTCAACACCTTAGAAGAGATAGCCCTTGAAAACGTTTTAAAAAACCCAAGATCGAAACCTTTTTAACCCCTTAATCCTCTTAACCCCGAACCCAAAGGAACTACTCGCTACACATAGAGTAAATCAAGCAAAGCATATGAAACAAGACGATGAACATGAAAAGAAAACTAGATTGAACAGAAACGATTCGAATACAAAAGCTTAAGAAAAAAACGAGTTTCAACAACGGTCTTCTTCACGAAAACGAGAGAGAAAACATAAGGAAAAAGATAAGGATCTGAAAAGTTCTGGGAAAAAGGACGTCGCCGCCTTCCCAAAACGTCGAAACAAGCCAATGGTCCCCCCTTCGCTAGCAGCCAAAAACGGTTGAAAGGACAGAGATCGATGTCAAGATCGAGTGGTTCTCTCGATCATATCCGGACATCGTGTCTTCGGCTCGATTTAGGTCTCGATCTTCATCGGCGAATCGAGTGTTGCATCCGATCTCGGTATCGATCTTTGGCTGGATCGAGTGGTGTACTCGATCTGGCTCTCGCTCTGCATGGCGTCATTTACGTCCGTACCGATTGATCGATTGCTTCACTCGATCTCCGTCTCGATCATTCTCCTTGGATCGCCTGGTTGGCTCGATCTTCTGGTCGATCAACTCCTAGATCGACCGGCCATGCTCATCTGCACCTCGATCTCTGTTCCTTAGCATATATCCGAGCTCCCACGAACTGCTACATCAGCCTCAACACGTCCACGAACCTCCACGACTCCAAAGCAGCCAGAAACAACCTGAATGTGATGCAAAATGCAAGGAAAATGCGTATGCTGATGCAAGAATGCTCTAGGACCCTAAGTGATGCAATCTAACCTAAAACATGATACAAATGCATGAAAAGCTAACTAATGAGTATGCAAAATGTATGCAATATGCAATAACATCAGTGATCTATTATGCTTCAAGAACCTTGGATGACACGCAAACAAGGTATACCACTACAGAGAAGGAGTTGCTTGCAGTAGTGTTCGCCTTTGAAAAGTTCCGGTCATATCTTGTTGGTTCCAAGGCTATTGTCTACACGGATCACACGGCTTTGCGATACATCTATTCGAAGAAAGACACTAAACCTCGGCTCTTGAGGTGGATTCTCTTGCTCCAGGAGTTTGACATGGAGATTAATTCTAAGAAGGGAATTGAAAACGGAGTCGCTGACCATCTCTCACGGCTAAGGATCAATGAGTCTCTCCCCTTAGATGACTCTCTTCCAGAAGAGCAACTCATGGCGATCACCACGGCTGCTTGTGGAAAGCTAGAGGGGCGGTTTGAAGAGGTGTTGAGTTTCAAGGAGGAGGATCTACCGTGGTATGCTGATGTAGTAAACTATTTAGTGTGTGGTGAGGAGCCAACACATCTCAACAGCTATCACAAGAAGCGGTTCATGAGAGAGGCTAGTGACTACTTTTGGGACGAGCCTTACTTATACAAGAGAGGAGTGGAAAGTTTGTACCGGAGGTGTGTTACAAAGGAAGAAGCTAGAGACATCCTCTATCACTGTCATGGCTCTTCCTATGGAGGACACTTCGCTTCATTCAAAACTGCCACGAAAGTGTTGCAAGCCGGTTTCTGGTGGCCGTCCATCTTCAAAGATGCACACGAGTTTGTGAAGAGCTGTGAGGCATGTCAACGAGCAGGGAATATCACTAAGAGGAACGAAATGCCTCAGGTTCCCATCTTCGAGGTTGACGTGTTTGACGCGTGGGGCATAGACTTCATGGGCCTATTTCCTTCTTCATATGGCAACAAGTACATCCTAGTAGCAGTGGATTATGTCTCTAAATGGGTTGAGGCAATTGCTTCCCCTACAAACGACTCTAAGGTGGTGGTCAAGCTGTTCAAGTGTATCATCTTCCCGAGGTTTGAGGTACCTAAGGTGGTTATAAGCGATGGAGGAAGCCACTTCATAAACAAGGTTTTTGAGAACTCTTGAGAAAGTATGGCGTTAAGCATAAGGTGGCTACACCGTATCATCCTCAAACAAGCGGTCGAGTGGAAGTCTCCAACCGATAAATTAAGGCTATACTGGAGAAGACTGTCGGAGCAACAAGGAAAGACTGGGCAGTGAAGCTGGACGACGCTCTTTGGGCCTACCGTACCGCCTTCAAAACACCGATTGGTACAATCCCTTTCACTCTACTCTATGGCAAGGGCTGTCATTTCCCGGTTGAGCTGGAACACCGTGCGTTGTGGGCTGTGAAGAGGCTGAACTTTGACCTCAAAACTGCTCAAGAGAGGCATCTTATTCAGCTACATGAACTGGACAAGTTAAGACTGAACGCTTATGAGAGCTCTCGGATATACAAGGAGCGGACTAAGGAAGCTCATGACAAGAAGTTGGTTGCCAAGGAGCTTAAGGAAGGAGGTTTACTGTTGCTGTACAATTCAAGACTCAAACTCTTCCCGGGAAAGCTGAAATCAAGGTGAAGCAGGCCATTTGTGATCCAAGAAGTGTTGCCTTATGGAGCTGTTACATTGATGGGAAAGAGTGGCAGTGCATTCACCGTCAACAGACACAGAGTCGAGCCTTACTTGGCAGACAGCTATGACAAGGAGAGTACCTCGGTGCTTCTCCAAGACCCACCATCTGCCTAAACCAAGTAAAGTCTAGCTAAAGACGTTAAAGAAAGCTCACTTGGGAGGCATTCCCATGTCTATCCTGTACATATTTCTGCTTTATTTCTCTTTGAGTTTTATGTTTTTATTTTGCAAATGTGTAGGAACAGGTATGACGAGTCTAAACCTTGATCTTGAAGTCCAAAAGAGGCAATAGGAGTTAAGACAAGGCTAGAGATCGAGTGCTAGATCGACTGATCCTGACTCGATCTTTGCTAGATCGAGTCAGTGAATCGAGAGGAGCCAGTCGATCTAGACGAGAACGAGTGATAAGATCGACCTTGACGAAAAAGGATCGATCGATCCAAAATGGATCGACCGATCTAATTTCTCTCGGGAAAATCTGTTGAAAATAGATCGATCAGTCGACTCGATCCATCACTCGTCTATGCCAAATCGACCCCTAAATCGAGGACATAGCTCGATCATAAGGACTTAGCCGTGGAGCTAAAATCTCAATGATCGAGGGAGCCAATCGATCCAAGACTCGATTCATCATGAATCGAGTCTCAAATCGAGTAACCCTCTTGATCTAAGCCATTATGGGCATGAGATCGAGTCCTAGATCGACCAGATGGACTCGATCTCATGCCGAGGTAACACTTTCTTTCCCTCCTTTATTCTTTTCCCTCCAATTTTTAAATTCAAAACTTGGTCAAGGCAAGCATCTTTGACCATGAAAGATGTGCCTTGACCAAGACTTTGTCAGAAAACCACCTTTACTACCCATGGTTTTGCTTTTTGCTAGTCTTTAAATGTTTCAACAACTTCTCACCCTCTCATTCTAGTTTTCTCGGAAATTTTAAAGAAAGAGACTGAGGGTTTTCGGTTTTCAAAGGCTAGCAAAGATTCTTTAACATTCTTGCAAAGATATTTTCAGAATTTAATGATTTATCTTTAGGAAAATTTCCTTTAAACTCGCAAGATATCGTTCTAGAATATAGGATCGGTTTTGATTTTTAAAAAAATTAGCTAAGTAAAAGGAATAATTCTAGATTTTCTAGTATCTAAAGATTTGATTCTCTTTTATTTAGCTATAATTTTTATTAATCCCCCAAAATTCTAGGGTAGTATTTATAAGTTTTCTCCTTCTCCTCTCTCATTCTCATCAAATCGCCGTTTGCTTATCAAGCTTCTTGAGAAACTTGTTTCAGGTACAATGGCCCCCAAAAGAACCAGAGAAGAGACAGCACAAGAGGGAGAAGGACAAGAGGTGGCAGTTCAAGAGAGGGTCAGATGGACTAAGGATGAGAAGAGGGACAAGAAACGGCTGGAAAGGCTTCGGTTTGAGCCTACCAAGTTTGCTGATCGAGAGCTGCTGTTCAAGCCAGGGATTCTTGGGGATATCGACCAACTCCTCAAGAACATTGGCCTAAGATGTCTGTCACGGATGGATTTTCCAACCATTCCAGAAGTGACAATAGACTTCCTTGCCACGTTGGAGTTCCGTTACGAGAATCCTAGCACACCCGTTCCTTCACAAGGTCGCCTCTACTTCAAGGTTGGCCGTCAAGCCTACACCCTCTCCATCCCTGAGCTATGTCAAGCTTATGGTCTCAACGCGAATGCCAACAAGGTTGAGTTTCCAGCCTTCAAACGAGCAGACGACTTTTGGGATCTGATTAGCAACGAGGACTACAAAGCCAACACCGCCAAGATCAAGAGAGTGAGAAGCCCGGTGCTGAGGTACACTCTGAAGCTGATTGCCAACACGTTTAGCGGAAGATCAGTTGCTCCCACGGTCACAAAGACCGAGCTTTGCTTCCTGTTCCAAGGCGTGAAGCACTTGGTGTGTGATCCGGATGCAAATGAAGAGCCTATGGAGGATGAGCTCGGCGACGAGGTGAACTACGGATGTGTGCTTGCTGCTTCCTTGGTGAAATACAAGGCTTATGCCTTGCGGTGCAAGGCAACTTCTTCTTACATTGGCGGCTTCCTCACTCTTCTATTCTTGCAAGCTGGTGTGCCTATACACGACTTCGCTCATGTACCAGCCAGAGCTTTCATGGATGAGGCATACATGAGGAATACCGACAGCTTGGGACGCACGCCAGCAGAAGGGTTCTACGCCTACCTCTTCATAGACGACGAAGACAAGAAGAGAGTGTGCATCCTGCCAAAAAAAGATGAGACCGAGCTGCTTGGTGTTGGGAACATCAAGTTCTTGCAAAGGTATTTTCGAAATTTAATGATTTATTTTTAGGAAAATTTCCTTTAAATTCGCAAGATATTGTTCTAGAAGATAGGGTCGGTTTTGATTTTTAAAATTTAGCTAAGTAAAAGGAATAATTCCAGATTTTCTAGTATCTAAAGATTTGATTCTCTTTTATTTAGCTATAATTTTTATTAATTCCCCAAAATTCTAGGATAGTATTTATAAGCTTTCTCCTTCTCCTCTCTTATTCTCATCAAATCGCCGTTTTGCTTATCAAACCTCTTGAGAAATTTGTTTCAGGTACAATGGCCCCCAAGAGAACAAGAGAAGAGACAACACAAGAGGGAGAAGGACAAGAGGTGGCTGTTCAAGAGAGGGTCAGATGGACTAAGGATGAGAAGAGGGACAAGAAACGGCTAGAAAGGCTTCGGTTTGATCCTACCAAGTTTGCTGATCGAGAGCTGCTGTTCAAGCTAGGGATTCTTGGGGATTTCGACCAACTCCTCAAGAACATTGGCCTAAGATGTCTGTCACGGATGGATTTTCCAACCATTCCAGAAGTGACAATAGACTTCCTTGCCACGTTGGAGTTCCGTTACGAGAATCCTAGCACACCCGTTCCTTCACAAGGTCGCCTCTACTTCAAGGTTGGCCGTCAAGCCTACACCCTCTCCATCCCTGAGCTATGTCAAGCTTATGGTCTCAACGCGAATGCCAACAAGGTTGAGTTTCCAGCCTTCAAACGAGCAGACGACTTTTGGGATCTGATTAGCAACGAGGACTACAAAGCCAACACCGCCAAGATCAAGAGAGTGAGAAGCCCGGTGCTGAGGTACACTCTGAAGCTGATTGCCAACACGTTTAGCGGAAGATCAGTTGCTCCCACGGTCACAAAGACCGAGCTTTGCTTCCTGTTCCAAGGCGTGAAGCACTTGGTGTGTGATCCGGATGCAAACGACGAGCCTATGGAGGATGAGCTCGGCGACGAGGTGAACTACGGATGTGTGCTTGCTGCCTCCTTGGTGAAATACAAGGCTTATGCCTTGCGGTGCAAGGCAACTTCTTCTTACATTGGCGGCTTCCTCACTCCTCTATTCTTGCAAGCTGGTGTGCCTATACATGACTTCGCACATGTACCAGCCCGAGCTTTCATGGATGAGGCCTACATGAGGAATACCGACAGCTTGGGGCGCACGCCAGCAGAAGGGTTTTACGCTTACCTCTTCATAGACGACGAAGACAAGGAGAGAGTGTGCATCCTGCCAAACAAAGACGAGACCGAGCTGCTTGGTGTTGGGAACATCGAGTTTTTGCCCACAGAAGAGGAGTGCTTTGCTCCTCTCGGAGGACCACCTGCCTCGGCGATTGCTCCTCGTCAAAGGTCCGAGTCTCCAGCCACGGAAGATGAGATGCCCAAAGCCTACACCCTTCCCAAGTTAGACTTTGAGCCGAGAACCAAAACAGAGAAGTTCCTAGCATCTGTTGTGGAGATGCAAAGGAAAATCAATAAGTGGCAAGGCAAAATGCTCAAGAAACTTGGCAAGAAAGTCAAGGCACTTCAAGGAGGCTCGCCTAAGAAGGATGCAAGTAAAGAGGTTCACCAACCCGAGAAGAGAAGGCTCTCAACCGGTGGAGTTGTCATCCGCGAGACACAAAGCAGCACCATTCTGCCGGCGCGCCATTCTCTCCAAGAACCAGCCGACAAGGGCAAAGCAACAGTCTCTAGCTCCTCTGGAACATCTTCAAGTTCCAGCCGAGACTAGACCAGAGGTAACAACCTTCTTCCATTGTACATAACCGCTTATATTTGCTTCTTTTTGTTTTGTGTTTTGGTGCTCCTTCGAATGTGTTTGCCACCGGGACGGTGTCAAGCAAGTTTGGGGGAGTACATGTGTTGTTTGACATGTGTTTTGTGATCTTATTATCCTTTAGCATCCTTGAGTCTTTAGTTCATGAAAAATTGGTAAAATTTTTAAATTTTTTTCAAAGATTCATGTAGTTGCATTCATCTTGTCAAAACATGTTAGGATTGAGTCTAGAATTTCTCTTAGCATCTAGGTTGTTTGCATTTGCATAAGGGGTTAGAATTTCTTAAAAAGGTGTTTTTTACCAAGCCAGAACAGTCGCGACCAAGTTTTCATACAAAGGAGGTGACGCTCGTCACCAAACCCTGAACTTGGCTGTGATTTGTGCAAGCTTAGGGACGGCTTTTGAAGAGCAAGTTTATGCTTCGAATGATCCAAAGAGGCCCTGGTATGCTGATATTGCCAACTACCTTGCTGCAGAGATGACTTCAAGGGCTATGCAAAGAAGAAGTTTTTGAGAGAACTTAGAAGATTCTATTGGGATGAGCCATATCTCTACAAGCATTGTGCTGATGGGATTTACAGAAGATGCATAGCAGAAGAAGAAGTGCAGGACGTTCTCTTTCACTGTCATGGGTCAGAGTATGCTGGACACTTTGCCACATTCAAAACAGTCTCCAAGGTTCTTCAAGCTGGTTTTTGGTGGCCTACTATGTTCAGGGACGCCCAGGCATTCATTACAAGCTGTGATACTTGTCAGAGAAGAGGAAAGATCAGCAGGAGACATGAGATGCCACATAACTTCATTCTTGAAGTAGAAGTCTTTTATTGTTGGGGTATTGACTTCATGGGACATTTTCCCTCATCTTATGGGAATAGATACATTCTGGTTGCTGTTGATTATGTATCTAAGTGGGTAGAGGCGTTGGCTACTCCTACTAATAATGGGTAGAGGCGTTGGCTACTCCTACTAATAATGCTGCAGTGGTTTTGAAACTGTTTAAGACCATTATCTTCCCCAGATTTGGTGTCCCACGGATTGTCATCCGTGATGGTGGTTCTCACTTTGTTAACAAAGTTTTTGACAAGCTTCTGAAGAAGTATGGTGTACAGCACAGAGTGGCCACGCCTTATCATCCCCAAACCAGTGGACAAGTTGGAAAGATAAGGAAAGATTGGTCTGCAAAGCTGGATGATGCATTATGGGCTTACAGAACAGCATACAAAACGCCACTTGGGACTACATCATTCCACCTTCTCTATGGCAAGGCGTGCCATCTACCAGTAGAACTAGAATTCAAAGCAGAATGGGCTATCAAGAAGCTGAACTTCGATCTGAAGCCAGCTACAGAGAGGCGCTTGATTCAGCTCAATGAACTGGATGAGATCAGATATCTGGCCTATGAAAACTCCAAGTTAAACAAGGAGAGGACAAAGGCATATCATGATAAAAAGATCATCTCCATACATTTCGAGCCCAATGACCAGGTACTACTTTACAACTCTCGATTACAGCTTTTTCCTGGTAAACTGCGTTCTCGATGGTCAGGTCCCTTCACTGTCAAAGAAGCTCGACCACATGGTGCTATTGTCCTGATAAACTCCAAAGGAGAGGAGTTCACTGTCAATGGACAGAGGGTGAAGTATTATTGGGCGCATGCAGAGAATCCAGCATGACACATTGTGTCTCTGGATGATGCACCAGCTGTCTAAACAGCCAACCAAAGTTAAGCTAATAACTTTAAACAAGCGCTTAGTGGGAGGCAACCCACTGGTAAGCTGTATATTTTGTACTTAGTTTTTTATTTTCGTGCTTTAGTTTAATTAGTTATGTTTTATTCAATAAAAAAAAAAACAGGGTGGTGACGCTCGTCACCCGTTGAAGTCGAGCACGGGTCCTTATTTTCTTCTTCTTCTTCCTAGTGCTCACTTCTAAAACCATCGAACACTTAGAATATTTTTCATAATCTGCAACTTTTGATTTTCTAAACCAAAATTAGTGATTTAAAACCTTAATCCGTGTGGATTTCTGCCCTTTTTCACAATCTCAATTCAGTTTTCAAGATCTGCAAGATGCCCAAACAGGAGAAACGACCACGACAAGGCTCGTCTTCGAGCTCTGCATCAGGCTCAACACAATCGTTCAGCAACTACCCTGTTTGCTGGCCTCCATGGCCAAAGCGAGAGAACCTGAAGATACCATCTCAAGTGGCTTGGGCAGGGACTCCGAGGCAGGAAATATCACGGGATACCTGCATACTCCGTGATATTCAGGAGGAGTGGATTTGAGTATGACACGCTGTTCTACAATGCGTGGCAGGGAGTGAAGATAGTACCTACCAGATTCGTAGATGCTGCTGTTCTGCAGAAGATGGGCATATTCGAGGAGGTTGTTGAGATTCTGGAGAGGATTGGGATGGGCACTATACCATTCCAGCAGTATGATCTGTATCCATATTTGTTCAGCCAGTTTCTCTCTACTGCTCGCGTCTACTACACGAATGAGCTGGTGAAGTGTGCGCAGGAAGGCACGTTGACATTTCTGATCCGCGGGGTTCGTTACATGATCAGTCTGATGGAGCTTTGTGGGATCTATGGCTTCTCTGACCATCCCACAGGCGTTCTCCTTCCCTCACAGTGGACCCACATGCAAAATTTCTGGTCCAAGTTCGGGAATGGAGTCTATGACAGTAAGACCAGCACGCAGACAGATGTTCGACATCTTGTCTTGAGGTACATTCTGTGCCTTCTTGGCAACACCATATTGTGCAAATCTGCACAGAGCAAGACACGGGTTAGTGACCTGATTCTTCTCTACTATGGACTCTATGAGATGCTCGATGAGGTGATACCTATAGATAGCATGATTTGCGCTAACTTAGGCGCTGTTTTCGCTGAGCATTTGGTCTCCTTGAAGACCAAACCAATCACCAGTCCGAGGGAGAAGACTGAGAGTGTAGGGAGTCTTCTGACACCGATCTTCCATCATTTCCAGTCCGGGGGAGAAGACTGGTGACGCTCGTCACCCACCAAGGAAGGAGTGTGGCTTGTTTTTTAAAAGATAGAGCATTATTTGCAGAATTGGCCTAGAAGTTCCATTATTTGCTTGAAGATCCCAAATCGTGTTTAGCCTCTATTTATTAGGTTTTTCAGCCATTGTTCGTTTTGATCTTAGTTTTGAGAATTCAGAGAGTTTGAGAGAGAGATTTATTCGAGCTTTTTGGGGAGACAGATCCTGTACTCTTTTGAGAAGATTTCAAACCCCCTTGTTCTTTTACTCTTTCTCTTAATGCAGTTTTATTCAGTTATATTTTGTGGTTCCATAATCATGTCTGAGTAATCTGCTAGTTAAGTTAGGGCTTTTTCAAAGGTTAATGAAGAGTTTGTAGAATTGCTACCTGTTAGGAATATCTTTTGGTTTTTCATCTCTACTTGCTTTAAAATCGAATTTCTTAGACACATCATCTAGAAATCCAAAAATAATAGGTTGTTAAATATATGTGAGAGCATTATTGATAACCTGAACTAGTATTTGATGAGCAAAACAACTTAGTGCAAAGAGATTTGGCTTAGGAGTTTTGTGAACAATTGAATCTGATCATATTGCATGTTTAGGTTGTTAGGGTTTGCAAAGAGAATTGAAACTCTGTGATTTAAACATAGTTAACTTCTACAATGAGAATTGATTAGTTATATATTTGATATTCATGTTCAAAACGGCTCTTAATCATTCCTGATTTCATGCATTCTACATTCTCGGATTCAACCTGCGAACTGTCCTGACTTAGCGCTTTTAGTCTTCTAAAACTTAGATCAAACAACAAATTCGCTTGCTTACTTTTATTTTATCATTCACATTACATACATTACATTCTGCTTAGCTTAATCCGAACCTACATTCGATAGTGTAGTCTGCATTACTCATTTGGGATTCGATACCCCTTGTACTACAACTGCTTTTGCTGTGCACTTGCAGTAGTTTTATTTGGGTAAAACCTGAGCCCTATCATGCATTCTGGCTCTACTACTAACAATCATAAGCTGACCGATAGCATGACCGATAAGGTCTGTATCGATCTTGTCTTGACCTATACGGTGATCGATAATTGATATTACTGCATATTACATACATTTTGCATACTCATTAGTTAGCTTTTCTTGCATTTACATCACATTTTAGACTAGATTGCATCACTTAGAGTCCTAGAGCATTCTTGCACCAGCATACGCATGTTCCTTGCATTTTGCATCACATTCAGGTTGTTTCTGGCTGCTTTGGAGTCGTGGAGGTTCGTGGACGTGATGAAGCTGTTGTAGCGGTTTGTGGAAGCTCGGATATTTACTAAGTATCAGAGATCAAGGAACAGATCGAGCATGGCAGGTCGATCTAGGATGTGATCGACCAGAAGATCGAGAAAACCAGGTGATCCAAGGAGAATGATCGAGACGAGGATCGAGTGAAGCAGTCGATCAAACGGTACAGACGTAAATGACGCCATGCAGAGCGAGAGCCAGATCGAGTACACAACTCGATCCAACCGAAGATCGATACCGAGATCGGATGCAACACTCGATCCGCCGAAGATGATCGAGACCCAGAACGAGCTGAAGACACGATGTTCGGAGATGATCGAGAGAACCGTTCGATCCCGGAGTCGATCTCTGTCCTTTCAACCACTTTTGGCCACTAGCGAGGGGGGTGGACCATCAGCTTGTTTTGGCCATTTTGGGAAGGCGGCGACGTCATTTCCCACACAACTTTTCATCCTTATCCTTTTTTGTGTTTTCTCTCTGGTTTTTGAAGAAGAACACCATTGTCGAACCTTGAGTTTTCTTTAGCTTTGTAATCGAATCGTTTCAGCTTAATCTAGTTTTCTTTTCATGTTCATCGTTTCCTTTTCCATGCTTTGCTTGATTTACCTTATGTGTAGTGAGTAGTTCATCTGGGTTCGGGGTTGAGAGGATTAAGGGGTCTAAAGGGTTTCGATCTTGGGGTTTTCTAAGTGTTTTAATGGCTATCTCTTCTAGGGTGTTGAGCTCTCAAAGCTTGAAGACTCTCACGCCAAGAGCTTCATGATCCGAGAGGTTCCTTACCTTGACAGGATTCAGGGACCTCTGAAGATCACACCCTAGAGACTAGTTACCCCTTCCCAAAAGCCATGGAAGTTTGGAAGACTAGTTAAGCCACTCGTTTGAAATCTGTTTTCCATGCCCTTCGACCTCTCTTTCCACCAAAAGCCATGGGTTTGGAGGAGAGGATGAAGGAGTGATCTATACCGAAAGCCACAGATAGATCTTGCTTAGTTTTCAAGGCTTAGAGATTCTCACAAAGTGAGTCGATTTAAAGTTTTCAACCCAAGGTCGAACATTTGAAACCCCTGGCCATGAATCTCAACCCTAGGCCCTCTCTTTTAGCATCTTTACATCTTCTCTCGTCATTCGCTTGATCTTTGATAGCATCCTGGTCGTTAGTTTTACTTTTCTTGTATTTTTAGACGAGATCGATTGTTATTGCTCGATCTAGTGGTCGATCCACGAGTCGAATTTTAGTAATTCGAAGCTTTGTCCTTTAATTATTTTGTTTGTTCCTCATGGTAGTTTGATCATTCCTGGTAATATTAAAATAGTTTGCATTCCATTTAGTTGCCGCATCATTTCTCAAAACTCATCTTGTTTCGCTTAGATTTGCATAATCCTTGCATTCTCTTTGTATTTTCTATCATCCTAGGTGTGGATTGACTCTTTCTTGCATACTGTGCTACAACCTGTCTTGCATTTGAGTTTGATAACCTCATTGCATTCTCACCCTTGCAAACAAAGTGTTTATCAATAATTGCCAAAATGCACCTGTTCTTTGACCCTTAGACACTTTCTCAACCCCTAAACCGAATCCCTGCTTCTATACACATTATCTAAGCATAAAAATAAACTAGAAAGCATAATATATATAAAGGATACCATGGAACTACCTACCAAGTGTGCTTGTTTAGAGTCACTAAGCTTGACTTTGCTTACCTCACTAGTGGAGGTGATGAGAAGGAGCCTTGGAACTCTTTGGTGTTGCAGTGTCCTCTTTGATCCTTCTGGTGACCCCATCTATCTTCAACACAGCAAAGGGCTTTGGCTTGCCTCCCCTCTTCATCTTGTAGTGGACTTCACCATACTTAGAAAAAAAGGCTTCAAGACAACCCCATCTTCTTTGTTACCCAACAGAATTTCATTCATGCAATCAGAAACACCCACTTTGAGGACCTCCTCTTCAGTGGTATTAGCTAACAACTTGGTTAAGCATCATCCATCAAAACTTGCACCAACATAGCTGATAACAACTTTCTTTGCAAGGGTGAGGATGCAATGAGGCTATCAAACTCAAATGCAACACTTAGGTTGTAGTACAGTATGCAAGTGAGAGTCAATCCATTTCTAGGAGCTAGGAAGATCAAAGAGAATGCAAGAGCAGTGTAAAGCTAAGCGAATGACAGGCGATATTGTGAAAATCCTAAAAACTATGTGCAACGACCGAATGGAATGCAAAACTATTTTAAAATTACCAAGAGTGATTGAACTACCACGAGGAACAAGCAGAATAATTAAAATACAAGGCTATGATTTAACAAAAATCGACTAGTGGATCGACCACAGGATCGACCACTAGATCAAGCAGTTTGGATCGATCTCGTCTAAAAATGCAAGTATGAGGAAACTAATGACCAGGATGCGGCGAATATCAAGCGAATGACTAACGAAGATGTAAGAATGCTAAGAAAGAAGGGTCTAGGGTTGAGATTCATGGTCCGGGGTTTCAAGGGTTCAAGTTTGGGTTGAAAACTTTAAATCTACTCACTTTGTGAGATTCTCTAAGCCTTGAAAACGAAAACAGGATCCATCTGTGGCTTTCGGTATGGATTACTCCTTCATCCTCTCCTCCAAACCCATGGCTTCTGGTGGAAAGAGAGGTTGAAGGGCAATGAACTTAGATTTCAAACACACGGCCTAACTAGTCCCCTAAACTTCCATGGCTTTTGGGAAAGGGTAACTAGTCTCTAGGATGTGATTTTTGGAGATCTCTGGATCCTGTCAAGGTAAGAGACCTCTCTGATCATAAAGATCTTGGCGTGAGACTCTTTAAGCATTAGGAACTCAACATCCTAGAAGAGAAAGCCATTAAGAACGAGAAAACACCAAACTTGAAAACCCTTTAGACCCCGTGAATCCTCTCAACCCCGAGACCCAAATGAAACTACTCGCTACACATTAAGTAAATCAAGCTCATTACTTAAAGCTTAAACGATTCGAAAATATTTAAGAACAAAGCCCAAAGTCTAACAATGGCGGATCGTCTCCAAACCAGAGAGAAAAAGCTTAAAAAGATAAGAATGAAAAAGAGTGTGTGAAAAGATCATCGCCGCCTTCCCAAAATAGGCCAAACAGCTCGATGGTCCCCCCCTTCGCTAGCAGCCAAAAACGGTTGAAAGGACAGAGATCGACTTCGGGATCGAGCGGGTCTCTCGATCACTTTCGGACATCGTATCTTCTACTCGATCTGGCGCTCGATCTTCTTCGGCGGATCGAGTGTTGCATCCGATCTTGGTATCGATCTTCGGTCGGATCGAGTGGTGGACTCGATCCGGTTCTCGCTCTGCATGGCGTCATTTACGGCCGTACCACTTGATCGATTGCTCCACTCGATCTTCGTCTCGATCATTTCCCTTGGATCGCCTGGGCTTCTCGATCTTCTGGTCGATCTCATCTAGATCGACATGCCATGCTCGATTTGCTCCCCGATCTCTGGTCCTTAGCAAACATCCGACGTTCCACGAACCTCCACAACAGCTTCAGCATGTCCACGAACCTCCATGACTCCAAAGTAGCCAGAAACAACCTGAATATGATGCAAAATGCAAGGAACATGCGTATGCTGGTGCAAGAATGCTCTAGGATCTAAAGTGATGCAATCTAGCCTAAAGTGTGATGTAAATGCATGAAAAGCTAACTTATATGTATGCAAAATGCATGCAATATGTAGTGACATCAACTTCCCCAAACTTACTTCTTGCTTGCCCTCAAGCAACATAAAATAAGAAAGGAAGAGAGGTTTTAAAACAAACAGGGGTTTTAAGCTTCTTGCAAAGGTGCCTTTCAAATGAATCAATCTCAATGTCCTAGTTACTAGTTCTAAAATGCAATTCGCACACTCATACTCCAAAGAACTTAGCCATACTCATCACACAAAGAAATTCAGATCATGACTCTCCTATTCCTAACAATCAAAGAAACTCATCTTTAACATTCATTAAAGACAAAACCATGAATCAAACTTATGCACTTTAAAGCAGAACACCTTTGGCTAAGAGTGCAAGCTATGAGCATAGAATGATCTCATTTGAAAAGGGTTTTTATTTAAAATAAGGGTTTCTCTCAAAAAATGGCAAGAACTTTATGCATAATGCTAAAGGTGAAGGCAATTGATGCATACATGATCAGATTCTCATCTACCCATGTAAACTAACAATGATCCTAAACCGCTCTCATTTGTTATCTTTTAAGCTCACTCACCACTTAAAATCTACCCTTTTCTCAAAGCAAAAGCTTAGCATTCCCCAATTCAAAACAGAAAGCATTTTTAACTCTTTAGGCTAGTGAAAAGGTTGAAAATAATTTGCTCTTTACATATTTCTTATTGATAGCTCTCTGTTTATTTATATTTATATTATTTTTTATTTTATTTTGGCACTTAGGCTCTTTTCTTTTGTTTTCATTTTGAGAGAGCTACCTTCTGAAATTATTAGAGCATAAAAATTTTTAAACACGAACCTTTCACTTAAAACCTTTTTCTTTCTTTCTAATACCAAACTCTTTTGAAACCGAGAGCATATAAACATGAAAACAACCCCTTAAACCCCCAAACTTATTCTAAGCCTAAGTCTAGCTTCAAAATGCAAAGCCAGAAAACATATGAGAACCTAATCATGTCGCCTAAACCTAACACTTTTTGCTAAGTTCAAACCAGAAAAAGGCCTCACAATGATGTCACACACAAAAACTTGGCTTCAAAGAAAGGTAAGGGTCAAGGTGGGAGTTCTAGTTAGGCTCACAAAGAGTGGTAGAAGGAAGAAGAGAGCCTAAATACTTTAAAAACCCATGTGTTCATTTTCAAATGCATAAGGATGATAATTGAAATTTCAGATTAAGGTTTTCACTTATTAGGACAAGTTTCAAATCATGAGAGTTCAATTCAAGTCACGAAAATCATAGCAAGTGATCCAAGCATGGTAAGAACTTACTTTCAAAGTGTGAGCAAAGCATCCGAGAACTACTAACTAGGGCACTGAAACAATTCATGAGTTTAAAACACCTTTTTAAGAAAAACTCTCCCCATATGCGAATATGAACAACCTAGATGCTTTAAGATTCTAGACTCAATCCTAAGATGATTAATGAGATGAATGCAACTACATTAATTTTTAAAAATTTTACCAATTTTTTATGCAATGAAGACTCAAGGATGCTAAAGGGAAAATAAGATCAGAAAACACATGTCAAACCACACACATACTCCCCCAAACTTGCTTGACACCGTCCCGGTGGCAAACAAATTCAAAGGAGCATCAAAACACAAAGCAAAAAGAAGAAAACATGAGCAGTATGTACAATGGAAGAAGGTTGTTACCTCGGGTCTAGTCTCGGCTGGAACTTGAGGATGTTCCAGAGGAGCTAGAGACTATGGTTTTGCCCTTTCCGGTTGGTTCCTGGAGAGAGAGACGCACCGGCTGAATGTTGCTGCCTTGTGTCTCACGGATGACAACTCCACCGGTTGAAAGTCTCCTCTTCTCGGGCTGTTGAACCTCCTCACTTGCCGCTTTCTTAGGTGAGCCTCCTTGAAGTGATTTGACCTTCCTTGCAAGCTTCTTTAGCACCTTGCTCTGCCATTTGTTGATTTTCCTTTGCATCTCCATAACAGAAGCAAGGAACATCTCCGTTTTAGTCTGTGGCTCAAAGTCAAGCTTGGGAAGGGCGAATGCTTCGGGCATCTCATTATCAGTGGCTGGAGACTCTGATCTTGGGCGGGCAGCTTGTTGAACGGCTGCCGTAGCTCCTAGAGCGGCAAAGCATTCCTCCCTGCTTAGGAGAAACTCGATGTTCCCTACACCAAACAGCTCGGTCTCGCTTTGGTTTGGCAGAATACACGTCCGCTTCTCATTCTCCTCGTCAATGTATAAGTACTCAAAGAAGCCCTCAGCTGGCGTACGTCCCAAGCTATCAGTGTTCCTTAGATATGTCTCATCCATGAATGCTCTATCTGGAACAGGAGTGATGTTCTCAAGCTGTACGCCGGCTTGCACGAACAAGAGCGTGAGGAAACCGCCAATGAGTGACGAGCTTGCCTTGCACCTCAAGGCATATGCCTTGTATTTGACCAACGAAGAAGCAAGGATGCATCCGTAGTTCACGTCGTCTCCGAGCTGGTCTTCCAACGGCTCCTCGTTCTCATCCGGATCACAAAGGAGGTGCTTAAGGCTTTGGAACAGAAAGCAAAGCTCCGTCTTGGTCACCGTGGGAGCTACGGACCGACCACTAAAGGTGTTGGCCATCAGCTTCAAGGTGTAGCGTAGCACCAAGTTCCTAACCCTCCTGATCTTCGCGGTATTCGCCTTGTAGTCGTCATTGAGGATGAGGTCCCAAAAGTCATTCGCTTGAGTGAAGGAGGGGAATTCTACTTTCCTAGCAGTTTCATCGAGGGCATAAGCTTGGCAGAGCTCGGGGACTGAGAGACTGAAAGCTTGGCGTTGTATCTTGAAGGAGAGGCGGCCTTGAGAAGGAATTGGCACGCTAGGATTCTCGTATCCGAACTCCAAGGTGGCAAGGATGTCGATTGTCACTTCAGGGAAGGTTGGGCAATCCATCCGTGACAAACACCTCAGCCCTATCTTCAGGAGGAGTTGGTCAAAATCTCCCAGCAGCCCCATCTTAGACAGCAACTCCCTGTCTGCGAACTTAGTAGGCTCGAACCGAAGCCTCTCCAGCCGTTTCTTGTCCCTCTTCTCATCCTTACTCCACCGGACCCTCTCTTGAACAGCCACTTCCTGACCTTCTCCTTCTTTTGCTGTCTCTTCTCTCGTTCTCTTGGGAGCCATTGTGCCTGAAACAAGTTTCTCAAGCAATTTGATAAGCAAAACGGCGATCGGATGAGAGAAGAAGAGAGGTAAAGAAGAAAGTCTATAGCTAATACCCTAGAATTTTGGGGAATTTATAAAAATTATAGCAAAATAAAGGAGAATCAAATCTAGAGATACTAGAAAATCCAGGATTTTTCCTATTATTTAGCCTAATATAAAAATTCAAAACTGCCCTAGCATCTAAAACAATCAATTGCAAAATAAAAGGAGATTTTCCTAAAGATTTTTATCAAATATCCGAAAATACATTTTGCAAAGATTGTTAAGAAGCTTGTTAGCCTTTAGAAAACAAATAACTCCCACTCTCTTTGCTTAAAAGTTCGAGAAAACAAGAATGAGAGAGTGTGAAGTTGTTGAAAACATTTAAAGGCCAACAAGAAACAAAACTATGGGTAAAAGGAGGTAGTTTCTGACACAAGTCTTGGTCAAGGCACATCTTTCATGGTCAAAGATGCTTGCCTTGACGAAGGTTTAAAATTTAAATACTGGAGGGAAAGGAGTAAAGGAGGGAAAGAAATTGTTACCTCGGCATGATATCGAGTCCGTTTGGTCGATCTAGGACTCGATCTCATGCCCATAATGGCTTAGATCGAGAGGGTTACTCGATTTGAGACTCAATTCACAGTGAATCGAGGTTTGGATCGATTGGCTCCCTCGATCGTTGAGATTTTGGCTCCACGGCTAAGTCTTCGTGATCGAGCTACGTTCTCGATTTGGGGATCGATTTGGCTTAGATCGAGTGATGGATCGAGTCGAGTGATCGATCTGTCTTTGAAGGATTTTCCCGAGGGAAATTAGATCGGTCAATCCATTTTTGGACCGATCGATCCAAACTCCAAGAATTTCCCGAGACATTTTAAATCAGTCGATCCAGATGGGATCGATCGAACCATTTTCATCTAGATCGATCTTATCACTCGTTCTCGTCTAAATTGACTAACTCCTCTCGATTCACTAACTCGATCTAGCAAAGATCGAGTTAGGATTAGTCTATCTAGCACTCGATCTCTAGCCTTTCCTTAACGCATATCGCCTCTTTTGGACTTCAAGATCGAGGTTTAGACTCCTCATACCTGTTCCTACACACTTACAAAATAAAAACATAAAACTGAAAGAGAAATAAAGCAGAAATATGTACATGATAGACATGGGAATGCCTCCCAAGTGCGCTTTCTTTAAAGTTTTTAGCTAGACTTTACTTGGTTTAGGCAGATGGTGGGTCTTGGAGAAGCACCGAGGTACTCTCCTTGTCATAGTTATCCGCCAAGTAAGGCTTGACCCTGTGTCCGTTCATGGTGAATGCACTGCCACTCTTGCCCATCAACATGACATCTCCATAAGGCAGCACTTCTTGGATCACAAACGGCCCGCTCCACCTTGACTTCAATTTTCCCGGGAAGAGTTTGAGTCTTGAATTGTACAGCAACACCAAACCTCCTTCGTTAAGCTCCTTGGCAACCAACTTCCTGTCATGAGCTTCCTTAGTCCGCTCCTTGTATATCCGAGAGCTCTCATAAGTGTTCAGCCTTAGTTCGTCCAGTTCATATAGCTGGATGAGGCGCCTCTCTTGAGTAGTCTTGAGGTCAAAGTTCAGCCTCTTTACCGCCCACAATGCACGGTGTTCCAGCTCAACGGGGAGGTGACAACCCTTGCCATAGAGCAGAGTGAAGGGGGTCGTACCGATCGGTGTTTTAAAGGCGGTACGGTAGGCCCAAAGAGCGTCGTCCAGCTTCATTGCCCATTCTTTCCTTGTTGCTCAGACCGTCTTCTCAAGTATAGCCTTGATCTGCCGGTTGGAGACTTCCACTTGACCGCTCGTTTGAGGATGATACGGTGTAGCCACTTTATGCTTAACGCTGTACTTCCTCAAAAGGCTCTCAAAGATCTTGTTTATGAAGTGGCTTCCTCCATCGCTTATAACCATCTTTGGTACTCCAAACCTTGGGAAATGATGCTTTTAAACAGCTTGATCACCACCTTAGAATCATTTGTAGGGGAAGCAACAGCCTCAACCCATTTAGTGACATAACCAACCGCTACTAAGATGTATTTGTCGCCGTATGAAGAAGGAAACGGCCCCCTGAAGTCTATGCCCCACGCGTCAAACACGTCAACCTCGAAGATAGGAACCTGAGGCATCTCGTTCCTCTTAGTGATATTCCCCGCTCGTTGACACACCTCACAGCTCTTCACAAACTCGTGTGCATCTTTAAAGATGGACGGCCACCAGAAACCAGCTTGCAACACTTTCGTGGCAGTCTTGAATGAAGCGAAGTGTCCTCCATAGGATGAGCCATGACAGTGAAAGAGGATGTCTTTAACTTCTTCCTTTGTAACACACCTCCGGTATAAACTGTCCACCCCTCTCTTGTACAAGTAGGGCTCGTCCCAAAAGTAGTCACTCTCCTCTCTCATAAACCTCTTCTTGTGATAGCTGTTGAGATGTGTTGGCTCCTCACCACATGCTAAGTAGTTCACAACATCAGCGTACCAGGGAAGGTCCTCCTCTTTGAAGCTCAACACCTCTTCAAACTTCCCTTATAGCTTTCCACAAGCAGCCGTAGTGATTGCCATAAGTTGTTCCTCGGGGAGAGAATCATCTAAGGGCAGAGACTCGTTGATCCTTAGCCGGGAGAGGTGGTCAGCAACTCCGTTTTCTATCCCCTTCTTGTCTTTAATTTCCATATCAAATTCTTGGAGCAAGAGGATCCATCTCAAAAGCCTAGGCTTAGTGTCCTTCTTTGAATAGATGTATCGCAAAGCCGCGTGATCTGTGTAGACAATGGCCTTGGAATCCACAAGATACGACCGGAACTTCTCAAAGGCGAACACTACTGCAAGCAACTCCTTCTCTGTAGTAGTGTACCTCGTTTGCGTGTCATCCAAGGTTCTTAAAGCATAGTAGATCACGTGCAGCTTCTTATCTTTTCTCTGACCAAGAACGGCTCCCACGGCGTAGTCACTAGCATCACACATAATCTCGAAGGGTAGTGTCCAGTCTGGTGCTTGACTATAGGAGCTGATGTAAGGGCTTCCTTGATGGTCACGAAAGCTCGCAAACACTCCTCATCAAAGACGAATTCGGCTTCTTTGCACAACAGCCGTGTAACAGGGCGTGCAATCTTGGAGAAATCCTTGATGAAACGCCTATAGAAGCCGGCATGCCCCAAGAAACTTCTAAATCCCTTAACGTTAAACGGCGCCTCAAGACCCATCATGACTTCCACCTTAGCCTGATCAACCTCAATGCCCTTCTCTGATATCTTATGACCAAGCATGATCCCTTCCTTAACCATAAAGTGGCACTTCTCTCAGTTTAGCACCAAGTTTGTCTCCTCACAACGCTTTAAAACCCTGCAAAGATTCGACAAACACGCAAGAAAGGACGCACCATAGACCGAGAAGTCATCCATAAACACCTCTACCATCTCTTCTAGTAGATCGGAGAAGATCGACATCATACACCGCCGAAACGTAGCCGGTGCGTTACACAACCTGAATGGCATCCTTCGATACGCGAAGGTACCATAAGGGCATGTAAAGGTCGTCTTCTCCTGATCGTTGAGATGGATTGGTATTTGGAAAAATCCACTATATCCATCAAGAAAGCAATAGTAGGGGTGATTAGCAAGTCTTTCAAGCATTTGATCAATAAAAGGCAAGGGAAAATGATCCTTTCTAGTAGCAAGATTAAGCTTCCTATACTCAATACACATACGGTGTCCAGTAATAGTCCTTGTAGGTATAAGCTCATCTTTGTCATTCTTAACGACCGTGATCCCTCCCTTCTTAGGCACCACGTGTACGGGAGAAACCCACGTGCTGTCACTTATGGGATAGATCACGTCAGCCTCTAAAAGCTTAAGAATCTCCTTCTTGACAACCTCTTTCAAATTTGGATTCAAACGCCTCTGATGTTCTATAAAAGAGGTGTTCTCATTATCCAAGTGGATCCTATGAGTGCAAAGCATTCGTGAAAGGCCCTTGATGTAACTTAAAGAGTTCCCAATGGCCTTCCTATACTTTCTCAACTCAGTTAAGAGTGATTGCAACTCATCATCACTAAAGTTTTCATTCACAATCACAGGATAGGTTTCGTTAAGACCTAAGAAAGCATACCTTAGCCCTTTTGAGAGCTCCTTAAGGTCCACCTTTGGGGCTAACAGCTCGCTCCAATCATCCTCGTGGCTGTTGCTGTTGTTCTCCTTCTTAGAACCTTCCTTAGAACCCGAGATATGGCCCTTGAGGCTGCTTTCTCCAACCGCTATCCCTTCTGAAATCGAGTCGTCAGGTCGATCTTGCTCTCGATGTCGTCTAGATCGAGCAGTTTCGCTCGATTCACTCACTCGATTTAATGTGGATTGAGTGAGAGATCGAAACGCTGAGTCGATCTCCGGATTGGACCTCAAATTGATCGGAAGGCCTTTCTCGATCTCGGACTCGATTGTTTTCCTGGATCGATCACCCTCCTCGATCTGACCGTCGATTTCTGCACCGGATCGAGTTGTGCTCTCGATTGTCTTGTCGATTTGACCCCTGGATCGAGTAATGTCATCGATCTTGGAGTCGATCTCTAGGCAAACGTCTACATCTTAAAACACAACTTTCCTCGAATCAAGCAAGTTGACGTACTCCTGAGTCCTCTGATCCACATAACCAAACTCTCCTGGCTCCTTAGTCTGTGCCAGCTTCAAATGATCTTCCTGAGCCAGCTCTTCCAGCAACTCATCCGCTAAGGCATCCAATGTATCAATGTAGAAAGCTTGCCCTTCTATCGTAGGCTTCTTCAGAACCTCATTGATATCGAAGTCCAGCCTTATATCCTTTCCCAAGTGCAAGGCAATCTTCCCGTTCTTGACGTCTATTATGGCGCCGGCGGTAGCTAAGAAAGGTCTACCGAGAATGAGTGGATCCTTTGGCTCTTCATCCACTTCCAACACAACAAAGTCTGTAGGCACGTTCACTCCACTGATCTTCACTGGAAAGTCCTCAAGCAATCCTACGGGTAACCTCACACTCCTGTCAGCTAGTACCAACGAGATTCTACAGTCCTTGAAACGGGTAAAGCCGAGTTTCTTTGCCACAGATTGGGGCATCAGATTTATGCTAGCTCCGAGATCACAAAGGCAACTCTTGAACTCCAGAGGACCTAAAGCGCAAGGTATAGTGAAGCTTCCAGGGTCTCCCAACTTCTTAATGACTATCTCCTTGTGTATCACAGCACTACACTCCTCACTTAGAACAAGCACTTCCTTGCTTTCCTTATTCTTCTTCACAAGAGTGTCTTTGAAGAATTTGGCGCATTTAGGCATCATTGCAAGGCAGTCAACGAGAGGTAGCTTGATCTCTACGTCCTTAAGATGCTTCTCAAAGAGGATTCTGTGCTTCTCTATGAGTTGCTTCTTGAAACGGCCAAGAAAAGGCAGGTTAGGTACATATGATGGAGGTACATAAGCATCCTTCTCCTTAGTAGTTTGATCCGCTCTCTTCTCAACAACTGCTTTGTCTCCTCTTCTTGCCCCTTAAATCCAGACATTGTCAAAGTTGATCTGATCATCAGCTGAAGGCTTACCCTCCCCCTCTTGAATTACAACGTCCTCGTTGTTCTTGGGAGTAACTGTAGGTGCAAGCTCCTTTCCGCTTCTTAACGTGATGGCGTTGGCATATTCCTTAGGGTTCTGCTCACACTTGCCCGGTAGGCTATTCTGACCACTTGTACTGAGTGGAGAAGTCATTGAGATACGAGTCTAAATGAGTGTTCATCTCGGCAAACTTCTGGTTTGTAGAGGCTTGACCTTGGATCAGCTGTTGAAACATGGCCTGAACTGGATCAACTTGTTGTTGCATCTATTGCTGTAACTGAGGTGCAAATCCCGGAGGGTAGTTTGGCGTATAACCCTTGTTACCTTGATGTTGCCCTTGGAAGTTGTTTTTCCCTTGACCTTGGAAGCCACCACTCGGCTGAAAACCTTTGTTGTAAGGTATGAAAGGTTTTGCTTGCTGAGCAGGGTACACTTGGTCCTTAGGGTTGGCGACATTGGTGCTGCGGTATGAGAGATTGTTGTTCTGGTTGTAACCTTATGAATAGCCTTGAGGTTTGTAGTTGTTTTGACCCGCCACCCAATTGGCTTCTTCGTGGCTCAACTCAAGCTCCTCTTGGCTCTCATCCGCTTCACCAACAAAGTGAACATGCTTCTGATTTGCCAAAACCAACTTGCCAATCTTCTCGTGTAATGATTTCAACTCTTTCTTGTGAGACTCTAGCTCAGAACCTCGTGGTGCACGGTCATAATCTTCAGCATAGTTGCCGTCACTTAGTGCTAAGTTCTCAATGAGCTTCATGCCCTCTTCTACCACTTGACCAAGGAAGTTCCCCTTACTGGCCGTGTCAAGCAACAACCTGATCTTTGGCGAGGCTCCGCGGTAGATGGTGCTGAGTAAGGTCTCCTCACTGAAACCGTGATGAGGACATTGGATCGTGTAATCTTTAAAGCATTCCATTGCTTCATTGAATGTCTCATTGTTCCGCTGAGTGAAGCCGCTGATTTTGCTTCTCAACCGTGCTGATCTGGTGCTGGAGAAGAATTTTGAGAGAAATGCTTTTTTACACTCGACCCATGAGGTGATGGTGCCTTGTGGAAGGGTCTTCTCCCAATGCCTAGCTTTGTCTCCGAGTGAAAAGGGAAAGAGATGCAGCTTGAAAGCATCTTCTGATATGCCGTTTATCTTGACAATCCCACATACTTGCTCGAAATTGTCAAGGTGCTCCAAGGGATCTTCCATTGCTAAGCCATGGAACTTGTTGTTTTGCACCATAGAGATGAAACCTGGCTTAATCTCGAAGTTATTGTTTTGTACAGGAGGAGGAGTGATCCCAAACCTATTGTGATGAGTATTGGGAGCATCTCCGGCTCCTATGATCCATGCGGGTCTAGCCGCGTGTTGAGGGTTTCCATTGCCCCTTCCCACTGCCCCGTGAGCTGGAGGAGGTCCCTCTGGATGCTCGTGTTCAGCCATAGCTTCAAAGTTAATCAAACCGTGCTGAACAATCTCCTCAAAAGCTCTAGCTTGTTCTCGTACTCTTGTTTGCCGTGAATGACCAAGTTGATGGATGTTGTCCAAGGGTTGAAGTAGATGGTTGTCTCCCCTGGAACGAAGATGCATGTACCTGGAAGAAACACGTTTGAAAGTAGAGAGATTAGTAACTTAAACAAAGTAAAGCTTAGTCTTTACTAAGCTCCAAATCTCTATGCTTTCTAACACTCCTAGAATGGAAAAGGCGCCATTTGATAACAACTTTCTTTGCAAGGGTGAGGATGCAATGAGGCTATCAAACTCAAATGCAACACTTAGGTTGTAGTACAGTATGCAAGTGAGATCAATCCATTTCTAGGAGCTAGGAAGATCAAAGAGAATGCAAGAGCAGTGTAAAGCTAAGCGCTTGACAGGCGATATTGTGAAAATCCTATAAACTATGTGCAACGACCGAATGGAATGCAAAACTATTTTAAAATTACGAAGAGTGATTGAACTAGCATGAGGAACAAGCAGAATAATTAAAATGCAAGGCTATGATTTAACAAAAATCGACTAGTGGATCGACCACTAGATCGAGCAGTTTGGATCGATCTTGTCTAAAAATGCAAGTATGAGGAAACTAATGACCAGGATGCGGCGAATATCAAGGGAATGACTAACGAAGATGTAAGAATGCTAAGAAAGAAGGGTCTAGGGTTGAGATTCATGGTCCATGGTTTCAAGGGTCCAAGTTTGGGTTGAAAACTTTAAATCTACTCACTTTGTGAGATTCTCTAAGCCTTGAAAACGAAAACAAGATCCATCCGTGGCTTTCGGTATGGATTACTCCTTCATCCTCTCCTCCAAACCCATGGCTTCTGGTGGAAAGAGAGGTTGAAGGGCAATGAACTTAGATTTCAAACACACGGCCTAACTAGTCCCCTAAACTTCCATAGCTTTTGGGAAAGGGTAACTAGTCTCTAGGATGTGATTTTCGTAGATCTCTGGATCCTGTCAAGGTAAGAGACCTCTCTGATCATAAAGATCTTGGCGTGAGACTCTTTAAGCCTTAGGAACTTAACATCCTAGAAGAGAAAGCCATTAAGAACGAGAAAATGATAGACACTTTGTTTGCAAGGGTGAGAATGCAATGACGTTATCAAACTCAAATGCAAGACAGGTTGTAGTACAGCATGCAAGAGAGAGTCAATCCATACCTAGGATGATAGAAAATGCAAAGAAATTACAAGGACTAATGCAGATCTAAGCGAAACAAGATAGGTTATGAGAAAATCTCTCAAAACTAGATGCAGCAACTAAATGGAATGCAACCTATTTTAAAATTACCAGGAATGATCAAACTACCACGCGGATTAAACAGAATAATTAAAGGACAAAGCTTCGAATTACTAAAATTCGACTAGTGGATCGACCATGAGATCGACCACTAGATCGAGCAATAACAATCAATCTCGTCTAAAAATGCAAGAACAGTAAAACTAACGACCAGGATGCTATCAAAGATCAAGCGAATGACGAGAGAAGATGTAAAGATACTAAAAGAAAGGGCCTAGGGTTGAGATTCATGGTCAGGGGTTTCAAAGGTTCGACCTTGGGTTGAAAACTTTAAATCGACTCACTTTGTGAGGATCTCTAAGCCTTGAAAACTAAGCAAGATCTGTCTGTGGCTTTCGGTATAAATCACTCCTTCATCCTCTCCTCCAAACCCATGGCTTTTGGTAGAAAGAGAGGTCGAAGGGCATGGAAAACAGATTTTAACTGAGTGGCTTAACTAGTCCCCCAAACTTCCATGGCTTTTGGGAAGGGGTAACTAGTCTCTAGGGTGTGATCGTCCGAGGTCCCTGAATCCTGTCAAGGTAAGGAACCTCTCGGATCATGAAGCTCTTGGCGTGAGAGTCTTCAAGCATTGAGAGCTCAACACCCTAGAAGAGATAGCCATCAAAAACGCTTAGAAAACCCCAAGATCGAAACCCTTTAGACCCTTTAATCCTCTCAACCCCGAACCCAAATAAACTACTCACTACACATAAGGTGAATCAAGCAAAGCATGGAAAAAGAAACGATGAACATGAAAAGAAAACTAGATTAAGATAAAAACGATTCGATTACAAAGCTTAAGAAAACTCAAAGTTCGACAATGGTGTTCTTCGTCAAAACCAGAGAGAAAACATACAAAAAAAGATAAGGATAAAAGTTGTTTGGGAAAAGGACGTCGCCTCCTTCCCAAAATGGCCAAAACAAGATGATGGTCCCCCCCTCGCTAGAGGCCAAAAGTGGTTGAAAGGACAGAGATCGACTCCGGGATCGAGCGGTTCTCTCGATCATCTCCGAACATCGTGTCTTCAGCTCGATCTGGGTCTTCTCGACCCATGAGGTGATGGTGCGTTGTGGAAGGGTCTTCTCCCAATGCCTAGCTTTGTCTCCGAGTGAAAAGGGAAAGAGATGCAGCTTGAAAGCATCTTCTGATATGCCGTTTATCTTGACAATCCCACATACTTGCTCGAAATTGTCAAGGTGCTCCAAGGGATCTTCCATTGCTAAGCCATGGAACTTGTTGTTTTGCACCATAGAGATGAAACCTGGCTTAATCTCGAAGTTATTGTTTTGTACAGGAGGAGGAGTGATCCCAAACCTATTGTGATGAGTATTGGGAGCATCTCCGGCTCCTATGATCCATGCGGGTCTAGCCGCGTGTTGAGGGTTTCCATTGCCCCTTCCCACTGCCCCGTGAGCTGGAGGAGGTCCCTCTGGATGCTCGTGTTCAGCCATAGCTTCAAAGTTAATCAAACCGTGCTGAACAATCTCCTCAAAAGCTCTAGCTTGTTCTCGTACTCTTGTTTGCCGTGAATGACCAAGTTGATGGATGTTGTCCAAGGGTTGAAGTAGATGGTTGTCTCCCCTGGAACGAAGATGCATGTACCTGGAAGAAACACGTTTGAAAGTAGAGAGATTAGTAACTTAAACAAAGTAAAGCTTAGTCTTTACTAAGCTCCAAATCTCTATGCTTTCTAACACTCCTAGAATGGAAAAGGCGCCATTTGATAACAACTTTCTTTGCAAGGGTGAGGATGCAATGAGGCTATCAAACTCAAATGCAACACTTAGGTTGTAGTACAGTATGCAAGTGAGATCAATCCATTTCTAGGAGCTAGGAAGATCAAAGAGAATGCAAGAGCAGTGTAAAGCTAAGCGCTTGACAGGCGATATTGTGAAAATCCTATAAACTATGTGCAACGACCGAATGGAATGCAAAACTATTTTAAAATTACCAAGAGTGATTGAACTAGCATGAGGAACAAGCAGAATAATTAAAATGCAAGGCTATGATTTAACAAAAATCGACTAGTGGATCGACCACTAGATCGAGCAGTTTGGATCGATCTTGTCTAAAAATGCAAGTATGAGGAAACTAATGACCAGGATGCGGCGAATATCAAGGGAATGACTAACGAAGATGTAAGAATGCTAAGAAAGAAGGGTCTAGGGTTGAGATTCATGGTCCATGGTTTCAAGGGTCCAAGTTTGGGTTGAAAACTTTAAATCTACTCACTTTGTGAGATTCTCTAAGCCTTGAAAACGAAAACAAGATCCATCCGTGGCTTTCGGTATGGATTACTCCTTCATCCTCTCCTCCAAACCCATGGCTTCTGGTGGAAAGAGAGGTTGAAGGGCAATGAACTTAGATTTCAAACACACGGCCTAACTAGTCCCCTAAACTTCCATAGCTTTTGGGAAAGGGTAACTAGTCTCTAGGATGTGATTTTCGGAGATCTCTGGATCCTGTCAAGGTAAGAGACCTCTCTGATCATAAAGATCTTGGCGTGAGACTCTTTAAGCCTTAGGAACTTAACATCCTAGAAGAGAAAGCCATTAAGAACGAGAAAATGATAGACACTTTGTTTGCAAGGGTGAGAATGCAATGACGTTATCAAACTCAAATGCAAGACAGGTTGTAGTACAGCATGCAAGAGAGAGTCAATCCATACCTAGGATGATAGAAAATGCAAAGAAATTACAAGGACTAATGCAGATCTAAGCGAAACAAGATAGGTTATGAGAAAATCTCTCAAAACTAGATGCAGCAACTAAATGGAATGCAACCTATTTTAAAATTACCAGGAATGATCAAACTACCACGCGGATTAAACAGAATAATTAAAGGACAAAGCTTCGAATTACTAAAATTCGACTAGTGGATCGACCATGAGATCGACCACTAGATCGAGCAATAACAATCAATCTCGTCTAAAAATGCAAGAACAGTAAAACTAACGACCAGGATGCTATCAAAGATCAAGCGAATGACGAGAGAAGATGTAAAGATACTAAAAGAAAGGGCCTAGGGTTGAGATTCATGGTCAGGGGTTTCAAAGGTTCGACCTTGGGTTGAAAACTTTAAATCGACTCACTTTGTGAGGATCTCTAAACCTTGAAAACTAAGCAAGATCTGTCTGTGGCTTTCGGTATAAATCACTCCTTCATCCTCTCCTCCAAACCCATGGCTTTTGGTAGAAAGAGAGGTCGAAGGGCATGGAAAACAGATTTTAACTGAGTGGCTTAACTAGTCCCCCAAACTTCCATGGCTTTTGGGAAGGGGTAACTAGTCTCTAGGGTGTGATCGTCCGAGGTCCCTGAATCCTGTCAAGGTAAGGAACCTCTCGGATCATGAAGCTCTTGGCGTGAGAGTCTTCAAGCATTGAGAGCTCAACACCCTAGAAGAGATAGCCATCAAAAACGCTTAGAAAACCCCAAGATCGAAACCCTTTAGACCCTTTAATCCTCTCAACCCCGAACCCAAATAAACTACTCACTACACATAAGGTGAATCAAGCAAAGCATGGAAAAAGAAACGATGAACATGAAAAGAAAACTAGATTAAGATAAAAACGATTCGATTACAAAGCTTAAGAAAACTCAAAGTTCGACAATGGTGTTCTTCGTCAAAACCAGAGAGAAAACATACAAAAAAAGATAAGGATAAAAGTTGTTTGGGAAAAGGACGTCGCCTCCTTCCCAAAATGGCCAAAACAAGATGATGGTCCCCCCCTCGCTAGAGGCCAAAAGTGGTTGAAAGGACAGAGATCGACTCCGGGATCGAGCGGTTCTCTCGATCATCTCCGAACATCGTGTCTTCAGCTCGATCTGGGTCTCGATCATCTTTGGCGGATCGAGCTTTGCATCCGATCTCGGTATCGATCTTTGGTTGGATCGAGTGGTGTACTCGATCTGGCTCTCGCTCTGCATGGCGTCATTTACGTCTGTACCGTTTGATGGACTGCTTCACTCGATCTTTGTCTCGATCATTCTCCTTGGATCGTCTGGTTGGCTCGATCTTCTGGTCGATCACCTCCTAGATTGACCGGCCATGCTCGATCTGCTCCTCGATCTCTGATCCTTAGCATATATCCGAGCTCCCACGAACTGCTACATCAGCCTCAACATGTCCACGAACCTCCACGATGCCAAAGCAGCCAGAGACAACCTGAATGTGATGCAAAATGCAAGGAACATGCGTATGCTGGTGCAAGAATGCTCTAGAACTCTAAGTGATGCAATCTACCCTAAAATGTGATACAAATGCATGAAAAGCTAACTAATGAGTATGCAAAATGTATGTAATATGCAGTAACATCAACTCCCTCAAACTTACTTCTTGTTTGCCCTCAAGCAACAGAAAATAAGGTGCCTTTCAAATGAATCAATCTCAATGTCCTAGTTAACAGTTCTAAAATGCTATGCTTATACTCATACTCCAAAGAACTTAGCCATACTCATCACACAAAGAAATTCAAATCATGACTCTCCTATTCCTAACAATCAAAGAAACTCATCCTTTAACATTCATTATCATTCGAACCATGAATCAAACGTGTGCACTTTAAAGTAAAACACATTTGGCTAAGGGTGAAGGTTATGAGCATTGAATGATCTCATTTGAAAAGGGTTTACAATTAGAACAAGGGTTTCTCTAAAAAAATGGTTGAACTTATGCATAATGTTAAAGGTAAAGACAATTGATGCATACATGATTAGATTCTCATCAACCCATGTAAACTAACAAATGATCCTAAACCCCTCTCATTTATCAACTTTTATCCTCACTCACCACTTAGAGTCTACCCTTATTCTTCTCAAAACTTAGCAATCCCCAATTCGAAACAAAAACATTTTTAAACTTTTTAAGCTAGTGAAAGGGTTTTGAAAATAACTTTGCTCTTTAAGTATTTCTTATTGGTATATCTCTTTTTTTTTTTTCTCTCTCTTTTTTTTTCTTTTTTTTTATTTGACACTTAGGCTCTTTTATTTCGTTTTCTTTTATTTTATTTTATTTGGGAGAGCTACCTCCTGAAATTTATTAGACAATATACTTAGTTTTTAAACATAACCTTTCACTTAAAACCCATTTCTTTCTTTCAAACACCAAACTCCTTGAAACCGAGAGCAAATGGAAATGAAAACAACCCCAATGATCCCCAAAACTTATCCTAAGCCTATACCTAGCTTCGAAATGCAAAGCTAGCAATCATATGAGAACCAAATCATGTCGCCTAAACCTAACACTTTATGCCAAGTTCAAACCGAAAGGAAGGCCTCACAATGATGTCACACAAGAAATAATTGGCTTCAAAGAAGGGTAAGGGTCAAGGTGGGAGTTCTACTTAGGCTCACAAAGAGTGGTAAAAAGGAAGAAGAGAGCCTAAATATTTTAAACCATGTGTTCATTTTCAAATGCATAAGGATGATAATTAAAATTTCAAATTAAGGATCTCACTTATTAGGACAAGTTTCAAATCATGAGAGTTCAATTCAAGTCACGAAAATCCTAGCAAGTGATCCAAGCATGGTAAGAATTTACTTTCAAAGCATAGACAAAGCATTAGAGAACTACTAACTAGGGCATTGAAACAATTCATAAGTAAAAACACCTTTTCAAGAAACTCTAACCCCTTATGCAAATGCAAACAACCTAGATGCTATGAGAAACTCTAGGCTCAATCCTAACATGTTTTGACAAGATGAATGCAACTACATGAATCTTTGAAAAAAAATTAAAACATTTACCAATTTTTCATGAACTAAAGACTCAAGGATGCTAAAGGAAAATAAGATCACAAAACACAAGTCAAATCACACATGTACTCCCCCAAACTTGCTTGACACCGTCCCGGTGGCAAACTCATTCGAAGGAGTATCAAAACACAAAGCAAAAAGAAGCAAATATGAGCGGTTATGTACAATGGAAGAGGGTCGTTACCTCTGGTCTAGTCTCGGCTGGAACTTGAGGATGTTCCAGAGGAGCTAGAGATTGTTGCTTTGCCCTTGTCGACTGGTTCTTGGAGAGAATGGCACGCTGGCTGAATGGTGCTGCTTTGTGCCTCGCGGATGATAACTCCACCGGTTGAGAGCCTTCTCTTCTCGGGTTGTTGAGCCTCTTTGCTTGCATCCTTCTTAGGCGAGCCTCCTTGAAGTGCCTTGACTTTCTTTCCAAGTTTCTTGAGCATTTTGCCTTGCCACTTATTGATCTTCCTTTGCATCTCCACAACAGATGCTAGGAACTTCTCAGTTTTTGTTCTCGGCTCAAAGTCTAACTTGGGAAGGGTGTAGGCTTTGGGCATCTCATCTTCCGTGGCTGGAGACTCGGACCTTTGACGAGGAGCAATCGCCAAAGCAGGTGGTCCTCCTAGAGGAGCAAAGCGCTCCTCTTCCGTGGGCAAGAACTTGATGTTCCCAACACCAAGCAGCTCGGTCTCATCTTTTTTTGGCAGGATGCACACTCTCTTCTTGTCTTCGTCGTCTATGAAGAGGTAGGCGTAGAACCCTTCTGCTGGCGTGCGTCCCAAGCTGTCGGTATTCCTCATGTATGCCTCATCCATGAAAGCTCTGGCTGGTACATGGGCGAAGTCGTGTATAGGCACGCCAGCTTGCAAGAATAGAAGAGTGAGGAAGCCGCCAATGTAAGAAGAAGTTCCCTTGCACCGCAAGGCATAAGCCTTGTATTTCACCAAGGAAGCAGCAAGCACACATCCGTAGTTCACCTCGTCGCCGAGCTCATCCTCCATAGGCTCTTCATTTGCATCCGGATCACACACCAAGTGCTTCACGCCTTGGAACAGGAAGCAAAGCTCGGTCTTTGTGACCGTGGGAGCAACTGATCTTCCGCTTAACGTGTTGGCAATCAGCTTCAGAGTGTACCTCAGCACCGGGCTTCTCACTCTCTTGATCTTGGCGGTGTTGGCTTTGTAGTCCTCGTTGCTAATCAGATCCCAAAAGTCGTCTGCTCGTTTGAAGGCTGGAAACTCAACCTTGTTGGCATTTGCGTTGAGACCATAAGCTTGACATAGCTCAGGGATGGAGAGGATGTAGGCTTGACGGCCAACCTTGAAGTAGAGGCGACCTTGTGAAGGAACGGGTGTGCTAGGATTCTCGTAACGGAACTCCAACGTGGCAAGGAAGTCTATTGTCACTTCTGGAATGGTTGGAAAATCCATCCGTGACAGACATCTTAGGCCAATGTTCTTGAGGAGTTGGTCGATATCCCCAAGAATCCCTAGCTTGAACAGCAGCTCTCGATCAGCAAACTTGGTAGGCTCAAACCGAAGCCTTTCCAGCCGTTTCTTGTCCCTCTTCTCATCCTTAGTCCATCTGACCCTCTCTTGAACTGCCACCTCTTGTCCTTCTCCCTCTTGTGCTGTCTCTTCTCTGGTTCTTTTGGGGGCCATTGTACCTGAAACAAGTTTCTCAAGAAGCTTGATAAGCAAACGGCGATTTGTTGAGAATGAGAGAGGAGAAGGAGAAAACTTATAAATACTACCCTAGAATTTTGGGGGATTAATAAAAATTATAGCTAAATAAAAGAGAATCAAATCTTTAGATACTAGAAAATCTAGAATTATTCCTTTTACTTAGCTAATTTTTTTAAAAATCAAAACCGATCCTATATTCTAGAACGATATCTTGCGAGTTTAAAGGAAATTTTCCTAAAGATAAATCATTAAATTTTGAAAATACCTTTGCAAGAAATGTAAAAGATCTTTGCTAGCCTCTGAAAACCGAAACTCTCACTCTCTTTGATAAAAATTTTCGAGAAAAACAAGAATGAGAGGGTGAGAGGTTGTTGAAACATTTAAAGACTAGCAAAGAGCAAAACCATGGGTAGTAAAGGTGGTTTTCTGACAAAGTCTTGGTCAAGGCACATCTTTCATGGTCAAAGATGCTTGCCTTGACCAAGTTTTGAATTTAAAAATTAGAGGGAAAAGAATAAAGGAGGGAAAGAAAATGTTACCTCGGCATGAGATCGAGTCCATTTGGTCGATCTAGGACTCGATCTCATGCCCATAATGGCTTAGGTCGAGAGGGTTACTCGATTTGAGACTCGATTCATGATGAATCGAGTCCTGGATCGATTGGCTCCCTCGATCATTGAGATGTTGGCTCCACGGCTAAGTCCTCATGATCGAGCTTTGTCCTCGATTTAGGGGTCGATTTGGCATAGATCGAGTGATGGATCGAGTCGAGTGATCGATCTGTTTTCAACAGATTTTCCCGAGAGAAATTAGATCGGTCGATCCGTTTTAGATCGATCGATCCTTTTTCGTCAAGGTCGATCTTATCACTCGTTCTCGTCTAGATCGACTGGCTCCTCTCGATTCACTGACTCGATCTAGTAAAGATCGAGTCAGGATCAGTCTATCTAGCACTCGATCTCTAGCCTTGTCTTAACCCGTATCGCCTCTTTTGGACTTCAAGATCAAGGTTTAGACTCCTCATACCTGTTCCTACACACTTGCAGAATAAAAACATAAAACTGAAAAAGAAATAAAGCAGAAATATGTACAAGATAGACATGGGAATGCCTCCCAAGTGCGCTTTCTTTAACGTCTTTACCTAGACTTTACTTGGTTTAGGCGGATGGTGGGTCTTGGAGAAGCACCGAGGTACTCTCCTTGTCATAACTGTCTGCAAGTAAGGCTTCACTCTGTGTCCATTGACGGTGAATGCACTGCCACTCTTTCCCATCAGTGTAACAGCTCCATAAGGCAATACTTCTTGGATCACAAACGGCCCGCTCCACCTTGACTTCAGCTTTCCCGGGAAGAGTTTGAGTCTTGAGTTGTACAGCAACACTAAACCTCCCTCCTTAAGCTCCTTGGTAACCAACTTCCTGTCATGAGTCTCCTTAGTCTGCTCCTTGTATATCCGAGAGCTCTCATAAGCGTTCAGTCTTAACTCATCCAGTTCGTGTAGCTGAATAAGGCGCTTCTCCTGAGCAGTCTTGAGGTCAAAGTTCAGCCTCTTCACAGCCCACAAGGCATGGTGTTCCAGCTCAACCGGAAGATGACAGCCCTTGCCATAGAGTAGAGTGAAAGGGGTTGTACCAATCGGTGTTTTGAAGGCGGTACGGTAGGCCCAAAGAACGTCGTCCAGCTTCACTGCTCAGTCTTTCCTTGTTGCTCCGACGGTTTTCTCTAGTATAGCCTTGATTTGCCGGTTGGAGACTTCCACTTGACCGCTTGTTTGAGGATGATACGGTGTAGCCACCTTATGCTTAACTCCATACTTTCTCAAGAGGTTCTCAAAAACCTTGTTTATGGAATGGCTTCCTCCATCGCTTATAACCACCTTAGGTACCCCAAACCTCGGGAAGATGATACTCTTGAACAGCTTGATTACCACCTTAGAGTCGTTTGTAGGGGAAGCAATAGCCTCAACCCATTTAGAGACATAATCCACTGCTACCAAGATGTATTTGTTGCCATATGAAGAGGGAAATGGCCCCATGAAGTCTACGACCCACGCGTCGAACACGTCAACCTCGAAGATGGGAACCTGAGGCATCTCGTTCCTCTTAGTGATAGTCCCTGCTCGTTGACATGCCTCACAGCTCTTCACAAACTCGTGTGCACCTTTGAAGATGGACGGCCACCAGAAACCGGCTTGCAACACTTTCGTGGCAGTTTTGAATGAACCGAAGTGTCCTCCGTAGGAAGAGCCATGACAGTGATAGAGGATGTCTCTAGCTTCTTCCTTTGTAACACACCTCCAGTACAAACTTTCCACTCCTCTCCTGTATAAGTAAGGTTCATCCCAAAAGTAGTCACTAGCCTCTCTCATGAACCGCTTCTTGTGATAGCTGTTGAGATGTGTTGGCTCCTCACCACACGCTAAATAGTTTACTACATCAGCATACCACGGTAGATCCTCCTCCTTGAAACTCAACACCTCTTCAAACCGCCCCTCTAGCTTTCCACAAGCAGCCGTGGTGATCGCCATGAGTTGCTCTTCTGGAAGAGAGTCATCTAAGGGGAGAGACTCGTTGATCCTTAGCCGTGAGAGATGATCAGCGACTCCGTTTTCTATTCCCTTCTTGTCTTTAATCTCCATGTCAAACTCCTGGAGCAAGAGAATCCACCTCAAGAGCCGAGGCTTAGTGTCTTTCTTCGAATAGATGTATCGCAAAGCCGCGTGACCCATGTAGACAATAGCCTTGGAACCAACAAGATATGACTGGAACTTCTCAAAGGCGAACACTACTGAAAGCAACTCCTTCTCTGTAGTGGTATACCTTGTTTGCGTGTCATCCAAGGTTCTTGAAGCATAGTAGATCACATGTAGCTTCTTGTCTTTCTTCTGACCAAGAACGGCTCCTACGGCCTAGTCACTAGCATCACACATGATCTCAAAGGGTAGAGAACAGTCTGGTGCTTGAACTATAGGGGCTGATGTAAGGGCTTCCTTGATGGTCACGAAAGCTCGCAAACACTCTTCATCAAACACAAACTCAGCTTCTTCGCACAACAACCGTGTAAGAGGGCGTGCAATCTTGGAGAAGTCCTTGATGAAGCGCCTATAGAACCCGGCGTGTCCCAAGAAACTTCTGACTCCCTTAACGTTAACCGGCGGCTCAAGACCCATCATGACTTCCACTTTAGCCTGATCAATATCAATGCCCTTCTCTTATATCTTATGACCAAGCACGATCCCTTCCTTAACCATAAAGTGGCATTTCTCCCAGTTTAGCACCAAGTTTGTCTCTTCACAATGCTTTAGTACCCTGCAAAGATTCAACAAACACGCAGAAAAGGACGCACCATAGACAGAGAAGTCATCCATGAACACCTCTACCATCTCCTCTATTAGATCGGAGAAGATTGACATCATACACCGCTGAAACGTAGCCGGTGCATTACACAATCCAAACGGCATCCTTCGATATGCGAAGGTACCATAGGGACATGTGAAGAAACTGCTATACCCATCGAGGATTTGGGTGAATTGATATCTGAAAGAAACTGCTATACCCATCGAGGAAACTGTAGTAAGGGTGATTAGCAAGTCTCTCAAGCATTTGATCAATAAAAGGCAAAGGGAAATGGTCTTTCCTAGTCGCAAGGTTAAGTTTCCTATAATCAATACACATCCTATGACCAGTGATGGTTCTAGTAGGAATAAGCTCATCCTTTTCATTCCTTATAACCGTGATCCCTCCCTTCTTAGGCACCACGTGTACAGGGAAACCCACGTGCTGTCACTTATGTGATAGATCACGTCAGCCTCTAAAAGCTTAATGATTTCTTTCTTAACAACCTCTTTCAAATTAGGATTCAAACGCCTTTGATGTTCTATAGAAGAGGCGTTCTCATTATCCAAGTGAATCATGTTAGTGCAAAGCATTGGTGAAAGGCCCTTCATGTCACTTAAAGAGTACCCAATGGCCTTCCAATACTTTCTCAGCTCAGTCAGGAGCGAGTGCAACTCATCATCACTTAGGTTTTCATTCACAATCACGGGATAGGTGTTATTAGGCACTAAGAAAGCATACCTTAGCCCTTTTGAGAGCTCCTTAAGATCCACCTTTGGGGCTAACAGCTCACTCCAGTCATCCTCGTGGCTGTTGTTGTTGCTTTCCTCCTTGGAACCCTCCTTGGAACCCGAGGCATGGCCCTTAACACTGCTTTCTTCAACTGCTATCCCTTCTGAAATTGAGTCCTCCAGTCGATCTTCCTCTCGATGTCGTCTAGATCGAGCCATTTCGCTCGATTCGCTTACTCGATTTGATGTGGATCGAGTAAGGGATCGAGACGCTGAGTCGATCTCCTGATTGGACCCCAAAATGATCGGAAGGTTTCTCTCGATCGTCGACTCGATTGGTTTTCCAGATCTATCATTCCTCTCGATCTGTCTGTCGATTGCTTTACCAGTTCGAGTTGTGTTCTCGATTGCCTTGTCGATCTGACTCCTGGATTGAGTGATAGCATCGATCTCGGGGTCGATCTCTAGGCAGCAGCCTTCATCCTTCTTAACAATCTTCCTAGAATCCAGCAGGTTGACATACTCCTGGGTCCTCTGATCCACATAGCCAAACTCTCCTGCCTCCTTAGTCAGTGCTAGCTTCAGATGGTCTTCTAGAGCCAGCTCTTCCAGCAACTCATCCGCTAAGGCTTGCCCTTCTATGGTCGGCTTCTTCAGAACCTCATTGATATCGAAGTCTAACCTTATCTCCTTTCCCAAGTGCAAGGCTATCTTCCCGTTCTTGACGTCGATGATAGCCCCGGCGGTTGCAAGGAATGGTCTTCCTAGGATAAGTGGGTCTTTAGGTTCTTCATCCATCTCCAACACGACGAAGTCTGTAGGCACGTTCACACCACTGATTCGCACCGGTAGATCTTCAAGCAGCCCCACTGGTAGCCTCACACTCCTATCAGCCAATACCAACGAGATCCTACAGTCTTTGAAATGAGTAAAGCCAAGCTTCTTAGCCACGGAGTGAGGCATCAAGTTTATGCTAGCTCCGAGATCACATAGGCAACTCTTGAACTCTAGAGGACCTAAAGCGCAGGGTATAGTGAAGCTTCCAGAGTCTCCCAACTTCTTAGGGACTATCTCCTTATGTATCACAGCACTACACTCTTCACTTAGAACAAGTACCTCCTTGCTTTCCTTATTCTTCTTCACGAGAGTGTCTTTGAAGAATTTGGCGCATTTAAGAATCATTGCAAGGCAGTCAACGAGAGGTAGCTTGATTTCCACGTCCTTAAGATGATTCTCAAAGAGGATTCTATGCTTCTCTATGAGTTGCTTCTTGAAACGGCCATGGAAAGGCAGCTTAGGTACATACGGTGGAGGCACATAAGCATTCTTCTCCTTAGTAGTTTGCTCAGCTTTCTTTTCAGCAACTGCTTTGTCTCCTCTTCTTGGCCCTTGGATCCAAACGTTGTCAAAGTTAATCTCATCATCAGCTGAAGGCTTACCCTCCCCCTCTTGAATTACAACATCCTCGTTGTTCTTAGTACAGACCGGAGGTTCTAGCTCTTTGCCGCTTCTTAATGTTATGGCGTTAGCATACTCCTTAGGATTCTGCTCACACTTGCCCGTAAGACTATTCTGACCACTTGTACTTGCTTTCCCCTTCTCTAGCTGCTTGATCTTGTTGTTTAAGTTGGTGATCTGAGTGGAGAAGTCAGTGAGACACGAGTCTAGATGAGTGTTCATCTCGGTGAACTTCTGGTTTGTATAGGCTTGCCCTTGTATCAGCTGTTGAAACATTGCTTGAACCGGATCAACTTGTTGTTGCATCGGCTGTTACTGCTGAGGTGCAAAGCCCGGACGGTAGTTAGGTGTATAACCCTTGTTACTTTGATGTTGCCCTTGGAAGTTGTTTTGCCCTTGACCTTGGAAACCACCACTCGGCTGAAAACCTTTGTTGTAAGGGATGAAAGGTTTTGCTTGCTGAGCTGGGTATACTTGATCCTTAGGGTTGGCAACGTTGGTGCTTCGGTAGGAGAGGTTGTTGTTCTGGTTGTAGCCTTGGTTGTAGCCTTGAGGTTTGTAGTTGTTCTGTCCCGCCACCCAATTGGCTTCTTCTTGGCTCAACTCTAGCTCCTATTGATTCTCATCAGCTTCACCAACAAAGTGAACATGCTTCTGACTGGCCAGCACCAGCTTATCTATCTTTTCATGCAAAGATTTCAGCTCCTTTTTGTGAGACTCTAGCTCTGATCCTCTCGGTGCACGGTCATAGTCCTCAGCGTAATTGCCATCACTCAAAGCCAAGTTTTCTATCAGCTCCATACCCTCTTCTACCTCCTGACCAAGGAAGTTCCCTTTGCTAGCTGTGTCAAGCAACAACCTGATCTTCGGTGAAGCCCCACGGTATATGGTGCTGAGTAGGATCTCCTCGCTGAAACCGTGATGAGGACATTGGATCGTGTAGTCTTTGGAACGCTCCATTGCCTCGTTGAATGTCTCATTGTTTCGTTGAGTGAAGCCGCTGATTTCGCTTCTCAACCGTGCTGTCCTGGTGCTAGAGAAGAACTTTGAGAGAAAGGCCTTCTTACACTCGGCCCATGAGGTGATGGTGCCTTGTGGGAGGGTCTTCTCCCAATGCCTAGCCTTGTCTCCGAGTGAAAAGGGAAAGAGACGCAGCTTGAAAGCATCTTCGGATATGCCATTGATCTTGATCATCCCACATACTTGCTCGAAGTTGTCAAGGTGCTCCAAGGGATCTTCCATTGCTAAGCCGTGGAACTTGTTGTTTTGCACCATGGAGATGAAACCTGGCTTGATCTCGAAGTTGTTGTTTTGTACAGGAGGAAGAGTGATCCCAAACCTATTGTGATGAGTATTGGGAGCATCGCCGACTCCTATGATCCTTGGGGGTCTAGCCGCGTGTTGGGAGTTTCCATTGCCCCTTCCCACTGCCCCGTGAGCTGGAGGAGGTCCCTCTGGATGCTCGTGCTCAGCCATAGCTTCAAAGTCAACCAAACCGTGCTGAAAAATGTCCTCAAAGGCTCTGGCTTGTTCTCTGACTCTTCTTTGCCGTGAGTGACCAAGCTGATGAATATTGTCCAAAGGTGGAAGTAGATTGTTATCTCCCCGTGAACGAAGATTCATATACCTGAGAACACACGTTTGAGAGTAGAATGATTAGTAACTTAGACAAGGTAAAGACTTAGTCTTTGCTAAGACCCAAATCTCTATGTTCTCTAAACAATCCTAGGATGGCAACGGTGCCATTTGATAGACACTTTGTTTGCAAGGGTGAGAATGCAATGAGGTTATCAAACTCAAATGCAGGACAGGTTGTAGTACAACATGCAAGAGAGAGTCAATCCATACCTAGGATGATAGAAAATGCAAAGAGAATACAAGGACTAATGCAAATCTAAGCGAAACAAGATAGGTTATAAGAAAATCTCTAAAAACTAGATGCAGCAACTAAATGGAATGCAACCTATTTTAAAATTACCAGGAATGATCAAACTACCACGAGGATTAAACAGAATAATTAAGACAAAGCTTCGAATTACTAAAATTTGACTAGTGGATCGACCTTGAGATCGACCACTAGATCGAGCAATAACAATCGATCTCGTCTAAAAATACAAGAACAGTAAAACTAGCGACCAGGATGCTATTAAAGATCAAGCGAATGACGAGAGAAGATGTAAAGATGCTAAAAGAAAGGGCCTAGGGTTGAGATTCATGGTCAGGGGGTTCAAAGGTTCGACCTTGGGTTGAAAACTTTAAATCGACTCACTTTGTGAGGATCTCTAAGCCTTGAAAACTAAGCAAGATCTGTCTGTGGCTTTCGGTATAGATCACTCCTTCATCCTCTCCTCCAAACCCATGGCTTTTGGTGGAAAGAGAGGTCGAAGGGCATGGAAAACAGATTTCAAATGAGTGGCTTAACTAGTCCCCCAAACTTCCATGGCTTTTGGGAAGGGGTTACTAGTCTCTAGGGTGTGATCGTCCGAGGTCCCTGAATCCTGTCAAGGTAAGGAACCTCTCGGATCATGAAGCTCTTGGCGTGAGAGTCTTCAAGCATTGAGAGCTCAACACCCTAGAAGAGATGGCCATTTAAAACGCTTAGAAAACCCCAAGATCGAAACCCTTTAGACCCCTTAATCCTCTCAACCCCGAACCCAAATAAACTACTCACTACACATACGGTGAATCAAGCAAAGCATGGAAAAAGAAACGATGAACATGAAAAGAAAACTAGATTGAGATGAAAACGATTCGATTACAAAGCTTAAGAAAACTCAAAGTTCGACAATGGTGTTCTTCGTCAAAATCAGAGAGAAAACATACAAAAAAAGATAAGGATAAAAGTTGTCTGGGAAAAAGACGTCGCCGCCTTCCCAAAATGGCCAAAACAAGCTGATGGTCCCCCCCTCGCTAGCGGCCAAAAGTGGTTGAAAGGACAGAGATCGACTCTGAGATCGAGCGGTTCTCTCGATCATCTCCGAACATCGTGTCTTCAGCTCAAACTAGGTATCGATCATCTTCGGCAGATCGAGCTTTGCATCCGATCTCGGTATCGATCTTTGGTTGGATCGAGTGGTGTACTCGATCTGGCTCTCGCTCTGCATGGCGTCATTTACGTCCGTACCGTTTGATCGAGTGCTTCACTCTATCCTTGTCTCGATCATTCTCCTTGGATCGCCTGGTCTTCTCGATCTTCTGGTCGATCACATCCTAGATCGACCGGCCATGCTCGATCTGCTCCTCGATCTCTGATCCTTAGTAAATATCCGAGTTTCCACGAACTGCTACAACAGCTTCAGCACGTCCACGAACCTCCACGACTCCAAAGCAGCCAGAAACAACCTAAATGTGATGCAAAATGCAAGGAACATGCGTATGCTGGTGCAAGAATACTCTAGGACTCTAAGTGATGTAATCTAACCTAAACCGTGATACGAATGCATGAAAAGCTAACTAATGAGTATGCAAAATGTATGTAATATGCAGTAACATCACCAGGATGCGACGAGTATCAAGCGGATGATTAACGAAGATATAAGAATGCTAAGAAAGAAGGGTCTAGGGTTGAGGTTCATTTTGCATACTCATTAGTTAGCTTTTCATGCATTTGTATCACATTTTAGGGTAGATTGCATCACTTAGAGTTCTAGAGCATTCTTGCACCAGCATACGCATGTTCCTTGCATTTTGCATCACATTCAGGTTGTCTCTGGCTGCTTTGGCATCGTGGAGGTTCGTGGACATGTTGAGGCTGATGTAGCAGTTCGTGGGAGCTCGGATATATGCTAAGGATCAGAGATCGAGGAGCAGATCGAGCATGGCCGGTCGATCTAGGAGGTGATCGACCAGAAGATCGAGCCAACCAGACGATCCAAGGAGAATGATCGAGACAAAGATCGAGTGAAGCAGTCGATCAAACGGTACGGACGTGAATGACGCCATGCAAAGCGAAAGCCAGATCGAGTACACCACCCGATCCAGCCGAAGATTGATACCGAGATCGGATGCAACACTCGATTCGCCGATGATGATCGAGATCCAGATCGAGCCGAAGACACGATGTCCGGATATGATCGAGAGAACCGCTCGATCCTGGAGTCGATCTCTGTCCTTTCAACCACTTTTGGCCGCTAGCGAGGGGGGGGGACCATCAGCTTGTTTTGGCCATTTTGGGAAGGCGGCGACGTCCTTTTCCCAGACAACTTTCAATCCTTATCTTTTTTTTTATGTTTTCTCTCTGTTATATGTTGATTTAAAGTATTCAACCCAAGGTCGAACCTTTGAAACCCCTGACCATGAATCTCAACCCTAGGCCCTTTCTTTTAGCATCTTTACATCTTATCTCGTCATTCGCTTGATCTTTGATAGCATCCTGGTCATTAGTTTTACTGTTCTTGCATTTTTAGACGAGATCGATTGTTATAGCTCGATCTAGTGGTCGATCTCATGGTCGATCCACTAGTCGAATTTTAGTAATTCGAAGCTTGGTCCTTTAATTAATCTGTTTGTTCCTCGTGGTAGTTTCTTCATTCCTAGTATTTTTAAAATAGGTTACATTCCATTTAAGTTGCTGCATCTAATTTTTAGAGATTTTCTCGTAAATCATCTCGTTTCGCTTGGATTTGCACTAGTCCTTGTATTCTCTTTGCATTCTCTATCATCCTAGGCATGGATTGATTCTCTCTTGCTTGCTGTACTATGATATATCATGGTTTTTATGGTTTTTAACCATGATATAAGTCCTTTTTATTGAGTCTTTTTGGTATTTTTTAGAGTTCTAGAAGAGTCTTTGCAGGTTATAGCATGTCTGGAGCATAATTGGAGAATTTGGAACCTTTTGGAGCATTCTGAGTTGAAGCCACGAAGTACCTAGCTCGAAGAAGAAAGTATGCTATATGGTGACGCTCGTCACCCACCAAGGAAGGAGGTCGTGGCCTGTTTTTAAAAGATTGGGAAGAAATTGCAGTTTTGGCCTAGAAGTTCCAGTTTTTGCAAAAAAGGCCCCAGATCGTGTTTTAGCTTGTATATTAGGTTTTTCAGCCATTCTTTTGGCATATATCTTGTATCTTATTATTTTTGAGAGCTTTAGAGAGAGATTTGTAGAAGAGCTTTTGGAGAGACAAATCAGACTCCTTAAGAGCAGATTTTGAACTCCTTTATTTCTACTTCTTATTTCTTTTATGCAATCTATTCTTTTCATGATGTTTTTTCAAATCACCATGTCTGAGTAGTTTGTTAGTTAAGTTAGGGCTTTTCAAAGGTTGAAGAAGAGTTTGTAGAATTGCTAAAAACTTATAGGAAATTCATTGGTTCTTCATCTGTGCTTGCATTCATATCGATTTCTTAGACACATCATCTGGATTTCGAAACCCTAGGTTTTTGATAGATGTGAGAACATTATTAATCACCTGAACTAGTATTAGATGAGCAAAACGCCCTAGTACAAAGAGATTTGGCTTAGGAGTTTTGTGAACAATTGAACCTGATCATTACTGCATGTTTAGGTTGTTAGGGTTTGCAAAGAGATTTGAAACTCTGTGATTTAGACATAGATAACTTCTGCAATGAGAATTGATTAGTTATATCTTTGCGATTCATGTTCAAGACGGTTTTAATTCATTCCTGATTGCATGCATTCTACACTCTCGGATTCAACCTGCGAACTGTCCTGACTTAGCGCCTTTAGCCTTCTGAACTTTAAGAACAAGCATAAAAACGCCCTCTTGCATTTATTTTACTCTTTTGCATTACATTCATTATTTATCGCTTAGCTTAATCTGAATCTATAATCGCTAGTGTGGTTTACATACTCCCTTGGGATTCGATAACCCCTTGTACTACAACTGCTTTTGCTGTGCACTTGCAGTAGTTTTATTTGGGTAAAACCTGACCCTATCAAGTTTTTGGCACCGTTGCCGGGGAGTAATAGCTGCCTATCGATTTTTAGTATTAGGATTTTGTCTAAGTTTTTATTTGTTTACTGACTTTCAGCTACTTTTCTTTGTTCCTGTTTCAGGTGTATGCCTAATCGCAGAACCAGAAGCAACAAAGAGAAGGAGCTTGTGACTTTGAGCATCGACGAGCTTGCTAGGTTGGAGAGAACTAACAGGAAAGCTAAGAAGCAATCTGCAATGGTCGCTCCACTGATCTTGGTTGAAGATGCAGAAGGTCACTTGGTTGACAGGGAAGGAAATAGGAGGAACGAAGAGGGGCAGAGAATTGATCAAGAGGGGAATGTCATTGTTGAACAGCAGGTTCAGCAAGTGGCTGAGAACGTGGGAGTCCCTGCTGCTGTCAATAACGCTGCTGGGCGTTTTGTTCAGAGGACTCTAGGTGATTACAACAGACCTGATCAGTTCTATGCCAACAGAGCTGCAATTCGACCTCCTGCCTTCCAGAGGAACGATTTTGAGGTTAAACCAGTCTACTATCAGCTGGTTGGCCAGCATCCATTCCATGGTTTACCTCATGAGCATCCTATGGATCACATAGAGAAGTTTGAGGACCTAGCTTCCAGTGTCAAAGCTAATGGGGTTAGCAATGACTTTCTGTTCTGCAAGCTTTTTCCCTACTCTCTTGGAGGAGAAGCTGCATATTGGCTGAAGCAACTGGAACCTGCTTCACTAACTACTTGGGAGGACACCAAGAATGCCTTTCTGAATAATTTCTATGATGATGCCAGATCAGAAGACATGAGGACGAAAATTGCTTCCTTTACACAAGGCCCTACTGAAGCTTTTAAGGCTTCTTGGATCAGGTTCAAGTCTTATCAAAGGGACTGTCCTCATCATGGTTTCAGTCAGGTGCAATTACTTGGAATTTTCTTCAGAGGCATTGACTGGAAATATCAGATGGCGCTGGATGCAGCAAGTGCAGGAAACTTCAACACCAACAGACCAGAAGAAGCTGTAAGATTGATTGAAAACTTGGCCTGCAGTAACAGCACTAAAAATGCAGATTTTCAGAGAAAGCAGCAGGTTGGTTTGAATGATGGAAACCAAATAGCTGAAGTTAAGGCTAAGTTAGACAGCATGCACAGCCTTTTGGTGGGAAAGAAGTCAGTTCAGTTTGCTGCAGAAGTGGAGAGTTTCGAAAATCCTGAAGAATTTGAGCAGAAAGATGTTAATTTCATCAATGGAGGGGGTTTTCAGAGCCAAAGGTTTGGAAATCAGCAATGGAACAGAGGCTACAACAGCAATAATCAGCAGAGTACCTTTACAGGAGGACAGAGCACGCTTGGTTACACTCCTAAGCCCCCATTCCAGAAGACAGAAGTTGAGAAACCTTACCAAAACAGCAGGAATTATGGTTCTTCTTCCTACCAAACTGCACCTCCACAAGACAATAAAATGGAAGCTATGCTGGAGCAGGTACTTGAAGGACAGCAGAAGATGACAGTGAACTTCAATGGCAAGCTAGATTCGCTGTATCAAGACCTGAATGGAAAAATTGAGAGTCTGAACTCTCACATGAAGAAGCTTGATGTGCAGGTTGCTCAAACTGCAGGAGCTGTTCAAAGGCAAGAGGGATTCCTTCCTGGAAGGACTGATATCAATCCCAAGCATCAGGTTAATGCCATCACAGTCAGGAATGAAAAGGAGCTTAAAACAGTGCAGAAAAAGAGGTTGAGTGCAGAACAGATCGTGCAACTCATGGAGTCTGAAGATGAAAATTTTTCTGTCTCAGAGGTGAGTGACGAGCGTCACCAAGGAGGAGTGACGCTCGTCACCAACCTACAAGGATGTCGGGGGTTGTCACAAGTGAGTGACGAGCGTCACCCCCCTGGTGACGGTCGTCACCCACCCCAGAACGAAGCTGCTTCGCCTGTAACTGCAAATTATGACCAGGAACGTGTCTATAAATCCAAAACACCATTCCCCAAGCATCCTAGGAAGTCTAAACAGGAGATAGAAGAAGCCAGATGCAAAGCTATGGTAGACAAGCTGATGCTTGAGATCCCACTTGTTGATGCAGTCAAGCTTTCACCAGCTCTAAGAAGGTATGTAAAGAGAATGGTTGTGAATGGTGTAAGTCCTGAGGAAGGAGCATTGCTTACCAGAGACATCAGTGCAATTCTTTTAGGCACAGTTCCAAAGAAGAAGAAGAAGGTGACTGTTTCTGAACAAGTCAATACCATCACTCAAAGCAGAGTTCCAGAGAAGCTATCTGATCCAGGGACCTTTGTGCTTGATTGCTCAATATCTGCAGGACGTTTTCCCCACTCTCTATGTGATCTAGGGTCAAGTATTAACTTGATGCCTTTCTCTGTTGCTGCTAGACTTGGAATGACTGATTTCAAGCCAGCTGGGATCTCTCTTATCCTAGCAGATCGATCCATAAGGACCCCAGAAGGCATGTTAGAGAATGTTCATGTTAACATTGAAGGCTGCATAATTCCTACAGATTTTGTGGTTCTGAAATATGCTGAAGAACCTAAAAATCCTCTTATTCTGGGAAGACCATTCTTGGCTACTGCTGAAGCCATCATTGATGTTAGAAGGGGAAACATTGAGCTTGATCTTGGTGATGCTGTCATGAACTTTGACATGGATAAGTTAAGAAAGAGTTCTACCATTGATGGTCAGATCTTTTCTGTAAGAACTTCCAGAGATAAAGAGACTGTCATGGAGAATTCAGAAGACACTATTGCTGAGTGTGTCAATGAATCAGATATTAGTGGGCAAGTGAGCAAGATGGCTATTGAAGAGCCAATATCTGAAACTTCTGCAGAAGCTGTTGGGTTTGAGGATTGCAGTGAGGATCATATCTTCATGACTGGGCTTGAAAAAGAGGTTCCAATGAATGCCAAATTGCTGGAGGAAGACGTGTTTATGATGGAAGCAACACTTGCAGAGCTGAATTGCAGGAAAACTGCAGAAACTCGAACTGTAGAGTCAGTGACGAGCGTCACTGACCTGGTGACGCTCGTCACCAACCTGAACACAAAGCAGCAACGAAATTTTACAGCTACAAGTCCATCATATGTTGCCAATTCGAAAATTCACCATTCCACAACCCAGAAACCTGCAACTAGGCAAAGGTATGCACTTCCTGGAACCAAATCCAAACCTCCTAATCTCATCAATAAGAATTTAAAAGGTGAAAAAGCTGCTTCACACTTATGCAAGCAACGAGATTCTCGTAGAAAGTTTGGTGTTTCTTTTGATGATTCTGCAGGAAAACGAAATGTCCCACCCACACTCACGACCCACCCTGCTGATGTTCCTCACTTCCTTGGAAGTGTTCATACATATACTGCTTACAAACCACCATGGATGAGGAGACATTCTTCTCCAAGGCATTCACTGCCACCTTCTGCTCCACCAGCTGTCTGAGCAGCATTCAAAGTCGAGCTAATGACTTTTAAACAAGCGCTTAGTGGGAGGCAACCCACTAGTAAGTTTTCTTTTTCATATATTAGTTTAGTTTTCTATTACATAGCTAAAAAAACCCAAAAACTTGAAAAAAAAAAAAAAACAGAAAAAAAAAGGAGAGTCAGTTTGTCAGTTTGCTTGGATGATGTCTTGTGAACTTGTTAGACCATGGATTATGTTTTGTTTGGATGTTTTGATGTGTGTTTTGAGTGCTCTTACAGTTTGACTTCGGACTACACATGATGGCATAGCATTTAAACATCCAACATGACGATTTCTGAAGTTTCAGAGTAGTGACGCTCGTCACCAATTCGGTGACGCTCGACACCAATTCGGTGACGCTCGACACCAATTCGGTGACGCTCGTCACCAGGTCCTTCGCGAGGTACCACTTTCCACCTTGGTTTTACACGTTCTCATGCTTCATTTTGACCAACTCTTGGCTTAATAACACTGGGGACAGTGTTGTTTAAGTCTAGGGGAGGTGGTTACTGGCGTTGTGTGCTTTGTGTCATGTTTATAGAGTCTTAAAGTTGAGTCAAAAACCTATTTTTCTAGAGTCAAAACTTTTGAAACTGTTAGTTTTTCTTGGAACTAGCCATAGGACGTTTTTGCTGATAAGAAACATTGCCACAGTAGTTGATTACAAGTCTTACTAAGTTGAAAGTCATAGGTAGATCAGTCTAGCAATGAATGTTTAGGTTCTTAGAGAATCTGGAAAATTTGCTGTTAGCTCCACCTTAATGAACTTTAAATTTCTTGTCTTGGTGATTGATTCTTATTGATCTTGATTCTCTCTTTAAGCACTGACAATAAGGTTAAAATACAGTCTCTCTTTGATTTTCCCTGATGTAGTTTTTAAAAGAAATTAAGTCCAAAGAGTGGTGCATTCATGACCCTGTCTCCTCACAAGGAACAACAGTAGTGAACTCACTCATGAACCTGTCTCCTCACAAGGAACACAAGTATTGAGTAGCACCATATCTTAGACTGTAAAAGTTGAGAAAAAGAAGTGAAAAATCGAAAATATCCTAAGGAAAAAGATTAAGGGAAGAGAAAATAGGAGAGCTGTGTTGAGATTGATTTGTTCAGTTGTTAGGAAGGGAAAAGAATCTGTAAAGTGATTAAGATGATAGAGCCTTGATGAGACTTCACACTTAGATTAAAAAAAAATAAGGAGTTGACAGTAGAAATTTCGGATTTCTTGAAGGGATTTGGACTGGACTTGAGAGATTTGCTAAGCTTGTGATAATTAGACTGAAATTTGATCTTGTGTTGACTATGTGGTATGTGGATTCGAAAGCTTTAACTAGTGTGGTGTTTCTGATGACTAACTGACTGTTTCTTGTTTTCAAACCTCGACCTTATTCTTTGTCTAATGTTTGCTTGAGGGCAAGCAAAAGCTAAGTCTGGGGGAGTTGATATATCATGGTTTTTATGGTTTTTAACCATGATATAAGTCCTTTTTATTGAGTCTTTTTGGTATTTTTTAGAGTCCTAGAAGAGTCTTTGCAGGTTATAGCATGTCTGGAGCATAATTGGAGAATTTGGAACCTTTTGGAGCATTCTGAGTTGAAGCCACAAAGTACCTAGCTCGAAGAAGAAAGTATGCCATATGGTGACGCTCGTCACCAAGCTGGTGACGCTCGTCACCCACCAAGGAAGGAGGTCGTGGCCTGTTTTTAAAAGATTGGGAAGAAATTGCAGTTTTGGCCCAGAAGTTCCAATTTTTGCAAAAAGGCCCCAGATCGTGTTTTAGCTTGTATATTAGATTTTTCAGCCATTCTTTTGGCATATATCTTGTATCTTATTATTTTTGAGAGCTTTAGAGAGAGATTTGTAGAAGAGCTTTTGGAGAGACAAATCAGACTCCTTAAGAGCAGATTTTGAACTCCTTTATTTCTACTTCTTATTTCTTTTATGCAATCTATTCTTTTCATGATGTTTTTTCAAATCACCATGTCTGAGTAGTTTGTTAGTTAAGTTAGGGCTTTTCAAAGGTTGAAGAAGAGTTTGTAGAATTGCTAAAAACTTATAGGAAATTCATTGGTTCTTCATCTGTGCTTGCATTCATATCGATTTCTTAGACACATCATCTGGATTTCGAAACCCTAGGTTTTTGATAGATGTGAGAACATTATTAATCACCTGAACTAGTATTAGATGAGAAAAACGCCCTAGTACAAAGAGATTTGGCTTAGGAGTTTTGTGAACAATTGAACCTGATCATTACTGCATGTTTAGGTTGTTAGGGTTTGCAAAGAGATTTGAAACTCTGTGATTTAGACATAGATAACTTCTGCAATGAGAATTGATTAGTTATATCTTTGCGATTTATGTTCAAGACGGTTTTAATTCATTCCTGATTGCATGCATTCTACACTCTCGGATTCAACCTGCGAACTGTCCTGACTTAGCGCCTTTAGCCTTCTGAACTTTAAGAACAAGCATAAAAACGCCCTCTTGCATTTATTTTACTCTTTTGCATTACATTCATTATTTATCGCTTAGTTTAATCTGAATCTATAATCGCTAGTGTGGTTTACATACTCCCTTGGGATTCGATAACCCCTTGTACTACAACTGATTTTGCTGTGCACTTGCAGTAGTTTTATTTGGGTAAAACCTGACCCTATCATACTACAACATGTCTTGCATTTGAGTTTGATAACCTCATTGCATTCTCACCCTTGCTAAGAAAGTGTTTATCAAATGGCGCCGTTGCCATCCTAGGACTGTTTAGAGAACATAGAGATTTGTGACTTAGCAAAGACTAAGTCTTTACCTTTTTCAAGTTACTAATCATTCTACTCTCAAACGTGTGTTTTCAGGTACATGAATCTTCGTTCAAGGGGAGACAACAATCTACTACAACCCTTGGACAACATTCATCAGCTTGGTCACTCACGGCAAAGGAGAGTCAGAGAACAAGCCAGAGTCTTTGAGGAGATTGTTCAGCACGGTTTGGTTGACTTTGAAGCTATGGCTGAACACGAGCATCCAGAAGGACCTCTTCCAGCTCACGGGGTAGCAGGAAGGGGTAATGGAAACCTCCTACACGCGGCTAGACCCCCTAGGATCATAGGAGTCGGAGATGCTCCCAATACCCATCACAATAGGTTTGGGATCACTCCTCCTCCTGTACAAAACAACAACTTCGAGATCAAGCCAGATTTCATCTCCATCGTGCAAAAAAACAAGTTCCACGACTTAGCAATGGAAGATCCCTTGGAGCACCTTGACAACTTCGATCAAGTATGTGGGATGATAAAGATCAATGGCATATCCGAAGATGCTTTCAAGCTGCGTCTCTTCCCCTTTTCACTCGGAGACGAAGCTAGGCATTGGGAGATGACCCTCCCACAAGGCACCATCACCTCATGGGCCGAGTGTAAGAAGGCCTTTCTCTCAAAGTTCTTCTCAAGCACCAGGACAGCATGGTTGAGAAGCGAAATCAGCGGTTTCACTCAAAGGAACAATGAGACATTCAACGAAGCAATGGAGCGTTTCAAAGACTACACGATCCAATGTCCTCATCACGGGTTCAGCGAGGAGACACTACTCAGTACCATATACCGTGGAGCTTCACCAAAGATCAGGTTGTTGCTTGACACAGCTAGCAAAGGGAACTTCCTTGGTCAGGAGGTAGAAGAGGGTATGGAGCTGATAGAAAACTTGGCGTTAAGTGATGGCAACTACGCTGAGGATTATGACCGTACATCGAGAGGATCAGAGCTGGAGTCTCACAAAAAGGAGCTGAAATCTTTGCATGAGAAGATAGATAAGCTGGTGTTAGCCAATCAGAAGCATGTTCACTTTGTTGGTGAAGCTGATGAGAACCAATAGGAGTTAGAGTTGAGCCAAGAAGAAGCCAATTGGGTGGCGGGACAGAACAACTACAAACCTCAAGGCTACAACCAAGGCTACCAGAACAACAACCTCTCTTACCGAAGCACCAACGTAGCCAACCCTAAATATCAAGTGTATCCTGCTCAGCAAACAAAACCTTTCATACCTTACAACAAAGGTTTTCAACCGAGTGGTGGTTTCCAAGGTCAAGGGCAGAACAACTTCCAAGGGCAACATCAAAATAACAAAGGTTATACACCTAACTACCCTCCGGGCTTTGCACCTCAGCAGCAACAACCGATGCAACAACAAGTTGATCCGGTTCAAGCAATGTTTCAACAGCTGATACAAGGGCAAGCCTCTACAAACCAGAAGTTCGCCGAGATGAACACTCATCTAGACTCGTCTCTCACTGACTTCTCCACTCAGATCACCAACTTAAACAACAAGATCAAGCAGCTAGAGAAAGGGAAAGCGAGTACGAGTGGTCAGAATAGTCTTCCGGGAAAGTGTGAGCAGAATCCCAAGGAGTATGCTAATGCCATAACGTTGAGAAGCGGTAAAGAGCTCGAACCTCCGGTCTCTACCAAGAACAACGAGGATGTTGTAATTCAAGAGGGGGAGGGTAAACCTTCGGCTGATGATGATGAGATTAACTTTGACAACGTTTGGATCCAAGGGCCAAGAAGAGGAGACAAAGCTGTTGCTGAGAAGAAAGCTGAGCAACCTACTAAGGAGAAGAATGCTTATGTGCCACCACCGTATGTACCTAAGCTGCCTTTTCCTGGCCGCTTCAAGAAGCAACTCCTAGAGAAGCATAGAATCCTCTTTGAGAAGCATCTTAAGGACGTGGAGATCAAGCTACCTCTCGTTGACTGCCTTGCAATGATTCTTAAATGTGCCAAATTCTTCAAAGACACTCTCGTGAAGAAGAATAAGGAAAGGAAGGAGGTACTTGTTCTAAGTGAAGAGTGAAGTGCGGTTATACATAAGGAGATAGTCCCTAAGAAGTTGGGAGACCCTGGAAGCTTCACTATACCCTGCGCTTTAGGTCCTCTAGAGTTCAAGAGTTGCTTATGTGATCTCGGAGCTAGCATAAACCTGATGCCTCACTCCGTGGCTAAGAAGCTTGGCTTTACTCGTTTCAAAGACTGTCGGATCTCGTTGGTACTGGCTGATAGGAGTGTGAGGCTACCAGTGGGGCTGCTTGAAGATTTACCAGTGCGAATCAGTGGTGTGAACGTGCCTACGGACTTCGTCGTGTTGGAGATGGATGAAGAGCCTAAAGACCCACTCATCTTAGGGAGACCGTTCCTTGCAACCGCCGGGGCTATCATAGATGTGAAAAATGGGAAGATTGCCTTGCATTTGGGAAAGGAGATAAGGCTTCACTTTGAAACGATGGATGCCTTAGCGGTTGAGTTGCTGGAAGAGCTGGCTCTAGAAGACCATCTGAAGCTAGCACTGACTAAGGAGCCAGGAGAGTTTGGCTATGTGGATCAGAGGACCCAGGAGTACGTCAACCTGCTGGATTCTAGGAGGATTGTTAAGAATGATGAAGGTTGCTGCCTAGAGATCGACTCCGAGATCGACGCTATCACTCGATCCAAGAGTCAGATCGACAAGGCAATCGAGAACACAACTCGATCCGGTGCAACAATCGATGGACAGATCGAGAGGAATGCTCGATCAAGAAAAACAATCGAGTCGACGATCGAGAGAGACCTCCCGATCATTATAGGGTCCAATCAAGAGATCGACTCAGCGTCTCGATCCCTTACTCGATCCACATCAAATCGAGTAAGTGAATCGAGAGAAATGGCTCGATCTAGACGACATCGAGAGGAGAATCGACTGGAGGACTCGATTTCAGAAGGGATAGCGATGGAGGAAAGCAGTCAAAAGGGCCATGCCTTGGGGTCAAAGGAGGGTTCCAAGGAGGAAGGCAACAACAACAGCCACGAGGATGACTAGAGTGAGCTGTTAGCCCCAAAGGTGGACCTTAAGGAGCTCCCAAAAGGGCTAAGGTATGCTTTCTTAGAGCCTAATAACACATATCCCGTGATTGTGAATGAAAACCTAAGTGATGATGAGTTGCACTCGCTCCTGACTGAGCTGAGAAAGTATAGGAAGGCCATTGGGTACTCTTTAAGTGACATCAAGGGCCTTTCACCAATGCTTTGCACTCATAGGATTCACTTGGATAATGAGAACGCCTCTTCTATAGAACATCAAAGGCGTTTGAATCCTAATTTGAAAGAGGTTGTTAAGAAAGAAATCCTTAAGCTTTTAGAGGCTGACGTGATCTATCCAATAAGTGACAGCACGTGAGTTTCTCCTGTACACGTGGTGCCTAAGAGGGGAGGGATCACGGTCATAAGGAATGAAAAGGATGAGCTTATTCCTACTAGAACCATTACTGGTCATACGATGTGTATTGATTATAGGAAACTCAACCTTGCGACTAGGAAAGACCATTTCCCTTTGCCTTTTATTGATCAAATGCTTGAGAGACTTGCTAATCACCCTTACTACTGTTTTCTGGATGGGTATAGCGGCTTCTTTCAGATACCAATTCACCCAAATGATCAGGAGAAGACGACCTTCACATGTCCCTACGGTACCTTCGCATATCGAAGGATGCCATTTGGATTGTGTAATGCACCGGCTACGTTTCAGCGGTGTATGATGTCGATCTTCTCCAATCTAATAGAGGAGATGGTAGAGGAGTTCATGGATGACTTCTCTGTCTATGGTGCGTCCTTTTCTGCGTGTTTGTTGAATCTTTGCAGCGTACTAAAACGTTGTGAAGAGACAAACTTGGTGCTGAACTGGGAGAAATGCCACTTTATGGTTAAGGAAGGGATCGTGCTTTCATAAGATATCAGAGAAGGGCATTGAGGTTGATCAGGCTAAAGTGGAAGTCATGATGGGTCTTGAGCCGCCGGTTAACATCAAGGGAATCAGAAGCTTCTTGGGACACGCGGGGTTCTATAGGCGCTTCATCAAAGATTTCTCCAAGATTGCACGCCCTCTTACACGGTTGTTGTGCAAGGAAGCTGAGTTCGTGTTTGATGAGGAGTGTTTGAAAGCTTTCGTGACCATCAAGGAAGCCCTTACATCAGCTCCTATAGTCCAAGCACCAGACTGGTCTCTTCCCTTTGAGATCATGTGTGATGCTAGTGACTACGCCGTAGGAGCCGTTCTTGGTCAAAGGAAGGACAAGAAGCTGCATGTGCTCTATTATGCTTCAAGAACCTTGGATGACACGCAAACAAGGTACACCACTACGGAGAAGGAGTTGCTTGCAGTAGTGTTCGCCTTTGAGAAGTTCAGATCATATCTCGTTGGTTCCAAGGCTATTGTATACACGGATCACGCTGCCTTGCGATACATCTACTCGAAGAAAGACACTAAGCCTCGGCTCTTAAGATGGATTCTCTTGCTCCAGGAGTTTGACATGGAGATTAAAGACAAGAAGGGAATAGAAAACGGAGTCGCTGACCATCTCTCACGGCTAAGGATCAACGAGTCTCTCCCCTTAGATGACTCTCTTCCAGAAGAGCAGCTTATGGCGATTACTACGGCTGTTTGTGGAAAGCTAGAAGGGAGGTTTGAAGAGGTGTTGAGTTTCAAAGAGGAGGATCTACCGTGGTATGCTGATGTAGTGAACTATCTAGCGTGTGGTGAGGAGCCAACACATCTCAACAGCTATCACAAGAAACGGTTTATGAGAGAGGCTAGTGACTACTTTTGGGACGAGCCCTACTTATACAAGAGAGGAGTAGACAGTTGTACCGGAGATGTGTTACAAAGGAAGAAGCCAGGGACATCCTCTATCATTGCCATGGCTCTTCCTACGGAGGACACTTCGCTTCATTCAAGACTGCCACGAAAGTGTTGCAAGCCGGTTTCTGGTGGCCGTCCATTTTTAAAGATGCACACGAGTTTGTGAAGAGTTGTGAGGCATGTCAACGAGCAGGGAATATCACTAAGAGGAACGAAATGCCTCAAGTTCCCATCTTCGAGGTTGACATGTTCGACGCGTGGGGGATAGACTTCATGGGGCCATTTCCTACTTCATATGGCAACAAATACATCTTAGTAGCAGTGGATTATGTCTCTAAGTGGGTTGAGGCGGTTGCTTCCCCTACAAATGACTCTAAGGTGGTAATCAAGCTGTTCAAGAGTATCATTTTCCCGAGGTTTGGGGTACCCAAGGTGGTTATAAGCGATGGAGGAAGCCACTTCATAAACAAGGTCTTTGAGAACCTCTTGAGAAAGTATGGAGTTAAGCATAAGGTGGCTACACCGTATCACCTCAAACAAGCGGTCAAGTGGAAGTTTCTAACCGGCAAATCAAAGCTATACTAGAGAAGACTGTCGGAGCAACAAGGAAAGACTGGGCAGTGAAGCTGGACGACGCTCTTTGGGCCTACCGTACCACCTTCAAAACGCCGATTGGTACAACTCCTTTCACTCTACTCTATGGCAAGGGCTGTCACCTCCCGGTTGAGCTGGAACACCGTGCGTTATGGGCTGTGAAGAGGCTGAACTTTGACCTCAAGACTGCTTAGGAGAGGCGCCTTTTTAAGCTACACAAACTGGATGAGTTAAGACTGAACACTTATGAGAGCTCTCGGATATACAAGGAGCGGACTAAGGAGACTCATGAGAAGAAGTTAGTTGCCAAGGATCTTAAGGAAGGAGGGTTAGTGTAGCTGTACAACTCAAGGCTCAAACTCTTCCCGGGGAAGCTGAAGTCAAGGTGGAGCGGACCGTTCGTGATTCAAGAAGTGTTGCCTTATGGAGCTGTTACTCTGATGGGAAAAAGTGGCAGTGCATTCACCGTCAACGGACACAGAGTCAAGCCTTACTTGGCAGACGGCTATGACAAGGAGAGTACCTCTGTGCTTCTCCAAGACCCACCATCCGCTTAAACCAAGTAAGGTCTAGCTAAAGACGTTAAAGAAAGTGCACTTGGGAGGCATTCCCATGGTTATCTTGTACATATTTCTGCTTTATTTCCTTTTCAGTTTTATGTTTTTATTCTGCAAGTGTGTAGGAACAGGTATGAGGAGTCTAAACCTTGATCTTGAAGTCTAAAAGAGGCAATAGGGGTTAAGATAAGGCTAGAGGTCGAGTGCTATATCGACTGATCCTGACTCGATCTTTGCTAGATCGAGTCAGTGAATCGAGAGGAGCCAGTCGATCTAGACGAGAACGAGTGATAAAATCGACCTTGACGAAAAAGGATCGATCGATCCAAAACGGATCGACCGATCTAATTTCTCTCGGGAAAATTGTTGGAAACAGATCGATCACTCGACTCGATCCATCACTCGATCTGTGCCAAATCGACCCCTAAATCGAGGACATAGCTCGATCATGAGGACTTAGCCGTGGAGCCAACATCTCAATGATCGAGAGAGCCAACCGATCCAAGACTCGATTCACCATGAATCGAGTCTCAAATCGAGTAACCCTCTCGATCTAAGCCATTATGGGCATGAGATCGAGTCCTAGATCGACCAAATGGACTCGATCTCATGCCGAGGTAACATTTTCTTTCCCTCCTTTACTCTTTTCCCTCCAACTTTTAAATTCAAAACTTGGTCAAGGCAAGCATCTTTGACAATGAAAGATGTGCCTTGACCAAGACTTTGTCAGAAAAACCACTTTTACTACCCATTATTTTGCTCTTTGCTAGTCTTTAAATATTTCAACAACCTCTCACCCTCTCATTCCTGTTTTTCTCGAAAATTTTAAACAAAGAGAGTGAGAGTTTCGGTTTTCAGAAGTTAACAAAGATCTTTTACAATTCTTGCAAAGGTATTTTCGAAAATTAATGATTTCCTTTAAATTCGCAAGATATTGTTCTAGAATATAGGGTCGGTTTTGATTTTTAAAAACTAGCTAAATAAAAGGAATAATTCTAGATTTTTCAGTATCTAAAGATATGATTTCTCCTTTATTTAGCTATAATTTTTATTAATTCTCCAAAATTCTAGGGTAGTTTTTATAAGTTCTGTCCTTCTCTTCTCTCATTCTCATCAAAACCGCTGTTTTGCTTATCAAATTTCTTTAGAAACTTGTTTCAGGAACAATGGCCCCCAAGAGAACAAGAGAAGAGACAGCACAAGAAGGAGAAGGACAAGAGGTGGCAGTTCAAGAGAGGGTCAGATGGACTAAGGATGAGAAAAGGGACAAGAAACGGCTGGAAAGGCTTCGGTTTGAGCCTACCAAGTTTGCTGATCGAGAGCTGTTGTCCAAGCTAGGGATTCTTGGGGATTTCAAGCAACTCCTCAAGAACATTGGCCTAAGATGTCTGTCACGGATGGATTGCCCAACCATTCCAGAAGTGACAATAGACTTCCTTGCCACGTTGGAGTTCCGTTACGAGAATCCCAGCACACCCGTCCCTTCTCAAGGTCGCCTCTACTTCAAGGTTGGCCGTCAAGCCTATACACTCTCTATCCCTGAGCTATGCCAAGCTTATGGTCTCAACGCGTATGCCTACAAGGTCGAGTTCCCCGCCTTCAAGAAAGCCGACGACTTTTGGGACCTGATCAGCAATGAAGATTACAAAGCCAACACCGCTAAGATCAAGCGAGTAAGGAGCCCGGTGCTGAGGTACACTCTGAAGCTGATCGCCAACACGTTTAGTGGAAGATCTGTTTCTCCTACGGTCACGAAGACAGAGCTGTGCTTCCTGTTCCAAGGTGTGAAGCACTTGGTGTGTGATCCGGATGCAAATGACGAACCTATGGAAGATGAACTCGGCGATGAAGTGAACTACGGATGTGTGCTCACGGCTTCCTTGGTGAAATACAAGGCTTATGCCTTGCGGTGCAAGGCAACTTCCTCTTACATTGGCGGTTTCCTCACTCCTCTGTTCGTGCAAGCTGGCGTGCCCATTCACGACTTCGCCCATGTACCAACCAGAGCTTTCATGGACGAGGCATACATGAGGAATACTGACAGCTTGGGACGCACGCCAGCGGAAGGGTTCTACGCCTACCTCTTCATAGACAACGAAGAGAAGAAGAGAGTGTGCATCCTGCCCAACAAAGATGAAACCGAGCTGCTTGGTGTTGGGAACATCGAGTTCTTGCCCACGGAGGAAGAATGCTTTGCCCCTCTAGGAGGACCACCTGCTTCAGCGATTGCCCCTTGTCAAAGGTCTGAGTCTCCAGCCACGGAAGATGAGATGCCCGAGGCCTACACACTTCCCAAGCTAGACTTTGAGCCGAGGACAAAAACCGAGAAGTTCCTAGCATCTGTTGTGGAGATGCAAAGGAAGATCAACAAGTGGCAAGGCAAGATGCTCAAGAAGCTTGGAAAGAAAGTCAAGGCACTTCAGGGAGGCTCGCCTAAGAAAGCTGCAAGTCAAGAGGTGCAACAACCCGAGAAGAGAAGGCTCTCAACCGGTGGAGTTGTCATCCGCGAGACCCAAGGAAGCACCATTCAGCCGACGCGCCACTCTCTCCAAGAACCAGCCGACAAGGGAAAGACCATAGTCTCTAGCTCCTCTGGAACATCCTCAAGTTCCAGCCGAGACTAGACCAGAGGTAACAACCTTCTTCCATTGTACATAACCGCTTATATTTGCTTCTTTTTGCTTTGTGTTTTACTACTCCTTCGAATGAGTTTGCCACCGGGACGGTGTCAAGCAAGTTTGGGGGAGTACATGTGTGATTTGACTTGTGTTCTGTGATCTTATTTTCCTTTAGCATCCTTGAGTCTTTAGTTCATGAAAAATTGGTAAAATTTTTAAAATTTTTTCAAAGATTCATGTAGTTGCATTCATCATGTTAGGATTGAGTCTAGAGTTTCTCATAGCATCTAGGTTGTTTGCATTCTACATAAGGGGTTAGAGTTTCTTAAAAAGGTGTTTTTACTTATGAATTGTTTCAATGCCCTAGTTAGTAGTTCTCTAATGCTTTGTCTATGCTTTTAAAGTAAGTTCTTACCATGCTTGGATCACTTGTTAGGATTTTCGTGGCTTGAATTGAACTCTCATGATTTGAAACTTGTCCTAATAAATGAGAACCTTAATTTGAAATTCTAATTATCATCCTTATACATTTGAAAATAAACACATGGTTTTAAAATATTTAGGCTCTCTTCTTCCTTTTTACCACTCTTTGTGAGCCTAAGTAGAACTCCCTCCTTGAACCCTACCCTTCTTTGAAGCCAACTGTTCTTGTGTGACATCTTTGTGAGGCCTTCCTTTCGGTTTGAACTTGGCATAAAGTGTTAGGTTTAGGCGACATGATTTGGTTTTCATATGATTGCTAGCTTTGCATTTTGAAGCTAGGTATACGCTTAGGATAAGTTTGGGGGATCATTGGGGTTGTTTCTTTTCTATTTGTTCTCGGTTTCAAGGAACTTTGTGTTTTAAAGAAAGAAATGGTTTTTAAGTGAAAGGTTGTGTTTAAAAGCTAAGTATGCTCTAATAAAATTCAGGAGGTAGCTCTCTCATAAAAAAAAAAAAAAAAGAAAAAAAAGAAAAAGAAATAAAAGAGCCTAAGTGCCAAATAAAAAAATAAAAAAAAAAAATAATAAGAGAGCTGCCAATAAGAAATATCTAAAGAGCAAAAATTATTTTCAAAACCTTTTCACTAGCCTAAAAAGTTAAAAAAAAATGTTTTTGTTTCGAATTGGGGATTGCTAAGTTTTGAGAAGAAAAAGGGTAGACTTTAAGTGGTGAGTGAGGATAAAAATTGATAAATGAGAGGGGTATAGGATCGTTTGTTAGTTTACATGGGTAGATGAGAATCTAATCATGTATGCATAAATTGTCTTTACCTTTAGCATTATGCACGAATTCAACCATTTTTTGAGAGAAACCCTTGTTCTAATTATAAACCCTTTTCAAATGAGATCATTCAATGCTCATAACCTTCACCCTTAGCCAAATGTGTTTTGCTTTAAAGTGCATAAGTTTGATTCATGGTTCTAATGTTAATGAATGTTAAAGGATGAGCTTCTTTGATTGTTAGAAATAGGAGAGTCATGATTTGAATTTCTTTGTGTGATGAGTATGGCTAAGTTCTTTGGAGTATGAGTGTAAGCATAGCATTTTAGAACTGTTAACTAGGATATTGAGATTGATTCATTTGAAAGGCACCTTTGCAAGAAGTTCAAACCCCCATTCGTTTTTCCCGAAAACCTCTCTTCCATACTTATTTTCTGTTGCTTGAGGGCAAGCAAGAAGAAAGTTTGGGGGAGTTGATGTTACTGCATATTGCATACATTTTGCATACTCATTAGTTAGCTTTTCATGCATTTGTATCACATTTTAGGGTAGATTGCATCACTTAGAGTTCTAGAGCATTCTTGCACCAGCATACACATGTTCCTTGCATTTTGCATCACATTCAGGTTGTCTCAGGCTGCTTTGGAGTATGGAGGTTCGTGGACATGTTGATGCTGATGTAGCAGTTCGTGGGAGCTCGGATATATGCTAAGGATCAGAGATCGAGCATTGCTGGTAAATCTAGAAGGTGATCGACCAGAAGATTGAGCCAACCAGGCGATCCAAGGAGAATGATCGAGACAAAGATCGAGTGAAGCAGTCGATCAAACGGTACAGACGTGAATGACGCCATGCAGAGCGAAAGCCAGATCGAATACACCACCCGATCCAGCCGAACATTGATACCGAGATCGGATGCAACACTCGATTCGCCGATGATGATCGAGATCCAGATCGAGCCGAAGACACGATGTCCGGATATGATCGAGAGAACCGCTCGATCCTGGAGTCGATCTCTGTCCTTTCAACCACTTTTGGCCGCTAGCGAGGGGGGGACCATCAGCTTGTTTTGGCCATTTTGGGAAGGCGGCGACGTCCTTTTCCCAGACAACTTTCAATCCTTATCTTTTTCTTTATGTTTTCTCTCTGTTTTTCGTGAAGAACACCATTGTCGAACTTGAGTTTTTCTTAAGCTTTGTAATCGAATCATTTCCGTCTAAATCTAGTTTTCTTTTCATGTTCATCGTTTCGTTTTACATGCTTTGCTTGATTTACTTTATGTGTAGTGAGTAGTTTATTTGGGTTCGGGGTTGAGAGGATTAAGGGGTCTAAAAGGTTTCGATCTTGGGGTTTTTCTAAGCGTTTTCAATGGCTATCTCTTTTAAGGTGTTGAGATCTCAATGCTTGAAGGCTCTCACGCCAAGAGCTTCATGATCCGAGAGGTTCCTTACCTTGACAGGATTCAGGAGCCTCGGAAGATCACACCTAAGAGACTAGTTACCCCTTCCCAAAAGCCATGGAAGTTTGGGGGATTAGTTAAGCCATTCATTTGAAATCTGCTTTCCATGCCCTTCGACCTCTCTTTCCACCAAAAGCCATGGGTTTGAAGGAGAGGATGAAGGAGTGATCTACACCGAAAGCTACGGATAGATCTTGCTTAGTTTTCAAGGCTTAGAGATCCTCACAAAGTGAGTCGATTTAAAGTATTCAACCCAAGGTTGAACCTTTGAAACCCTTGACCATGAATCTCAACCTAGGCCCTTTCTTTTAGCATCTTTACATCTTATCTCGTCATTCACTTGATCTTTGATAGCATCCTGGTCATTAGTTTTACTGTTCTTGCATTTTTAGACGAGATCGATTGTTATAGCTCGATCTAGTGGTCGATCCACTAGTCGAATTTTAGTAATTCGAAGCTTGGTCTTTTAATTAATCTGTTTGTTCCTCGTGGTAGTTTCTTCATTCCTAGTATTTTTAAAATAGGTTGCATTCTATTTAAGTTGCTGCATCTAATTTTTAGAGATTTTCTCGCAAATCATCTCGTTTCGCTTGGATTTGCACTAGTCCTTGTATTCTCTTTGCATTATCTATCATCCTAGGCATGGATTGATTCTCTCTTGCTTGCTGTACTACAACATGTCTTGCATTTGAGTTTGATAACCTCATTGCATTCTCACCCTTGCTAAGAAAGTGTTTATCACACTCCTTGGCATCAAACACTGCTCCAGCTGAAGCTAAGAAAGGCCTCCCTAGAATGATGGCGTTTCTGATCTTTCCTTCAACATCTAGGACCAAGAAATCTGTTGGTATGACTACTCCTTCTATCATCATTAGAACATCTTTTAAAGTCCCAAGTGGTGTCTTTACTGTCCAATCAGCTATGGTAAGAGACACATTACTCTCCTGAAGTTGAGTGTAGCCAAGAGCCTTAGCAGTAGAGGATGGGAGAAGGTTGATGCTGGCTCCAAGATCACAAAGACAGCTCTTGAAGGTTTGCCTTTTAAGCTCACATGGTAGAGTGAATCTCCAAGCTTCTTGATGTTCAGCTCCTTAACCTTAGATGCTCCAGATTTAACTCTCAGTTTCTCAAGCTCCTCTTGACCATTCAGACCTCTCATTTCCATTTGAGAAGCATAGAGGGTCTCATACTTCTGTACTAGCTGCTCTTTGAACCTTCCTGGAAAAGCGATATTGGGCTGGTAGGTAGGGAGGACAGCATCTTGAGTTTTCTTCTTAACATCGGAGACTTCAACAAAGTCTTCCTTGGTATCATCAACAATTTCATGTGGCGCCCACCACTCTTCTTCTTCCAGAGAGTCTTCTTCTGCAACTCCATGGTTAGCATCAACTTCCAAAAACTCTTCCCCCCACCCCCCCCCCACTCTGAAGTTCAGTGTCCTCAGCGAACAGAGAGAGAAAATCTTCAATGACAGCTTCCTCTTCAGTTGAGAAGCTCTCTTCTTCAGTGACTATGGCGTTGCAGAACTCCTTGGGGTTAGCTTCTGGTTTTCCAGGAAAGTGTCCTTGAGGTTTTCGACCAGCTATGCCTTTGTTGTTCTCCAAGGTCTGTATCCTTGAATCCAAATCATCAAGTTTGGTGTTTAGCTCATCATGAACACAGTCTAACTTGTTATGCAACTAAGTAAATCTCTGGTTCATCTCCAATGTTTCAAGGAGTTGTAAGTTTAGGAATTGAGTGAGCATGCTCTTGGTATTAGATGCACTAGAGGTAGAGGCAGTGAATTGACCTTGAGGGAGAGCAGTAGTGGGTGCAACTGTGGGTGGGGATTGTAGCCGTCTGCAAAGTAGTTCAAAGGCAGAAGCTCTTGGTGGAAGTTGTTGCACCATGGAGTTTCAAAACAGAGCATCTTCTCTACTTGTATAGATGTACCTGAAATGAAAATATCTGAAAAGGAGTGAGTAACCAAATAAAACTAAAAACTTGATCTTAAAGACTCTAAAAACTCTAATGATTCAAACAGAAAACCCCAATGGCAACGACACCAAATTGATAGAGAGGTTTTTGATCTCTTTCTCAATCACCCATGTATTTAAATCAGTTGCGGTATAGGGGTTTTATATCAATCCATGGGGAGTTGTTGAATACAAAAGAGTTGCAAGCAGAAATCCTTAAGTCAAGCAAGCAAATAAGGTTTTTGTTGCCTAAGCAATTTAACTAGCAACCTAAAGTGATCAATAACCAAAGGAAACTCAAAAGAGACAGTTTAGCAATGATCAAAGAAGCAAAACAGAGTAAATAAAAAAGCAAATAGCAAATTCGAAATTCAATCAAAGAGAAAGCAAGTTCCTAGATCTAGTTATTGATTTTGGGGGGAATTCAGAGACTAACTAAGGTTGTTTCAAACAGCATTGATCAAGCAAACAAGCTAGCAACGGTGTTTCCTAGACATAGAGTTCACAAACAAGCAAGCTAAGTCCAATCTCTTGATAAATAGCCCTTTGCTAAACACCTTAACAAGAACTAACTCTCATTAGTGCTAAAACATTCAACAAGCATTAATAATCAACTCTATTCATGCCAAAATGATCCTCAAACAGTCAATCTCTTGAGCCAAGGCCAGCAAATCCTCTATCAAACAAGATCAGCATTTCATCAAACACTTGGTGGGCATAAGAGAAAGCTCAAATCCTAGATAAGTGTGATCAAGACAAATCTAGCTTAAGAACAGATCAATAGAGAGGAACCAATGTTATTAAGTACTAAACAAACCTTAATCAATCCCTAAATCCTCTTAATCTACCACATTTAAGAACTCTAAGCAAACTACTCACTAATACTCATGTTTAACACCAAATCACAAGAGGAAAAGATGTTAATCATGATTAAAAGAAAGAAAGAAAATTGTTTAGTACTTAATAACATTGGTTCCTCTCTATTGATCTGTTCTTAAGCTAGATTTGTCTTGATCACACTTATCTAGGATTTGAGCTTTCTCTTATGCCCACCAAGTGTTTGATGAAATGCTGATCTTGTTTGATAGAGGATTTGCTGGCCTTGGCTCAAGAGATTGACTGTTTGAGGATCATTTTGGCATGAATAGAGTTGATTATTAATGCTTGTTGAATGTTTTAGCACTAATGAGAGTTAGTTCTTGTTAAGGTGTTTAGCAAAGGGCTATTTATCAAGAGATTGGACTTAGCTTGCTTGTTTGTGAACTCTATGTCTAGGAAACACCGTTGCTAGCTTGTTTGCTTGATCAATGCTGTTTGAAACAACCTTAGTTAGTCTCTGAATTCCCCCCAAAATCAATAACTAGATCTAGGAACTTGCTTTCTCTTTGATTGAATTTCGAATTTGCTATTTGCTTTGTTATTTACTCTGTTTTGCTTCTTTGATCATTGCTAAACTGTCTCTTTTGAGTTTCCTTTGGTTATTGATCACTTTAGGTTGCTAGTTAAATTGCTTAGGCAACAAAAACCTTATTTGCTTGCTTGACTTAAGGATTTCTGCTTGCAACTCTTTTGTATTCAACAACTCCCCATGGATTGACATAAAACCCCTATACCGCAACTGATTTAAATACATGGGTGATTGAGAAAGAGATCAAAAACCTCTCTATCAATTTGGTGTCGTTGCCATTGGGGTTTTCTGCTTGAATCATTAGAGTTTGTAGAATCTTTAAGATCAAGCTTTTAGTTTTACTTGGTTACTCACTCCTTTTCAAGCATTTTCATTTCAGGTACATCTCTACAAGTGGAGAAGATGCTCTGTTTTGAAACTCCAAGGTGCAACAACTTCTACCAAGAGCCTCTGCCTATGGACAACTTTGCAGACTGCCACAATACCCACCTACAGTTTGAGCCCACGCCTGCTATCCCCCAAGCTCAACTCATTGATTCTACTTCTACTGTAGCTGATATCAAGAGTTTGATCACTGAGTTCATCAACTTACAACTCCTTGCAAAATTGAAGATGAATCAGGGATTTGCTGAGTTGCACACCAAATTAGACTCTGTTCATGCTGAGCTAAACACCACGTCTGATGATTTGCATTCAGGGATAGAAACCTTAGACACCACCTATGAGTACTGCCAAGCTGTTGAATCTACAGTTACCTTTACTCCTATTGAAGAAGAAGCCATCATTGACGACTTCCTCTCCTTAATCAATGAGGACATTGACAACCTGAATGGGGGAGGGGAGCCTATTGAAACTTATGCAACTAAGGGGAACTTTCTTAAAGAAGGCACCCACAAGGAAGAAGATCAATGGTGGGCACCACTTGAGATTATTGATGCAACAAGGGAAGACCCTGTTGAAACCCCTGATGCTAAGAATGTAGCTCAAACTGTCCACAACCTCCAGGAATTCTGCCATCTACTTACTGAAGAGGCAGAGGAAGCAGAAGAGGAATTCACTGATGAAGACGCTTCATTGGAAGAGCTAGATGATATATCATGGTTTTTATGGTTTTTAACCATGATATAATTCCTTTTTATTGAGTCTTTTTGGTCTTTTTAGAGTCCTAGAAGAGTCTTTGCAGGTTATAGCATGTCTGGAGCATAATTGGAGATTTTAGAACATTTTGGAGCATTCTGAATGGAAGCCACGAAGTACCAAGCTCGAAGAAGAAAAGTATGCATATGGGTGACGCTCGTCACCAATCTGGTGACGCTCGTCACCCAGAAAGGAAGGGGTCGTGGCCTGTTTTTAAAAGATTGGGAAGAAATTGCAGTTTTAGCCCAAAAGTTCCAATATTTGCAAAAAGACCCCATATCGTGTTTTAGCTTGTATATTAGGTTTTTCAGCCATTCTTTTGGCATCTATCTTGTATCTTCTTATTTTGGAGAGCTTTAGAGAGAGATTTGTAGAAGAGCTTTTGGAGAGACAAATCAGACTCCTTCAGAGCAGATTTTGAACTCCTTTATTTCTACTTCTTATTTCTTTTATGCAATCTATTCTTTTCATGATGTTTTCTCAAATCACCATGTCTGAGTAGTTTGTTAGTTAAGTTAGGGCTTTTCAAAGGTTGAAGAAGAGTTTGTAGAATTGCTAAAAACTTATAGGAAATTCATTGGTTCTTCATCTGAGCTTGCATTTATATCGATTTCTTAGACACATCATCTGGATTTCGAAACTCTAGGTTTTTGATAGATGTGAGAGCATTATTATTCACCTGAACTAGTATTAGATGAGCAAAACGCCCTAGTACAAAGAGATTTGGCTTAGGAGTTTTGTGAACAATTGAACCTGATCATTACTGCATGTATAGGTTGTTAGGGTTTGCAAAGAGATTTGAAACTCTGTGATTTAGACATAAATAATTTCTGCAATGAGAATTGATTAGTTATATCTTTGCGATTCATGTTCAAGACGGTTTTAATTCATTCCTGATTGCATGCATTCTACACTCTCAGATTCAACCTGCGAACTGTCCTGACTTAGCGCATTTAGCCTTCTGAACTTTAAGAACAAGCATAAAAACGCCCTCTTGCATTTATTTTACTGTTTCGCATTACATTCATTATTTATCGCTTAGCTTAATCTGAATCTATAATCGCTAGTGTGGTTTACATACTCCCTTGGGATTCGAAAACCCCTTGTACTACAACTGCTTTTGCTGTGCACTTGCAGTAGTTTTATTTGGGTAAAACCTGACCCTATCAAGTTTTTGGCGCCGTTGCCAGGGAGTAATAGCTGCCTATCGATTTTTAGTATTAGGATTTTGTCTAAGTTTTTATTTGTTTACTGATTTTCAGCTACTTTTCTTTGGTCCTGTTTCAGGTGTATGCCTAATCGCAGAACCAGAAGCAACAAAGAGAAGGAGCTTGTGACTTTGAGCATCGACGAGCTTGCTAGGTTGGAGAGAACTAACAGGAAAGCTAAGAAGCAATCTACAATGGTCGCTCCACTTATCTTGGTTGAAGATGCAGAAGGTCACTTGGTTGACAGGGAAGGAAACAGGAGGAACGAAGAGGGGCAGAGAATTGATCAAGAGGGGAATGTCATTGTTGAACAGCAGGTTCAGCAAGTGGCTGAGAACGTGGGAGTCCCTGCTGCTGTCAATAACGCTGCTGGGCGTTTTGTTCAGAGGACTCTAGGTGACTACAACAGACCTGATCAGTTCTATGCCAACAGAGCTGCAATCCGACCTCCTGCCTTCCAGAGGAACGATTTTGAGGTTAAACCTGTCTACTATCAGCTGGTTAGCCAGCATCCATTCCATGGCTTACCTCATGAGCATCCTATGGATCACATTGAGAGGTTTGAGGATCTGGCTTCAAGTGTCAAAGCTACTGGAGTCAGCAATGATTTCCTGTTCTGCAAGCTTTTTCCTTACTCTCTTGGAGGAGAGGCTGCATATTGGCTGAAGCAACTGTAGCCTGCTTCATTGACCACTTGGGAAGACACCAAGAATGCCTTTCTGAATAACTTCTATGATGATGCAAGGTCAGAGGACATGAGGACGAAAATTGCTTCCTTTACACAAGGCCCTACTGAAGCTTTTAAGGCTTCTTGGATCAGGTTTAAGTCTTATCAAAGGGACTGTCCTCATCATGGTTTCAATCAGGTGCAACTGCTTGGTATCTTCTTCAGAGGCATTGACTGGAAGTACCAGATGGCACTGGATGCAGCAAGTGCAGGAAACTTCAACACCAACAGACCAGAAGAAGCTGTAAGATGGATTGAAAACTTGGCATGCAGTAACAGCACTAAGAATGCAGATTTTCAGAGAAAGCAGCAGGCTGGTTTGAATGATGGAAACCAAATAGCTGAAGTTAAGGCTAAGTTAGACAGCATGCACAGCCTTCTGGTGGGAAAGAAGTCAGTTCAGTTTGCTGCAGAAGTGGAGAGTTTCGAAAATCCTGAAGAATTTGAGCAGAAAGATGTTAATTTCATCAATGGAGGGGGTTTTCAGAGCCAAAGGTTTGGAAATCAGCAATGGAACAGAGGCTACAACAGCAATAATCAGCAGAGTACCTTTACAGGAGGACAGAGCACGCCTGGTTACACTCCTAAGCCCCCATTCCAGAAGACTGAAGTTGAGAAACCTTACCAAAACAGCAGGAATTTTGGTTCTTCTTCCTACCAAACTGCACCTCCACAAGAAAATAAAATGGAAGCAATGCTGGAGCAGGTACTTGAAGGACAGCAGAAGATGACAGTGAACTTCAATGGCAAGCTAGATTCGCTGTATCAAGACCTGAATGGAAAAATTGAGAGTCTGAACTCTCACATGAAGAAGCTTGATGTGCAGGTTGCTCAAACTGCAGGAGCTGTTCAAAGGCAAGAGGGATTCCTTCCTGGAAGGACTGATATCAATCCCAAGCATCAGGTTAATGCCATCACCATCAGAAATGAAAAGGAGCTTAAAACAGTGCAGAAAAAGAGACTGAGTGCAGAGCAGATCGTGCAACTGATGGAGTCTGAAGATGAAAATTTTTCTGTCTCAGAGGTGAGTGACGAGCGTCACCAAGGAGGAGTGACGCTCGTCACCAACCTACAAGGGTATCGGGGGTTGTGTCACAAGTGAGTGACGAGCGTCACCCACCTGGTGACGGTCGTCACCCACCCCAGAACGAAGCTGCTTCGCCTGTAACTGCAAATTATGACCAGGAACGTGTCTATAAACCCAAAACACCATTCCCCAAGCATCATAGGAAGTCTAAACATGAGATAGAAGAAGCCAGATGTAAAGCTATGATAGACAAGCTGATGCTTGAGATCCCTCTTGTTGATGCAGTCAAGCTTTCACCAGCTCTAAGAAGGTATGTAAAGAGAATGGGTGTGAATGGTGTAAGTCCTGAGGAAGGAGCATTGCTTACCAGAGACATCAGTGCAATTCTCTTAGGCACAGTTCCAAAGAAGAAGAAGAAGGTGACTGTTTCTGAACAAGTCAATACCATCACTCAAAGCAGAGTTCCAGAGAAGCTATCTGATCCAGGGACCTTTGTGCTTGATTGCTCAATATCTGCAGGACGTTTTCCACACTCTCTATGTGATCTAGGGTCAAGTATTACCTTGATGCCTTTCTCTGTTGCTGCTAGACTTGGAATGACTGATTTCAAGCCAGCTGGGATCTCTCTCATCCTAGCAGATCGATCCATAAGGACCCCAGAAGGCATGTTAGAGAATGTTCATGTTAACATTGAAGGCTGCATAATTCCTACAGATTTTGTGGTTCTGAAATATGCTGAAGAACCTAAAGATCCTCTTATTCTGGGAAGACCATTCTTAGCTACTGCTGGAGCCATCATTGATGTGAGAAAGGGGAACATTGAGCTTGATCTTGGTGATGTTGTCATGAACTTTGACATGGATAAGTTAAGAGGGAGTTCTACCATTGATGGTCAGACCTTTTCTGTAAGAACTTCTAGAGATGAAGAGACTGTCATGGAGCATTCAGAAGACACTATTGCTGAGTGTGTCAATGAATCAGATATAAGTGGGCAAGTGAGCAAGATGGCTGTTGAAGAGCTAATATCTGAAACTTCTGCAGAAGCTGTTGGGTTTGAGGATTGCAGTGAGGATCATATCTTCATGACTGGGCTTGAAAAAGAGGTTCTAATGAATGCCAAGTTGCTGGAGGAAGACGTGTATGTAATGGAAGCAACACTTGCAGAGCTGAATTGCAGGAAAACTGCAGAAACTCGAACTGTAGAGTCAGTGACGAGCGTCACTGACCTGGTGACGCTCGTCACCAATCTGGACACAAAGGAGAGACGTGATATTTGCTCTACAAGTCCATCATATGTTACCAATCCAAAAATTCAACAGTCCACAACCCAGAAACCTGCAACTAGGCAAAGGTATGCACTTCCTGGAACCAGTTCCAAACCTCCTAATCTCATCAATAAGAATTTAAAAGGTGAAAAAGCTGCTTCACACTTATGCAAGCAACGAGATTTTCGTAGAATGCTTGGTGTTTCTTTTGATGATTCTGCAGGAAAAAGAAGTATCCCACCCACAGTCACGACCCACTCTGTTGATGTTCCTCACTTCTTTGGAAGTGTTCATACATCTACTGCTTACAAACCACCATGGATGAGGAGACATTCTCCTCCAAGGCATTCAATGCCTCCTTCTGCTCCACCAGCTGTCTGAGCAGCATTCAAAGTCGAGCTAATGACTTTAAACAAGCGCTTAGTGGGAGGCAACCCACTGGTAAGTTATCCAGCTATCATACTCTAGTCTATTTTCGTTTTCTACAAAAAAAATCGAAAAAAAAAAAAAGAGTCAGTTTGTCAGTTTGCTTTGATGATGTCTTCTGAACTTGTTGGACCATGGATTATGCTTTGTTTGGATGTTTTGATGTGTGTTTTTAGTGCTCTTACAGTTGGACTTCGGAGTACACATGATGGCATAGCATTTAAACATCCAGCATGTCGATTTCTAGAGTTTAAGAGTGGTGACGCTCGTCACCAATCTGGTGACGCTCGTCACTAGCTCCTTCGTTTTACACGTTCTCATGCTTCATTTTGACCAACTCTTGGCTTAATAACACTGGGGACAGTGTTGTTCAAGTCTGGGGGAGGTGGTTACTGACGTTGTGTGCTTTGTGTCATGTTTCTAGAGTCTTAAAGTTGAGTCAAAAACCTGTTTTTCTAGAGTCAAAATTTTTGAAACTGCTAATTTTTCTTGGAACTAGCCATAGGACCTTTTTGCTGATAAGAACCATTGCCACAGTAGTTGATTACAAGTCTTACTAAGTTGAAAGTCATAGGTAGATCAGTCTAGCAATGAAGGTTTAGGTTCTTAGAGAATCTGGAAAATTTGCTGTTAGCTCCACCTTAATGAACTTTAAACTTCTTGTCTTGGTGATTGATTCTTATTGATCTTGATTCTCTCTTTCAACACTGTCAATAAGGTTAAAATACAGTCTCTCTTTGATTTTCCCTGATGTAGTTTTTAAAAGAAATTAAGTCCAAAGAATGGTGCATTCATGACCCTGTCTCCTCACAAGGAACAACAGTAGTGAACACATTCAAGAACCTGTCTCCTCACAAGGAACACAAGTATTGAGTAGCACCATATCTTAGACTGTAAAAGTTGAGAAAAAAAGAAGTGAAAAATCAAAAATATCCTAAGGAAAAAGATTAAGGGAAGAGAAAATAGGAGAGCTGTGTTGAGATTGATTTGTTCAGTTGTTAGGAAGGAAAAAGAATCTGTAAAGTGATTAAGATGATAGAGCTTTGATGAGACTTCACACATAGATAAAAAGTAAGGAGTTGACAGTAGAAATTTCGGATTTCTTGAAGGGATTTAGACTGGACTTGATAGATTTGCTAAGCTTGTGATGATTAGGCTGAAATTTGATCTTGTGTTGACTCTGTGGTATGTGGATTCGAAAACTCTAACTAGTATGGTGTTCCTGATGACTGACTGACTGTTTCTTGTTTTCAAACCTCGGCCTTGTTCTTTGTCTGATGTTTGCTTGAGGGCAAGCAAAAGCTAAGTCTGGGGGAGTTGATATATCATGGTTTTTATGGTTTTTAACCATGATATAATTCCTTTTTATTGAGTCTTTTTGGTCTTTTTAGAGTCCTAGAAGAGTCTTTGCAGGTTATAGCATGTGTGGAGCATAATTGGAGATTTTGGAACCTTTTGGAGCATTCTGAATGGAAGCCACGAAGTACCAAGCTCGAAGAAGAAATGTATGCATATGGGTGACGCTCGTCACCAATCTGGTGACGCTCGTCACCCAGAAAGGAAGGGGTCGTGGCCTGTTTTTAAAAGATTGGGAAGAAATTGCAGTTTTAGCCCAAAAGTTCCAATATTTGCAAAAAGACCCCAGATCGTGTTTTAGCTTGTATATTAGGTTTTTCAGCCATTCTTTTGGCATCTATCTTGTATCTTATTATTTTGGAAACTTTAGAGAGAGATTTGTAGAAGAGCTTCTGGAGAGACAAATCAGACTCCTTCAGAGCAGATTTTGAACTCCTTTATTTCTACTTCTTGTTTCTTTTATGCAATCTATTCTTTTCATGATGTTTTCTCTAATCACCATGTCTGAGTAGTTTGTTAGTGTAGTTAGGGCTTTTCAAAGGTTGAAGAAGAGTTTGTAGAATTGCTAAAAACTTATAGGAAATTCATTGGTTCTTCATCTGAGCTTGCATTCATATCGATTTCTTAGACACATCATCTGGATTTCGAAACCCTAGGTTTTTGATAGATGTGAGAGCATTATTATTCACCTGAACTAGTATTAGATGAGCAAAACGCCCTAGTACAAAGAGATTTGGCTTAGGAGTTTTGTGAACAATTGAACCTGATCATTACTGCATGTTTAGGTTGTTAGGATTTGCAAAAAGATTTGAAACTCTGTGATTTAGACATAGATAATTTCTGCAATGAGAATTGATTAGTTATATCTTTGCGATTCATGTTCAAGACGGTTTTAATTCATTCCTGATTGCATGCATTCTACACTCTCAGATTCAACCTGCGAACTGTCCTGACTTAGCGCATTTAGCCTTCTGAACTTTAAGAACAAGCATAAAAACGCCCTCTTGCATTTATTTTACTGTTTTGCATTACATTCATTATTTATCGCTTAGCTTAATCTGAATCTATAATCGCTAGTGTGGTTTACATACTCCCTTGGGATTCGATAACCCCTTGTACTACAACTGCTTTGGCTGTGCACTTGCAATAGTTTTATTTGGGTAAAACCTGACCCTATCAAGTTTTTGGCGCCGTTGCCGGGGAGTAATAACTGCCTATCGATTTTTAGTATTAGGATTTTGTCTAAGTTTTTATTTGTTTACTGATTTTCAGCTACTTTTCTTTGTTCATGTTTCAGGTGTATGCCTAATCGCAGAACCAGAAGCAACAAAGAGAAGGAGCTTGTGACTTTGAGCATCGACGAGCTTGCTAGGTTGGAGAGAACTAACAGGAAAGCTAAGAAGCAATCTACAATGGTCGCTCCACTTATCTTGGTTGAAGATGCAGAAGGTCACTTGGTTGACAGGGAAGGAAACAGGAGGAACGAAGACGGGCAGAAAATTGATCAAGAGGGGAATGTCATTGTTGAACAGCAGGTTCAGCAAGTGGCTGAGAACGTGGGAGTCCCTGCTGCTGTCAATAACGCTGCTGGGCGTTTTGTTCAGAGGACTCTAGGTGACTACAACAGACCTGATCAGTTCTATGCCAACAGAGCTGCAATCTGACCTCCTGCCTTCCAGAGGAACGATTTTGAGGTTAAACCTGTCTACTATCAGCTGGTTAGCCAGCATCCATTCCATGGCTTACCTCATGAGCATCCTATGGATCACATTGAGAGGTTTGAGGATCTGGCTTCAAGTGTCAAAGCTACTGGAGTCAGCAATGATTTCCTGTTCTGCAAGCTTATTCCTTACTCTCTTGGAGGAGAGGCTGCATATTGGCTGAAGCAACTGGAGCCTGCTTCATTTACCACTTGGGAAGACACCAAGAATGCCTTTCTGAATAACTTCTATGATGATACAAGGTCAGAGGACATGAGGACGAAAATTGCTTCCTTTACACAAGGCCCTACTGAAGCTTTTAAGGCTTCTTGGATCAGGTTTAAGTCTTATCAAAGGGACTGTCCTCATCATGGTTTCAATCAGGTGCAACTGCTTGGTATCTTCTTCAGAGGCATTGACTGGAAGTACCAGATGGCGCTGGATGCAGCAAGTGCAGGAAACTTCAACACCAACAGACCAGAAGAAGCTGTAAGATTGATTGAAAACTTGGCATGCAGTAACAGCACTAAGAATGCAGATTTTCAGAGAAAGCAGCAGGCTGGTTTGAATGATGGAAACCAAATAGCTGAAGTTAAGGCTAAGTTAGACAGCATGCACAGCCTTCTGGTCAGAAAAAAGTCAGTTCAGTTTGCTGCAGAAGTGGAGAGTTTCGAAAATCCTGAAGAATTTGAGCAGAAAGATGTTAGTTTCATCAATGGAGGGGGTTTTCAGAGCCAAAGGTTTGGAAATCAGCAATGGAACAGAGGCTACAACAGAAATAATCAGCAGAGTACCTTTACAGGAGGACAGAGCACGCCTGGTTACACTCCTAAGCCCCCATTCCAGAAGACTGAAGTTGAGAAACCTTACCAAAACAGCAGGAATTTTGGTTCTTCTTCCTACCAAACTGCACCTCCACAAGAAAATAAAATGGAAGCTATGCTGGAGCAGGTACTTGAAGGACAGCAGAAGATGACAGTGAAATTCAATGGCAAGCTAGATTCGCTGTATCAAGACCTGAATGGAAAAATTGAGAGTCTGAACTCTCACATGAAGAAGCTTGATGTGCAGGTTGCTCAAACTGCAGGAGCTGTTCAAAGGCAAGAGGGATTCCTTCCTGGCAGGACTGATATCAATCCCAAGCATCAGGTTAATGCCATCACCATCAGAAATGAAAAGGAGCTTAAAACAGTGCAGAAAAAGAGACTGAGTGCAGAGCAGATCGTGCAACTGATGGAGTCTGAAGATGAAACTTTTTCTGTCTCAGAGGTGAGTGACGAGCGTCACCAAGGAGGAGTGACGCTCGTCACCAACCTACAAGGGTATCGGCGGTTGTCACAAGTGAGTGACGAGCGTCACCCACCTGGTGACGGTCATCACCCACCCCAGAACGAAGCTGCTTCGCCTGTAACTGCAAATTATGACCAGGAACGTGTCTATAAACCCAAAACACCATTCCCCAAGCATCCTAGGAAGTCTAAACATGAGATAGAAGAAGCCAGATGTAAAGCTATGATAGACAAGCTGATGCTTGAGATCCCTCTTGTTGATGCAGTCAAGCTTTCACCAGCTCTAAAAAGGTATGTAAAGAGAATGGTTATGAATGGTGTAAGTCCTGAGGAAGGAGCATTGCTTACCAGAGACATCAGTGTAATTCTCTTAGGCACAGTTCCAAAGAAGAAGAAGAAGGTGACTGTTTCTGAAGAAGTCAATACCATCACTCAAAGCAGAGTTCCAGAGAAGCTATCTGATCCAGGGACCTTTGTGCTTGATTGCTCAATATCTGCAGGACGTTTTCCACACTCTCTATGTGATCTAGGGTCAAGTATTAACTTGATGCCTTTCTCTGTTGCTGCTAGACTTGGAATGACTGATTTCAAGCCAGCTGGGATCTCTCTCATCCTAGCAGATCAATCCATAAGGATCCCAGAAGGCATGTTAGAGAATGTTCATATTAACATTGAAGGCTGCATAATTCCTACAGATTTTGTGGTTCTGAAATATGCTGAAGAACCTAAAGATCCTCTTATTCTGGGAAGACCATTCTTAGCTACTGCTGGAGCCATCATTGATGTGAGAAAGGGGAACATTGAGCTTGATCTTGGTGATATTGTCATGAACTTTGACATGGATAAGTTAAGAGGGAGTTCTACCATTGATGGTCAGACCTTTTCTGTAAGAACTTCTAGAGATGAAGAGACTGTCATGGAGCATTCAGAAGACACTATTGCTGAGTGTGTCAATGAATCAGATATAAGTGGGCAAGTGAGCAAGATGACTGTTGAAGAGCTAATATCTGAAACTTCTGCAGAAGCTGTTGGGTTTGGGGATTGCAGTGAGGATCATATCTTCATGACTGGGCTTGAAAAAGAGGTTCTAATGAATGCCAAGTTGCTGGAGGAAGACGTGTATGTAATGGAAGCAACACTTGCAGAGCTGAATTGCAGGAAAACTGCAGAAACTCGAACTGTAGAGTCAGTGACGAGCGTCACTGACCTGGTGACGCTCGTCACCAATCTGGACACAAAGGAGAGACGTGATATTTGCTCTACAAGTCCATCATATGTTGCCAATCCGAAAATTCAACAGTCCACAACCCAGAAACCTGCAACTAGGCAAAGGTATGCACTTCCTGGAACCAGTTCCAAACCTCCTAATCTCATCAATAAGAATTTAAAAGGTGAAAAAGCTGCTTCACACTTATGCAAGCAACGAGATTTTCGTAGAATGCTTGGTGTTTCTTTTGATGATTCTGCAGGAAAAAGAAGTATCCCACCCACAGTCACGACCCACTCTGCTGATGTTCCTCACTTCCTTGGAAGTGTTCATACATCTACTGCTTACAAACCACCATGGATGAGGAGACATTCTCCTCCAAGGCATTCAATGCCTCCTTCTGCTCCACCAGCTGTCTGAGCAGCATTCAAAGTCGAGCTAATGACTTTAAACAAGTGCTTAGTGGGAGGCAACCCACTGGTAAGTTATCCAGCTATCATACTCTAGTCTATTTTCGTTTTCTACAAAAAAAATCGAAAAAAAAAAAAAAAGAGTCAGTTTGTCAGTTTGCTTTAATGATGTCTTCTGAACTTGTTGGACCATGGACTATGCTTTGTTTGGATGTTTTGATATGTGTTTTTAGTGCTCTTACAGTTGGACTTCGGAGTACACATGATGGCATAGCATTTAAACATCCAACATGTCGATTTCTGGAGTTTCAGAGTGGTGACGCTCGTCACCAATCTGGTGACGCTCGTCACTAGCTCCTTCGTTTTACACGTTCTCATGCTTCATTTTGACCGACTCTTGGCTTAATAACACTGGGGACAGTGTTGTTCAAGTCTGGGAGAGGTGGTTACTGACGTTGTGTGCTTTGTGTCATATTTCTACAGTCTTAAAGTTGAGTCAAAAACCTGTTTTTCTAGAGTCAAAATTTTTGAAACTGTTAGTTTTTCTTGGAACTAGCCATAGGACGTTTTTGCTGATAAGAACCATTGCCACAGTAGTTGATTACAAGTCTTACTAAGTTGAAAGTCATAGGTAGATCAGTCTAGCAATGAAGGTTTAGGTTCTTAGAGAATCTGGAAAAGTTGCTGTTAGCTCCACCTTAATGAACTTTAAACTTCTTGTCTTGGTGATTGATTCTTATTGATCTTGATTCTCTCTTTCAACACTGTCAATAAGGTTAAAATACAGTCTCTCTTTGATCTTCCCTGATGTAGTTTCTAAAAGAAATTAAGTCCAAAGAATGGTGCATTCATGACCCTGTCTCCTCACAAGGAACAACAGTAGTGAACACATTCAAGAACCTGTCTCCTCACAAGGAACACAAGTATTGAGTAGCACCATATCTTAGACTGTAAAAGTTGAGAAAAAAAGAAGTGAAAAATCGAAAATATCCTAAGGAAAAATATTAAGGGAAGAGAAAATAGGAGAGCTGTGTTGAGATTGATTTGTTCAGTTGTTAGGAAGGAAAAAGAATCTGTAAAGTGATTAAGATGATAGAGCTTTGATGAGACTTCACACTTAGATAAAAAATAAGGAGTTGACAGTAGAAATTTCGGATTTCTTGAAGGGATTTAGACTGGACTTGAGAGATTTGCTAAGCTTGTGATGATTAGGCTGAAATTTGATCTTGTGTTGCCTCTGTGGTATGTGGATTCGAAAGCTCTAACTAGTATGGTGTTCCTGATGACTGACTGATTGTTTCTTGTTTTCAAACCTCAGCCTTGTTCTTTGTCTGATGTTTGCTTGAGGGCAAGCAAAAGCTAAGTCTGGGGGAGTTGATATATCATGGTTTTTATGGTTTTTAACCATGATATAATTCCTTTTTATTGAGTCTTTTGGTCTTTTTAGAGTCCTAGAAGAGTCTTTGCAGGTTATAGCATGTCTGGAGCATAATTGGAGATTTTGGAACCTTTTGGAGCATTCTGAATGGAAGCCACGAAGTACCAAGCTCGAAGAAGAAATGTATGCATATGGGTGATGCTCGTCACCAATCTGGTGACGCTCGTCACCCAGAAAGGAAGGGGTCGTGGCCTGTTTTTAAAAGATTAGGAAAAAATTGCAGTTTTAGCCCAAAAGTTCCAATATTTGCAAAAATACCCCAGATCGTGTTTTAGCTTGTATATTAGGTTTTTCAGCCATTCTTTTGGCATCTATCTTGTATCTTATTATTTTGGAGAGCTTTAGAGAGAGATTTGTAGAAGAGCTTTTGGAGAGACAAATCAGACTCCTTCAGAGCAGATTTTGAACTCCTTTATTTCTACTTCTTATTTCTTTTATGCAATCTATTCTTTTCATGATGTTTTCTCAAATCACCATGTCTGAGTAATTTGTTAGTTAAGTTAGGACTTTTCAAAGGTTGAAGAAGAGTTTGTAGAATTGCTAAAAACTTATAGGAAATTCATTGGTTCTTCATCTGAGCTTGCATTCATATCGATTTCTTAGACACATCATCTGGATTTCGAAACCCTAGGTTTTTGATAGATGTGAGAGCATTATTATTCACCTGAACTAGTATTAGATGAGCAAAACGCCCTAGTACAAAGAGATTTGGCTTAGGAGTTTTGTGAACAATTGAATCTGATCATTACTGCATGTATAGGTTGTTAGGGTTTGCAAAGAGATTTGAAACTCTGTGATTTAGACATAGATAATTTCTGCAATGAGAATTGATTAGTTATATCTTTGCGATTCATGTTCAAGACGGTTTTAATTCATTCCTGATTGCATGCATTCTACACTCTCAGATTCAACCTGCGAACTGTCCTGACTTAGCACATTTAGCCTTCTGAACTTTAAGAACAAGCATAAAAACGCCCTCTTGCATTTATTTTACTGTTTTGCATTACATTCATTATTTATCGCTTAGCTTAATCTGAATCTATAATCGCTAGTGTGGTTTACATACTCCCTTGGGATTCGATAACCCCTTGTACTACAACTGCTTTTGCTGTGCACTTGCAGTAGTTTTATTTAGGTAAAACCTGACCCTATCACTAGACATCATGATCGAAGAAATGTTGATGCACATAGACATGATGAGAATTGAGTATGGAGGAGAATCCAGAAGAAGAAACATCAGTAATGAAGAAGCTCAAGAAGTTGTAGGGACATTCCTCCGTGGCTTTGATGAACACTTGAACAGAGAAGAAGAACAGGAACGAGCAGCACTGGAAGCTGCTCAGAAAGAGGGGGCTGAGGAAAACCCAACCTCTACAGAAGAGACCCCCACACCTGAACAACCTGATGCTGAAGAAGAGGAACTAGAGACACACCATGCCTTGATGGTTCTGTCTCAAAACACTCCTCAGGAATCTAAGGAACTTTACCATAATCAAGTGGGTAATTCTTCAAGCACTATTGCAAAGGGTAAAGAACTCTCAGCTCCAGTCTGTAAACCACCATTCTCCTACCCCACAATGCACTTGACCAAAGCTAGAATGGATATGTACACAAAGTTCAAACAAGACATAGAATATGCTGGAATACAACTCCCACATGGCACCACTCTGATGGAGGTGAAACATCAAATCAGGTTCCTGAAAGAAGTTTTTGACAAGCTGGAAGTGGTAGAACCAATCCTTGAGAATGTGGGGGCTGATATGAAAAGAAGCAAGATGATGAAGTCATTGCCAAAACTCCCAAACCCAGGAAAATTCCTCATCACTTGTGAGCTAGACATGCTTGACAATGTAAAAGGTCTATGTGATTCAGGATCAACTTTCAATGTTATGTCCCTCCACCTTAGCCAAACTCTGGGGATCAAGAAACTGCTGCCGTCCAGGGGTTCTCTCACTTTTGTGGACAAGACTTCCACAAAGCCATTGGGCATAGTGAAAGACTACCATTTGAAGATTGGAGAATGCCTGGTTCCAACAGACTTTATGGTCATGGAGAAAACATACTCCAGAGAAGTGCCTCTCCTCCTAGGCACTCCATTCTTGGCAACAGCAGGAGCTCAGTTAGACTTCAAAAGAGGTTCTGTAATCTTGAAGAATGTTGACGAATTCAGGGTCTACAAAATTGACTCTCCTTCTCTCACCTTCTGTGGAGTACTTGAGCAAGAGGGTGAACAATGGAATCTCCCAGATAACCTAGATGATGTGTGGCGCTTCACTATGGATATGTTTTCGGCTGATACTTCCCCTACTGAGCCAGGACAGACACTGAATGCTGACTTGAAGCTTAAAGCTGGTTTGAAGGGCAATGAGAACTTAACCACCAAGGCTATGAAGCCTCCAGTAAAACCAAGTGTCAGACAGATCAGGTATGGGATGTTAACCAGGGACAAACAGAACCAGCCTTTAGCAGGAAAATGGGTATGGAAGAAGAAGGAGGTACGAGCTCCAGCTCTACCAACTTCTCCTCACCTCAACTAAAGAGGTAATCAAAGTCAAGCTTAGTGACTTTAAACAAGCACACTTGGGAGGTAATCCCATGTTATCTTTTTGTATATATTATGCTTTCTAGATTATCTTTTATGCTTTGTTTTAGTGTATAGAAACAGGATTCTGAACTGGGGTTTGAGAAAGTCTGAAGGAGACAAATAACAGGTGTATTCTGGCTGGTATCGGTCATTTGTATCGGTCATGACAGACCGATACACATATTTTCGGTCAGTAGTATCGATCATGACTGACCGATATCAGTAGAGCCAGTCTACACCAGTCAACTTATTGGTCACTTTTGATCGATATGGAAAGAAGTTTGAAGGTGGGAAAGTTTTCGGTCATTCATATTGACCACACTTGGTCAACGTAAACATACCGTATGATTTTCGGTCAATCGTGTCGACCACTATTGATCGATACGATTCTTGAAATCATATCGGTCACCAGTATCGATCACTCAAGATCGACACAATCATGCCGGATGTATTTCGGTCAAGTGCGTCGACCACTGATGACCGATACAAATCCCAGGAAGCACGTCAGTCTCCAGTATCGATCACTCATGACCGAAAATGCAAATTTTGGTCAGTAATATCGGTCATGAGTGACCGAAACTCCATCCGAGGTAAGTGTATCAACTTCCAAAAAAATTTCCCTCCTTTGGTTTGGCGCCAAGGGAGTTTGAATTTTTAATTGGGATTCTTTCTGGCCTCTTTCTTGGCTTCTGAACACCTTTTGTTTTTGTCCCTCACACTTTTGATTCCTTATGTTCCCTCACCAACCTTTGATTCCTTTGGTCCTCCTTTCTCTCTATTTAAGCAACAATCTTCTTTCACTTCTCTTCACACTTAAACTCACTCTTCTTCTCACGTAAGGCTCGAAATTACTAGTTCTTCTTCTCTTTTATTGCTTGCTTTAAGTGTTCAGAAGTCGACAAAAGGTTTGCTTCCTAAACTATCTCTCTTTGCTCTTACTCTTTGCTTATGTTAAAAATCGCTTAGTAAGAAGTTTTTAAGAGCAAGTAGAGTTTAGTTTTAAATGTTGTGCTATAATTTTGCATTTTGGATTTTTGTTGAAATATCAAGCTAGACTGTTAAAGTTATGCTTAATTGTCTATTCATCTCATAGCTTGTTTAATTTCAGCCATTTTGGAAGATCATCATCTCTCTGCCTAGGAACCGCTTTCCTAGGATGTCATGCATAACTGCTTATCTTCTGTTCATCCTAGCTTATTTAGTTGTTGGCCTTTAATCTCTTTTTGCTTTGAAGAAGTTTAAGCTTGTTGATTAGGACTTGTTATACTTCTCTTAGCTTAAGGAGCTTTTTATTTAAAAGCTTTCAGCTATTTGGTTCTTCAACTTTTGTTCTTTCACTTACATTGTTTTCAAGCTTTGCTTTTGAAGGTACAATGGGAAGAACAAAAGTAGCTGCTGGGAAAAAGGGAAAAGCACCTCAAGAAGCAACCACATCACCACCAGCAAGGCAAGAAAAAGGAAAGGGAAAAGCTGTTGAGCAATCCTCTAAGGCCGCTGGAAAGAGACCTGCTGAAGATAAAAGCACCAAGCAGAGAGGCAAAGGCAAAGCTGTCGAAGAAGAGGTTCCACCCATGAAGCTCAGCGCTAGGGAACTAATGGCGGGATTCAGCAGATGCACCTTCAAGCCAACAAGGTATCCATGCACCTCCACAATGAAGGAGCTTGGAATCTATGAAGACTGCATCAGCACCTTTAAGCAAATGGGACTTCAAAAGTTATTACAACCTCTCCCATCCTATGAGCGCTTCACCCATCAATTCCTCTCCACCCTCAAGGTGGTTTACTATGAGCAGAGTGAGCTTCCTGACCATGATGGATGGATTTCTTTCAAGCTTGGGAAACAGAAGTTCAAGGTCACCTTCCAGGAACTCTCTAAAGCACTGGAGCTGAGCACCTACTTTCAAAGAGGGAAAAAGTTCTTGATCCATGAATCGCAGCACACAAGGTTTTGGGAGATAGTTGGAGTAGGGGAATTCAAAGCTGGAGCTACGAAAAACCAACACTTAAAGCATCTTGCAGTTAGATATGTATCTTTGCAAGGAAAGAAACCTCTCATCCCACCACTCCTGCCACTAAACCAAGTACCACATCCTTTCCATTGTTATATACCATTGCATCTTTTCATTTTTGTAATATATTTTGTTGCTTCTCTCTTCCATTGCTTTCATTACACAAGGGACTGTGAAATTTAAGTGTGGGAGAGAGATTTGGGGTTTGACTTTGTGTTCTGTTTTCTTAGTTTTTCTTTTTCTTTTTACTTTGAGTCTCATGCATATCATGCACACATGTAAGGCATAGAAAAACACACAAAAAAAAATCGAAAAAATTTGAAAATCTTTTGCATGTTTTGCAAACCAAAAAAAAAGCATGTAGTTGCATTTCATTCCTTTAAGATTGAGTCTAGTGTTGATATATAGGTTGCATTGCATTTGCATAGGGCATTATGATGAATTTTCCTTGTAAAGTGCTTAGTGTTTAGAGATGATTTCGGTTTTCAAGTGCTTAGTTGTTTGATGCATCATATGATTGCTAGAAGTTAAGGCTGAACCATGCTTAGATTGCTAGATTTGGTCTTCTCATCTCATTCTGAAAGCATTTGTTCTCTGAAAACCAACTCTATCAACTTGAACTTTATTTTGGACTTTCAATTATCATGTTTTCTGCATTGAAAAGTGAATTCATGGCTACCATATACATATTTGGATCATCTTTCTCCTTTCTACCACTCTTGTTGATCCAAATAGCTGATCCTCATACTTATGGGACAGTTATATCCTCACCCTTAGCCAAAACCTCCTTTTGAGCCAAAACACTATTGTGAGAGCTGTGGTGTACTCGATCTGGCTCCCGCTCTGCATGGCGTCATTTACGTCCGTACCGTTTGATCGACTACTTCACTTGATCCTCGTCTCGATCATTCTCCTTGGATCGCCTGGTCTTCTCGATCTTCTGGTCGATCACATCCTAGATCGACCGGCCATGCTCTATCTGCTCCTCGATCTCTGATCCTTAGTAAATATCCGAGTTTCCACGAACTGCTACAACAGCTTCAGCACGTCCACGAACCTCCACGACTCCAAAGCAGCCAGAAACAACTCTAAGTGATGCAATCTACCCTAAAATGTGATACAAATGCATGAAAAGCTAACTAATGAGTATGCAAAATGTATGTAATATGCAGTAACATCACCAGGATGCGACGAGTATCAAGCGGATGATTAACGAAGATGTAAGAATGCTAAGAAAGAAGGGTCTAGGGTTGAGATTCATTTTGCATACTCATTAGTTAGCTTTTCATGCATTTGTATCACATTTTAGGGTAGATTGCATCACTTAGAGTTCTAGAGCATTCTTGCACCAGCATACGCATGTTCCTTGCATTTTGCATCAAATTCAGGTGGTCTCTGGCTGCTTTGGAGTCGTGGAGGTTCGTGGACATGTTGAGGCTGATGTAGCAGTTCGTGGGAGCTCGGATATATGTTAAGGATCAGAGATCGAGGAGCAGATCGAGCATGGCCGATCGATCTAGGAGGTGATCGACTAGAAGATCGAGCCAACCAGACGATCCATGGAGAATGATCGAGACAAAGATCGAGTGAAGCAGTCGATCAAATGGTACGGACGTAAATGATGCCATGCAGAGCGAAAGCCAGATCGAGTACACCACCCGATCCAGCCGAAGATCGATACCGAGATCGGATGCAACACTCGATTCGCCGATGATGATCGAGATCCAGATCGAGCCGAAGACACGATGTCCGGATATGATCGAGAGAACCGCTCGATCCTGGAGTCGACCTCTGTCCTTTCAACCACTTTTGGCCGCTAGCGAGGGGGGGACCATCAGCTTGTTTTGGCCATTTTGGGAAGGCGGCGACGTCCTTTTCCCAGACAACTTTCAATCCTTATCTTTTTCTTTATGTTTTCTCTCTGTTTTTCGTGAAGAACACCATTGTCGAACTTGAGTTTTTCTTAAGCTTTGTAATCAAATCATTTCCTTCTTAATCTAGTTTTCTTTTCATGTTCATTGTTTCGTTTTACATGCTTTTCTTGATTTACTTTATGTGTAGTGAGTAGTTTATTTGGGTTCGGGGTTGAGAGGATTAAGGGGTCTAAAGGGTTTCGATCTTGGGGTTTTTCTAAGCATTTTCAACTGCTATCTCTTTTAAGGTGTTGAGATCTCAATGCTTGAAGGCTCTCACGCCAAGAGCTTCATGATCCGAGAGGTTCCTTACCTTGACAGGATTCAGGAGCCTCGGAAGATCACACCTTAGAGAATAGTTACCCCTTCCCAAAAGCCATGGAAGTTTGGGGGATTAGTTAAGCCATTCGTTTGAAATCTGTTTTCCATGCCCTTCGACCTCTCTTTCCACCAAAAGCCATGGGTTTGGAGGAGAGGATGAAGGAGTGATCTATACCGAAAGCCACGGATAGATCTTGCTTAGTTTTCAAGGCTTAGAGATCCTCACAAAGTGAGTCGATTTAAAGTATTCAACCCAAGGTCGAACCTTTGAAACCCCTGACCATGAATCTCAACCCTAGGCCCTTTTTTTAGCATCTTTATATCTTATCTCGTCATTCGCTTGATCTTTGATAGCATCCTGGTCATTAGTTTTACTGTTCTTGCATTTTTAGACGAGATCGATTGTTATAGCTCGATCTAGTGGTCGATGTCATGGTCGATCCACTAGTCGAATTTTAGTAATTCGAAGCTTGGTCCTTTAATTAATCTGTTTGTTCCTCGTGGTAGTTTCTTCATTCCTAGTATTTTTAAAATAGGTTGCATTCTATTTAAGTTGCTGCATCTAATTTTTAGAGATTTTCTCATAAATCATCTCGTTTCGCTTGGATTTGCACTAGTCCTTGTATTCTCTTTGCATTCTCTATCATCCTAGGCATGGATTGATTCTCTCTTGCTTGCTGTACTACAACATGTCTTGCATTTGAGTTTGATAACTTCATTGCATTCTCACCCTTGCTAAGAAAGTGTTTATCAAATGGCGCCGTTGCCATCCTAGGACTGTTTAGAGAACATAGAGATTTGGGACTTAGCAAAGACTAAGTCTTTACCTTTTTCAAGTTACTAATCATTCTACTCTCAAACGTGTGTTTTCAGGTACATGAATCTTCGTTCAAGGGGAGACAACAATCTACTACAACCCTTGGACAACATTCATCAGCTTGGTCACTCACGGCAAAGGAGAGTCAGAGAACAAGCCAGAGCCTTTGAGGAGATTGTTCAGCACGGTTTGGTTGACTTTGAAGCTATGGCTGAACACGAGCATCCAGAAGGACCTCTTCCAGCTCACGGGGTAGCAGGAAGGGGTAATGGAAACCCCCAACACGCGGCTAGACCCCCAAGGATCATAGGAGCCGGAGATGCTCCCAATACCCATCACAATAGGTTTGGGATCACTCCTCCTCCTGTACAAAACAACAACTTCGAGATCAAGCCAGGTTTCATCTCCATGGTGCAAAACAACAAGTTCCACGACTTAGCAATGGAAGATCTCTTAGAGCACCTTGACAACTTCGATCAAGTATGTGGGATGATAAAGATCAATGGCATATCCGAAGATGCTTTCAAGCTGCATCTCTTCCCCTTTTCACTCGGAGACAAAGCTAGGCATTGGGAGATGACCCTCCCACAAGGCACCATCACCTCATGGGCCGAGTGTAAGAAGGCCTTTCTCTCAAAGTTCTTCTCAAGCACCAGGACAGCATGGTTGAGAAGCGAAATCAGCGGTTTCACTCAAAGGAACAATGAGACATTCAACGAGGCAATGGAGCGTTTCAAAGACTACACGATCCAATGTCCTCATCACGGGTTCAGCGAGGAGACACTACTCAGTACCATATACCGTGGAGCTTCACCAAAGATCAGGTTGTTGCTTGACACAGCTAGCAAAGGGAACTTCCTTGGTCAGGAGGTAGAAGAGGGTATGGAGCTGATAGAAAACTTGGCGTTAAGTGATGGCAACTACGTTGAGGATTATGACCGTACATCGAGAGGATCAGAGCTGGAGTCTCACAAAAAGGAGCCGAAATCTTTGCATGAGAAGATAGATAAGCTGGTGTTAGCCAATCAGAAGCATGTTCACTTTGTTGGTGAAGCTGATGAGAACCAAGAGGAGTTAGAGTTGAGCCAAGAAGAAGCCAATTGGGTGGCGGGACAGAACAACTACAAACCTCAAGGCTACAACCAAGGCTACCAGAACAACAACCTCTCTTACCGAAGCACCAACGTAGCCAACCCTAAAGATCAAGTGTATCCTGCTCAGCAAACAAAACCTTTCATACCTTACAACAAAGGTTTTCAACCGAGTGGTGGTTTCCAAGGTCAAGGGCAGAACAACTTCCAAGGGCAACATCAAAATAACAAAGGTTATACACCTAACTACCCTCCGGGCTTTGCACCTCAGCAGCAACAACCGATGCAACAACAAGTTGATCCGGTTCAAGCAATGTTTCAACAGCTGATACAAGGGCAAGCCTCTACAAACCAGAAGTTCGCTGAGATGAACACTCATCTAGACTCGTCTCTCACTGACTTCTCCACTCAGATCACCAACTTAAACAACAAGATCAAGCAGCTAGAGAAAGGGAAAGCGAGTACGAGTGGTCAGAATAGTCTTCCGGGAAAGTGTGAGCAGAATCCCAAGGAGTATGCTAATGCCATAACGTTGAGAAGCGGTAAAGAGCTCGAACCTCCGGTCTCTACCAAGAACAACGAGGACGTTGTAATTCAAGAGGGGGAGGGTAAACCTTCGGCTGATGATGATGAGATTAACTTTGACAACGTTTGGATCCAAGGGCCAAGAAGAGGAGACAAAGCTGTTGCTGAGAAGAAAGCTGAGCAACCTACTAAGGAGAAGAATGCTTATGTGCCACCACCGTATGTACCTAAGCTGCCTTTTCCTGGCCGCTTCAAGAAGCAACTCCTAGAGAAGCATAGAATCCTCTTTGAGAAGCATCTTAAGGACGTGGAGATCAAGCTACCTCTCGTTGACTGCCTTGCAATGATTCTTAAATGCGCCAAATTCTTCAAAGACACTCTCGTGAAGAAGAATAAGGAAAGCAAGGAGGTACTTGTTCTAAGTGAAGAGTGAAGTGCGGTTATACATAAGGAGATAGTCCCTAAGAAGTTGGGAGACCCTGGAAGCTTCACTATACCCTGCGCTTTAGGTCCTCTAGAGTTCAAGAGTTGCTTATGTGATCTCGGAGCTAGCATAAACCTGATGCCTCACTCCGTGGCTAAGAAGCTTGGCTTTACACGTTTCAAAGACTGTCGGATCTCGTTGGTACTGGCTGATAGGAGTGTGAGGCTACCAGTGGGGCTGCTTGAAGATTTACCAGTGCGAATCAGTGGTGTGAACGTGCCTACGGACTTCGTCGTGTTGGAGATGGATGAAGAGCCTAAAGACCCACTCATCTTAGGGAGACCGTTCCTTGCAACCGCCAGGGCTATCATAGATGTGAAAAATGGGAAGATTGCCTTGCATTTGGGAAAGGAGATAAGGCTCGACTTCGACAATAATAAGGTTCTGAAGAAGCCGACCATTGAAGGGCAAGCTTTCTACATTGAAACGATGGATGCCTTAGCGGATGAGTTGCTGGAAGAGCTGGCTCTAGAAGACCATCTGAAGCTAGCACTGACTAAGGAGCCAGGAGAGTTTGGCTATGTGGATCAGAGGACCCAGGAGTACGTCAACCTGCTGGATTCTAGGAGGATTGTTAAGAATGATGAAGGTTGCTGCCTAGAGATCGACTCCGAGATCGACGCTATCACTCGATCCAAGAGTCAGATCGACAAGGCAATCGAGAACACAACTCGATCCGGTGCAACAATCGACGGACAGATCGAGAGGAATGCTCGATCAAGAAAAACAATCGAGTCGACGATCGAGAGAGACCTCCTGATCATTATGGGGTCCAATCAAGAGATCGACTCAGCGTCTCGATCCCTTACTCGATCCACATCAAATCGAGTAAGTGAATCGAGCGAAATGGCTCGATCTAGACGACATCGAGAGGAGAATCGATTGGAGGACTCGATTTCAGAAGGGATAGCGATGGAGGAAAGCAGTCTAAAGGGCCATGCCTTGGGGTCAAAGGAGGGTTCCAAGGAGGAAGGCAACAACAACAGCCACGAGGATGACTAGAGTGAGCTGTTAGCCCCAAAGGTGGACCTTAAGGAGCTCCCAAAAGGGCTAAGGTATGCTTTCTTAAAGCCTAATAACACATATCCCGTGATTGTGAATGAAAACCTAAGTGATGATGAGTTGCACTCGCTCCTAACTGAGCTGAGAAAGTATAGGAAGGCCATTGGGTACTCTTTAAGTGACATCAAGGGCCTTTCACCAATGCTTTGCACTCATAGGATTCACTTGGATAATGAGAACGCCTCTTCTATAGAACATCAAAGGCGTTTGAATCCTAATTTGAAAGAGGTTGTTAAGAAAGAAATCCTTAAGCTTTTAGAGGCTGACGTGATCTATCCAATAAGTGACAGCACGTGGGTTTCTCCTGTACCCGTGGTGCCTAAGAGGGGAGGGATCACGGTCATAAGGAATGAAAAGGATGAGCTTATTCCTACTAGAACCATTACTGGTCATACGATGTGTATTGATTATAGGAAACTCAACCTTGCGACTAGGAAATACCATTTCCCTTTGCCTTTTATTGATCAAATGCTTGAGAGACTTGCTAATCACCCTTACTACTGTTTTCTCGAAGGGTATAGCGGCTTCTTTCAGATACCAATTCACCCAAATGATCAGGAGAAGACGACCTTCACATGTCCCTACGATACCTTCGCATATCGAAGGATGCCATTTGGATTGTGTAATGCACCGGCTACGTTTCAGCGGTGTATGATGTCGATCTTCTCCGATCTAATAGAGGAGATGGTAGAGGTGTTCATGGATGACTTCTCTGTCTATGGTGCGTCCTTTTTCTGCGTGTTTGTTGAATCTTTGCAGGGTACTAAAACGTTGTGAAGAGACAAACTTGGTGCTGAACTGGGAGAAATGCCACTTTATGGTTAAGGAAGGGATCGTGCTTTCATAAGATATCAGAGAAGGGCATTGAGGTTGATCAGGCTAAAGTGGAAGTCATGATGGGTCTTGAGCCGCCGGTTAACGTTAAGGGAAGCAGAAGCTTCTTGGGACACGCGGGGTTCTATAGGCGCTTCATCAAAGATTTCTCCAAGATTGCACGCCCTCTTACACGGTTGTTGTGCAAGGAAGCTGAGTTCGTGTTTGATGAGGAGTGTTTGAAAGCTTTCGTGACCATCAAGGAAGCCCTTACATCAGCTCCTATAGTCCAAGCACCAGACTGGTCTCTTCCCTTTGAGATCATGTGTGATGCTAGTGACTACGCCGTAGGAGCCGTTCTTGGTCAAAGGAAGGACAAGAAGCTGCATGTGATCTATTATGCTTCAAGAACCTTGGATGACACGCAAACAAGGTACACCACTACGGAGAAGGAGTTGCTTGCAGTAGTGTTCGCCTTTGAGAAGTTCAGATCATATCTCGTTGGTTCCAAGGCTATTGTATACACGGATCACGCTGCCTTGCGATACATCTACTCGAAGAAAGACACTAAGCCTCGGCTCTTAAGATGGATTCTCTTGCTCCAGGAGTTTGACATGGAGATTAAAGACAAGAAGGGAATAGAAAACGGAGTCGCTGACCATCTCTCACGGCTAAGGATCAACGAGTCTCTCCCCTTAGATGACTCTCTTCCAGAAGAGCAGCTTATGGCGATTACTACGGCTGTTTGTGGAAAGCTAGAAGGGAGGTTTTGAAGAGGTGTTGAGTTTCAAAGAGGAGGATCTACCGTGGTATGCTGATGTAGTGAAACTATCTAGCGTGTGGTGAGGAGCCAACACATCTCAACAGCTATCACAAGAAACGGTTTATGAGAGAGGCTAGTGACTACTTTTGGGACGAGCCCTACTTATACAAGAGAGGAGTAGACAGTTGTACCGGAGATGTGTTACAAAGGAAGAAGCCAGGGACATCCTCTATCATTGCCATGGCTCTTCCTACGGAGGACACTTCGCTTCATTCAAGACTGCCACGAAAGTGTTGCAAGCCGGTTTCTGGTGGCCGTCCATTTTTAAAGATGCACACGAGTTTGTGAAGAGCTGTGAGGCATGTCAACGAGCAGGGAATATCACTAAGAGGAACGAAATGCCTCAAGTTCCCATCTTCGAGGTTGACGTGTTCGACGCGTGGGGGATAGACTTCATGGGGCCATTTCCTACTTCATATGGCAACAAATACATCTTAGTAGCAGTGAATTATGTCTCTAAGTGGGTTGAGGCGGTTGCTTCCCCTACAAATGACTCTAAGGTGGTAATCAAGCTGTTCAAGAGTATCATTTTCCCGAGGTTTGGGGTACCCAAGGTGGTTATAAGCGATGGAGGAAGCCACTTCATAAACAAGGTCTTTGAGAACCTCTTGAGAAAGTATGGAGTTAAGCATAAGGTGGCTACACCGTATCACCTCAAACAAGCGGTCAAGTGGAAGTCTCTAACCGGCAAATCAAAGCTATACTAGAGAAGACTGTCGGAGCAACAAGGAAAGACTGGGCAGTGAAGCTGGACGACGCTCTTTGGGCCTACCGTACCGCCTTCAAAACGCCGATTGGTACAACTCCTTTCACTCTACTCTATGGCAAGGGCTGTCACCTCCCGGTTGAGCTGGAACACCGTGCGTTATGGGCTGTGAAGAGGCTGAACTTTGACCTCAAGACTGCTCAGGAGAGGCGCCTTTTTAAGCTACACGAACTGGATGAGTTAAGACTGAACACTTATGAGAGCTCTCGGATATACAAGGAGCGGACTAAGGAGACTCATGAGAAGAAGTTAGTTGCCAAGGAGCTTAAGGAAGGAGGGTTAGTGTAGCTGTACAACTCAAGGCTCAAACTCTTCCCGGGGAAGCTGAAGTCAAGGTGGAGCGGACCGTTCGTGATTCAAGAAGTGTTGCCTTATGGAGCTGTTACTCTGATGGGAAAAAGTGGCAGTGCATTCACCGTCAACGGACACAGAGTCAAGCCTTACTTGGCAGACGGCTATGACAAGGAGAGTACCTCTGTGCTTCTCCAAGACCCACCATCCGCTTAAACCAAGTAAGGTCTAGCTAAAGACGTTAAAGAAAGCGCACTTGGGAGGCATTCCCATGTTTATCTTGTACATATTTCTGCTTTATTTCCTTTTCAGTTTTATGTTTTTATTCTGCAAGTGTGTAGGAACAGGTATGAGAAGTCTAACCCTTGATCTTGAAGTCTAAAAGAGGCGATAGGGGTTAAGATAAGGCTAGAGATCGAGTGCTATATCGACTGATCCTGACTCGATCTTTGCTAGATCGAGTCAGTGAACGAGAGGAGCCAGTCGATCTAGACGAGAACGAGTGATAAGATCGACCTTGACGAAAAAGGATCGATCGATCCAAAACGGATCGACCGATCTAATTTCTCTCGGGAAAATTGTTGGAAACAGATCGATCACTCGACTCGATCCATCACTCGATCTGTGCCAAATCGACCCCTAAATCGAGGACATAGCTCGATCATGAGGACTTAGCCGTGGAGCCAACATCTCAATGATCGAGAGAGCCAACCGATCCAAGAATCGATTCACCATGAATCGAGTCTCAAATCGAGTAACCCTCTCGATCATCGAGTCTCAAATCCTAGATCGACCAAATGGACTCGATCTCATGCCGAGGTAACATTTTCTTTCCCTCCTTTACTCTTTTCCCTCCAACTTTTAAATTCAAAACTTGGTCAAGGCAAGCATCTTTGACAATGAAAGATGTGCCTTGACCAAGACTTTGTCAGAAAAACCACTTTTACTACCCATTATTTTGCTCTTTGCTAGTCTTTAAATATTTCAACAACCTCTCACCCTCTCATTCCTGTTTTTCTCGAAAATTTTAAACAAAGAGAGTGAGAGTTTCGGTTTTCAGAAGTTAGCAAAGATCTTTTACAATTCTTGCAAAGGTATTTTCGAAAATTAATGATTTATTTTTAGGAAAATTTCCTTTAAATTCGCAAGATATTGTTCTAGAATATAGGGTCGGTTTTGATTTTTAGAAACTAGCTTAGTAAAGGGAATAATTCTAGATTTTTCAGTATCTAAAGATATGATTTCTCCTTTATTTAGCTATAATTTTTATTAATTCTCCAAAATTCTAGGGTAGTTTTTATAAGTTCTCTCCTTCTCTTCTCTCATTCTCATCAAAACCGCTGTTTTGCTTATCAAATTTCTTTAGAAACTTGTTTCAGGAACAATGGCCCCCAAGAGAACAAGAGAAGAGACAGCACAAGAAGGAGAAGGACAAGAGGTGGCAGTTCAAGAGAGGGTCAGATGGACTAAGGATGAGAAAAGGGACAAGAAACGGCTGGAAAGGCTTCGGTTTGAGCCTACCAAGTTTGCTGATCGAGAGCTGTTGTCCAAGCTAGGGATTCTTGGAGATTTTGAGCAACTCCTCAAGAACATTGGCCTAAGATGTCTGTCACGGATGGATTGCCCAACCATTCCAGAAGTGACAATAGACTTCCTTGCCACGTTGGAGTTCCGTTACGAGAATCCCAGCACACCCGTCCCTTCTCAAGGTCGCCTCTACTTCAAGGTTGGCCGTCAAGCCTATACACTCTCCATCCCTGAGCTATGCCAAGCTTATGGTCTCAACGCGGATGCCTACAAGGTCGAGTTCCCCGCCTTCAAGAAAGCCAACGACTTTTGGGACCTGATCAGCAATGAAGATTACAAAGCCAACACCGCCAAGATCAAGCGAGTAAGGAGCCCGGTGCTGAGGTACACTCTGAAGCTGATCGCCAACACGTTTAGTGGAAGATCTGTTTCTCCTACGGTCACGAAGACAGAGCTGTGCTTCCTGTTCCAAGGTGTGAAGCACTTGGTGTGTGATCCGGATGCAAATGACGAACCTATAGAAGATGAACTCGGCGATGAAGTAAACTACAGATGTGTGCTCGCGGCTTCCTTGGTGAAATACAAGGCTTATGCCTTGCGGTGCAAGGCAACTTCCTCTTACATTGACGGTTTCCTCACTCCTCTGTTCGTGCAAGCTGGCGTGCCCATTCACGACTTCGCCCATGTACCAACCAGAGCTTTCATGGACGAGGCATACATGAGGAATACTGACAGCTTGGGACGCACGCCAGCGGAAGGGTTCTACGCCTACCTCTTCATAGACAACGAAGACAAGAAGAGAGTGTGCATCCTGCCCAACAAAGATGAAACCGAGCTGCTTGGTGTTGGGAACATCGAGTTCTTGCCCACGGAGGAAGAATGCTTTGCCCCTCTAGGAGGACCACCTGCTTCAGCGATTGCCCCTCGTCAAAGGTCTGAGTCTCCAGCCACGGAAGATGAGATGCCCGAGGCCTACACACTTCCCAAGCTAGACTTTGAACCGAGGACAAAAACCGAGAAGTTCCTAGCATCTGTTGTGGAGATGCAAAGGAAGATCAACAAGTGGCAAGGCAAGATGCTCAAGAAGCTTGGAAAGAAAGTCAAGGCACTTCAGGGAGGCTCGCCTAAGAAAGCTGCAAGTCAAGAGGTGCAACAACCCGAGAAGAGAAGGCTCTCAACCGGTGGAGTTGTCATCCGCGAGACCCAAGGAAGCACCATTCAGCCGGCGCGCCACTCTCTCCAAAAACCAGCCGACAAGGGCAAGACCATAGTCTCTAGCTCCTCTGGAACATCCTCAAGTTCCAGCCGAGACTAGACCAGAGGTAACAACCTTCTTCCATTGTACATAACCGCTTATATTTGCTTCTTTTTGCTTTGTGTTTTACTACTCCTTCGAATGAGTTTGCCACCGGGACGGTGTCAAGCAAGTTTGGGGGAGTACATGTGTGATTTGACTTGTGTTCTGTGATCTTATTTTCTTTTAGCATCCTTGAGTCTTTAGTTCATGAAAAATTGGTAAAATTTTTAAAAATTTTTCAAAGATTCATGTAGTTGCATTCATCATGTTAGGATTGAGTCTAGAGTTTCTCATAGCATCTAGGTTGTTTGCATTCTACATAAGGGGTTAGAGTTTCTTAAAAAGGTGCTTTTACTTATGAATTGTTTCAATGCCCTAGTTAGTAGTTCTCTAATGCTTTGTCTATGCTTTGAAAGTAAGTTCTTACCATGCTTGGATCACTTGTTAGGATTTTCGTGGCTTGAATTGAACTCTCATGATTTGAAACTTGTCCTAATAACTGAGAACCTTAATTTGAAATTCTAATTATCATCCTTATGCATTTGAAAATAAACACATGGTTTTAAAATATTTAGGCTCTCTTCTTCCTTTTTACCACTCTTTGTGAGCCTAAGTAGAACTCCCTCCTTGAACCCTACCCTTCTTTGAAGCCAACTGTTCTTGTGTGACATCTTTGTGAGGCCTTCCTTTCGGTTTGAACTTGGCATAAAGTGTTAGGTTTAGGCGACATGATTTGGTTTTCATATGATTGCTAGCTTTGCATTTTGAAGCTAGGTATAGGCTTAGGATAAGTTTGGGGGATCATTGGGGTTGTTTCTTTTCTATTTGTTCTCGGTTTCAAGGAACTTTGTGTTTTAAAGAAAGAAATGGGTTTTAAGTGAAAGGTTGTGTTTAAAAGCTAAGTATGCTCTAATAAAATTCAGGAGGTAGCTCTCTCATAAAAAAAAAAAAAAAAAAAAAAAAAAAAGAAATAAAAGAGCCTAAGTGCCAAATAAAAAAATAAAAAGAAAAAAAAAATAATAAGAGAGCTGCCAATAAGAAATATCTAAAGAGCAAAAATTATTTTCAAAACCTTTTCACTAGCCTAAAAAGTTAAAAAAAAATGTTTTTGTTTCGAATTGGGGATTGCTAAGTTTGGAGAAGAAAAAGGGTAGACTCTAAGTGGTGAGTGAGGATAAAAATTGATAAATGAGAGGGGTATAGGATCGTTTGTTAGTTTACATGGGTAGATGAGAATCTAATCATGTATGCATAAATTGTCTTTACCTTTAGCATTATGCACGAATTCAACCATTTTTTGAGAGAAACCCTTGTTCTAATTATAAACCCTTTTCAAATGAGATCATTCAATGCTCATAACCTTCACCCTTAGCCAAATGTGTTTTGCTTTAAAGTGCATAAGTTTGATTCATGGTTCTAATGTTAATGAATGTTAAAGGATGAGTTTCTTTGATTGTTAGGAATAGGAGAGTCATGATTTGAATTTCTTTGTGTGATGAGTATGGCTAGGTTCTTTGGAGTATGAGTGTAAGCATAGCATTTTAGAACTGTTAACTAGGATATTGAGATTGATTCATTTGAAAGGCACCTTTGCAAGAAGTTCAAACCCCCATTCGTTTTTCCCGAAAACCTCTCTTCCATACTTATTTTCTGTTGCTTGAGGGCAAGCAAGAAGAAAGTTTGGGGGAGTTGATGTTACTGCATATTGCATACATTTTGCATACTCATTAGTTAGCTTTTCATGCATTTGTATCACATTTTAGGGTAGATTGCATCACTTAGAGTTCTAGAGCATTCTTGCACCAGCATACGCATGTTCCTTGCATTTTGCATCACATTCAGGTTGTCTCAGGCTGCTTTGGAGTCGTGGAGGTTCGTGGACATGTTGATGCTGATGTAGCAGTTCGTGGGAGCTCGGATATATGCTAAGGATCAGAGATCGAGCATTGCTGGTCGATCTAGGAGGTGATCGACCAGAAGATCGAGCCAACCAGGCGATCCAAGGAGAATGATCGAGACAAAGATCGAGTGAAGCAGTCGATCAAACAGTACAGACGTGAATGTCGCCATGCAGAGCGAAAGCCAGATCGAGTACACCACCCGATCCAGCCGAACATCAATACCGAGATCGGATGCCACACTCGATTCGCCGATGATGATCGAGATCCAGATCGAGCCGAAGACACGATGTCCGGATATGATCGAGAGAACCGCTCGATCCTGGAGTCGATCTCTGTCCTTTCAACCACTTTTGGCCACTAGCGAGGGGGGGACCATCAGCTTGTTTTGGCCATTTTGGGAAGGCGGCGACGTCCTTTTCCCAGACAACTTTCAATCCTTATCTTTTTCTTTATGTTTTCTCTCTGTTTTTCGTGAAGAACACCATTGTCGAACTTGAGTTTTTCTTAAGCTTTGTAATCGAATCATTTCCGTCTAAATCTAGTTTTCTTTTCATGTTCATCGTTTCGTTTTACATGCTTTGCTTGATTTACTTTATGTGTAGTGAGTAGTTTATTTGGGTTCGGGGTTGAGAGGATTAAGGGGTCTAAAGGGTTTCGATCTTGGGGTTTTTCTAAGCGTTTTCAATGGCTATCTCTTTTAAGGTGTTGAGATCTCAATGCTTGAAGGCTCTCACGCCAAGAGCTTCATGATCCGAGAGGTTCCTTACCTTGACAGGATTCAGGAGCCTCGGAAGATCACACCTTAGAGACTAGTTACCCCTTCCCAAAAGCCATGGAAGTTTGGGGGATTAGTTAAGCCATTCATTTGAAATCTGCTTTCCATGCCCTTCGACCTCTCTTTCCACCAAAAGCCATGGGTTTGAAGGACAGGATGAAGGAGTGATCTATACCGAAAGCTACGGATAGATCTTGCTTAGTTTTCAAGGCTTAGAGATCCTCACAAAGTGAGTCGATTTAAAGTATTCAACCCAAGGTTGAACCTTTGAAACCCTTGACCATGAATCTCAACCCTAGGCCCTTTGTTTTAGCATCTTTACATCTTATCTCGTCATTCACTTGATCTTTGTTATACTGTTCTTGCATTTTTAGACGAGATCGATTGTTATAACTCGATCTAGTGGTCGATCTCATGGTCGATCCACTAGTCGAATTTTAGTAATTCGAAGCTTGGTCCTTTAATTAATCTGTTTGTTCCTCGTGGTAGTTTCTTCATTTCTAGTATTTTTAAAATAGGTTGCATTCTATTTAAGTTGCTGCATCTAATTTTTAGAGATTTTCTCGTAAATCATCTCGTTTCGCTTGGATTTGCACTAGTCCTTGTATTCTCTTTGCATTCTCTATCATCCTAGGCATGGATTGATTCTCTCTTGCTTGCTGTACTACAACATGTCTTGCATTTGAGTTTGATAACCTCATTGCATTTTCACCCTTGCTAAGAAAGTGTTTATCACACTCATTGGCATCAAACACTGCTCCAGCTGAAGCTAAGAAAGGCCTCCCTAGAATGATGGCGTTTCTGATCTTTCCTTCAACATCTAGGACCAAGAAATCTGTTGGTATGACTACTCCTTCTATCATCATTAGAACATCTTTTAAAGTCCCAAGTGGTGTCTTTACTGTCCAATCAGCTATGGTAAGAGACACATTACTCTCTTGAAGTTGAGTGTAGCCAAGAGCCTTAGCAGTAGAGGATGGGAGAAGGTTGATGCTGGCTCCAAGATCACAAAGACAGCTCTTGAAGGTCTGCCCTTTAAGCTCACATGGTAGAGTGAATCTCCAAGCTTCTTGATGTTCAGCTCCTTAACCTTAGATGCTCCAGATTTAACTCTCAGTTTCTCAAGCTCCTCTTGACCATTCAGACCTCTCATTTCCATTTGAGAAGCATAGAGGGTCTCATACTTCTGTACTAACTGCTCTTTGAACCTTCCTGGAAAAGCGATATTGGGCTGGTAGGTAGGGAGGACAGCATCTTGAGTTTTCTTCTTAACATCAGAGACTTCAACAAAGTCTTCCTTGGTATCATCAACAATTTCATGTGGCGCCCACCACTCTTCTTCTTCCAGAGAGTCTTCTTCTGCAACTCCATGGTTAGCATCAACTTCCAAAAACTCTTCCCCCACCCCCCCACTCTGAAGTTCAGTGTCCTCAGCGAACAGAGAGAGAAACTCTTCAATGACAGCTTCCTCTTCAGTTGAGAAGCTCTCTTCTTCAGTGACTATGGCGTTGCAGAACTCCTTGGGGTTAGCTTCTGGTTTTCCAGGAAAGTGTCCTTGAGGTTTTCGACCAGCTATGCCTTTGTTGTTCTCCAAGGTCTGTATCCTTGAATCCAAATCATCAAGTTTGGTGTTTAGCTCATCATGAACACAGTCTAACTTGTTATGCAACTAAGTAAATCTCTGGTTCATCTCCAATGTTTCAAGGAGTTGTAAGTTTAGGAATTGAGTGAGCATGCTCTTGGTATTAGATGCACTAGAGGTAGAGGCAGTGAATTGACCTTGAGGGAGAGCAGTAGTGGGTGCAACTGTGGGTGGGGATTGTAGCCGTCTGCAAAGTAGTTCATAGGCAGAAGCTCTTGGTGGAAGTTGTTGCACCATGGAGTTTCAAAACAATGCATCTTCTCTACTTGTATAGATGTACCTGAAATGAAAATATCTGAAAAGGAGTGAGTAACCAAATAAAACTAAAAACTTGATCTTAAAGCTAATGATTCAAACAGAAAACCCCAATGGCAACGACACCAAATTGATAGAGAGGTTTTTGATCTCTTTCTCAATCACCCATGTATTTAAATCAGTTGCGGTATAGGGGTTTTATGTCAATCCATGGGGAGTTGTTGAATACAAAAGAGTTGCAAGCAGAAATCCTTAAGTCAAGCAAGCAAATAAGGTTTTTGTTGCCTAAGCAATTGAACTAGCAACCTAAAGTGATCAATAACCAAAGGAAACTCAAAAGAGACAGTTTAGCAATGATCAAAGAAGCAAAACAGAGTAAATAACAAAGCAAATAGCAAATTCGAAATTCAATCAAAGAGAAAGCAAGTTCATAGATCTAGTTATTGATTTTGGGGGGAATTCAGAGACTAACTAAGGTTGTTTCAAACAGCATTGATCAAGCAAACAAGCTAGCAACGGTGTTTCCTAGACATAGAGTTCACAAACAAGCAAGCTAAGTCCAATCTCTTGATAAATAGCCCTTTGCTAAACACCTTAACAAGAACTAACTCTCATTAGTGCTAAAACATTCAACAAGCATTAATAATCAACTCTATTCATGCCAAAATGATCCTCAAACAGTCAATCTCTTGAGCCAAGGCCAGCAAATCCTCTATCAAACAAGATCAGCATTTCATCAAACACTTGGTGGGCATAAGAGAAAGCTCAAATCCTAGATAAGTGTGATCAAGACAAATCTAGCTTAAGAACAGATCAATAGAGAGGAACCAATGTTATTAAGTACTAAACATACCTTAATCAATCCCTAAATCCTCTTAATCTACCACATTTAAAAACCCTAAGCAAACTACTCACTAATACTCATGTTTAACACCAAATCACAAGAGAAAAAGATGTTAATCATGATTAAAAGAGAGATTAAGGAAAGATTAATAGCAAATACAAATTTATATTAAATAAAGCAAGAAATTTGTCTTACAAACTCAGAAAAATAACTCAAGAACAGTGATATGACATGACTGCTCGAAAATCCCCAGAAAAATAGTATTTATACCCTTAAAAAAGGAAGCCCTAAAATAATGGCAAAAGTATAATAAAAGGCAGCTCCGGACTGGGTTCCTATCGGTCAGTTGTGACCGATAGGGTGATCGATAGGGATCCTATCGCTCTAGAAGATGACCGATAGGGTGACCGAAATCCATACGGTGTACTTCTATCGGTCACTTCTCTGACCGATAGGCTTGATCGATAAGTCTTCTATAGGTCACTCCTTGACCGATAGGCCTTGTGTCTTGACCGACAAGCTCTGCAGAGATCGTCTGCCCTGGTTCCTTCTGCTCCATTTCAGCTCAGCCAGCTTTCTGGTCAACTCCCAAAGCTCCTCCATGCTCCTTGTAGCTCCATGAGTACCTAAAAACATCCATGATGCAAAGAAAATGCAAACTACATTCTAAATGCAACCTAAATCTAAAAGGAGAAGAAAATGGGACAAAGGATAAGGAAAACATGCAAAAGAAAACCAAAACGTGCACTAAATGGAAGCCTTAATGGTGTAAATACAAGAGATATCATGCGCATATCGGCCTCTGTAATGCCAGTTGAAGTTTGCCAACTACTTTCAACAAAATCATTGGTATAACATCTACAATTTCTACGTGGAGGATGCTTCTGCTGCCGTGCGCCCTACATTAACTGACTATCATCTGATTTTCACGGCAACACGGGCGCCAAGAGTGCTGATCACATGGTTTAGTTTGAGAGTCTGTTGCTTCACTGTCCTTGTTTTAGGGATATCAGCCACCGAGCGTATAAGATTGGGAGCCTAATTGGTAAGATTTATTTTACGATTTCAGAGTATTTTTGTTCTGCTCTGTTTTTAGATAAATTTTTCTATGGATCTTAATCAGGTGTAATGGGGACTGTCGTGAGGATGGAGTTTTTGGAAGATCATAGCAATGATGCTTTTGAAGATGATCTGTCTCACCTCCGTTTCGAACTAGAGGACGCAAAGTAAATCAAATGCCCCGTGTTAATGACTTTTAGGAAGTTTTATTATGAATTAATATTCTCTCTGTTCTTTTATGTTAGGAGAGAAAGTATGATTACCTGTGTAGGTCTTGGAGCCATTGCAAGAAAGTTTCACGAAGCGTATATGGCACACAATTCCTATGGCGATGTTTGCATGCTATGCTTTTGGAAAATTTCAGAGGGTAAAGGTGAGTAATTGTTGCCTTATTGGTTGCACATTTTAAGACGACATAATCATTTAGAAAGTCTTCCTAAAACATTTTCTCTTTCCAAGTTTTATTTAGGAAGCCTTGAAATATTGCTCTGATTTGTTGTAGGAATGGACGAGAATAAGATTATCATGCGCTCTCATTCCCCATGCTCTGAATTCATGTTTAATCCAACTGATGATACAGTTTCCGGATTCAAGAACATGTAAAATTTAAAACAATTATCCATATATATACTTTCTCGCTGACTGAATATGTAACTAAAAGAATTGTTTTCATTGTTTGTCTGGTGTAGAAGAGAATATGGATATTGAAGGAAAGTGGAAGACAGAAGTAACGAGGGATGCTTAAGTAACCAAAAACCTTTTTTAATGTATTCCACAAGCATTTTTATGTTTTTTCTTCTTGATGTTGAATATCTATAGATGTTGTACTTTTGACATATAATGCAATATCTATTTATTCTTTATTATTTAGCGCACGGCTAAACAAATTTTGGGATAAAGTTTGTCACTTAAGAAAAAATTCTCACACTTTACATTTTAGGATGTGTTCTTTATGAGTTAGGAATATGATCTTAACTGTGAAAGAAAGAACATTATCAAAAATGTTAGCTCGGTTTCTAAAGTTTTACAATTGTTTTTGTAACTTGGAAGTGAAAAAAGGTTTTTCAATGAGCGCAAGTATAAGATTAAAGAAGATGAAATTGTTAAGAAAATTTCTTTCACTTAAGAAAAGGTTCATACTACTTTAGGAGAGAGAACTGACTTATTTGTTTAAATTATTTGTCGAAATGAAATTGTTTACAACGGATATGTTTTTATCAAAGCACAATAGTTACTCTTTTCTTTCTTTTCCGGAAAACCTTCCTAAAGTACTTTCAAATTTTCCTTACCTTTCCGGAAGCTTTTTCTAATCGTTTTTATTCATTTGGCATATTGAATCACTGTTACGTTCCTTGATTGAATGCTTAAAACAGACTAACTTACCTTCGTAATGTTTAAATTATTTTGTCAAAATGAAATTGTTTACAACGAACATGTTTTTATCAAAGCACAATAGTTACTCTTTTCTTTCTTTTCCGTAAAACCTTCCTAAAGTAGTTTCAAGTTTTCCTTACCTTCCCGGAAGCTTTTTCTTATCGTTTTTATTCATTTGGCATATTGAATCACTGTTACGTTCCTTGATTGAACACTATGTGGACCAGAGGACCCAGGAGTACCCAGGAGTACGTCAACCTGCTGGATTCTAGGAGGATTGTTAAGAATGATGAAGGTTGCTGCCTAGAGATCGACTCCGAGATCGACGCTATCACTCGATACAGGAATCAGATCGACAAGGCAATCGAGAACACAACTCGATCCGGTGCAACAATCGACGGACAGATCGAGAGAAATGCTCGATCAAGAAAAACAATCGAGTCGACGATCGAGAGAGACCTCCCGATCATTATGGGGTCCAATCAAGAGATCGACTCAGCGTCTCGATCCCTTACTCGATCCACATCAAATCGAGTAAGTGAATCGAGCGAAATGGCTCGATCTAGACGACATCGAGAGGAGAATCGACTGGAGGACTCGATTTCAGAAGGGGTAACGATGGAGGAAAGCAGTCTAAAGGGCTATGCCTCGGGGTCAAAGGAGGGTTCCAAGGATGAAGGCAACAACAACAGCCACGAGGATGACTGGAGTGAGCTGTTAGCCCCAAAGGTGGACCTTAAGGAGCTCCCAAAAGGGCTAAGGTATGCTTTCTTAGGGCCTAATAACACATATCCCGTGATTGTGAATGAAAACCTAAGTGATGATGAGTTGCACTCGCTCCTGACTGAGCTGAGAAAGTATAGGAAGGCCATTGGGTACTCTTTAAGTGACATCAAGGGCCTTTCACCAATGCTTTGCACTCATAGGATTCACTTGGATAATGAGAACGCCTCTTCTATAGAACATCAAAGGCGTTTGAATCCTTATTTGAAAGAGGTTGTTAAGAAAGAAATCCTTAAGCTTTTAGAGGCTGACGTGATCTATCCCATAAGTGACAGCACGTGGGTTTCTCCTGTACACGTGGTGCCTAAGAAGGGAGGGATCACGGTCATAAGGAATGAAAAGGATGAGCTTATTCCTACTAGAACCATTACTGGTCATACGATGTGTATTGATTATAGGAAACTCAACCTTGCGACTAGGAAAGACCATTTCCCTTTGCCTTTTATTGATCAAATGCTTGAGAGACTTGCTAATCACCCTTACTACTGTTTTCTCGATGGGTATAGCGGCTTCTTTCAGATACCAATTCACCCAAATGATCAAGAGAAGACGACCTTCACATGTCCCTACGGTACCTTCGCATATCGAAGGATGCCGTTTGGATTGTGTAATACACCGGCTACGTTTCAGCGGTGTATGATGTCGATCTTCTCCGATCTAATAGAGGAGATGGTAGAGGGGTTCATGGATGACTTCTCTGTCTATGGTGCGTCCTTTTCTGCGTGTTTGTTGAATCTTTGCAGGGTACTAAAACATTGTGAAGAGACAAACTTGGTGCTGAACTGGGAGAAATGCCACTTTATGGCTAAGGAAGGGATCGTGCTTGGTCATAAGATATCAGAGAAGGGAATTGAGGTTGATTAGGCTAAAGTGGAAGTCATGATGGGTCTTGAGCCGTCGGTTAACGTCAAGGGAATCAGAAGCTTCTTGGGACACGCGGGGTTCTATAGGCGCTTCATCAAAGATTTCTCCAAGATTGCACGCCCTCTTACACGGTTGTTGTGCAAGGAAGCTGAGTTCGTGTTTGATGAGGAGTGTTTGAAAGCTTTCGTGACCATCAAGGAAGCCCTTACATCAGCTCCTATAGTCCAAGCACCAGACTGGTCTCTTCCCTTTGAGATCATGTGTGATGCTAGTGACTACGCCGTAGGAGCCGTTCTTGGTCAGAAGAAGGACAAGAAGCTGCATGTGATCTATTATGCTTCAAGAACCTTGGATGACACGCAAACAAGGTACACCACTACGGGAAGGAGTTGCTTGCAGTAGTGTTCGCCTTTGAGAAGTTCAGATCATATCTCGTTGGTTCCAAGGCTATTGTATACACGGATCACGCTGCCTTGCGATACATCTACTCGAAGAAAGACACTAAGCCTCGGCTCTTAAGATGGATTCTCTTACTCCAGGAGTTTGACATGGAGATTAAAGACAAGGGAATAGAAAACGGAGTCGCTGACCATCTCTCACGGCTAAGGATCAACGAGTCTCTCCCCTTAGATGACTCTCTTCCAGAAGAGCAGCTTATGGCGATTACTACGGCTGTTTGTGGAAAGCTAGAAGAGAGGTTTGCAGAGGTGTTGAGTTTCAAAGAGGAGGATCTACCGTGGTATGCTGATGTAGTGAACTATTTAGCGTGTGGTGAGGAGCCAACACATCTCAACAGCTATCACAAGAAGCGGTTTATGAGAGAGGCTAGTGACTACTTTTGGGACGAGCCTTACTTATACAAGAGAGGAGTAGACAGTTTGTACCGGAGATGTGTTACAAAGGAAGAAGCCAGGGACATCCTCTATCATTGCCATGGCTCTTCCTACGGAGGACACTTCGCTTCATTCAAGACTGCCACGAAAGTGTTGCAAGCCGGTTTCTGGTGGCCGTCCATTTTTAAAGATGCACACGAGTTTGTGAAGAGCTGTGAGGCATGTCAACGAGCAGGGAATATCACTAAGAGGAACGAAATGCCTCAAGTTCCCATCTTCGAGGTTGACGTGTTCGACGCGTGGAAGATAGACTTCATGGGGCCATTTCCTTCTTCATATGGCAACAAATACATCTTAGTAGCAGTGGATTATGTCTCTAAGTGGGTTGAGGCGGTTGCTTCCCCTACAAATGACTCTAAGGTGGTAATCAAGCTGTTCAAGAGTATCATTTTCCCGAGGTTTGGGGTACCCAAGGTGGTTATAAGCGATGGAGGAAGCCACTTCATAAACAAGGTCTTTGAGAACCTCTTGAGAAAGTATGGAGTTAAGCATAAGGTGGCTACACCGTATCACCCTCAAACAAGCGGTCAAGTGGAAGTCTCTAACCGGCAAATCAAAGCTATACTAGAGAAGACTGTCGGAGCAACAAGGAAAGACTGGGCAGTGAAGCTGGACGACGCTCTTTGGGCCTACCGTACCGCCTCCAAAACGCCGATTGGTACAACTCCTTTCACTCTACTATATGGCAAGGGCTGTCACCTCCCAGTTGAGCTGGAACACCGTGCGTTATGGGCTGTGAAGAGGCTGAACTTTGACCTCAAGACTGCTCAGGAGAGGCGCCTTTTTAAGCTACACGAACTGGATGAGTTAAGACTGAACGCTTATGAGAGCTCTCGGATATACAAGGAGCGGACTAAGGAGACTCATGACAAGAAGTTAGTTGCCAAGGAGCTTAAGGAAGGAGGGTTAGTGTTGCTGTACAACTCAAGGCTCAAACTCTTCCCGGGGAAGCTGAAGTCAAGGTGGAACGGACCGTTCGTGATTCAAGAAGTGTTGCCTTATGGAGCTGTTACTCTGATGGGAAAAAGTGGCAGTGCATTCACCGTCAACGGACACAGAGTCAAGCCTTACTTGGCAGATGGCTATGACAAGGAGAGTACCTCTGTGCTTCTCCAAGACCCACCATCCGCTTAAACCAAGTAAGGTCTAGCTAAAGACGTTAAGGAAAGCGCACTTGGGAGGCATTCCCATGTTCATCTTATACATATTTCTGCTTTATTTCCTTTTCAGTGTTATGTTTTTATTCTGCAAGTGTGTAGGAACAGGTATGAGGAGTCTAAACCTTGATCTTGAAGTCTAAAAGAGGCGATAGGGGTTAAGATAAGGCTAGAGATTGAGTGCTAGATCGACTGATCCTGACTCGATCTTTGCTAGATTGAGTCAGTGAATCGAGAGGAGCCAGTCGATCTAGACGAGAACGAGTGATAAGATCGACCTTGACGAAAAAGGATCGATCGATCCAAAACGGATCGACCGATCTAATTTCTCTTGGAAAAATCTGTTGGAAACAGATCGATCACTCGACTCGATCCATCACTCGATCTGTGCCAAATCGACCCCTAAATCGAGGACATAGCTCGATCATGAGGACTTAGCCGTGGAGCCAACATCTCAATGATCGAGAGAGCCAACCGATCCAAGACTCGATTCACCATGAATCGAGTCTCAAATCGAGTAACCCTCTCGATCTAAGCCATTATGGGCATGAGATCGAGTCCTAGACCGACCAAATGGACTCGATCTCATGCCGAGGTAACATTTTCTTTCCCTCCTTTACTCTTTTCTCTCCAACTTTTAAATTCAAAACTTGGTCAAGGCAAGCATCTTTGACCATGAAAGATGTGCCTTGACCAAGACTTTGTCAGAAAAACCACTTTTACTACCATTATTTTGCTTTTTGCTAGTCTTTAAATATTTCAACAACCTCTCACCCTCTCATTCCTGTTTTTCTCGAGAGTTTCGGTTTTCAGAAGTTAGCAAAGATCTTTTACAATTCTTGCAAAGGTATTTTCGAAATTTAATGATTTATTTTTAGGAAAATTTCCTTTAAATTCGCAAGATATTGTTCTAGAATATAGGGTCGGTTTTGATTTTTAAAAACTAGCTAAGTAAAAGGAATAATTCTAGATTTTTCAGTATCTAAAGATATGATTTCTCCTTTATTTAGCTATAATTTTTATTAATTCTTCAAAATTCTAGGGTAGTTTTTATAAGTTCTCTCCTTCTCTTCTCTCATTCTCATCAAAACCGCTGTTTTGCTTATCAAATTTCTTTAGAAACTTGTTTCAGGAACAATGGCCCCCAAGAGAACAAGAGAAGAGACAGCACAAGAAGGAGAAGGACAAGAGGTGGCAGTTCAAGAGAGGGTTAGATGGACTAAGGATGAGAAGAAGGACAAGAAACGGCTGGAAAGGCTTCGGTTTGAGCCTACCAAATTTGCTGATCGAGAGCTGTTGTCCAAGCTAGGGATTCTTGGGGATTTCGACCAACTCCTCAAGAACATTGGCCTAAGATGTCTGTCACGGATGGATTGCCCAACCATTCCAGAAGTGACAATAGACTTCCTTGCCATGTTGGAGTTCTGTTACGAGAATCCCAGCACACCCGTCCCTTCTCAAGGTTCGCCTCTACTTCAAGGTTGGCCGTCAAGCCTATACACTCTCCATCCCTGAGCTATGCCAAGCTTATGGTCTCAACGCGGATGCCTACAAGGTGGAGTTCCCCGCCTTCAAGAAAACCGACGACTTTTGGGATCTGATCAGCAATGAAGATTACAAAGCCAACACCGCCAAGATCAAGCGAGTAAGGAGTCCGGTGCTGAGGTACACTCTGAAGCTGATCGCCAACACGTTTAGTGGAAGATCTATTTCTCCTACGGTCACGAAGACAGAGCTGTGCTTCCTGTTCCAAGGTGTGAAGCACTTGGTGTGTGATCCGGATGCAAATGACGAACCTATGGAAGATGAACTCGGCGATGAAGTGAACTACGGATGTGTGCTCGCGGCTTCCTTGGTGAAATACAAGGCTTATGCCTTGCGGTGCAAGGCAACTTCCTCTTACATTGGCGGTTTCCTCACTCCTTTGTTCGTGCAAGCTGGCGTGCCCATTCACGACTTCGCCCATGTACCAACCAGAGCTTTCATGGACGAGGCATACATGAGGAATACTGGCAGCTTGGGACGCACGCCAGCGGAAGGGTTCTACGCCTACCTCTTCATAGACAACGAAGACAAGAAGAGAGTGTGCATCCTGCCCAACAAAGATGAAACCGAGCTGCTTGGTGTTGGGAACATCGAGTTCTTGCCCATAGAGGAAGAATGCTTTCCCCTCTAGGAGGACCACCTGCTTCAGCGATTGCCCCTTGTCAAAGGTCCGAGTCTCCAACCACGGAAGATGAGATGCCCGAGGCCTACACACTTCCCAAGCTAGACTTTGAGCCGAGGACAAAAACCGAGAAGTTCCTAGCATCTGTTGTGGAGATGCAAAGGAAGATCAACAAGTGGCAAGGCAAGATGCTCAAGAAGCTTGGAAAGAAAGTCAAGGCACTTCAGGGAGGCTCGCCTAAGAAAGCTGCAAGTCAAGAGGTGCAACAACCCGAGAAGAGAAGGCTCTCAACCGGTGGAGTTGTCATCCGCGAGACCCAAGGAAGCACCATTCAGCCGGCGCGCCACTCTCTCCAAGAACCAGCTGACAAGGGCAAGACCATAGTCTCTAGCTCCTCTGGAACATCTTCAAGTTCCAGCCGAGACTAGACCAGAGGTAACAACCTTCTTCCATTGTACATAACCGCTCATATTTGCTTCTTTTTGCTTTGTGTTTTACTACTCCTTCGAATGAGTTTGCCACCGGGACGGTGTCAAGCAAGTTTGGGGGAGTACATGTGTGATTTGACTTGTGTTCTGTGATCTTATTTTCCTTTAGCATCCTTGAGTCTTTAGTTCATGAAAAATTGGTAAAAGTTTTAAAAATTTTTCAAAGATTCATGTAGTTGCATTCATCATGTTAGGATTGAGTCTAGAGTTTCTTATAGCATCTAGGTTGTTTACATTCTACATAAGGGGTTAGAGTTTCTTAAAAAGGTGTTTTTACTTATGAATTGTTTCAATGCCCTAGTTATTAGTTCTCTAATGCTTTGTCTATGCTTTGAAAGTAAGTTTTTACCATGCTTGGATCACTTGTTAGGATTTTCGTGGCTTGAATTGAACTCTCATGATTTGAAACTTTTCCTAATAAGTGAGAACCTTAATTTGAAATTCTAATTATCATCCTTATGCATTTGAAAATAAACACATGGTTTTAAAATATTTAGGCTCTCTTCTTCCTTTTTACCACTCTTTGTGAGCCTAAGTAGAACTCCCTCCTTGAACCCAACCTTTCTTTGAAGCCAAATGTTCTTGTGTGACATCTTTGTGAGGCCTTCCTTTTGGTTTGAACTTGGCATAAAGTGTTAGGTTTAGGCGACATGATTTGGTTTTCATATGATTGCTAGCTTTGCATTTTGAAGCTAGGTATAGGCTTAGGATAAGTTTGGGGGATCACTGGGGTTGTTTTCTTTTCTATTTGTTCTCGGTTTCAAGGAACTTTGTGTTTTAAAGAAAGAAATGGGTTTTAAGTGAAAGGTTGTGTTTAAAAGCTAAGTATGCTCTAATAAAATTCAGGAGGTAGCTCTCTCATAAAAAAAAAAAAAGAAAAGAAAAGAAAAAGAAATAAAAGAGCCTAAGTGCCAAATAAAAAAATAAAAAGGAAAAAAAATAATAAGAGAGCTACCAATAAGAAATATCTAAAGAGCAAAAATTATTTTCAAAACCTTTTCACTAGCCTAAAAAGTTAAAAAAAAATGTTTTTGTTTCGAATTAGGGATTGCTAAGTTTTGAGAAGAAAAAGGGTAGACTCTAAGTGGTGAGTGAGGATAAAAGTTGATAAATGAGAGGGGTATAGGATCGTTTGTTAGTTTACATGGTAGATGAGAATCTAATCATGTATGCATAAATTATCTTTCCCTTTAGCATTATGCACGAATTCAACCATTTTTTGAGAGAAACCCTTGTTCTAATTATAAACCCTTTTCAAATGAGATCATTCAATGCTCATAATCTTCACCCTTAGCCAAATGTGTTTTGCTTTAAAGTGCATAAGTTTGATTCATGGTTCTAATGTTAATGAATGTTAAAGGATGAGTTTCTTTGATTGTTAGGAATAAGAGAGTCATGATTTGAATTTCTAGGTGTGATGAGTATGGCTAAGTTCTTTGGAGTATGAGTGTGAGCATAGCATTTTAGAACTGTTAACTAGGACATTGAGATTGATTCATTTGAAAGGCACCTTTGCAAGAAGTTCAAACCCCCATTCGTTTTTCCCGAAAACCTCTCTTCCATACTTATTTTCTGTTGCTTGAGGGCAAGCAAGAAGTAAGTTTGGGGGAGTTGATGTTACTGCATATTGCATACATTTTGCATACGCATTAGTTAGCTTTTCATGCATTTGTATCACATTTTAGGGTAGATTGCATCACTTAGAGTTCTACAGCATTCTTGCACCAGCATACGCATGTTCCTTGCATTTTGCATCACATTCAGGTTGTCTCTGGCTGCTTTGGAGTCTCGGAGGTTCGTGGACATGTTGAGGCTGATGTAGCAGTTCGTGGGAGCTCGGATATATGCTAAGGATCAGAGATCGAGCATTGCCGGTCGATCTAGGAGGTGATCGACCAGAAGATCGAGCCAACCAGGCGATCCAAGGAGAATGATCGAGACAAAGATCGAGTGAAGCAGTCGATCAAATGGTACGGACGTGAATGACGCCATGCAGAGCGAAAGCCAGATCGAGTACACCACCTGATCCAGCCGATGATCGATACCGAGATCGGATGCAACACTCGATTCGCCGATGATGATCGAGATCCAGATCGAGCCGAAGACACGATGTCCGAATATGATCGAGAGAACCGCTCGATCCTGGAGTCGATCTCTGTCCTTTCAACCACTTTTGGCCGCAAGCGAGGGGGGGACCATCAGCTTGTTTTGGCCATTTTTGGAAGGCGGCGACGTCCTTTTCCCAGACAACTTTCAATCCTTATCTTTTTCTTTATGCCTTCTCTCTGTTTTTCGTGAAGAACACCATTGTCGAACTTGAGTTTTTCTTAAGCTTTATAATCGAATCATTTCCGTCTTAATCTAGTTTTCTTTTCATGTTCATCGTTTCGTTTTACATGATTTGCTTGATTTACTTTATGTGTAGTGAGTAGTTTATTTGGGTTCGGGGTTGAGAGGATTAAGGGGTCTAAAGGGTTTCGATCTTGGGGTTTTTCTAAGCGTTTTCAACGGCTATCTCTTTTAAGGTGTTGAGATCTCAATGCTTGAAGGCTCTCACGCCAAGAGCTTCATGATTCGAGAGGTTCCTTACCTTGACAGGATTCAGGAGCCTCGGAAGATCACACCTTAGAGACTAGTTACCCCTTCCCAAAAGCCATGGAAGTTTGGGGGATTAGTTAAGCCATTCATTTGAAATCTGCTTTCCATGCCCTTCGACCTCTCTTTCCACCAAAAGCCATGGGTTTGGAGGAGAGGATGAAGGAGTGATCTATACCGAAAGCTACAAATAGATCTTGCTTAGTTTTCAAGGCTTAGAGATCCTCACAAAGTGAGTCGATTTAAAGTATTCAACTCAAGGTTGAACCTTTGAAACCCCTGACCATGAATCTCAACCCTAGGCCCTTTCTTTTTGCATCTTTACATCTTATCTCGTCATTCACTTGATCTTTGATAGCATCCTGGTCATTAGTTTTACTGTTCTTGCATTTTTAGACGAGATCGATTGTTATAGCTCGATCTAGTAGTCGATCTCGTGGTCGATCCACTAGTCGAATTTTAGTAATTCGAAGCTTGGTCCTTTAATTAATCTGTTTGTTCCTCGTGGTAGTTTCTTCATTCCTAGTATTTTTAAAATAGGTTGCATTCTATTTAAGTTGCTGCATCTAATTTTTAGAGATTTTCTCGTAAATCATCTCGTTTCGCTTGGATTTGCACTAGTCCTTGTATTCTCTTTGCATTCTCTATCATCCTATGCATGGATTGATTCTCTCTTGCTTGCTGTACTACAACATGTCTTGCATTTGAGTTTGATAACCTCATTGCATTCTCACCCTTGCTAAGAAAGTGTTTATCACAATCCTTGGCATCAAACACTGCTCCAGCTGAAGCTAAGAAAGGCCTCCCTAGAATGATGGCATTTCTGATCTTTCCTTCAACATCTAGGACCAAGAAATCTGTTGGTATGACTACTCCTTCTATCATCACTAGAACATCTTTTAAAGTCCCAAGTGGTGTCTTTACTGTCCCATCAGCTATGGTAAGAGACACATTACTCTCTTGAAGTTGAGTGTAGCCAAGATCCTTAGCAGTAGAGGATGGGAGAAGGTTGATGCTGGCTTCAAGATCACAAAGACAGCTCTTGAAGGTCTGCCCTTTAAGCTCACATGGTAGAGTGAATCTCCAAGCATCTTGTGTTCAGCTCCTTAACCTTAGATGCTCCAGATTTAACTCTCAGTTTCCCAGGCTCCTCTTGAACATTCAGACCTCTTATTTCCATTTGAGAAGCATAAAGGGTCTCATACTTCTGTACTAGCTGCTCTTTGAACCTTCCTGGAAAAGGGATATTGGGCTGGTAGGTAAGGAGGGACAGCATCTTGAGTTTTCTTCTTAACATCAGAGACTTCAACAAAGTCTTCCTTGGTACCATCAACAATTTCATGTGGCGCCCACCACTCATCTTCTTCCAGAGATTCTTCTTCTGCAACTCCATGGTTAGCATCAACTTCCAAAAACTCTTCCCCCCCCCCCCCCCCCCCCCCCACTCTGAAGTTCAGTGTCCTCAGTGAACAGAGAGAGAAACTCTTCAATGACAGCTTCCTCTTCAGTTGAGAAGCTCTCTTCTTCAGTGACTATGGCGTTGCAGAACTCCTTGGGGTTAGCTTCTGATTTTCCAGGAAAGTGTCCTTGAGGTTTTCGACCAGCAATGCCTTTGTTGTTCTCCAAGCTCGGTATCCTTGAATCCAAATCATCAAGTTTGGTGTTTAGCTCATCATGAACACAGTCTAACTTGTTATGCAACTAAGTAAATCTTTGGTTCATCTCCAATGTTTCAAGGAGTTGTAAGTTGAGGAATTGAGTGAGCATGCTCTTGGTATTAGATGCACTAGAGGCAGAGGCAGTGAATTGACCTTGAGGGAGAGCAGTAGTGGGTGCAACTGTGGGTGGGGATTGTAGCTGTCTGCAAAGTAGTTCATAGGCAGAAGCTCTTGGTGGAAGTTGTTGCACCATGGAGTTTCAAAACAGAGCATCTTCTCTACTTGTATAGATGTACCTGAAAATATCTGAAAAGGAGTGAGTAACCAAATAAAACTAAAAACTTGATCTTAAAGACTCTAAAAACTCTAATGATTCAAACAGAAAACCCCAAGGGCAACGACACCAAATTGATAGAGAGGTTTTTGATCTCTTTCTCAATCACCCATGTATTTAAATCAGTTGCGGTATAGAGGTTTTATGTCAATCCATGGGGAGTTGTTGAATACAAAAGAGTTGCAAGCAGAAATCCTTAAGTCAAGCAAGCAAATAGGGTTTTTGTTGCCTAAGCAATTGAACTAGCAACCTAAAGTGATCAATAACCAAAGAAAACTCAAAAGAGACAGTTTAGCAATGATCAAAGAAGCAAAACAGAGTAAATAACAAAGCAAATAGCAAATTCGAAATTCAATCAAAGAGAAAGCAAGTTCCTAGATGTGGTTATTGATTTTAGGGGGAATTCAGAGAATAACTAAGGTTGTTTCAAACAGCATTGATCAAGCAAACAAGCTAGCAATGGTGGTTCCTAAACATAGAGTTCACAAACAAGCAAGCTAATTCCAATCTCTTGATAAATAGCCCTTTGCTAAACACCTTAACAAGAACTAACTCTCATTAGTGCTAAAACATTCAAGAAGCATTAATAATCAACTCTATTCATGCCAAAATGCTCCTCAAACAGTCAATCTCTTGAGCCAAGGCCAGCAAATCCTCTATCAAACAAGATCAGCATTTCATCAAACACTTGGTGGGCATAAGAGAAAGCTCAAATCCTAGATAAGTGTGATCAAGACAAATCTAGCTTAAGAACAGATCAATAGAGAGGAACCAATGTTATTAAGTACTAAACAAACTTTAATCAATCCCTAAATCCCCTTAATCTACCACATTTAAGAACCCTAAGCAAACTACTCACTAATACTCATGTTTAACACCAAATCACAAGAGGAAAAGATGTTAATCATGATTAAAAGAGAGATTAAGGAAAGATTAATAGCAAATACAAACTTATATTAAATAAAGCAAGAAATTTGTCTTACAAACTCAGAAAAATAACTCAAGAACAGTGATATGACATGACTGCTTGAAAATCCCCAGAAAAATAGTATTTATACCCTTAAAGAAGGAAGCCCTAAAGTAATGGCAAAAGTGTAATAAAAGGCAGCTCCGGACTGGGTTCCTATCGGTCAGTTGTGACCGATAGGGTGATCGATAGGGATCCTATCGCTCTAGAAGATGACCGATAGGGTGACCGAAATCCATACTGTGTACTTCTATCGGTCACTTCTCTGACCGATAGGCTTGATCGATAAGTCTTCTATAAGTCACTCCTTGACCGATAGGCCTTGTGTCTTGACCGACAAGCTCTGCAGAGATCGTCTGCCCTGGTTCCTTCTGCTCCATTTCAGCTCAGCCAGCTTTCTGGTCAACTCCCAAAGCTCCTCCATGCTCCTTGTAGCTCCATGAGTACCTAAAAACATCCATGATGCAAAGAAAATGCAAACTACATTCTAAATGCAACCTAAATCTAAAAGGAGAAGAAAATGGGACAAAGGATAAGGAAAACATGCAAAAGAAAACCAAAACATGCACTAAATGGAAGCCTTAATGGTGTAAATACAAGAGATATCATGCGCATATCGGCCTCTGTAATGCCAGTTGAAGTTTGCCAACTACTTTCAACAAAATCATTGGTATAACATCTACAATTTCTACGTGGAGGATGCTTCTGCTGCCGTGCACCCTACATTAACTGACTATCATCTGATTTTCACGGCAACACGGGCGCCAAGAGTGCTGATCATATGGTTTAGTTTGAGAGTCTGTTGCTTCACTGTCCTTGTTTTAGGGATATCAGCCGCCGAGCGTATAAGATTGGGAGCCTAATTGGTAAGATTTATTTTACGATTTCAGAGTATTTTTGTTCTGCTCTGTTTTTAGATAAATTTTTCTATGGATCTTAATCAGGTGTAATGGGGACTGTCGTGAGGATGGATTTTTTGGAAGATCATAGCAATGATGCTTTTGAAGATGATTTGTCTCACCTCCGTTTCGAACTAGAGGACGCAAAGTAAATCAAATGCCCCGTGTTAATGACTTTTAGGAAGTTTTATTATGAATTAATATTCTCTCTGTTCTTTTATGTTAGGAGAGAAAGTATGATTACCTGTGTAGGTCTTGGAGCCATTGCAAGAGAGTTTCACGAAGCGTATATGGCACACAATTCCTATGGCGATGTTTGCGTGCTACGCTTTTGGAAAATTTCAGAGGGTAAAGGTGAGTAATTGTTGCCTTATTGGTTGCACATTTTAAGACGACATAATCATTTAGGAAGTCTTCCTAAATCATTTTCTCTTTCCAAGTTTCATTTAGGAAGCCTTGAAATATTGCTCTGATTTGTTGTAGGAATGGACGAGAATAAGATTATCATGCGCTCTCATTCCCCATGCTCTGAATTCATGTTTAATCCAACTGATGATACAGTTTCCGGATTCAAGAACATGTAAAATTTTAAACAATTATCCATATATATACTTTCTCCCTGACTGAATATGTAACTAAAAGAATTGTTTTCATTGTTTGTCTGGTGTAGAAGAGATTATGGATATTGAAGGAAAGTGGAAGACAGAAGTAACGATGGATGCTTAAGTAACCAAAAACCTTTTTTAATGTATTCCACAAGCATTTTTATGTTTTTGCTTCTTGATGTTGAATATCTATGGATGTTGTACTTTTGACATATAATGCAATATCTATTTATTCTTTATTATTTAGCGCACGGCTAAACAAATTTTGGGATAAAGTTTGTCACTTAAGAAAAAATTGTCACACTTTACATTTTAGGATGTGTTCTTTATGAGTTAGGAATATGATCTTAACTGTGAAAGAAAGAACATTGTCAAAAATGTTAGCTCGGTTTGTAAATTTTTAAAATTGTTTTTGTAACTTGGAAGTGAAAAAGGGTTTTTCAATGAGCGCAAGTATAAGATTAAAGAAAATGAAATTGTTAAGAAAATTTCATACACTTAAGAAAAGGTTCATACTACTTTAGGAGAGAGAACGGACTTATTTGTTTAAATTATTTGTCGAAATGAAATTGTTTACAACGAATATGTTTTTATCAAAGCACAATAGTTACTCTTTTTTTTCTTTTCTGGAAAACCTTTCTAAAGTACTTTCAAATTTTCCTTACCTTTCCGGAAGCTTTTTCTAATCGTTTTTATTCATTTGGTATATTGAATCACTGTTACGTTCCTTGATTGAATGCTTAAAACAGACTAACTTACCTTCGCAATGTTTAAATTATTTTGTCAAAATGAAATTGTTTACAACGAACATGTTTTTATCAAAGCACAATAGTTACTCTTTTCTTTCTTTTCCGTAAAACCTTCCTAAAGTAGTTTTAAGTTTTCCTTACCTTCCCGGAAGCTTTTTCTTATCGTTTTTATTCACTTGGCATATTGAATCACTGTTACGTTCCTTGAGTGAACACTTAATGTCATCTAAAAATATGCGAACAAATTCGTAACAAGCCTAGAGAACAGTGAAAACAAAATCTCGCAAGTAAATCTCAAGAAACATAACACAACTTCAAAAAATCTGAAACACAATTAATGGTTAGCCATTGTAAACCACAATTTCGGGATGTTGCTTCCTTTGCTCAAATGAAAAACAAATCAAATCTAAATCTTACTTTTTCTTAAAATGATCAAAGATATCCCAAACCAGATTGCTCCTCAGATCTTAAACAACTTCATCACAAATTCTTGAAAATTCCTCAATCTTCACCGAGTGGCACTCTCTCATCTTGAGTACAATGATGCCACAGTTGGATACTGTGCTGGACTTTGCAATAGTTTCCTCAAAATCATATACCACTTCGAATGGAACGAGATCTTGCTTTGGCTTTGTGTTTTCCGCAACACAAAGTAGTGCAGGGATCATCTCTACAAAATTATCACAAGTTAAATTCAGAAAAGAATACTTTCCTTAAATTCATGAAAGTATTCGAAAACTACGAAAAACCATTGTTGGTGAAACACTTTACATGGCGGCCTGTAAAATACTTGTCGTTGGCTCTTTTGGATGTATGCAGCTAAAACACTCATCTCGCCTCTTCTTCATATCTATCGCTAAACCAATCCAGTGTAGAGAAGTCTTGGGTTTAACCATTCCATACATGAAATCAACATCCTTCTTCCAGTTTTTGTTTGGATACTTGTTTCCCTTTATAACTTCAATCACATTTTCAGGGAAATGTTTCTTGCACCGAGGTTTCTTGAAAATGTTGTGGAAATCTAACAGCTCACTGAAGAACATTGAGTTGCAGAAAGCAGCCCTTGGGAATTGATTGTTGTGGAAATAAGCTGCATGTTCCTCTCGTTTAGCATTGAACAGCATCATTGCTGCATCTACCTCCTACATGAATATTCAAAGGCTTCCAAACTTATTTTCGTCTAGGAATCCTCTCTAAATAAAGTTGATATGACTAGAATAATACATGTCCTTTAACACGAGTAGATGGGTTCTCCAGTCTCCTGAACCAAGCTCCATTAGCTTGGATTACACCAATGATGCGTTTTTATCATACATTGTGAACTCAATCAATTTACACAGAATTTAAATTATAATATAATATCACATTATTATAATACTTGATATCCCTTATATTTACACTATTTAGGGCTGCATTTTGTACATGTTTTGGTCCTCTTTTGCATATTTTCCCTTAGCTTTTGTCCCATTTTCTTCTCCTTTTAGACTTAGGTTGCATTAGGAGTATAGATTGCATTTTCCTTGCATATTGGATGTTTTTAGGTGCTTTTGGAGCTTAATGGAGCTTGGAGGAGCTTTGAGAATGATCCACGAGGCTAGCTGGACAAAAGGGAGCAAGAAGGATCAAAGCAGAAGATCTTTGCAGAAGTTTTCGGTCAGAGCATGGTGATTTTCGGTCTCTAGTGACCGAAATGGAGCAGTATCGGTCTGATGTGGTCGACACAAACACACCGTTCTAATTTCGGTCGTGTGTGTCGATCACTGATGACCGATACAAATAAATTTCGATCACTGGAGGTCGACACAACTGACCGATACTGACTCAGCCCGAACCTGTTTTTAATTACACTTTTACCACCTTTCTAGGGTTTTCTCCCTTTTTCTATATTTTCGAGAGGTCTTGTCAAAATACTGTTCTTAAGCTATTTCTTTAAGTTTGTAAGACATTTTCTTTGCTTTGTTTAATACAATCAAGTATTTGCTTTAATCTTTCTTTAATCTTTCTTTTAATCATGATTAGCATCTTCTCCCTTTGTGATTTGGTGTTAAACATGATTATGAGTGAGTAGTTACCTTAGGGTTTCTAAATATGGTAGATTAAGGGAATCTATGGCTTGATTAAGGCTTGTTATGTGCTTCTGTTTATGGGTTCCTCTCTATTAATCTGTTATTCATGCTAGATTAGTCTTGATCAAACAGGTCTAGGTTGTTAGCTTTCTCTTATACCCACCAAGTGTTTGATGAAATGCTGAACCTGTTTAATAGAGGATTTGCTGGCCTTGGCTCAAGAGATTGACTGTTTGAGGAGCATTTTGAGTTGAATAGAGTTGATTAGTCTTGCTTGCTTGATGTTTTAGCACTAATGAGAGTTAGTTCTTGTTAAGATGTTTAGCAAAGGGTTATTTGCCAAGAGATTGGATCTAACTAGCTTAGTTGTGAACTCTATGTCTAGGAACCACCATTGCTTGCTTACTTGCTTGATCAATGTAGTTTGAAACAGCCTTAATCAATGTCTGAAATTCCCCAAAGTCAATAACCACATCTAGGAACTTGTCTTTCCCTAATTTGAATTTCGAATTTGCTATGTTTCACTCTATTTTTCTTGCTTAGAATTGATTAGTTTGCTTTGCTTTCACCTTGTTGCTGCTTGTTTCACTTAGGTTGTTAGAACTGTTGCTTAGGCAACAAAACCCATTTCCTGGTTTGCTTGACTTAGAGATTCCACTCTCAACTCTTCTGTCTTTCAACTCTTTCCATTTGGATTGATACAATCCTATGCTATACTGCAACTGACTAGTAAAAACTAGGGCAATTGTCCTACAAGGGGTAAAACCCTTGTATCAATTTGGCGCCGTTGCGATTTGGAAAACAATTTGAATCATTAGAGTTTGTAGAATCTTTAAGATCAAGCTTTTAGTTTTACTTGGTTACTCACTCCTTTTCAAGCATTTTCATTTCAGGTACATCTCTACAAGTGGAGAAGATGCTCTGTTTTGAAACTCCAAGGTGCAACAACTTCTACCAAGAGCCTCTGCCTATGAACAACTTTGCAGACTGCCATAATACCCACCCACAGTTTGAGCCCACGCCAGCTATCCCCCAAGCTCAACTCATTGATTCTACTTCTACTGTAGCTGATATCAAGAGTTTGATCACTGAGTTCATCAACTTACAACTCCTTGCAAAATTGAAAATGAATCAGGGATTTACAGAGTTGCACACCAAATTAGACTCTGTTCATGCTGAGCTAAACACCACGTCTGATGATTTGCATTCAGGGATAGAAACCTTAGACACCACCTATGAGTACTGCCAAGCTGTTGAATCTACAGTTACCTTTACTCCTATTGAAGAAGAAGCCATCATTGACGACTTCCTCTCCTTAATCAATGAGGACATTGACAACCTGAATGGGGGAGGGGAGCCTATTGAAACTTATGCAACTAAGGGGAACTTTCTTAAAGAAGGCACCCACTAGGAAGAAGATCAATGGTGGGCACCACTTGAGATTATTGATGCCACAAGGGAAGACCCTGTTGAAACCCCTGACGCTAAGAATGTAGCTCAAACTATCCACAACCTCCAGGAATTCTGCCATCTACTTACTAAAGAGGCAGAGGAAGCATAAGAGGAATTCACTGATGAAGACGCTTCATTGGAAGAGCTAGACATCATGATCGAAGAAATGTTGATGCACATAGACATGATGAGGGTTGAGTATGGAGGAGAATCTAGAAGAAGAAACATCAGTAATGAAGAAGCTCAGGAAGTTGTAGGGACATTCCTCCGTGGCTTCGATGAACACTTGAACAGAGAAAAAGAACAGGAATGAGCAGCACTGGAAGCTGCTTAGAAAGAGGGGGCTGAGGAAAACCCAACCTCTACAGAAGAGACCCCCACACCAGAACAACCTGATGCTGAAGAAGAGGAACTAGAGACACACCATGCCTTGATGGTTCTGTCTCAAAACACTCCTCAGGAATCTAAGGAACTTTACCATAATCAAGTGGGTAATTCTTCAAGCACTATTGCAAAGGGTAAAGAACTCTCAGCTCCAGTCTGTAAACCACCATTCTCCTACCCCACAATGCACTTGACCAAAGCTAGAATGGAGATGTACACAAAGTTCAAACAAGACATAGAATATGCTGGAATACAACTCCCACATGGCACCACTCTGATGGAGGTGAAACATCAAATCAGGTTCCTGAAAAAAGTTTTTGACAAGCTGGAAGTGGTGGAACCAATCCTTGAGAATGTGGGGGCTGACATGAAAAGAAGCAAGATGATGAAGTCATTGCCAAAACTCCCAAACCCAGGAAAATTCCTCATCACTTGTGAGCTAGACATGCTTGACAATGTAAAAGGTCTATGTGATTCAGGATCAACTTTCAATGTTATGTCCCTCCACCTTAGCCAAACTCTGGGGATCAAGAAACTGCTGCCGTCCAGGGGTTCTCTCACTTTTGTGGACAACACTTCCACAAAGCCGTTGGGCATAGTGAAAGACTACCCTTTGAAGATTGGAGAATGCCTGGTTCCAACAGACTTTATGGTCATGGAGAAAACATACTCCAGAGAAGTGCCTCTCCTCCTAGGCACTCCATTCTTGGCAACAGCAGGAGCTCAGTTAGACTTCAAAAGAGGTTCTGTAATCTTGAAGAATGTTGATGAATTCAGGGTCTACAAAATTGACTCTCCTTCTCTCACCTTCTGTGGAGTACTTAAGCAAGAGGGTGAACAATGGAATCTCCCAGATAACCTAGATGATGTGTGGCGCTTCACTATGGATATGTTTTCAGCTGATACTTCCCCTACTGAGCCAGGACAGACACTGAATGCTGACTTGAAGCTTAAAGCTGGTTTGAAGGGCAATAAGAACTTAACCACCAAGGCTATGAAGCCTCCAGTCAAACCAAGTGTCAGACAGATCAGGTATGGGATGTTAACCAGGGACAAACAGAACCAGCCTTTAGCAGGAAAATGGGTATGGAAGAAGAAGGAGGTAGGAGCTCCAGCTCCACCAACTTCTCCTCACCTCAACTAAAGAGGTAATCAAAGTCAACCTTAGTGACTTTAAACAAGCACACTTAGGAGGTAATCCCATGTTATCTTTTTGTATATATTATGCTTTCTAGATTATCTTTTATGATTTGTTCTAGTGTATAGAAACAGGATTCTGAACTGGGGTTTGAGAAAGTCTGAAGGGGACAAATAACAGGTGTATTCTGGCTGGTATCGGTCATTTGTATCGGTCATAACAGACCGATACACATATTTTCGGTCAGTAGTATCGATCATGACTGACCGATATCAGTAGAGCCAGTCTACACCAGTCAACTTATCGGTCACTTTTGATCGATATGGAAAGAAGTTTGAAGGTGGGAAAGTTTTCGGTCATTCATCTCGACCACACTTGGTCGACGTAAACATACCGTATGATTTTCGGTCTATCGTGTCGACCACTGTTGATCGATATGATTCTTGAAATCATATCGGTCACCAGTATCGATAACTCAAGATCGACACAATCATGCCGGATGTATTTCGGTCAAGTGCGTCGACCACTGATGACCGATACAAATCCCAGGAAGCACGTCAGTCTCCAGTATCGATCACTCATGACCGAAAATGCAAATTTCGGTCAGTAATATCGGTCATGAGTGACCGAAACTCCATCCGAGGTAAGTGTATCAACTTCCAAAAAATTTTCCCTCCTTTGGTTTGGCGCAAAGGGAGTTTGAATTTTTAATTGGGATTCCTTCTGAACTCTTTCTTGGCTTCTGAACACCTTTTGTTTTTGTCCCCCACACTTTTGATTTCTTATGTTCCCTCACCAACCTTTGATTCCTTTGGTCCTCCTTTCTCTCTATTTAAGCAACAATCTTCTTTCACTTCTCTTCACACTTAAACTCACTCTTCTTCTCACCTAAGGCTCGAAATTACTAGTTCTTATTCTCTTTTCTTGCTTGCTTTAAGTGTTCAGAAGTCCACAAAAGGTTTGCTTCCTAAACTATCTCTCTTTGCTCTTACTCTTTGCTTATGTTAAAAATCGCTTAGTAAGAAGTTTTTAAGAGCAAGTAGAGTTTAGTTTTAAATGTTGTGCTATGATTTTGCATTTTGGATTTTTGTTGAAAAATCAAGCTAGACTGTTAAAGTTATGCTTAATTTTCTATTCATCTCATAGCTTGTTTAATTTCATCCATTTTGTAAGATCATCATCTCTTTGCCTAGGAACCGCTTTGCTAGGATGTCATGCATAACTGCTTATCTTCTGTTCATCCTAGCTTATTTAGTTGTTGGCCTTTAATCTCTTTTTGCTTTGAAGAAGTTTAAGCTTGTTGATTAGGACTTTTTAGACTTCTCTTAGCTTAAGGAGCTTTTTATTTAAAAGCTTTCAGCTATTTGGTTCTTCAACTTTTGTTCTTTCACCTACATTGTTTTCAAGCTTTGCTTTTGAAGGTACAATGGGAAGAACAAAAGTAGCTGCTGGGGAAAAGGGAAAAGCACCTCAAGAAGCAACCACATCACCACCAGCAAGGCAAGAAAAAGGAAAGGTAAAAGCTGTTGAGCAATCCTCTAAGGCCGCTGGAAAGAGACCTGCTGAAGATAAAAGCACCAAGCAGAGAGGCAAAGGCAAAGCTGTGGAAGAAGTGGTTCCACCCATGAAGCTCAGCACTAGGGAACTAATGGCGGGATTCAGCAGATGCACCTTCAAGCCAACAAGGTATCCATGCACCTCCACAATGAAGGAGCTTGGAATCTATGAAGACTGCATCAGCACCTCCACAACCACTCCCATCCTATGAGCGCTTTACCCATCAATTCCTCTCCACCCTCAAGGTGGTTTACTATGAGCAGAGTGAGCTTCCTGACCATGATGGATGGATTTCTTTCAAGCTTGGGAAACAGAAGTTCAAGGTCACCTTCCAGGAACTCTCTAAAGCACTGGAGCTGAGCACCTACTTTCAAAGAGGGAAAATTTTATTGATCCATGAATCGCAGCACACAAGGTTTTGGGAGATAGTTGGAGTAGGGGAATTCAAAGCTGGAGCTACGAAAAACCAACACTTAAAGCATCCTGCAGTTAGATATGTACATAAGGTTCTTGCAAACACATTCTTTGCAAGGAAAGAAACCTCTCATCTAACTGGCAAGGAGAGAGACTTTCTCTACAGTGGATTGTACACCGGACCAGGCACCAGCAGATGTGCAGTGCCAATCAGTCCACCAAGCAAGTTCCCATGCCTTGTAAGACTGTTGATGGAGCAGCTGCAATCTTATCAGAACTAGGTTATCAACAAAGGAAGAAAGGAGAAGAATCCGCAGATGCACATTGGAGGAATTGTGACAGCAATTCTCATGGCTTGTGATGTAGACCTGGAGGAGCATGCTGAAGATGCTCTGAATCCTATCTGGATAGATATAAACTATCTTAAGAGGAGTCACTATCTTGAGAAGAGTGTTCAGGGCAAGTATGTTTACCAGTTCATCAACAATCACTCAGAACCAGTGAGAATCCTTCTTCCAAACCCAAGGGTAACCTCCTTCACCACACCAGCGAACATCAGCTTCAACATAAGTGAGGAAGAGCTCTACACAGGCGGCCCTGTTCCTGGAGAGGAAGAAGAAGGCAGTGATGTAGAGGAGGAGCACAATCAAGAGATCAGAGAAGAAGAAGAAGAAGATCAAGGGAATGCTAATGCTGGCGCTGATTTTCAAGGAGGAACCCATGAAGAAGATGAGCTTGCAGAAGAGGAAGTGTTGAACTACAGCTCAAGGCAGCTCCACTTCCAGCCTTATGCAGCATCCAACCAAGGAAGCTCTTTGAGAGCAGCTCATGAGCACATCAGCACACTCCAGAAGTGGTGCAAGTGGCAGGATAAAGCCATCAAAGGGCTTATGAAAATGATGAAAGGGAAGTTCAAGAAGAACAAGGCTACATCAGCAAGAACTTCCCACCACATTCACACCCATGAGCTCAACTCTCAACAAGAAGAGCAACTTCAGCCAACTGAAGAGGAGGAAGCTATATGGAACCCCCATGGAAGACATTCATTTCATACATAACCAAGTGACCAGTGGGGTACATGGGAACGGGAACAACCAAGGGCTTCATCTTATGAGCCAAGAGCCCATGTTCCATCAGCTTGGGAGGCGCCAAACCCCAACTCCTCTGAAGTTCAGGAAACATGGCAATGGGGCTCACAAGGAACTTCTTCACAAGCTGAGCAACTTTGGTCAAGCTGGGTTCCACCACCTCAAGCAGCACAGCATTCCACTATTGTTTATGAAAGAAAGAAGAGGAGAGCTAGCAAGTCTCCACAAACCTCAGGATCATCCCACCACTCCTGCCACTAAACCAAGTACCACATCCTTTCCATTGTTATATACCATTGCATCTTTTCATTTTTGTAATATATTTTGTTGCTTCTCTCTTCCATTGCTTTCATTACACAAGGGACTGTGAAATTTAAGTGTGGGAGAGAGATTTGGGGTTTGACTTTGTGTTCTGTTTTCTTAGTTTTTCTTTTTCTTTTCACTTTGAGTCTCATGCATATCATGCACACATGTAAGGCATAGAAAAACACACAAAAAAAAAATCGAACAAATTTGAAAATCTTTTGCATTTTTTGCAAACCAAAAAGAAAGCATGTAGTTGCATTTCATTCCTTTAAGATTGAGTCTAGTGTTGACATATAGGTTGCATTGCATTTGCATAGGGCATCATGATGAATTTTCCTTGTAAAGTGCTTAGTGTTTAGAGATGATTTCAGTTTTCAAGTGCTTAGTTGTTTGATGCATCATATGATTGCTAGAAGTTAAGGCTGAACCATGCTTAGATTGCTAGATTTGGTCTTCTCATCTCATTCTGAAAGCATTTGTTCTCTGAAAACCAACTCTATCAACTTGAACTTTAATTTGGACTTTCAATTATCATGTTTTCTGCATTGAAAAATGAATTCATGGCTACCATATACATATTTGGATCATCTTTCTCCTTTCTACCACTCTTGTTGATCCAAATAGCTGTTCCTCGTACTTATGGGACAGTTACATCCTCACCCTTAGTGTGAGGCCTTTGCATTGCATTTTCGATTTTGTCTTGGCAAAAAGTGTTAGGAATAAGGCTGGCAATGATTAGATTTCTTGTAGATATCAGCTTACATCTTGAGCTTGATTCTAGGATAGGAGTTTTTGGGGTTTGAAAGAGTTAGGTGGTTTGAGCTTAATGTTTTTTATCTTTTGAAAAGAAAAGGGAAAGATTTGAAATGGTAGATAAAGGGGAAACAGTTTGTTATTGTGGTTAAGCAAAGGGAAGAAAAGCTCTAAGTTCAAAAGGAAGAATTGGCGCCAACAACAAAGCTCAGAGAGGGTCCAAAGAAGAAAAATCAGACCAGGAGCAATCCACCAAAGGTGATGAAGGTGCCATTACAATAAAGAAGAGCAAGTCCCAACCAAGAAGAAGCAACCACGCAAGCAGAATGAAGAAGGTTTCCCCAACCATGAATAAGAAGAAAGAAAAGGGTAGAGTTTAGGAAAGGGTAGACTAAGAGGGTTCACTTTTGGGTTTAGAAATGCTTAGGACTCATCTTTGGGAAGTAAGGGTAGAAGAGGGCTTTGAATTGCATGCATAAGTGTGCTTTTACCTTTAGCATTTTGCCTAAGATGAAGTCATTTCATTGAGTGATCCTTTATGTCTTTAACCCTGTGCTTAAATGAGATCATTCTTGTCTCATAACCTTACCCCTTTTCAACCAAATGTCTTCACTTGATTTGTATAAGCATGATTCATGTTCTGAACTTAATTGAATGTTAAAGAGTTGATTGATTTGAGCATTTGCCAAAGTTGAGATTTGAGATCATTTTGAAACATGATGAGCACAGCTAGGTTCTTTTAAGTATAGCTGATTGTGTTTGCATCCTACAACTAGGCACTTGAGAATTAAAACCATCTCTTTACCTTTGCACTTTTGGAATCTGAATGCCCACTTTCAAACCTCACTCTCCCATTTGTTCTTACTTGCTTGAGGACAAGCAAAAGGCAAGTGTGGGGGTGTTGATATCCCTTGTATTTACACCATTTAGGGCTGCATTTAGTACATGTTTTGGTCCTCTTTTGCATATTTTCCCTTAGCTTTTGTCTCATTTTCTTCTCCTTTTAGACTTAGGTTGCATTAGGAGTATATATTGCATTTTCCTTGCATATTGGATGTTTTTAGGTACTTTTGGAGCTTAAAGAAGCTTGGAGGAGCTTTAGGAATGATCCAGGAGGCTAGCTGGACAAAAGGGAGCAAGAAGGATCAAAGCAGAAGATCTCTGCAAAAGTTTTCGGTCAGAGCCTGGTGATTTTCGGTCTCTGGTGACCGAAATGGAGCAGTATCGATCACCAGTATCGGTCTGATGTGGTCGACACAAACACACCGTTCTAATTTCGGTCGTATGTGTCGACCTCCAGTGACCGATACAGATAAATTTCGGTCACTGGAGGTCGACACAACTGACTGATACTGACCCAGCCCGAACCTGTTTTTAATTACACTTTTGCCACCTTTCTAGGGTTTTCTCCCTTAGGCTATAAATAGCCCCTTTTTCCATATTTTCGAGAGGTCTTGTCAAAATACTGTTCTTAAGCTATTTCTTTAAGTTTGTAAGACATTTTCTTTGCTTTGTTTAATACAATCAAGTATTTGCTTTAATCTTTCTTTAATCTTTCTTTTAATCATGATTAGCATCTTCTCCCTTTGTGATTTTGTGTTAAACATGATTATGAGTGAGTAGTTACCTTAGGGTTTCTAAATGTGGTAGATTAGGGGAATCTATGGCTTGATTAAGGCTTGTTATGTGCTTCTGTTTATGGGTTCCTCTCTATTAATCTGTTATTCATGCTAGATTAGTCTTGATCAAACTGGTCTAGGTTGTTAGCTTTCTCTTATGCCCACCAAGTGTTTGATGAAATGCTGAACCTTTTTAATAGAGGATTTGCTGGCCTTGGCTCAAGAGATTGGCTGTTTGAAGAGTATTTTAAGTTGAATAGAGTTGATTAGTCTTGCTTGCTTGATGTTTTAGCACTAATGAGAGTTAGTTCTTGTTAAGATGTTTAGCAAAGGGTTATTTGCCAAGAGATTGGATCTAACTAGCTTAGTTGTGAACTCTATGTCTAGGAACCACCATTGCTTGCTTACTTGCTTGATCAATGTAGTTAGAAACAGCCTTAATCAATGTCTGAAATTTCTCAAAGTCAATAACCACATCTAGGAACTTGTCTTTCCCTAATTTGAATTTCGAATTTGCTATGTTTCACTCTGTTTTTCTTGCTTAGAATTGCTTAGTTTGCTTTTGCTTTCACCTTGTTGCTGCTTGTTTCACTTAGGTTGTTAGAACTGTTGCTTAGGCAACAAAACCCCTTTCCTGGCTTGCTTGACTTAGAGATTCCACTCTCAACTCTTCTGTCTTTCAACTCTTCCCATTTGGATTGATACAACCCTTTGCTATACTGCAACTGACTAGTACAAGCTAGGGCAATTGTCCTAGAAGGGGTAAAACCCTTGTATCAATACTATATACCAACCTTACTGTCTCGTCATTATCCACCCAATCTTGATAAGATGATAGCAGCTCATATCTTGGGGATTGAAACGGATCAACATAGGATTTGGTTCAGGAGTCGTGATTAGAGCTGGGTTTGGCAGCGCTCTGAAGGGACTTTATGTAGTCTTATTTTGTTTTGGGTCCCTGTTGCTCCTCCTTAGAAACGTTTTCAACCTCTTAGCTGGACGATCACCTTCATCATCAACTCTCTTCTCCTTTGCTTTTCTGTTTGCAACAGTAGGACGAATCCTCAACATATCCACAACCTTCACATGATTTTCGTGTTCAGCAGCAGACTCTTCGTTAGCACTTGTATCCATAGCTACAACAGACGCTGTATCCTTCTGAAAGGATAATCCCATCTTCTCCGAAGTAACCTGTAACCACAAAAACATGCAACGTACGATTGATACAAGTTTCAGAAAGTAAAGGTTAATGGTTTTGTTTTAAGAAATTCTAACCTCATCCGTCTGATTTCCCACCCCACTTGGTGATGGTTGCCATAAAACAATAGCCATATAAATTGTTCCCTTAACATTCTGAAAAAATAAAGATTTTTATGGAATGTTAAAAAAATTTCTTAAAGAATTGACAGATGTTCAGAAATACCTTACAAAATTATCAAAACGCAAAAGAATACTGATTTTCTTACAGTAGTTTCATCTTTTTCTTGGCTTCCATAATCATTGTCAATTTCTGTGGGTTCAGTGCCTCCAACCGTCTCCGTGGATGTAACCACGGGCGGGGTTTGCACTTGGAAGCACAACATTTTTTGGGTTAGGAAGGTTTGACAAATGTTCAGGAAGACCTTACTAAAATATCAAAACGCAAAAGAATCCTGATTTTCTTACTGTAGTTGCATCCCTTTCTTGGCTCCCATCATCATTTTCAACTTCCGTGGGTTCAGTGCCTCCAACCGCCTCTGTGGATGTAACCACGAGCGAGGTTTGTACCAGGAAGCACAACATTTTTTGGGTTAGGAAGGTTTGACAAATGTTCAGGAAGACCTTACTAAAATATCAAAACGCAAAAGAATCCTGATTTCTTACTGTAGTTTCATCCTTTTCTTGGCTCCCATCATCATTGTCAGCTTCCGTGGGTTCAGTGCCTCCAACCGTCTTCGTAGATGTCGATATCACAGGCGGGGTTTGTACCTGGGAGTCCATCTTGTTTTGCTAGGAACTTTTAACACATGTTCAAGAAGACCTAACTAAAGTAATGAAATCCAAAAGAAACAAGAATAGCTAACAATTTGTTGCTCCTCCATTGGTTGGGTCCTTTCATCCTTTTCCATCTGTGTTTGTGCTATCTCTTGTTCTTTGCTACTCTCAGTTGTCTCATCATTGTTCATCTGCAAAACAATAGATGACCGCATATTAGTTCCGAAATGTTTTAGCAAATGTAGATGGCAAAAAGCAGACATCTCTGCGTTTTTCTGCAGTGTAATTACAAATTAGGTAAAAATTTTGGAACTGTTCTGGAGATCACAAGGTTTTGCCACAGTATGAATGATGTACATGTATATCCACATCCACAGGAGGATCCCACGCCTCGTCCACCCATTCTCTATGAATCTTTACGTCACCAATCTGGAACTTAAGGTTTTTCTCGACATGATGAAGGTGGATAGAAAATTCTGGACCATCGAGAAGCGCTTGAACATACCCTCTGCACCAGTGGTCATAGTGGTAGGCATCAACGTATTGCGTGAGTGTCAAAACGTCGGTGGAACGTTCTGCCTCAGGCAGAGGAGGCGGTGTAGGACGGATCCGCATCACTTGGACATTCTCATACTTACCAAAGCTCAAGAACTTCAAATAATAGCTATGGATAGGACCTAGACCTGGCTGTCTATTTATCAACGAAGCAGAAAACCACTTGTTATCTTCACCCGATACCTCGACTAAAGCACCTTCCGTCAAGTAAGGTTTAGGACTCGTGCCTGATATCCCTTTTGCAGGAGCAGCTTTACCAGCGACGAGTCCGCAAACTATCTGGGAAACCAACATTTGTGTTAGGAACGCTTAACAAGAGGTAAAGGAAAACCTTCCCAAAATATGCTAAAGAAACTTGAAATCTAACATTTTGTTTTGTTCCCTCAATTTTGTCCATTTTTTTTGGTCTGGTGCCTGTAACTGCTTCAGTGAAAGTTGCCACAGGCCGGGTATGTACCTGGAACTCCAACATTTTTTGTTAGGAGCATTTAGCATAGATTCAGGAACACATTCCAAAAACTTTTGAATACAAGGGAAACAAGAGAGAATCTAACAGTTTGTTGCTCCAATGGCATGGACGCCTTATTCTTTCCCATCTGTGTCTAGGGCACCCGCTGTGATTTGTGTCTCTCTTGATCCAGTGGTATGGACACCTTATCCTTCCCCATCTGTGTCTGGGGCACCCGCTGTGATTTGCCTTTCCCTTCTGCCACATTTTTGTTCATCTACAAAACAACACACGATAACGTCAACACCACACATTTTTTTCTCAAGTATAATTTTGGAAGAATTCCTAATTCAGTGGAAGGCTTTCATAAAATGCAATCTGGATATCTAATTTTCGTGTTCCTAGGTATAATCTAGTATCTCGTCTGGCTAATAAATCCATACCTGATTTAGCGAATCATTTCGTCGCGAACCAGTGGTGTTTAAACATGTCGATACGTCCACAAGAGTAAGCTCCTTCAAGGAAAAACCAAAAACAGCCTGTTGTTAGAATATTTATTAAAAAACAAGCTCTGATCATATATATTTTTTTTCAATACCTCATCAATGGAATCGGAAGGATCATATATTCTCAGCTTTTGTTCAATCTTTGATAATCGAGAACGGATATGTGTCTGTCCATCTTCGAACATCTTGATGAGCTTGTTAATCTTCGCCTCTACTGATTCTTCTTCTGAAGAAGGTCTGGAATTTTGTCTCGCTCTTTCTGAACGAGGATAGCGATATGACTGCGATGCAATGTATTGCAATGCAACGTCTCTCTTCAAAACCCCTCTTCTCCATTGTTCATGCGTTAGCTCGAAACCTTTGTCCAACAGATCCACAAGTGAATGCAGATCTTCATCGTCTTCGTCTTGCATAAACACGGTGTCTTCGAGGTCACCATGTATTTTGGGAAGGATATGTACCACACCCACCTGCACAGTAAAAAAAAGACATGTCATTCATCGATGTTTTGTTAGGAAAGCCTTCCTAAACTAATGACACATATTCTAGATAATCAGAGAGGTAAAGGAAGGCACTTACATCGCTTTCGCTTTGATGGGAGGAGATGTTGTGTGAAGATATTTCACACACAAAAAAGCTGTGGGCGGGACTGTTTTGTCAATCGTAGAGAAAGCCGATTACAGCTTGGGTACGGATTCTAAGATCCATAGGTGAAGCGCAACAGGGAACCCGTCCAGAGGGTACTTGGCCTTTTCTAGACTATTTTCCACAGTCTTCTTCACTGATTTTAACAGCATTTTGTAGGCATCTATCCCCCAATGATGATTCAGCAATATATCCATGTGTTGTGCTTTCTGTAAATTAGATGTGGGGAACATAGCCTTTGAATACATATGCAGAAAAATTGTCTCGATGAGCAGCACTATAGCCAAAGAAAACCTCTCATCATGAGCATCTTCTCCCGATTCGATCATGAGTGTTATTAGCTCGTCAGGTGAATGCCCATCCTCCAATCCTCAACATCAGGCAACCATTCTGTGCATTTCAGCCCCGTTACCATATGGAATTCTCTTATAGAGAAGCTCATAGGATGTCCATGAAAATGAAACCAGAGCTTCTTATCCTTCTTGGTTATCAGGCACTTGGACATAATGGTGTGAATCATTTTCCCTGCCATAGAGAGATTCCTTGAACAGAACTGCAAAACCGGACCAAAGAAAGAATCCCCGATTCTCTTAAACTGCTCAGGCCCGAGTATCTCCTTCACTTTGGCGATGTACTTGAAGTCCGAGTACTTGTCTATGGCCTTGAACCCACTCATTGGTTCTTTCCCCATCTCGTATTTGAGTTTAGGAAGTGTGATGTCCATTTTCAACTGCTACAAGAAAAGAAACGAAGAATGTCACAACAGAAACGAAAAATGTCACAATAGAAATAAAAACTGTCACAATTTGAATCTTAGAACGACCCTTCATAATTCGAAATTAACGTTTCCCTCTACACAAATCTATAAACAAACCCCACAATATCTTAAATCACTCAAAATTGGTAAATCATGATCGAAAGAGATCGATTTTTCTGAGTCGTCGAGATGAGAGAAGTTTTTCGGGGCAGGAGTTTCTTACTGAATCTTAGTTGTCGCCTTCTCTGTCGCCGATGTCTTCTTCGCCAATGCACCGCCAGCAAAATCCGGGTTTTCACTGTAAATCGCCGTCACCGCTGTAAATTAGGTTTTTATCTGGAAATCGTCTTCGATGTCGTCGATAAGGAAGGGTTCCCAAAAGTAAATAATTTTTATAAACTTGTTAAAATATAAAAATATAACTTCGAAATGTTGGAAAACTACAACGATTCAGCCACAGTGGTTAGTGCTTATTCGATTTAACAAACGTGTCTCCCGTTCGATACAACCTTAGGTTATAATTTGACCTTTTTTGTTTTTTGCTTTACTGTTTAGGAAGCCCTTTTCGAAAATGTTGCAATTGATTCCTAAATATTGAGGGAAGAAGGGACCCAAACATAATTCCTGGAATTTAGGATAACAGTCCAAAACTTTAAAATTACCAAAACAATTTTTGAATATTCATTTCGGAAGCCTTCCAGAATCATTTTCTCTTTGCAAGTTTCAATAAGGAAGGCTTTAGAAATCATTTTCTTTTTACCAAGTTTCATCTAAGAAGCCCTCCTAAACCATTTTTTCGAATATTCATTTAGGAAGCCTTCCTAAATCATTTACTCTTTCCTAAGTTCATTTAGGAAGGCTTCCTAAACTTTTTTCTTTTTTCCTAGTAACCATTAAATTACTTTGTCATGAAAATCAATTTGAAATGAATGAAATACAAGGTCCGAAATAAGTACAACTGATTGCTAAACCAAAAGCAACATTGTTTAAAAACCAAATATACATACCATGTATTCAAATCCATGTTGTTTTTCTTCTTATATCCAGGTTTGCAAACAACACATCTAAAAACATCGTTACAATCATTAACCATTTTAACAAATGGCAACTAACACCACCAGCATAATTCATTCTATTTTTTGTTCAGAATATGCATATCACATATCCGTTTGTTTGAACCGTTTGCTCCTTCTTAGAGATGTTTTCTCTAGCTCTTCATTCTGCTCTTTCTTCTCTTTCTTTTTCTTCACTTTCTCCTTCTTCCCTTTCTCCTCCTTGGATTTCACCTTCTCCACTTTCTCCTTCTCCGGTTTACCCTTTGATAAGAAGACAGGCTTTCGTAAAAACGGGGCATGTGAAAGTTTTTAACTAGTTATATACACAAAAAACTTGGTGAAAAATAGTTTTAGGAAATGAATTTTACCTTCACAATGTCTTCTACCGTGGTGGGCGAAGCAGACGTCAGTGCATTTTCCTACATCATTCAATCAACTTAGTTAATCTTTTTGTATTATTTTAAAGAATACAGGGTTTTATCACAGTAAAAATGATGTACCTGGATAGCCACATCCACAGGAGGATCCCACGCCTCGTACACCCATTGTCTAAAAATCCTTGTTTCCCTAACGTCTACTAGTTGTGTTTTGTCGATATCATAAAGGTGGATAGAAACCTCTGTACCCTCGGTAGGCGCTTCCACACACCCTATGCACCAGTGCTCATTGTGGTAAACCTCAACGAGTTGCCCAAGCTCTAAAACATCGGCGACATGTTCTTCTTGAAGCAGCTGAGGCGGTGTAGGACAGATCCGCATCTCTTGGACATTCTCATACTTATCAATGCTCAAGTACCTCAAATAATAGCTGCGGATAGGACCTAGACCAGACTGTCTATTTATAACTGAAGCAGGGAAGCACCTGTTATCATCACCCGATACTTTGACTAAAGAACCTTCCGTCAAGTATGTTTTAGGACTCGCGCCTCTAATTCCCTTTACAGGAGCAACGCTAGGAGCGACAAGTGCGGAAACCACCTGGACGTCCAACATTTTATGTTAGGAACGTTTAACAGATGTTCAGGAAGACCATACTAAAATATCAAAATGCAAAAGAATCCTGATTTTCTTACTGTACTTTCATCCTTTTCTTGGCTCCCATCATCATTGTCCATTTCTATTTGTCCCGCGCCTGCAAACGTCTCAGTGGATGTAACCACGGGCAGGGTTTGTACCTGGAAGCCCAACATTTTTTGGGTTAGGAACGTCTAACAGATGTTCAGGAAGACCTTACTAAAATACCAAAATGCAAAAGAATCCTGATTTTCTTACTGTAGTTTCATTTTTTTCTTGGCTCCCATCATCATTGTCAGTTTCTGTTTGTCCCGCACCTGCAACCGTCTCTGTGGATGTAACCACGGGTGGGGTTTGTACCTAGAAGCCCAACATTTTTTTGGTTAGGAACGTCTAACAGATTTTCAGGAAGACCTTACTAAAATACCAACATGCAAAAGAATCCTTATTTTCTTACTGTAGTTTCATCCTTTTTTTGGGTCCCATCATCATTGTTAGTTTCTGTTTGTCCCGCGCCTGCAACCGTCTCCGTGGATGTAAACACGGGCGGGGTTTGTACCTGGAAGCACAACATTTTTTGGGTTAGGAATGTTTAACAGATGTTCAGGAAAACCTTACTAAAATATCGAAACGCAAAAGAATCCTGATTTTCTTACTGTAGTTTCATCCATTTCTTGGCTCCCATCATCATTGTCCATCTCTGTGGGTTCATTGCCTCCAACCGTCTCCATGGATGTCGATATCACAGGCGGGGTTTGTACCTGGAAGTCCATCATTTTTTGTTAGGAACTTTTAACACATGTTCAGGACTAAAGTAATGAAATCCAAAAGAAACAAGAATAGCTAACAGTTTGTTGCTCCTCCATTGGTTGGGACCTCTCATCCTTTTCCATCTGTGTCTGGGCTATCTCCTGTTCTTTGCTACTCTCAGTAGTCTCATCATCGTTCATCTGCAAAACAATAGATGACAGCATATTAGTCCCAAAATATTTTAGCAAATGTAGATGGCAAAAAAATGTTTAAAGTACCTTATCAGTTTTTTTGTTGTTTCAACCACACCAATTCCATTGACAGTATATGTTCTTGAAGGTCCTACCTCCATTGGGTCTATACCAGTTTGATGGTGCACATGAGTCGAGACGTCAGAATCTCCGTCATCAGATATATCCTCCTTCAAGCAAAAACAGATAACAGCGTGATGTTAGAAAATTTATCAATGAACAATCTCTAACAAACATATATATATATATATATATTTTTAATCATTACCTCATCAATGGAATCTGAAAGATCATATATGCCAAACTTTTGCTCAATCTTTGATAATCGAGAACGGATATGTCTATGTCCATCTACGAATATCTTCTTGAGCTGGTCAAGCTTCGCCTCTACTGACTCGTCTGAAGAAGGTGGTCTGGAGTTTTGTCTTGCTCTTTCTGAATGGGGATAGCGATATGACTGCGATGTAATGTATTGCAATGCATCGTCTCTCTTCACAATCTTTCTTTTCCAGCGATCATGTGCCAGCCTGAAGCCTTTCTCTAACAGATCCACAAGCGAATGCAGATCTTCATCGTCTTTGTCTTGCAAAAACACGGTGTCTTCGAGGTCACCATGTATTTTTGGAAGGTTGTGTACGACATCCATCTGCACAGTCAAAAAACACACACAAGTCATTCAGCGATGTTTGTTAGGAAAGCCTTCCTAAAATAATGACAAATATTCTAGATAATCAAAGAAGTAAAGGATGGCACTTACATCGCTTTCGCCATCTATGCTGAAAACAGCTTTGATGGTAGGAGATGTTGTGTGAAGATATTTCACATACAAAAAAGCTGTGGGCGGGCCTGTTTTGTCAATCATAGAGAAAGCCGACTGAAGCTTGGGTACGGCTTCCAAGATCCATAGGTGAAGCGCAACTGGGAACCCGTCCAGAGGGTACTTGGCCTTTTGTAGACTGTTCTCCAAAGTCTTCTTCACTGGTTTTAAAAGCAATTCGTAGGCATCTATCCCCCAATGATGATTCAGAAAGACATCCATATGTTGCCCTTTCTGTAAATTAGATGTGGGGAACATAGCCTTCGAATACCTATGCAGAAATATTGTCTCGATGAGCAGCACCATTGCCAAATAAAACCTCTCATCATAAGCATCATCTCCGGCTTCCATCATGAGTTCTATTAGCTCGTCACGTGAATGCCCATCCCCCAATCCAGACCAATCATAGTTGTTTGCCTCTTCCTCAATATCAGGCAACCATTCTGTGCATTTCAGCCTCGTGACCATATGGAATTCTCATATAGAGAATCTCAAAGGCTGTCCACCAAAATGAAACCAGAGCTCCTTGTCTTTATTGGTTTCCAGGCTCTTGGGCAGAATGGTGTGGATCATTTTCCCTGACATAGAGAGATTCCTTGAACAGAACTGCAAAGCAGGACCCAAGAACGAATCCTCGATTCTCTTAAACTGCTCAGTCCTGAGTATCTCCTTCACCTTGGCGATGTACTTGAAGTCCGAGTACTTTTCTATGGCCTTAAATCCATTGACAGGTTCCTTCCCCATCTCGTATTTGAGTTTAGGAAGTGTGATTTCTATTTTCAACTGCTACAAGAAAAGAAACGGAAAATATCAGTGATTATAAGAAACACAAATCGAAAAACATACAATAACCAAACCTAACAACACATTTTTGAGAGTTGACAAATAACACTTAGAAGGTGCTCCTAAATCTCGATCAGAAAGAAAAAAAGAAGAGCCAAACATAGAACTTTTTGAAGGTGATACAAGCCTCAAATGCTTAAGGAATGAGCCTTAGGATTTGTTGCTTAAGTTGGATAGGATGGAAGAGAAGACTGGTGGTTTTGTAGCCTTGTTGATGCTTGATGACCTCAAACACCAAGGGTTAGACTCTTCTCAGCTCAAGGGCTAATCCTCACAAGAGCTTAGGAGATTCTACACGAAATTCTTCTAGGTTGAATCCTCAAAACACTTAAAGAAAACGCAGCAACAATTTGTATGCAAAGACACACTTTCTTTGAAAACAAAATAACTTCTTTTTGATTATAACTTGGGTAAAATGAAAAGTACAATGCTTTGAGCTTTATATAGGCTCGAAAATAATGAAATACAACAGTCATAAACATTAAAAATGGGGCAAAGATCAAGCTGAATGATGACTGATCTCTTTACTAGCCGTTAGGCTTCAATGAGCATATCCTTGACTTTGGCGATGAATGGGGAGGTTGTGATGATTCTTTGGCATGAAATGAATGTGAGGGATCTTCTAATGATGATGGATGGTCGAGATTGAGTGATGAGGGTGGTCGTTGGTCTTCAATATTGAATAGATATGAGTGATGATCTTCAAATAGGGAAAGCTTCTCCTTAATGTAGCTTTCTTTGACTTCTGATGGAATGGGGCGATTAATGACTTGTTCTGGTGTGTTATGACTCTTGTTAGCTGCTGTGGACGTGAGGAGGGTCGAATATAATGTCTTCATACAAGTGATATCCGTTGTTTCCTTAAATGGCTCGCTGAATGCTTCTCTTGGCTTAATCGTTGGTTTAGGTGGATTTGGGGGATCTCCTTGGTTAAATGGTGGCTTGCACTGAACCAGGGACGGTTTGTGGCTCTCCTTAGTTCCAAAGAATGATTTAGGTCGGTCGAATAATATGTTGGTGTAACACATATTGCGACTTTCCTTATCTAGCTCATCCGGCGGTTCAAGGGTAGTATCTCTGATTTTAGATCAAAACGGCCTGGGTTTAGCTCGATCAATTTGCTCCTTGGGATGTATACAATGCTGGCGTTTTGGTGTTTGGTCCTTAGCTGCTCCATCCTCAGCTACAAGGCCTTCATTCCCCACGGCTACAAGCTGTTCTGCACCATCTTTAGCTCCAAGGCTCCACTTCTTGGTTGTTTTAAGTGAATGGGACTTGATTATTACATCATCCTCTCCCTCTTGTAGAGTTTTTGTCCTCAAAACTTTAGAACCTGCATCAAACAACCCGAAGTTAGTCTTTGGAAAATGTTTTAAGTTTAAGAACTTACCTTGGGAACTGGCTTGTAGATGCTCCATTAGATGAATGAATGGAATGTCTTTGGCTTCCTTAAGCTCCAGTGTTGATTTAAAATCAACTAAGGGTGATTTCTCCTTAGCAAACATCAAGCTTTCACCATTATTACCCACGCCAATCTCCTTAGCTTTCTCATCTTTGAACTCTTGCTCTTTAATTCCTGCAAAACAATTATTTGACAAAGACAAGTGCATCATATCTGTGGGACTTAAATCTGAAAACTCTTGAATAGCAAAATAACTACTCTTTCCTTTAGCTCTGTTTTGTAAAACTCTAACCTCTTTTTGTGGTAAAGGAGCAAGAATAAACTTACAATGATTGAAAGAGAATGAATATTCATTGGTCCTTCCATTATGTGCAACATCTCTATCATATTGCCATGGTCTCCCAAGTGGTACATGTACAGCTTGCATTAGCGCCACATCACATAAAATCTGGTCTTTATACTGGCCAATGGATAGAGGAACTTCTACTTGTTTGTTCACTTTCAACTCTTCTTTTTCATTAAGCCATTTAAGCTTATATGGCCTTGGGTGAGGTTTAGCTTTAAGACCTAGCTTCTCTACTAAACAAGCACTAGCAATATTAGCACAAGAACCACTGTCAATTATTAAATGACATACCTTGTTCTGAATACTGCATCTGGAGTAAAAGAGATTGTCTCTTTGTTCTAGATCCTCCAAAACTGGTTGAGAGTTTAAAGCTCTTTGAATGACCAGTAATTCTCCTTCATCAGCATATACAATGATTTCTTCTTCTGATTCTTCAGCCATACTCTCAACTTGTGAATCATATCCACCATCTGGTCTAAGGATCATGGTCCTCTTGTTTGGACATTCTCTTGAAACATGACCCCTGCCTTGACATTTAAAACAAATAATGTCATGATGTCTATTTGAGTTGCTAGACTTACCTTGCTCTTGGCGTGATTCATTGGATTTGAATCTTGATTCTATAGCAATGGCTTTGCCTTTTGTCTACCAAGGGTGTTGGCATTGTTTGTTGCTGCTGTTGGGGTTGGTTTTGTTGGTTCCAAGCATTGTTGTTTGAGCGGCTTCTAGTAGAGGTTTTCTTCTTGATTTGTTGCTCTCTTTGAATGGCCAAGTGGAGAAGTTCTTGTAAAGAGTGGTAAGGCTGCATTTCCACCTTTCTTTGTATCCTCTCTTGTAAGCCATCCATGAATTGAGACATGAGAGACTCCTCTGTTTCTTCTAACTCCAGCCTACTTCTTAGAACATCAAATTCTTCAAAGTATTCTTCTACACTCTTGGTTCCCTGATACAAAGACCTAAATCTTTTTAGTAAATTTATGAGATAATGAGGGGGAACATACCTCTTTTGCAGCTCAAATTTCATGTCTGCCCATATGTTGATTTGAGGATATCTTAGTCTCCTCTTTTCAGCTGTTTCTCTGTCCCACCAAGCTAAGGCATGGTCAGTGAGACTTGCAATTGCTAGGGTCATCTTCTTTGGCTCATTGTAAGAGTAATACTCAAGCAAATGTTCCATCCTTCTTTCCCACTCTAGGTAGGCGGCTGGATCAATCTTTCCTGCAAAAGTTGGAGCAGCAAGCTTGACTTCTGGTGGCAATTTTCTGTCCTCTTGGTATGGCCTGTTGCGCTCAGCATTCCTTCTATTTAAAATTTCTGGGGCAGCTTGTACAGGGTCTGGTGCTCGTGGTGGTACATCAGGGGGCTCCTCCACACGGTTTGCTTCTTGTTGACCTCCTGGAATGTTTCTTCTTAGCAATAGATGAGGAGGGCGTGCTGGATTCTCCAAGCGATTTAACCTTTCAGCAGTGGCTTGGGTATTGGCGTTGAGGTTGGCAAGATTTTCGTTGATAGCTGCGAATTGTGTTTGCATCAAGGACATCATTGCCTGCATTGGGTCTACTGGTGGTGGATCTTCCATTTAGTACCTTGCAAATAAGATTCAAGTACAAAAGATCAAAGCTTGTTCAAGATAAATCACAAGAACACAAGAACAGTTTTCAGGCTGTTTTAGCAGTTGAATGAAAAATCAAAGATAAAATATCAAATGATTTGAATAATTCAAGAAACAATTTTTTTTGTTGTTTTTAAGGGTTTAATTTAACATAAACAAAAAGAAAATAATTTTTTTGAGTTTTTCTGGATTTATAAAAATCTAACAAAATGAAGAATACAGAATTAAGCGGTTTTGACCAATTGAATTGAAAAATCAAAACAAATTATCAAACGATCTAAATAATTTTGGGAAATAATTGTTTTGTGTTTTTAAGAGATTAAGTAAACCGAAAAAAAAATCAAAAACAATTTTTATGGATTTTTGGATTTTATAAAATTCGCAGAAGACAGATGAAAATTAAAACAGGTTTTGTGGGTTTTTAGTTTTATAAGAAAGGAAAGATGAACGAAAATAAAAATCAAAATCTTGAGAAGGGAACTGAAATCACCTGGATAAGGAGCGTTTAGCTCTGATACCAATGATTCAAGCCTCAAATGCTTAAGGAATGAGCCTTAGGATTTGTTGCTTATGTTGGATAGGATGGAAGAGAACACTGGTGGTTTTGTAGCCTTGTTGATGCTTGATGACCTCAAACACCAAGGGTTAGACTCTTCTCAGCTCAAGGGCTAATCCTAACAAGAGCATAGGAGATTTTACACGAAATTCTTCAAGGTTGAATCCTCAAAACACTTAAAGAAAACGCAGCGACAATTTGTATGCAAAGAAAAACTTTCTTTGAAAACAAAATAACTTCTTTTTGATTATAACTTGGGTAAAATGAAAAGTACAATGCTTTGAGCTTTATATAGGCTCGAAAATAATGAAATACAACGGTCATGAACATTAAAAATGGGGCAAAGATCAAGCTGAATGATGACTGATCTCTTTACTAGCCGTTAGGCTTCAATGAGCATATCCTTGACTTTGGCGATGAATGGGGAGGTTGTGATGATTCTTTGGCACGAAATGAATGTGAGGGATCTTCTAATGATGATGGATGGTCGAGATTGAGTGATGAGGGTGGTCGTTGTTCTTCAATATTGAATAGATATGAGTGATGATCTTCAAATGGGGAAAGCTTCTCCTTAATGTAGCTTTCTTTGACTTCTGATGGAATGGGGCGATTAATGACTTGTTGTGGTGTGGTATGACTCTTGTTAGCTGCTGTGGACGTGAGGAGGGTGGAATATAATGTCTTCATACAAGTGATATCTGTTGTTTCCTTAAATGGCTCGCTGAATGCTTCTCTTGGCTCAATCGTTGGTTTATGTGGATTTGGGGGATCTCCTTGGTTAAATGGCGGCTTGCACTGAACCAGGGACGGTTTGTGGCTCTCCTTAGTTCCAAAGAATGATTTAGGTCGGTCGAATATTATGTTGGTGTAACACATATTCCGACTTTCCTTATCTAGCTCATCCGGCTGTTCAAGGGTTGTATCTCTGATTTTAGATCGAACCGGCCTGGGTTTAGCTCGATCAATTTGCTCCTTGGGATGTATAGAATGCTGGTGTTTTGGTGTTTGGTCCTTAGCTGCTCCATCCTCAGCTACAAGGCCTTCATTCCCCACGGCTACAAGCTGTTCTGCACCATCTTTAGCTCCAAGGCTCCACTTCTTAGTTGTTTTAAGTGAATGGGACTTGATTCTTACATCAGAAGGCGTTTCTTAAATCCAAATCCTAAAATTACAAAGAAGAGCCATAAACCAAGAGTATTTGTTTTTTGAAATTTGAATCTTAGGACGATCCTTCATAAGTAGAAAATGAAGTTTATACTACACAAATCTATAAACCAACCCCTCAATAAGTTTAAATTGAAGTTGAATATCCCAAATCTCTCAAAAACCAGTGATGATTTTTATGAGTCTTCGAGATGATAGAATTTTTGGGACAGGAGTTTTTTACTGAATCTTAGTTGTCACCTTCTCTTTCGCCGATGTCTTCTTCGCCGTTAACGGTAGTTCAGGAAAGAAATTAGATTTTAGGGTTTCGTCTTCAATTCGCTTGGAAACCGAACGGTCGGGAGAAAAATTGCGGAACTGAATCATGTTGAGCAGTTTTCTCAACTTTAAAACGATTTTCTATTGTATTCATATGCATAAAGAGGAAGTTACTAACAGTTTTCCAACCAAATAATTTGGCCATAGCGGTTAGAGCTTGACTACGAAGTAGATGAGGTTATCGGTTCGATAACCACGGATTTTTTTTCGTCTTATTTGTTTTTTTTAAATATTTAGGAAGCACTTCCAAAACAATTGGAAATGATTCCTAAAACAGTTGTAAATTTCCTCGACGATCTTCTTCTTCGATTTCAATTCATAAACATTCCAATTCACTCATAAACATTTCAATTCCCTCATAAACATTTTCAATTGCCATCGTTTGCTTGTACGATCTCATTCTGCGTCGTATCGTATCCAAACACAATTGTGTTCGACGGCGAGAGGCCGCCGTTATCTCCGTCTGTCGAGAGCCAGAAGTCCAAATCCAGATCCTTCGCCGAGGTATGTCTGCAATCACAATATATCTCTAATTTGTTGTAAATTAGGTAAGTCTTCGAAGGCGACTTCGCCGCAGCTATCTTCGACGGCAGCTTCGTCGTCGCTATCTTCGACGGCAGCTTCGCCACCGTTGTCTTCTACGGCGGCTTCGTCATTAGAAGAGACTTTGTCTTCGACGGCGGTATCGTCATTGGAAGTGTCAAGATCTAGAGTTTTTTTATTTATTAGAAGTTTTTACATAGGGGTATGATCGAAAGTTACTTACTAAAAATATTAGGTAGTGAAATATTCTTAAAAACCTCTTTAACTATGTATAGAAAACCTAAAAAATGTGTATTTGTGAGAATTGCCCGTCCTAAAAATCTTCTCAAAAGCACACAATCCCTTCTAAAATCTATTCAGTTAATGACTGTCAGAAGCATTAAATACAAGCCTTGTTGCAACTTGTTACGAACGCTAGTAGATGCATAAGGGCAAATCGGTTAACTAAAGATTCTAATGTAATAAAAAAAACTAAAATCTAATTATAATAATATAGGGAAACAATACAATTTAACAAAGAATCTATCGAATCAAAAATATGTAGAACAAATATTGATTATTTTTTCATTAATAAACTAATGATTTCACCTTACAAAATTACTTTTCACTACCCTTCTAAAAAACTGATAATGGCAATTGAATAAAATTTATGTCAAACATCAATATATATTTCCTTCTCTTTCTCTATCTCTTTCTCTCAAGCAAGAAGCTTTTATTATTATCACATCCATCGCAAATTTTTCTGGGTGTAGATCGCAAGATGTCAACAAACAATGCGGTTGAGTTACTGGAGCTAGTTCGGTGGTGGCAGCAGAAGCTTGGTTTGTTTATACTTTGATTTTAAATAATAATTGAAAATTTGACTAAAATAATTTTTGGCATGTGTGTAAAATCGAATAATTTAAAAAATATGTTGAACAATATTTTTACAGAGTTACCAAATAAAAAATTATATAAACAAATAAAAGTTTAAATAAACATACAAAATAATTTAGGATGAACAAAAAACAATTATACGATATACAGTACACAAATCAGTTTGGGTTCATCAATCCTTAGAGAGGGTTTCAAGTATAGCTTTTAGGATTTATGGTTTAATTTTTGGAGTTTACGGATTAGGGTTTAGAATTTTCCATATGTGTTCACCAATTTTTAACTAGGGTTTAGTGTGTAGATTATGTTTTATATTATGACTTGTAATAAATTTATTTGTTTTAAAATTTACAAAAATATCTATAAATTTTGACAATTTTTTAATAATTATAACATATTTATATGTTATTTCTCGACAAATTACGTTATTAATTGACTGTTAATATAACCGTAAACATTTGCATTAAATACTATGATATCTTAAAAAAAATTAGCTTCCCAAGTTTATATTAATATTACTAGCGTCTTTGTATATGTCAAATAAAATTTAAAAATAATTGAAGAGGTTATCCTTATTGATGAAAAATGACAAAATTTTCCAAAAACATTTAATTGTAAAATCATTATTTTATAAGGTGCTATTTTCTATAGATTTTTGGTCAAACAAATTAATTTTGTATGAATCCTTTTAATATGTCTACAACTTTAATTTTTAGTTAACTTGTGTTTTCTATCCAAATAACCCTTTAATGTTTTAGGTTTTTATATGGTAAATTGGTAAAAAAAAGATTTGATTTGACTATTTATATATACAAATAGCTGGCAAATGACTAATATATGCAGATAATTATTTTTTTAATATGTGAAAATAATAACATCTTTAAAAGGAATAATATGTTATATTTGTAAGATTATTCTCTCTCATCTTCCTATCTCGTGGCTCGACAACAAACAAAAAAAAAAACAAATCTCTAAAATCCAAAAGCTTTAGTGTGAATTGGAGATTCGTGAGATTGTCGGATTGCTTTCTGGTCTGGTCTTTTTCTTTCTTGTTGCCACCAGCTCTGTGATCAGTCCCTCTTGCTTTTTCAATACATCCGAGTTTGATTGAATCCTCTAGGTACGTATCGTTATTTTCTTTGAGTTAGTTTTGATCCACTTTTGTATAACCCTCTGTTGTTGTTGTTCTTTTGCTGTTTTTACTTCATTGTATGCTTTTCAGTTTCATTTCAATTCAAGACAAACCCTTTAAGAAAACAAAAAAAAAAAATGTCGGATCAGAGAATTTTTGGAACAATCTCTAAAGGAATGTTGTTCTTTTGCTGTTTTTACTTCATTGCTCAGGCTAATTTTTATTTTGAATGACTTTAATTATAGGTAGATTTTTCATTCTTTTGTACTGTATCTAATGTGTTGCATTCTCTCTGGATGTTAATTTTCTGATTTCTGTAAATTTATTGACACAAAGAAAAGCTTCTATGATTTTATCTTCTTGTTTCATGTTACCTATGGGGTTCACACATAGAGTAGCGTAATTGTGAACAACGATCCATGTTGTTAAAACTTATTTGCCATTGGTGTTCTTCATTTGACATGATTTTATGTGCGGAAATGGAAAATGATGATAACTCTACTGATGTCATATGAATCTCTAACCATATACTATTTACTACATGTACATTAGTTTGTATAAGTATGTCGCAGTCGTGCTTCGGGAACGAATCCAACAACGTAATGGAGGAAGAAAATGTTGCCCCTTCCTTCGGTGATACAAATATTCAAGCTGTACAACCTTCGCCGGAATCGGGATCTTTGTCCATGGGAAATGATACTTTCCAATCTGTGCGTCGTAAATCCAGGACAAAACCTCTTACCGTTGATGTTTATACAGTCCAATGTAACTGTTGTTACAAATGGAGGCTTATACCCTCGTTGCAGAAGTACGAGGAGATAAGAGAACAAATTATAGAGAACCCGTTTATGTGCAAATCAGCATGCGAGTGGGAGCCGGGAATGTCATGTGATGTTCCGGAAACCATTTCTCAAGATGGAACACGTATATGGGCTCTTGATAAGCCTAAGATCCCCCGCCCACCACCCAAGTGGACACGTTTAGTACAGATTAGAGAAGAAGGATGTAGCCAATTTTCGGATGTGTAAGTTCTCCTTAGGCCTCACTGTTCTTCTTTTATTTTACACTCTTTCGTCTTGATACGGTTAGTTTATAACTAAGCTTTCCTTCTGATTGTTTCTTTCAGATATTATATCACTCCATATGGACAGACACTTCGATCATCTGTGGAGATTCAAAAGTAAGTTTTTCTAGCACTTTATTTCCATCTTTCCCACAACAACTACAACGAGCTATGTAATTGATAATAAAAGCCAATACATTAATCGTTAGGTACCCTCTTTATATCCTGATTTAGTATAATATTTAGGGGCTCTCTCTCTCTTAATTTCTTTTTACTGGAGTTATTTGCTTTGACGTTTGGGTATATATATAACGATGAGGTCTTGGTTTATCCATCCGTAGTGACGTAGTGTCTTATCATTTTTTTCAAGAGTGCTTTGCTTTTACGTCTGAGTATATAGAATAAGCAGGAACATGTTGTTGGAATCTTAAACGATATAATGTAGTAACCCTTAAGCCTATGTTTAGTTTACTAACGAAAATATCATAAACCCTATTTTCATTATTCTTCCCTAAAGCATTTGATATCAAAATTTTTGCTTTTACATTGAGTATGTATAAGGATGATCATCTTGGGGTATAGAATCAGCAGATAGCAGAAATATGTTGTTGGAACCTTAAGTGTTATCATGTAGTGAACACTTTCCTATGTTTTGTTTACTAATGAAAATACGATAAACCCTATTTTCATAATACTTCCCTAAAGCATATCAACAACAATGGCAGAAGAAAAGCTTAGTGGTCATCAATTTATTTTCAGTAACATATAGAGAAAGCTTCTTTACACTCTCATAAACCTCATTTCTGGCTTGCAGGTACTTGGAAAACCACCCAAAGTTTGTACTAGAGGGCGTGACTCCTTCCCAGTTCTCATTCCAAATGCCGACACCGCGTGAAGAGAACTACGTAAGGAAGCGCCCAGCTCAATCCTCAAAAAGGAAGAGATAAGACTGAACTATCTATCTATAGTTTATGATCTTCTATGCTATATAAGCCTTCTTATTTCTCCGTTGGAAATAGAGGATTGTATTGGTTTTGGGGGTCAGAAATATAAAGAAACTGAGGACATGTGCTTAGCTATTTCATTTTGCAGTGTAAGTTCTTCATAGGCACTTCTATCAAGAACTTTGGTTCTGTTATCGTTTTACTACTGGACTAAGTAATAACCCGCACTGGGCTAAAATAATAATTATTTATTTAATATAGTATAATTTTAAAATCATATAGCAAAATACAATTGATTTTATATGAATTGTTTATAACATTATGCTGTAATATTGACAAAATATTTTTTTTGTTTATTTTATGAAATATAGGATAATTTAATTCTAATGTAAATTAGTTTAAAAATTAAATATATATGCGCAATAGAGGATTGTATTGGTTTTGGGGGTCAGAAATATAAAGAAACTGAGGATATTTAACTTTTTAATCAAATAAAATATTTATAATGTTATATTCTATTAATATATTCAACTATTTTTTATAGTTCAACTTTTTATTATTATTTTATATTTATTATAAAGTTTAAATATTTATATTATTTGGTTAATTTATATGGTTTTAAAACCATATGAAACCAAAAATAATTATAATAATAATATCTATTAAATTAAGCTTCCTGTTTCTTTTATCATTTATGTATTTTTGTATTGATTTATGAATCATCTATCTACACATCTTTATTTTAAATTTTAGTCTTTCAAAACATACTTTTATTTATTAATCATTTGAGTAATTTATATTTTTTTATGAAATTCGAATTATAACACAGAAAAATATATATATATATATATATATATATATATATTACTATATGAATGATATGATGATTTATTTTCCTAAAAAAATAAAAGATAAAATATAGTATTTAAAGAAATAATTAATATGATATATTTTTGGTAAGAAATGGAAAAGAGAATATCTTGATAAATCATCATCAATATAATTGATATAAACTAATGTATAACCAAATTTATGTGAGTGGCATAACATGTAATTAATCTAGTAACATAAGTCTATTTTTATAACTTTGCTGAAAATGATTCTAGTGATGACACATCAGCAAAATGACACCACTGTAATATTTTACAAAATTAAGGTTATTCTTTAAAAATGCTTCTCTTTTAATATATAGGGGATTTTCACGAAAGTTGGATTGATGTTAATCTATACTATAAAAGATGGCCAACTCTCTCCATATGAGTGCCACCTCATCATTTTGGTTTATTGTGGAAATGACATATGTCATTTTTAAAAATTTAATGATATAAATTATGTAAAATACAGTTAATGCATAAATTTAATGTATTATTAATCATAATACTAAAAGAATATGAAAAACATGAAGAATTAGATAATATATTTTAATAACATATATACATAATATCCAAAAATAATTATTGAATATATATTTTGTGGTAGTATTTAAAAATCATTAACAAAATTTATGTTTTATATTTAAGAGTGTTTTTATTATTTTTAATTAATATTATAAGATATTATTATAAAAAAAAATTATAAAAATATAAAAATAACAATGATTTTATATTTTGAACCTTAAAAAGTTAGAAGAAAAATTTATACAATATTATAATAAAGTTTAAAATAATTTCGTTATAAACTAATAATTATTTGATAATTTATTTTATTCAAACTTGATCCATTAATAATTTTAAAAATAAAAAGATATCAAAATCCTAATATATATATTTATAAAATATTTAATGCAGCTGTATAAATTAGAATTATAAATCAATTATTTAAGCTCATAAAAATATAAAACTACGACATTGCTATTGTGTAAATCTACGACCTGTTTAAAAGAGTCGTCTCTATCTATGTTGTGCTTGAAGAGTTTTTCTAATTAATTTTTGTTATATAGTACTTCTCTGATTTGCACTACATCCATTTAATATATTCTATATATACAAGGTATAATATATTTCACATTTTCTTATCAATAAACTATTGATCACATATATAGTTAATATCCACATAATATATAAATATGTATTGTATGTTTATTCAAATACACAATATCCTTTAAATTTTTTAAAATATATGATAAAATAAATTGTAACTACACTTTTTAATAAATTATATTGTGAAAAAAAATCCGCACATCGCGCGGGTACTCATCTAGTCTATTTAAAATATGGATCTACAGGTTTATAATCCATTTTTGTTAGGCTCATAAAGAGCTCCCCAATGATTGTATCCCAATAACAAAATTCCAAACAATCGAGCCTCTTCAGATCATCACAGTAATCTAAAGCGTTCATCCGTTACGACTTTCTCCATAAAACACCAAACTTGAAAGCCCTTTAGACCCCGTGAATCCTCTCAACCCCGAGACCCAAATGAAACTACTCGCTACACATTAAGTAAATCAAGCAAAGCATAAGTAATGAAGCGATGAACATGAAAAACGATTACTTAAAGCTTAAACGATTCAAAAATATTTAAGAACAAAGTTCAAAGTCTAACAATGGCGGATCGTCTCCAAACCAGAGAGAAAAAGCATAAAAAGATAAGAATGAAAAAGTGTGTGTGAAAAGATCATCGCCGCTTTCCCTAAATAGGCCAAACAGCTCGATGGTCTCTCCTTCGCTAGCGGCCAAAAACGGTTGAAAGGACAGAGATCGACTTCAGGATCGAGCGGCTCTCTCGATCACTTTCGGACATCGTGTCTTCTACTCGATCTGGCGCTCGATCTTCTTTGGCGGATCGAGTGTTGCATCCGATCTTGGTATCGATCTTCGGTCGGATCGAGTGGTGGACTCGATCCGGCTCTTGCTCTGCATGGCGTCATTTACGGCCGTACCACTTGATCGATTGCTCCACTCGATCTTCGTCTCGATCATTTCCCTTGGATCGCTTGGGCTTCTCGATCTTCTGGTCGATCTCATCTAGATCGACATGCCATGCTCGATCTGCTCCCCGATCTCTGGTCCTAAGCAAACATCCGACGTTCCACGAACCTCCACAGCAGCTTCAGCATGTCCACGAACCTCCACGACTCCAAAGTAGCCAGAAACAACCTGAATATGATGCAAAATGCAAGGAACATACGTATGCTGGTGCAAGAATGCTCTAGGATCTAAAGTGATGCAATCTAGCCTAAAGTGTGATGTAAATGCATGAAAAGCTAACTTATATGTATGCAAAATGCATGCAATATGTAGTGACATCAATAGCCTTCAAACTTTGGCCAATGCTTTCCAACTTTCTTCAACTTCTTGATCTCCATTGAGAAGGCCTGCTCATTCTCTAGCTTACTTCCTTTGGAGTCAAACCTCAGAACCTTCTATTTGGTCAGTCTCAGCTCTATTGTGCACTCCTTGGCATCAAACACTGCTCCAGCTGAAGCTAAGAAAGGCCTCCCTAGAATGATGGCGTTTCTGATCTTTCCTTCAACATCTAGGACCAAGAAATCTGTTGGTATGACTACTCCTTCTATCATCATTAGAACATCTTTTAAAGTCTCAAGTGGTGTCTTTACTGTCCCATCAGCTATGGTAAGAGACACATTACTCTCTTGAAGTTGAGTGTAGCCAAGAGCCTTAGCAGTAGAGGATGGGAGAAGGTTGATGCTGGCTCCAAGATCACAAAGACAGCTCTTGAAGGTCTGCCCTTTAAGCTCACATGGTAGAGTGAATCTCCAAGCTTCTTGATGTTCAGCTCCTTAACCTTAGATGATCCAGATTTAACTCTCAGTTTCTCAAGCTCCTCTTGACCATTCAGACCTCTCATTTCCATTTGAGAAGCATAGAGGGTCTCATACTTCTGTACTAGCTGCTCTTTGAACCTTCCTAGAAAAGGGATATTGGGCTGGTAGGTAGGGAGGACAACATCTTGAGTTTTCTTCTTAACATCAGAGACTTCAACAAAGTCTTCCTTGGTATCATCAATAATTTCATGTGGCGCCCACCATTCTTCTTCTTCCAGAGATTCTTCTTCTGCAACTCCATGGTTAGCATCAACTTCCAAAAACTCTTTCCCCCCCCCCCCCACTCTGAAGTTCAGTGTCCTCAGTGAACAGAGAGAGAAACTCTTCAATGACAGCTTCCTCTTCAGTTGAGAAGCTCTCTTCTTCAGTGACTATGGCGTTGCAGAACTCCTTGGGGTTAGCTTCTGGTTTTCCAGGAAAGTGTCCTTGAGGTTTTCGACCAGCTATGCCTTTGTTGTTCTCCAAGGTCTGTATCCTTGAATCCAAATCATCAAGTTTGGTGTTTAGCTCATCATGAACAGAGTCTAACTTGTTATGCAACTCAGTAAATCTCTGGTTCATCTCCAATGTTTCAAGGAGTTGTAAGTTGAGGAATTGAGTGAGCATGCTCTTGGTATTAGATGCACTAGAGGTAGAGGCAGTGAATTGACCTTGAGGGAGAGCAGTAGTGGGTGCAACTGTGGGTGGGGATTGTAGCTGTCTGCAAAGTAGTTCATAGGCAGAAGCTCTTGGTGGAAGTTGTTGCACCATGGAGTTTCAAAACAGAGCATCTTCTCTACTTGTATAGATGTACCTGAAATGAAAATATCTGAAAAGGAGTGAGTAACCAAATAATACTAAAAACTTGATCTTAAAGACTCTAAAAATTCTAATGATTCAAACAGAAAACCCCAATGGCAACGGCACCAAATTGATAGAGAGGTTTTTGATCTCTTTCTCAATCACCCATGTATTTAAATCAGTTGCGGTATAGGGGTTTTATGTCAATCCATGGGGAGTTGTTGAATACAAAAGAGTTGCAAGCAGAAATCCTTAAGTCAAGCAAGCAAAGAGGGTTTTTGTTGCCTAAGCAATTGAACTAGCAACCTAAAGTGATCAATAACCAAAGAAAACTCAAAAGAGACAGTTTAGCAATGATCAAAGAAGCAAAACATAGTAAATAACAAAGCAAATAGCAAATTCGAAATTCAATCAAAGAGAAAGCAAGTTCCTAGATGTGGTTATTGATTTTGGGGGGAATTCAGAGACTAACTAAGGTTGTTTCAAACAGCATTGATCAAGCAAACAAGCTAGCAATGGTGGTTCCTAGACATAGAGTTCACAAACAAGCAAGCTAAGTCCAATCTCTTGATAAATAGCCCTTTGCTAAACACCTTAACAAGAACTAACTCTCATTAGTGCTAAAACATTCAACAAGCATTAATAATCAACTCTATTCATGCCAAAATGCTCCTCAAACAGTCAATCTCTTGAGCCAAGGCCAGCAAATCCTCTATCAAACAAGATCAGCATTTCATCAAACACTTGGTGGGCATAAGAGAAAGCTCAAATCCTAGATAAGTGTGATCAAGACAAATCTAGCTTAAGAACAGATCAATAGAGAGGAACCAATGTTATTAAGTACTAAACAAACCTTAATCAATCCCTAAATCCCCTTAATCTACCACATTTAAGAATTTTAAGCAAACTACTCACTAATACTCATATTTAACACCAAATCACAAGAGGAAAAGATGTTAATCATGATTAAAAGAGAGATTAAGAAAAGATTAATAGCAAATACAAACTTATATTAAATAAAGCAAGAAATTTGTCTTACAAACTCAGAAAAATAACTCAAGAACAGTGATATGACATGACTGCTCGAAAATCCCCAGAAAAATAGTATTTATACCCTTAAAGAAGGAAGCCCTAAAGTAATGGCAAAAGTGTAATAAAAGGCAGCTCCGGACTGGGTTCCTATCGGTCAGTGGTGACCGATAGGGTGATCGATAGGGATCCTATCGCTCTAGAAGATGACCGATAGGGTGACCAAAATCCATACGGTGTACTTCTATCGGTCACTTCTCTGACCGATAGGCTTGATCGATAAGTCTTCTATAGGTCACTCCTTGACCGATAGGCCTTGTGTCTTGACCGACAAGCTCTGCAGAGATCGTCTGTCCTGGTTCCTTCTGCTCCATTTCAGCTCAGCCAGCTTTCTGGTCAACTCCCAAAGCTCCTCCATGCTCCTTGTAGCTCCATGAGTACCTAAAAACATCCATGATGCAAAGAAAATGCAAACTACATTCTAAATGCAACCTATGTCTAAAAGGAGAAGAAAATGGGACAAAGGATAAGGAAAACATGCAAAAGAAAACCAAAACATGCACTAAATGGAAGCCTTAATGGTGTAAATACAAGAGATATCATGCACATATCGGCCTCTGTAATGCCAGTTGAAGTTTGCCCACTACTTTCAACAAAATCATTGGTATACCATCTATAATTTCTACGTGGAGGATGCTTCTGCTGCCGTGCGCCCTACATTAACTGACTATCATCTGATTTTCACGGTAACACGGGCGCCAAGAGTGCTGATCACATGGTTTAGTTTGAGAGTCTGTTGCTTCACTGTCCTTGTTTTAGGGATATCAGCCGCCGAGCGTATAAGATTGGGAGCCTAATTGGTAAGATTTATTTTACGATTTCAGAGTATTTTTGTTCTGCTCTGTTTTTAGATAAATTTTTCTATGGATCTTAATCAGGTGTAATGGGGACTGTCGTGAGGATGGATTTTTTGGAAGATCATAGCAATGATACTTTTGAAGATGATTTGTCTCACCTCCGTTTCGAACTAGAGGACGCAAAGTAAATCAAATGCCCCGTGTTAATGACTTTTAGGAAGTTTTATTATGAATTAATATTCTCTCTGTTCTTTTATGTTATGAGAGAAAGTATGATTACCTGTGTAGGTCTTGGAGCCATTGCAAGAGAGTTTCACGAAGCGTATATGGCACACAATTCCTATGGCGATGTTTGCGTGCTACGCTTTTGGAAAATTTCAGAGGGTAAAGGTGAGTAATTGTTGCCTTATTGGTTGCACATTTTAAGACGACATAACCATTTAGGAAGTCTTCCTAAATCATTTTCTCTTTCCAAGTTTCATTTAGGAAGCCTTGAAATATTGCTCTGATTTGTTGTAGGAATGGACGAGAATAAGATTATCATGCGCTCTCATTCCCCATGCTCTGAATTCATGTTTAATCCAACTGATGATACAGTTTCCGGATTCAAGAACATGTAAAATTTTAAACAATTATCCATATATATACTTTCTCGCTGACTGAATATGTAACTAAAAGAATTGTTTTCATTGTTTGTCTGGTGTAGAAGAGATTATGGATATTGAAGGAAAGTGGAAGACAGAAGTAACGAGGGATGCTTAAGTAACCAAAAACCTTTTTTAATGTATTCCACAAGCATTTTTATGTTTTTGCTTCTTGATGTTGAATATCTATGGATGTTGTACTTTTGACATATAATGCAATATCTATTTATTCTTTATTATTTAGCGCACGGCTAAACAAATTTTGGAATAAAGTTTGTCACTTAAGAAAAAATTCTCACACTTTACATTTTAGGATGTGTTCTTTATGAGTTAGGAATATGATCCTAACTGTGAAAGAAAGAACATTGTCAAAAATGTTAGCTCGGTTTCTAAATTTTTACAATTGTTTTTGTAACTTGGAAGTGAAAAAGGGTTTTTCAATGAGCGCAAGTATAATATTAAAGAAGATGAAATTGTTAAGAAAATTTCTTACACTTAAGAAAAGGTTCATACTACTTTAGGAGAGAGAACGGACTTATTTGTTTAAATTATTTATCGAAATGAAATTGTTTACAACGAATATGTTTTTATCAAAGCACAATAGTTACTCTTTTCTTTCTTTTCCGGAAAACCTTCCTAAAGTACTTTCAAATTTTCCTTACCTTTCCGGAAGCTTTTTCTAATCGTTTTTATTCATTTGGCATATTGAATCACTGTTACGTTCCTTGATTGAATGCTTAAAACATACTAACTTACCTTTGCAATGTTTAAATTATTTTGTCAAAATGAAATTGTTTACAACGAACATGTTTTTATCAAAGCACAATAGTTACTCTTTTCTTTCTTTTCCGTAAAACCTTCCTAAAGTAGTTTCAAGTTTTCCTTACCTTTCCGGAAGCTTTTTCTTATCGTTTTTATTCATTTGGCATATTGAATCACTGTTACGTTCCTTGATTGAACACTTAATGTCATCTAAAAATATGCGAACAAATTCGTAACAAGCCTAGAGAACAGTGAAAACAAAATCTCGCAAGTAAATCTCAAGAAACATAACACAACTTCAAAAAATCTGAAACACAATTAATGGTTAGCCATTGTAAACCACAATTTCGGGATGTTGCTTCCTTTGCTTAAATGAAAAATAAATCAAATCTAAATCTTACTTTTTCTTAAAATGATCAAAGATATCCTAAACCAGATTGCTCCTCAGATCTTGAACAACTTCATCACAAATTCTTGAAAATTCCTCAATCTTCACCGAGTGGCACTCTCTCATCTTGAGTACAATGATGCCACGGTTGGATACTGTGCTGGACTTTGCAACAGTTTCCTCAAAATCTTATACCACTTCGAATGGAACGAGATCTTGCATTGGCTTTGTGTTTTCCGCAACACAAAGTAGTGCAGGGATCATCTCTACAAAATTATCACAAGTTAAATTCAGAAAAGAATACTTTCCTTAAATTCATGAAAGTATTCAAAAACTATGAAAAACTATTGTTGGTGAAACATTTTACATGGCGGCCTGTAAAATACTTGTCGTTGGCTCTTTTGAATGTCTGCAGCTAAAACACTCAACTCACCTCTTCTTCATATCTATCGCTAAACTAATCCAGTGTAGAGAAGTCTTGGGTTTAACCATTCCATACATGAAATCAACATCCTTCTTCCAGTTTTTGTTTGGATACTTGTTTCCCTTTACAACTTCAATCACATTTTCAGGGAAATGTTTCTTGCACCGAGGTTTCTTGAAAATGTTGTGGAAATCTAACAGCTCACTGAAGAACATTGACTTGCAGAAAGCAGCCCTTGGGAATTGATTGTTGTGGAAATAAGCTGCATGTTCCTCTCGTTTAGCATTGAACAGCATCATTGCTGCATCTACCTCCTACATGAATATTCAAAGGCTTCCAAACTTATTTTCGTCAAGGAAGCCTCCCTAAATAAAGTTGATATGACTAGAATAATACATGTCCATTAACACGAGTAGATGGGTTCTCCAGTCTCCTGAACCAAGCTCCATTAGCTTGGATTACACCAATGATGCGTTTTTATCATACATTGTGAACTCAATCAATTTACACAGAATTTAAATTATAATATAATATCACATTATTATAATACTTGATATCCCTTGTATTTACACCATTTAGGGCTGCATTTAGTACATGTTTTGGTCCTCTTTTGCATATTTTCCCTTAGCTTTTGTCCTATTTTCTTCTCTTTTTAGACTTAGGTTGCATTAGGAGTATATATTGCATTTTCCTTGCATATTGGATGTTTTAAGGTGCTTTTGGAGCTTAAAGGAGCTTAGAGGAGCTTTAGGAATGATCCAGGAGGCTAGCTGGACAAAAGGGAGCAAGAAAGATCAAAGCAGAAGATCTCTGCAAAAGTTTTCGGTCAGAGCCTGGTGATTTTCGGTCTCTGGCGACCGAAATGGAGCAGTATCGATCACCAGTATCGGTCTGATGTGGTCGACACAAACACACCGTTCTAATTTCGGTCGTGTGTGTCGATCACTAATGACCGATACAGATAAATTTCGGTCACTGGAGGTCGACACAACTGACCGATACTGACCCAGTCCGAACCTGTTTTTAATTACACTTTTGCCACCTTTCTAGGGTTTTCTCCCTTAGGCTATAAATAGCCCATTTTTCTATATTTGCTTTGTTTAATACAATCAAGAATTTACTTTAATCTTTCTTTTAATCATGATTAGCATCTTCTCCCTTTGTGATTTGGTGTTAAACATGATTATGAGTGAGTAGTTACCTTAGGGTTTCTAGATGTGGTAGATTAGGGGAATCTATGGCTTGATTAAGGCTTGTTATGTGCTTCTGTTTATGGGTTCCTCTCTATTAATCTGTTATTCATGCTAGATTAGTCTTGATCAAACTGGTCTAGGTTGTTAGCTTTCTCTTATGCCCACCAAGTGTTTGATGAAATGCTGAACCTGTTTAATAGAGGATTTGCTGGCCTTGGCTTAAGAGATTGACTGTTTGAGGAGCATTTTTACTTGAATAGAGTTGATTAGTTTTGCTTGCTTGATGTTTTAGCACTAATGAGAGTTAGTTCTTGTTAAGATGTTTAGCAAAGGGTTATTTGCCAAGAGATTGAATCTAACTAGCTTAGTTGTGAACTCTATGTCTAGGAACCACCATTTCTTGCTTACTTGCTTGATCAATGTAGTTAGAAACAGCCTTAATCAATGTCAGAAATTCCCCAAAGTCAATAACCACATCTAGGAACTTGTCTTTACCCAATTTGAATTTCGAATTTGCTCCGTTTTGCTCTGTTTCACTCTGTTTTTCTTGCTTAGAATTGCTTAGTTAGCTTTTGCTTTCACCTTGTTGCTGCTTGTTTCACTTAGGTTGTTAGAACTGTTGCTTAGGCAACAAAACCCCTTTCCTGGCTTGCTTGACTTAGAGATCCCACTCTCAACTCTTCTGTCTTTCAACTCTTCCCATTTGGATTGATACAACCCTATGCTATACTGCAATTGACTAGTACAAGCTAGGGCAATTGTCCTACAAGGGATAAAACCCTTGTATCAATACTATATACCAACCTTATTGTCTCGTCATTATCCACCCAATCTTGATAAGCTGATAGCAGCTCATATCCTGGGGATTGAAACGGATCAACATAGGATTTGGTTCAGGAGTCGGGATTAGAGCTGGGTTTGGCGGCGCTCTGAAGGGACTTTATGTACTCTTATTTTGTTTTGGGTCCCTGTTGCTCCTCCTTAGAAATGTTTTCAACCTCTTAGCTGGACGATCACCTTCATCATCAACTCTCTTCTCCTTTGCTTTTCTGTTTGCAACAGTAGGACAAATCCTCAACATATCCACAACCTTCACATGATTTTCGTGTTCAGCAGCAGACTCTTCGTTAGCACTTGTATCCATAGCTACAACAGACTCTGTATCCTTCTGAAAGGATAACCCCCTCTTCTCCGAAGTAACCTGCAACCACAAAAACATGCAACGTACGATTGATACAAGTTGTAGAAAGTAAAGGTTAATGGTTTTTTTTTAAGAAATTCTAACCTCATCCGTCTGATTTCCCACCCCACTTGGTGATGGTTGCCATAAAACAATAGCCATAGAAATTGTTCCCTTAACATTCTGAAAAAATACAGATTCAGAAATACCTTACTAAATTATCAAAACGCAAAAGAATACTGATTTTTTTACTGTAGTTTCATCCTTTTCTTGGCTTCCATAATCATTGTCAATTTCTGTGGGTTCAGTGCCTCCAACCGTCTCCGTGGATGTAACCACGGGCGGGGTTTGCACTTGGAAGCACAACATTTTTTGGGTTAGGAAGGTTTGACAAATATTCAGGAAGACCTTACTAAAATATCAAAACGCAAAAGAATCCTGATTTTCTTACTGTAGTTTCATCTCTTTCTTGGCTCCCATCATCATTGTCAACTTCCGTGGGTTCAGTGCCTCCAACCGTCTCCGTGGATGTAACCACGGGCGAGGTTTGTACCAGGAAGCACAACATTTTTTGGGTTAGGAAGGTTTGACAAATGTTCAGGAAGACCTTACTAAAATATCAAAACGCAAAAGAATCCTGATTTCTTACTGTAGTTTCATCCTTTTCTTGGCTCCCATCATCATTGTCAACTTCCGTGGGTTCAGTGCCTCCAACCGTCTCCGTGGATGTCGATATCACAGGCGGGGTTTGTACCTGGAAGTCCATCTTGTTTTGCTAGGAACTTTTAACACATGTTCAAGAAGACCTAACTAAAGTAATGAAATCCAAAAGAAACAAGAATAGCTAACAATTTGTTGCTCCTCCATTGGTTGTGTCCTTTCATCCTTTTCCATCTATGTTTGGGGTATCTCTTGTTCTTTGCTACTCTCAGTTGTCTCATCATTGTTCATCTGCAAAACAATAGATGACCGCATATTAGTCCCGAAATGTTTTAGCAAATATAGATGGCAAAAAGTTGTATAAGTACCTTATCAGTTTCTTTGGTTGTTTCAACCACACCACTTCCACTCTGGAAATACCATAGAACGTACGTAGTTTATGAAAACAAGATACTAAATTAACACAATTTTTCGGAAGAGCTTCCCAAGCATTTTGGAATCTAACCTTGTGAGTAACATCTTCGTCACTGATTGGCTCCGTGGTAGTAAGGGACTGTATCAGCTGAGTATCCCGTTTCTCCGAATTTCAATCTGCCAACTCTTTTTCACTCTGTCAAATGCATAACTTGGTCAGGTACATTTAATATATATTTTGAGGAAAACTTCCTTAGCTGATGAAAATGCAAAAGAAATCCAAATCTTATTACCTCAGCAGTAAAACAGATCTCCTATGTTGCACCTGTCCTGGGTCTCCCTCAGCTTCAGGTATTTCTTGTGTTGTGGGGATCTCTTGTATTGGTGTCCCTTGAGGTATTGTTGGTTGACTATTTTCGGCTTGTGTTAGCGCCTGTTTTTGCTCTCCCTCAGATGCATGAGATTCAATCATCTCTATATTGAGAAGCTTCTGTGTGGCACCTTGGGAAATCTCCTATGTTGGTTGACTATCTTCAACTTGTGTATCATCCATGTTTTCATCTTCAGTTGAGTCATCCTCTTCAATTGAGTCTACATCGTCAGCTACAAGCGTTGCTGAACTCCCCATGAACACATGTGTTCTCTGGTAACCACCTTTGGATTCCTGCAAATCAACTTGTTAAATCTTACATTCAAAGTCTGACATCTAGCTAAAAATCAAACATAACATTGACACAAATAGAGAAACTTACGGTAACTTCATCTTCCCAATCTATTCCGAGCTTCTCTTCTATCTTATGCAATCGATCAAAGATCGTAAGGTTACCTTCTTTAACCATTAGAATGATACTCTCCAGCTTTGCCATAATCATTGAATGCGAAGAAGATGGTATCTCTGCCCTCATATTAAAAGCCGAACTTGAAGCTTCGAAAGTCTCGCCATTATGAATCGTGACAGAGTTCAAGCAAATGGACTCTAGCGCATCAACTAGAACAAGTTTTTTATTTACCCCAGTTTTGGGTTAATCGTCAAAAAGGTGTAAAATTTGTGTGAATCCTCGCGAAGAGAGTCGTCGCCGTTCTCCACGGGTTTAAGACAACTGTGTGGGTTTTTCTGTCAATCGCCGAGAGAGAGAAAGTTCGTGTTTTTGTGCGAGGAAGAGTTCCTAGATTTCTAAATGTAAACACTTCGCTTGGCCGGCGTATAAATAAATAAGATCTTATGGATTGACAACTATCTTTCACGTACTTAGCGGTTAAATCATCCATTGTCAATTGACGAGGTCAACGGTTCGATTCCTCGTGTCGTAACCTATTTTTTTATTTCATTTTTTGTTATTGTTTTTGTTTTTAAGATTCCTTTCCGACAACAGCCTAACATATTCCTAAATCATTTTGTTAAAACATTAACTTGTTTCTTCATCCAACGTCCATAGATAATAAAAACAGTAGTCCAACGTCCATAGATGATGTCATAAGTTTTAGTTTTAGATCCGGGAAAAGAAAAAACATCAACCATGTTCAAAATGCAAACTAAAACTACTAACAATAGTCTCCTAGTTCCTACTTTTTGTTCACAAACTGCTCAAAGATGTCGCATACATATTTGGTCTTCATGTCCGCAATACTAATATGAGCCACTTTTGAGAAGTCATGGCCCCCTAATGATTGATACTCGATCATCTTGACGACATACATGGGACAATCAGTCACCCAGAAACCTATTGTGGACAGGGAAACTCTTCTTCAGTGTGATGGACGACTTTGAATGGTTCCAGATGTCTCTTTGGCTTTTTGTTCTCAGCAATGCCGAGGAGGGTAGGTATCATATCTGCAAAAATTATGAATAAGTTTTCAATAACAGGAATCATGTGTTAAGAACACCCAGCCCAACTCTGACTAATGTTTTCCCGAATCATCTCACATATAGTTAAAGAGGAAAAGTGTACCTGCCATCCTCTTAACAATATTCAAGACTACTCATTTCTTCTCCTATTGACTATTGCACGAGAAAATCTCCACTTGGCAGCTCTTAAAATTAATTTCCAATCCAATCCAGTGGGGAACCATGGATTTAATGACTCCATAGACGACATCGACATCTTTCTTCCACTTCTTATGCGGGAAAACTGTTCCCTTTACAATGTTTGTAACACTATCAGGGAATGGTAATTTGGTTCGATACCTCTTGAATTTGCCGTGGCATTGTAACAGCTCATAAAAGAAGTCTGTTTTGCAGAATGCAGCTCTAGGGAATTTGTCGTTATTGAAGTATGTGGCATGTTCCTCACTTTTCTTTTGCAACATCATCAAAACTGCATTTATATCCTGCAAGAACATGGAGACAGAGTAACCAAGAATGTTTGGCCGCCAATCCGAGAAAGAAGAATACAAGTATTCCATGACTACAAGTTAAACTCATTTTGACTACTTTCTTCTTACCATATCACGAAAACAAGATTCGGGATCCTCCATACCCTGGAACAAGTTTGCAGTAGCATCCATATCACCAATTCTGTGTTTTTATTAGATATCGTCAAGACATTTACGTTATAAAAATAACTCGTTATGTTTTTGATATATTCTAACCTTGATGTCTCTCCCTTCTCCAACCACTCTTTATAGGCTGTCAACTGTAATGGATCGACTGTAGCTGTACATTGTTCGGCCACCTGTGTGCTCTTTTCTTTAGACTTTTCTGACTTCTCCTCACCCATCTTCTTCTTCTTATTAGCCGGAAGATCATCTTCATTAGGGGGCCTCTTCTTTTTCTTTTTCTGCTTTGCATTATACAAATGATGATAGATCGCCGGGAGTATTTAACAAAAGTTTAGGAAAACCTTCCTAATAGCAGTAAAAAAACCAGAAATCTTACAGTTTTTATCTCCTTTGTTTGGGTCTCATTTTCATTCATCTGCAAAAGATCATATAGCCATTTTTTAGGCATGAAATGTTTTTTTATCAAGCGTAAAAGAAAATGTTTTCTTTCTTACTCCGTCTTTTCCATCATCTTTTTCTGATACGGTGTAAGCACTTATGACACTTCGGATTATCTGGAAACAATAGTTGTATACATATGTAAGAAGAAAACAGGAAGCATATTTTGTTAAACCATATAAACGAAAAAACAAAAACTGTAAAACTATACCTCGTCTGGAGAATCCTCTTTACGTTCCTTCAACAAAAATCAAAAACAACTAGTTAGTTGTTTTTGGAAATAAGGTTTCTACAATAATAAGAATGATGCAAAATGATATTAATACCTGATCATTTACGTTTGCCTGATCACGGATTTCTTCTGAAATGTTTTCAACTCTGGTGGGCAAAGCAGACATCTCTGCGTTTTTCTGCAGTGTAATTACAAATTAGGTAAAAATTTTGGAACTGTTCTGGAGATCACAAGGTTTTGCCACAGTATGAATGATGTACATGTATATCCACATCCACAGGAGGATCCCACGCCTCGTCCACCCATTCTCTATGAATCCTTACGTCACCAATTTGGAACTTAAGGTCTTTTTCGACATGATGAAGGTGGATAGAAAATTCTGGACCATCGAGAAGCGCTTGAACATACCCTCTGCACCAGTGGTCATCGTGGTAGGCATCAACGTCTTGCGTGAGTGCCAAAACGTCGATGGAACGTTCTGCCTCAGGCAGAGGAGGTGGTGTAGGATGGATCCGCATCTCTTGGACATTCTCATACTTTCCAAGGCTCAAGAACATCAAATAATAGCTACGGATAGGACCTAGACCTGGCTGTCTGTTTATCAACGAAGCAGAAAACCACTTGTTATCTTCACCCGATACCTCGACTAAAGCATCTTCCGTCAAGTAAGTTTTAGGACTCGTGCCTGATATCCCCTTTGCAGGAGCAGCTTTACCAGCGACAAGTCCGCAAACTATCTGGGAAACCAACATTTGTGTTAGGAACGCTTAACAAGAGGTAAAGGAAAACCTTCCTAAAATATGCTAAAGAAACTTGAAATCTAACATTTTGTTTCGTTCCCTCAATTTTGTCCATTTTTTTTGGCCCGGTGCCTGTAACTGCTTCAGTGAAAGTTGCCACAGGCGGGGTATGTACCTGGAACTCCAACATTTTTTGTTAGGAGCATTTAGCATAGATTCAGGAACACATTCCAAAAATTTTTGAATACAAGGGAAACAAGAGAGAATCTAACAGTTTGTTGCTCCAATGGCATGGACGCCTTATTCTTTCCCATCTGTGTCTAGGGCACCCGCTGTGATTTGCGTCTCTCTTGATCCAGTGGTATGGACACCTTATCCTTCCCCATCTGTGTCTGGGGCACCCGCTGTGATTTGTCTTTCCCTTCTGCCACATTTTTGTTCATCTACAAAACAACACACGATAACGTCAACACCACACATTTTTTTCTCAAGTATAATTTTGGAAGAATTCCTAATTCAGTGGAAGGCTTTCATAAAACGCAATCTGGATATCTAATTTTCGTGTTCCTAGGTATAATCTAGTATCTCGTCTGGCTAATAAATCCATACCTGATTTAGCGAATCATTTCGTCGCGAACCAGGGGTGTTTAAACCTGTCGATACGTTCACAAGAGTAAGCTCCTTCAACGAAAAACCAAAAAAAGCCTGTTGTTAGAATATTTATTAAAAAACAAGCTCTGATCATATATTTTTTTTTCAATACCTCATCAATGGAATCGGAAGGATCATATATTCCCAGCTTTTGTTCAATCTTTGATAATCAAGAACGGATATGTGTCTGTCAATCTTCGAACATCTTGATGAGCTTGTTAATCTTCTCCTCTACTGATTCTTCTGAAGAAGAAGGTCTGGAATTTTGTCTCGCTCTTTCTGAACGAGGATAGCGATATGACTGCGATACAATGTATTGCAATGCAACGTCTCTCTTCAAAACCCCTCTTCTCCATTGTTCATGCGTTAGCTCGAAACCTTTGTCCAACAGATCCACAAGTGAATGCAGATCTTCATCATCTGTGTCTTGCATAAACACGGTGTCTTCGAGGTCACCATGTATTTTGGGAAGGATATGTACCACACGAACCTGCACAGTCAAAAAAAGACATGTCATTCATCGATGTTTTGTTAGGAAAGCCTTCCTAAACTAATGACACATATTCTAGATAATCAGAGAAGTAAAAGAAGGCACTTACATCGCTTTCGCCTTCTATGCTCATAACAGATTTGATGGGAGGAGATGTTGTGTGAAGATATTTCACACACAAAAAAGCTGTGGGCGGGACTGTTTTGTCAATCGTAGAGAAAGCCGATTGTAGCTTGGGTACGGATTCCAAGATCCAAAGGTGAAGCGCAACAGGGAACCCGTCCAGAGGGTACTTGGCCTTTTCTAGACTATTCTCCACAGTCTTCTTCACTGATTTTAACAGCATTTCGTAGGCATCTATCCCCCAATGATGATTCAGCAATATATCCATGTGTTGCGCTTTCTGTAAATTAGATGTGGGGAACATAGCCTTTGAATACCTATGCAGAAAAATTGTCTCGATGAGCAGCACTATAGCCAAAGAAAACCTCTCATCATGAGCATCTTCTCCCGATTCGATCATGAGTGTTATTAGCTCGTCAGGTGAATGCCCATCCTCCAATCCAGCCCAATCATAGTTGTTTGCCTCTTCCTCAACATCAGGCAACCATTCTGTGCATTTCAGCCCCGTTACCATATGGAATTCTCTTATAGAGAAGCTCATAGGATGTCCATAAAAATGAAACCAGAGCTTCTTGTCCTTCTTGGTTATCAGGCCCTTGGTCAGAATGGTGTGATCATTTTCCCTGCCATAGAGAGATTCCTTGAACAGAACTGCAAAACCGGACCAAAGAAAGAATCTCCGATTCTCTTAAACTGCTCAGGCCCGAGTATCTCCTTCACTTTGGCGATGTACTTGAAGTCCGAGTACTTGTCTATGGCCTTGAACCCACTCACTGGTTCCTTCCCCATCTCGTATTTGAGTTTAGGAAGTGTGATGTCCATTTTCAACTGCTACAAGAAAAGAAACGAAGAATGTCACAACAGAAACGAAAAATGTCACAATAGAAATGAAAACTGTCACAATTTGAATCTTAGAACGACCCTTCATAATTCGAAATTGACATTTTCCTCTACACAAATCTATAAACAAACCCCACAATAGAAACTAAAGCATATCTTAAATCACTCAAAATTGGTAAATCATGATCGAAAGAGATCAATTTTTGTGAGTCGTCGAGATGAGAGAAGTTTTTCGGGGCAGGAGTTTCTTACTGAATCTTAGTTGTCGCCTTCTCTGTCGCTGATGTCTTCTTCGCCTATGCACCGCCAGCAAAATCCGGGTTTTCACTGTAAATTGCCGTCACCGCTGTAAATTAGGTTTTTATCTGGAAATCGTCTTCGATGTCGCCGATGAGGAAGGGTTCCCAAAAGTAAATAATTTTTATAAACTTGTTAAAATATAAAAATATAACTTCGAAATGTTGGAAAACTACAACGATTCGGCCTCAGCGGTTAGTGTTTATTCGATTTAACAAACGTGTCTCCTGTTCGATACAACCTTAGGGTATAATTTGACCCTTTTTTTTTTTGTTTTACTGTTTAGGAAGCCCTTTTCGAAAATGTTGCAATTGATTCCTAAATATTGAGGGAAGAAGGGACCCAAACATAATTCCTGGAATTTAGGATAACAATCCAAAACTTTTAAAATTACCAAAACAATTTTTGAATATTCATATAGGAAGTCTTCCAGAATCATTTTCTCTTTGCAAGTTTCAATAAGGAAGGCTTTCGAGATCATTTTCTTTTTACCAAGTTTCATCTAGGAAGCCTTCCTAAACCATTTTTTCGAATATTCATTTAGGAAGCCTTCCTAAATCATTTACTCTTTCCTAAGTTCATTTAGGAAGGCTTCCTAAACTTTTTTCTTTTTCCCTAGTAACCATTAAATTACTTTGTCATGAAAATCAATTTGAAATGAATGAAATACAAGGTCCGAAATAAGTACAACTGACTGCTAAACCAAAAGCAACATTGTTTAAAAACCAAATATACATACCATGTATTCAAATCCATGTTGTTTTTCTTCTTATATCCAGGTTTGCAAACAACACATCTAAAAGCATCGTTACAATCATTAACCATTTTAACAAATGGCAACTAACACCACCAACATAATTCATTCTATTTTTTGTTCAGAATATGCATATCACATATCCGTTTGTTTGAACCGTTTGCTCCTTCTTAGAGATGTTTTCTCTAGCTCTTCATTCTGCTCTTTCTTCGCTTTCTTTTTGTTCACTTTCTCCTTCTTCCCTTTCTCCTCCTTGGATTTCACCTTCTCCACTTTCTCCTTCTCCAGTTTACCTTTTGATAAGAAGACAGGCTTTCGTAAAAACGGGGCATGTGAAAGTTTTTAACTAGTTATATACACAAAAAACTTGGTGAAAAATAGTTTTAGGAAATGAATTTTACCTTCACAATGTCTTCTACCGTGGTGGGCGAAGGAGACGTCACTGCATTTTCCTGCATCATTTAATCAACTTAGTTAAACTTTTTGTATTATTTTAAAGAATACAGGGTTTTATCACAGTAAAAATGATGTACCTGGATAGCCACATCCACAGGAGGATCCCACGCCTCGTACACCCATTGTCTAAAAATCCTCGTTTCCTTAACGTCTACCAGTTGTGTTTTGTCGATATCATAAAGGTGGATAGAAACCTCTGTACCCTCGGTAGGCGCTTCCACACACCCTATGCACCAGTGCTCATTGTGGTAAACCTCAACGAGTTGTCCAAGCTCTAAAACGTCGGCGACATGTTCTTCCTGAAGCTGCTGAGACGGTGTAGGACAGATCCGCATCTCCTGGACATTCTCATACTTATCAATGCTCAAGTACCTCAAATAATAGCTGCGGATAGGACCTAGACCAGGCTGTCTATTTATAACCGAAGCAGGGAAGCACCTGTTATCATCACCCGATACTTTGACTAAAGAACCTTCCGTCAAGTAAGTTTTAGGACTTGCGCCTCTAATTCCCTTTACAGGAGCAACGCTAGGAGCGACAAGTGAGGAAACCACCTGGACGTCTAACATTTTGTGTTAGGAACGTTTAACAGATGTTCAGGAAGACCATACTAAAATATCAAAATGCAAAAGAATCCTGATTTTTTTACTGTACTTTCATCCTTTTCTTGGCTCCCATCATCATTGTCCATTTCTATTTGTCCCACGCCTGCAACCGTCTCCGTGGATGTAACCACGGGCGGGGTTTATACCTGGAAGCCCAACATTTTTTGGGTTAGGAACGTCTAACAGATGTTCAGGAAGACCTTACTAAAATACCAAAATGCAAAAGAATCCTGATTTTCTTACTGTAGTTTCATTTTTTTCTTGGCTCCCATCATCATTGTCAGTTTCTGTTTGTCCCGCACCTGCAACCGTCTCTGTGGATGTAACCACGGGTGGGGTTTGTACCTGGAAGCCCAACATTTTTGGGGTTAGGAACGTCTAACAGATTTTCAGGAAGACCTTACTAAAATACCAAAATGCAAAAGAATACTTATTTTCTTACTGTAGTTTCATCCTTTTTTTGGGTCCCATCATCATTGTCAGTTTCTGTTTGTCCCGCGTCTGCAACCGTCTCCGTGGATGTAACCACGGGCGGGGTTTGTACCTGGAAGCACAACATTTTTTGGGTTAGGAATATTTAACAGATGTTCAGGAAAACCTTACTAAAATATCAAAACGCAAAAGAATCCTGATTTTCTTACTGTAGTTTCATCCATTTCTTGGCTCCCATCATCATTGTCCATCTCTGTGGGTTCATTGCCTCCAACCGTCTCCATGGATGTCGATATCACAGGCGGGGTTTGTACCTGGAAGTCCATCATTTTTTGTTAGGAACTTTTAACACATGTTCAGGACTAAAGTAATGAAATCCAAAAGAAACAAGAATATCTAACAGTTTGTTGCTCCTCCATTGGTTGGGTCCTCTCATCCTTTTCCATCTGTGTTTGGGCTATCACCTGTTCTTTGCTACTCTCAGTTGTCTCATCATCGTTCATCTGCAAAATAATAGATGACAGCATATTAGTCCCGAAATGTTTTAGCAAATGTAGATGGCAAAAAATTGTTTAAGTACCTTATCAGTTTTTTGGTTGTTTCAACCACACCACTTCCATTGACAGTATATGTTCTTGAAGGTCCTACCTCCATTGGGTCTATACCAGTTTGATGGTGCACATGAGTCGAGACGTCAGAATCTCCGTCATCAGATATATCCTCCTTCAAGCAAAAACAGATAACAGTGTGATGTTAGAAAATTTATCAATGAACAATCTCTAACAAACATATATATATATATTTTCAATCCTTACCTCAATCAATGGAATCTGAAAGATCATATATGCCAAGCTTTTGCTCAATCTTTGATAATCGAGAACGGATATGTCTATGTCCATCTACGAATATCTTCTTGAGCTGGTCAAGCTTCGCCTCTACTGACTCGTCTGAAGAAGGTGGTCTGGAGTTTTGTCTTGCTCTTTCTGAATGGGGATAGCGATATGACTGCGATGTAATGTATTGCAATGCATCGTCTCTCTTCACAATCTTTCTTTTCCAGCGATCATGTGCCAGCCTGAAGCCTTTCTCTAACAGATCCACAAGCGAATGCAGATCTTCATCGTCTTTGTCTTGCAAAAACACGGTGTCTTCGAGGTCACCATGTATTTTTGGAAGGATGTGTACGACATCCATCTGCACAGTCAAAAAACACACACACGTCATTCAGTGATATTTGTTAGGAAAGCCTTCCTAAAATAATAACACATATTCTAGATAATCAAAGTAGTAAAGGATGGCACTTACATCGCTTTCGCCTTCTATGCTGAAAACAGCTTTGATGGTAGGAGATGTTGTGTGAAGATATTTCACACACAAAAAAGCTGTGGGCGGGACTGTTTTGTCAATCATAGAGAAAGCCGACTGAAGCTTGGGTACGGCTTCCAAGATCCATAGGTGAAACGCAACAGGGAACCCGTCCAGAGGGTACTTGGTCTTTTGTAGACTGTTCTCCACAGTCTTCTTCACTGGTTTTAAAAGCAATTCGTAGGCATCTATCCCCCAATGATGATTCAGAAAGACATCCATATGTTGCGCTTTCTGTAAATTAGATGTGGGGAACATAGCCTTCGAATACCTATGCAGAAATATTGTCTCGATGAGCAGCACCATTGCCAAATAAAACCTCTCATCATAAGCATCATCTCCGGCTTCCATCATGAGTTCTATTAGCTCGTCACGTGAATGCCCATCCCCCAATCCAGACCAATCATAGTTGTTTGCCTCTTCCTCAATATCAGGCAACCATTCTGTGCATTTCAGCCTCGTGACCATATGGAATTCTCATATAGAGAATCTCAAAGGCTGTCCACCAAAATGAAACCAGAGCTCCTTGTCTTTATTGGTTTCCAGGCTCTTGGTCAGAATGGTGTGGATCATCTTCCCTGACATAGAGAGATTCCTTGAACAGAACTGCAAAGCAGGACCCAAGAACGAATCCTCGATTCTCTTAAACTGCTCAGGCCTGAGTATCTCCTTCACCTTGGCGATGTACTTGAAGTCTGAGTACTTTTCTATGGCCTTGAATCCATTGACAGGTTCCTTCCCCATCTCGTATTTGAGTTTAGGAAGTGTGATGTCCATTTTCAACTGCTACAAGAAAAGAAACGGAAAATATCAGTGATTGTAAGAAACACAAATCGAAAATCATACAATAACCAAACTTAACAACACATTTCTGAGAGTTGACAAATAACACTTAGAAGGTGCTCCTAAATCTCGATCAGAAAGAAAAAAAGAAGAGCCAAACATAGAACTTTTTGATGGTGATACAAGCCTCAAATGCTTAAGGAATGAGCCTTAGGATTTGTTGCTTAAGTTGGATAGGATGGAAGAGAAGACTGGTGGTTTTGTAGCCTTGTTGATGCTTGATGACCTCAAACACCAAGGGTTAGACTCTTCTCAGCTCAAGGGCTAATCCTCACAAGAGCTTAGGAGATTCTACATGAAATTCTTCTAGGTTGAATCCTCAAAACACTTAAAGAAAACGCAGGGACAATTTGTATGCAAAGAGACACTTTCTTTGAAAACAAAATAACTTCTTTTTGATTATAACTTGGGTAAAATGAAAAGTACAATGCTTTGAGCTTTATATAGGCTCGAAAATAATAAAATACAACGGTCATAAACATTAAAAATGGGGCAAAGATCAAGCTGAATGATGACTGATCTCTTTACTAGCCGTTAGGCTTCAATGAGCATATCCTTGACTTTGGCGATGAATGGGGAGGTTGTGATGATACTTTGGCATGAAATGAATGTGAGGGATCTTCTAATGATGATGGATGGTCGAGATTGAGTGATGAGGGTGGTCGTTGGTCTTCAATATTGAATAGATATGAGTGATGATCTTCAAATAGGGAAAGCTTCTCCTTAATGTAGCTTTCTTTGACTTCTGATGGAATGGGGCGATTAATGACTTGTTCTGGTGTGGTATGACTCTTGTTAGCTGCTGTGGACGTGAGGAGGGTCGAATATAATGTCTTCATACAAGTGATATCCGTTGTTTCCTTAAATGGCTCGCTGAATGCTTCTCTTGGCTCAATCGTTGGTTTAGGTGGATTTGGGGGATCTCCTTGGTTAAATGGTGGCTTGCACTGAACCAGGGACGGTTTGTGGCTCTCCTTAGTTCCAAAGAATGATTTAGGTCGGTCGAATATTATGTTGGTGTAACACATATTCCGACTTTCCTTATCTAGCTCATCCGGCGGTTCAAGGGTTGTATCTCTGATTTTAGATCAAACCGGCCTGGGTTTAGCTCGATCAATTTGCTCCTTGGGATGTATAGAATGCTGGCGTTTTGGTGTTTGGTCCTTAGCTGCTCCATCCTCAGCTACAAGGCCTTCATTCCCCACGGCTACAAGCTGTTCTGCACCATCTTTAGCTCCAAGGCTCCACTTCTTGGTTGTTTTAAGTGAATGGGACTTGATTATTACATCATCCTCTCCCTCTTGTAGAGGTTTTGTCCTCAAAACTTTAGAACCTGCTCAAACAACCCTAAGTTAGTCTTTGGCAAATCTTTTAAGTTTAAGAACTTACCTTGGGAACTGGCTTGTAGATGCTCCATTAGATGAATGAATGGAATGTCTTTGGCTTCCTTAAGCTCCAGTGTTGATTTAAAATCAACTAAGGGTGATTTCTCCTTAGAAAACATCAAGTTTTCACCATTATTACCCACGCCAATCTCCTTAGCTTTCTCATCTTTGAACTCTTGCTCTTTAATTCCTGTAAAACAATTATTTGACAAAGACAAGTGCATCATATCTGTGGGATTTAAATCTGAAAACTCTTGAATAGCAAAATAACTACTCTTTCCTTTAGCTCTGTTTTGTAAAACTCTAACCTCTTTTTATGGTAAAGGAGCAAGAATAAACTTACAATGATTGAAAGAGAATGAATATTCATTGGTCCTTCCATTATGTGCAACATCTCTATCATATTGCCATGGTCTCCCAAGTAGTACATGTACAGCTTGCATTAGCGCCACATCACATAAAATCTGGTCTTTATACTGGCCAATGGATAGAGGAACTTCTACTTGTTTGTTCACCTTCAACTTTTCTTTGTCATTAAGCCATTTAAGCTTATATGGCCTTGGGTGAGGTTTAGCTTTAAGACCTAGCTTCTCTACTAAACAAACACTAGCAATATTAGCACAAGGACCACTGTCAATTATTAAATGACATACCTTGTTCTGAATACTGCATCTGGAGTAAAAGAGATTGTCTCTTTGTTCTAGATCCTCCAAAACTGGTTGAGAGTTTAAAGCTCTTTGAATGACCAGTAACTCTCCTTCATCAGCATATACAATGATTTCTTCTTCTAATTCTTCAGCCATAGTCTCAACTTGTGAATCATATCCACCATCTGGTCTAAGGATCATGGTCCTCTTGTTTGGACATTCTCTTGAAACATGACCTCTGCCTTGACATTTAAAACAAATAATGTTATGATGTCTATTTGAGTTGCTAGACTTACCTTGCTCTTGGCGTGATTCATTGGATTTGAATCTTGATTCTATAGCAATGGCTTTGCCTTTTGTCTACCAAGGGTGTTGGCGTTGTTTGTTGCTGCTGTTGGGGTTGGTTTTGTTGGTTCCAAGCATTGTTGTTTGAGCGGCTTCTAGTAGAGGTTTTCTTCTTGATTTGTTGCTCTCTTTGAATGGCCAAGTGGAGAAGTTCTTGTAAAGAGTGGTAAGGCTGCATTTCCACCTTTCTTTGTATCCTCTCTTGTAAGCCATCCATGAATTGAGACATGAGAGACTCCTCTGTTTCTTCTAACTCCAGCCTACTTCTTAGAACATCAAATTCTTCAAAGTATTCTTCTACACTCTTGGTTCCCTGATACAAAGACCTAAATCTTTTTAGTAAATTTCTGTGATAATGAGGAGGAACATACCTCTTTTGCAGCTCAAATTTCATGTCTGCCCATATGTTGATTTGAGGATATCTTAGTCTCCTCTTTTCAGCTGTTTCTCTGTCCCACCAAGCTAAGGCATGGTCAGTGAGACTTGCAATTGCTAGGGTCATCTTCTTTGGCTCATTGTAAGAGTAATACTCAAGCAAATGTTCCATCCTTCTTTCCCACTCTAGGTAGGCGGTTGGATCAATCTTTCCTGCAAAAGTTGGAGCAGCAAGCTTGACTTCTGGTGGCAAGTTTCTGTCCTCTTAGTATGGCCTGTTGCGCTCAGCATTCCTTCTATTTAAAATTTCTGGGGCAGCTTGTACAGGGTCTGGTGCTCGTGGTGGTACATCAGGGGGCTCCTCTACACGGTTTGCTTCTTGTTGACCTCCTGGAATGTTTCTTCTTAGCAATAGATGAGGAGGGCGTGCTGGATTCTCCAAGCGATTTAACCTTTCAGCAGTGGCTTGGGTATTGGCGTTGAGGTTGGCAAGATTTTCGTTGATGGCTGCGAATTGTGTTTGCATCAAGGACATCATTGCCTGCATTGGGTCTACTGGTGGTGGATCTTCCATTTAGTACCTTGCAAATAAGATTCAAGTACAAAAGGTCAAAACTTGTTCAAGATAAATCACAAGAACACAAGAACAGTTTTCAGGCTGTTTTAGCAGTTGAATGAAAAATCAACGATAAAATATCAAATGATTTGTTCAAGACACGATTTTTTTGTTGTTTTTAAGGGTTTAATTTAACAGAAACAAAAAGAAAATAATTTTTTTGAGTTTTTCTGGATTTATAAAAATCGTACAAAATGAAGGACACAGAATTAAGCGGTTTTGACCAATTGAATTGAAAAATCAAAACAAATTATCAAACGATCCGAATAATTTTGGGAAATAATTTTTTTGTGTTTTTAAGAGATTAGATAAGCCGAAAAAAAAGAAAAAACAATTTTTATGGATTTTTGGATTTTATAAAATTCGCAGAAGACAGATGAAAATTAAAACAGTTTTTGTGGGTTTTTAGTTTTATAAGAAAGGAAAGATGAACGAAAATAAAAATCAAAATCTTGAGAAGGGAACTGAAATCACCTGGATAAGGAGCGTTTAGCTCTGATACCAATGATTCAAGCCTCAAATGCTTAAGGAATGAGCCTTAGGATTTGTTGCTTATGTTGGATAGGATGGAAGAGAACACTGGTGGTTTTGTAGCCTTGTTGATGCTTGATGACCTCAAACACCAAGGGTTAGACTCTTCTCAGCTCAGGGGCTAATCCTCACAAGAGCATAGGAGATTCTACACGAAATTCTTCAAGGTTGAATCCTCAAAACACTTAAAGAAAACGCAGCGACAATCTGTATGCAAAGAGAAACTTTCTTTGAAAACAAAATAACTTCTTTTTGATTATAACTTGGGTAAAATGAAAAGTACAATGCTTTGAGCTTTATATAGGCTCGAAAATAATGAAATACAACGGTCATAAACATTAAAAATGGGGCAAAGATCAAGCTGAATGATGACTGATCTCTTTACTAGCTGTTAGGCTTCAATGAGCATATCCTTGACTTTGGCGATGAATGGGGAGGTTGTGATGATTCTTTGGCACGAAATGAATGTGAGGGGTCTTCTAATGATGATGGATGGTCGAGATTGAGTGATGAGGGTGGTCGTTGGTCTTCAATATTGAATAGATATGAGTGATGATCTTCAAATGGGGAAAGCTTCTCCTTAATGTAGCTTTCTTTGACTTCTGATGGAATGGGGCGATTAATGACTTGTTGTGGTGTGGTATGACTCTTGTTAGCTGCTGTGGACGTGAGGAGGGTCGAATATAATGTCTTCATACAAGTGATATCCGTTGTTTCCTTAAATGGCTCGCTGAATGCTTCTCTTGGCTCAATCGTTGGTTTAGGTGGATTTGGGGGATCTCCTTGGTTAAATGGCGGCTTGCACTGAACCAGGGACGGTTTGTGGCTCTCCTTAGTTCCAAAGAATGATTTAGGTCGGTCGAATATTATGTTGGTGTAACACATATTCCGACTTTCCTTATCTAGCTCATCCGGCTGTTCAAGGGCTGTATCTCTAATTGTAGATCGAACCGGCCTGGGTTTAGCTCGATCAATTTGCTCCTTGGGATGTATAGAATGCTGGCGTTTTGGTGTTTGGTCCTTAGCTGCTCCATCCTCAGCTACAAGGCCTTCATTCCCCACGGCTACAAGCTGTTCTGCACCATCTTTAGCTCCAAGGCTCCACTTCTTGGTTGTTTTAAGTGAATGGGACTTGATTCTTACATCAGAAGGCGTTTCTTAAATCCAAATCCTAAAATTACAAAGAAGAGCCATAAACCAATAGTATTTGTTTTTTGAAATTTGAATCTTAGGACGATCCTTCATAAGTAGAAAATGAAGTTTATACTACACAAATCTATAAACCAACCCCTCAATAAGTTTAAATTGAAGTTGAATATCTTAAATCTCTCAAAAAACCAGTGATGATTTTTATGAGTCTTCGAGATTATAGAATTTTTGGGACAAGAGTTTTTTACTGAATCTTAGTTGTCATCTTCTCTGTCGCCGATGTCTTCTTCGCCGTTAACGGTAGTTCAGGAAAGAAATTAGATTTTAGGGTTTCGTCTTCAATTCGCTTGGAAACCGAACGGTCGGGAGCGAAATTGCGGAACTCAATCATGTTGAGCAGTTTTCTCAGCTTTAAAACAATTTTCTATTGTATTTATATGCATAAAGAGGAAGTTACTAACAGTTATCCAACCAAATAATTTGGCCATAGCGGTTAGAGCTTGACTACGAAGTAGATGAGGTCATCGGTTCGATAACCATGGATTTTATTTTCGTCTTATTTGTTTTTTTTTAAATATTTAGGAAGCACTTCCAAAACAATTGGAAATGATTCCTAAAACAGTTGTAAATTTCCTCGACGATCTTCTTCTTCGCTTTCAATTCATAAACATTCCAATTCACTCATAAACATTTCAATTCCCTCATAAACATTTTCAATTGCCGTCGTTTGCTTGTACGATCTCATTCTGCGTCGTATCGTATCCAAACACAATTGTGTTCGATGGCGAGAGGCCGCCGTTATCTCCGTCTGTCGAGAGCCAGAAGTCCGAATCCAGATCCTTCGCCGAGGTAAGTCTGCAATCACAATATATCTCTAATTTGTTGTAAATTAGGTAAGTCTTCGAAGGTGGCTTCGCCGCCGCTATCTTCGACGGCAGCTCGCCGCCGCTATCTTCGACGGCAGCTTTGCCGTCGCTATCTTCGACGGCGGCTTCGCCACCATTGTCTTCTACAGCGGCTTCGTCATTAGAAGAGACTTTGTCTTCGACGGCGGCATCGTCATTGGAAGTGTCAAGATCTAGGGTTTTTTTATCTATTAGAAGTTTTTACGTAGAGGTATGATCGAAAGTTACTTACTAAAAATATTAGGTAGTGAAATATTCTTAAAAACCTTCTTTTACTATGTATAGAAAACCTAAAAAATGTGTATTTGTGAGAATTGCCCGCCCTAAAAATCTTCTCAAAAGCACACAATCCCTTCTAAAATCTATTCAATTAATGACTGTCAGAAGCATTAAATACAAGCCTTGTTGCAACTTGTTACGAACGCTAGTAGATGCATATGGGCAAATCGGTTAACTAAAAATTCTAATGTAATAAAAAAACTAAAATCCAATTATAATAATATAGGGAAACAATACAATTTAACAAGGAATCTATCGAATCAAAAATATGTAGAACAAATATTGATTATTTTCTCATTAATAAACTAATGCTTTCATCTTACAAAATTACCTTTCACTACCCTTCTAAAAAACTGATAATGGCAACTGAATAAAGTTTATGTCAAACATCAATATATATTTCCTTCTCTTTCTCTATCTCTTTCTCTAAGCAAGAAGCTTTTATTATTATCACATCCATCGCAAATTTTTCTGGGTGTAGATCGCAAGATGTCAACAAACAATGCGGTTGAGTTACTGGAGCTAGTTCGGTGGTGGCAGCAGAAGCTTGGTTTGTTTATACTTTGATTTTAAATAATAATTGAAAATTTGACTAAAACAATTTTTGGCATGTGTGTAAAATCGAATAATTTAAAAAATATGTTGAACAATATTTTTACAGAGTTACCAAATAAAAAATTATATAAACAAATAAAAGTTTAAATAAACATACAAAATAATTTAGGATGAACAAAAAACAATTATACGATATACAGTACACAAATCAGTTTGGGTTCATCAATCCTTAGAGAGGGTTTCAAGTATAGCTTTTAGGATTTATGGTTTAATTTTTGGAGTTTACGGATTAGGGTTTAGAATTTTCCATATGTGTTCACCAATTTTTAACTAGGGTTTAGTGTGTAGATTATGTTTTATATTATGACTTGTAATAAATTTATTTGTTTTAAAATTTACAAAAATATCTATAAATTTTGACAATTTTTTGATAATTATAACATATTTATATGTTATTTCTCGACAAATTACGTTATTAATTGACTGTTAATATAACCGTAAACATTTGCATTAAATACTATGATATCTTAAAAAAAATTAGCTTCCCAAGTTTATATTAATATTACTAGCGTCTTTGTATATGTCAAATAAAATTTAAAAATAATTGAAGAGGTTATCCTTATTGATGAAAAATGACAAAATTTTCCAAAAACATTTAATTGTAAAATCATTATTTTATAAGGTGCTATTTTCTATAGATTTTTGGTCAAACAAATTAATTTTGTATGAATCCTTTTAATATGTCTACAACTTTAATTTTTAGTTAACTTGTGTTTTCTATCCAAATAACCCTTTAATGTTTTAGGTTTTTATATGGTAAATTGGTAAAAAAAAAAGATTTGATTTGACTATTTATATATACAAATAGCTGGCAAATGACTAATATATGCAGATAATTATTTTTTTAATATGTGAAAATAATAACATCTTTAAAAGGAATAATATGTTATATTTGTAAGATTATTCTCTCTCATCTTCCTATCTCGTGGCTCGACAACAAACAAAAAAAAAAACAAATCTCTAAAATCCAAAAGCTTTAGTGTGAATTGGAGATTCGTGAGATTGTCGGATTGCTTTCTGGTCTGGTCTTTTTCTTTCTTGTTGCCACCAGCTCTGTGATCAGTCCCTCTTGCTTTTTCAATACATCCGAGTTTGATTGAATCCTCTAGGTACGTATCGTTATTTTCTTTGAGTTAGTTTTGATCCACTTTTGTATAACCCTCTGTTGTTGTTGTTCTTTTGCTGTTTTTAGTTCATTGTATGCTTTTCAGTTTCATTTCAATTCAAGACAAACCCTTTAAGAAAACAAAAAAAAAAAATGTCGGATCAGAGAATTTTTGGAACAATCTCTAAAGGAATGTTGTTCTTTTGCTGTTTTTACTTCATTGCTCAGGCTAATTTTTATTTTGAATGACTTTAATTATAGGTAGATTTTTCATTCTTTTGTACTGTATCTAATGTGTTGCATTCTCTCTGGATGTTAATTTTCTGATTTCTGTAAATTTATTGACACAAAGAAAAGCTTCTATGATTTTATCTTCTTGTTTCATGTTACCTATGGGGTTCACACATAGAGTAGCGTAATTGTGAACAACGATCCATGTTGTTAAAACTTATTTGCCATTGGTGTTCTTCATTTGACATGATTTTATGTGCGGAAATGGAAAATGATGATAACTCTACTGATGTCATATGAATCTCTAACCATATACTATTTACTACATGTACATTAGTTTGTATAAGTATGTCGCAGTCGTGCTTCGGGAACGAATCCAACAACGTAATGGAGGAAGAAAATGTTGCCCCTTCCTTCGGTGATACAAATATTCAAGCTGTACAACCTTCGCCGGAATCGGGATCTTTGTCCATGGGAAATGATACTTTCCAATCTGTGCGTCGTAAATCCAGGACAAAACCTCTTACCGTTGATGTTTATACAGTCCAATGTAACTGTTGTTACAAATGGAGGCTTATACCCTCGTTGCAGAAGTACGAGGAGATAAGAGAACAAATTATAGAGAACCCGTTTATGTGCAAATCAGCATGCGAGTGGGAGCCGGGAATGTCATGTGATGTTCCGGAAACCATTTCTCAAGATGGAACACGTATATGGGCTCTTGATAAGCCTAAGATCCCCCGCCCACCACCCAAGTGGACACGTTTAGTACAGATTAGAGAAGAAGGATGTAGCCAATTTTCGGATGTGTAAGTTCTCCTTAGGCCTCACTGTTCTTCTTTTATTTTACACTCTTTCGTCTTGATACGGTTAGTTTATAACTAAGCTTTCCTTCTGATTGTTTCTTTCAGATATTATATCACTCCATATGGACAGACACTTCGATCATCTGTGGAGATTCAAAAGTAAGTTTTTCTAGCACTTTATTTCCATCTTTCCCACAACAACTACAACGAGCTATGTAATTGATAATAAAAGCCAATACATTAATCGTTAGGTACCCTCTTTATATCCTGATTTAGTATAATATTTAGGGGCTCTCTCTCTCTTAATTTCTTTTTACTGGAGTTATTTGCTTTGACGTTTGGGTATATATATAACGATGAGGTCTTGGTTTATCCATCCGTAGTGACGTAGTGTCTTATCATTTTTTTCAAGAGTGCTTTGCTTTTACGTCTGAGTATATAGAATAAGCAGGAACATGTTGTTGGAATCTTAAACGATATAATGTAGTAACCCTTAAGCCTATGTTTAGTTTACTAACGAAAATATCATAAACCCTATTTTCATTATTCTTCCCTAAAGCATTTGATATCAAAATTTTTGCTTTTACATTGAGTATGTATAAGGATGATCATCTTGGGGTATAGAATCAGCAGATAGCAGAAATATGTTGTTGGAACCTTAAGTGTTATCATGTAGTGAACACTTTCCTATGTTTTGTTTACTAATGAAAATACGATAAACCCTATTTTCATAATACTTCCCTAAAGCATATCAACAACAATGGCAGAAGAAAAGCTTAGTGGTCATCAATTTATTTTCAGTAACATATAGAGAAAGCTTCTTTACACTCTCATAAACCTCATTTCTGGCTTGCAGGTACTTGGAAAACCACCCAAAGTTTGTACTAGAGGGCGTGACTCCTTCCCAGTTCTCATTCCAAATGCCGACACCGCTTGAAGAGAACTACGTAAGGAAGCGCCCAGCTCAATCCTCAAAAAGGAAGAGATAAGACTGAACTATCTATCTATAGTTTATGATCTTCTATGCTATATAAGCCTTCTTATTTCTCCGTTGGAAATAGAGGATTGTATTGGTTTTGGGGGTCAGAAATATAAAGAAACTGAGGACATGTGCTTAGCTATTTCATTTTGCAGTGTAAGTTCTTCATAGGCACTTCTATCAAGAGGATATGTCGTTTTGGTTCTGTTATCGTTTTACTACTCGACTAGGTAATAACCCGCACTGGGCTAAAATAATAATTATTTATTTAATATAGTATAATTTTAAAATCATATAGCAAAATACAATTGATTTTATATGAATTGTTTATAACATTATGCTGCAATATTGACAAAATTTTTTTTTTGTTTATTTTATGAAATATAGGATAATTTAATTCTAATGTAAATTAGTTTAAAAATTAAATATATATGCGCAATCTGAATAGAAATACGAAATCACTCTTTATATTTTCTATAACCTTAATAACATGATCTTAAAATTCAAAAAAAAAAATAAAGAGAGTATATTTTGATTAAATTATTAAGTATCTAATGCATTATGATAATAAAAATTTACTACTTTCTCTGTTTCATAATATTAGTTTTTTTAAGATTTTGTTTTGTTTCACAATATAGTTGTTTTCATTTTTTTACTACTTCCTATGAATACTATGTGACCGATTATATTTTTTAGTTTTTTATAATTAGTTGAATTATATTTAATTTATATACTAAATGATTACATTTTTAAAGAAATTTATATTTTGAAATAGAGAGTATTAAAATTGTAAAAATAAAATTTGTTTCATAATATTAGTTTCTTTAAGGTTTTGTTTTGTTTCACAATATAATTTTTTTTTATTTTTTTTACTACTTTCTATGAATACTATTTGACCGATTATATTTTTCAGTTTTTCATAATTAGTTGAATTATAATTAATTTATATACTAAATGATTACTTTTTTAAAAGAAAAGTTGTTTTTTAATCTTTGTGATTTGATGCAAAACAACTTATATTTGGAAATAGAGAGTATTAAAATTTTAAAAATAAAATTTGATTATAAAATTTTATAATCGATTTTAATATTTCTTATACGAATGTGAATGCATATTTAGATTAATCCGCAAAAACTATAGTCAGAAATATTAACTTTTAACAAAAAAAATACTGTGAAAATTATTTTAAATATACATAAGGATTATATAAAAATAGATTTTATTTTTTTTTATTTTTAATAAATTATCTAAAATTGTATATAACTGAGTCAATACTTCTACATTCTTAACTTTTTGATTCAATAAAATATTTTTAATATAAAAAAGTTTAATAAAATTATTATATAATATCCTTACAAAAATATTTTAATTTTTTACCAAGTTATTTTGTTGTATAAACTAAAAATTTATGATATTTAACTTTTTAATCAAATAAAATATTTATAATATTATATTTTATTAATATATTCAACTATTTTTTATAGTTCAACTTTTTATTAGTATTTTGTACTTATTATAAAGTTTAAATATTTATATTATTTGGTTAATTTATATGGTTTTAAAACCATATGAAACCAAAAATAATTATAATAATAATATCTATTAAATTAAGCTTCCTGTTTTTTTTTTATCATTTATGTATTTTTGTATTGATTTATGAATCATCTATCTACACATCTTTATTTTAAATTTTAGTCTTTCAAAACATACTTTTATTTATTAATCATTTGAGTAATTTATATTTTTTTTATGAAATTCGAATTATAACACAGAAAATATATATATATATATATATATTACTATATGAATGATATGATGATTTATTTTCCTAAAAAAGTAAAAGATAAAATATAGTATTTAAAAAAATAATTAATATGATATATTTTTGGTAAGAAATGGAAAATAGAATATCTTGATGAATCATCATCAATATAATTGATATAAACTAATGTATAACCAAATTTATGTGAGTGGCATAACATGTAATTAATCTAGTAACATAAGTCTATTTTTATAACTTTGCTGAAAATGATTCTGGTGATGACACATCAGCAAAATGGCACCACTGTAATATTTTACAAAATTAAGGTTATTCTTTAAAAATACTTCTCTTTTAATATATAGGGGATTTTCACGAAAGTTGGATTGATGTTAATCTATACTATAAAAGATGGTCAACTCTTGCCATATGAGTGCCACCTCATCATTTTGGTTTATTGTGGAAATGACATGTGTCATTTTGAAAAATTTAATGATATAAATTATGTAAAATACAGTTAATGCATAAATTTAATGTATTATTAATCATAATACTAAAAGAATATGAAAAATATGAAGAATTAGATAATATATTTTAATAACAATATATACATAATATCCAAAAATAATTATTGAATATCTATTTTATGGTAGTTTTTAAAAATCATTAACAAAATTTATGTTTTATATTTAAGAGTGTTTTTATTATTTTTAATTAATATTATAAGATATTATTATAAAACAATTATAAAAATATAAAAATAACAATGATTTTATATTTTGAACCTTAAAAAGTTAGAAGAAAAATTTATACAATATTATAATAAACTTTAAAACAATTTCTTTATAAACTAATAATTATTTGATAATTTATTTTATTCAAACTTGATCCATTAATAATTTTAAAATTAATAAGATATCAAAGTCCTAATATATATATTTATAAAATATTAATGCAGCTGTATAAATTAGAATTATAAATCAGTTATTTAAGCTCATAAAAATATAAAACCACGGCATTGCTATTGTGTAAATCTACGACATGAACAAGTTCGACCTGTTTAAAAGAGTCGTCTCTATCTATGTTGTGCTTGAAGAATTTTTCTAATTAATTTTTGTTATATAGTACTTCTCTGATTTGCACTATATCCATTTAATATATTTTATATATACAAGGTATAATATATTTCACATTTTCTTATCAATAAACTATTGATCACATATATAGTTAATATCCACATAATATATAAATATGTATTGTATGTTTATTCAAATACACAATATCCTTTATATTTTTTAAAATATATGATAAAATAAATTGTAACTACACTTTTTAATAAATTATATTGTGAAAAAAAATCTGCGCATTGCGCGGGTACTCATCTAGTCTATTTAAAATACGGATCTACAGGTTTATAATCCATTTTTGTTAGGCTCATAAAGAGCTCCCCAATGATTGTATCCCAATAACAAAATTCCAAACAATCGAGCCTCTTCAGATCATCACAGTAATCTAAAGCGTTCATCCGTTATGACTTTCTCCTTAAGAGCACAACTATTTATTGCTTCAGTCTATTGATCTAATTGGCCACTCTTTTGATATTGATAGGCCGCCAAGTAGTCCGCCCCAACCCTTCACTCAGAAAAACTCTACACCAAGAGTTTTAGAGGCCTTAAAGGAGTCGGAGATATCTTCGTTGACAGCAAAATCCCAGGTTTTAATTTTTATATTTTGATAAAAATGAGAAATGTATGTATTCAAATGCACGTACTAATTTTTTTTTTAAAATCATTTTTATGTTTTGCTCCATAGATGTATATAGACTCGAGAAGAAGAACCAGGGGCAACAATGACCAAAATGATTGTAATAGCAACAAAAATGATTGACGTGATGATCGTCGAGATGAAAATAAGTTTATGAGTTTAAAAAGGTGAGTATTGTAAAGAGAATATTAGGTTCTGTAATGTTTTACTGGTAGTCTTAGAAAATCCTGTTAATAGTCAAAATTATGATAAGTAAGTTTGTACGTCCTTCACTAATGTATATGTAGCTATGAAATTAAGGTCTCTACAGACGTGTTTTTTACCTTCGAGTTAACTTTGTAGTTTAGATATTTTATTTTTGGATACCTCTTTTGTGAATTTTGTTAAGCCAATGTTATTATGACTGTACATGTATTGCCTCTTTTAATATACCAATGTTAGTATGGTGTTCGGCTGTTCTTTAACCGAGAAAATTCATTATAACACTTTGCATTGGTTTTCATGTATTTGACAAAACGAATTTATGAAATGACTATTGTGTTCTGGCTTTAAAATATGGATTTAGATTTCAAATCATATAATCTCATATCTCTCTGCGCTGTGTGTTTTCTCTGACATTTTTATGTATTTTTAAGTTTTGATAAACAATACATGTGTCCCTTCACAGTTGCAGCAAAAGAAAAACAATACTTATGTACGCAACTTCTAAACTTTAAATCAAGATAAGAAGTTATATATAACTTTGTTATAAAATTATGAAGCTACATATCTTGAAAGCTTCTGCATTTTTTTGTTGTTGTTGAAACTAACAGCGACGCTATTGAAAATTTGCAAAATTGGAAGTCTTAAAAACAATTTCATCATTTCACTCTATTATTTTCTTATCATGATTCAAATTATTTTGCTCTTATCATGAAACTAAAAAACGTGGCAAAGTAACTATATTTTTTTTGTCGAGGTTATCAAGCCTATGACGATTGGTGTAGCTAATGAAAATAATATGTTGACTAACTACAAAGGTTTAGATATTTTTTGGCGGCTGCAGAGTTATGCTTTCAGCATGGAGTATGAACTTAACTATTGGATTGTTCTGATTTGGTATTGAGAGTCCAATAACTTTCAACTGTAAAACCTATATTATATATTACTGAAGGCTTTTCGACATAAAAATTCTTTACGTTTTATTTTTTAACAGTTAAAAGTTTGCCTTATGAGCATTTTAATATATATACATAGTATAAATACTCAAATCCAAAATATATAATTATCATAAACAAATACAAAATTTATAACAAAACCCGGGCGTAGCCCGGGACATACCCTAGTTTTGAAAATGAGAGGAGTTTGGGGCTCCTTAAACCTCCACATCAGCAAATCAAACTCTCTAAAAATATGCCATGTCAGCTCTACTTCTCCCTAAAAAATTAAGCAAAATCAACAATGTTATCAACAAAATTAAGCATAAATTAATGTATTATTAATCGTAATATTAAAAGAATATGAAAATATGAAATATGAAAAATATGAAGTATTAGATAATATATTTTAACAATATTATATACTTAATATCCAAAAACAAATATTGAGTATATATTTTTGGTAGTTTTTAAAATCATTAAAACAATTTATGTTTCTTATTTAAGAGTGTTTTCTTATTTCTTATTAGTATTATAAGTTATTATTATAAAAACAATTATATAAATATAAAAATAATAATTATTTGATATTTTGAATTTTAAAAAGTTAAAAGAAAAATTAATACAATATTATAATAAATTTGATAATTTATTTTATTCAAATTTGATCCATTAATAATTTTTAAATTAATAAAATATCAAATTCCTAATATATTTATTTTTAAAATATTTAATGCAACTGTATAAATTAGAATTATAAATCAATTATTTAAGCTGAAAAATATATAATATATAGTATATAAAATATAAAATCGGTTTAACATCAATTTCTTAAAACACTAAAACCTGCGTGTATGCACGGGTACTCTTCTAGTGCTTTTAAAACTCAAATTTGATTTATTACCAATGGTGATATTTAATCCAAATACTAATATGTACTATATCAGGTTTTAATAGCTTACGACAAAAAAAAAAGAAAAAAGAAAAAAAAAGCATGTGTTCCTAGATATAAGCATACTTATATAATGCTCTCCGGATAAAAAGAAGTTCAAATCAGCGGAGGGTTCAACTCTGTTCAAGCACCGTCATGAAAAGGACACCTAGTATCTATACAGCATAAGTAGGCTTTAAAGAAAAGGATACATTTACAAAGCATTAAAGAAGAAATCAGAACTCTCATTCACTGCGATGGTATCAAATTCAACAGAACAGAGAAAGAATGGAGAGTCCAACAACACAAGACGTCGTCTGGATCTCAATGACGAGATAATCGAAATTCTAAAGTTCGACTTCTCAGATCTGGTAGACCAATATAAGCTCACTCTGGTCGGGAGAATGTTCCATTCAGAAGGAAGAAGCATTGATGCCTTACTAGCATTAATGCCAAGGGGTAGAATCGGGAATGTCGAAAGAAGAGTATGGGGAACAAACCTCGATAATGGAAAATTTCAATTCGAGTTTGAAAAGGAAGAAGATCTTTAAAAGGTTCTTAATCAAAGGTCCTGTCATTTCAACCGTTGGAGTTTTTCCTTAGAACGGTGGCAACCAACGATCGGAGAAGACTTCCCCAACACAATGGTCTTTTGGGTGAAGTTCATGGGATTACCAATCCACTAAAAACAAGATCCCGTTTTCTGAGCAATTGGTTCCAAACTGGGAGATGTAATAAAGATTGATGAGAAGGGCGCCAGGGCACAAATATCACTAAATGGGGATGAGCCTCATCAATTTGAAAGGAGAGCAGGATTTAAGAATAGACACATCATCAAAGTTACGTTAAAGTATAAAGATCTCTATCGCTGGTGCTTTACATGTAAGAGGATATCCTATGAGGAAGGAACATGCCCGAACTTAACGGACGAACAGAGGGAACGAAATCGTAAATGTAGAGCTGATCAAAAAGCTCAAGAAGAGCTGGCAACAAGAGAAATGTTTCCCCCTAAAGAGGACCGCTATGAAAGGCCAAGATCACCATTAAGCCAAACCAGAAGCAGAAACCACTACAGTTATGACTCTGGAAATACTTGGCAACAAAACAGAGACCTGCGCTTAGAACTGCAAGGAAAGCGAGAAACCAGAAGCAAGAAAATCTGGATTAGACTGGAGAAAAGACCGTATGATAGAGATCCCCGAGTTCGGGAAAGATTCCACCCTTATGCACGAAGCTCTCGTGATCAGAATATTAGAGATAATGACAGATATCCTTCACGTATGGAGTGGAGGCCGCTGATAAGAACTGAAGTCACTACAGACAGATCCCAAGACGTGAGTAGAGAGGGACAAAGCTCCAAAAACGATGAAGCAAGTCGTCTAGACCACACGTCGATGGCGGACACACAAAGAAGAATTTCAGAAATACAAGAGAATGAGAGAAGGAGTGCAGCTCCTAGAACAGTCCTGAAATCAGGACTTCTAATCCGACTTTTAAAAGATAGACATCGGAGAATTAAAGGGAAGGCCCCAGCTATAAAAACTCTCAAAGGAGGAGAAAAGGATTGGAAACTTGGTAAAAGCAATCGATTAGAGTGAGAAAGAAATTTGACACTGATTATCAGAGATGCTGCTAACGATATGCATACACTGATTATAATCATTTGTTCACCGTGGATCCAGTTGGGAAAAGCGGTGGACTGGCTTTGTTTTACTTAAGTTCTTTTCCTGTTACTATTCTATTCTCAAATGAACGGATGATCGACATAGAGATGAGGATAGAAGGCAAAAAAGTCTTCATGACTTTCGTATATGGTGATCCGGTTGTTAAATACCGCGAAGAAGTATGGGATCGTCTCACACGAATCAGCCTCAATCACACAGGATCATGGTTTATGATAGGGGACTTCAACGAAATCCTAGGAAACCATAGGAAAAAGAGGGGTCGAAAACGTGCTGATGCGTCTTTTTTACCTTTCAAGTGCATGACCAACAATTGTGGCATGATAGACTTCCCTTACAAAGGTAATTCATTATCCTGGTTAGGCTACCAAAAATCGGGACGTATTCAATGCCGGCTCGAGCGATGGGCAACGAAGACTGGCATAATGAATTTTCCCACACTAATGTGGAGTATCTGAAACGATGGGGCTCCAAAGGATTGACGTCTGTATACAAAAAAGCTTCAAATTCGACAAAGATGGCTAGATAAAGATGGCTTCTCTGATATGTTGGCTGATAGTTGGGGAACCAAAAACCAAGAAGAGAATGGTGATTTGTTCAAAAAGATAACGAATGTTAGGAAAGCAATCTCGAACGGGAGAAAACTTAACCCGACGAACTCGGCTAAAAAGATTAAAGTACTTAAAGTACAACTGGAAATGCCCAGCTTGATGATGCCATTTCCTTTGAAGAAGTAATCAACCTCAAATGGTTACTCTGTTCAGCGTTCAGGGAGGAGGAGCAGTACTGGAAACAGAAAAGTAGGATAAATTGGCTAACAGAAGGAGATCATAATACCAAATTCTTCCATGCTACCACCAAACAGAGACGGGCACGAAATAGGATCACCAAACTGAAAAACACGAGAGGAGGGTGGGCTAAAACTGAAGAAGGTATAAAACATGTCGCAACTGATTATTTCGATACTCTGTTCACATCTTCGAATCCGCCAAATCATGATGAAGCTCTCCGGTATATTACTGGGCAAGTCCCACCAGAGATGAATGAATCGCTGATCAAGATGCCCACATATATGGAGATAAAAAAAGCTGTATTTGATATCAATCCAGAGAAAGCACCAGGCCCAGACGGGATGACAAGCTTATTTTTCCAAAAATGTTGGAAGACTACAGAAAGAGACATTATAAAGACGGTGAAGGACTTTTTCAACAATGGCGTCTTTGATCAACGCTTGAACCAGACCAACATCTGTCTTATACCAAAGAACGAACAGCCACGAGAAATGGCTGAATTCCAGCCGATCAGCCTATCTAATGCTTGCTATAAGGTGATATCCAAGATTCTATGTAGAAGGCTTAAGAAGTATCTCTCTAAGATCATCTCTGAAATGCAATTGGCCTTTGTTGCCAAGCGACTCATCACGGACAACATCCTGATCGCCCAAGAAGTGTTTCACGCGCTCAGGACGAACCCCATCTGCAATTCATAATTTGTCGCTATAAAGGCGGATATGAGTAAAGCGTACGACAGGGTCGAATGGTCCTTCTTAGAACCACTTATGCTAAAAATGGGATTCAATCCTAAATGGGTTAGCTGGATCATGTGGTGTGTCTCCTCTGTGTCATATCAAGTCTTACTCAATGGAGAACCAAAAGGACATATACCGCTATCAAGAGGAATCCGTCAAGGGGATCCGTTGTCCCCATTTTTGTTCATCCTCTGTACCGAAGGCCTTATTAGCCAAATGAGAGACGCTGAAGAAGAAGGACGTATAACAGGTGTAAAGATTGCACGAGCTAGTCCAGCAATATCCCACCTACTATTCACTGATGATAGCTTGTTCTTTTGCAAAGCAAATGTCCCGCAATGTGCGGAGATCCTAAAAATCATCACAACCTATGGGCAAGCATCTGGACAGCAGTTAAACTACTCCAAATCCTCAATTCAATTCGGCAGCAAAGTAAACCCGGAATGTAAAGACACGCTAAAGAGAGCAATCGGAATACACAAAGAGGGAGGAATGGGTATGTATTCGGGCCTTCCGGAAAAGGTTTGCGGGTCGAAAAAATATATATCTAGGAACGACTGAATAACAGAGTCAATACATGGTCCTTTAAGCTTCTTTCGAAAGGCGGGAAGGAAATACTGATCAAATCAGTAGCACAAGCGATCCCGGCATATGTCATGTCTTGCTTTCTCTTACCAAGAGAAGTAATCACCAAGCTGAAGAACGCCATCGCGCGGTTCTGGTGGAACTCAAAAGATTTGCGTCCCATATGAGAAAGTCGGGCTCGGGTTCAGAGACTTCACAAACTTTAATCTAGCTCTGCTCGCCAAACAGCTATGGCGTCTTCTTCGATTTTCGTCATCCTTATTGGCGCGTGTACTAAAAGGGAGATACTATCGGTACTCTAATCCGCTGGAAGTCGAGAAATCGAACTCCCCATCCTATGGATGGAAGAGTATACTAGCTGCAAAATCACTATTATAACCGGGGCTCAAAAAAATTATAAAATCAGCCTTTAACACAAATGTATGGAGTGACCCGTGGATCCCGGAGACTCCGGCGAGACCAGCGAAAGGATTAGGAGATTATCAAGACCCACATCTGTATGTGAATCATCTTATCGACATCGATTCGAAAGAATGGGACATGGAAAAATTAAGGATGCTCATCGCACCAGAGGATATTCCCCTCATTAAACGTCTGAAGCTACCTCGAAAGTTTGACATAGATGGCTACGACTGGGCGTACACAAATTCCGGTAACTACTCGGTGAAGTCGGGATATATGTTAGCATGTGAGCTCGAAGACAAAAAGAAAGACCAGGAAGTCCTTTAACCAAGCTCTACATTGATTAAAAGCAAGATTTGGAGTTTAAAAACATCCAGGAAAATTAAGCATTTGCTTTGGTAAATTGTATCGGGATGTATAGCAACCTGTAGCAGACTTGCAGACCAGCACTGCGGAGTTGACAAATCCTGTCCACGATGTGGCGAAGAAGAAGAAGCAATCAACCACCTCTTTTTCCAGTGTCCTCCAGCTATTCAAACCTGGGCACTCTCGCCAATCCCTCATAGTCCGGACTCCTTTCCGAGAAATGGTCTCTTTGGCAATATGTATCATCTGATTCAGAACTCCATTTCATAGAGAAATGCTGAAAACCACTTCAAGATATTCCCATGGATTCTCTGGTATTTATGGAATGCGCACAACGACAAAGTGTTCAACATAAAAGATATCTCTCCTATGGATACCTTGGATCTAGCTATACAAGAAGAAGCAAGCTGGAAAGTGGCGAACTTGATTGTACAAGTTAGCGAAACTGCAGAATCAAATGCATCACAAACAAATCAGGAGGTCCCCTTAGGTGACGCGGACCAATGCCAAATCGATGCATCATGGACGTCAAAAGACCAACATTTCGGCGGTGGATATCCTGCTGAAGAATGGCTCGACGACTCTGTTAGGTTCCTTCGCAGACACACACACCTCTTCTCCTCTACATGCCGAGTTTAACACTCTATTATGGGCAATGAAGTCGATCTTACAGCAGGGCATAAGGACCATTCAAATGCAGACTGATTGCTTAAAACTAGTAAAACTTCTAGAGGAAGATGATGACTGGCCAGTTTTGGCCCCCGAGATAGAAGAATATGAGCACCTCTGCTCTCAATTTAGCTCTTTCTCTTTAACTTATTTTTCTCGTTCTTTGAATATCCGAGCAGACACTCTTGCAAAAGGAACTCGTGCTCGAGGCCTCTGTTTCTCCCATGTACATCTGTTGGTTCCGGATTGGATAGTTCACGAAACTAACCTCTTTGAACCCAAACATTAATACATGGAGCTTAAATTGTAAAAAAAAAAAAAAAAGTAAATTAATCTAAAGCACTAAGTCAGATATTTATAAACAACGTTTGATTTATTAAAACGTGAATCCAAATTTGGTTATTTATGTAAAAGCAAAACTTCTAAGAAACTAAGAAATGAGAGGTATAAATGAACTTACAAAGCTTTTGCGAGTTTGATGGTGTTGGTTTAAAAAAACCTACATCTCGCCAGGATTTTTTTTTAATTTTTTTGTTTTGTTAAAATTCTTGCCATGATATTTTTTAGGAATCATATGAAAACACATGGATAAACATATAGGGGTGTATTCATTCTAGCTTTTAAAGTGGTTTGTAGTAAATATTTTAATCCTATATTATTCAGACATGAATTTTAAAAAGTTTTTTCAAATTTTATGTTATTGAATTAATGATTTGTAAATGTATCTTTAAATTCACTGTTATTGAAAATATTTGAAGAGATTTTGAGTGATATGTTTTGGTAGAGTTTCTTAAATAAAAATACAAAAATTAAAATTTCATGGTTTAAGGTGAGATTACATAAAATTTTAATATCAAATCATCACAACTACACCAGTATCCACATATATGAATATGTATTTTTATAAATATTTGTTTTTAATTTTATCTTAAATATATAATTTTGTTTTAGAAAAAAAATATTATAATTGATCTAAAAATTTTCAGAACAGCAGTTTTTTTTCTTCACATCATTGTAACATTTTTCACCTAGAAAACATTTTTCACTTTTTTTTTTAATTGAGATCATTCTAGTCTCATAACCTTTGTCCTTAGCCAAATGTGTTCGGCTTTAAAATGCATAGGTGTGATTCACGGTTCTAATCTTAATGAATGTTAAAGGAAAAGAATCTTTGATTGTTTGGAATAGGAGAGTCGTGATTTAAAATTCATTGTGTGATGAGTATGGCTAAGTTCTTTGGAGTATGAGTGTGAATTGCATTTTAGAGTTAAGAACTAGGACCATTAAAATGATTCATTTGAAAAACACCTTTGCAAGAAGCTTAAACCCCCGTTTTTTAAAACTTCTCTACCTTCTTAAAGTTTGTTTGCTTGAGGGCAAGCAAAAAGCAAGTTTGGGGGAGTTGATATTACTATATATTTTGTGTATTTTGCATGCATTTATGATAGTTTCTCATGCATTCACCTTGCATATTAGGCTAGTTTGCACCATTTTAGGTCCTAGAGCACTTTTGCACTAGCATTCGCATGTTTCTTGCATTATGCATCACATTCAGGTTGTTTTTGGACACTTTGGAGCTTTGGAGGACTCGTGGACGTGCTAAGGCTCGTAAGGAAGCTCGTGGACACTTGGAAAACTCAGGAGTGCATGCAAAGGGCCTGAGATCGAGTAGCAGATCGAGAAGGCAGGTCGATCAAGAGAAGATCGACCAGAAGATCGAGTGCACCAAGTCGATTCAAAAGGAAAGATTGAGGTCAAGATTGAGAAAGGAGATCGATCTGGAGTACGGATGTAAATGACGCCATGCAGATCGAGAACCAGATCGAGCTTCCAACACGATCGACACAAGATCGACTCAGAGATCGACCGAAGTCATCCGATCCAAGAGAAGATTGAGCCAGAGATCGAGTGACCCGAGTCGATCCCAGACTAACCTTATCCGTCCAGCTGGATTTGGACCGTAGCGAAGGGGGGGGACCATTTGCGGTTTGGCCATTTTTGGCAAAACGCAGCCATCACTTTCTTCATCTGCATTCGGTCTTTTTACTTTTTCGTACTCACTCGTTTTTAGGCGAATCCGCCATTGTAGAACTTCAAGTTTTTTTCGATTTTCACTTTGAATATTGAACCTTTTGCCTTTAATCAATCGTTAATCATGTTTAGTAGATCATCTTCTGCATTCTGTTTGGTTTTCTTTTTGTGTAGCGAGTAGTTTCATTTGGGTTGATGGGTTGAGGTGATTCGAAAGGGTCAAAAAGGTTAAAGCTTTGAGTTTTCTTGTTCTTCATTACTTTCTCTTCTAGGATCTTGAGTACTTAAGGCTTAGAGACTCTCACGCCAAGATCTCTATGATCCAAGGGCTGTCTTACCTTGATAGGATTCAGATGTCCTGGAAAATCAGATCCTATAGGCTAATCCTTCCTTTCCCACATGCCATGGTTGTTTAGGGGATTAGTTAGGTCATTTGTTTGAAATCTGTGTTCCAAGATCTTCGATCTCTTTTTCCACCAAACACCATGGGTTTGGAGAAGAGATTGAGGAAGTGACCTGATAACTCGTTTTTGTGTCTATAAGGGGCAATGCAATGCAGGAGGTTATCAAAACTCAAGCAGCACACAGTCGTAGTATAATGCAAGAGGAATTAATCCAACTTAGAGCTAGAAAGTGCAACGAGAATGCAAGGATCATGCAAAGCTAAGCAATTGATGAACGGTTTTGTGAAAATCCTAAAAAAACTAGATGCAACAGTCAAAGGCAAACCAAAACTATTTTAAAAATATTAGAGACGAGTGAACTACTACGAGGAACAAACAGAATGATTAAAATGCAAGGGAATTACTAAAAATTCGACTAGTGGATCGACCACGGGATCGACCACTAGATTGAGCAAATGCGATCGATCTTGTCTAAAAGTTCAAACAGAAATGAATCTAATGACCAGGATGCAACATATAACAAGCGAATGATTAACAGAGATGATAAAATACTAGGAAAGAGGGTCCAGGGTTGAGATTCATGTTCAAGGGTCTTAAAGGTTCAAGCTTGGTTTGAAAACTTTAGATCTACTCACTTTGTGAGGTCCTCTAGGCCTTGAAAACAAAACAAGATCCATCCATGGCGTGTGGTATGGATCACTCCTTCATTATCTCCTCCAGACCCATGGCGTTTGGCGGAAGAAGAGATTGAAGGGCAATAAACTCAGATTTCAAACTCACGGCCTAACTAGTCCCCTAAACTACCATGGCGTTTGGGAAAGGTAGACTAGCCTCTAGGATTCGATTTTCAAAGACCCCTGGATCCTGTCAAGGTAAGAGGTCTTTTGGATCAAAAAGATCTTGGCGTGAGAGTCTTTAAGCCTTAAGAACTCGACATCCTAGAAGAGAAAGCCATGAAGAACAAGAAAACACCAAACTTGAAAACCTTTTCGACCCCTTTGAATCCTCTCAACCCCAAAACCCGATGAAACTACTCGCGACTCATAAAGTAAACCGTACGATATGCAATAAAGGAAGAACTAAACATGAAAAATGATTGATTTAACTTAGACGATCCAATATTCAAAAGCAAAAGCAAGAAAAGCTCGAAGTCTAACAATGGCAAAATCGCCTAAACCGAGAGAGATGATAGAAAAGTAGTCGACACGGTGGATTAAAGAAAGGGATCGTTGCTTTTTGCCTAAAATGGCCAAACCGCAACTGGTCCCCCCCCTTCGCTACGGTCCAAAAACAGGCTGGACAGATAAGGTTGGTCTGGGATTGATCATGAAGCTCGATCTGGCACTCGATCTCGTCTTGGAATCGGATGGCTCTTGGTCGATCTCTGAGTCGATCTTGTGCTGATCGGGTTGGAAGCTCGATCCGGTCCTCGATCTGCATGGCGTCGTTTACGTCCGTACTCCAAATCGATCTCCACACTCGATCTTCTGGTCGACCTCGTCTAGATCGACCTGCCTTGCTCGATCTGCTACTTGATCTCAAGTCCTTAGCGTGCAATCCTGATTTCTCTAAGTGTCCACGGACTTCCTCACGAGCCTTGGCGAGTCCACAAGTCTTCCATAGCTCCAAAGTAACCGAAAGCAACCTGATTGTGATGCAAAATGCACGAAACATGCAAATGCTGGTGCAAAAGTACTCTAGGACCTAAAGCGATGCAAACTAGCCTAACATGCAATGTAAATGCGCGAAAACTAACTTATATGTATGCAAAATACACTAAATATGCAGCAATATCAACTCTCCCAAACTTGCCTTTTGCTTGCCCTCAAGCAAATAAAATTAAAGAAGGGAGAGAGGTTTTAAAACAAACGGGGGTTTAAGCTTCTTGCAAAGGTGTCTTTCAAATGAATCAATCTCAACGTCCTTGTTACTAGTTCTAAAATGCAATGCGCACACTCTTACTCCAAAGAACTTAGCCATACTCATCACACAATGAATTTCAAATCATGACTCTCCTATTCCAAACAATCAAAGAAACTCATCCTTTAACATTCATTAACGATCGAACCGTGAATCAAACTTATGCACTTTAAAGCAAAATACATTTGGCTAAGGATGAAGGCTATGAGCATAGAATGATCTCATTTTAAAGAGGGTTTCACAATGAAATGGGTTTTTCTCACGAATGGTATGAACTTTATCCATAATGCTAAAGGTAAAGGCAATTGATGCATACATGTTTAAATTCTCATCTACCCTTGTACACTAACATTGACCCTAAAACCCCTCTCATTTTCTTTTCCTTTTTTAGCTCACTCACCCTCCTAGATACAACCCTCATTAAGCTCAAACCCAAATAAAAACAGAAAACATCTTTACTCTTTAGGCTAGTGAAAAGGCTTGAAAATATTTTAGCTCCTTATTTTTTTTCTTATTGATAGTTCTCTTATTCTTTTCTTTCTTTTTCTTTTCTTTTTATCTTGGCACTTAGGCTCTTTTATTTATTTATTTATTTATTTTTTATTTTACTCGAGAGAGCTATCTTCTGAAAATCTTAGAGCTTATGCATTTTGAAAACAAAGCCTTTCACTTAAAACATTTTGTTCACTTCAATTACCAAACCCTTTTGAAACCGTAAGCATATAAACAAGAAAGCAATCCCAACAAACCCCCAAACTTATCCTAAGCCTACAACTAGCTTCAAAATGCAAACCTAGCAATCATATGAGAACCTAAACATGTCGCCTAAACGTAACACGTTATGCTAAGTTCAAACCGAAAAGAGGCCTCACAAAAATATCACACAAGAAAGCTTGGCTTGAAAGAAAGGTAAGGGTGATGGTGGGAGTTCTACTTAGGCTCACAAAGACTGGTAAAAGGAGGAAGAGAGCCTAAATATTTTTAAGATCCATGTGTTCATTTTCAAATGCATAAGAATGATATTTAAAAATTCAGATTAGGGTTCTCACTTATTAGGACAAGTTTCAAATCATGAATGTTCAATTCAAGTCACGAAAATCAAAACAAGTGATCCAAGCATGGTAAGGACTTACTTTCAAAGCGCAAGCAAAGCATTAGAGAACTACTAACTAGGGCACTGAAATAATTCATGAGCTTAAAACACCTTTTTAAGAAAACTTTAACCCCTTATGCAAATGTAAACAACCTAGATGCTTAGGAATTCTAGACTCAATCCTAAAATGCTTAACAATATGAATGCAACTACATGAATTTTTTTTGAAAATTTTTAAAAATTTTACCATTTTTTTTGTTCTTTTCTATGCCTTATAATGTATGCAAGACTCAAGGGATGCAAATAGAAAATAAGAGCAAAATAAACATGTCAAATAACACACACACTCCCCCAAACTTGAATGACACCGTCCCGGTGGCAAACAAACTTGAGAGAGTTCAAAAACAAAAGGCAAAAACAAAGAAAATGAGCGGTATATACAAGGGAAGGTTGTTGGTACCTTGGAGCTAAACTCGGTTGGAACTTGAGGATGTTCCAGCGGAGCTGCTCTTGCTAGAGGAGCGTCGGGCTATGTCCTTGCCTTTATCCTCGGTGGGGAAACCATGAATGGAATGACGAGCTTGTTGCGCGGTGCCTTGTCGCTCACGAATTACAATACCGCCAGTTGATCTCCTCCTCTTCTCGGGCTGGTAACCTCTTCACTCTTGGACCCCTTAGACTTCGTGGATGAGCTCCCTTGAAGCGCCTTGACTTTCTTGGTAAGCTTCTTGATCATCTTCCCTTGCCACTTAGTTATCTTTCGCTGCACCTCCACCACCAAAGCAAGAAACTTCTCAGCCTTGGTCTGCGGCTCAAAGTCTATCCTCGGAAGCTCAAAGTTGGCTGGCATTGTGCCATCTGATGGTGGTGACTCTGACTGCTCACGCGTGGACTGAATAGGCATCATTGTTGTACCAAGTGGGGCGTAGCACTCCTCGTGGGTTGGGCAAAACTGGATCGTACCGATGCTATCCAAGTTTGTCTCCGCAACATTGGGTAAGATGCACACACTCTTCTTCCCTGCATCATTGTAGAACTGATAGGCGAAGAATCCTGGAGCTGGCGTAGGTCCCAAGCTATCGGTGTTGCGCATGTAGGTCTCGTCCATGAAAGCTCTATCCGCACAAGGTTTGAACCGTTGAAGGGGTACACCGGCCTGGATGAAGAGTGGCGTGAGAAACCCTCCAATGTAAGCTGAACTCGCCTTGCACCTCAGAGCATATGCCTTGTACTTCACCAAGGAGGATGCTAGTATACACCCGTAGTTAACATCATTCCCAAGGTCATCCATCAGCGAATCGTGGTTCTCTTCTTTGCTGCTGCATAGTATCCTCTTGATCCCTTGGAAGAGGAAACACAGCTCGGTCTTTGTCACCATAGGAGACACGGCCCGCCCGCTGAAAGTGTTTGCCAACAACTTGAGAGTGCACCTCAGAACGGGATTCCTCACTTTCTTGATTTTAGCCTTGTTGGCCTTGTAGTCTTCATCACAAAGCACGTCCGATATGATGCTAGCATTCTTGAGAGGAGGAAACTCCACTTATTTAGCCGCAGCGTTGAGTCCATATGCTTGGCAAAGCTCCTCAATGGAAAGGTGATAGGACCGCTTCTTAACCTTGAAAGTGAGATGTCCTTGTGAGGGAGTTGGGAGGCTCGGATTCTCATAGGAAAACGCCAAGGTAGAGAGGAAATCTATGGTTACTTGCGGATAAGTTGGGCAATCCATTCTTGAAAGGTAAGCAAGCTCCATGTTTTGGAGAAGGAAGTCAAAATCTTCTAGGAGATTCATTCTTTCCAGCAAGTCTCTGCTCGCGAACTTGGTAGGCTCGAAGCGCAGCCTTTCTAACCTCTTCTTCGCTGTCTTTTCCTCCTTAGTCCAATGGATCCTCTCATGAACTTGCTGAGGTTCCTCCTCTTGAACTTGTTGAGTTCCCTCTTCTTGAACCACTCGTTGTTCATCCTCTCTCTGTGCAGCCTCTTCTCTGGTTCTCTTTGGTGTCATTGATGCCTGAAACACGATTCTCAAACAATGAGCAAAGGCAGCGAAAAATCGAGAAAGAGACTAGCGAGAAGGAAAAATCTACAACTAATACCCTAGATTTTTTGGGGATTTATAAAAATTGTAACTAGATAAAGGAAAAGAAAATCTAGAGATGGAATTAAATCTAGAATATTTCCTGATTTCTAGCTACTTTTAAAAAAAAATCGTTAAAACCCTTAGCGATGAAAAAGGAATCTTTGAAAAGATTTAATTAAAAATCTGAAAATACCTTTGCAGGATCGAAGACAAGAGCTAATTGCCTTTAGGAAAGGAAGAAAAGCACTCTTTCTCGATTTAAAATACGCAAGAACATAAATAAGAGAGTGTGAAATTGTTGAAAACATAAAGGCAACAAAAATCTAAAACCATGGGTGATGAAAGCGGTTTTCTGACAAAAGGTGTGGTCAAGGGACATCTTTCGTAGTCAAAGAATCTTGCCTTGATCACCATTCAAATTTAAAAAGCGAGGGAAAGGAGAAAGGGAGGGAAAAAATTTTGTTACCTCGGCATGAGATCGAGTCCGTTTAGTCGATCTAGGACTTGATCTCATGCCATGTTGGCTGGATCGAGAGATTTGATCGATCAGTGACTCGATTGATATAAAATCGAGTCTTAGATCGATTTGATTCTCTTGTTCCTTGACTTTTGGTCAACTTCGCTGTGCTCCTTGGATCGATTTCCTTGATCGATTTGGGGGTCGATTTGGCTGAGATTGAATGGCAGATCGAGTAGACTGCTCGATCTTTTCAAGGATCGAGTGACCCGGTCGATCTACACCTCGTTCGCTTTTTAGGCTGAACGCATTGGTGAATTTTCCTCTCATGATCGACCGTCCCACTCGATTCGTCTACTAGATCTCGTCTAGATCGACTGACTCCTCTCGATTCGCTAGCTCGATCTAGCAAAGATCAAGCCAGGATGAGTCGATCTAGCACTCGATCTCTAGCCTATATTCGCCCCTTCTTACTCTCCTTGGATCTAAGAACATGACCTGCGATTCCTTATCCCTGTTCCTACACACTTAGAAGAGAAAAACATAAAACTGAAAGAGAAATAAAGCAAGAATATATACAGGATAAGCATGGGAATGCCTCCCAAGTGCGCTTTCTTTAACGTCTTTAGCTAGACTTTACGTGGTTTAGGCAGATGGTGGATCTTGGAGAAGCATTTAGGTGCTCTCCTTGTCAAATGCACTCGCCATGTATGGCTTAACTATGTGTCTGTTCACTGTGAATGCCTTCCCACTCTTGCTTACCAACGTGACAGCTCCGTAGGGCAATACCTCCTTGATTTCATACGGACCGCTTCATCTAGATTTTAGCTTTCCTGGAAAGAGCTTGAGCCTTGAATCGTAAAGCAGCACCAAACTCCCTTCCTTAAGCTCCTTGGGTATCAACTTCTTGTCATGAGCAGCCTTAGTGCACTCCTTGTAGATCCTAGCACTTTTGTAAGCATCCAGCCTTAGCTCATCAAGTTCGTGTAGCTGGATCAAGCGCTTCTCCTGAGCCGTCTTCAGATCAAAATTCAGCCGCTTTACTGCCCACAATGCTCTATGTTCCAGCTCAACGGGGAGGTGACATCCTTTGCCGTAGAGAAGAGTGAAAGGAGTAGTACCAATGGACGTTTTGAAAGCGGTCCGGTAAGCCCACAAAGCGTCGTCTAACTTCACTGCCCAATCCTTCCGAGTTGTCCCAACTGTTCTCTCAAGTATTGCCTTGATCTGCCGGTTAGAGACCTCCACTTGGCCACTCGTTTGAGGATGGTAAGGTGTAGCTACCTAATGCTTCACGTCATACTTCCTTAGAAGATTTTCAAACAACTTGTTGATAAAATGGCTTCCTCCGTCGCTTATCACAACCTTGGGTACTCCAAACCTCGGGAATATGATACTCTTAAAGAGCTTGATCACCACCTTAGAGTCGTTTGTAGGGAAAGCAATGGCCTCAACCCATTTAGAGATGTAGTCAACAGCCCCCAAAATGAACTTGTTGTCGTAGGAAGATGGGAAGGGCCCCATGAAGTCTATGCCCCACGCGTCAAACACGTCCACCTCAAAGATGAGAACCTGAGGCATCTCGTTTCTCTTAGTGATGTTATATGCTCGTTGACATGCTTCACAGCTCTTCACAAACTCGTGAGCATCCTTAAAGATAAACGGCCACCAGAAACCGGCTTGTAAGACCTTTGTAGCGGTTTTGAATGAAGCAAAGTGTCCGCCGTACAAAGAGCCATGGCAATGAAAGAGAATGTCCTGAGCTTCTTCCTTTGTAACACATCTCCTGTATAAACTGTCCACGCCTCTCTTGTACAAGTAAGGCTCGTCCCAAAAATTAGTTGCTTGCGTCTCTCATGAACTTCTTCTTGTGATAGCTGTCGAGATGAGTTGGCTCCTCTCCAAACGCTAAGTAGTTCACAATGTCAGCGTAACAAGGGAAATCTTCCTCTTTGAAGCTCAAAACCTCTTCAAACCGCCCTTCTAGCCTTCCACAAGCAGCCGTAGTGATCGCCATGAGTTGTTCTTCCGGAAGCGAATCATCTAAGGGTATAGACTCGTTGATTCTCATCCTAGAGAGGTGGTCAGCGACGCCATTCTCTATCCCTTTCTTGTCCTTGATCTCCATGTCAAATTCTTGGAGAAGAAGAATCCATCTCAAAAGCCTCGGCTTAGTGTCCTTCTTGGAATAGATGTACCTCAAAGCTGCGTGATCTGTGTAGACAATGGCCTTGGAACCCACGAGGTATGACCTGAACTTCTCAAAGGCAAACACTACTGCCAATAGCTCCTTCTCCGTAGTAGTGTACCTTGTTTGCGTGTCATCCAAGGTTCTTGAAGAATAGTAAATCACGTGCAGCTTCTTATCTTTCCTTTGACCCAGAACGGCTCCCACGGCGTAGTCACTAGCATCACACATAATCTCGAACGGTAGAGTCCAGTCCGGTGCTTGCACTATAGGTGCGGATACTAGAGCTTCCTTGATGGTTACGAAAGCTTGGAAACACTCCTCATCAAAGACAAAATCAGCTTCCTTGCACAACAGTCGTGTAAGAGGGCGTGCAATCTTAGAAAAATCCTTGATGAAGCGCCTGTAGAAGCCAGCATGTCCCAAGAAGCTCCTCACTCCTTTAACATTAACCGGCGGCTGAAGACTCATCATACCCTTAACCTTGGCTTTATCAACCTCTATGCCCTTCTCTGATATCTTGTGGCCAAGCACGATCCCTTCCTTCACCATGAAGTGGCATTTCTCCCAGTTAAGCACCAAGTTTGTCTCCTCAAAACGATTTAGTACCTTGCAAAGATTCAACAAACACGCAGAAAAGGATGCACCATAGACCGAGAAGTCATCCATAAACACCTCTACCATCTCTTCTATTAGATCGGAGAAGATCGACATCATACACCGCTGAAACGTAGCCGGTGCGTTACACAGCCCGAATGGCATCCTTCGATACGCGAAGGTGCCATAAGGGCATGTAAAGGTCGTCTTCTCCTGATCATTTGGATGGATTGTTATTTGGAAAAATCCACTATATCCATCAAGAAAGCAATAGTAGGGGTGATTAGCAAGTCTCTCAAGCATTTGATTAATAAAAGGCAAGGGAAAATGATCCTTTCTAGTAGCAAGATTAAGCTTTCTATAATCAATACACATATGGTGTCCTGTGATAGTCCTAGTAGGTATATGCTCATCTTTGTCATTCTTAATGACCGTGATCTCTCCCTTCTTAGGCACCACGTGTACGGGAGAAACCCATGTGCTGTCACTTATGGGATAGATCATGTCAGCTTCTAATAGCTTAAAAATCTCTTTTTTAACAACCTCTTTCAAATTAGGATTCAAACGCCTTTGATGTTCTATAGAAGAGGCGTTCTCATTATCCAAGTGAATTCTATGAGTGCAAAGCATTGGTGAAAGGCCCTTGATGTCACTTAGAGAGTACCCAATGGCCTTCCTATACTTTCTCAACTCAGTTAAGAGCGAGTGCAACTCATCATCACTTAAGTTCTTATTCACAATCACGGGATAGATTTCGTTAAGCCCTAAGAAAGCATACCTTAGCCCTTTTGGGAGCTCCTTAAGGTCATCCTTTGGGGCTAGCAGCTCGCTCCAATCATCCTCGTGGCTGTTGCTGTTGTTTTCCTCCTTGGAACCCTCCTTAGAACCCGAGACATGACCCTTGAGGCTGCCTTCTTGAACCGTTGTCCCTTCTGAAATCGAGGCATCCAGTCGATCTTGCTCTCGATGTCGTCTAGATCGAGCAGTTTTACTCGATTCACTCACTCGATTTAATGTGGATCGAGTGAGAGATCGAGACGCTGGGTCGATCTCCGGATTGGACCCTGAACTGATCGGAAGGCCTCTATCGATCTCGGACTCGATTAATTTCCTGGATTGATCAACCTCCTTGATCTGACTGTCGATTGATGCACCGGATCGAGTTGTGTTCTCGATTGTCTTGTCGATTTGACCCCTGGATCGAGTAATGTCATCGATCTCGGAGTCGATCTCTAGGCAAGCGCTTTCATCTTCTAGCACAACCTTCCTTGAATCAAGCAGGTTAACGTATTCCTGAGTCCTCTGATCCAAGTAACCAAACTCCCTTGGCTCCTTAGTTAATGCCAGCTTCAAATGATCCTCCTGAGCCAACTCTTCTAGCAACTCATCCGCTAAAGCGTCCAATGTTTCAATGTAGAAAGCTTGCCCTTCTATCGTAGGCTTCTTCAAAACCTCATTGATATCAAAGTCCAGCCTTATATCTTTACCCAAGTGCAGAGCTATCTTCCCATTCTTGACGTCTATGATGGCTCTGGCGGTGGCTAAGAACGGTCTACCAAGAATGAGTGGATCCTTAGGTTCTTCATCCATTTCCAACACAACGAAGTCCGTAGGCACGTTTACACCGCTGATTCTCACTGGCAAGTCCTCAAGCAAACCCACGGGTAACCTCACGCTCCTGTCAGCTAGTACTAACGAGATTCTACAATCTTTGAAACGGGTAAAGCCAAGTTTCTTTGATACGGAATGAGGCATCAGATTTATACTAGCTCCGAGATCGCAAAGACAGCTCTTGAACTCCAAAGGACCTAAAGCACAAGGTATAGTGAAGCTTCCAAGATCTCCCAACTTCTTGGGGACTATCTCCTTGTGTATTACGGCGCTACATTCTTCGCTAAGTACTAGCATTTCCTTGCTTTCCTTATTCTTCTTAACAAGCGTGTCTTTGAAGAATTTGGCGCACTTAGGCATCATTGCAAGGCAGTCCACGAGAGGTAACTTGATCTCTACGTCCTTAAGATGCTTCTCAAACAAGATTATATGCTTCTCTATGAGTTGCTTCTTGAAGCGGCCAGGAAAAGGTAGCTTGGGTACATACGGTGGAGGCATATAAGCATCCTTCTCCTTAGCAGCTTACTCTGCTTTCTTCTCTACAACCGCTTTCTCACCTCTCCTTGGTCCTTGAATCCAAACATTGTCAAAGTTGATCTCATCATCAGCTGAAAGCTTACCCTCCCCCTCTTGAATTACAACGTCATCGTTGTTCTTAGGAGTAACCGTATGTGCAAGCTCTTTCCCACTCCTTAGCGTAATGGCATTGGCGTATTCCTTTGGATTCTGCTCACACTTGCCCGGTAAGCTATTCTGACCGCTTGTACTCGCCTTTCCCTTCTCTAGCTGCTTGATCTTGTTATTCAAGTTTGTAATCTGAGTAGAGAAATCCGTGAGAGACGAGTCTATGCGAGTGTTCATCTTGACAAACTTCTGGTTTGTAGAGGCTTGCCCTTGAATTAATTGTTGAAACATCGCTTGGACAGGATCAACTTGTTGTTGTTGCATCAGTTGTTGTTGAGGAACAAAGCCCGAAGGGTACATTGGCGTATAACCCTTGTTTCCTTGATGTTGTCCTTGGAAGTTGCCTTGCCCTTGCCCTTGGAAACCACCACTCGGCTGAAAACCTTTGTTGTAGGGAATGAATGGTTTTGCTTGCTGAGCAGGGTACACTTGATCTTTAGGGTTCGCGACATTGGTGCTTCGGTATGAGAGATTGTTGTTCTGGTTGTAGCCTTGTGAATTCCCTTGAGGTTTGTAGCTGTTCTGACCCACCACCCAGTTGGCTTCTTCTTGACTCAACTCAAGCTCCTCTAAGGTCTCGTCCGCTTCACCAACGAAGTGAACATGCTTCTGGTTAGCTACCACCAGCTTGTCAATCTTCTCATGCAATGACTTAAGCTCTTTCTTGTGAGAATCTAGCTCAGAACCTCTCGGTGCACGGTCGTAGTCCTCAGCGTAGTTGCCGTCACTAAATGCCATGTTTTCAATCAGCTCCATGCCTTCTTCTACCTCTTGACCAAGGAAGTTTCCTTTACTGGCCGTGTCAAGTAGCAAGCGAATCTTAGGTGAAGCTCCGCGGTAGATAGTGCTTAGGAGGGTCTCTTCACTGAAGCCGTGGTGAGGACACTAGATGGTGTAGTCCTTGAACCGCTCCATGGCTTCATTGAACATCTCATTGTTCCTTTAAGTGAAGCCGCTGATCTCACTTCTCAGCCTTGCTGTTCTGGTGCTATAGAAGAATTTTGAGAGGAACACCTTCTTACACTCAGCCCAAGAGGTAATGGTGCCTTGTGGAAGCGTTTTCTCCCAATGTCTAGCCTTGTCTCTAAGAGAAAATGGAAAGAGACGCAGCTTGAAAGCATCTTCGGATATGCCGTTTATCTTGATCATCCCACACACTTGCTCGAAGTTATCGAGGTGCTCCAAGGGGTCTTCCATTGCTAACCCATGGAATTTATTATTTTGCACCATTGAGATGAATCCCGGCTTAATCTCAAAATTGTTGTTCTGTATAGGAGGGGGAGTGATCCCAAACCTATTATGATGGGTGTTGGGAGCGTCTCCCGCTCCTATTATCTGTGGGGGTCTAGCCGCGTGGTGGGGGTTTCCATTACCCCTTCCCACTGCCCCGTGAGCTGGAGGAGGTCCCTCTGGGTGCTCGTGCTCAGCCATCGCTTCAAAATCCATTGAACCTTGCTGAACAATCTCCTCATAGGCTCTAGCTTGTTCTCGAACTCTTCTTGATCTTGCGTTGCCAAGCTGATGAATATTGTCCAAGGGCGTGAGTAGGTTGTTGTCACCCTTGGAACGCAGATTCATGTACCTGAAAGATACAAGTTTGAGAGTAGAGAAATCAGTAACCAACTTAAAGTAAAGGCTTAGTCTTTACCAAACCCCAAATCTCAATGCTTTCTATCCCCCAAGATGGCAACAGCGCCATTTGATAACTCGTTTTTGTGTCTATAAGGGGCAATGCAATGCAGGAGGTTATCAAAACTCAAGCAGCACACAGTCTTAGTATAATGCAAGAGGATTCAATCCAACTTAGAGATAGAAAGTGCAACGATAATGCAAGGATCATGCAAAGCTAAGAAATCGATGAACGGTTTTGTCAAAATCCTAAAAAAAACTAGATGCAACAGTCATATGCAAACCAAAACTATTTTAAAAATACTAGAGACGAGTGAACTACTACGAGGAACAAACAGAATGATTAAAATGCAAGGCTATGAATTACTAAAAATTCGACTAGTGGATCAACCACGGGATCGACCACTAGATCGAGCAAAAGCGATCGATCTCGTCTAAAAGTTCAAACAGAAATGACTCTAATGACCAGGATGCAACAGATAACAAGCGAATGATTAACAGAGATGATAAAATACTAGGAAAGAGGGTCCAAGGTTGAGATTCATGTTCAAGGGTCTTAAAGTTTCAAGCTTGGTTTGAAAACTTTAGATCTACTCACTTTGTGAGGTTCTCTAGGCCTTGAAAACAAAACAAGATCCATCTATGGCGTGTGGTATGGATCACTCCTTCATTCTCTCCTCCAGACCCATGGCGTTTGGCGGAAGAAGAGATTGAAGGGCAATAAACTCAGATTTCAAACTCACGGCCTAACTAGTCCCCTAAACTACCATGGCGTTTGGGAAAGGTAGACTAGCCTCTAGGATTCGATTTTCAAAGACCCCTGGATCCTGTCAAGGTAAGAGGTCTTTTGGATCAAAAAGATCTTGGCGTGAGAGTCTTTAAGCCTTAAGAACTCGACATCCTAGAAGAGAAAGCCATGAAGAATAAGAAAACACTAAACTTGAAAACCTTTTCGACCCCTTTGAATCCTCTCAACCCCAAAACCCGATGAAACTACTCGCGACTCATAAAGTAAACCGTACGATATGCAATAAACGAAGAACTAAAAATGAAAAACGATTGATTTAACTTAAACGATCCAATATTCAAAAGCAAAAGCAAGAAAAGCTCGAAGTCTAACAATGGCGAAATCGCCTAAAACAAGAGAGATGATAGAAAAGTAGTCGACAAGGTGGAATAAAGAAAGGGATTGTTGCTTTTTGCCTAAAATGGCCAAACCGCAACTGGTCCCCCCCTTCGTTACGGTCCAAAAACAGGCTGGACGGATAAGGTTGGTCTAGGATCGATCATGAAGCTCGATCTGGCACTCGATCTTGTCTTGGATCGGATGGCTCTTGGTCGATCTCTGAGTCGATCTTGTGTTGATCGGGTTGGAAGCTCGATCCGGTCCTCGATCTGCATGGCGTCATTTACGTCCGTACTCCAAATCGATCTCCACACTCGATCTTCTGGTCTAGATCGACCTGCCTTGCTCGATCTGCTACTCGATCTCAAGTCCTTAGCGTGCAATCCTGATTTCTCCAAGTGTCCACGGACTTCCTCATGAGCCTTGGCGCGTCCACAAGTCTTCCATAGCTCCAAAGTAACCGAAAGCAACCTGATTGTGATGCAAAATGCACAAAACATGCAAATGCTGGTGCAAAAGTACTCTAGGACCTAAAGCGATGAAAACTAGCCTAACATGCAAGGTAAATGCGCGAAAACTAACTTATATGTATGCAAAATACACTAAATATGCAGCAATATCATGACCCATACCACACGCCATTGATGGATCTTGTTTTGTTTTCAAGGCCTAGAGGACCTCTTAAAGGAGTAGATCCAACGTTTTCAAACCAAGCTTTAATCTTTGAGACCCACGGGATCAACCACTAGTGGATCGACCACGGGATCGACCACTAGATCGAGCAAAAGCGATCGATCTCGTCTAAAAGTTCAAACAGAAATGAATCTAATGACCAGGATGCAACAGATAACAAGCGAATGATTAACAGAGATGTAAAATACTAGGAAAGAGGGTCCAGGGTTGAGATTCATGTTCAAGGGTCTTAAAGTTTCAAGCTTGGTTTGAAAACTTTAGATCTACTCACTTTGTGAGGTTCTCTAGGCCTTGAAAACAAAACAAGATCCATCCATGGCGTGTGGTACGGATCACTCCTTCATTCTCTCCTCCAGACCCATGGTGTTTGGCGGAAGAAGAGATTGAAGGGCAATAAACTCAGATTTCAAACTCACGGCCTAACTAGTCCCCTAAACTACCATGGCGTTTGGGAAAGGTAGACTAGCCTCTAGGATTCGATTTTCAAAGACCCCTGGATCATGTCAAGGTAAGAGGTCTTTTGGATCAAAAAGATCTTGGCGTGAGAGTCTTTAAGCCTTAAGAACTCGACATCCTATAAGAGAAAGCCATGAAGAATAAGAAAACACCAAACTTGAAAACCTTTTCGACCCCTTTGAATCCTCTCAACCCCAAAATCCGATGAAACTACTCGCGGCTCATAAAGTAAACCGTACGATATGCAATAAACGAAGAACTAAACATGAAAAATGATTGATTTAACTTAAACGATCCAATATTCAAAAGCAAAAGCAAGAAAAGCTCGAAGTCTAACAATGGCAAAATTGTCTAAAACGAGAGAGATGATAGAAAAGTAGTCGACATGGTGGAATAAAGAAAGGGATCGTTGCTTTTTGCCTAAAATGGCCAAACCGCAACTGGTCCCCCCCTTCGTTACGGTCCAAAAACAGGCTGGACGGATAAGGTTGGTATGGGATCGATCATGAAGCTCGATCTGGCACTCGATCTCGTCTTGGATCGGATGGCTCTTGGTCGATCTCTGAGTCGATCTTGTGCTGATCGGGTTGGAAGCTCGATCCGGTCCTCGATCTGCATGGCGTCGTTTACATCCGTACTCCAAATCGATCTCCACACTCGATCTTCTGGTCGATCTCGTCTAGATCGACCTGCTTTGCTCGATCTGCTACTCGATCTCAAGTCCTTAGCGTGCAATCCTTATTTCTCCAAGTGTCCACGGACTTCCTCACGAGCCTTGGCGCGTCCACAAGTCTTCCATAGCTCCAAAGTAACCGAAAGCAACCTGATTGTGATGCAAAATGCACGAAACATGCAAATGCTGGTGCAAAAGTACTCTAGGACCTAAAGCGATGCAAACTAGCCTAACATGCAAGGTAAATGCGCGAAAACTAACTTATATGTATGCAAAATACACTAAATATGCAGCAATATCATGACCCATACCACACGCCATGGACCGGATCTTGTTTTGTTTTCAAGGCCCAGAGGACCTTTTAAAAGAGTAGATCCAACGTTTTCAAACCAAGCTTTAATCTTTGAGACCCATTAATATGATCCTCAACCCTAGACCCTCTCTCTTAGTGTTTTAAACCTTCGTTTATCATTCTGTCGTCATAAAGTTCGCACCTTGCTCATTAGCTCATCGTATCATTCATCATTCTAGGCTGTTAGACGAGATCGATTCATATTGCTCGATCTAGTGGTCGATCCAGTGGTCGATTCACTAGTCGATTTTTAGTTTTTTATAGCTTTGCATTTTTGTCATTCCGCTTGTTCTTCGTGGTAGTTAACCCTCTTCCAGGGATTTTAAAATTGTTTCGCTTTGCATTTGACACTTGCATTTAGTTTTTAAGGATTTTACCAATCATTTTCATAATCTGCTTAGCTTTGCTCATTCCTTTGCATTCTTAGTGAACTTGCTACCCCTAGGTGTGGATTGATACCTCACTTGCATGCTATACTACATCTTAGTCTTGCATTTGAGTTTGATAACCTCTCGTGCTTGCATTTACACTGTAAGAAATGTGTTATCAGAAATCTAAATTATTTAATAAATTGGGCGGAAATCAGAACAAATTGGGCGGGAATAGAAATCGAAGAAACATACTGAAGTAGACTTTTCGAGTAGACTTCTCCATCTACTTAACCGCAAATTTTCCTACCTATATAAGGAGAGTTTAACCTTTTTGTGTTAAAAATAAAGTTTTTTCTCTCTCTAAAAAATGCCTCTCTCTCTCTCTCTCCTCTATCTCCTCTTTGGCCATGATTAATCTCTTCTCCTCCCTCTCTTGCCATCAATCTCATCTCCATCCTCTATTCTCTCTAACTCGATTATGGTAGTGGTAGGCAAATCTGAGGTCTTGTGTTCTTTTTGTTGTTTGTTTTGTGTTCATATTGTAAATCTGAGTTTATTATTACATATTTGAGCTTATTGTTGTAGATCTGAGTTTATTTTTGCAAATTTGTGTTTATTATTGTATAATTTTTATAGATTTTGTTGCAGAACTGAATTTTTTTTGTTGCTGATCTGATTTTTTTTTTTTTTTTGCAGATCTGAATTATGTTTATTTTGTTGCAGATCTTAATTTTGATTATTTGGTTGCATATCTGGAATTTGTTTTTGTTGCAAAGCTGATTTTTTATTTTATTTTGTTGTAGATATGATATTTGTAAATATAGTAAATTTTGTTGAAATCTGAATTTCTAACATTTTCTTTTCTTATTGTGCAGATCTGAGCTTATTTATTTCTCTTTTGATTTTGTTGGAAGCAGACTTCAGCCGCAGACTTCTCGAGCAGACTTCAGTCACATACATCTATTTCAGACGTTTTATTTTTACATGCCAGTTTTAAGATTTATAATTAGTGATCCTTAAATGTTTGTTTGTTTAGAAGGTCTATGTAATGTTGGATTGCATTGAATGTTATTTATCATATTCTTAAATTATGTGTGTGAAAGAGCGGTTTTGGTCTCACTAGATCAAATGTCCTGCCTCTAATCAGTTGTAGAATAGGGATCAGGTATGAATCCATTTGTAGAAGATGAGATGCAAACAATGCCATAATCTAAGCACTAATGTGGTTTTCATTGAACAAGGACAAGTCTAAAAACCTAATAATGCAATGAAAAGAAAGCATAAACCATATACAAGTGAACAAAAGTAAGCAATGAACTTAAGGAAATAACTAAAAAAGAACTAAGCAAGAATGACTACTAAAGCAAGAACTAAGCAAGATGATCTTAAAGACAATTAATTAAAAGCAAGACTCAAGGTTCTAAGCAATTGTGGGATAGTGGTTTTCAAGAGTGAAAATGGGGATTTTTAACAAAGGCAAACATCAAGCATTCAAAAGCAAGCAATTCTCAATGTTGTACTCCTAGACAAGGTATCTAAAGGGAACCAACTTGGCGTCAATAAGCAGTTCATATTCAACAAGATTGAAGTGTCAGACCCACTTGTGATGGCATATCCTTCAACCATTAGCATATATATCAGAACCAGTCTAGCCTAAGAGATGTACTAATCAAGCAATCTTTCTCTCACCCAAGCAAGAATTCAAATCAACTTATCAATCTTGTCAACCAATAAGGACCTAGCTAACTAAACACCAATCAAGAACATGGAGTTAAGCACAGAGATGCAACATCCTAACAGTGCTAAGCAATGAATAGGAATGAAACAAAGGCAAGATCTTTTGATGCGTACTATCTAACCATCAAGCAAGAATCTCAAAACCAGCATTATCTAGCCCTAAGCGAATCATCTAGCAATGGTGAACTATCACTTTGATGTCACTGAAAAAAGGAAACATAGACCAAGCCAAACTATCAAGCCAAATAAACGAACCATACTTAGAGATGAGATAACAAGCCATTTAGTGAACCATATGCATCAATCAATACCATATTCAATCAAAAGGAGCAAGCTTTATGATCAATAACCATTTTGCAAGAGAAGGAGACAACAGAGAATAGTTAAATAGGCCTAATCACCCCTTGATCACATCTTAATCACCACTTTCCCTACTTATAACCCTAAATCTAAAGTAAACTACTCATTAATCATGTTTAATCCCATTGATTTGGATTTAAACATAACTAGATGAGGTTAAAATGCAAAGATGATAAATCTAAACTACCAAGGTGCAAGAATAAAGATTAAGAGATAAGATTAAACCATAAAATGCAAACTTTATTAAAGATTAAGATCCTTAAGGCAAATCGCCCCTTAAGGTTTAGAGAAGAGAGAGTTATTGATAGAAAGCTAAACATTGATATCGATAATGCTTTGTGGCTTCCCTTTTATAGTAGGGAGCCAAAAGAAGCATAAAAAAAACTTAAAAAATGGGATAAGGTTAACAAAAGTCAAGTGGTCAACGCGGATAAGTTGCATCGAGGTCGTACAGACGATGTTCTGCTCGATATGCGACCAAGATATGGTTCGTGCAGCGTGGATCAGCTTCCTTCCTCGATGCTGGTCCTCGATGCAAACTAACGGCTTGGAATCCTCTTCCTCTCGTCCTGCTGCTTGCATCGAGCATACTCCACAGGTGTTCTGCTTGATATGCTTGCTCGATATAGACCAGACTTTGCAAGAGCTCCATTTCTGACATCTTCTTTGATTATGAGCTGCTTCCATCTCCTTCCCAACTCCAAGAAACTCCATAAACACCTGAAAACCACCACAAACATGCACATGTATGCAAATATATGCAATCATAAGCTAAATGCATGTCATGTTGGTTCTAAGTGCAAATGATACTAAAATGCTAAACTATAATGCAAAAACAGAGGAAAAGACGCATGAAATGCAGCCTAAAATGATCTAAAATAGCAAGCTATCAACACCCCCACACTTAGCTTTTGCTTGCGCTCAAGCAAACAAATACTTAACATGGTGATGAGGTTTTAAATGGGAGCTCATATCTTTGAAAATGCTAACAATAAATCAAAATGAAGTCCATGTTCTCAATTCTAGAGTGCCCTTGATGGAAGAATAGTTTAAATACTTAGCCACTTTCATCACAAAACAAGAATGATCACAAAGCTATCAACCTACACATGCTCATCAAATCAAACGACCTTTTTAACATTCAATTATGCTCAAACCGTGAATCATGCTTATGCAAATGCGAAAGTGTCATTTGGCTAAGGGACAAGGCTTAGTGGAATAAAAATGATCCCACTTCACAAACTGGTTTTGGTGTTTGAAGGGTTTTCCCAAAGAAAAGCATGGTTGTGCTTTAACAAAATGCAAATGGTCAAGGAACAACTTACACATACAAAGAAAGACTCCCATCTACCCAAGTTCTATAAGATGTGTTCCTAACTCTAGCCTATCAGTGTAAAATCCACCTATGATACCCTTTTTAATAATTTAAACCCTTTTAAAAAACCAAAAACTTTTCTCCTTCAAGCGCTTTGGACACTTTTTCTTTTGAACTTCAAGTGGTGGCAATTTTCTTCTTTTGAGTTTGGCTCCTTTATTTGGTGATGCTGGTGCTTGATTCGCCTTTGGATTTTTGATTTTCTTGTTTTTCACTTCTTGCATCTTCTTTTCTTCTTTGAACATGAGTCTTTTTTCTTTGAGTTTAGAAACGCCATTTCCACCCTTTTGCTTGTGTCACACTTCTTTTTCTTTTGTGCCTTGACTTCTTTTCTTCTTTGCCTCTCTTAAAAACTAATCCCAAGATAAACCCAAACCATTCCCCAAACATCCTAGCCTATCTAACTCAAGAGTGAGCTAGTTTTACAATGGGAATACTTCCCTTGTAGTTCCAACCCAACACTTTTTGCTAAGCAACAACCATGATGGAAGAGGCCTCACAAATCACACACTATTAATGTCCTGGCTTGAAAGAAGGTTTAGTTAAGGGTGGGGAAACCTAAATGGATCTTTGAGAGAGTGGCAAAAGTGGATAAAAAGATCCAAATATTTTAAACTATCCATGGCATCAATCACAAAAGCATAAGGCATAATAATTGCGAATTCAAATTATGTTCCACTTAAGCAAAGGTTGAAATCATTTCAAAGCATGCTTCAGTCTCAAACAAAGCTCACATAAATGCAAATTCCAAAAGTGGTGAAAATTGAAGTAATGACAAATCTGCAAGCACCTGATTCAGTCAAGGCAGTGAGGAGTTTTCTGGGTCATGCTGGGTTCTATAGAAGGTTTATCAAAGACTTCAGCAAGATTGCAAGACCTCTTACTGCACTTCTCTGTAAAGATGTGAAGTTTAAGTTCACAGAAGAAAATATTTACAGACATTGTGCTGATGGGATTTACATGAGAAGTTTTTGAGAGAAATTAGAAGATTCTATTGGGATGAACCATATATTTACAGACATTGTGCTGATGGGATTTACAGGAGATGCATAGCAGAAGAAGAGGTCCAAGATGTCCTGTTTCACTGTCATGGCTCAGAGTATGCTGGACACTTTGCCACATTCAAAACTGTCTCTAAAGTTCTTCAAGCTGGTTTCTGGTGGCCTACTATGTTTCAGGATGCAAAAGCCTTCATTACACGCTGTAATACTTGTCAGAGGAGAGGGAAGATTAGCAGAAGACATAAGATGCCACAGAACTTCATTCTTGAAGTTGAAGTCTTTGATTGTTGAGGCATTGACTTCATGGGTTATTTTCCCTCATCTTATGGGAATAGATACATTTTGGTTGCTGTTGACTATGTATCTAAGTGGGTAGAGGCATTGGCTACTACTACTAATGATGCTGCAGTGGTTTTGAAGCTGTTTAAGACCATTATTTTCCCCAGATTTGGTGTCCCGCAAATTGTTATCAGTGATAGTGGTTCTCACTTTGTTAACAAGGTCTTTGAAAAGCTGATGAAGAAGTATTGTGTACAGCACAGAGTGGCCACGCCTTATCATCCCCAGACTAGTGGACAAGTTGAGTTTTCCAACAGACAGATCAAGCAGATTCTGGAGAAGACAGTTAGGAAGACAAGGAAGGATTGGTCGGCAAAACTGGATGATGCATTGTGGGCTTACAGAACAGCATACAAAACGCCCCTTGGGACTACACCATTCCATCTGCTTTATGGCAAGGCGTGCCATCTACCAGTGGAGCTATAGTTCAAAGCAGAATGGGCTATCAAGAAGCTGAACTTCGATCTGAAGACTGCTGCAGAGAGGCGCTTGATTCAGCTCAATGAACTGGATGAAATTAGATATCTGGCCTATGAAAACTCCAAGTTATACAAGGAGAGGACAAAGGCATATCATGATAAGAATATCATCTCCAGACATTTCGAGCCTAATTACTATGTACTCCTTTACAACTCTCGTTTACAGCTGTTTCCTGGTAAACTGCGTTCTCGTTGGTCAGGTTCCTTCACTGTCAAAGAGGCTCGACCACATGGCGCCATTGTCCTGATTAACTCCAAAGGAGAGGAGTTCACTGTCAATAGACAGAGGGTGAAGCATTATTGGGCGCAAGCCGAGATTCCAGCAGGATACATTGTGTCTCTGGATGATGCACCAGCTGTCTAAACAGCAATCACAGTCGAGCTAATGACGTTAAACAAGCGCTTAGTAGGAGGCAACCCACTGATAAGTTTTCTTGTACTTATTTTTGTTTTCTATTACATAACTAAAAAAAAACCCAAAAACATGAGAAAAAAAAAACAGGAGAGTCAGTTTGTTCAGTTTGCTTTGAGGATGTCTTGTGAACTTATAAAACCATGGGTTATGCTTTGTTTGGATGTTTTTGATGTGTGTTTTGAGTGCTCTAACAGTCTAACTTCGGAGTACAAATGATTGCATATCGTTTAAGCATTCAACATGACGATTCTTAAGTCTCAGACGTGGTGACGCTCCTCCCCACTGAAGGGTGATGCTCGTCACCCGTCCCTTCGCGAGGTACCACTTTTCCACCTTTGTTTTACACGTTCACATGCTTCTTTTTGACCAAATCTTGGCTTAATAACACTGGGGACAGCGTTGTTTAAGTCTGGGGAAGGTGGCTACTGACGTTGTGTGCTTTGTGTCATGTTTTAAGAGTCTTAAAGTTGAGTCAAAAACCTGTTTTATAGAGTCAAAATTTTGAAACTGTCAGTTTTTCTTGGAACTAACCACAAACCACAGTAGTTGATTACAAGTCTTACTAAGTTGAAAGTCATAGGTGAATCAGTCTAGCAATGAAGGTTTAGGTTCTTAGAGAATCTGGAAATTTTGTTGTTAGCTCCACCTTAATGAACTTTAAACTTCTTGTATAGGGGCTTGATTCTCATTGATCTTGATTCTCTCTTTCAACACTGACAAGTAGGTTAAGATATAGTGTCTCTTTGATCTTCGCTGATACAGCTTTTAAGAGTTTAAGTCTATAGAATGGTGCATTCATGACCCTGTCTCCTAACAAGGAACAACAGTAATGAACACATTCAAGAACTTGTCTCATCACAAGGAACACAAGTATTGAGTAGCACCATATCTTAGACTCTAAGAAGAAAAATGAAAAAAGAGTTAAATCAAAAATATCATAAAGAAAAGATCAAGGGAAGAGAAAATAGGAGAGTTGTGTTGAGATTGCTTTGTTCATTTGTTTAGGAAGGGAAAAGAATCTATAACTGATCAAGAAGATAAAACCTAGATGAGATATCACACTTAGATAAAAATTAGGAGTTAACAGCAAAGATTTCAGATTTCTTGAAGGGATTTGGATTGGATTTGAGAGATTTGCTAAGCTTGTGATGATTAGACTGAAATTTGATCTTGTGTTGACTCTGTGGTATATGGATTTGAAAGTATTAATCAATGTGGTGTTCCTGATGTTAGGCTGACTGTTTCTATTTTCAAACCTCGACCCTGTTCTCTGTCTGATGTTTGCTTGAGGGCAAGCAAAAACTAAGTCTGGGAGAGTTTATAGATCATGGTTTTTAGGGTTTTTAACTATGTTATAAGTCCTTTTTATTGAGTCTTTTTGGTCTTTTTAGAGTCCTAGTAGAGTCTTTGCAGGTTATAGCATGTCTGGAGCATAATAAGAGATATTGAAGCTTTTCGGAGCATTGCAAGATACAGCCACGAAGTGTGCAACTCGGAAGGAGGATGTTAGCATGGGTGACGATTGTCACCACTCAAGGGTGATGCTCATCACCCGTAGAGGAAGGAGTCGTGGCTTTGTTTTTAAAAGATGGAGAATTATTTGCAGAATTGGCCCAGAAGTTCCAGTATTTGCAAAAAGGCCCCAGCTCGTGTTTTAGCTTCTATATATTAGGTTTTCAGCCATTGTTGTCTTTTATCTTAGATTTTAGAATTCAGAGAGCTTTAGAGAGGATTTTATTCAGAGCTTTTGGGGAGACAGATCCTGTACTTTTTTTTGAGAAGATTTCGAACCCCTTTACCTTTTATTCTATTCTTTCAATGCATTATTATTCAGTTATGCTTTGTGATTCCATGATCATGTCTGAGTAATTTGCTAGTTAAGTTAGGGCTTTTCAAAGGTTGATGAAGAGTTTGTAGAATTTCTATATGTTAGGAATATCTTTTGGTTCTTCATCTTTGCTTGCTTTAAAATCGATTTCTTAGACACATCATCTAAAAATCCGGAAATCATAGGTTGTTTAATAGATGTGAAAGTATTATTGATAATCTGACCTAGCATGAGAAGAGCAAAACACCATAGTGCAAAGAGATTTGGCTTAGGAGTTTTGTGAACAATTGAACTTGATCATTACTATATGTTTAGATTGTTAGGGTTTGCAAAGAGATTTGAAACTCTGTGATTTAGACATAGTTAATTTCTGCAATGAGAATTGATTAGTTATATATTTTCGATTCATGTTCAAGACGGTTCTTATTCATTCCTGATTTCATGCATTTTACATTCTCGGATTCAACCTGCGAATTAACCTGACTTAGCGCTGCAAATTACTCAGACATGATCATGGAATCACAAAGCATAGCTGAATAATAATGCATTAAAAAAATATAATAAAAGATAAAGGGGTTCGAAATCTTCTCCAAAACGAGTACGGGATCTGTCTCCCTAAAAGCTCTGAATAAAATCCTCTCTAAAGCTCTCTGAATTCTAAAATCTAAGATAAAAGCCAACAATGGCTGAAAACCTAAGATATAGAAGCTAAAACACGAGCTGGGGCCTTTTTGCAAATACTGAAATTTCTGGGCCAATTCTGCAAATAAATCTCCATCTTTTAAAAACAAAGCCACAACTCCTTCCTCTACGGGTGACGAGCATAACCCTTGAGTGGTGACGAGCGTCACCCAAGCCAACATCCTCCTTTCGAGTTGCACACTTCGTGGCTGTATCTTGCAATGCTCCAAAAAGCTTCAATATCTCTAATTATGCTCCAGACATGCTATAACCAGCAAAGACTCTACTAGGACTCTAAAAAGACCCAAAAAACTCAATAAAAAGGACTTATACCATGGTTAAAAACCATAAAAACTATGATATATCATAGGATGATCCCAAAAATTAGGGATTTTAAGTATTTATAGGAGTCTATGCAGAATGGAAAAGTTGTAAATAAATGGTCTTCGGATTAGGTGAACATCAATCATAAGTGATCGATGTGGATGATCGATGTAGACTTTTGGTGTTTGGCATCGGTCACTTGATGATCGATGTGGATGATCAATGCTGTAATCAGGTTGATAAACAGGATTTTTCAGGTTTAAATCAAACCCAAATGCACATGTTTATGATGTAGTATAGTGCAAGAGGTGTCAATCCAGCCTGGGTTGATGAAAGCTACTAAGAATGCAAGAGCAACGCAAATCTAAGTGAAATCGGGTAAATCAATGAGAAATTCTATGAAAACTAGATGCAATGACTAAATGACCACGAAAACTATTTTAAAATCCCCTCTTAAGGGTTAAACAACTAGAAAATGACTTCTAGGAATTTAAAATGCAAGACTACTAATTTATAAAAATCGAACTCTAAAGGCAGATAAATAGATAATTTCTAACAACCTAGAACAATGACTTTCGAGACTAAAGATGCAAACTTTATAACTAAAGGATGATGATTTAAAGATTTTGAAAAGTTAAAAAGAGGATCTAAGGTTGAGGGTCATATTAAGAAGGTTCAAGATTCAAGCTTGGGTTTTGAAAACATTAAATCTACACATTTTGTGCTATCTCTAGGCTTTGAGAAGCTAAAAGAGGTTTATCCATGGCGTGTGGTATAAACCCTTTCCTCAACCTCTCCTCCTAACCCATGGTGTATAGTGAAAAAAGAGGTTGAAGAACATTAAGCATAGATCTCAAACAATGGCCTAACTAGCTCCCCAAGCCATGGCGTTTGGGAAAGGATGAGCTAGTCTCTTGGATTTGGTTTGAAGAGATTCCTGAATCCCGCCAAGGTAAGGAGATCTTTGAGATCATAAAGATCTTTCCCAAGACTCTCTAAGCATTAAGAGCCCAAATCCAAGAAGAGAATAGATTAAGAACAAGAAAAAGTCCCAAGCTTAAACCTCTTAAACCCTCTTAATCGCCCCAACCTTAAACCCAAGGAAAACTACTCACTACTCATGATTAAAACCGGTGGAAATGCAAAGGAAAGAAAGCTAAGCATGATTAAGCAAGCAAGATTAAAGTAATACTTAATGATTAAAGCAACATTAAGAGTTTACAAAACTAAGAAAACTTGAAAACTAGAACAATGGCGATAAGCCTAAGAGAAAACTCTAAAAAGTAGTGGACAAAGCGTGGTGAAAGAAAGTGATAAGGTTTCATCGCCCAAAATAGGCCAACAAGAAAAATGGTCCCCTCATTAAAATCCAAAAGTGAGATGTCCGGATAAGGTGTAGGGCTCAAGCTGAGTAGTCGATCTGATCACTCGATCTCCCGGCTAGAACGTCTGCTTTTGCTCGATCCTTGGGTCGATTCGGTCGGATGGATCGAGTACTTCAATCGATCTGCTTGTCGATCCTCGGATGATCGAGTCATGAACTCAATCTGGCTCTCGTTCTGCATGGCTTTAATCCACGTCCGTACTCACGATCGATCACCTCGGTCGATCTTGTCCTCGATCCCTTCCTTGAAACGACCCGGGCTTAGTCGATCTCTGCCGAGCTCAATCTTTCTCTCGATCTCGGTCCCTTTTCTGAATGGCTGAGTTCTCTCGAGTGTCCACAAGCTTCCTCTCGATCCTTAGCATGTCCATGAAACCTCCATAGCTCCATAGATTCCAAAACAACCTGAATATGATGCAAGAATGCAAGAAATATGCAAATGCTAATGCAAAGTGCACTTAGGACCTAAAATGAGACAAATGGTGCAAACCTAGCCTATTATGTAAGATGAATGCATGAAAACTACTCTAAATGCATGCTAAATATGCGAAATATATGAGTATATCAACTCCTCCAAACTTGCCTTTTGCTTGCCCTCAAGCAAACAAAATTCAAGAAAGGAAGAGAGGTTTTAAAAGTGGGAGCTCAAATTCCTTGACAAGTGTTTTTCAAATGAATCGATTAAATGGTCCTAGTTCTCAATTCTAAGATGCAATGCACAAACTCATACTCCAAATAACTTAGCCATATTCATCACATGTTGAATCTCAAATCATGACTCTTATATTCCAAACAATCCAAGAATCCTAACCTTTAACATTCATTAAGACCAAACCGTGAATCACACTTATACATTTTAAAACTGAATACATTTTGCTTAGGGACAAAGGTTATGAGATAAAAAATGATCTCATTTAAGTGGGTATATCAAGCAATGGGTTATCTAAAAAAAGAATGAACGTATGCATAATGCTAAAGGTAAAGGCAATAGATGCATACATGACTAGACTCTCATCTACCCATATATACTAACAATGATCCTAAAACCCTCTCTTATTTTTTTTCTTTCTCTTTAAAGCTCACTCACCCCCCTAGAGACTACCCATAAAGAACAAGGCAAGACGCCAAGCTTAACCCACAAAAACAGAAAACATCTTTACTCTTCTTATGGCTAGTGGTGATCAAACACAAACATTTAAGCTCTATTCTTTAACTTTGGTAGCTCTCTTCTCTTATATTTTTTTTTCTTCTTTTAAGCATTTGGCCTTTTGGCTCTTTTCTTTTTCTGATTTTTTTTTTTTTTTTTAGAGCTACCTTCTTTTCTTTTGAAACTGAGCTTTTATTTTAAAAACAGTACAAGACCACCACTTAAAACCATGAAACCCTTTTATTTCAAATTCCCAACACTAAAATCTTTTCAAACCGAAAACAAATAAACAAAAGCAACAACACCACTGAATCCCCGCCCCCAAACTTAGCCTAAAACTAGCTTCAAAATACAAAGCTAGCAATCATATGAGAGTCTAATCATGTCACCTAAACCTAACACTTTATGCCAAGTACAAACCAAAAATAAGGCATCACCAAAATATCACACACGAAATTGGCTTGAAAGGAGGGTAAGGTTCAAGGTGAGGAGTTCTATTCAGGCTTACAAGAGAGTGGTGAAAAGGGAAAAATAAAGCCTAAATATGTATATGTGATCCGTGTATCCTTTTTCAAATGCACAAGTATAATAATTCAAAAAATTCAAATTAAGGTTCTCACTTGATAGGAAAGAATTCAATTCATGAATGTTCAAGTTAAGCCACGAAAATAAAAACAAATGATCCAAATATGGTTAGAGCTTACTTTCAAAGTTTGCATAATGCATTAAAGAACTACTAACTAGGGCCTTGAACTAATTCATGAGCTTAAAACACTTTTCAAGAAAAACTTTTGCTCCTTATGCAAATGCAAGCAACCTAAATGATTAAAATTCTAGACTCAATCCTAAAATGTTTAACAATGCAAATGCAAGCTACATGAATTATTTTGAAAAGTTTTAAAAATTTTATGATTTTTTTTGTATTTTCTATGTCTTAGATGATGCATGAGGACTCAAGGATGATAACTCAAAATAAGATCCAAATAAAACATGTCAAACCACACACTCTCCTCCAAACTTGAATGACACCGTCTAGGTGGCAAACAAATTCAAGAGGAGGTCAAACACACAAAGGAAAAAAATGAAAAAGATGCATGTTATTTACAAGGTTGTGTGTGGTACCTTGAAGTTAGGCACGGCTGGAGCTTGAGGATGCTCCAGTCCTCCTGATCTTGCGAGGAGTGTCGTGGGTGACTTCCTTGCCCTTCTCCTTGCTTGTGCCTTCTTCTATAGAAAGGCGTGCTGCTTGGTTGTCGCCTTGGGGCTCACGGATCACAACTCGTCCGGTTGATCTTCTTCTCTTCCCCGGTTGCTCAACCTCTTCACTTGAAGACGCCGCAGAAGAGCTTCTTTGTAGGTCCTTGATCTTCTTAGTCAACTTCTTAATCATTTTCCCTTGCCATTTGTTGACTTTGCGCTGGATCTCCACCACTGAAGCAAGGAACTTTTCTGCTTTTTGTTCTCGGCTCATAATCAAGCTTTGGGAGGTCAAAACTCGCTGGCATCACGACATCTAAAGGAGGCGACTCTGAAGGTGCTCGAGGGATCTGAGGTGGTGCAGTCGTGCGTCCTAGAGCTGCGAAGGATTCCTCTTCACTCGGCAAGAACTCGATGGTTCCCATGCTGTCAATGTTTGTCTCTTCTTGGTTGGGCAAGATGAACACCTTCTTCTCACGCTCACAGTTGTAGAACAGGTAGGCATAGAATCCTGGGGCTAGCATAGGACCTAAGGAATCCGTGTTGCGCATGTAGGTCTCGTCCATGTAGGCTCTCTCCGCGCAAGGCTCGCACTCCTGAAGAGGTACTCCGGCTTGTGTAAACAATGGTGTGAGGAAGCCTCCAATGAGTGCTGAGCTCGCCTTACACCTTAATGCCCACGCCTTGTACTTGACCAATGAAGAGGCCAAGATACAACCATAGTTGACGTCGTTGCCAAGTTCATCCTCCATCGGCTCATCATTCTCCTCTCGGTCGCATACGATCTTCTTAACTCCTTGGAAGAGAAAGCACAACTCATTCTTAGTGACCGTTGGGGCCACGGATCACCCACTGAAAGTGTTGGCTAGGAGTTTGAGGGCATATCTCAGCACGGGGTTGCGAACTTTCTTGATCTTCGCGGTGTTGGCTTTGTAGTCATCATTGCAGATCAAGTCCCAAATATCGTTGGCAGATTTGAGCTGAGGGAACTCCACTTGATTGGCCTCAGCATTAAGACCGTAGGCTTGACACAGCTCGGTGATGAAGAGGTGATAAGCCTGCCTCCTGATCTTGAACGTGAGGTGTCCTTTGGAGGGAGCTGGAAGGCTTGGATCTTCATAAGAGAAGTCCAAAGTTGAGAGGAAGTCAAGAGTTACCTCGGGGTAGGTGGGGCAGTCCATCATTGACAAGCACGCAAGCCCCATGTCCTTGAGCAGCTTGTCAAAATCTTCCAACAATCCTAGCTTACCCAAGAGGTCCCAGCTTGCAAACTTAGTGGGTTCAAACCAGAGCCTTTCTAGCCTTTTTTTTGCCTTCTTCTCCTCCTTAGTCCATCTAACCCTCTCCTGAACCACTTCTTGAGCTTCCTCTTGAGTTGAAGTTGCCACATCTTTGCTTCTTTTTGGTGCCATAGTACCTGAGATACAAATTCTCAAAGAGAAGAATGAGTCTAGGCAGCAGTTTAAAGAAAAAGAGAAGGCAATAGAGAAAAACTCTTAACATAAATCCTAGATTTTTGAGGATTTTATAAAGTTCAGCAATAAATAGAAGGAGAAAATATCTAGAGGTAAGACCAAATCAAGCAATTTTCCCTAATATTCAGATGCTTATTAAAATTCATCCTAATCCCTTAGCAACTAATCATCAACCAACTCAAGAAAAGGAATTTTTCTAAACATTTAAACATGTAATTCAATAAACTCAAAAAATACCTTTGAAGAGGTTGAAAATAAGATGCTCTTATGTCTTTAAAACCGAACTCAAACTCTCTCTTTCTAAGAAAATCAGTTTGAAATGCAATGCGAGAGAGTGTGGATGCATGTGTTTATAAAGACACAAATCTATGGATGTATGCAAGTGGTTTCTGACAAAGTTGGTTAAGGCACATCTTTCATGTTCAAAGTTGCTTGCCTTGACCAAGATTCAAATTTAAAATAGGAGGGAAAGAGAAAAGAGAGGGGAAAATTTAACCAACCTCGGCATGAGATCGAGTCAATTTGGTCGATCTTGACCTCGATCTCATGCCCATTCTGCCCGTGATCGAGTAGCTTGCTCGATTGGAGGCTCGATTTGATTTGAATCGAGCCTTAGATCGAATCTCCTACTCGTTTCAAGACTCCACGTGGTTGTGGCTATGCATCCTTGGATCGAGCTCCTTGAATGATTTTGAGGTCGATTTGGCAAGGATCGAGTGACTGATCAAGTGAACTGATCGATCTAATTCGAGGATCGAGTGAGGTCAGTCGATCCACACCCAGTTTGCATTTCGAGCTAAATGTATGGGTGGGTCATCCTCTCATGATCGACTGACTCACTAGATTGTCTACTCGATCTCATCTAGATCGAGTGACTTCACTCGATTCACTAGCTCGATCTAGTAAAGATCGAGCCAGGGTAAGTCAATCTATTACTCGATCGCGTGTCCCTGTTTCTCCTTTCCTTGCCTTTTTGACTCCAAGATCATGGTCTCCAGGTCCCTTTTCCTTTCACCTACACACTTAAACGAAAAAGCATAAAATTGAAACAGAAAGAAAGCAAAAATATGTACAATGATAGACATGAGAATACCTCCCAAGTGCGCTTGTTTTACGTCACTAGCTTGACTTTACTTAGTTTAGGCTAGAGGTGGGTCTTGGAGAAGCAACGTGGTGCTCTCCTTGCTGCATTCACTCGCCATGTAGGGTTTGACTATATGCTCATTCATCGTGAAGCTCTCTCCACTCTTGCCAACCAATGTAACCGCCCCATACGGTAGCACTTCTCTTATCTCAAAAGGTCCGCTCCATCTTGACTTGAGCTTTCCAGGGAACAACTTCAAGCGTGAGTTGTAGAGCAGCACCAGACTTCCCTCCTTGAGCTCCTTAAGCACCAGCTTCTTGTCATGAACCGCCTTGGTCCTTTCTTTGTAGATCTTGGCACTCTCATAAGCATCTAGCCTTAGTTCATTAAGCTCATGGAGTTGCACCAGTCTTTTCTCTTGTGCCATCTTGAGATTGAAGTTCACTTGCTTCACGGCCCAAAGAGCTCTGTGCTCTAACTCCACAGGGAGGTGACAAGACTTGCCGTAGAGGAGGTTGAAAGGAGTTGTACCAATGGGAGTTTTGAAAGCTGTTCTATACGCACATAGAGCTTCATCAAGCTTGCTTGCCCAATCCTTTCTAGTTACCCCCGCGGTTTTCTCTAGAATAGCCTTGATTTTTCTATTAGACACCTCCACTTGGCCGCTGGTTTGAGGGTGATAGGGTGTAGCTACCTTGTGCATAACCCCATACTTCTTCAAAAGACCTTGAAAGACCTTGTTGATCACTACCTTTGGAACCTCAAATCTTGGAAAGATGATAGTCTTGAAGAGCTTGATCACAACCTTTGCATCGTTAGTTGGGGAAGTTATAGCCTCAACCCACATAGACACATAGTCTACAGCCACCAGGATATCTTTGTTTCCGTAAGAAGATGGGAATGGACCCATGAAATCAATCCTCCAAGCATCAAACACATCCACCTCAAAGATTGGTACCTGCGGCATCTCATTCCTCTTTGTGATGTTCCCAGCTCTTTGACATGCTTCACACGACTTAACAAACTCATGAGCATCCTTGAAGAGTGTTGGCCACTAAAACCCGGCTTGTAGAACCTTTGTAGCCATCTTGAACGATGCAAAGTTCCCTCCATAAGATAAACCGTGGCAATGGAGAAGGATTTCTTTCGCCTCTTCTCTTGTTACACACCTTCGGTATAAGTTGTCTATGCCTCTCTTGTACAGATAAGGGTCATCCCAAAAGTAATGAGAGATGTCCCTCATGAACTTCTTCTTATGGTAGTGGTCTAGGTGAGTAGGCTCCTCTCCACAAGCTAAGTAGTTGAAAATATCCGCATACCAAGGTAGGTCTTCTTCCTTGAAACTCAACACTTCTTCAAACTTCTCATCTAGCCTTGCACATACCGCTGTGTTGACCATCATAAGCTGCTCCTCAGGGAGTGAGTCATCCAATGGTAAGACTTCATTCACTCTCATCCTTGAGAGATGATCCGCCACACCGTTCTCAATCCCCTTCGTATCCTTGATCTCTATATCAAACTCTTGTAAAAGAAGGATCCATCTCAAGAGCCTCGGCTTGGTGTCTTTCTTGGAGTAGATGTACCTCAAGGCGGCGTGATCAGTGTATACAATGACCTTAGAAACTACCAAGTATGATCTAAACATCTCAAAATCAAAGACAACAGCTAGTAGCTCTTTCTCGGTGGTTACATACTTCACTTGCGTGTCATCCATGGTACGACTTGCATAGTAGATCACGTGCAGCCTCTTATCCTTCCTCTGACCCAAAACAGCACCCACGGCGTAGTCACTCGCGTCGCATATTATCTCAAACGGCAGGTCCCAATCAGGAGCTTAAACTATAGGCGCGGTGACTAGAGCTTCTTTGATGGTCTTAAAGGCTTCAAGACACTCATCATCAAACACGAACTCGGCTTCCTTGCATAACAGCCTTGTAAGAGGACGAGCTATCTTGGAGAAATCCTTGATAAACCGCCTGTAGAAGCCAGCGTGACCCAAAAAACTCCTTATCCCTTTCACATTAACCGGCGGCTCTAAGCTCATCATTACCTCTATCTTTGCCTTGTCAACCTCAATCCCTTGCTCAGAAATCTTGTGCCCAAGTACAATGTCTTCCATCACCATGAAGTGACACTTTTTCCAATTCAGCACCAAGTTTGTCTCCTCACATCTCTTGAGAACCCTGCAAAGATTAGACAAACAACCACCAAAGGAAGCACCATACATAGAAAAATCATCCATGAAAACTTCTACCATTTCCTCTATGAGATCAGAGAAGATGGACATCATGCACCTTTGAAAGGTTGCTTGTGCATTACATAACCCAAAAGGCATCCTTCGATATGCGAAGGTACCATAAGGGCATGTGAAAGTTGTCTTCTTTTGGTCATTAGGATGAATGGGAATTTGAAAGAAACCACTATAGCCATCCAGAAAACAGTAGTATGTGTGATTAGCTAATCTCTCTAGCATTTGATCAATAAAGGGAAGAGGAAAATGATCTTTTCTAGTGGCTGAGTTAAGTTTCCTATAATCAATACACATTCTATGTCTGGTTATGGTTCTTGTAGGAATTAACTCATCTTTTTTATTTTTAATGACTGTGATACCCCCTTTCTTTGGTACCACATGGACCGGAGAGACCCATGTGCTATCACTGATAGGGTATATCACGTCAGCCTCTAAAAGTTTTAAGATCTCTTTCTTCACTACATCTTTTAAGTTTGGGTTCAAACGTCTTTGATGTTCAATAGAAGAAGTGTTTTCATTCTCTAAGTGAATCCTGTGAGTACAAAGCATTGGTGAAAGGCCCTTGATGTCACTTAGAGAGTACCCAATGGCCTTTCTATACTTCTTCAACTCCTTAAGGAGTGAGTTTAACACATCATCACTCAGATATTCATTCACAATGACAGGATAAGTGTCATTAGGTCCCAAGAAAGCGTACCTTAGCCCATTCAGGAACTCCTTTAGGTCCACCTTTGAGGCCAGCAGCTCGCTCCAGTCCTCCTCGTGTCTTGTGTTGACGTTGCCATCCTCATTAGCCTCTTTTAAACCCGAGTCATGAGCTTTCAGGCTGCCATCTTGAACCGTTCCCACCGCCGAGATCGAGTCAACCAGTCGATCGCTCCCTCGTTCTAGGCTGGATTGATTGCACTCCCTCGATTCACTTGCTCGATTTGATATGGATCGAGCAGGAGATCGATTGTCTCATCGATCTTCTTCCTGGATCGAGTAACTTGGTCGATCTCCGGGTCGATCTCTAGGCACTCGCCTTCATCTTCTTTCACAATCTTGCGAGAATCAAGGATGTGTACATACTCCTGGGTCTGTTCACTCAGGAAACCATACTCTCCACACTCCTTTGTCAAAGCCAGCTGAAGGTGATCCTCTTGTGCCAACTCCTCTAGCAACTCATCAGCCAATGCATCCAAAGATTCAATGTAGAACGCTTGCCCTTCAATGGTTGGCTTCTTCAAGACTTCATTGATGTCAAAGTTCAGCTTGATGTCTTTGCCAAGGTGTAGAGAAATCTTGCCATTCTTCACGTCGATGATCGCTCCAGCAGTTGCTAGAAAGGGTCTACCAAGGATTAGAGGGTCCTTTGGTTTCTCATCCATTTCTAGCACTACAAAATCTGTTGGCACATTCACATTGCTGATTCTCACAGGTAGGTCTTCAAGCAAGCCCACAGGGAGCCTTATACTTCTATCAGCGAGAATGAGAGAGATTCTACTCTCCTTAAACTTGGTGAAACCTAGCTTCTTGGCAATGGAATGGGGCATAAGATTAATGCTTGCGCCAAGATCACTTAAGCAGCTTTCAAACTTCAAAGAACCTAGTGCACAGGGGATAGTGAATGACCCTGGATCTCCTAGCTTCTTTGGTGTTATCTCCTTGTGGATGATTGCACTGCATTCTTGACTCAACACCAAGACTTCTTCACTATATTTATCCTTCTTAGCTAGAGTATCCTTCAAAAACATTGCATACTTTGGCATCATTGCCGAACAATCAACCAAAGGCAGCTTAATCTCAACATTCCTTATGTGCTTCCCCCCTCCCCTCTTGAACCACAATGTCCTCATTGTCTTCAGGTACAGACCTCGGTGGTAGCTCTTTCCCACTTCTCAAGGTAATAGCGTTGGCATACTCTTTAGGGTTTTGCTCACACTTCCCGAGTAAGCTATCTTGACCGCTTGAACTAGCTTTGCCTTTCTCTAGCTGGCGTATCTTGTTTTTGAGGTTAGTGATCTGAGTAGACACCTCAGTAAGAGAAGAATCCAGCCTATTGTTCATATCAACAAACTTCTGATTTGTAGTTGCTTGGCCCTGAAGCAATTGTTGAAACATTGCTTGAATCGGATCTTGAGGTGGCGGTTGAGCTTGTTGCTGCTGAGGCACGAAACCAGGAGGAAAAACAGGAGTGTAGCTCTTGTTTCCTTGCTGTTGCTGACCTTGGAAGTTGCCTTGTGTCTGCCCTTGGTACCCACTGTTTTGTGTAAACCCTCCTTTGTTATAAGGAACAAAAGGTTTGCCTTGTTGTGGAGGGTACACTTGATCCTTAGGGTTCTCCACATTGTTACTTCGGTAGGAGAGGTTGTTGTTGCCTTGATAGCCTTGAGCATAGCCCTGTGGCTTGTTGTAGTTCTGACCTCCAACCCAATTCGCTTCTTCTTGGCTCAGCTCTAACTCATCTAGAACATCTTTAGCTTCACCCAAAAAGTGTACATGCTTTTGATTTGCAAGTACTAACTTGTCAATCTTTTCATGGAGAGACTTCAGCTCCTTCTTGTTTGTCTCAAGGTCAGATCCTCTAGGTGCTCTATCATAATCTTCAGCATAGTTCCCATCACTCAAAGCAAGATTCTCAATGAGCTCAATTCCCTCTTCTACATTTTGACCAAGAAAGTTGCCTTTACTTGCCGTGTCTAGGAGCATGCAAATCTTGGGAAGAGCTCCTCTATATATGGTGCTCAAGAGTGTCTCCTCACTGAATCCATGATGAGGACAAGCTATAGTGTAGTCTTTGAACCGCTCCATTGCTTCACTAAAGGTCTCATTCTGCCTTTCTGTAAAACCGCTGATTTCACTCCTTAGCCGAGCTGTTCTTGTACTTGAGAAGAACTTTGATAGAAACGCCTTCTTGCAATCAGCCCATGATGTTATAGTCCCCTGAGATAAGGTCTTCTCCCAATGCCTTGCTTTATCCCCTGAGGTAAGGTCTTCTCCCTAAGCTTGATGTTATCCTCCGGGATCCCATTGATCTTAATCATTCCGCAAACTTGCTCAAAGTTGTCAAGATGCTCCAAAGGGTCCTCCATTGCAAGCCCATGGAACTTGTTGTTCTGCACCATTGTGATGAAGCCTGGCTTGATCTCGAAGTTGTTTTTTTTCACTGGTGGAGGAGTGATTCCAAAGCGGTTGTGATGTGTGTTTGGAGCATCACCCGCACCGATGATCCTTGGTGCTCTTGGGGCGTGGTTGGGGTTTCCATTACTCCTTCCAGAAGCAGCACGGTGAGGAGGAGCCTCAGCTTGATCTTGCTCAGCCATTTCCTCAAAGTCAAGTAGATCAGGGATCAATATCTCCTCAAATTGTTGTTCTTGTTCTCTTGCCCTTCTTTCTCTTGCACTTCCGAGTTGGTGAATGTTGTCTAGAGGTTGTAGTAGATTGTTGTCACCACTAGACCTCAAATTCATGTACCTGAGAAGACAAGTGTGAAGGTAGAGAGATTAGTAACCAAAGTAAAAACAAAAACTTAGTCTCCACTAAACTCCAAATCCTAATACTTTCAACTCAAACCCAAGTTGGCAACGGCGCCATTTGATAAACAGGATTTTTCAGGTTTAAATCAAATCCAAATGCACATGTTTATGATGTATTATAGTGGAAGAGGTGTCAATCCAACCTGGGTTGATGAAAGCTACTAAGAATGCAAGAGCAAAGCAAATCTAAGTGAAATCGGGTAAATGGATGAGAAATTCTATGAAAACTAGATGCAATGACTAAATGACCACGAAAACTATTTTAAAATCCCCTCTTAAGGGTTAAACAACTAGCAAATGACTTCTAGGAATTTAAAATGTAAGACTACTAATTTATAAAAATCGAACTCTAAAAGCAGATAAACAGAGAATTTCTAACAGCCTAGAACAATGAGTTTCAAGACTAAAGATGCAAATTTTATAACTAAAGGATGATGATTTAAAGGTTTTGAAAAGCTAAAAAGAGGATCTAAGGTTCAGGGTCATATTAAGAAGGTTCAAGATTCAAGCTTGGATTTTGAAAACAATAGATCTACACATTTTGTGCTATCTCTAGGCTTTGAGAAGCTAAAAGAGGTTTATCCATGGCGTGTGGTATAAATCCTTTCCTCAACCTCTCCTCCTAACCCATGGTGTATAGTGGAAAAAGAAGTTGAAGAACATTAAGCATAGATCTCAAACAATGGCCTAACTAGCTCCCCAAGCCATGGCGTTTGGGAAAGGATGAGCTAGTCTCTTGGATTTGGTTTGAAGAGATTCCTGAATCCCGCCAAGGTAAGGAGATCTTTGAGATCATAAAGATCTTTCCCAAGACTCTCTAAGCATTAAGAGTCCAAATCCAAGAAGAGAATAGATTAAGAACAAGAAAAAGTCCCAAGCTTAAACCTCTTAAACCCTCTTAATCGCCCCAACCTTAAACCCAAGGAAAACTACTCACTACTCATGATTAAAACCGGTGGAAATGCAAAGGAAAGAAAGCTAAGCATGATTAAGCAAGCAAGATTAAAGTAATACTTAATGATTAAAGCAACATTAAGAGTTTACAAAACTAAGAAAACTTGAAAACTAGAACAATGGCGATAAGCCTAAGAGAAAACTCTAAAAAGTAGTGGACAAAGCGTGGTGAAAGAAAGTGATAAGGTTTCATCGCCCAAAATAGGCCAACAAGAAAAATGGTCCCCTCACTAAAATCCAAAAGTGAGATGTCCGGATAAGGTGTAGAGATCGAGCTGAGTAGTCGATCTGATCACTCGATCTCCCGGCTAGAACGTCTGCTTTTGCTCGATCCTTGGGTCGATTCGGTCGGATGGATCGAGTACTTCAATCGATCTACTTGTCGATCCTCAGATGATCGAGTCGTGAACTCGATCTGGCTCTCGTTCTGCATGGCTTTAATCTACGTTCGTACTCACGATCGATCACCTCGGTTGATCTTGTCCTCGATCTCTTCCTTGAAACGACCCGGGCTTAGTCGATCTTCTGGTCGATCTCATCTAGATCGACCTGCCTAACTTGATCTTTCTCTCAATCTCGGTCCCTTTGCTGAATGGCTGAGTTCTCCCGAGTGTCCACAAGCTTCCTCTTGATCCTTAGCATGTCCACGAAACCTCCATAGCTCCAGAGATTCTAAAACAACCTGAATATGATGCAAGAATGCAAGAAATATGCAAATGCTAATGCAAAGTGCACTTATGACCTAAAATGAGACAAATGGTGCAAACCTAGCCTATTATGTAAGATGAATGCATGAAAACTACTCTAAATGCATGCTAAATATGCGAAATATATGAGTATATCACAGGTCCTCTTGGGTCCATTACACCGTACGATGCTGATGATCGATGTGGTTGTCCTGTGTCTTCACATCGTGCAAATCTGATCGATGCTAGTGATCGATGTAAACTATGTTCTTCTCTGCTTCACTACATCATACGATGTGGACGTCACATTGATCGATGCTAGGCCAAATTCCCACTTTTTGGTTCTTCTTGCTCCTCATAGATTGGGGGAACTCCCTCGATCATTCCCACACCTCCCTCTTGACTTTAATGGCTCCTTAGGTACATAGAAACATCCCTAAATGCAAATAAAATGCAAACTATAACTTAAATGCAAGCTAAGTCTAAAGACAAAGAAGAATGGAACAAAAGCAAAGGAAAACATGTGAAAGGAAACTAAAACATGAACTAAATGCAGGCTTATATGATGTAATTATGAGAGATATCAACACGCCCACACTTGCCTTTTGCTTGTCCTCAAACAAATAAGAACAAATAGGAGAGTGAAGTTTGAAAGTGGGAGCTCAAAACTAAAGATGATAATGGAAAAATTGATTCAATGTCCAAGTTATAGGTTCTAAGATCCAAAGAGGTTGTTCTACTTCAAAAGCTTTAGCCATACCTATCACAGCAAACAATGTACTCTAGCTTAGCCTACAAAGGCATTCAAATCAGCTAACTCTTTAACATTCATTAATGGTAACCAATGGATCAAGTTTATACAAATCAAGTGAATACATTTGGTTGAAGGGACATGGTCATGAGATGAAAATGATCTCATTCAAATAAAGGTTCAAAGACATAAGGGATCACTCAATAAAATGATTATATCTTAGGTAAAATGCTAAAGGTAAAAGCACACCTATGCATGCAAGTAAAAGCTCTCTTCTACCCATTTTACCCGAAGATGAACCTATTAACTTCTAAACCCAAAGAGAAACCCCTAAATCTACCCTTTCCCAAAGCACTTGATCTCTTCTTCCTTCATGTTTGGGGGAAACTTCTTCTTCTTTTCGCTTGTGTGGTTGATTCTTTGTTGGAACTTGCTCTTCTTTGTTGTATAATTGGCGCCATTTTTCTTCACCTTTGGTGGATTGCTTGGTCTGATTTCTCCTTTTGGGATGACCTTTATAAGCTTTGTTGTTGTTGGCACCTTCGTTTTCTTTAACACTTAGAGCTTTTCTTCCTTATACTTAACCACAAACTTAACTTGTTTCCCCATACTACCACCCCCATACTTCTTCTTCTTCTTCTTCTAAAAGATATAAACAAATAAAACTCAAACCACTTATACTACCATTTCCCAAGCTCCTAACCTATTACCAAGATCAAGATGCAAGCTGGTGTCTACAAGAGAGCTTTTCCTTGCCAGCCTTATTCCTAACACTTTTTGCCAAGATATAATCAAAAATAATGTACTGCAAGGCCTTACACTCTCACAAAAGTGTTCAAGTTCAGAAAGAAGGATTGGTTTAGGGTGTGGTTAACTGTCCCATAATGGTGAGGATCAGCTACTTGGGTTAACAAGAGTTGTAAGAAAGGAAGAAGATAACCCAAGTATGTATATGGGTAGCCATGTGATTACTCTCAATGCATAAACATGATAATTAAATGTCAATATTATGGTTCTAATAAACAGAGTTGGCATCAAATCTAAGGAAGCTTCAGCATAAGACAAGAATATCAATGCAAGTTCAAGATATGGTGCAGCCTTAACTTCACACTCACTACAATGATATCAAACAACAGATAACCAAAGCATTGAAAACAACTCAAACAATAACATCTTGACAAGTGTTTATTATCTACTCCTTATGCAAATGAATACAAACATATATGAAATACATCTAGACTCAAAATTAATTATGAAAATGTAACTAAATGATCGTTTTGGTTCCAAAAAATTTAAATTTTTATGGATTTTCAGTGCATATAGATGAGTGCATGAATGCATGCGACTCAAGTTATGCAAAAGAGAAGATAAGAAAACAAAACACAATGTTAAATACAATGCCCTCCCCCACACTTAGACTACACAGTCCACTGTGTAATAGAAGCTTGAAGGAGGGTGATAAGGGATACTCAGAATGAATACAAAAGGATTCATAAAGAAAGGAGTGGAGTTGGGTACCTTAGAAGATGTTTTGGCAGAAAGGGGGTAAACATCGATCAGCCATGATCGATGTTAGTGATCGATGTTGGATTTGGTTTTCTGTTATCCTCCACATTGTACGACGTCAATGATCGGTGTGCATTGTGGTTCATCTCGGGTCGTTTACATCGCACGATGTGGGAGCTCGATGTTGAGCTGTTGTTCACATCGTGCGATGTGGTTGATCGATGCTGGTGCACAATGTGTTTAACTCGTGTCTCAGGTGGTTTACATCGTCCAATGTAGATGGTCGATGTTCTCACATCGATCTTGAGTACTCGATGTAAACACACGTTCCTCCCTGCCTCTTTACAGTGTAAGATGTGCTCGATCGATGTGAATGACATCGATCAGCCATGATCGATGTAAGTGTCTGATGCTGGCTACATTGATCTTGACTAGCTCAATGCTCCTGGTCGATGTTGGCCAGAACATGCACTAATTCAGCTAACCACTTGCTTTAAACTCCACCTGCTCCTAGGATCAAAAGGGAAACACAAACACAAACTTAAAATGCAAAAATATGTACACGGAAAACATAGAAATACCTCCCAAGTGTGCTTGTTTAACATCCTTAGCTTGACCTTCCTTGGCCAATCACTCTTGTAGAGGATCTTGAAGATGGATGTCTACATCATCTCCAAGGGACTGACTTGCCATATATGACTTCAGCCTGTGCCCATTCACTGTGAAGTCTCCTCCATCTTTGTCAAACAAAGTCACAGCTCCATATGGCAACACCTCCTTGATCTTGAATGGTCCTGACCACCGTGACTTCAGTTTTCCAGGAAACAACTTCAACCTTGAGTTGAACAACAGCACCTGATCTCCAGCCTTGAAGTCCTTGGGTCTTATCCTCTTATCATGAAAAGCCTTTATCCTCTCCTTATAGATCTTAGAGGCTTTATATTCCAGCTCAACAGGCAGATGACAAGTCTTGCCATACAGGAGTGAGAAGGGGGTTCTACTAATGGGTGTCTTGAAGGCTGTCATGTATGCCCACAAAGCATCATCAAGCTTATTAGACCATATGCCTAACACCATTCTTTCTTAGCAAACTCTCAAAACCCTTGTTGATGAAGTGGCTCCCTCCATCACTTATAACACACCTTGGAACACCAAACCTTGGAAAGATGATTGTCTTGAAAAGGTTCAGTATAACCCTTGCATCATTTGTTGGACTGACAATGGCTTCAACCCACTTTGAGACATAGTCTACGGCAACAAGGATGTATTTATTCCCATATGATGAAGGGAAATGTCCCATAAAGTCAATCCCCCACACATCAAACAGATCCACTTCAAGAATAGAGTTTATAGGCATCTCATCTCTCTTGGAGATGCTTCCCTTCCTTTGGCATGCATCACATTAGGAGATGTAAGCCTGGGCGTCCTTGAACAAACTAGGCCACCAAAAACCAGCTTGAAGTACCTTTAAGGCTGTCTTGAAGATTGCAAAGTGACCCCAATAGGCTGAACCATGGCAGTGATGTAGAATTCCCTGAACTTCTTCCTCAGCTATGCATCTTCTGAACAATCTATCATTCCCTCTCTTGTAGAGATAAGGTTCATCCCAATAGTAGTGAGAGACATCTCTGAAGAACTTCTTCTTCTGATGTGAGTTAAGGTTCAGTGGTATCTGGCCAATAACCAAATAGTTCACAAAGTCAGCATACCAAGGCAGTTTGTTCTCTTCTAAACTCGTCACTTCAGCTGTCTTCACTCCTAAAGCATGCAGCTGCTCTTCTGGTAGGGTATCATGGATGGGAACAAAGTCATCAATCCTTAGCCTTGAAAGGTGATAAGCTACACCATTTTCAATGCCTCTCTTATCCACAATCTCCATGTCAAACTTTTGCAAGAGGAGTATCCATCTAAGGAGTCTTTGCTTGGTATCCTTCTTGGCATATATGTACCTCAGTGCAGCATGTTCAGTGTAGACTATCACCTTAGACCCCACTAAGTAGCTTCTGAACTTTTCAAATGCAAACACCACTGCAAGAAGATCCTTCTCTGTTGTAGCATATCTGGTTTGAGCTTCATCAATTGTCCTGCTAGCATGATAGATGACATGCAGCTTCTTGTCCACTCTCTGTCCCAACACAGTTCCAACAGCATAATCACTTGCATCACACATGATCTCAAACGGGAGATCCCAGTTTGGAGCTTGCACTATGGGCGCACTTACTAAGGCTCCTTTGAGGGTGAGGAAGGCTTGTAAGCAGTCTTCATCAAAGACAAATTCTGTCTCCTTGCATAGAAGACTTGTCAATGGTCTTGCTATCTTTGAGAGGTCCTTGATGAACCTCCTATAGAAACCAGCATGTTCCAAGAAGCTTCTGATTCCTTTGACTGAATTTGGAGGCTCTAAGTGCAGCATCATATCTATCTTGGCCTTGTCCACTTCTATCCCCTTTTCTGAAATCTTGTGACCAACATTATGCCTTCTTAAACCATGAATGGCATTTCTCCCAATTCAGAACCAGCTTAGTGTCTTCACATCTCTGTAAAACCTGAGAAAGATTGGACAAGCAGACACCAAAGGAGGATCCATAGACACTAAAGTCATCCATGAACACCTCCACCACCTCTTCAAGTAAATCAGAGAATATAGAGGTCATACACCTCTGAAAAGTTGATGGGGCATTGCACAGTCCAAATGGCATCATTCTATATGCAAAGTTGCCATAAGGACATGTGAATGTGGTTTTTTCTGATCATTAGGATGAATGGGAATCTGGGAAAAACCACTGTAGCCATCCAAGGAGCAATCTTTCTAGCATTTGGTCTATGAAAGGTAAAGGGAAGTGATCTTTTCTAGATGCAATATTTAGTTTTCTATAGTCTATGCACATCCTATGACCAGTTATGGTTCTAGTAGAGATTAGCTCATCATTTTCGTTTTTTTACCACTGTGATTCCTCCTTTCTTAGGCACCAAATGGACTGGTGAGACCCATGTGCTGTCTGAGTTAGGATAAATCACATCAGATTCAAGCAATTTTAAGATTAGGATTCAATCTCCTTTGAGGTTCTACAGAAGTTTTTGTCTCATCCTCTTGATGGATCCTATGAGTGCAGATGTTAGGAGAGATGCCTTGGATATCATCTAGTGAATATCCAATGGCTCTCCTATACTTCTTTAGCACATTGACAAGAGCAAGGATCTCATCATCATTGAGGTTATCATTGACAATTACAGGATAAGTAGAGTCAGAGCCTACGAAGACATACCTTAGCCCTTTAGAAAGAGGTTTGAGCTCCACCTTGGGTGCTTTGAGCTCACTTCAGTCCTCTTCTAAGCTGCTCTGCTCCTTGGCGCCAGCTTCATTGCTTGGCGAACCAGCTTCTTGAACTGAGAGCACTTCTTTCTTTGTGTATCCCAGCCTCTCAAATGGTTCCTCTTCTTCCAAGGCTTTGTGAGAGTCTAGCCTTAGCATGTAGCCCAAGCTCTCCTTATCCAAATAACCATCTTCCCCATGCTCCTTTGTCAAATCCACTTGTAGTTTGTCATCACAGCACAACTCCTCTTGGACTTCATCATGCAGCTCCTCTAAGATCTCTATCTTGAACATTTGACCTTCAATAGTAGGCTGCTGCATGATCTGCTTGATGTCAAACTTCAGGGACATGTCTTTACCCAATTGCAGCTCAATCTTCCCTTTTTTGACATTAATGACAGCTCCTGTTGTGTCTAAGAAGGGTCTCCCAAGTATGAGAGGATCTTTAGGTTCCTCATCCATCTCTAAGACCACAAAGTCAGTTGGGATCTCCACATTCCCAATTCTGATTGGCACATCTTCAAGCAGTCCTTTGGGAAGCCTCACTGATCTATCAGCTAATAACAAAGAGATTCTATAGTCCTTAAACTCAGTGAATCCTAGGCGCCTAGCTATAGAGTAAGGCATTAAGCTTACACTTGCTCCTAAGTCACACAAGAACTTCTCAAATAGTAGTGGTCCTATAGAGCAAGGCAAAGTAAAACTTCCTGGGTCACTAAGCTTGTTAGGAGTCATCCATTGTTGTTGAATGATGGCGCTGCACTCATGTGTTAGTACTACCATCCCTTGCAAATCCTTTGTTCTCTCAACAACAGCATCCTTCAAGAATTTCTTATAAGGTGGAACCAAGACAAAAGCATCTGACAATGGCATAGTGAGCTGAATCTTCTTCATTTGCTCATCAAAGAGACCTTTATACTTAGCAATTAAATTCTTCTTGAACCTTCCAGAAAATGGTATTGTAGGCTGATATGGTGGAGGAATGTATCTTGGTTTTTTTTACTAACTCCTTTGGTGCTTCTCTTGGTTTCTCCTTAACCACTTCCTTAGCTTTGCTGTTCTTTAAACCCTTTTTCAGCTTCAACCACTTCATCTTCTTTAGCTTCTTCAATATCTTTGACCACCACCCCCTCTTCTTGTTCCTCAATGTCCACATTGGGTGTATTAGGTACTACCCTCGGAGGAAGTTGTTTCTGACTCCTTAAGGTTACAGCTTTGACACTTTCTTGTAGGAGTGAAGAGTGAGATGATTGTCCAAGACTCTCTTGCTTACTTAGTCTCACATTCCAAGATTCAATACTCTTCTGGATGTCAGCAGTCATGCTTCTCCGAACTTCATCTATATAGCTTTGAATGGCAGCCATACTGCTTCGAATTTCTGCAGTTTGGAGTTTTTGCATTTGGAGCAGAAGTTGCTTTATGTCCAAATCTTGTGAAAGCTGAGAGTTGTTGGCGCCAACTGTTGGAGAAGAGGAGTCTTGTTGTTGTTGAATGTAAGGGCTTCCATTGGACTGTTGTTGACATAGTCTTGTCTCATTTGTTGCTCTTCTTGGATTTGAACAGATTTGACTTGATGTTCTATGTATTGGCTATGTGTATCAACAGTTTGCAAAGGTTTGGTGGCTCCATTGAACAACATGTCTACATTTTCCTGCAAAGCTTTCATCTCATGCATTGCTGTTTCAAACTTCTCTTCAACTGCCTTTGCATGTTGCTCAAACTCATCCACATAATCCCAATTGCTAAGCGCCATGTTCTCTACTAATATCCATCCTTCATCAACATCTTTGCCAAAGAAATAACCATTACTAGCTGTATCTAGAAGGATTCTAATGTTTGGTAGAACACCTCTATAGAGAGTGGAGAGAAGCATTTCCTTGGTAAAACCATGATGGGGACATTGTTTTGTGAAGCCTCTAAACCTTTCCCAAGTGTCTCCAAAGCTCTCATTGGACCATTGTTTGAAGTTGGAGATCTCATTCCTGAATTTAGCAGTTCTAGAGGGAGAGAAGAACTTGGTTAAGAAAGCTCCTTTGCATTGTTCCCAAGTGGTGATGCTTCCTTGTACCAAAGAATTTTCCCACATTTGAGCTCTATCTCCAAGAGAGAATGGAAACAATCAGAGCTTGAATCCATCATCTGAAACTCCACTAAGCTTTGTCATTGCACAAATCCTCTCAAAGTGATCCAAATGCTCAAGGATCTTAGTTAGGCAAGCCAAAGAACTTCCTTTCCTGAACCATAGCAATCATGCTGCTCTTTATCTCATAGTGGTGAGTCTCTATAGGTGGAAGAATACCTTGTCTTGAAGCATAGCTAGAAGGTATATCTGCAACACCTATAGGTCTCAATGGTCTTTGATCTCAAGCTCCTTGTAAACCATGTGGACCTTGCTGTCCTTATAAGCCTTGGATCCCTTGAAGACCTTGTGGACCTTGAAGACCTTGCAACCCAAAACCAGCAGCATACTGATGTTCTTCCATGCGTCAACAACTGATTTGTGCTGCCGTAGACCCAAAATCCTTGACTTTGAACACCTCTATAGAGAGACGGGCTATAGACATAATCTGAGACTACGATCAACTGGCTATAGACATAATTCGTTGTAGTTGTAGACACTTAAGAGCAAGTGTTTTGGTACCTACAAAAGAAATTCTAGACCAAAAAAAGAAATCAGTAACCAAAAACGAAAATAAGAAAGCTTGATCTCAAGATCTCTACAAATCCTAATGAACAAAGCATTCCCCTATTGGCAACGGCGCCAAATTGATGTTGATTTTTATCCTATCTCAATCCTCAACCTACATTAGTCATTGTAGAATTGAGTTTATCAATCCAAAAGGGGAAGATTGAAGCAGTAGGAATGCAATAGAGATCCTAATTCAAGCAGATATAGAGAGGAGTAAAGTCTAACAACCTAAAGGCTCAAACAAACTTGAAGCAAAAATCAAACAAAGAGTGAACAGCAAGCAAAACAACTAAACCATAAGCAAAAACAGAGCAATTTCGATATGGACTAAAAACAGAGGAAAGACAAGACTTGAGATGGGATAATTGGTATTAGGGAACTCTCAACTCAACCTATGATGCTTACAAACACACACAATGCTATTCATTATGCATAGAATTCATTTATATGACTAATCCAATCTCTTTGCACTAATCTCTTTACTAATTATCAAGTCAAGAACTAATTCTCATTAGTGAAATGATAAAAAGCAAGCATTAAGACAATCTATCAATCCTATATTGCCAAATCACTCCCTAGACAGTCAATCTCTTGAGCTAGGACAATCAATTCTCTTGCAAAGCAGTTCATGCATTTCATCAAACACTTGGTGGGCATAAAATGAGCCTAAGATCCTAATCAACTTAGCTAGGGCTAATCAGGCATTAAACATAGTAATCAAGAAATGAAATGGAAGAATTAACACGAAGCAACCATAGATCAAACATCAAATTCCCTAAACCTAACCTATCTTAAATCCCCAAAAGTACTACTCACTAATCACCATTAAAACTATCAAATCAAAGAGAAGTAGATAGCTAATCATGATTAGAAAGGCTAAACAAGAAGGGGAATGCAAATCTATATTATAATCAAGCAAAGATTCAAACTACAAATTATGATTAAGAAGCTAGAAAAAGAAGGACTGATGGATAATAGGATGATCCCAAAAATTAGGGATTTTAAGTATTTATAAGAGTCTAAGCGGAATGCCAAAGTTGTAAATAAATGGTCTTCGGATTAGGCCAACATTGATCATAAGTGATCGATGTGGATGATTGATGTAGACTTCTGGTGCTTGGCATCGGTCACTTGATGATCGGTGTGGATGATCGATGCTGAGATCAGGTCCTCTCGGGTCCATTAAACCGTACGATGCTGATGATCGATGTGGTTGTCCTGTGTCTTCACACCGTGCTAATCTGACTGATGCTAGTGATCGATGTAAACTCTGTTCTTCTCTGCTTCACTACATCGTATGATGTGGACGTCACAGTGATCGATGCTAGGCCAAATTTCCAATTTCTTCGTTCTTCTTGCTCCTCATTGATTGGAGGAACTCCCTGGATCATTCTCACACCTCCTTCTTGACTTTAATGGCTCTTTAGGTACCTAGAAACATCCCTTATGCAAAGAAAATACAAACTACAACCTAAATGCAAGCTAAGTCTAAAGACAAAGAAGAATGGAACAAAAGGAAAGGAAAACATGTGAAAGGGAACTAAAACATGAATCAAATGCAGGCTTATATGATGTAATTATGAGAGATATCAGGCGACCGGAAAAGAGAAGAGAAAAGAGTTCTAGGGTTCTCAGTTCTCTGGAAGTTTAGAATGAAGAAAAAGAATGGGAGAGACTCTCTATTTATATCCAATGGGAGACTTGGGTAAAAAGTAAAGATAACCACGAAAAAGGAAATGATTATTATGAACGAGAATATTCACAAATATTTTTAGGAATAGGTTCATTAATATCATATTAAAAATGTAATATTATCCAAACCAGGAATACTTATCTCTCGAAAGAAAAATAAAATATCAAGAAATGGGAATTGGGCCTTAAACACTTTTAGTTCGGGATTAAATTTTCCAAACGGGCCTGGTTTGAAAAACCGGGTCGTTACAATTCTCTCTCCCTTAACGAGAATTCATCCCAAATTCTAAGGCATGAAACTCCTCGGCCGGCGTAAGGCAATGAGGAAGAGTTGGAAGTAATACCAAAGAAGGCTAATGCGAAATGTTCATAGAATAGAATATTCGAAAACAATCATTTCTAAGAAACTAAACTTTTATTAAAATAAATCAATCAATCAATCAATCAACACAGAACCGAGCTCTTAATTTAATGCATAAAATAAAACTAAGTTAATTTCTAAGATGAATCTCTCCCCCCCCCAACATCCCTCAACACCCCAAAGCGCAGCCCTATTCTAGATCAGTCTTCAAGTAGCTTCTCCTAACCACATCTGGGATCGTAGTCGTTGTCGCCTGGCACCTCGCATTCAGACGGGTCCGACTCGTAGTCACCCTCATCTTGCTGCCTCCGTTCCTCCTCGATATCCTGCTCGACAAGCCAAGCCATGTTAATGACTTGGCTGATAGATCGAACGAGTCCATCTTCCTCGGGATAAGGTATACTCCCGAGCTCACGAAGAGTACAACAGATCTCTCTGCCACTGTCTCCCAGGTCCAAACACTAAAACTTTCTAGGGCTGACCCTTCGGGACAAAACCGAAGAATCTTAACCTTGGTTCTGATACCAAACTTATGACACCCAATTCCAATCATACAATCGAACCGGCCAATGTCAAGATAACCGCCTGCGCTTAGAGCCAAACGCGTTACCTTCACTACAAGTCCCAGAATCCGAAGGCGCCTTGTTAAACAAACAACTCCACACCACATGCGATACTCAAGTATCTTGACTCACGTAACCTGCTAGAGGGGATCGAGAGAGAGAAGATAGGGTGGAGGGATAAGAAATTTAGATTACCGAGGAGAATGAACCTACATTATCCTATCAATACACCACAACTTAACAAACGCTAAGTTCAAGCCTAAAACAGCACCATAGAAAGTTCTAAAGGCTTCACACAATATCCTATCAGTCCTTAGGTAACGCCACTGTGAATATCCGGACCACACAATGATGACTTACACCCTGGCACTTGGGATGCATCCATTGTAGGAGTATAGTCGCTACAAGACTAGCGCATCGACCATGCCTTGGGAGTGCTAAGTACGTCTAGCCTCTCTTCCATACCATATGTGTATACGATGTTCCCTTTAAACAGCCCCATATGATGTCAGGTCTCGCATTACCCCTCCGCATTTTGCCACACACGGCTCACAACAATCACACACAGAATTCTCAACTCACGATATCAACTTATTGTCTCAACTTATCGTCTCGACACATCGTCTCAATCGTTCACCAAGAACAGATTCTCCACTCGGATCTATTTCCACACCATGTGATCTCACTCCTCATCTTGAATCACACATAGTCTCAATAATGATCTCACACAAGACTGTATTAAACACCTAACCTCTTAGCAACCAGGTGATCAAACAACAAACAAGTGGAACACACATCAATCAATCATATCAAACGTGATACACAAGAAAAGTTCGTTTTAATCTCCTGCAACTTCAGTTTCACAACCCTAAACACATCTAGGCGATCACACAATCAGCAGCAACCTAAACAAGACCTAGCTGGGACTCAGTTCTAAAGCAGAAAGTAGTTTGTGCTTGGTTTAACCCCAAACTATGCATTCAGAAAAGCATGACACACAATATTCAAGCACAAATTCATCCTCACCTAGGCCTAGGTGGCGAAGGAGGTGGCGAGGGGAGGTAAGGAGAAGGGACAGAAGCCAGGTTCCCCACGGCGGCAAGCCACGCCGGATTGAACCTCCTTCCGGGTTGGTTAAGCGGCAGCAACGGCGTGTAGCTTCGGGAAGACTCTGGCTCGTCATCGATGTGGAAGATCGGGGCGGTGCGGCTGGCTGGAGCAGCGATGGGTCCACCCCGAAGGTGGTGGACGCGAGGCTCATCGGCGGCGGCGGCTGGTGACGGCGTCCTGTCTGGGAAGGGGCTGAGCCTCCGCAGACAACCGCTGCAGGTGTCGGACGGCTGGGACAGTGGAGAAGGCAAACAGCATGACATCTCGGCGAAGAGAGAGAGAACTTAGCGGCCGGAAAAGAGAAGAGAAAAGAGTTCTAGGGTTCTCAGTTCTCTGGAAGTTTAGAATGAAGAAAAAGAATGGGAGAGGCTCTCTATTTATACCCAATGGGAGACTTGGATAAAAAGTAAAGATAACTACAAAAAAGAAAGGATAATTATGAACGAGAATATTCACAAATCGTTTTAGGAATAGGTTCATTAATATAACACTAAAAATGTAATATTATCCACACCAGGAATATTTATTTTCTCGAAAGAAAAATAAAATATAGAGAAATGGTTATTGGGCCTTAAACCGTCTTAGTTCGGGATTGAATTTTCCAAACGGGCCTGGTTTGAAAAACCGTGTCGTTACAATATTTTTATATAGAAAGAAATTAATAATATATTACTCAATAAGGTAGTAAATACTCTATATATTGAGAGTATGATATATTATCATAAGTATATAATTTTTAATATTTTAATATTATTGATTTTTGTTTTGGAATTTATGTTTGCTTCTATTACCATCTTATTTTATCTTCTAACTTTTTTAAAATTAATAAATATTATATCATACTCTTATACAGTCTTATTGTAGATCAAAAATTTGAGATCAGAAATAAAAACAATAATAAGATAAAAAAAATTATAATAAGATAAAACAAATATGAATAATAAGCATAAGTAAAAATAAAAATAAATCTCTATAGTTTTATTTTTTCGTAAAATTCTCGTCTTTTGTTTTAGAAAGTCATTTAACACTCTTAAGAATCAAATTTTATAATAAATCCACGTGCATGTCAAATTTTATAATGAACACATGCATGCAGGCCAACCATAAGAAATTTATTTTCTTCGTCAAACCAATTTCTCAATATTAGAAGAAAAGATGAGCAGAGAGTTACTAGAAATTGTTATAAAATATGATTTCATAAATTTATAACAAATACTTTTTTATATTTTTTATTGAAAAGGAAAATAATAATAGGTTATCTAATGTACTATAAATAGTTTCATGATAAAGTCAAATATTATATTTTGAGTTTTAAAAAAAGTTATTTGTAATTTTTGTTAATATTTAATATAATTTTTAATTTGAAATAATATATCATAAAATGTTGATAATAACAATTTTGATCAAATATAAAACGATAAAAATTGTTTTTGTTATTGTTGTTAAACGCCAAGAACTGCATCGTGTAAAAACACAACATGTGCAGAAAATATCAGAAAAACTAACCAACACCTAAATATTAGAATTCACTTATTTATAACCCATACTTGCATGCATAAATATACATATTTATTTCTTTTTTAAAATTCAACTATATATTATAAAAATATATATTATAAAACATATATTTTGTTATTTTCATTTACCACATCAAAGCCATATTTCAATTTTTTCACAAATATATGTGTGAATATAAATATTAATTGTATAAAAATCAAAGTCACATGCAAAGTTATCGTGTATGCATTTTCTTAACATCGATTACACTACAATTTTAATTTTTAGTTATTGGATAATTTGTATTTTAAAAAAAAAATTTATCTGTCCTAAAAGCGGTGATCAGTGGTATGCACAAATGTGCAGACCAACCATCTATCCGCTCTTAGGATAAGTAAAGATGGTAAAATCTATTTTTGTTAAATTAGCAATATGTCAATAAAAAACAAATACTTAAAATATATATATTGACAAGATTATATTGTGGAACGGAAAAATAAAACATAATACAGATAATATTCAAAACATATTATAAGAATTTAGTTATTATTTAATATAATTTTTATATTTGCAATTATATATCACTGTATTTGTCAAAAAAAAAAGTTTTAAAATAAATCAGTTTTAAAAAAGACAAAATGATATGAAATATTTGTATGATTGTTGTTAAATACTAACACTAAACATGAAGTTATGTATGAATGTGTTTAGATTTTGTTGTGTTTTGATGTTTGTAGTCCCTTCTTTATCACACTCTCTTGTGTTGTCTGCTGTCATAATCTTTGAGCTGTTTGTTATATGCAATGTATAACTAAAATATTGCCTCTTTCAGGTGTATGAACTAGTTCAACTGCTTTCAATCAGGTTGATATATGTATAAAAGTATCAATGCGTGGTTTTTTATGTGCAGCGCATACAATATACAAAAAGAAAGTCTGATTGTATAACTAAAGCTGACGGAACTTTCGTTCCGAAAGATAAGAAGAGGAAGAAAGAAGAGAAAGGTAACATTTTTTTAATATTTACTGCATTTTGTCTTTGAGAATGTTTGATTCAGTGATAAACCTCAAAGAGACTCAATGAAGAGGTCTTCCTCGGACAAGCTTAAGCGACATTGAAAGAATTAAAAATTTTCAACCCAACTTTCTAGGTTCTAAAGCGTGTTTGAAAATTGTTCCTGAATTTAAAGTTTATATTTTTTTGCAGGCTGAACGACTCTCACTTAGGAGTAGGATTCAAAAGAAAACTGCATATTCCCAAGAACTGGAAGAACAAGTAATGGACACAACTAATACTCCTCACTTTATCTCCTTTGCCCAGCCCTCTCTTCCCATGGACACACATTGGGAAGGTATATTTCTGATCCCCTTTATCTATGTACATGAACACTTTCTCCTCTGTTTTCTCTTATACTGGTTTACTAATTTTTCTATTGTCCATGCTTGCGTTGATCAAATTAGGAAACAGAGAATTCTGTTTTTTTGTCTGACACTCCAAGGAAGCAGATGGAGAAGCTAAATCCTTCCCCATAACTTACAAGTACGAAGAGGTTTCGGTATCCATTCTTGAATATTTAATGTGTATGATGATAGTATAAGACTTGTATAATGTTATGTAAGACTTATTTTTAATATTAATATAATACTTCCTTATTATGTTTGGTTGATTTGTGAAATATAAAAATTATATATAGATCTAATAGATTAATTATTACAAAAGAGGACTCAAATAAAATAAAATAATACATAACTTCAAAATAATAGAACAAAGCATATAACATGACATATTATAAAATATTTTACAGCACGAATACAAAACCATCAAAAGGTACATCATGGCACTCATGGCACTAAACAAGTGCTGGAAAAGACTATTCTATAGCAAATGATTATCGCTATAATAGGTTCATCTACCGTAGCATTCAGAAAACTGGTATAATATGTGGTATTATAGCTCTTCGTGTCATAGCGTTTATGATTACGCTACTAAATCCCTATAGTAGCTTTTTAGTGTGCTACAAATGCTCCAATTTGTTGTAGTGGCAACCTTTCTTCTTAAACTCAATAACGATTAAACCTAAATCAACGAAGTGTGCATTTTTAAGTTAACAAACCCATTCAAATATATCCAGATATATAAAATATTTTTTTTTCAACCCAACTAACTAAATCTTTCCATATACTTCATAGCAATTTTGAAAACTTAATTACCATTAAATCTTAATATCTCACCGTATCATCAACACCAAATTTCTATATGACGGAATGATATTGTTAACTCTCCTATCAAGTTAACAACCAATCCAAATACCATAAAATGGGTCATTATATTTGTTTAGATCTTGACGATATTCATTAAAACCTAATTATTATCATTCACTTCTCCTATAAATACTGTCATTCGCTTCTCTTATAAATACTACCATGCAAACTATCTAATCTTTAATGAATCTAAACACATAACGTTCTTTTCTATAGTAATTCATAAATATACAAAATGAGTTTTCTCATTGGTTTTACTAACTTTTACGATTTCAAGTCTTTCAAACAGCTTGGTGAGTCCGGTTTTAGCAGGGTTCACCAACTAGCCACAATTACAAAATAACTTTCACTTGAAAAAATTTTATCACTAAATGTAAAATTAGAAGAATCTATGAGTTTATCAAACTCGTGGATTTTGATATGAATTTAGGTAGTACTCTTAATTAATTCTTATTGATTGATAAATAATGTTTATTGATTATCATTTTTTTTATTATATACAGTGATAAATATATACCATGTTGTCTGTGTGGGAGATATGCCTACCACCTCTCTAAATCTGCCAAGAAGCAGATGATTCAATGGTTATATGTCTAATCAGATTTGCAAAAATTGGTTACTAAGTTTTTAAATTTTACAACCTTTTTAATCTTCTGGATTTCAATTACATCTTTTTTATCTTATACTTTATGACACTAATCACTAAATTGTTTAATATTTCAATAGATTTTTTTTTTATACTTCAAAAAAAAATGATTTGTTACTTTAGAGCTCTGACGTTTTTGAGGAGGATTGAATTGCATATCGAGAATTCTAGAAGATCACTTTTTGATTCTGTATTAGCAACATGATCATAAAACATAGCATCATAGCATCCATACTATTAAAAAAAGAGAATAATTATTTTGAAATGTCCAAAAACTGTCATGGTATTTAATCATTTTATTAAAAATAATTTTATCTTATCATTAAACTGTTAACAAATACATTAAATTAAATTAGTTTGTCAACAGATAATATCAATAATTATATCTAATACTAATAAAAATTAAATAAATTTATTTCGAAATTAATTTAAAATCTTTCATAATATCTTAACATAATTACCATATATATAGTATGAATAACTAATATAATTACATATATTATATTATAATTATTTTTTTCATTATTATGAAAAAAAAAATCACTAATTTAAAATATCTAAAAACTACTATAATATTTACTAAATGTGACAATTTATAGTCAATAATGAATATGTAATCATTATTTTCTGGTTACATATATATATACTATGAAAAATATATTATGTAAATAATTTTTTTCTTGGTTTGTTAATGATTTTTTTGTGGGAAATCATGGGTTTGAGAATTTGACAAACACAATTTTGTTGATTTTACAGGGTTTACAAGTTTTAGCGGGTTTTATAAGTTTTAGCGGAAAATATATTTTTTATGCGAAAATGCCAGTTTGACAAGAAATATGCTTTTGTAGGTTTAGCAGAAACACATGCTTTTAGAAATTTGGTCTTAATCACGATTTTGCAGATTTCGAGGAATTACAGGAAAACACGGGTTTGCAGAATGCGAATAACGCAATTTTGCTGATTTTATGGGTTATATGGGAATATGTAGTCATATGGGAAAATGCGGATTTGTGCATTTGGAAACTCGATTTTGTAGGTTTGGCAGAAACATATGAGTTTAGAAATTTGGTCGTAAAACACGCTTTTACGGATTTTATAATTTTACGGAAAACACGGGTTTGTGGATTATATGGGAAACATGATTTTGCGAGGTTTACATGTTTTAGCGGGTTTTATAGGTTTTGATGAAAATGTGGTTTTATGGATTTTATTGAAAATGCAGGATTGCGGGTTTGACGAGAAACGTAATTTTGCAGGTTTAACAAAAACACGTAATTTTAGAAATTTGTTCAAAGAATACGGTTTTATGGTGTTGAGGGAAACATAATTTTTGAATTTGTTAAAAAATGTGGGTTTACAGTTTTGGTAGGAAAATACAGTTTAAAGGAAAATACTATTTTTACAGTTTCTACGAGAATTCCTAATTTTGGTACAACAACGTGATTTTACGATTTTGCGGGGAAATGCAGCTTTTTATTTCTATAGAAAACTCTGATTTTATGGTTTTGACAAAAAATAACTTGATATTGTGGTTCAAATTAAAAAGTGTTTTGGTCTTTTAATTTTTGAGATTCAAATGCTATATCCAAACTCTATTTTTTAATATCTTAAATATACAAATTTTGAAATATTATAGATTTGTATCCAGGTAGAACATCTATATATTGATTTAAAGATATTTTAAAAAAATAATATTTGAGCATTTGCATCCAAATAAGCATCGGGATGCAAAAACAAACAAAACCGAAGTAAATATTGAAATCTTAATTACAAACAAAAAACGTAATATTTTAAAATATTTTTTATAAAACTTAACAGAAAATCCGCTAATCAAAATATTTTTTTATAAAATCAAGCATAAATAATTTTAAGAACATAAAACCAAAAATATAAAAATAGTTTATATAATCTAATAAAAAATTTGGTTTGGGCCACAATTCTGAATTTAATAATATAAGTTATATTTTTTTGAACAAAAAATTAATATAAACTAATTTTTGTTATAATCCAAAAATATTTTATTTGCGCGGGTCTAAAATCTAGTCATACATTTAAAAACAGAAAATGATAATCACCTTTATGTAAGCATTCCGTTATTGCATCTACTTTAGCTTGTGATCAATTATAGCATATGGCGGACCTGCAAATATTAGACAATATGATCAAAAGCTCATATCGGTATCATATGTCTTCAAATTTAATAATTTTTGTTAACAGTTTATAGAACCAAACTTTTTTTTGAAACTTATGATTTGAAAACTCCATGTAGTATCGTGTTCCTGCTCCTCCAACCATTCGAAGATATGTAATGCAAGCATAATCAGATGATGAAGTAAATTGATGCACTTTTATGAACATTATTAATTGACAACAATAAAAGTTATAATTTAATCTATTAAATGATTACCTTTATACTTTTATGGTATAGATGCATAATTATTATAGCGAAGATGAAAAATAAAATCATGCACATGGCGCAGGTCAAATAACTTTATACCTTTTCACAATTCTGTCTTTTATTATATATTTGTAAAAAACAGGAAACGATTAAGTTTCTTGGAATTATTAGAAATAGTTAAGTTTCCTGATAAATAGTTAAACGGAAAATAGAATTACATACTTTATTTATCTGAGACGTCACATGAATCATCGCTCGAATCTCTTCTTCTTAGATGATCAATGGTGAAACATCGAACAGCTTCTACATAAGCCTCTTTAATCGAGATAGTGATAAATCACCGAATTATTTGGCAAAAATGTGGCAAGGTTATTCTAAGATGATTAATGGTGAAACATTAATCAGCTTCTACATAAGCCTCTTGAATCGAGATAATGATAAATCACTGAATTGTTTGGCAAAGATGTTGGCAATCCTTGCCACAGAAGAGCTTCAGCTAGAAGATTTTTCCTTTATATGCAGTTTGATATTCATTCATCACTAAACAAACATCCCATCTTCGCAAAATCCAATGGCAAAAACAAAACTATATTTTTCTTTTATGTTCACTCTTAGTCAAGATACCTAGATGGAGCTAAAAGATGATGAATCTATTACTAATAAAAATTGATGCTAAATGCATTTAAGGTTGTCCACATAGGATTTCAAGATTCAATTCTATTGGTACAGATCATCATTATTTTTAATTAATTATATATTGTATATTAAAATTAATTAATTTGTTTTAATTTTTATAAGGAAAATTTCTAAATTTTAATTAATTCTGTTTTTGTTGTTATTAGGAAAGTTTCTAAAATTTAAGTTAGTTATTAATAAAAAAAGTTTTGAAAATAGATCTTATTTTTTTATTAACAATAAAAAAGTAAATTAACATATAAATAGATTATGAAAGAAAAAATTATATATATTAAGCAAAATTATTAAAAACTATATTTAAGACCATAATTAAATTATTTTAAAATTTTAATCATGACAAACAATTTAAATCATGACAAACAATTTAAATCTGAATTGCTACTTAAAATATATTAGTTATGGTCTATATTGATGTCTTAGGCCAATGAGAGCGTCCACATATGATATATATACTCAATCTGATTAGTCTATATAAGCGTTTTTCATCAAACATAAAAAATAAAAAAAGTTATTAATAGTTTAAATAAATTAAAACATACAAAAATATAAAATTATCCCAATAGAATAGAAAATTAAGATAATTTTTTTAACTAAATAAAATAAATTTATGTCAAAAGTCTAAATCTAGTGTGAAAATAAAATAGAAACTCATTGTCACAAAAATTAAACTAACAAAAACAAATATGTAAATCAATAACGTAAAAGTTAAATTAAAAAAAAAATTAGCATATATATTTTAGATGATTAATTTATTTAGAAAAAAATAATAAGATTAAATTTTCATATAAACATATAAAATTGTTATTTAAAAATAACAATACTACCAAAAAGATTCATCTTAAATTATCAAAAAAGAAAGTCATCTAAAACTTATAATTTTTGGGGAAATATTTTAGAAATTAACACAAAAATCTTAACAAACCAAAAATGATACTTTATGCTAATCATTGAAGAAAGCAATATAAAAAATGTTTAACTAACAAAAACTAAAAAATAAATTATTTCTTACAACATGTCAATACAATCAAAATGAAAGTCTATATTGAGAAAGTTAAATTAACTAAAAAACTGAAACGAAAATTAAGTTTTACAAAATATTATTTTTAAAAAAACACTTAAAAATATATTGACTTGACATCTGACTAGCAACTTAAAAAAATCATATAAAAATATTTAACTAACAAAACATTTATGTCTTTAAAATATCAATATTTTAAAAATAATGGTGTGTTAAAATAAAATAAAAATCAATATCAAGAGAGATAAATTATCAAAGGAAAAAATCGTATAAAGTAAAATTAGCTTGATATTTAGGCTAACTACCAAATAAATATTAACTAAAAAAAAGCAAATGATGGTATAAGCTTTTGAGAGAAGTTCACTTAAAATTTAGAATAACCAGTTATAGCATGTCAAAATAACATTTTGATTAATTTAAAAAGTAAATTTAACAAAGAAAAAGTATTTATGTAAAAGATATTAGATTACTATATATGCTACCTATTTGAAAAATCAATAAGAAAAGAGATTAATTAAAAATATATATGTTTTAAGTATATCAAACCTGCAGAAAATTAGATAATTAAAATAAAATATAAAATTACCATTGAAGATATTTAAAATAACAAAAAAAGATCTAAGAAGAAAATTAGTTTGAAATATAGTTACAAAAACATTCATGATTTCTAAAATATTGGTGTTGACTATGAATAACCATATAAAGTTTTAATATGTTATACAAGTTTCTAAATCAAACATATTATTTAAATTTATAAAGATTAATACCTTGATTGCGTCTGGTTGAAAAATTAACAAAGTAAAATACTACACAAGTAACTTTACAATCAAAATATAATAAGTAATAAAGTCTGATTTGTATACATATTTACTGCTTATAACTTAGTCAACATGAACAACACATGAGCAACATCCTCTAAAATGTTATTTAAATAATATGACAAAGTTATGAATCAAATTCAAATGAGAATATATGATGATAAAATATTCAAATCAAAACATGAATAAACACACAAAAAATAAAAAAAAACAGTGATAATGTGAAGTCTCAACATCATCTTACATGTTTAAAAACAAATATTAGCAAATAGTTGACTGCAAATAAAATAGATCTTATAAATTGAATAGAGATATAACCTAAAATTCGTAGAAGATCTGGTGGAAAAGTAAAAAGCAGCTTTAGACGATTAGTGTAGCTTACCGACAAAAGTAAATCTGAATCAACATATATCGTATATTATATATGTATATGTACACAACATTAGTGAGACATTTAGTAAAGAAACTAAATATTTAAACTTATAAACCTTTTAAAAAAAAGAACCATAGAAATCCAAAGGATACAAAACAAAACACCAAAAATTTAGTAAAAAAATCATTTTATAAATCAAACATATGCACATCGAAGTTGGATAATTCGTTAGGTGTCATTACTATGATTTTACTTAATAAGATTTATAATTTTATAAACAAAAATAGGAAATACTACATATTATATTTTATTTTTTTATATAAAAGAAAATTTCTACAAATATATTATAGTTTTGATAATTTAAAAGATATTAGCCAAAAAATTAAACCAAATTATTAATACAGACTCGCGCATAGCGCGAATTAAAAGCCTAGGATGTCCACATAGGATTTAAAGCCTAAAAGTTCATGTTAAATGCTTCTAAAGGTGTCCACATAGGATTTAAAGATTCAATTCCATTGGTACACATCATCATTGTTTTTAGTTAATTATATATTGTATGTTAAAATTAACTAATTCGTTTTAATTGTTATAAGGAAAATTACTAAATTTTAATTAATTTCGTTTTTGTTGTTATTAGGAAAGTTTCTAAATTTTAAGTAAAAAGAGTTTTGAAAATAGATCTTATTTTTAAATTAAGAATAAATATGTAAATTAACATATAAATAGATTATGAACAAAAAATCATATATATTGAACAAAATTATTAAAAACTATAACTAAAACCATAATTTAATTATTTTAAAATTTTAATCACGATAAACAATTAAAATCTGAACTGCTACCTTAAAGTTTTGGTCTGTGTTGATGTATTAGGCCAATGAGAGCGTCCACATATGACATATATAACCAATCTGATTAGTCTATATCAACATTTTTCATTAACCATAAAAAATAAAAAATATTATTAATAATTTAAATAAATTAAAACATACATAATTATAAAATTATCACAACAAAATGGAAAATTAAGATACTTTTTTAACTAAATAAAATAAATTTATGTCAAAAGTTTAAATTTATTGTGAAAATAAAATGGAAACTCATTGTCACAAAAACTAAACTAACAAAAACAAATATCTAAATTAATAACGAAAAAGTTAAATTAAAAAAACATATTTATCATATATATTTTAAATAAATAATTTATTTAGAAAAAATATTAAGATTAATTTTTATATAAATAAATAAAATTGTTATTTAAAAATATCAATACTACCAGAAAACATTCATTTTAAATTATCAAAAAAGAAAGTCATCTAAAACTTATAATTTTTGGGGAAATATCTAAAAATTTAACACAAAATCTTAACAAACAAAAAATAATACTTTCTGCTAATTACTGAAGAAAGCAATATAAAAATATTTAACTAACAAAAACCAAAAACTAAATTATTTCTTACAACATGTCAATACAATTAAAATGAAAGTCCATATCGAGAAAGTTAAATTAACAAAACAAGAGGATATTAACTTAATATCTATGTTATTTATTTAACAAAATCAATATAAACAGAATAAGTAAGAGAATAAAAAAACTTAAATAGTACTAAAAAAACTTAACTAACAAAAATAATATAAATATTTAAGCTAATTATTTAAAAAATCAATATTAAGAAATTAATTAACTAAAAAACTAAAATGAAAATGAAGTTTTACAAAATATTATTTTTTTAAAAAACACTTAAAAATATATAGACTTGATATCTGACTAACTACTTAAAAAATTATATAAAAATATTTAACTAAAAAAAATTATGTCTTCAAAATATCAATATTTTAAAAATAATTGTGTGTTAAAATAAAATAAAAATCAATATCAAGAGAGGTAAATTATCAAAGGAAAAAGTCGTATAAAGTAAAATTAGTTTGATATTTAGGCTAAATACCAAACAAATATTATCTAAAAAAAAAGCAAATGATGGTATAAGCTTTGAGAGAAGTTCACTTAAAATTTAAAATAACCAGTTATAGCATATCAAAATAGAATTTTAATTAATTTAAAATTTAAATTTAACAAAGAAAAAACATTTATGTAAAAGATATTGGATTAATATATATGCTATCTATTTGAAAAATCAATAACAAAAGAGATTAATTAAAAATATATATGTTTTAAGTATATCATACCTGCAGAAAGTTAGGTAATTAAAATAAAATATAAAATTATCATTGAAGATATTTAAAATAACAAAAAACAAGATCTAAGAAGAAAATTAGTTTGAAATGTAGTTCTAAAAACATTCATGATTTCTAAAATATTTGTGTTGATTATGAATAATTATATAAAGTTTTAATAGGTTATACAAGTTTCTAAATCAAACGTATTATTTAAATTTACAAAGATTAATATATTAGTTGCGTCTGGTAGAAAAATTAACAAAGTAAAATACTACACAAGTAACTTTACATTCAATATATAATAAGTAATAAAGTCTGATTTGTTTACATATTTACTGCTTATAACTTAGTCAACATGAACAACACATAAGCAACATCCTCTAAAATTTTATATAAATAATATAATATGATAAAGTTATGAATGAAATTCAAATAGAAATATATGAAGATAAAATATTCAAATCAAAACATGAATAAACATATAAAATATAAAAAACAGAGATAATGTGAAGTCTCAACATCATCTTACATGTTTAAAAACAAATATTAGCAAATAGTTGACTGCAAATAAAACCGATTTTCTAAACTGAATAGAGATATAACCTAAAATTCGTAGAAGATCTAGTGGAGAAGCAAAAAGCAGCTTTACACGATTAGTGTAGCTTACTGACAAAAGTAAATCTGAATTAACATATATCATATAGCAAAAGTAAATCTGAATTAACATATATCATATATTATATATGTATATGTACACAACATTAATGTGATATTTAGTAAAGAAACTAAATATTTAAACATATAAATTTTTTATAAAAAAAGAACCATAGAAATCCTAAGGATACAAAACAAAACACCAAAAAATTTGTAAGGAAATCATTTTCTAAATCAAACATATGCACATCGAAGTTGGATAATTCATTAGGTGTCATTACTATGATTTTACTTAATAAGATTTATAAATTTATAAACAAAAATAGGAAATACTACAAATTATGTTTTAATCTTTTTACATAAAAGACAATTTCTACAAATATATTATAGTTTTGATAATTTAAAAGATATTAACCAAAACATTAAATCAAATTATTAATAAAGTTTTGCGCGTAGCGCGAAATAAAAGCCTAGTCCATTACTAATAAAAATTGATGTTAAATGCCTCTAAGGGTGTCTACATAGGATTTAAAGATTCAATTTTATTGATACACATCATCGTTTTCTTAAGTTAATTGTAAATTATATATTAAAATTATTAATTCATTTTACTTGTGATAAAGAAAAATTCTAAATTTTAATTAATTTTTTTTTTGTTGTTATTAGAAAAGTTTCTAAATTTTAAGTTAAATATTAATAAAAAAGAGTTTTGAAAATAAATCTTATTTTTCTATTAACATATAAATAGATTATGAAAGAAAAATCATATATATTGAACAAAATAATTAAAAATTATATTTAAAATCATAATTAAATTATTTTAAAATTTTAATCATGACAAACAATTAAAATCTGAATTGGTAACTTAAAATATATTAGTTGTGGTCCGTGTTGATATCTTAGGCCATTGAGAGCGTCTACATAGGACATATATAGCCAATCTGATTGGTATATATCAAAATTTTTATTGATTAAACATAAAAAATAATATATATTATTAATAATTTAAATAATTAAAATATGCAAACATATAAAATTATCACAGTAGAATTGAAAATTAAGTTAAAACTTTTTTAACTAAATAAAATAAATTTATGTCAAAAATCTAAATCTATAACGTTTGTCAAAATAAAATGGAAACTCATTGTCACAAAAACTAAACTAACAAAAACAAATATGCAAATCAATAAAGAAAAAGTTACATTAAAAAAAGAAAACATTTAGCATATATATTTTAAATGAGTAATTTATTTAGAAAAAATATTAAAACTAAATTTTTATATAAACTTATAAAATTGTTATTTAAAAATATCAATACTACCAAAAAAAATATTCAAGTTAAATTATCAAAAGAAAAGTCATCTAAAACGTGATATTTAAAGTACTTATTTAGAAAATTAACACAAAAGGTTTAACGAACCAAAAATGATATTTTAAGTTAATTACTGAAGAAAGCAATGTAAAAAAATGTTTAACTAACAAAAAACAAAACATAAATTATTTCTTACTACATGTCAATACAATTAAAATAAAAGTCCATATCGAGAAAGTTAAATTAACAAAAAGGATATTAACTTGATATTTATGTTATTTATTTAATAAAATCAATATAAACAGAATAAGTAAGAGAATAAAAAAACTTAAGTAATACTAAAAAACTTAACTAACAAAAATAATATAAATATTTAAGCTAATTATTTAAAAAATAAATATTAAGAAATTAATTAACTAAAAAAGTAAAACGAAATTAAGTTTTACAAAATGTTAAATTTTTTTAAAAACACTTAAAAATATGTTGACTTGATCACTGACTAACTACTTAAAAAATACATATAAAAACATTTAACATACACAAAATAAAAAATGAAATTATGTCTTCAAAATGTCAATATGTTCAAAACAATTATGTGTTAAAATAAATAAAAATCAATATCAAGAGAGGTAAATTATCAAAAGAAAAAATCGTATAAAGTAAAATTAGCTTGATATTTAGGCTAACTACCAAAAAACATATTAACTAAAAAAAGCAAATGATGGTATAAGCATTTAAGAGAAGTTTACTTAAAATTTAGAATAACCAGTTATAGCATGTCAAAATAGCATTTTAATAAATTTTAAAAGTAAATTTAACAAGGAAAAATATTTATGTAAAAGATATAAGATTAATATATGCTACCTATTTAGAAAATCAATAACAAAAGATATTAATAAAAAAGTATATATGTTTAAGTATATCAAAACATGCAATAAATAAGATAATTAAAATAAAATACAAAATTACCATCGAAGATATTTAAAATAACAAAAACAAGATCTAAGAAGAATATTAGTTTGAAATTTAGTTCCAAAAAATTCATGGTTTCTAAAATATTGGTGTTGATTATGAATAACCATATAAAGTTATAGTAGGTTATACAAGTCTCTAAATCAAAATATTATTTAAATTTATAAAATTAATACATTGGATGCGTCTGGTTTAAAAACTAACTAAGTAAAATACTACACAAGTAACTGTAAAAACTCAAGTTCGACTTATAGAAGAACTAGGGTTTGAGGGTTTAAGGAGAGATCTTTTATTAGAAGAAGCCGGAGCTTGATAGAATACAACGGTGTTTAGGTCGTCGGAAAAAGAACGCCGACCTAAACTCAGGAAAAGTAAATCAAAAGCTAGAACAATCTGATTGTTTAGTTTGCTCTAGGTCTTGATCAATGATTTTTTGGATGGATTGATGAGTCGGAGACTTCCTATATTTATAGCTGACCAGGTCGGTCTTCAACGTGTTTAGAATAGGAAAGTTTTCTAACCGATAAGAAAGAATTTCCCTTTTTCCCGGGTCGCTCGATAAATGGAAGATTTCCATTTAGAGTGCCGACCTGAAACTGGTTAGACGGGCCGACCAGAATTCATATCGGGCTTGTTAGAGATGGTACGGATCTCATCTCTAACAGTAACTTTACATTCAAAATATAACAAATAATAAAGTATGATTTGTATACATATTTGCTACCTTATAACTTAGCCAACATGAACAACACATGAGCAACATCATCTAAAATTTAATTTTAATAATAAAATATGAAAAAGTTATGAATCAAATTCAAATGAGAATATATTTAGATAAACTATTCAAATCAAAATATGAATAAAATACATAAAAGATAAAAAAAACATTGATAATGTGAAAAACATCTGGTCGAGATACAAAAAGCAGTTTTACACGATTATGGTAGCTTACTAACAAAAGTAAATATGAATCAACATATATCATATATTATATATGTATAGGTACAGAACATCACTGAGACATTTAGTAAAAAACTAAATATTTAAACATATAAACCCTTAAAAAAAGAATTATAGAAATCCTAAGGACACAAAACAAAACACTAAAAATTTAGTAAGGAAATCATTTTCTAAATAAAAGGTATGCACATCGAAGTTGGATAATTCATTCGGTGTCATTACTCTTATTTTGCTTAATAAGATTTATAATTTTATAAAATTAAATAGGGAAAACAACATATTATGTTTTATTTTTTCATATATAGAAGAAAATTTCTATAAATATATTATAGTTTTGATAATTTAAAAGATATTAGCCAAAAAAATAAACAAAATTATTAATACAGACTCGCGCGTAGCGCGAGTTAAAAACCTAGTCTATTCAAATAAAAGACAAAACTGTATAAAATTACTTTACACTTACAGCGATATTACAAACCAAACACATAGGGACAATAGTAGAAGAACACTCTAAATCATCCAAATTGGGGATCAACATGATTGTTTTTGTAGGATAATTTTTGAAATGAACCCACTTGACAATTTTATTACGAAACATGACCGTTCCTAAAATGACCTATAAGAAGGGTCAACCAGTGTGATTTTAATCTGTCGTTAGTCTGCTAATAAATAGAATTTAGTCTGCTATTAGTCTGCTAATAGTCTACATTCATTTATAAGACCAATCAGTCTGCCAATAGTCTGTATTCAGTCTGCCATTAGTCTGCCATTAAGCTACAAATAAAAATAATTAGAAGAGTAGTGCTGGTATTTAAAAAACTGTAAAATAGGGATCATTTTCACAATTTTGTCTCAATGCAATACCTGTTTCATATTGTTTTCTCATTCTGAATTGTTTTGGAGCATTTTCCCTTGTTTTGTTTTGCTAACTGCTATTTAGCAAGTCGTAATTCTCTCCTAAAAGTGTTAAAAAGTGCATCTTAATCTATCAAATGTAGACTTTTGTCATCGATAGTTACACTTGTGAGGACTTTATTATATATTTGTAACAAACAAAAAATGCTTGATTTTATTGAAATTATTTTGATAAATAGTTAAACAAAAAATAGAATCACATATTAATTTTCTGAGATTTCACTTAAACCGCATATAGATCATCCTAAACAATGGTCAAAATCTTCTTCTCAGATGTTCAACGGTAAATCATCAGGTTCTACAAAAGGTTCTTAAATTGAGATAGTGAAGAATCATCGATTTCTTTAGCAAATATTTGAAAATAAAGATCCATAGAAGATCAATCGCAAAATTTAAGGTTCCGATACTTTCCCAATTTTAGACAAACTTGTTCATATTAGTTATTGCCAGATTAACAACAAAATCCACTCTCGAATGTACTAAAATCTTAGACACGAAATTGGGGTAGAGACTAAAATCTGGAGCATCACCTATGGTGTTTCTCTGATTTTTATTGCTCACTATCTTCGGCCACTTTCCATCAATGCTTCTTCACTTGTTCTTTGTGTCTATTAAGTTTGTAGAATTGGTGAATATTTTTGATCGATAGGAGGTGTTTTATATACACGGAGTTTGACTTTACAGAGAATAAATCAGAGTTAATGAAACATGATTACAGGAGAGGATAATATGTCAGAGTTACGTTAACTTGATGATAGGAGAAGAATTATATACTTGCTATATCTGATCAAGCCTCCTTGGGATGGAAGATCTGGAGGAGAGACCAATCTTAATACTGAGTGACTCAAACCGAGTACGCAAGAGTGGTTTGGTTAAAGCATCAGCTAATTGGTCAGTTGTAGGAACATGAGAGACTCGTATTTGTCCAGTCTAAATGGATCCACGAATAAAATAGTAGTCGAGGGTAATGTGCTTCATATGCAAGTGAAAGACAGGATTCACAGCCAGGTAATTTGCACCAATATTATCGCAATAGGTTGTAGTCTTGTAGGTATTGTTGGTACCTAGATGCCAAGATCATAGAGTAAGGAAGTAATCCAGTAGACTTTAGAGGTTGTGTTTGCAATTGAACGATATTCCGCCTCGGTTGATGAACAAGCTATACTCATTTGTTTCTTTGAAGACCATGTAATAGGATGTTTCCCTAGATAAACAATGTACGCTCCCTAAGAGGTGTAGTCATCTTTGTTTTTCCGTCCAATCAGCATTGGTGAAAGCATGTAAAGTGGGAGTGTTGAATGCGTGAAATTGAATCCCACAACCTTGTGTGCCGGAGAGATAGCGCAAGATGCATTTGACGGCTGACCAATGATCCGTCGTTGGTCAGTGCATTATTGAATGAGAAGAATATGTTGGACCTTGTAAGAGAAAGATATTGAAGACTTCCCACGACTGCACGAAATTCCTTTGTGTCATCAAGTATTGTGCCAGAAAACAGAGAAAGGTTGGACTTGGGGCAAATCAATGTGGCCACCGTTTTTGTGTTCGTCATCTTAGTGCTTTGAAGTAAATCTACAATATAACGATGTTAGGTTAAGTGTAATCCCGTGGAAAGAGTAAGTTTAATACATGAAAAATAAGTGAGATCACCCAAATCTTTAATGAAAAAGCGTTGAGATAGAGTATCGATAAATCGGGTAATATGGGGAGGACTGTTGCCAGTGATAATAATATCATCGACATAGACGAGCTTTTAAAGAAGAATGCCATTGTTGTTGTAGGTAATAAGGGATGTATCTGCCAATGAATTTGTGAATCTTGATTGATGAAGAAACATTCTCAATTCATTGTACCACGCCCTTGGTGCTTGCTTCAGTCCATAGATGGCTTTGTGAAGCTTGCATACTGCATTGGAATTGTATTTGCCTTGGAAACCAATCGGCTGCATCATGTAGCCTTCATCATCAAGGTGGTCTTGAAGAAATATTGTGTTGCGACAATCCAGACTTTGTAACGATCAATGGAGCCACCAGCATTGCATTTGATTGTGAAAATCCATCTGTAACCAACAACAATGTTAACATTAGTACGGTGAACAAGATCCACGTATGGTGTTTAATCTGAGAATTGATTTCATCACTCATGGCTTTACGCCAATAAAGATATTTTAGAGCTTCAACTACAGAGGTGGGGATCGTTGTAGGAGCCGGTGCAGCAGAGGTATGTAGATTGAGTTATTGTATAGATTTTTGTTCACGAGTGGTTCTTCTTAGCGGTGGTGGCGGAGGAGCATGAGGAGCTGCAGGTACAGGTATTGCAGCAGGGGCTGACTGTTGAGTGACAGATGGATGATTACTTGCATCCATTTCAGAGGATCTAAAAGTATCAGATTCTGGTGTTGGTGTTGAGTTTGTAGTGTCTGAAATGAACGACCCCTCAAGAGTGGTGGTAGGTGATTCTTGTCGTATTTGCGGCAGAGTGAGTGAAGTTTATGGAGGTAAAAGAGGACCTGTAAGTGGAACTACATAGACAAGAGGATAACTTGGAGATGGAAGCATTAATCTTGTTAGAATCAGTTTCAATAAATGGATTAGTTGGAGTTGCAAAGGGAAAACTGATTCATAAAAAGCAAGATGACGGGATGTATAAATTCTTGAAGTTTCTCTATCTAGAAAAAAATATGCAGTTTGTGTAATAGAATATCCTAGAAATACATAAGGTTTTTAATGTAAGATTCGAAATCCACCAAAGTCTACACATGGGTTGCTGATCGATTTCACGACCAACGAGGCTAGAGGCAGGATCCCAAGGGATATTCCTCGCGGGAGATGCAAATCTTTACACGAAAAATCAAGTATCTAATTCTACAAAACACTCGAGAACTCGTAAGAACACAAGAGAAGTGATTCTACACAATCTCTAATGAACAAATCTCACAAAGAATAATTTGTAAAAACTTTATATTTTAATTCCAAAAATGGTCTCATTTTTACAATTATATTACTGAACTTTTTATAGCTCTTACAAGATATGATTTTTATAATAAATACATTTTGAAAAATATTTGAATTTAAATAAAAAAATATTAATTAGAATGGTCAAGGAGCTAATCTTACGAGATTTGTGGTGTGAATGGGGATTAATAAGTTGACCATACCTTTATGCTCTTGAAGACTTAGATCTTGTGGGTATTTATAATGAACAGTGTAATCTCGGGTTAACTGATGTCTCCATTATATATACCATCTTAGCATGCATTCATCATTAGTTTTTGTCTTTTAATATACATATTTTGCTTCTTCTTGTCCCATTTGCATACATTTAGGAGTTAGTGTAGTTTTAAGAGTTGCATTGCATTTTGCATACATTTGGAGTTCTATTCAGGTACTAGAAGGAGTTTGGAGACCAACTGGTGCAATGGATGTGAGCTGGGAATGGAGCAAGGAGAAGGACAAGGTCGGATGGACCAATATCGAGCAGGATATCGATGTGATCTGATCGATATGGAAGTGTATTGGACTGAATATTGATGACTTCACATCAATACAGAAGGAGCATGGTGTACAGAGCAACATATCGACAAGGAGGACCTCGATACACCAATGTGGATTCATACCTAGCAGTGTATCGACCACCCACGTCGATACACCAGAGACATGGCAAAATCAAAGTGTTAATCGACATGATTCTGCTCCATATGCCTTAGGAAAAGGGCGATTGCATCGATGTTTATTCAAAGGAGAGTCAAGCCAATACACCTTTGAAGCCTTGTGTATAGATCACCATATCGATGAAGACCATGTCGATACAACCACCAGAAGATCCAATATCGATGTCTGTATCGATATGAGAAGCCGATATGGTCCAACCGAGTAAGCTTTAATTCGGTTTATTCTTGGTTAATTAGGGGTTTCTAAACCTCCCTATAAATACTAAAGTCTTAAAATGTTTAGGCAACTCTTATCTTATTATTTTCTCTACTGTTCTAGCATGAAAACCTTTCCTTTTTCAGCTTTCCTTTGTAAGAACTAGTTTGATTTAGTGAATTTCTTCATTTGCCTTTAATCCATTCTTGCTTATTCTGCTTTTTAATCATGCCTAACCATTATTTCTCTTTGGAATCTGTGGTTTTGACTATGACTAGTGAGTAGTATTATTTAGGGTTTAAGATGGGATATATTAGAAGGGTTTTAGGATTAGATTAGTGAGGACTTGTGCTTAATATGATTGTCTTCTCTCTATTAGATGTGCAGAATGTAGTCCATATCGAGCAGTGTATCGACGTCCCAGAACGATACACATGACAGGACAATACCGAGGTTCCATATCCACTTGCTTGATCGATAAACCTTAACTAAAGAGCGATTATATCGACTTCACATCTTGAAGAGCCAACCGATACAACTCAGAAACCTTCTGTATCGATGTGCATATCGACCAAGAGGCATCGATACAACCTAGAGGAAGAGAAGATATCGACATGTGTATCGATGTTCAGTGTCGATATGGTCTGTCCGAGTCAGGTTATTTTCGGTTTAATTTTGGTTTATTAGGGGTTTTCTTGTTTCCCTATAAATACTAAAGTCCTAAAATGGTTAGGCAACTTGGATCTTGATATTTTCTTTCTGTTCTTGCACTTAAAACCTTTCTTTTTTCAGCTTTGCTTTGTAAGAACTAGTTTGATTTAGTGAATTTCTGTATTTGCCTTTGATCTATTCTTGTTTATTATGCTTCCTAATCATGCTTAACCATCTTTTCTCTTTGGAATTTGTGGTTTTGACTATGGCTAGTGAGTAGTCTTATCTAGGGTTTGAGATGGGATAGATTAGAGGGGTTTTAGGACTAGATTAGTGATGTCTTGTGCTTAATATGATTGTCTTCTCTCTATTAGATGTGCTTAACAATAGATTAGTCTTGGCCAGGCTTGTTTAGTATCTTGGCTTTCTCTTATGCCTGATAAGTGTTTGATGAAATGTGAAATGAGTCTTTTAGAGGATCTGTTTACTTAGCCTAAGGGATTAGATGTCTAAAGAACATTTTGGCTTTATAGGATTGGATTTCTGTTTGAATGCTTGTTGATTATCTATTTCAGTAATGGAAGTTATCTGATTATATGCTTAGCAAAATGATTAGTATCAAGGAATTAAGCTAGTTATAGTTTTTAATCGTATGCCTAGAAGATAGCATTGTTGAATGGGCTTGAAGCATCACTAGTCTGGTTCTAATCCCCTCTTAGTCAATAAGCCCCATCTTAGATCCTTGATTTAATCTATTTGAATCTCTTGCTTTAATTTTGTGCTGCTTAGTCTTGTTTAGCTTGATCACACCTGTTTTCTTGAATTTGGCTTAACTTAAGTGACCTGCTGCATTCTTGGTGACTTACATGCCCAGATAGATTAAGACATTTCATACTGTAATGACATGAGTGTGTTAGGATTTGATTAGCACAGAACAAACTCTGTTATCAAACTGGCGCCGTTGCCATATGGGCTTGATCTAAGCATTATGATTTGTAGATTTCTTGAGATTAGGCTGTTATTTTCTGTTTAGTTACTGATTTGAAAATTTTCTCTTGCTCTTATAGGTGCATGAACCTGAGATCAAAAGGAGATCAGAATCTTCTTCCATTTCAGAACAATATTGTGCAGCTTGAAAGAGCATTGAGAGCAAACAGGGAAAGAGAAAGACTGCAAAGGTTTTCATCAGCTCAACATGGAGCATGGTATAGATGATCAGTGATTTGAGGGACCACCTGGAGCACAAGGTGTTCAGGGAGTTGCTGGTGTTCAGGGACAACAAGAAGTCCAAGGTGAGCAAGGCCAAAGAGGACCAGCACATGCTGCATGCCCTATGAGGCCCATTGGTGCTGGTGATGCTCCTAACGCCTATAACAACAGGACTGGTATCATCCCTCCACCAGTGCAGAACAATAATTTCGAATTCAAGTCTGGTTTGATCTCTATGGTTTAGAACAGTAAGTTCCATGGCTTGCCTTTGGAGGATCCCTTGGACCATCTAGACAATTTTGACAGAATCTGCTCTCTTACCAATATCAATGGTGTCAGCAAAGATAGCTTCAAACTTAGGCTCTTCCCATTCTCTCTAGGAGATAAGGCATACCAGTTGAAAAAGAATTTGCCCCAAGGCAGTATCACAAGCTGGGATCAGTGTAAAAAGGCATTCCCGGCCAAGTTCTTTAGCACATCAAAGACTGCAAGGATAAGGAATGAAATTTCAGGGTTCTTCCAAAGAAGCAATGAGTCTTTTGGTGAAGCATGGGAGAGGTTCAAAGGCTATAAAATTCAGTGCCTACATCATGGCTTCTCAACTGAATCCTTGCTATCTACACTATACAGAGGCACTCTCCCCAAGATCAGGATGCTACTTGATATTGCAAGTAATGGGAACTTTCTCTCTAAGGATGTGGATGAAGGTCTTGAGCATGTTGAAAACTTAGCCCAAAGTAATGACAATTACAATGAGGATTTTGACAGAAATCAAAGAGGAGAAAAGGGCCATACAAAGAAGGAGTTAGAGTCCACAAGAAGAGAGCTAAAGGAGCTAAACTCAAGGCTTGACAAGTTGCTTCAGGTGCAGCATAAGAAGCTGAATTTTGTTGGTGAAATGATTAAAATGCCAAGTGAGGAAGAACTTCAGGTGGAAGAGATGAACTATATGGGTAATCAGGGAAGCTACAACAACAACTATGGCAACTACAGGCCTAACCCCAACCTATCTTACAGAAGCAACGATGTTGCTAATCCCCAAGATCAGGTTTATCCTCCACAATAGCCTCAAGGGAACCAACAAAGACCTTTTGTACCCTTCAACCAAGGCTATGCTCCAAGGAATAACTTCCACGGAAACTTTCAGCCAAAGCATTTTGCTCCTCCTGGTTTTCAACAAGGCCAAGCCAGCTCCTCTAACACCAATGATGCTGAGATGAAGGGAATGCTGCAACAACTCCTTCAAGGCCAACAACCTACAAATGTGGAGATCACAAAGAAGTTTGTTGAGGTTTACAACAGGATGGACTCTCTCCATTTGAAGCTCTCTAACAAGATTTATTGGTTGGCTTCAAGAGTGAAGACACTTTAGAACAACAAAGGCATTGCTGGCCCTAAACCTCAAAGAAACTTTCCTGGAAAACAAGAAGCTAATCCTAAGGAGTTTTGCAATGCTATAGCTACTGAAGAGAAGACTCTCTTGGCTGAAGAAGAGGCGATCATAGAAGACTTCCTTTCACTGCTCAATGTGGACATTGAACTTCAGAGTGGGGGAGAGGAGTTTCTAGCAGCTGACGCCAGTCAAGACAATGCAAAGGAAGAGTCTCTTGTGAACTCAAAGGGAGGTCTTTCAGAAGCTGTCTTTGTGACTAAGGTGCAAGCATCAACTTGCTGCCTTCTTCTACAGCTAAATCGTTGGGCTACACTTCATTCCAGGAGAGTAATGTGTCATTGACCATAGCAGATGGCACAGTAAAGGTACCTCTAGGAGCCCTTAAAGATGTGCCCATGATGATTGAAGGAGAGATTATTCCAACAGACTTTCTGGTCTTAGATGTTGAGGGAAATATAAAGAATGCCATCATCTTAGGGAGACCCTTCTTGGCTTCAGCTGGAGCAGTTATTGATGCAAAGGAGTGCACAATAGAGCTGAGACTAACCAAGGAGAAAGTGCTGAAGGTCGACTCCAAGGGGAACAAGCTAGAAGATATGCAAGCTTTCTCAATGGAGGTTAAGAAGCTGAAAGGATTTAGTACGCATTGGTCTGAGTTTGATGGCTATATAGGTGCAAGCTTTGATGGAAGCTCTCTGTCCAAGCTGTTTGGTGAAGCCACTGAAGAGGAGGTCCTCGAAGTAGTTGGTTCTAAGTCAGTGAACGAAATTTTTCTGGGTCCTATGGAAGATGGAGTGGTCTTGAGACCATTTGGCTCTAAGGATGATGAAGTCTGCTACAAGATGAAGCATGAATGCATGTCTAAGCCTTTTGCTGTGCTCAGGATTGATGGATTAATCATCTATTTCAGTAATGGAAGTTATCTGACTATGTGCTTAGCAAAGTGATTAGAATCAAAAAATTAAACTAGTTATAGTTGTTAATCCTATGCCTAGAAGATAGCATTGTTTGAATGGTTTTATAGCATCACTAGTTTGTTTCTAATCCCCTCATAGTCAACAATCCCCATCTTAGATCCTTGCTTTAATCTATTTGAATCTCTTGCTTTAACTTTGTGCTGCTTAGTATTGTTTAGCTTGATCACACCTGCTTTCTTGAATTTAGCTTAACTTAAGTGAACTGCTGCATTCTTGGTGACTTACATGCCCAGATGGATTGACACCTTTCATACTGCAGTGACATGAGTGTGTTAGGATTTGATTAGCACAGAACAAACTCTGTTATCATCAACTCTTGGTTAAAGGGTCGAAATTAGCTTGTATCAATTTGTTGCATGAGCCACAAACCGATATGACACATCGATATGGTCTCCTGTCCGGAATTGTGTCTTCGATATGGTCTCCTGTCCGGAATTGTGTCCTCGATATGATCCGCTTGATATAGTCTTTATCCTGTCTCAGCAGTATCGGTTGCCACATACCGATATAGCCACCCGATATGGTCTCATGCCATGCTTTTATCGGTTTGTGACGTTAATACATGTAGACCAATATGAACTCTTTGTCCTGCTTCAGTTGTATCGGTTTGTGGTGTATATGGTGCCAGACGATGTCTGCTTCCTTCTCCTTCTTCATCCCTTGGTCCTGATTGCATCCTTTGCTTTCCCAATGGTTCCACCAAGTTTCCCAAGCCTCTATAGCCTCCAAAAACACCCGATAAGTACTCCAAATGCAGGAAAGCATGCATTCCTAATCCTGATGCACATTAAGCCTAATATGAATGCAAATAAGGCTTTTTGGACAACTTATATGAATGAAATAGTGCAAATGATGCTCTAAATGAATGCTAAAATGATGTTAATATGTTAACTATAAAATGAAATAGTTGGGCTTCATGGGCTCCAAAAACATCATTTAAGTGTGGTCGGGCGAGCGAGTCTTCATGGCGCAGCCAAGAATTGTTTGCGACCTTGGTATCAGGTGGCACGCTGGAGAGGTCCTTGGACGTGGACGCGAGCTTTGGTGGCAGGGCGGATCACGTGCTTGATCCAATCTTCATTCTTCTATTACTTTTCTCACGAGACTGCATGACATTCTTAGTTGAAACGTCATAACTCTTGATCTTACCATTAGTTTTCCTTTAAACAACTTAGGTGTGAAAGCTAACATTCACTTCTAACTTGCATTAAAATTCGAGAAAGTTTGTGTGGTGGGAAGCTCTTGATCGGATGTTGATGTAGGTTTTTATCCTATCTCAATCCTCAACCTACATTAGTTATTGTAGTATTGAGTTTATCAATCCAAAAGGGAAAGATTGAAGCAGTAGGAATGGAATAGAGTTCCTAATTCAAGCAGATATAGAGAGAATTAAAGTCTAACAACCTAGATGATCAAATAGAACTGAAGCAAACATCAAACAAAGAGTGAACAGCAAGCAAAACAACTAAAACATAAGCAAAAACATGGCAAATTCGAAATAAACTAAAAACAGAGGAAAGAAAGGACTTGAGATGGGATAATTGGTGTTAGGGAACTATCAACTCAACCTATGATGCTTACAAACTCACACAATGCTGTTCCTTATGCACATAATTCATTTATATGACTAATCCAATCTCCTGGTACTAATCTCTTTACTAATCATCAAATCAAAAATTAATTCTCATTAGTGAAATGATAAACAGCAAGAATTAAGATAATCTATCAATCCTATATTGCCAAATCACTCCCTAGACAGTTTATCTCTTGAGCTAGGACAAGCAATTCTTTTGCAAAGCAGTTCAAACATTTCATCAAACACTTGGTGGGAATAAAATGAGCCTAAGATCCTAATCAATTTAGCTAACGCTAATCAGACATTAAACACAGCAATCATGAAAGGAAATGGAAGAATTAACACTAAGCCACCATAGATCAAGCATCAAATTCCCTAGACCTAACCCATCTCAATTTCCTAAATCACTACTCACTAATCACCATCAAAACCATCAATCCAAAGAGAAATAGATAGCTAATCATGATTAGGAAGATTAAACAAGAAGGGAAATGTATATCTATATTGAAATCAACCAAAGATTCAGGGTACAAAATCAAAACCAAAACCAAAAAAGGAAAGAACTGCTAGATAATAGGATGATCCCAAAAATTAGGGATTTTAAGTATTTAAAGGAGTCTAAGCGGTGTTGCAAAATTGTAAATAAAATGTCTTCCGTCTGGGTCAACATCGATCATGGATGATCGATGTGGGTGCTTGATGTGGATGACATCGATCAGGTCTGCTCGGTGTAGCTGATCGATGTGCTTCTCTGGTCCTTGACATCGATCAGTCCGTGATCGATGTGCTTGATCGATGTGAAAGTCTTGTAGCTCCTACCCGTTTACATCGGTCAGTCTTGGTCGATGCTGGTGATCGATGTGAGTGTCCTGTGACTTGACATCGATCACCCATGATCGATGTGAGTGATCGATGCAAACTCTGTTTCTTTCTGCTCCTTTACATCGATCGATGTGGATTTTGCCGTGATCGATGCTAGGTCAAAACTCCATTTCCTTCACTCCTCGTGCTCCTCTTTGATTTGGTGAACTCCCTGGATCATTCCCACTACTTCTTCATGAATTTAATGTCTCCTTAGGTATCTATAAACATCCCTTATGCAAAGAAAATGTAAAATACAACCTAAATGCAAGCTAAGTCTAAAAACAAAGAAGAATGAGACAAGCAAAGAAAAACATGTAAAAGAGGACTAAAACATGAACTAAATGCACTTATATGATGCAGTTATGAGAGATATAAGATATTAAACTTTGGCAGTTCGAATTAGTCTAAAATGTCACTTTACTCCATTTTGCATACTTTTTAGCTAAGTTTACCTGAAAAGAGTTTTGAATATACAAATACTCGAAATATGCTGTTTATGCATTGAAACCTTAGTGAAATGGTTGATTAAGCATTTCCTTATGATAGTAAAAATAACACAAAAATGGGTGTTATCAACTCCATAAGTAAAAAGAGGAAGATCAGATCTATTCTTTTCCTATTGGAAGTTGGTGGGCTCGGGGCTTTGACATCGACTCCGTGCTGTCGTTTGTTGAGCTCTTTATCTTTGTTTTTGTCCTTCATCAAGGTGGTTTTTAGCTTTTTGCTGTCACTCTCAGATTTTTGGCCTTTTCTTTGGTGAGCTTTTTAGCTAATAGCTTTGCTGTGGTACAACATTCTTTAGTTGAATGGCCTTTCTTTTTGTGACGGGCACAGTATTTCTTGGAATCAAAGTTAGTATCCTTTTCAGAAGATGAGTTTTCGATGGCATATGTGTGCTGGCCCTTGGCTTGGGGTTTCATTTCTAGAGGAGGGTTTTTCTTGGCGGATGAAGGAGTGAATGCTAGTTCACCCTTTGACGACCGGTTTTCACCTGGTGTACAAAATACCCCAACCTACTAACCCGTGTAGTTTAGTAGTTGAGGCTTTATCAATCCAAATAGGTCCTGTAGAGATACTAAGCCTAAAAGAGATTAATGGCAACCTAGGTGGAATAAAAGAGAGATGGAAGATATTTAGCTGTCACTACTAGAATCAAACTAAAAATGTGACAAGATCTAAACTACAATGAGGCAAAAGCAATAAGCAAAAAGAAACTAGAAGATAGAAAGCTGTTCAAGGGATAGGGGTGTGAAGAGCTAAAAGTGAATAACAGAGAGATCTTGGTGTGATGTGGACATCAGTACCATGCTAGCTATACTAGAGAAGATGAGCCCTTTAGAAGCTGACTTAGAGCTAAATATGCTTATACACCAAGGAGAAAGAAGGCATACAGCTGCTTATGGAGGATATAAAGGTTTACCACCGTATACAACGTACCAAGGAGAATCTATACATAAAGAGGGACATTTCATACAACCCAAGATACCACTGGTTCTATTTAAAATGGAAGAGAACCTAGATCAAACCAGCAATACCCTTAATCATGCACATGGACCAACAAGTGTATATTTTGAGCCATTTATGGAAAGCTCGGATATATATGAAACCAGCATTTTACTCAACCATCATTTGGTGTTTGAAGAAGGATTTTTTTGCAAGTCACTGCTCAAATGTCCTTAGCCTCTAATCAGTTGTAGAATAGGGATCAGGTATCAATCCACTATGTGAAAGATGAGATGCAAACAATGCTGTAAGCTAAGAAAGATTGGGAATTTGATTATGCAAGAGTAAGTCTAACAACCTAATCATGAAAGGAATGCAGAACAGAAAATGCAAGTGTACTAAACTAAGCAATAAACTTAAGGCAATGACAAAACAAGAACTAAGCAAGAATGACTACTACAGCAAGAACTAAGCAAGATGATCTTAAAGACAATTAATTAAAAGCAAGACTCAAGGTTATAAGTAATTGTGGGACAGTGGTTTTCAAGAGTGACAAGTGGATTTCTACTAAGGCACTCAACAAGCATTAACAAAGCAAGCATTTCTCAATGTTATGCTCCTTGACAAGGTATCTAAAGGGAACCACTTGGCGTCAATAAGCAATTCATATTCAACAAGATTGAAGTGTCAGACCCACTTGTGATGGCGTATCCTTCAACCATGAGCATATAGATCAGAACCATTATAGCCTAAGAGATGCACCAATCAAGCAACTACTCTCTCTCCCAAGCAAGAATTCAGATCAACTTATCAATCTTGTGAACCAATAAGGACCTAGGCAGCTATACACCAATCAAGATTATTGATTTAAGCACAAACTTGCAACATCCTAACAAAGCTAAGCAATGAACAAGAATGAAGCAAAGGCAAGATCTTTCAATGCATACTATCTAACCATCAAGCAAGAATCTCAAAACCAGCATTATCTAGCCCTAAGCGAATCATCTAACTGTAGTATAGTGGTAAGTATTCCTGCCTGTCACGCGGGTGACCCGGGTTCGATCCCCGGCAACGGCGCCAATTTGAAGAAGGTTTTTTTTGCAAGTCCCTGCTCAAATGTCCTTAGCCTCTAATCAGTTGTAGAATAGGGATCATGTATCAATCCAATTTGTGGAAGATTAGATGCAAACAATGCTGTAAGCTAATCAAGATTGGGGATTTGATTATGCAAGAGCAAGTCTAACAACCTAATGATGAAAGGAATGCAAAACAGAAAATGCAAGTGTACTACACTAAGCAATGAACTTAAAGCAATGACAAAACAAGAACTAAGCAAGAATGACTACTAAAGCAAGAACTAAGCAAGACGATCTTAAAGACAATTAATTAAAGCAAGACTAAAGGTTCGAAGCAATTGTGGGACAGTGGTTTTCAAGAGTGACAAGGGGATTTCTACTAAGGCACTCAACAAGCATTAACAAAGCAAGCAATTCTCAATGTTATGCTCCTAGACAAGGTATCTAAAGGGAACCACTTGGTGTCAATAAGCAATTCATATTCAACAAGATCGAAGTGTCAGACCCACTTGTGATGGCGTATCCTTCAACCATGAGCATAAAGATCAGAACCATTCAAGCCTAAAAGATGCACCAATCAAGCAACTACTCTCTCACCCAAGCAAGAATTCAGATCAACTTATCAATCTTGTGAACCAATAAGGACCTAGGCAGCTATACACCAATCAAGATTATGCATTTAAGCACAAACGTGCAACATCCTAACAAAGCTAAGCAATGAACAAGAATGAAGCAAAGGCAAAATGTTTCAATGCATACTATCTAACCAGCAAGCAACAATCTCAAAACCAGCATCATCTAGCCGTAAGCGAATCATCTAGCTGTAGTGAACTATCACTTTGGTGTCACTGAACAAAGGAAACATAGACTAAGCTAGACTATCAAGCCAAATAAGCAAACCATGCTTGGAAAAGAGATATCAAGACATCAAGCGAACCATATGCATCTATTAAACCATATTCAATAAAAAGGAACAAGCTTTACCAACATTAATCACTTTGCATGAGAAGGAGATAACAGAGAAACCATTAAACAAGCCTAATAACCCCTTAATCAAATCTTAATTACCACTTTCCCTACTTAGAACCCTAAATCTAAGGAGGACTACTCACTAATCATGTTTAATCCAATTGATCTGGAGTTAAACATAACTAGATGAGGTTAAAATGCAAATATGATAAATCTAATCTATCAAGATGGGAGAACAAAGATTAAGAGACAAGATTAAACCAGAAAAAATGCGAACTTTATTAAAAATAAAGATCCTTAAGGCAAATCGCCCTTTAAGGTTTAGAGAGGGTTTTTTTAGGAAGCTAAACTTGGATAAGATAGAACTTCATAAATATAATGTTTTGTGGCTTCTCAGTAGGGAGCCAAAAGAAGCATAAAAAACCTAAAAAGATAGGATAAGGTTAACAAAAGTCAAGTGGTCAATGCGGACGAGTTGCATCGAGGTCGTACGGTCGATGTTCTGCTCGATATGCGACCTCGGTATGGTCTGTGCAGCGCGTATTGACGTCCTTCCTCGATGCTGATCCTCGATGCAGACCAACGGCTTGGAATCCTCTTGAGGATCCTTTTCCTCTCGTCCTGCTGCTTGAATCGAGCATACTCCACGGGTGTTCTACTCGATATGCTTGCTCGATATGGACCAGACTTTGCAAGATCTCCATTTCTGACATCTTCTGTGATCATGAGCTGCTTCCATCTCCTTTCCAATTCCAAGAAACTCCAAAAACACCTGAAAACCACTACAAACATGCACATGTATGCAAATGTATGCAATCCTAAGCTAAATGCATGCTATGTTGATTCTAAATGCAAATGATACTAAAATGCTAAACTATAATGCAAAAACAGAGGAGAAGATGCATGAAATGCAGCCTAAAATAATCTAAAATAGCAATCTATCAGTGTTTAATGATGATATCAAGACCCCGCCAGACCAAGTCAATAATCGAGCCCCATCATACTAAACCAGTGAAGATCTTACGAAGAAGAGCCAAAATCCATCATTGCATCTAATCTCGTCCATTCATTGAAAGGTGAAGATCTTGGACATTCATTTCACGCTGAAGCCAAAAAGAAACACATATTCATCACCCACCATTCAAGAACTTGACCATTCAATCCTAACGGCTAAGAGATCAAAGGCAAGACCAAATTTCATGCTTTATTTTAATCATTATTGCCGTTTGTTTAATTCACATCAAGAACTATGTAAAGCTCATAAGCTTTGTGTTTTCATTTTTACAAATTATATAATTGAAGAAAGACCCTTTTTGTTTGTTTCTAAAGAAAGTATTCTTTCCAACAACTTTGTCCTTGCAAGTTTTCTAAATCTTTGTAGAATCAAAATTTTGAATCTTGCAAGTTTTCTAAATCTTTGTAGAATCAAAATTTTGAATCTCTTGTGAAGAATCTAGGAGCCCATGTGAGAAAGAGCTCTTGGGAAATAGAGACTCAAAACCGTGCTTGTGGAATCAAGTACAACCCTTATTACTCATCATTTCTACATCACCTCCATCTTCAAGCTTGAAAAGATTTGATTCAAGTGTTCTAAAAATTAGTGGAATCTGATTCTTATATCATTGGTATCAGAGCCTAAAAGCTCCTATCACAGGTGTATTCTTACTTCTTTACAAGTTTTTGCTATTTTATTTTTATGTCATTCAGTTTGTTTCATTTAAAATCCAAAAACAAATTCACAAAAATTGTTCTTCCATTTATTTATTTTTTCTGAATTTTATAATCTTCAAAAAAACTAAATTTTTATTTTTATCTTCTAATTCTGCTCATTTAAAGTCTTAAAAACACAAAATATTTTTTTCCTTAAATTAACAATTCATTTGTTAATTTTAAAATGAATTTTTCTTCAACTGGTCAATTTGTTAAAATTTTCTGCTTTGTGTTTTGCTTTGATTTGAAACATATCTTTGATTTGTTTTCTTGAATCTTTTGCCAATTAACAAAATGGAGAATGCACCAGCTGATGCTACACAATCTATAATGGATATGCTACAAAATCTCATTGATAGTGTCAATACCCTCAGAACTAATGTTGAAACCAACAATACTGAGATTGCTCAAGTTAACCAACGCCTGCACCGTTTGGAAGTTCCTGAACGTCCCCGTCCACTTCTATCAAGGATAAATGTTCTACCAAGAGATCTAAATGAAGCACATCGAGCAGAGGATCCCCCTGATGTACCACCACTACCACGAGCATCTGATCAATTGCAAGCTTCTCCAGACATCTTTAACAGAAGAAACCAAGCAGGTATGAACAGACTTATTAATGAGGACAGAAAATTACTACCAGGAGTAAAGCTCACTGCTCCAACATTTGCAGAAAAAATAGATCCAGCAGAATACTAAGACTGGGAGAGAAGAATGTAGTATTTATTTAAATATTATTCATACAATGAGCCAAAGAAGATAGCCCTTGCCATTGCAAGCCTCACTGATAATGCCTTAGCTTGGTGGGACAGAGAAGTAGCTGTGAAGAGGCGATTGATATCCTCAAATCAGCAAATGGGCTGATATGAAGTTTGAGCTTCAAAAGAGGTATGTTCCCCCTTAATATCATAGAACTGAAAATATTTAGATCTTTGTATCAGGGAACCAGAAGTGTTGAAGAATACTTTGAAGAATTTGATGTTCTAAAAAGTAGATTGGAGTTAGAAGAAACAAAGGATCACTCATGTCTTAATTCATGAATGGTTTACAAGAAAGAATACAAAGAAAAGTAGAGATGCAACCATACCATTCACAACAAGAACTTCTTCATCTAGCCATTCAAAGAGAACATCAAATCAAGAAGAAGACATCTTCAAGAGGGCGCCAAAACCAAACAACTTGGAGCCATAAAACTCAACCTCCACAACAGCAGAAACCAACTCCAATACCTTTTGCAGATAAACGCAAATGAATAGCGTTGGAGTCCAGATTCTTATATAATGGTTCATAAAAGAGCAATCTTTAGAGGCTAACCCCTTAGCAAAAGGTTCCATACAAGAAAAACCCGCTGCCATGGTAGGAATCACTTTGCAACCATATCACCATAGACTGGCGTTCGCACATCGGTTCAACAAGGGAACACACATGAAGTAACAACTCTATAAAGCCAAAACGCTTCCTAGACAACTAATGTCTTAGGCTAGGAAGAGCGGATCTCATAAACGATAGGTCCTCGCGTTTCATCAAACATGGCATTTGTTTGGGAGAGCTTAAAGGCATAGATCAAATATCGAAGGTAACCTAAGCATGAAGAACATCTAATATGAAGGGATTAAGATCATTAAGTACAAATAAACACCAAAGACCCAACTTTTAACACTTTTACTCAACCCACATTTCTAAAACCATTTAAGACTACTCACTAATCATGGCATTAATCACCGATACCAAAAAAAAAGATGGTAAGCATGATTAATGAGGAAACAAGCTATAAATTGCTGAAAATAAAGCTTTGAATAAAAATTATCAAATGTAACAATGGAGTTTCTGGGTTTTAAGTGGAGAAGATGACTAAAAAAGAGGGAAAAAGTGAATAATAGGGATAAAGTAGTGTCTGCCCTCGCTCAAAATGGGTTAAAAGGGGTATTTATAGATGTGGTTCCAAAACCCTCTGGTTGCTGCCTCGTCATCACACATGGGACGAATCCCAGGAGTAAAAGAAAAGTCCTTTGTCTTCATCCAGATCACGACTTCATGCCGCTGAGTATGCTTGTGTCAGTTTTATGTCGGGTTCTTGCCGCTGTGCCATCCCGAAGTAGCAAACAAAAATGTCTATCAACCCGGGCTTTGCACGTCCTATGTCGGGTTAATATCGTGCTGTATGACTGTGGTGTAACCCTTGTGCTGTTTATATTGGTCTGCTGTCCGATATTGGATCCTGATGTCTTGAGAGGAATCGTCTGCTTTGCATCTTTGGCTCTTGAGTGGCTCTCTCGGCTCTCCTAAAAACATGCATGAAAGACCAAAATCTATCCTAATGCGTGCTAGACTTAAGGTGGATGAAAAGGATGTCAAAACTAAAGAAACTAAACACAAATGGGTCCTAAACTACCATGAAAGTGTACTTGAGAACGTGCAATATTCAGAGGTATCAACACCCTTAAACTTACCCATTGCTTGTCCTCAAGTAATCGAAGACAAATAGGAAAGAGAAAGAGAGAGAGAGAGACAGAGAGAGAGATAGAGATAGAGAGAGAGAGAGAGAGAGAGAGAGAGAGAGAGAGAGAGATGTGGGAGCTCAAAACTAAAGATATCAACAGAAGAAGCGAAATCAATCTCCAACTTGTCAATTCTAAGATGCAAAGAGTTTGTTCTACTTCAAAAGCTTTAACCATACTTATCTTAAACAAGCAATGAATTCAAGCTTAGTTTATACAAGCATTCATATCATTCAACTCTTTCACATTCATTAATTGTAACCAAGTGAATCATGATCATGCATATAAAGTGAAACCGATTGGCTAAGGGATATGGTTTTGCGACAAAGATGATCTCAATGTAAAGGGGTTTTGGTGTTTCAAAGGATCACTTAATGAAAAGAATCAATCTGTGGCAAAATGGTAAGAATAAAAACTAATTTATGCATACAAGGATGACTTTCATCTATCCCACTGCCTAAATCAACTTCTATCCTGGTCTAAAGTCAAAGACTAACCTCCTAAACTACCTTTTCCTAAGGCTTTTTCTGCCTTAATCACCTTCACAATGCTTTCACCTTCCTTGTTAACCTTAGGGGACTCTTCTGCATGGTTGTAGAATGGCTTTTGGCTTCGTTTCTGTGGCTCTTCCTTGTTGTTGTGATGTCCTTTTGTTTCATCCCTTTTTGATGCTTCTTGTCTATTGTTTTTTTTTTCTTTTTGTTGTATGGCCTTGTTTTGCCTCCTGAGATCACCCTTTTCCTCCTGGTTTTACAGCCTTCTTTGTAGCCAACATCTCATAATTTGTTTCCCTATTCAATCTCCATGTATTACTTCTATTATCTTTCTTCTTCTACTAATAAAAGCTCTTAAACACAAAAACTCTTCCTAGTCTACCCATCAAACATCTTACCCTATTACTAGCTTAAAATGCAAGCTAGTATCTACATGCAAGTTTCTCCTTGTCAGCCAAAACTCAACACTTTATGCCCATATGATTCAAAAAATTTGAAAATAGACCTCGCATCCACACAAGAGAGTGTTTAGGGTTCAAAGAAGGCTTATGCAAATGTGAGGTAAGCTATTTGGACTAGCAAGAGTGGTAGGAAGGAATAAAAATTCCAAATATGTATATGGTAATATGAACATGATAATTTAAAGTAAAGATTATGGTTCAAATTATTAGAGGTGGATTCAATTCAAAGCAAGTTTCAACTTAAGATATGAATATCAATGCTAGAATTCAGAGCATGATGCAGCCTTAACTTCAAGCTTACTACAATGCATCAAACAACTAACAACTAAGACAATGAAATTATTTCAAACATGGGTATCTTAACAAGTGTTTATCATTACTCCAAATGCAAGAGCTATGCATATTAAATGATATGCAATCTAGACTCAATCTTAAGTGCAAATGCGACTAAATATGTAGGGAAAATTCAATTTTTTTTAAAAAATTATGGATTCGTTATGCATGACTCAAGGAATGAAAATGTAAAATAAGAAAAAAGAACACAAGTTATGTACATAATCCTCCCCCAAACTTGAATTACATAGGCCATGTGTAATAAAAGCTCAAAGGGAGGCAACAAAATCCAAGAGATCAAAGGGGTTTAGATTGGGAGGGGAGGAAAAGGTTACCTACGGTCACATCGGTCTGTGACCGTGATGAGTATCTGATATGACCTTGCCAGTTGGGTTTACAACAGGTAGAACCCGGTATTCAGATCAATGTGTTCTCCCGCTGCAGATTATTACCGTGGGATTACCCTGTCATGGAAATAAAACCGCTTAATATCGATCTGTTACCGTTATCTACCCCCGTTGTTGCTCTTTAGTCTGGGGTTGAAGGCCGTGAGAGTGGGCCGATATCCCTGGTGGCTCTTGACTTCCTACCGTTGCTCGTCTCTTGTCTCTCCATACTCCTACATAACCATTAGTCAAAATATACTATTTAAATCGAAAACATGAAAACTATATTAAGGGTAGGCTTGGGGTGCCTCCCAAGAGTGCTTGTTTTACGTCGCATAGCTTCACGTTCCTTAGCCGCTTAGGCTTGGTCGGGGTCTTGGAGAGCGACTGAACTCTTCTCTCCCAATTGGTATCCTTCACTGGCCAAGTAGGGTTTGAGCCTATGGCCATTCACAGTGTAATCACCCCCTAGTACATTGATCAATGTTACAGCCATATAAGGTAATGCTTCCTTTATGGTGAAGGAATTGGACCATCTAGACTTCAGCTTCCCTGGAAATAGCTTCAGCCGTGAGTTGTACAGCAGCACCTGATCTCATTGTGCGAAGTTCTTCGGGCTGAGCTTCTTGTCATGGAATGATTTTGTCCTTTCCTTGTAAATCCGTGAGCTCTCAAAAGCTTCTTGACGGGTTTCTTCCAACTCATGTAGATTTATCAGCCTCTTCTCCTGCGTGGTCTTGATATCAAAGTTGAGCAGTTTAATGGCCCACAAGGCCTTGTATTCTAACTCGATGGGTTAGTGACAAGCCTTGCCGTATAGTAAAAGGGGATCTTCCGATGGGGGTTTTAAACGTTGTCGGGTAAGCCCATAATGCGTCATTAAGCTTAACCGACCATTCCTCCCGTGTAACTCCGACTGTTTTGTTCTAATATTGCCTTGATTTCTCGATAAGAGATTTCTACTTGCTTGCTGGTTTGTGGATGATACGGTGTAGCTACCTTATGTTTTACTCAATGCTTCTTGAAAAGGTTCTCAAAATTCTTATTGATGAAGTGACTACCGCTGTCGCTTATCTCTACTCTCTTGATGCCAAACCTTAGAAAGATGGTCGATTTAAATAGCTTCATCACAACTCTGGCATCATTGGTGGGCCTGGTCATGGCTTCCACCCACTTGGAGACGTAGTCCACGACCACAAGGATGTATTTGTTGTCCTAAGAAGATGTGAACAGTCCTACAAAGTCTATTCCCCATACGTCGAAAACATCTACCTCCAATATCGGGCTTTGTGGCATTTCTTCGTGTTTGCTGATGTTCCCCTTTCTCTGGAATGCCTCATCGGAGGTAATTTACTCGTGTGCATCCTTGAATAAGCTGGGCCACCATAACCCGGCTTGGAGAACCTTGGTAGTGGTCTTGAACGTAGCAAAGTGGCTACCGTATGCCAAACCACAGCAATGGAATAAGATCCCCTTTACTTCCTCTTTGGCAACACATCTTCTATGAATGCCATCAGAACCTCTTTTGAATAGGCATGGCAGATAGCTTGCATATTTACAGAATTTAAGCATACATAATCATATGTTTTTGAGTCTCTTTCATGCATAAACTCACATTTTAGGTCCTTTTTGCATTCATATTAGAGTTAAGTGTTCTCTAGGTATGCATTGCATGTTTTGGTGCATTTTGAGTGAGTTTTACGTAATTTGGAGGCTATGGAGGTTCAATGACGTTTGGAACTTGTTTTGAAGCAAGAAGGATCACTTAAGAAAGCAAAGGAAAGCATGCTGACCGATATACATATCCGCTACACCAGCCAATGCCTGAAAGATCTGGCCGGACAAAGGCTTTCCAGTTCGATTCAGCCTCGGCGTCCTTCATGAAAGTTATAGCCAGTTGAGTTAGATTTCGTTTGGCGTTGGTTCCAAGTCATTCCCATCAGCGGCTTGTGATTTATGTCGATTTTAGTCTGCCCTAGGGAGTCACCTCGGCTTACCTCGTCGGAACAAGTCGGGCAGAAGTTTCTTGAAGTTAGCTCGGCCACCGACCCTGGACTGACCTCCTTCCTTTGGGTTTTCTCTGGTTTTGACTTTGGTCAACATCTGAGATTTGACTATTGAGCAGCTCTTTTTCCTTTGACTACATAAAGCAAACCTTATCCTTTTAATCCTAGATCTTTAGTTTGTTGAATTAATCTTATTTTTTTATGCTTTAAACTCTCTCTCTCTCTTCTTCTTGAGCCTTTTTCTAGATTTTAAGTATCTGTAAGCATAATTTATTTTTTGAATGAAAGTTTGCATTTCCTGTTATTGATTATCCATCTATTGTTATTGATCATGATTTCTTATCTTCTTTCTCAAGTTTTTGTCATAATCACCATGTGAAGTGAGTAGTTAATTTCTGGGTTTGTAGATGGAATAGATCTAGGATGATCCAAGGCCTAAGCTATGTTTTATAGGGATAAAAGATGTTAGATCCTTCATTTCTAGGTGTTCTTAATGCCTAATATTTGTTGATCACTTTGATTTTGAAATTAGGGTTTCTATGCACCAAAAGTGATTGATGAAATGCCTGAACAAGTCCTTTAATGGATTTGCTTATCCTTACACATGAGAATGATTGAATAGGGAGCATTTTGGCTAGATAGAACGGTTTCTTTATGCTTATTGATTGCTTGATCACTAATGGGAAATAGATCTTGATTATGTTGTTAGCAAAATAATCATTGTCACGAGATTGTATTAATTTATATGAATTGAGCTCTAAGCTAAAGGATTTTGCATTGTTGACTGTTTGAACATCACATTTGAAGCTTAGGATTGTCTTTGATCAATTACCCTATCTATGAATCCTGCTTGTTTATCATTTGAATATCCTCTGCATTTGCTCTGCTTTGTTTGCTCTGCTTCCTCTGTTTCTTAAGTTTGAATTATCTAGTTAATTGTCCTGCATCTTGATTTAATGTTTGCTTATGCTTGTTTGATGATTCATTTAGGTTGCTAGATACTTCTAGAACATTTCCTGATTAGCTTAACTTACTAGAATTTATGTATTCTTAATGTTTCAAATCCCTGATTGGATTGACACCTTAAGTGCTCATAGGACTTGATGGATTGAGATGATCATAGGACTTGATGGATTGAGCCACAAGAGTTGAAAAACTTCTGTATCAATTTGACACCGTTGCCCTTCGGGGATTCTTTGATCATTGAGATTTTGATTTTCTGTGAGACTAAGTTTTTAATTTACTTTGTTTATTGACACCAATTACTTGAGTGATGTTTCAGGTTCAAGCAATGCATGCTCTCCATGAGAACGTGGACATGCTTTTCCTACAAGGATCTCACTCTGTGTATGGTTAGGGCCCTCAAGGAAGCTACAACAATGGGGTTGCTCACTATGGGAACACACACTTGAGCTTTGTCCCACCACATCAACAAGGTCCAAGTACTCACACTCCCACTCAAGATGTTGTTTTGAAAACCATGCTCCAACAACTTCTCCATGGGCAAGCTAAGGAGGCTTTGGAGTGGAATAAGGTGTTTCATGCAATCCAAAACAAGCTGGACAGCTAATATAAGGAGCTCTATACCAAGATTGATACCTTGGCTTCGAGGGTCAAGACTTTGGAGAACAACAAGGGGATTGCTATTACATCTAGGTCTCCAGTTCAACTTCCCAGAAAACCTGAAGCTAGCCCCAAAGAGTTCTACAATGCCATCTATTTTGTTGCAGTACCAAGTGAAGCGGATAATGATGCTACTAAGGAAAGTTTACGCAGCAGATGTTAGCCAAGCAAAACGCTCTATTCCTAGCAACCATGGAAGAAGCTGAGAGGACTTGTGATCATGTACCTGCTGATCTGTTAGATTTCAAGAAAATGTTTCTAGCTAAAGGCAAAGAGGTCAGTAAGGACAAGCTGTGCTCACCAACAGATGCGCCAATAAGAGATGAGGAGATCACCACTACCAAGAAGTTGGGAGATCCAGGATGCTTCACCTTACCGTGTACATTGGGGATCCTACATTCACATGCTGTTTATGTGATTTAGGGGCCAGCATAAACTTAATGCCTCTCTCTACAGCCAAGAGTCTTGGCTACACAAGCTTCAAGGCAAATGGTATTTCCCTTATCTTAGCTGATGGGACAAGAAGAAGTCATGTTGGTTTGCTGGTTGATCTGCCCATTATGATTGAAGGAATGAAAGTACCAAAAAACTTTGTGATACTTGGTATTGATTGTGCTGCCAAAGACCCCATCATTTTAGGAAGGCCTTTCTTGGCCTCAGCTGGAGCATTGATAGATGTTCAGAAGGGTCTTATTGAGCTAAGGCTGGGAAAGGAAGAGGTCCTCATGTTTGATGCTAAGGAATTGGAGCATGGGTTCAGCAAAGAAAAACATGCCTACTCACTTGAGTGTAAGAGAGAGAGCATAGGGATTGATGTCTTGTTTGTCCCTAATGAATACGATGGAGTGAATTTCCATGGGAAGTGTATATCTGACCTGTTCATGGAGCATCACCCCGCACCAATAAAGGAACAAACCAAGGGGACCCCAAGAAAGACTAAGGGGAAGGATCATAAGCTAAAGTCTTTCTCTAATGGGTTAAGCTTGAAGCTGGTGAGCTCATATGATAAGGGGCTGGTGTACAAGGCCAAGAGCAAGGGGATACCTCAACCTTTTGCATTTGTCAGTCCCTTTACACTATACAAGGACCAGCAAGGAGTTCTACAACTCCTCCTTTCCCCAACTAGAAGAAATGGGTAACACATCAAGCTAAGAGATGTAAAACAAGCACACTTAGGAGGTATTCCCATTTTTATCCTTGTATACTTGCTTTTGCTTTTAAGTTTTGTGTTTAGTGTTTCACTACAAGAAAACAGATAGTTTGCGACTAGAGTTTACGACTACGACGATAGTCGCAAACGAAAACGACTATGTAGCAACTATATAGCGACCAATAATGCGATTACAAGCATATATTTGTAAGATAGTCGCTAATTGGAGACCACAAAGTGTAGTTGTAAAATAGTCGCACATTTACGATTACATTGCGTTTAATATATGGTCGCGACAGTTTAGTCGCACAATAGTCGTAAATATGTGACTATCTTACGACTAGAAGGTGTAATAGGAAGAAAGGAGAAAACATGTTTTACCGAATTTTTTATGTCGGCCAGCGTTGTGACTATTTTGTGACTAACGGTTGGCGACAATTTCTGGTAGACGCAAATCTACGACTAATATGCGACTACTGTGCTCATGAGTGGCAAAATAGTCACAAACGAGTCAGAACTTTTACGGACATAAAACCGGTGAAACATTTTGTCTACGTTATGTGGTTGGTGTGCCTACTTTCTATATGTAGTTGGTGTATCTACTTTGTAGTCACTATGTAGTCGTAGATGTTTCTATATATATATATAACATCAAACCTTCATCCAATGCATATAAACTTAGAGAAAAAAATTAAGATAAAAAAAAATCGAGTAATTAAGTTTTTTTCTGTAGAAAAAAGAGTGATTAATGAAAGAAAGAGTGATTTTTTTTTTGTCAACAGCCTCAAATTCCTAGAACGGTATTAACCATTTCGGTGAAACTGAGTTTACATAATATAGATAAAAAATATGATCTCGAGCACTTCGTGCTAGTTTATCCGCATTTGTATTCTGCGCCTGTGGGACCTTTGCGATTGAATAAAGTTGAAACTCCCTTCTAGTGGTTTTGTATTCTTCTATGTGTAGTAAGAAAGCTGGCCATTCTGCTGGATTAGACACCATCTTCAGCAATTCTGAGCTATCCGTTAAGAAGTTCACCTCCGTTCTCCTAACATCTAGCATACAATGCATTGTCCATATTAGTGCCTCAAGCTCAGTATGCAGGGGTGATAGGCTCTTCCCTATACCATATTGCCTGGTTTATGACTATACCAACCTAGCCCTGTATTTGAGACATTATGTTTCCATGAACCATCCGTGTAACAGATAAAACCAGCTTTAGTGCTAATTCCATTATGTATTAGTTATGAGGTCTCAATCCGTATATCTTCTTCTTGTGCTTCATCCTAGGCCTGTGCTTCCGCTGTTGCTATGTTGACAATTTTTCAGGGATCCCGATCTATATTTCAGAAGAGTTTCTCATTCCGCGTTTTCCAAATATAATAGAGTATCCACGGATAGACTTTTATGTCCTCATGATCGGGTAGGTTGCCAGAAATGTTTTTGCCATTTTAGAGAATAATGCATCCACTGGAAACCTGTGTATAGGCGTAGCTATTGGCGAGAGCGCCTATACCTGAAATGCCGGTGGGCACTCAAATAAAGTGTGATTTATTGTTTTCTTCTCTGCTCCACATCTACAGGCAAAAGCAATAAGCAAAAAGAAACTAGAAGATAGAAAGCTCTTCATGGGATAGGGGTGTGAAGAGCTAAAAGTGAATAACGGAGGGATCTTGGTGTGATGTGGACATCAGTACCATGCTAGCTATACCAGAGAAGATGAGCCATTTAGAAGCTGACTTAGAGCTAAATATGCTTATACACCAAGGAGAAAGAAGGCTTACAGCTGCTTATGGAGGATATAAAGGTTTACCACCGTATACAACGTACCAAGGAGAATCTATACATAAAGAGGGACATTTCATACAACCCAAGATACCACTGGTTCTATTTAAAATGGAAGAGAACCTAGATCAAACCAGCAATACACTTAATCATGCACATGGACCAACAAATGTATATTTTGAGCCATTTATGGAAAGCTCGGATATATATGAAGCCAGCATTTTATTCAACCATCCTTTGGTGTTTGAAGAAGGTTTTTTTTGCAAGTCACTGCTCAAATGTCCTTAGCCTCTAATCAGTTGTAGAATAGGGATCAGGTATCAATCCACTATGTGAAAGATGAGATGCAAACAATGCTGTAAGCTAAGAAAGATTGGGAATTTGATTATGCAAGAGTAAGTCCAACAACCAAATGATGAAAGGAATGCAGAACAGAAAATGCTAGTGTACTAAACTAAGCAATAAACTTAAGGCAATGACAAAACAAGAACTAAACAAGAATGACTACTAAAGCAAGAACTAAGCAAGATGATCTTAAAGACAATTAATTAAAAGCAAGACTCAAGGTTCTAAGCAATTGTGGGACACGTGGATTTCTACTAAGGCACTCAACAAGCATTAACAAAGCAAGCATTTCTCAATGTTATGCTCCTAGACAAGGTATCTAAAGGGAACCACTTGGCGTTAATAAGCAATTCATATTCAACTAGATCGAAGTGTCAGACCCACTTAAGATGGCGTATCCTTCAACCATGAGCATATAGATCAGAACCATTATAACCTAAGAGATGCACCAATCAAGCAACTACTCTCTCTCCCAAGCAAGAATTCAGATCAACTTATCAAACTTGTGAACCAATAAGGACCTAGGCAGCTATACACCAATCAAGATTATTGATTTAAGTACAAACTTGCAACATCCTAACAAAGCTAAACAATGAACAAGAATGAAGCAAAGGAAAGATCTTTCAATGCATACTATCTAACCATCAAGCAAGAATCTCAAAACCAGCATTATCTAGCCCTAAGCGAATCATCTAACTGTAGTATAGTGGTAAGTATTCCTGCCTGTCACGCGGGTGACCCGGGTTCGATCCCCGGCAACGGCGCCAATTTGAAGAAGGTTTTTTTTTGCAAGTCCCTGCTCAAATGTCCTTAGCCTCTAATCAGTTGTAGAATAGGGATCAGGTATCAATTCAATTTGTGGAAGATTAGATGCAAACAATGCTGTAAGCTAAGTAAGATTGGGGATTTGATTATGCAAGAGCAAGTCTAACAACCTAATCATGAAAGGAATGCAAAACAGAAACTGCAAGTGTACTACACTAAGCAATGAACTTAAAGCAATGACAAAACAAGAACTAAGCAAGAATGACTACTAAAGCAAGAACTAAGCAAGACGATCTTAAAGACAATTAATTAAAGCAAGACTAAAGGTTCTAAGCAATTGTGGGACAGTGGTTTTCAAGAGTGACAAGGGGATTTCTACTAAGGCACTCAAAAAGCATTAACAAAGCAAGCAATTCTCAATGTTATGCTCCTAAACAAGGTATCTAAAGGGAACCACTTAGCGTCAATTAGCAATTCATATTCAACAAGATCGAAGTGTCAGACCTACTTGTGATGGCGTATCCTTCAACCATGAGCATAAAGATCAGAACCATTCAAGCCTAAGAGATGCACCAATCAAGCAACTACTCTCTCACCCAAGCAAGAATTCAGATCAACTTATCAATCTTGTGAACCAATAAGGACCTAGGCAGCTATACACCAATCAAGATTATGGATTTAAGCACAAACTTGCAACATCCTAACAAAGCTAAGCAATGAACAAGAATGAAGCAAAGGCAAAATCTTTCAATGCATACTATCTAACCATCAAGCAACAATCTCAAAACCAGCATCATCTAGCCCTAAGCAAATCATCTAGCTGTAGTGAACCATCACTTTGGTGTCACTGAACAAAGGAAACATAGACTAAGCTAGACTATCAAGCCAAATAAGCAAACCATGCTTGGAAAAGAGATATCAAGACATCAAGCGAACCATATGCATCTATCAAACCATATTCAATAAAAAGGAACAAGCTTTATCAACATTAATCACTTTGCAAGAGAAGGAGATAACAGAGAAACCATTAAACAAGCCTAATTACCCCTTAATAAAATCTTAATCACCACTTTCCCCACTTAAAACCCTAAATCTAAGGAGTACTACTCACTAATCATGTTTAATCCCATTGATCTGGAGTTAAACATAACTAGATGAGGTTAAAATGAAAAGATAATAAATCTAATCTATCAAGATGCGAGAACAAAGATTAAGAGACAAAAGTAAACCAGAAAAAATGCGAACTTTATTAAAAATAAAGATCCTTAAGGCAAATCGCCCTTTAAGGTTTAGAGAGGGTTTTTTTAGGAAGCTAAACTTGGATAAGATAGAACTTCATAAATATAATGTTTTGTGGTTTCTCAGTAGGGAGCCAAAAGAAGCATAAAAAACCTAAAAAGATAGGATAAGGTTAACAAAAGTCAAGTGGTCAATGCGGACGAGTTGCATCGAGGTCGTACGGTCGATGTTCTGCTCGATATGCGACCTCGGTATGGTCTGTGCAGCGCGTATTGACGTCCTTCCTCGATGCTGATCCTCGATGCGGACCAACGGCTTGGAATCCTCTTGAGGATCCTTTTCCTCTCGTCCTGCTGCTTGAATCGAGCATACTCCACGGGTGTTCTGCTCGATATGCTTGCTCGATATGGACCAGACTTTGCAAAAGCTCCATTTCTGACATCTTATGTGATCATGAGCTGCTTCCATCTCCTTTCCAATTCCAAGAAACTCCAAAAACACCTGAAAACCACCACAAACATGCACATGTATGCAAATGTATGCAATACTAAGCTAAATGCATGCTATGTTGATTCTAAGTGCAAATGACACTAAAATGCTAAAATATAATGCAAAAACAGAGGAAAAGATGCATGAAATGCAGCCTAAAATGATCTAAAATAGCAAGCTATCAGTATTTAATGATGATATCAAGACCCCGCCAGACCAAGTCAATAATCGAGCCCCATCATACTAAACCAGTGAAGATCTTACGAAGAAGAGCCAAAATTCATCATTGCCATCTAATATTGTCCATTCATTGAAAGGAGAAGATCTTGGAAATTCATTTCACGCTGAAGCCTAAAGGAAACACATATTCATCACCCACCATTCAAGAACTTGGCCATTCAATCCTAACGGCTAAGAGATCAAAGGCAAGACCAAATTTCATGCTTTATTTTAATCATTATTGCCGTTTGTTTAATTCACATCAAGAACTATGTAAAGTTCATAAGCTTTGTGTTTTCATTTTTACCAATTAAATAATTGAAAAAAGACCCCTTTTGTTTGTTTCTAAAGAAAGTATTCTTTGCAACAACTTTGTCCTTGCAAGTTTTCTAAATCTTTGTAGAATCAAAATTTTGAATCTCTTGTGAAGAATCTAGGAGCCCATGTGAGGAAGAGCCCTTGGGAAATAGAGACTCAAAACCGTGCTTGTGGAATCAAGTACAACCCTTATTACTCATCATTTCTACATAAATTCCATCTTCAAGCTTGAAAATATTTGATTCAAGTGTTCTAAAAATTAGTGGAATCTGATTCTTATATTATTGGTATCAGAACCTAAAAGCTCCTATCCCAGGCGTATTCTTACTTCTTTACAAGTTTTTGCTACTTTATTTTCATATCATTCAGTTAGTTTCATTTAAAATCCAAAAACAAATTCACAAAAATTGTTCTTCCACTTATTTATTTTCTCTGAATTTTATAAACTTCAAAAAAACTAAAATTTTTTTTATCTTCTAATTCTGCTCATTTGAAGTCTTAAAAACACAAAATACTTTTTTTCCTTAAATTAGCAATTCATTTGTTAATTTTAAAACAAAATTTTCTTCAACTGCTCAATTTGTTAAAATTTTCTGCTTTGTGTTTTGCTTTGATTTGAAACATATCTTTAATTTGTTTTCTTGAATCTTTTGCCAATTACAAAAATGGAGAATGCACCAGCTGATGCTACACAATCTATATTGGATATGCTACAAAATCTCATTGATAGTGTCAATACCCTCAGAACTAATGTTGAAACCAACAATACTGAGATTGCTCAAGTTAACCAACGCCTGCACCGTTTGGAGGTTCCTGAACGTCCCCGTCCCCTTCGATCAAGGATAAATTTTCTACCAAGAGATCTAAATGAAGCACATCGAGCAGAGGATCCCCCTGATGTACCACTACTACCACGAGCATCTGATCAATTGCAAGCTTTTCAAGACATCTTCAACAGAAGAAACCAAGCAGGTATGAACAGACTTATTAATGAGGACAGAAAATTACTACCAGAAGTAAAGCTCACTGCTCCAACATTTACAGAAAAAATAGATCCAGCAGAATACTAAGACTGAGAGAGAAGAATGTAGCATTTATTTGAATATTATTCATAAAATGAGCCAAAGAAGATAGCCTTTGCCATTGCAAGCCTCACTGATAATGCCTTAGTTTGGTGGAACAGAGAAGTAGCTGTGAAGAGGCGATTGATATCCTCTAATCAGCAAATGGGCTGACATAAAGTTTGAGCTTCAAAATAAGTATGTTCCCCCTCAATATCATAGAAACTTACTGAAAATATTTAGATCTTTGTATCAGGGAACCAGAAGTGTTGAAGAATACTTGGAAGAATTTGAAGTTCTAAAAAGTAGACTGAAGTTAGAAGAAACAAAGGATCACTCATATTTTAATTCATGAATGGTTTACAAGAAAGAATACAAAGAAAAGTAGAGATGCAACCATACCATTCACAACAAGAACTTCTTCATCTAGCCATTCAAAGAGAACATCAAATCAAGAAGAAGACTTCTTCAAGAGGGCGCCAAAACCAAACAACTTGGAGCCAGCAAACTCAACCTCCACAACAGCAGAAACCAACTCCAACACCTTTTGCAGATAAACGCAAATGAATAGCATTGGAGTCCAGATTCTTATATAATGGTTCATAAAAGAGCAATCTTTAGAGGCTAACCCCTTAGCAAAAGGTTCCATACAAGAAAAACCCGCTGCCATGGTAGGAATCACTTTGCAACCATATCACCATAGACTGGCGTTCGCACATCGGTTCAACAAGGGAACACACATGAAGTAACAACTCTATAAAGCCAAAACGCTTCCTAGACAACTAATTTCTTAGGCTAGGAAGAGTGGATCTCATAAACGATAGGTCCTCGCGTTTCATCAAACATGGCATTTGTTTGGGAGAGCTTAAAGGCATAGATCAAATATCGAAGGTAACCTAAGCATGAAGAGCATCTAATATAAAGGGATTAAGATCATTAAGTATAAATAAACACCAAAAACCCAACTTTTAACACTTTTACTCAACCCACATTTCTAAAACCATTTAAGACTACTCACTAATCATGGCATTAATCACCGATACCAAAAAAGAAAAAGATGGTAAGCATGATTAATGAGGAAACAAACTATAAATTGCTGAAAATAAAGCTTTGAATAAAAAATTTCAAATGTAACAATGGAGTTTCTGGGTTTTAAGTGGAGAAGATGACTAAAAAAGAGGGAACAAGTGAATAATAGGGATAAAGTAATGTCTGCCCTCGCCCAAAATGGGTTAAGAGGGGTATTTATAGATGTGGTTCCAAAACCCTCTGGTTGCTGCCTCGTCATCACGCATGGGACGAATCCCAGGAGTAAAAGAAAAGTCTTTTGTCTTCATCCGGATCACGGCTTCATGCCACTGAGTATGATTGTGTCAGTTTTGTATCGGGTTCTTGCCGTTGTGCCATCCCAAAGTAGCAAACGAAAATGTCTATCATCCCGGGCTTTGCACGTCCTATGTCGGGTTAATATCGTGGTGTATGACTGTGGTGTAACCCTTGTGCTGTTTATATCGGTCTGCTGTCCGATATTGGATCCTGATGTCTTGAGAGGAATCGTGTGCTTTGCACCTTTAGCTCTTGATTGGCTCTCTCGGCTCTCCTAAAAACATGCATGAAAGACCAAAATCTATCCTAATGCGTGCTAGACTTAAGGAGGATGAAAAGGATGTCAAAACTAAAGAAAATAAACATAAATGGGTCCTAAACTACCATGAAAGTGTACTTGAGAACGTGCAATATTCAGAGGTATCAACACCCTTAAACTTGTCCATTGCTTGTCCTCAAGTAATGGAAGAAAAATAGGGGAGAGAGAGAGAGAGAGAGAGAGAGAGAAAGAGAGATATGGGAGCTCAAAACTAAAGATATCAACAGAAGAAGTGAAATCAATCTCCAACTTGTAAATTCTAAGATGCAAAGAGTTTGTTCTTCAAAAGCATAGCCATACTTATCTTAAACAAGCAATGAATTCAAGCTTAGTTTATACAAGCATTCATATCATCCAACTCTTTCACATTCATTAATTGTAACCAAGTGAATCATGATCATGCATATAAAGTGAAACCGATTGGCTAAAGGATATGGTTTTGCGACAAAGATGATCTCAATGTAAAGGGGTTTTGGTGTTTCAAGGGATCACTTAATGAAAAGAATCAATCTGTGGCAAAATGCTAAGAATAAAAACTAATTTATGCATACAAGGATGACTTTCATCTACCCCACTGCCTAAATCAACTTCTATCCTGGTCTAAACTCCAAGACTAACCTCCTAAACTACCTTTTCCTAAGGCTTCTGCCTTAATCACCTTCACAATGCTTTCACCTTCCTTGTTAACCCTAGGGGACTCTTCTGCATGTTTGTAGAATGGCTTTTGGCTTCACTTCTGTGGCTTTTCCTTGTTGTTGTGATGTCCGTTTGTTTCATCCCTTTTTGATGCTTCTTGTCTGTTGTTTTTTTCTTCTTCTTATTGTATGGCCTTGTTTTGCTTCTTGAGATCACCCTTTTTCTCCTGGTTTTACAGCCTTCTTTGTAGCCACCATCTCATAATTTGTTTCCCTATTCAATCTCCATGTATTACTTCTATTTTCTTTCTTCTTCTACTAATAAAAGCTTTTAAAAACAAGAACTCTTCCTAGTCTATCCATAAAACATCCTACCCTATTACTAGCTTAAAATGCAAGCTAGTATCTACATGCAAGTTTCTCCTTGTCAGCCAAAACTCAACACTTTATGCCCATATGATTCAAAAAATTTGAAAATAGACCTCGCATCCACACAAGAGAGTGTTTAGGGTTCAAAGAAGGCTTATGCAAAGGTGAGGTAAGCTATTTGGACTAGCAAGAGTGGTAGGAAGGAATAATAAATTCCAAATATGTATATGGTAATATGAACATGATAATTTAAAGTAAAGATTATGGTTCAAATTATTAGAGGTGGATTCAATTCAAAGCAAGTTTCAACTTAAGATATGAATATCAATTCTAGGATTCAGAAGATGATGCAGCCTTAACTTCAAGCTTACTACAATGCATCAAACAACTAACAACTAGGGCACTGAAATTATTTCAAACATTGGTATCTTAACAAGTGTTTATCATTACTCCAAATGCAAGGGCTATGCATATTAAATGATACGCAATTTAGACTCAATCTTAAGTGCAAATGCAACTAAATATGTAGGGAAAATTCAAACATTTTTTAAAAATTATGGATTCTTTATGCATGACTCAAGGAATGAAAATGTAAAATAAGAAAAAAGAACACAAGTTATGTACATAATCCTCCCCTAAACTTGAATTACATAGGCCCTGTGTAATAAAAGCTCAAAGGGAGGCACCAAAATCCAAGAGTTCAAAAGAGTTTAGATTGGGAGGGGAGGAAAAGGTTACCTACGGTCACATCGGTCTGTGACCGTGATGAGTATCTGATATGACCTTGCCAGTTGGGTTTACAACTGGTAGAACCCGGTATTCAGATCAATGTGTTCTCCTGCTGTGGATTATTACCGTGGGATTACCCTGTCATGGAAATAAAACCGCTTGATATCGATCTGTTACCGTTATCTACCCCCGTTGTTGCTCTTTAGTCTGGGGTTGAAGGCCGTGAGAGTGGGCCGATATCCCTGGTGGCTCTTGACTTTCTAGCGTTGCTCGCCTCTTGTCTCTCCATACTCATACATAACCATTAGACAGAATATACTATTTAAATCGAAAACATGAAAACTATATTAAGGGTAGGCTTGGGGTGTCTCCCAAGAGCGCTTGTTTTACGTTGCATAGCTTCACGTTCCTTAGCCGCTTAGGCTTGGTCGGGGTCTTGGAGAGCGACTGAAATCTTCTCTCCCAATTGGTATCCTTCACTGGCCAAGTAGGGTTTGAGCCTATGGCCATTCAAAGTGTAATCACCCCCTAGTTCATTGATCAAAGTTACAGCCATATAAGGTAATGCTTCCTTTATGGTGAAGGAATTGGACCATCTAGATTTCAGCTTCCCTGGTAATAGCTTCAGCCGTGAGTTGTACAGCAGCACCTGATCTCATGGTGCGAAGTTCTTCGGCCTGAGCTTCTTGTCATGGAAGGATTTTGTCCTTTCCTTGTAAATCCGTGAGCTCTCAAAAGCTTCTAGACAGGTTTCTTCCGACTCATGTAGATTTATCAGCCTCTTCTCCTGCGTGGTCTTGATATCAAAGTTGAGCAGTTTAATGGCCCACAAGGTCTTGTATTCTAACTCGATGGGTTAGTGACAAGCCTTACCGTATAGTAAAAAGGGATCTTCCGATGGGGGTTTTAAACGTTGTCGAGTAAGCCCATAATACGTCATTAAGCTTAACCGAACATTCCTCCCGTGTAACTCCGACTGTTTTGTTCTAATATTGCCTTGATTTCTCGATAAGAGACTTCTACTTGCTTGCTGGTTTGTGGATGATACGGTGTAGCTACCTTATGTTTTACTCAATGCTTCTTCAGAAGGTTCTCAAAATTCTTATTGATGAAGTGACTACCGCTATCTCTTATCTCTACTCTCGGGGCGCCAAACCTCAGAAAGATGGTGGATTTAAATAGCTTCATCACAACTCTGGCATCATTGGTGGGCCTGGCCATGGCTTCCACCCACTTAGAGACGTAGTCCACGACCACAAGGATGTGTTTGTTGCCCTAAGAAGATGTGAACAGTCTTACAAAGTCTATTCCCCATACGTCGAAAACATCTACCTCCAATATCGGGTTTTATGGCATTTCTTCGTGCTTGCTGATGTTCCCCTTTCTCTGGAATGCCTCACCGGAGGTGATTTACTCGTGTGCATCCTTGAATAAGCTGGGCCACCATAACCCGGCTTGGAGCACCTTGGTAGTGGTCTTGAACGTAGCAAAGTTGCTACCGTATGCCAAACCATGGCAATGGAATAAGATCCCCTTTACTTCCTCTTTGGCAACACATCTTCTATGAATGCCATCAGAACCTCTTTTGAATAGGTATGGCTGATAGCTTGCATATTTACAGAATTTAGGCACACATAATCATATGTTTTTGAGTCTCTTTCATGCATAAACTCACATTTTAGGCCCCTTTTGCATTCATATTAGAGTTAAGTGTTCTCTAGGTATGCATTGCATGTTTTGGTGCAATTGGAGTGAGTTTTACGTACTTTGGAGGCTATGGAGGTTCAATGACGTTTGGAACTTGTTTTGAAGGAAGAAGGATCACTTAAGAAAGCAAAGGAAAGCATGCTGACCGATACACATATCCGCTACACCAGCCAATGTCTGGAAGATCTGGTCGGACAAAGGCTTTCCAGTTCGATTCAGCCTCGGCGTCCTTCATGAAAGCTATAGCCAGTTGAGTTAGATTTCGTTTGGCGTTGGTTGCAAGTCATTCCCATCAGCGGCTTGTGATTTATGTCTGATAACAAGATTTTTCTATCTAGGGTGAGCAAATGCAACATGAGGTTATTAAAACTCAAGCAGCACACAGTCATAGTATAGCATGCAAGAGGAATCAATCCAACCTAGGAGCTAGAAAGTGCAATGAGAATGCAAGGATCGAGTAAAGCTAAGCAAATGATGAACGGTTTTGTAAAAATCCTAAAAACTAAATGCAATGACTAAATGCAAGGCAAAACTATTTTAAAATTACCAGGAACGAGTGAACTACCACGACGAACAAACATAATGATTAAAATGCAAAGTTATAATTTTATAAAAATCGACTAGTTGATCGACCATAGGATCGACCACTAGATCGAGCAACAACGATCGATCTAAAAGACAGTTTAAGCGAAAGTGAATCTAATGAACAGGATGCAACAAGCAACAAGCGAATGATTAACAGAGACTAGGAAATGCTAAAAGGAGGGTCCAGAGTTGAGATTCACGTTCAGGGGTTTCAAAGGTTCAAGCTTGGTTTGAAAACTCTAGATCTACTCACTTTGTGAGGTTCTCTAAGCCTTGAAAACAAAATAAGATCCATTCATGGCGTGTGGTATGGATCACTCTCTCATTCTCTCCTCCAGACCTATGGCGTTTGGTGGAAGAAGATATTGAAAGGCAAGGAAAACAGATTTCAAACACGCGGCTTAACTAGTCCTCTAAACTACCATGGCGTTTGGGAAAGAGTAACTAATCTCTAGGATGCGATTTTCAGAGATCTCTGGATCCTGTCAAGGTAAGAGCTCTCTCTGATCATAAAGATCTTGGCGTGAGACTCTTTAAGCCTTAAGAACTCGACATCATAGAAGAGAAAGCCATTAAGAACAAGAAAACACAAAACTTGAAAACCTTTTCGACCCCTTTGAATCCTCTCAACCCCAAAACCCGATTAAACTACTCACTACACATTAAATAAACCATGCAAACCATGAAAGATGAAACGAGAAACATAAAAAATGATGGATTAAACTTAAAACGATTCAAAGATTCAAGAACAAACCTCAAAGTCTAACAATGGCGGAATCGCCTTTGAACAGAGAGAAAAAGATGAAAATGATAAAGTGAAAACATGTGTGCGAAAGCATGATCGCCGCCTTCCCAAACTAGGCCAAACAGCTCGATGGTCCCCCCCTCGCTAGCGGCCAAAAACGGTTAAAGCACTGAGATCGACCTCGAGATCGAGCACCTCGCTCGATCATCTTCGGACATCGTGAATTCGGCTCGATCTGTGTCTCGATCTTCTTCGGTGGATCGAGTGCTTCGTTCGATCTTGGAATCGATCTTTGGAGGATCGAGTGGTTGACTCGATCCGACTCTCGATCTGCATGGCGTCATTTACGTCCGTACTCCTTGATCGGTCGCTTCACTTGATCTTCGTCTCGATCAGCTCCCTTGGATCGGCTGGACTACTCGATCTTCTGGTCGATCTCATCTAGATCGACCGGCCATGCTCGATCCTCCTATCGATCTCTGGTCCTTAGCAAGCATTCCTGAATTCTCCAAGTCCCACAAACTTCCTCACGAACCTCAGCATGTCTACGAACCCTCCAAGACTCCAAAGTAGCCGAAAACAATTTGTATGCGATGCAAAATGCAAGAAATATGCATATGCTGGTGCAAGAACACTCTAGGACCTAAAGTGATGCAAACTATCCTAAAATGCAATGTTTATGCGTGAGAAACTAACTTATATGTATGTAAAATGCATGGAATATGCAGCTATATCAACTCCCCCAAACTTACCTTTTGCTTGTCCTCAAGCAAACAAAATTAAAGAAGGGAGAGAGGTTTTTAAAACAACGGGGGTTTAAGCTTCTTGCAAAGGTGTCTTTCAAATGAATCAATCTCAACGTCCTAGTTACCAGTTCTAAAATGCAATACACACACTCATACTCCAAAAAACTTAGCCATACTCATCACACAAAGAATTTCAAATCATGACTCTCCTATTCCAAACAATCAAAGAAACTCATCCTTTAACATTCATTAACAACAGAACCATGAATCAAACTTATGCACTTTAAATCAGAACACATTTAGCTAAGGGTATAGGCTATGAGCATATAATGATCTCATTTTAAAGAGGGTTTATTTAAAGCAAGGGTTTCTCTCGAAAATGGTAAGAACTTTATGCATAATGCTAAAGGTAAAGGCAATTGATGCATACATGATCAGATTCTCATCTACCCATGTAAACTAACAATGATCCTAAAACCCCTCTTATTTATTTTTATTTAAGCTCACTCACCATTTCGAGTCTACCCTTCTTCCCAAAGCAAAAGCTTAGCAATCCCCAAAACAAAACAGAAAGCATTTTAACTCTTTTAGGTTAGTGAAAAGGTTTAAAAATACTAAGCTCTTTAACTCTTTCTTATCGATAACTCTCTTATATTTTTTTTTCTTTTTCTTTTCTTTTATTTTTGGCACTTAGGCTCTTTTATTTATTTCTTTTTATATATATATATATATTTTTTTTTATTTTATTTTGAGAGAGTTATCTTCTGAAAATATTAGAGCATTATACATTTTTAAGCACAAAACCTTTCACTTAAAACCTTTTTCTTACTTCAAATACCAAACTCTTTTGAAACCGAAAGCATATAAACATGAAAGCAACCCTAATGATCCCCCAAAACTTATCCTAAGCCTACATCTAGCTTCAAAATGCAAAGCTAGCAATCATATGAGAATCTAATCATGTCGCCTAAACGTAACACTTTATGCTAAGTTCAAACCGGAAGAGGCCTCACAATGATGTCACACACGAAAACTTGGTTTCAAAGAAAGGTAAGGGTCAAGGTGGGAGTTCTGGCCTTGGGCGAGGAGCTCCTTGGATGGCGGTTGTGCCTCCTAGAGGAGCAAAACACTCCTCTACGCTTGGAAGAAACTCGATGTTCCCAACTCCCAACAGCCCCGTTTCGCTCAGGTTTGGCAGTATACACACCCTCTTCTCATTCTCCTCGTCAATGAATAAGTATTCAAAGAAGCCCTCGGCTGGCGTGCGTTCCAAGCTGTCGGTGTTTCTCAGGTATGTCTCGTCCATGAAGGCTCTATCCGGTACGGGAGTGAAGTTCTGGAGCGGCACGCCGGCTTGCACGAACAAAGGAGTGAGGAAACCGCCAATGAGCGACGAACTTGCCTTGCATCTCAGGGCATACGCCTTGTATTTGACCAATGAAGCGGCGAGGATGCACCCGTAGTTCATGCTATATCCGAGCTGGTCTTCCAACGGCTCATCGTTCTCATCCGGATCACAAAGAAGATGCTTGAGGCCTTGGAACAAGAAGCAAAGCTCCGTCTTCGTTACCGTGGGGAATACGGACCGACCACTAAAAGTGTTGGCCATCGCGTTCCTCACTCAATTGATCTTCGCGGTATTCGCTTTATAGTCTTCATTGGCGATGAGGTCCCAAAAGTTGTTTGCTTGAGTGAAGGAGGGAAACTCCACTTTCGTGGCAGCTGCATCGAGGCCATAAGCTTGGCAGAGCTCGGGGATTGAGAGGCTGAAGGCTTGACGCTTTAGCTTAAAGGAGAGGCGGCCTTGAGGAGGAATTGGGACACTAGGATTCTCGTACGCGAGCTCCAGAGTGGCAAGGAAGTCGATTGTCACTTCGGGATAGGTTGGGCAATCCATCCGTGATAAACACCTCAGCCCTATCTTCTGGAGTAGTTGATCAAAATCCTCCAGAATCCCCATCTTAGACAGCAATCCCCTGTCCGCGAACTTAGTTGGCTCGAACTTCAGCCTTTGAAGCCGTTCCTTGTCTCGTTTCTCAGCCTTACTCCAACGAACCCTTTCTTGAACAGCTACCTCTTGATTCTCTCCCTCTTGTGCTGTCTCCTCTCTTGTTCTTTTAGGTGCCATTGTGCCTGAAACAAGTTTCTCAAGCAAAATATGAGCAAATCGGCGGCTTGTAGAGAGCAGCAAAGGAGAAAATCTGTAACTATTACCCTAGAATTTTTGGGGATTTATGAGAATTATAACAAAATAATAGGGAAGCAAATCTAGAATCTCAGAAAAATCTAGAATAATTCCTATTATCAAGCTATTTAAAAAAAATAAAACTGCCTCTAGTATCTAAAACAATCAAGCGAAATAAAAGAAGATTTTCTTGAGGATTTTCTTGAAGATTTGAAAATACCTTTGCAAGATTGGATTTAGAAAACTCGTTAGCCTTTAGAAAACAAGAATTTCACACTCTATTTACTTTTAACTCGAGAAAACAAAAGTGAGAGACTGTGAAAGTTATTGAAATCATTTAAAGGCCAACAAAACACAAAACCATGGGTAAGAGAAGTGGTTTCTGACAAAAGTTTTGGTCAAGGCACATCTTTCATGGTCAAAGATTCCTGCTTTGACCAAGTTTTGAAATTTAAAAAAGCGGAGGGAAAGAGTAAGAGAGGGAAAATAAAATGTTACCTTGGCACGAGATCGAGTCCCTTCGGTCGATCTAGGACTCGATCTCATGCCCATAATGGCTGGATCGAGAGATTTGATCGATCAGTGACTCGATTGAACTAGAATCGAGTCTTAGATCGACTATACTCCCTCGTTCCTTGACCTTTGGTCAACTGGGTTGAGTCCGCGTGATCGAGCCATGTTCTCGATTCAGGGGTCGATTCGATTTAGATCGAGTGATGGATCGAGTCGAGTGATCGATCTGTCTTTGAAGGATTTTCCCGAGAGAAAATAGATCGGTCGATCCATTTTTGGATCGATCGATCTAAACTCCAAGAATTTTCCGAGACATTTTAGATTGGTCGATCTAGATAGGACCGATCGATCCGTGCTCATCTAGATCGACCTCGTCACTCAATCTCGTCTAGATCGACTGACTCCTCTCGATTCACTAACTCGATCTAGTTAAGATCGAGTTAGGATTAGTCGATCTAGCACTCGATCTCTAGTCGATATTCGCCCCTTCTCACTCCTTTTGGATCTAAGATCTTTGCCTGAAACCTCTTATACCTGTTCCTACGCACTCACAAGAGAAAAACATAAAACTGGAAAAGAAATAAAGCAAAAATATGTACAGGATAGACATGGGAATGCCTCCCAAGTGCGCTTTCTTCAACGTCTTTAGCTAGACTTTACTTGGTTTAGGCAGATGGTGGGTCTTGGAGAAGCATTGAGGTGCTCTCCTTGTCAAATGCACTCGCCATGTATGGCTTAACTCTTGTCCGTTCACTGTCAATTCATTCCCACTCTTCCCCACCAACGTGACAGCTCCGTAAGGTAATACTTCCTTGATTTCATACGGACCGCTCCACTGTGACTTTAGCTTCCTTGGAAAGAGCTTGAGCCTCGAGTTGTAAAGAAGCCCCAAACTCCCTTCCTTAAGCTCCTGCGTTGTAAAGCAGCACCAGCTTCTTGTCATGAGCAGCCTTGGTACGCTCCTTGTAGATCCTAGCGCTTTCGTAAGCGTCCAGCCTTAGCTCATCAAGCTCGTGCAACTGGATCAACCTCTTCTCCTGAGCCGTCTTCAGATCAAAATTCAGCCGCTTCACAGCCCACAACGCCCTATGTTCCAGCTCAAGGCTTGTCATCACTTTAACCTTTGCCTTGTCGACCTCAATACCCTTCTCTGATATTTTATGGCCAAGCACGATCCCCTCCTTAACCATGAAGTGGCATTTTTCCCAGTTAAGCACCAAGTTTGTCTCCTCACAATGCTTTAATATCCTGCAAATATTCAACAACCAAGCAGAAAAGGATGCACCATAGACCAAGAAGTCATCCATAAACACCTCTACTATCTCTTCTATTAGATCGGAGAAGATTGACATCATACACCGCTGAAACGTAGCCGGTGCGTTACACAGCCCGAATGGCATCCTTCGATACGCGAAGGTGCCATAAGGGCATGTAAAGGTCGTCTTCTCCTGATCATTTGGATGGATTGGTATTTGAAAAAATCCACTATATCCATCGAGAAAGCAATAGTAGGGGTGATTAGCAAGTCTTTCAAGCATTTGATCAATAAAAGGCAAGGGAAAATGATCCTTTCTAGTTGCAAGATTAAGCTTCCTATAATCAATACACATACGGTGTCCAGTAATTGTTCTAGTAGGTATAAGCTCATCTTTGTCAATCTTAATGACCGTGATCCCTCCCTTCTTAGGCACCACATGTACGGGAGAAACCCACGTGCTGTCACTTATGGGATAGATCATGTCAGCCTCTAAAAGCTTAAGAATCTCTTTCTTAACAACCTCTTTCAAATTAGGATTCAAACGCCTCTGATGTTCTATAGAGGAGGCGTTCTCATTATCCAAATGAATCCTGTGAGTGCAAAGCATAGGAGAAAGGCCCTTGAGGTCACTTAAAGAGTACCCAATGGCCTTTCAATACTTTCTCAACTCAGTTAAGAGTGAGTGCAACTCATCATCACTTAAGTTTTCATTCACAATAACAGGATAGGTTTCGTTAAGCCCTAAGAAGGCATACCTTAGCCCTTTCGGGAGCTCCTTGGTCCACCTTCGGGGCTAGCAGTTCGCTCCAATCATCCTCGTGGCTGTTGCTGTTGTTTTCCCCCTTGGAACCTTCCTTTGAGCCCGAGACATGGCCCTTGAGGCTGCTTTCTTCAACCGCTATCCCTTCTGAAATAGAGTCATCCAGTCGATCTTGCTCTCGATGTCGTCTAGATCGAGCAGCTTCGGTCGATTCACTCAGTCGATTTACTGTGGATCGAGTGAGAGATTGACACGCAGAGTCGATCTCCAGATTAGACTCCAAACTGATCGGAAGGCTTCTCTCGATCTTGGACCCGATTGTTTTCCTGGATCGATCACCCTCCTCGATCTGACTGTCGATTGCTGCACCGGATCGAATTGTGGTCTCGATTTTCTTGTCGATTTGACCCCTGGATCGAGTAATGTCATCGATCTCGGAGTCGATCTCTAGGCAACCGCCTTCATCTTCTAGCATAACCTTCCTTGAATCGAGCAAGTTGACGTATTTCTGAGTCCTCTGATCCACGTAACCAAACTCTCATGGCTCCTTAGTCAATGCCAGCTTCAAATGATCTTCCTGAGCCAACTCTTCCAGCAACTCATCCGCTAAAGCATCCAACGTTTCAATGTAGAACGCTTGCCCTTCTATCGTAGGCTTCTTCAAAACCTCATTGATGTCAAAGTCCAACCCTATGTCTTTACCCAATTGCAGAGCAATCTTCCCATTCTTGACGTCTATGATGGCTTCGGCGGTGGCTAAGAATGGTCTTCCGAGAATGAGTGGATCCTTGGGTTCTTCATCCATTTCTAACACAACGAAGTCCGTAGGCACGTTTACACCCTGATTCTCACTGGCAAGTCCTTAAACAGACCAACTGGTAACCTCACGCTCCTGTCAGCTAGTACCAACGAGATTCTACAATCCTTGAAACGGGTAAAGCCAAGCTTCTTTGCCACGGAATGAGGCATCAGATTTATACTAGCTCCAAGATCACAAAGGCAACTCTTGAACTCCAAAGGACCTAAAGCGCAAGGTATAGTGAAGCTTCCAGGGTCTCCCAACTTCTTAGGGACTATTCCCTTGTGTATCACAGCACTACATTCCTCGCTAAGTACAAGCACTTCCTTGCTTTCCTTGTTCTTCTTCACGAGAGTATCTTTGAAGAATTTGGCTCATTTAGGCATCATTGCAAGGCAGTCCACGAGAGGCAGCTTGATCTCTACATCCTTAAGGTGCTTATCAAAGAAGACTCTATGCTTCTCTATGAGTTGCTTCTTGAAACGGCCAGGAAAAGGTAGCTTAGGTACATACGGTGGCGGTACATAAGCATCCTTCTCCTTAGTATTTGCTCCGCTTTCTTCTCTACAACCGCTTTGTCACCTCTTCTTTGTCCTTGAATCCAAACATTGTCAAAGTTGATCTCATCATCAGCGGAAAGCTTACCCTCCCCCTCTTGAATTACAACGTCCTCGTTGATCTTGGGAGCAACCGTAGGTGCAAGCTCTTTCCCACTCCTTAGCGTAATGGCGTTGGCGTATTCCTTGGGATTCTGCTCACACTTGCCCGGTAAGCTATTCTGACCTCTTGTACTTGCCTTTCCTTTCTCTAGTTGCTTGATCTTGTTATTCAAGTTAGTGATCTGAGTAGAGAAATCCGTAAGAGACGAGTCTAGGCGAGTGTTCATCTCGGCAAACTTCTGATTTGTAGACGCTTACCCTTGGATCAATTGTTGAAACATAGCTTGGACGGGGTCAACTTGTTGTTGTTGCATCGGTTGTTGTTGAGGAGCGAAGCCCGGAGGGTACATTGGCGTATAACCTTTGTTTCCTTGCTGTTGTCCTTGGAAGTTGTTCTGCCCTTGCCCTTGGAAGCCACCACTCGGCTGAAAACCTTTGTTTGTATGGTACGAAAGGCTTTGCTTGCTGAGCAGGGTACACTTGATCCTTAGGGTTCACGACATTGGTGCTACGGTACAAGAGATTGTTGTTCTGGTTGTAGCCTTGTGAATACCCTTGAGGTTTGTAGTTATTCTGACCCGCCACCCAATTGGCTTCTTCTTGACTCAACTCGAGTTCCTCTAAGGCTTCATCCACTTCACGAACGAAGTGAACATGCTTCTGATTAGCCAACACCAGCTTGTCAATCTTCTCGTGCAGTGACTTAAGCTCTTTCTTGTGAGACTCTAGTTCAGAACCTCTCGGTACACGGTCATAATCCTCAGCATAGTTGCCGTCACTTAGTGCTAAGTTCTCAATCAGCTCCATGCCTTCCTCTACCTCTTGACCAAGGAAGTTGCCCTTACTAGCCGTGTCAAGCAATAAGCAAATCTTTGGGGAAGCGCCTCGGTAGATAGTGCTTAGAAGAGTCTCTTCGCTGAAGCCGTGGTGAGGACACTGAATAGTGTAGTCCTTGAACCGTTCCATGGCTTCATTGAAAGTCTCATTGTTCCTTTGCATGAAGCCGCTGATCTCGCTTCGTAGCCGTGCTGTTCTGGTGCTAGAGAAAAACTTTGAGAGGAAAGCCTTCTTACACTCAGCCCAAGATGTAATGGTGCCTTGTGGAAGTGTCTTCTCCCAATGTCTAGCCTTGTCTCCGAGAGAAAATGGAAAGAGACGCAGCTTGAAAGCATCTTCGGATATGCCGTTAATCTTGATCATCCCACGTACTTGTTCGAAGTTATCAAGGTGCTCCAGGGGGTCTTCCATTGCTATCCCGTGAAACTTATTGTTTTGCACCATTGAGATGAATCCCGGCTTAATCTCGAAATTATTGTTCTGTACAGGAGGAGGAGTGATCCCAAACCTATTGTGATGAGTATTGGGAGCATCTCCCGCTCCTATGATCCTTGGGGTTCTAGCCGCGTGTTGTGGGTTTCCATTACCCTTCCCACTGCCCCTTGAACTGGAGGAGGTCCTTCTGGATGCTCGTGCTCAGCTATAGCTTCAAAGTCAACCAAACCGTGCTGAACAATCTCCTCAAAGGCTCTGGCTTGCTCTCTAACTCTTCTTTGTCGTCAGTGTCCGAGTTGGTGAATATTGTCCAAGGGTTGAAGTAGATTGTTGTCTCCCCTTGAAAGAAGATTCATGTACCTGAAAGACACACGTTTGAGAGTAGAGAAATTAGTAACTTAAACAAAGTAAAGGCTTAGTCTTTACTAAACCCCAAATCTCAATGGTTTCTGAACACTCCTAGAATGGCAACGGCACCATTTGATAACAAGATTTTTCTATCTAGAGTGAGCAAATGCAACAGGAGGTTATCAAAACTCAAGCAGCACACAGTCGTAGTATAGCATGCAAGAGGAATCAATCCAACCTAGGAGCTAGAAAGTTCAATGAGAATGCAAGGATCGAGTAAAGCTAAGCAAATGGTGAACGGTTTTGTAAAAATCATAAAAAATAAATGCAATGACTAAATGCAAGGCAAAACTATTTTAAAATTACCAGGAACGAGTGAACTACCACGACGAACAAACAGAATGATTAAAATGCAAAGCTATGATTTTATAAAAATCGACTAGTGGATCGACCACAGGATCGACCACTAGATCGAGCAACAACGATCGATCTAAAAGACAGTTTAAGCGAAAATGAATCTAATGAACATGATGCAAACAAGCAACAAGCGAATGATTAACAGAGATTATGAAATGCTAAAAGGAGGTTCCAGGGTTGAGATTCACGTTCAGGGGTTTCATAGGTTCAAGCTTGGTTTGAAAACTCTAGACCTACTCACTTTGTGAGGTTCTCTAAGCCTTGAAAACAAAACATGATCCATCCATGGCGTGTGGTATGGGTCACTCTCTCATTCTCTCCTCCAGACCCATGGCGTTTGGCGGAAAAAGAGATTGAAAGGCAAGGAAAACAGATTTCAAACACGCGGCTTAACTAGTCCTCTAAACTACCATGGCGTTTGGGAAAGAGTAACTAATCTCTAGGATGCGATTTTCAGAGATCTCTGGATCCTATCAAGGTAAGAGCTCTCTCTGATCATAAATATCTTGGCGTGAGACTCTTTAAGCCTTAAGAACTTGACATCCTAGAAGAGAAAGCCATTAAGAACAAGAAAACACCAAACTTGAAAACCTTTTCGACCCCTTTGAATCCTCTCAACCCCAAAACCCTATTAAACTACTCACTACACATTAAATAAACCAAGCAAAGCACGAAAGATGAAACGAGAAACATAAAAAACGATGGATTAAACTTAAAAGGATTCAAAGATTCAAGAACAAAGCTCAAAGTCTAACAATGGCGGAATCGCCTTTGAACAAAGAGAAAAGATGAAAATGATAAAGTGAAAACGTGTGTGGGAAAGCATGATCGCCGCCTTCCAAAATAGGCCAAACAGCTCGATGGTCCCCCCTCGCTAGCGGCCAAAAATGGTTAAAGCACTGAGATCGACCTCGAGATCGAGCACCTCGCTCGATCATCTTCGGACATCGTGAATTCGGCTCGATCTGTGTCTCGATCTTCTTCGGTGGATCGAGTGCTTCGTTCGATCTTGGAATCGATCTTTGGAGGATCGAGTGGTTGACTCGATCCGACTCTCGATCTGCATGGCGTCATTTACGTCCGTACTCCTTGATCGGTCGCTTCACTCGATCTTCGTCTCGATCAGCTCCCTTGGATCAGCTGGACTACTCAATCTTCTGGTCGATCTCATCTAGATCGACCGGCCATGCTCGATCCTCCTATCGATCTCTGGTCCTTAGCAAGCATTCCTGAATTCTCCAAGTCCCACAAACTTCCTCACGAACCTCAGCATGTCTACGAACCCTCCAAGAATCCAAAGTAGCCGAAAGCAACCTGTATGCGATGCAAAATGCAAGAAATATGCATATGCTGGTGTAAGAACACTCTAGGACCTAAAGTGATGCAAACTATCCTAAAATGCAATGTTTATGTGTGAGAAACTAACTTATATGTTTGTAAAATGCATGGAATATGCAGCTATATCAACTCCCCCAAACTTACCTTTTGCTTGTCCTCAAGCGAACAAAATTAAAGAAGGGAGAGAGGGTTTTAAAACAACGGGGGTTTAAGCTTCTTGCAAAGGTGTCTTTCAAATGAATCAATCTCAACGTCCTACTTACCAGTTCTAAAATGCAATACACACACTCATACTCTAAAGAACTTAGCCATACTCATCACACAAAGAATTTCAAATCATGACTCTCCTATTCCAAACAATCAAAGAAACTCATCCTTTAACATTCATTAACAACCGAACCATGAATCAAACTTATGCACTTTAAATCAGAACACATTTGGCTAAGGGTATAGGCTATGAGCATAGAATGATCTCATTTTAAAGAGGGTTTATTTAAAGCAAGGGTTTCTCTCGAAAATGGTAAGAACTTTATGCATAATGCTAAAGGTAAAGGCAATTGATGCACACATGATCAGATTCTCATCTACCCATGTAAACTAACAATGATCCTAAAACCCCTCTCATTTATTTTTATTTAAGCTCACTCACCATTTAGAGTCTACCCTTCTTCCCAGACCAAAAGCTTAGCAATCCCAAAAACAAAACAGAAAGCATTTTAACTCTTTTAGGTTAGTGAAAAGGTTTGAAAATACTAAGCTCTTTAACTCTTTCTTATCGATAACTCTCTTATATTTTTTTTTCTTTTTTTTTCTTTTATTTTTGGCACTTAGTCTCTTTTATTTATTTATTTTTATATATATATATATATTTTTATTTTATTTTGAGAGAGTTATCTTCTGAAAATATTAGAGCATTATACATTTTTAAGCACAAAACCTTTCACTTAAAACCTTTTTCTTACTTCAAATACCAAACTCTTTTGAAACCGAAAGATTATAAACATGAAAGCAACCCGAATGATCCCCCAAACTTATCCTAAGCCTACATCTAGCTTCAAAATGCAAAGCTAGCAATCATATGAGAATCTAATCATGTCACCTAAACGTAACACTTTATGCTAAGTTCAAACCGGAAGAGGCGTCACAATGATGTCACACACGAAAACTTGGCTTCAAAGAAAGGTAAGGGTCAAGGTGGGAGTTCTGACCTTGGGCGAGGAGCTCCTTGGATGGCGGTTGTGCCTCCTAGAGGAGCAAGACACTCCTTTACGCTTGGAAGAAACTCGATGTTCCCAACTCCCAACAGCCCCGTTTCGCTCAGGTTTGGCAGTATACACACCCTCTTCTCATTCTCCTCGTCAATGAATAAGTATTCAAAGAAGCCCTCGGCTGGCGTGCGTCCCAAGCTGTCGGTGTTTCTCAGGTATGTCTCGTCCATGAAGGCTCTATCCGGTACGGGAGTGAAGTTCTAGAGCGGCACGCCGGCTTGCACGAACAAAGGAGTGAGGAAACCGCCAATGAGCGACGAACTTGCCTTGCATCTCAGGGCATACGCCTTGTATTTGACCAATGAAGCGGCGAAGATGCACCCGTAGTTCATGCTATCTCCGAGCTGGTCTTCCAATGGCTCATCGTTCTCATCCGGATCACAAAGAAGATGCTTGAGGCCTTGGAACAAGAAGCAAAGCTCCGTCTTGGTTACCGTGGGGGCTACGGACCGACCACTAAAAGTGTTGGCCATCGGGTTCCTCACTCACTTGATCTTCGCGGTATTCGCCTTATAGTCTTCATTGGCGATGAGGTCCCAAAAGTTGTTTGCTTGAGTGAAGGAGGGAAACTCCACTTTCGTGGCAGCTGCATCGAGGCCATAAGCTTGGCAGAGCTCGGGGATTGAGAGGCTGAAGGCTTGGCGCTTTATCTTGAAGGAGAGGCGGCCTTGAGGAGGAATTGGGATACTAGGATTCTCGTACGCGAGCTCCAGAGTGGCAAGGAAGTCGATTGTCACTTCGGGATAGGTTGGGCAATCCATCCGTGATAAACACCTCAGCCCTATCTTCTGGAGTAGTTGATCAAAATCCTCCAGAATCCCCATCTTAGACAGCAATCCCCTGTCCGCGAACTTAGTTGGCTCGAACTTCAGCCTTTGAAGCCGTTCCTTGTCTCGTTTCTCAGCCTTACTCCAACGAACCCTTTCTTGAACAGCTACCTCTTGATTCTCTCCCTCTTGTGCTGTCTCCTCTCTTGTTATTTTAGGTGCCATTGTGCCTGAAACAAGTTTCTCAAGCAAAATATGAGCAAATCGGCGACTTGTAGAGAGAAGCAAAGGGGAAAATCTGTAACTATTACCCTAGAATTTTTGGGGATTTATGAAAATTATAACAAAATAATAGGGAAGCAAATCTAGAATTATTCCTATTATCAAGTTTTTTAAAAAAAATAAAACTGCCTCTAGTATCTAAAACAATCAAGCGAAATAAAAGGAGATTTTCTTGAGGATTTTCTTGAAGATTTGAAAATACCTTTGCAAGATTGGATTTAGAAAACTCGTTAGCCTTTAGAAAACAAGAATTTCACACTCTATTTACTTTTAACTCGAGAGAACAAAAGTGAGAGAGAGTGAAAGTTATTGAAAACATTTAAAGGCCAACAAAACACAAAACCATGGGTAAGAGAAGTGGTTTCTGACAAAAGTCTTGGTCAAAGCACATCTTTCATGGTCAAAGATTCCTGCCTTGACCAAGTTTTGAATTTAAAAAAGCGGAGGGAAAGAGTAAGAGAGGGAAAAGAAAATGTTACCTCGGTACGAGATCGAGTCCATTCGGTCGATCTAGGACTCGATCTCATGTTCATAACGGATGGATCGAGAGATTTGATCGATCAGTGACTCGATTGAACTAGAATCGAGTCTTAGATTGATTATACTCCCTCGTTCCTTGACCTTTGGTCAACTGGGTTGAGTCCGCGTGATCGAGCCATGTTCTCGATTCAGGGGTCGATTCGATTTAGATCGAGTGATGGATCGAGTCGAGTGATCGATCTGTCTTTGAAGGATTTTCCCGAGAGAAAATAGATCGGTCGATCCCTTTTTGGATCGATCGATCTAAACTCCAAGAATTTTCCGAGACATTTTAGATCGGTCGATCTAGATAGGACCGATCGATCCGTGCTCATCTAGATCGACCTCGTCACTCGATCTCGTCTAGATCGACTGACTCCTCTCGATTCACTAACTCGATCTAGTAGAGATCGAGTTAGGATTAGTCGATCTAGCACTCGATCTCTAGTCGATATTCGCCCCTTCTCACTCCTTTTGGATCTAAGATCTTTGCCCGCAACCCCTTATACCTGTTCCTACGCACTCACAAGAGAAAAACATAAAACTGGAAAAGAAATAAAGCAAAAATATGTACAGGATAGACATGGGAATGCCTCCCAAGTGCACTTTCTTCAACGTCTTTAGCTAGACTTTACTTGGTTTAGGCAGATGGTGGGTCTTGGAGAAGCATTGAGGTGCTCTCCTTGTCAAACGCACTCGCCATGTATGGCTTAACTCTGTGTCCGTTCACTGTGAATTCATTCCCACTCTTCCCCACCAACGTGACAGCTCCATAAGGTAATACTTCCCTGATTTCATACGGACCGCTCCACCGTGACTTTAGCTTCCCTGGAAAGAGCTTGAGCCTCGAGTTGTAAAGCAGCACCAAACTCCCTTCCTTAAGCTCCTGAGTTGTAAAGCAGCACCAGCTTCTTGTCATGAGCAGCCTTGGTACGCTCCTTGTAGATCCTAGCGCTTTCGTAAGCGTCCAGCCTTAGCTCATCAAGCTCGTGCAACTGGATCAACCGCTTCTCCTGAGCTGTCTTCAGATCAAAATTCAGCCGCTTCACAGCCCACAGCGCCCTATGTTCCAGCTCAAGGCTTGTCATCACTTTAACCTTTGCCTTGTCGACCTCAATACCCTTCTCTGATATTTTATGGCCAGGCACGATCCCCTCCTTAACCATGAAGTGGCATTTTTCCCAGTTAAGCACCAAGTTTGTCTCCTCACAATGCTTTAATACCCTGCAAAGATTCAAAAACAAGCAAAAAAGGACGCACCATAGACCGAGAAGTCATCCATAAACACCTCTACCATCTCTTCTATTAGATCGGAGAAGATTGACATCATACACCGCTGAAACGTAGCCGGTGCGTTACACAACCCGAATGGCATCCTTCGATAAGCGAAGGTGCCATAAGGGCATGTAAAGGTCTTCTTCTCCTGATCATTTGGATGGATTGGTATTTGGAAAAATCCACTATATCTATCGAGAAAGCAATAGTAGGGGTGATTAGCAAGTCTTTCAAGCATTTGATCAATAAAAGGCAAGGGAAAATGATCATTTCTAGTTGCAAGATTAAGCTTCCTATAATCAATACACATACGGTGTCCAGTAATTGTTCTAGTAGGTATAAGCTCATCTTTGTCATTCTTAATGACTGTGATCCCTCCCTTCTTAGGCACCACATGTACGGGAGAAACCCACGCGCTGTCACTTATGGGATAGATCACGTCAGCCTCTAAAACCTTAAGAATCTCTTTCTTAACAACCTCTTTCAAATTAGGATTCAAATGCCTCTGATGTTATATAGAGGAGGCATTCTCATTATCCAAATGAATCCTGTGAGTGCAAAGCATAGGAGAAAGGCCCTTGAGGTCACTTAAAGAGTACCTAATGGCCTTTCAATACTTTCTCAACTCAGTTAAGAGTGAGTGCAACTCATCATCACTTAAGTTTTCATTCACAATAACAGGATAGGTTTCGTTAAGCCCTAAGAAGGCATACCTTAGCCCTTTCGGGAGCTCCTTGGTCCACCTTCGGGGCTAGCAGTTCGCTCCAATCATCCTCGTGGCTGTTGCTGTTGTTTTCCCCCTTGGAACCTTCCTTTGAGCCTGAGACATGGCCCTTGAGGCTGCTTTCTTCAACCGCTATCCCTTCTAAAATCGAGTCATCCAGTCGATCTTGCTCTCGATGTCGTCTAGATCGAGCAGCTTCGGTCGATTCACTCACTCGATTTACTGTGGATCGAGTGAGAGATCGACACGCAGAGTCGATCTCCAAATTAGACCCCAAATTGATCGGAAGGCTTCTCTCGATCTTGGACCCGATTGTTTTCCTGGATCGATCACCCTCCTCGATCTGACTGTCGATTGCTGCACCGGATCGAGTTGTGGTCACGATTTTCTTGTCGATTTGACCCCTGGATCGAGTAATGTCATCGATCTCGGAGTCGATCTCTAGGCAACCGCCTTCATCTTCTAGCACAACCTTCCTTGAATCGAGCAAGTTGACGTATTTCTGAGTCATCTGATCCACGTAACCAAACTCTCATGATCTCTACATCCTTAAGGTGCTTCTCAAAGAAGACTCTATGCTTCTCTATGAGTTGCTTCTTGAAACGGCCAGGAAAAGGTAGCTTAGGTACATACGGTGGAGGTACATAAGCATCCTTCTTCTTAGTATTTGCTCCGCTTTCTTCTCTACAACCGCCTTGTCACCTCTTCTTTGTCCTTGAATCCAAACATTGTCAAAGTTGATCTCATCATCAGCGGAAAGCTTACCCTTCCCCTCTTGAATAACAACGTCCTCGTTGATCTTGGGAGCAAGCGTAGGTGCAAGCTCTTTCCCACTCCTTAGCGTAATGGCGTTGGCGTATTCCTTGGGATTCTGCTCACACTTGCCCGGTAAGCTATTCTGACCGCTTGTACTTGCCTTTCCTTTCTCTAGTTGCTTGATCTTGTTATTCAAGTTAGTGATCTGAGTAGAGAAATCCGTGAGTGATGAGTCTAGGCGAGTGTTCATCTCGGCAAACTTCTGATTTGTAGACGCTTGCCCCTGGATCAATTGTTAAAACATAGCTTGGACGGGGTCAACTTGTTGTTGTTGCATCGGTTGTTGTTGAGGAGCGAAGCCCAGAGGGTACATTGGCGTATAACCTTTGTTTCCTTGCTGTTGTCCTTGGAAGTTGTTCTGCCCTTGCCCTTGGAAGCCACCACTCGGCTGAAAACCTTTGTTGTATGGTACGAAAGGCTTTGCTTGCTGAGCAGGGTACACTTGATCCTTAGGGTTCGCGACATTGGTGCTACGGTACGAGAGATTGTTGTTCTGGTTGTAGCCTTGTGAATACCCTTGAGGTTTGTAGTTGTTCTGACCCGCCACCAAATTGGCTTCTTCTTGACTCAACTCGAGTTCCTCTAAGGCTTCATCCACTTCACCAACGAAGTGAACATGCTTCTGATTAGCCAACACCAGCTTGTCAATCTTCTCGTGCAGTGACTTAAGCTCTTTCTTGTGAGACTCTAGTTCAGAATCTCTCGGTGCACGGTCATAATCCTCAGCATAGTTGCCGTCACTTAGTGCTAAGTTCTCAATCAGCTCCATGCCTTCCTCTACCTCTTGACCAAGGAAGTTGCCCTTACTAGCCGTGTCAAGCAATAAGCGAATCTTTGGGGAAGCGCCTCGGTAGATAGTGCTTAGAAGAGTCTCTTCGCTGAAGCCGTGGTGAGGACACTGGATAGTGTAGTCCTTGAACTGTTCCATGGCTTCATTGAAAGTCTCATTGTTCCTTTGCGTGAAGCCGCTGATCTCGCTTCGTAGCCATGCTGTTCTGGTGCTAGAGAAAAACTTTGAGAGGAAAGCCTTCTTACACTCAGCCCAAGATGTAATGGTGCCTTGTGGAAGTGTCTTCTCCCAATGTCTAGCCTTGTCTCCGAGAGAAAATGGAAAGAGACGCAGCTTGAAAGCATCTTCGGATATGCCGTTAATCTTAATCATCCCACGTACTTGTTCGAAGTTATCAAGGTGCTCCAGGGGGTCTTCCATTGCTATCCCGTGAAACTTATTGTTTTGCACCATTGAGATGAATCCCGGCTTAATCTCGAAATTATTGTTCTGTACAGGAGGAGGAGTGATCCCAAACCTATTGTGATGAGTATTGGGAGCATCTCCCGCTCCTATGATCCTTGGGGGTCTAGCCGCGTGTTGTGGGTTTCCATTACCCCTCCCACTGCCCCTTGAACTGGAGGAGGTCCTTCTGGATGCTCGTGCTCAGCCATAGCTTCAAAGTCAACCAAACCATGCTGAACAATCTCCTCAAAGGCTCTGGCTTGCTCTCTAACTCTTCTTTGTCATGAGTGTCCGAGTTGGTGAATATTGTCCAAGGGTTGAAGTAGATTGTTGTCTCCCCTTGAAAGAAGATTCATGTACCTGAAAGACACACGTTTGAGAGTAGAGGAATTAGTAACTTAAACAAAGTAAAGGCTTAGTCTTTACTAAACCCCAAATCTCAATGCTTTCTAAACACTCCTAGAATGGCAACGACACCATTTGATAACAAGATTTTTCTATCTAGAGTGAGCAAATGCAACAGGAGGTTATCAAAACTCAAGCAGCACACAGTCGTAGTATAGCATGCAAGAGGAATCAATCCAACCTAGGAGCTAGAAAGTTCAATGAGAATGCAAGGATCGAGTAAAGCTAAGCAAATGGTGAACGGTTTTGTAAAAATCATAAAAAATAAATGCAATGACTAAATGCAAGGCAAAACTATTTTAAAATTACCAGGAACGAGTGAACTACCACGACGAACAAACAGAATGATTAAAATGCAAAGCTATGATTTTATAAAAATCGACAAGTGGATCGACCACAGGATCGACCACTAGATCGAGCAACAACGATCGATCGAAAAGACAGTTTAAGCGAAAGTGAATCTAATGAACATGATGCAAACAAGCAACAAGCGAATGATTAACAGAGACTATGAAATGCTAAAAGGAGGGTCCAGGGTTGAGATTCACGTTCAGGGGTTTCATAGGTTCAAGCTTGGTTTGAAAACTCTAGACCTACTCACTTTGTTAGGTTCTCTAAGCCTTGAAAACAAAACAAGATCCATCCATGGCGTGTGGTATGGATCACTCTCTCATTCTCTCCTCCAGACCCATGGCGTTTGGCAGAAGAAGAGATTGAAAGGCAAGGAAAACAGATTTCAAACACGCGGCTTAACAAGTCCTCTGAACTACCATGGCGTTTGGGAAAGAGTAACTAATCTCTAGGATGCGATTTTCAGAGATCTCTGGATCCTGTCAAGGTAAGAGCTCTCTCTGATCATAAATATATTGGCGTGAGACTCTTTAAGCCTTAAGAACTTGACATCCTAGAAGAGAAAGCCATTAAGAACAAAAAAACACCAAACTTGAAAACCTTTTCGACCCATTTAAATCCTCTCAACCCCAAAACCCCATTAAACTACTCACTACACATTAAATAAACCAAGCAAAGCATGAAAGATGAAACGAGAAACATGAAAACGATGGATTAAACTTAAAACGATTCAAAGATTCAAGAACAAAGCTCAAAGTCTAACAATGGCGGAATCGCCTTTGAACAAAGAGAAAAAGCTGAAAATGATAAAGTGAAAACGTGTGTGGGAAAGCATGATCGCCGCCTTCCCAAAATAGGCCAAACAGCTCAATGGTCCCCCCCTCGCTAGCGGCCAAAAACGGTTAAAGCACTGAGATCGACCTCGAGATCGAGCACCTCGCTCGATCATCTTTGGACATTGTGACTTCGGCTTGATTTGTGTCTCGATCTTCTTTGGTGGATCGAGTGCTTCATTCGACCTTGGAATCGATCTTTGGAGGATCGAGTGGTTGACTCGATCTGACTCTCGATCTGCATGGCGTCAATTACGTCCGTACTCCTTGATCGGTCGCTTCAGTCGTTCTTCGTCTCGATCAGTTCCCTTGTATCGGCTGGACTACTCGATCTTCTGGTCGATCTCATCTAGATCGACCTGCCATGCTCGATCCTCCTATCGATCTCTGGTCCTTAACAAGCATTCCTGAATTCTCCAAGTCCCACGAACTTCCTCACGAACCTCAGCATGTCTACGAACCCTCCAAGACTCCAAAGTATCCGAAAACAACCTGTATGCGATGCAAAATGCACGAAATATGCATATGCTGGTGTAAGAACACTCTAGGACCTAAAGTGATGCAAACTATCCTAAAATGCAATGTTTATGCGTGAGAAACTAACTTATATGTATGTAAAATACATGGAATATGCAGCTATATCAATGTCGATTTTAGTCTGCCCTAGGGAGTCACCTCGGCTTACCTCGTCGGAACAAGTCGGGCAGAAGTTTCTTGAAGTTAGCTTGGCCACCGACCCCAAACTGACCTCCTTCCTTTGAGTTTTCTCTGGTTTTGACTTTGGTAAACATCTGAGATTTGACTATTGAGCAGCTCTTTTTCCTTTGACTATATAAAGCAAACCTTATCCTTTTAATCCTAGATCTTTAGTTTGTTGAATTAATCTTATTTTTTTATGCTTTAAACTCTCTCTCTCTCCTCTTCTTGAGCATTTTTTTAAATTTTAAGTATCTGTAAGCACAATTTATTTTTTGAATGAAAGTTTGCATTTCCTGTTATTGATTGTCCATATATTGTTATTGATCATGATTTCATATCTTCTTTCTCAAGTTTTTGCCATAATCACCATGTGTAGTGAGTAGTTAATTTCTGGGTTTGTAGATGGGATAGATCTAGGATGATCCAAAGCCTAAGCTGTGTTTTATAGGGATAAATGATGTTAGATCCTTCGTTTCTAGGTGTTCTTAATGTCTAATCTTTGTTGATCACTTTGATTTTGAAATTAGGGTTTCTATGCACCAAAAGTGATTGATGAAATGCTTGAACAAGTCTTTTAATGGATTTGCTTATCCTTACACATGAGAATGATTGACTAGAGAGCATTTTGGCTAGATGGAACGGTTTCTTTATGCTTATTGATTGCTTGATCACTAATGGGAATTAGATCTTGATTCTGTTGTTAGCAAAAGAATCATTGTCACGAGATTGTATTAATTTATATGAATTGAGCTCTATGCTAGATGATTTTGCATTGTTGACTGTTTGAACATCACATTTGAAGCTTAGGATTGTCTTGGATCAATTACCCTATCTATGAATCCTGCTTGTTTATCATTTGAATATCCTCTGTATTTGCTCTGCTTTGTTTGCTCTGCTTCCTCTGTTTCTTAAGTTTGAATTATCTAGTTAATTGTCCTGCATCTTGATTTAATGTTTGCTTATGCTTGTTTGATGATTCATCTAGGTTGCTAGATACTTCTAGAACATTTCCTGATTAGCTTAACTTACTAGAATTTATGTATTCTTAATGTTTCAAATCCCTGATTGGATTGACACCTTAAGTGCTACAATGAGATGATCATAGGACTTGATGAATTGAGTCACAAGAGTTGAAAAACTTCTGTATCAAATTGGCACCCTTGCCCTTCGGAGATTCTTTGATCATTGAGATTTTGATTTTCTGTGAGACTAAGTTTTTAATTTACTTTGTTTATTGACAACAATTACTTGAGTGATGTTTCAGGTACAAGCAATGCATGCTCTCCATGAGAACGTGGACAGACTTTTCCTACAAGGATCTTACTCTGTGTATGGTTAGGGCCCTCAAGGAAGCTACAACTATGGGGTTGCTCACTATGGGAACACACACTTGAGCTTTGTCCCACCACATCAACAAGGTCCAAGTACTCACTCTCCCACTCAAGATGTTGTGGTGAAAACCATGCTCCAACAACTTCTCCATGGGCAAGCTAAGGAGGCTTTGAAGTGAAATAAGGTGTTTCATGCAATCCACAACAAGCTGGACAGCCAATATAAGGAGCTCTATACCAAGATTGATACCTTGGCTTCGAGGATCAAGACTTTGGAGAACAACAAGGGGATTGCTACTACATCTAGGTCTCCAACTCAACTTCCCGGAAAACCTGAAGCTAGCCCCAAAGAGTTCTACAATGACATCTCTTTTGTTGCAGTACCAAGTCAAGCGGATAATGATGCTACTAAGGAAGGTTTAAGCAGCAGATGTTAGCCAAGCAAAAAGATCTATTCCTAGCAACCATGGAGGAAGCTGAGAGGACTTGTGATCATGTACCTGCTGGTCTGTTAGATTTCAAGAAAAATGTTTCTAGCTAAAGGCAAAGAGGTCAGTAAGGACAAGCTGTGCTCACCAACAGATGCACCAATAAGAGATGAGGTGATCACCACTACCAAGAAGTTGGGAGATCCAGGATGCTTCACCTTACCGTGTACATTGGGGATCCTACATTCACATGCTGTTTATGTGATTTAGAGGCCAGCATAAACTTGATGTCTCTCTCTACAGCCAAGAGTCTTGGCTACAGAAGCTTCAAGGCGAATGGTATTTCCCTTATCTTAGCTGATGGGACAAGAAGAAGTCATGTTGGTTTGCTGGTTGATCTGCCCATTATGATTGAAGGAGTGAAAGTACGAACAAACTTTGTGATACTTGATATTGATTGTGCTGCCAAAGACCCCATCATTTTAGGAAGTCCTTTCTTGGCCTCAGCTGGAGCATTGATAGATGTTCAGAAGGGTCTTATTGAGCTAAGGCTGGGAAAGTAAGAGGTCCTCATGTTTGATGCTAAGGAATTGGAGCATGGGTCCAGCAAAGAAGAACATGCCTACTCACTTGTGTGTAAGAGAGAGAGCATAGGGATTGATGTCTTGTTTGTCCCTAATGAATACAATGGAGTGAGTTTCCATGGGAACTGTATATCTGACCTGTTCATGGAGCATCAGCCCGCACCAATAAAGGAACAAACCAAGGGGACCCCAAGAAAGACTAAGGGGAAGGATCATAAGCTAAAGTCTCTCTCTAATGGGTTAAGTTTGAAGCTGGTGAGCTTATATGATAGGGGGCTGGTGTACAAGGCCAAGAGCAAGGGGATACCTCAACCTTTTGCATTTGTCAGTCCCTTAACACTATACAAGGACCAGCAAGGAGTTCCAAAACTCTTCCTTTCCCCAACTAAAAGAAATGGGTAACACATCAAGCTAAGAGATGTAAAACAAACACACTTAGGAGGTATTCCCATTTTTATCCTTGTATACTTGCTTTTGCTTTTAAGTTTTGTGTTTAGTGTTTCACTACAAGAAAACAGATAGTTTGCGACTAGAGTTTACGACTACGACGATAGTCGCAAACGAAAACGACTATGTAGCGACTATATAGCGACCAATAATGCGATTACAAGCATATAGTCGTAAGATAGTCGCTAATTGGAGACCACGAAGTGTAGTTGTAAAATAGTCGCACATTTACGATTACATTGCATTTAATATATGGTCGCGACAGTTTAGTCGCACAATAGTCGTAAATATGTGACTATCTTACGACTAGAAGGTGTAATAGGAAGAAAGGAGAAAACATGTTTTACCGAATTTTTATGTCGGCCAGCGTTGTGACTATTTTGTGACTAACGGTTGGCGACGATTTCTGGTAGTCGTAAATCTACGACTAATATGCGACTACTGTGCTCCTGAGTGGCAAAATAGTCACAAACGAGTCAGAACTTTTAACGAAATAAAACCGGTGAAACATTTTGTCTACGTTATGTGGTTGGTGTGCCTACTTTCTATATGTGGTTGGTGTATCTACTTTGTAGTCGCTATGTAGTCGTAGATGTTTCTATATATATATATATATATATAATATCAAACCTTCATCCAATGCATATTAACTTAGAGAAAAAAATTAAGAGTGTTTGATAAAAAAAGCAAGTAATTAAGTTTTTTCCGTAGAAAAAAACGTGATTAAAGAAAGAAAGAGTGATTTTTTTTTTTGTCAACAGCATCAAATTCCTAGAACGGTATTAACCATTTCGGTGGAACTGAGTTTACATAATATAGATAAAAAATGTGATTTCGAGCACTTCGTGCTAGTTTATCCCCCTTTGTGTTCTGCGCCCGTGGGACCTTTGCGATTGAAAAAAGTTGGAACACCCTTCTAGTGGTTTCGTATTCTTCTAAGTGTAGTAAGAAAGTTGGCCATTCTGCTGGATTAGACATCATCTTCAGCAATTCTGAGCTATCCGTTAAGAAGTTCACCTCCGTTCTCCTAACATCTAGCATACAATGCATTGTCCATATTAGTGCCTCAAGCTCAGTATGCAGGGGTGATAGGCTCTTCCCTATACCATATTGCCTGGTTTATGACTATACCAACCTAGCCCTTTATTTGAGACATTATATTTCCATGAACCATCCGTGTAACAGATAAAACCAGCTTTAGTGCTAATTCCATTATGTATTAGTTGCGAGGTCTCAATCCGTATATCTTCTTCTTATGCTTCATCCTAGGCCTGTGCTTCCGCTGTTGCTATGTTGACAATTTTTCAGGGATCCCGATCTATATTTGAGAAGAGTTTCTCATTCCGCGTTTTCCAAATATACTAGAGTATCCACGGATAGACCTTTATGTCATCATGATCGGGTAGGTTGCTAGAAATGTTTTTGCCATATTAGAGAATAATGCATCCACTGGAAACTTGAGTATAGGCGTAGCTATTGGCGAGAGCGCCCATACCTGAAATGCCGGTGGGCACTCAGATAAAGTGTGATTTATTGTTTTCTTCTCTGCTCCACATCTACTGCATTGAGGATCGCAGTTTATTCCCCTATCTCGTAATCGGCTCGTTACTGCTAAACATCCAGAGAGGGCTTGCCACATAAAATGTTTCATTTTAGGTGGGCATTTAATCTTCCATACCTGAGCCTGTAATTGGCTGATATCAGGACCATATGTTCAAAAAGATTCCTTATCGGGGTATAGTTGTTCTATCAAGTATCCCGATTTAACTGTGTATCATCCCGTTTTTGTGAAATTTCATCCCCATATGTCCGGCCGGTGTTCCCTGGTCGTTGCCATCGCAGTGATCACCGGTATGTCCTCTGAGACTATCAATTGTTCAAGTAGTGGTATGTTCCACTTTGATGTCACATGATCAATCAGTTGATTGACATTTAGGTATGGGTAGTAATTATACCTGTTCCATAATGCTGATCTCGGGCGTGATGCTGGAATCCGGGGGTCATTCCATACCGATATAGAATGACATGATCCAACTCTTTTGATAAGCCATTTGTGTACCAAAGATCTAGCCGAGATCTTCCATCCATACGATGGAGAATACAACTGTATCAGATGTAGAGGTGTGCCTTCCCTATAGTATCTCCCTTTGAACACCCTTGCGAATAGAGAATCTGTGTATTAAATAAGACGCCATAATTGTTTAGCCAATAAGGCTGTGTTAAAATCCTCCACCACCCGAAACCCCAATCCGCCTTTAGATTTTGGCTTACACAGTTTGTCCCAAGCAATCCAATGCATTCCTCGTGTCCTGCTTATATTGCTCCACCAGAATTTGGCTACCGTGCTTGTCTGTTTGGTAGTTAACGTCTTGGGAGTCTAAAGCAGGACATAGTATATGTCGGAACTGCTGAGACCACTGATTTAATGAGAACTTCCTTCCCTCCCCGCGATAACAATTTAGCCGTCCAACCATTGACCCGTTCTTGTTGTCTGTCTAACAGAAAGTTAAAGATCTTTGTTTTAGCACCACCCAGACATTCTGGGATCCCCAAATATGTACTCATACCTCCAACATTGGAAATTCCCAATATGTTGTGTAAAGGTCCTGTGTTACTTGAGGAACCTTGTGTCCAAACTGAACCGATGATTTTGTAAAATTGTTTTGTTGTCCCGAGGATAACTCATACTGTTTGAGGATGTGCAGTAGTACATTCGCCTCCGCCTTTGTTGCTTTACAGAAAAACAGGCTATCATCCGCAAAAAGCATATGTGAGATTGTCGGGGTCGCCCGTGCAATCTTCATCCCAGTAATTAAGTTTTCGCGTTCTGCTTTCTTGAGATTAGTGATTAGTACTTCTGTACAGATAATGAATAGATAAGATGACAATGGGTCCCATTGTCTAAGTCCCCTTTTTGGTTGGATATTACCTTTCGGATTTCCATTGATAAGAACTTTATATTGGACTGATCCAACGCACCACATTATCCAGGTAACCCATTTTTCTTCAAATCCCAATTTCTTTAGTAAATGTTCTATGAAGCCCCATTCCACCCAATCATAGGCTTTACTCATATATGTCTTGACTGCCATATATTTTTTCTTACAAGAGTTATTGGTTCGTAGACCATGAAACATTTTCTGCGCTATTAAAATATTATATGATATTAATCTCCCTGGCACAAACGCCGATTGTGTCTCCGATATTAACCGTGGTAATAATTTCCGCAGCCTCTGGCATAAAACCTTAGAAATTATTTTGTATCCAACATTACAGAGACTTATAGGTCGTAAATCTTTCATCCGAGTTAGTCGATCTGTTTTTGGAATAAGACAGATATTCGTCAAATTTAACCGTTTATCGAAGGTCCCTGTAATAAAAAATTGATTCACCATATGTACAACATCGTCCTTAATAATATCCCATGATTTTTGAAAAAACAAAGCCGTCATGCCATCAGGCTCTGGTGCCTTAGTGGGATGTATCATTAATAATGCTTCTTGTACCTCTCTCTCTGAAGATGGTTTTACAAGTTCCTCATTATCTTGTTCCGTTATTTCCGAATATACTTCTGCAAGGACATCTTCAAAACTTGTTGGCAAAATAGAAGTAAATAGGTCGGAGAAATAATTTACTGCGACTATCTCCACGTTAATTTCCCCAGTTACCCATATATCTGGACTATCATGCAAGCCAAGTATTCTATTTATAGTCCTCCGTTGTGTAGTGGTCGTGTGATAAAATTTAGTATTCAGGTCTCCGCATTTGTTCCAAAGGTTCCGACTTTTTTGATGTCAAAAATGTTCCTCATCAAGATACGCCTCTTTCAGCTTTTTAGTTATCTCATTAAGTTCGTCTTGTGTGCGTGTGTCGTCTACTTGAATTTTCTCAAGTTACCGTTGTAGATCCTCAATTTTATCTCTTCCATAGGGTAGATTGAGCTGCCGCCATTTAGAAATTTCATGCCTGCAGTTGACTATACTGTCAACCTTGGAATGGGGTGCATTTTGGTTACCTTCCTTCCACGCTCGTGTGATAGATTCCATTAATCCCTCCTGACCAATCCATCTTCTGTCAAATCAGAATTGATTCCTCTGTTTAAACTTTTTTCTCAATTGTTGCTACAATGGGTCTATGATCTGAACCTACCATTCTTAAATATTCCACATACGAGAATGAGAATAGATCATGCTATTCTGCTGTAGCAAGACCTCTGTCCAATCAACACCGTACATTTTGCCCGTTTTGTCTTCCTTACCAAGACAAAGTATTCCCAAGATTTGGAAAGTCCAATAATCCACAGTTACTAATCATTGTGTTGAAATCGACAAAGGAAGATACTTGTCTAATTACACCACCTTGTTTCTCATGATTACCCGTAATTTCCTTGAAATCACCAATTAAAAACCATGGATCATTTCTTGTTGAACTTGTTCTGGTTATCCATTCCCAAACTTGATCTCTAAATTTTTGGACCGGATCACCATATACAAAAGACATATAAGTTAAATTCCCATCAATAGACGCCTCAATGTCAATAATCCTTTTATTCGAAAATAAAATTTTAACATCAAAGTTTTTATTATAAAACAGGACCAGTCCTCCACTAGCTCCACATGGGTCAGCCGTGAACAACATATCATAACCAAAATAAAATTGAAATTTCTCAACAAAATTAAAACATTGTTTAGTTTCAGAAAGAAACAAAAAATCCGTTCTGAACTTCTGCCAAATCTCCCTGAGATAGCTTATTTTGTACCTGTTTCCCAATCCTTGACAGTTCCAACTAAAAACCCGCATTATCCTTCATAAATTTCCCCCTGCCCCTCCGATGGAGCCTGTCTCTTCTGCAGTTGTACCTGCCCCTTGTCTCCTCCCCGTTTAAGGTCCTTTGTTATACCCTTCTTTTTCGGTGTGGTGGTATGCATAAGTTTCTTCGAACCACCCCTACAGCAAAAGTTGTGTTAAATAGCTTCTTCTCGGCGCCAGTTCTCGCTGGTCCTTTATTCATCTCGTCCCGATCAATTTCGTGGGGTATTACAGAGGCATTTGTAGCCCCCTCACAAGAGTCAAGCACATCAGTAATAGCCCCCTTAATGCACGGTAAATGACCCTCTACCGGTTCTTCCATGATATCCTCTAGTTCAGCCATATAAAAATCTCCTGAAATATCATCCATGAGTCCCTCATTCTCATATTCAATCTCGGGTAGCCGAGTCTCCCCGGCATTTTTTTGCCAGCATCTCCTGATTCCCCATTGTTTAATTCCTCCGTTTCGACCATAGTAACTCGATCAATCAAATTGCCGAAGTCCTCCATTCCAAGAGCAACTTCCTCGAAAATAAGCCCCTTTCTCACCTTTTTGGCAGAGTGTTGGGTAAGGCTATCTTTATCATTCTCCGCTAGCTGCTCCTCTGTCTCCTGTGTTGAAACCTCTTTAGCATCCTTTGACCGTGAATTGTGCTCATCTAGAGATCTGTGAATACCTCTTGATGCACCCCCAAAACGTTTCCTGAACTCCCTTGGTGGTAAAGATCTAGAGGTCCGCGTCGTAGTATCCATATTAACACTTTGGTGTGAACCCTCACAATGCTGAGATCTCCCCTCCTCTCTAGAATCCACCACTTTGTCTTTCCTTTTGTAAGATTCACCTTGCGAACGTCTGTAGTGTAAATTGATCTTCGCATTTTCACCAAATGCACCTTTATAACTCTTTGCACCCCCATCTTGTTTGTCCTCTGGATGTCTCTCCTCATCTCTCCTATCCTTTTTCGGCTGCAGTGTGGGGCACTTGCTGGACTCGTGGCATAAGCTCAAGCATTCCCGGCAAAAACCATGAAGACGCTCGTACCTGAGGATGACTGTAGCCTCGTCACCACTGTGAAACTCCACGGAAGTTTCAAAAACAATTGGCTTGAACCCATCAATGGTCACCTGGACTCGCCCCCCATCAAAATCCACTTGTTGAACTGTCCCAATGGCTTGCCCAATACAGCAAAATGTAGTCTCTGCCCAAAAATGAAGCGGCACTTCCATCATACGTACCCAAAAGGTGAGCCTCGAGGGGTAATTGATCTCCATATCCGGCTCCCATCTTACAAGCACCACCATCCACCCATCGAAGTGAAAAGGTTCCATCTGTAAAACCGCTTGAATATCCTCCTCTTCGTCAAAGTCAAACTGGAACCTGCCCATCCCAAAGTCTCCCCCTGCCACACGCTCTTCCACCGTCCAGATCCTCGGCAACATAAAGAGGAGAGACTTTATCTCCTGCACTGTGGGATTCATGCACTTTCCAATGAGTTTTCGACCATATCCCTTAATCAACTCCGTATTATCAAAACGGAGAATCGTAATCTTCAGCCGTGGGGCAAGTGATTCTTTGCCTTTGCTTGATCCACCAGCCACCATTCTATTCGGTTGAGACATTGCAAGCACTGAGAGAGAAACAAAAACCGATATATGTGAGTGAAAAGAAAAGACAAGCCAAGAGAGGTATGACTTTGGTTTCCACCCTACAATCTCCTTTATACAGACCATGAAACCAAACCTAGTCCCATAATTAAGGCTCCGTATTAATTCCAGATCAGTACGAAATTAATCGCCATGGCTAAAGCAACGACACCATAAGGAAACCAGAGAAATTCCCATTACCTTAATCAGAATCGGGAACCCGTAATCATTGTAACGCCCATCCATTACAGAGTATCCAGAAAACCCATCACGTCGAAATTGAGATTTCTTCATCCGTTGACTTCATAGTTCACGGACCGTATCCTGTTTCCAATAGTCTTTCCTTCCTGGATTAAAACCTTTGCTTCCCAGAGATCTCATTAGGATCCTAATAATCGCCAAAAATTCACTTATTAGTGATATCCTCAAATCACATGATTGATCCCTGAACCCCCAAACCGGAGATTTTGATTTAGCAGAATGAGTTAAATTAGGAAGAGACAGGACCTGATAGGATCGCTCTCCCTTTTTGTCCACTCGCTGGATCCTGGTATGCCAAGTCTCCGGTCGACCTCTGTTAATCACAGAGATTAAGTTGACCCGTTGCACAGATCTCTGTCATTTAAGGATGCTACCTTCCTTACCCTCTGTTATCTTAAGAAAATCCCGAATCTGAAACCTTAAACCATAGATCCCGATATTGTTTCCCCAAATCATCCGCCAGCACAATCGAAAACCAAGAGCTGTCGATCCCATCCAACTGAGGTCGTATACCCCATTACCATCACCTCCCTTACTTCCATATAGCCCTTCAATCCCCTGAAAACCGAGAATTATAGATTCTTAAAACCCTAAATTGCCTTCTGTGTCGCCTATTATTAAGAGAAAAAACGTTTATATTTTTCTTTAATCATTTGTTTAATGATTTTTTTATTTATAGAAAGAAAGAGTGTTTGTTAAAAAAACAAAGAAAGGAGAGAAATTTTATTTGTTTTCTGTGACAAAAAGAGTGATTAAGTTTTTCTTTTCTCATATAATGTCGGAAAACTATAATATAGTAATTGTCGGGACTAGGGATAGATGAAGAGACGGAATTTTTTTTGGCAGAGTTCATAGCGGGGGTCGATCAATTTATGATATTTGCAAATAACCAGCCTCTAGCGCAGAGCAATAGGGATAAGTTTCACTGTTCTTGTAGTGTTTGCAAAAACAACAAATTTATTTCATGGACAAAAATTTGGAATCATTTGTGTAGTAGAGGATTTATGCTTGATTATTATGCTTGGTATAAGCATGGGGAAGAAATCAATATGGATTTAGGAATGAGTTATGTTAATACAACGCAAATAAGTGGGAGTGAAGAAGTGGGTAATGTAATAGAAGATAGATATGCAGATATGGTGAATAATGTATTTCGTGATACCAAGCGTTTGGATAACTATCATCATTTGTGTAGTATGATAGTTATAAGAATGTAGAATAACCGATACATAACTATTCCAAAAGGTTCTACGACTTCTTAGAAGGAGTGAAAAATCCATTATACGATGGTTGTCACAAAGGTCATTCGCAGTTATCCTTAGCTATTCGAGTCCTGCAAAATAAGACAGATTATAACATGAGTGAAAAGTGCATGGATTCAATTTGCGACATATTGACAGAGTATTTACCAGACGGAAATCAGTCAACCGGTTCACATTACGAGACAGAAAAATTGATGCGCAATTTAGGCCTACGATATTATACAATTGATATTTGTATTAATAGTTGTATGATCTTCTGGAAAGAGGATGAAAAGTGGGATACGTGTCAGTTCTGTGATGCACCAATATGGAAGCCGAACAACGGAAGACGAAGAACCAAAGTTCCATTTAGTCGTATGTGGTATCTACCAATTACTGACAGATTGAAAAGAATGTATCAGAGCGAGAAGACTGCAGCGGCAATGAGATGGCATGCTGATCACAAAGCAAAGGAGGGAGAAATGTGTCATCCGTCTGATGCAGCAGAGTGGAAATAATTTCAAGACCTACATTTCCGGTTTGCCAAAGAACCCTGTAATGTTTATCTTGGATTATATACAGATGGATTCAATCCTCTTGGCATGTCTCATAATCATTCTTTGTGGCCTGTGATCTTGACTTCATATAATTTTCCCCTTGGTATGTGCATTAAAACAAAGTTTTTGTTTCTAACAATTCTGAATTTTGGGCCAAATCATCCGCGAGCTAGTCTAGATATCTTCGTCCAACCTCTTATTGACGAGTTAAAAGAATTGTGGTCTACTGGAGTCGATGCATACGATGTATCCTTGAATCAAAATTTTAACCTGAAAGCAGTGCTTATGTGGACGATAAGCGACTTTCCGGCTTATCGCATGTTATCAGGATGGACGACTCATGGTAAATTATCTTGTCTAATTTGCATGGAAGATACTGATAACAAGGTTTTTCTCTTCGTGTGATGCAAATGCAACAGGAGGTTATCAAAACTCAAGCAGCATACAGTTGTAGCACAATGCAAGAGGAATCAATCCAATCCTAGGAGCTAGAAAGCTCAATGAGAATGCAAGGGCAGTGTGAAGCTAAGCAAATGATAAGCGATTTTGTGAAATTCCTAAAAACTAGATGCAATGATTAGCTGCAGGGGAAAACTATTTTAAAAATACCAGGAACGAACTAGCTACCACGACGAATAAGCAGAATGATTAAAATGCGAAGCTATGAATTTATTGAATTCGACTAGTGGATCGACCACTAGATCGAGCAACAACGATCGATCTCGTCTAAAAGTGCAAGTGCAATGAAACTAATGACCAGGATGCGACGAGTATCAAGCGAATGATTAACAAAGATGTAAGAATGCTAAGAACAAAGGGTCTAGGGTTGAGATTCATGTTTAGGGGTTTCAATGGCTCAAGCTTGGTTTGAAAACTCTAGATCTACTCACTTTGTGAGGTTCTCTAAACCTTGAAAACAAATCAAGACCCATCCATGTCGTGTGGTATGGATCACTCTCTCATTCTCTCCTCCAGACCCATGGCGTTTGGCGGAAAAAGAGATTGAGAGGCAAGGAAAACAAATTTCAAACACGCGGCTTAACTAGTCCCCTAACCTACCATGGCATTTGGGAAAGGGTAACTAGTCTCTAGGATGTGATTTTCAGAGATCTCTGGATCCTGTCAAGGTAAGAGACCTCTCTGATCATAAAGATCTTGGCGTGAGGTTCTTTAAGCCTTAGGTGTTCGACATCCTAGAAGAGAAAGCCTATAAAAACAAGAAAACACCAAGCTTTGAAAACCCTTTTCCACCCCTTAGGATCCTCTCAACCCCAAAACCCGATTAAACTACTCACTACAGATTAAGTAAACCAAGCAAAGCATGAAGAATGAAACGACAAACATGAAAAACGATAGATTAAGCTTAAACGATTCAAAATATTCAAGAACAAAGCTCAAAGTCTAACAATGGCGGAATCGCCTCAAAACCAGAGAGAAAGATGATGAAAAAAAGTAAAAGTGAAAAGCGTATGTGAAAATGTGATCGTCGCCTTCCTAAAGTAGGCCAAACAGCTCGATGTTCCCCCCCCCCCCCCCCCTCTCGCTAGCGGCCAAAAACGGTTGAAAGGACTGAGATCGACCTAGAGATCGAGCATGTTGCTCGATCGTCTTCGGACATCGTGTCTTCTACTCGATCTGTGTCTCGATCTTCTTCGGTGGATCGAGTGTTGCATCCGATCTTGGTATCGATCCTCGGCGGATCGAGTGGTGAACTCGATCCGGCTCTCGCTCTGCATGGCGTCATTTGTCAGTACCACTTGATCGATTGCTTCACTCGATCGCCGTCTCGTTTAATTCCCTTGGATCGGCTGGGCTACTCGATCTTCTGGTCGATCTCATCTAGATCGACCGGCCATGCTCGAACCTCCTCTCGATCTCTGATCCTTAGCAAGCATTCCTGAATCCTCCAAGTCCCACGAACTTCCTCACGAGCCTCAGCATGTCCGCGAACCTTCCAAGACTCCAAAGTAGCCGAAAACAACCTGTATGCGATGCAAAATGCAAGAAATATGCATATGCTGATGCAAGAACACTCTAGGACCTAAAGTGATGCAAACTAACCTAAAATGCAATGTATATGCGTGAGAAACTAACTTATATGTATGCAAAATGCATGGAATATGCAGCTATATCAACTCCCCTAAACTTACCTTTTGCTTGCCCTCAAGCAAACAAAATTAAAGAAGGGAGAGAGGTTTCTAAAACAAACGGGGATTTAAGCTTCTTGCAAAGGTGTCTTTCAAATGAATCAATCTCAATGTCCTAGTTACTAGTTCTAAAATGCAATACACACACTCATACTCCAAAGAACTTAGCCATACTCATCACACAAAGAATTTCAGATCGTGACTCTCCTATTCCAAACAATCAAAGAAACTCATCCTTTAACATTCATTAATGACCGAACCATGAATCAAACTTATGCACTTTAAAACAAAACACATTTGGCTAAGGGTAAAGGCTATACGCATAGAATGATCTCATTTTTAAAGAGGGTTTATTTTAAGCAAAGGGTTTCTCTCGAAAATGGTAAGAACTTTATGCATAATGCTAAAGGTAATCATACATGATCAGATTCTCATCTACCCATGTAAACTAATAATGATCCTAAAATCCCTCTCATTTATTTTCTTTTAAGCTCACTCACCACTTAGAGTATAACCCTTTTTTCCCAAAGCAAATGCTTAGCAATCCCCAAATCAAAATATGAAACATCTTAACTCTTTTAGGCTAGTGAAAAGGTTTTAAAAATTTTAAGCTCCTTATTCTTTTTCTTATTGATGGCTCTCTTATTTTTTTTTCTTCTTTTTATTTTGGCACTTAGGCTCTTATATATATATATATATTTTGTTTTTGAGAGAGCCATCTTCTGAAATTATTGGAGCATTATACTTTTTAAACACAAAACCTTTCGCTTAAAACCTTTTTCTTATTTCAAAAACCAAACTCTTTTGAAACCGAAAGCATATAAACAAGAGAGCAACCCCAATGATCCCCAAAACTTATCCTAAGCCTACATCTAGCTTCAAAATGCAAAGCTAGCAAACGTATGAGAACCTAATCATGTCGCCTAAACGTAACACTTTATGCTAAGTTCAAACCGGAAGAGGCCTCACAATGATGTCACACACGAAAACTTGGCTTCAAAGAAAGGTAAGGGTCAAGGAGGGAGTTCTACTTAGGCTCACAAAGAGTGGTAAAAGGAAGAAGAGAGCCTAAATATTTTAAAATCCATGTGTTCAATTTCAAATGCATAAGACTGATATTTAAAAATTCAAGTTAAGGTTTTCACTTAATAGGACAAGTTTCAAATCATGAGAGTTCAATTCAAGTCACGAAAATCAAAACTAGTGATCCAAGCATGGTAAGAACTTACTTTCAAAGTATGAGCAAAGCATTAGAGAACTACCAACTAGGATATTGAAACCATTCATAAGCTTAAAACACCTTTTTAAGAAAACTTTAACCCCTTATGCAAATGTAAACAACTTAGATGTTCAAAAATTCTAGACTCAATCCTAAAATGCTTAAAAATGTGTATGCAACTACATGAATTTTTCTGAAATTTTTTTAAAATTTTACCAATTTTTGTCCTTTTCTTTTCTATTCCTTAGATGCATGCAAGACTCAAGTTATGCAAAGATAAAATAAGATCAAAATAAACAAGTCAAACCACACATATACTCCCCCAAACTTGAATGACACCGTCCCGGTGGCAAACACGTTCGAGAGAGCTCAAAACACAATGCAAAAAGGAAGAAAATATGAACGGTATATACAATGGAAGAAGGTTGTTACCTCAGGTCTAGTCTCGGCTGGAACTTGAGGATGTTCCAGAGGAGCTAGATACTATGGCTTTGCCTTTGGAGCCTGGCTCTTGAAGAGAGAGGCACGCCGGTTGAATGTTGCTGCTTTGTGTCTCACGGATGACAACTCCACCGATTGAAAGCCTCCTCTTCTCGGGCTGTTGAACCTCCTCACTTGCAGCCTTCTTAGGTGAGCCTCCTTGAAGCGATTTGACTTTCTTGGCAAGTTTCTTGATGACTTTGCTCTGCCACTTGTTGATCTTTTTTTGCATCTCCACAACAGAAGCAAAGAACTTCTCTGTTTTGGTCCGCGGCTCAAAGTCAATCTTGGGAAAGACAAAAGCTTCGGGCATCTCGTCATCTGTGGCAGGGGACTCTGATCTTGGGCGGGCAGCTTGTTGAATGGCTTCCGTGGCTCCTAGAGGAGAAAAACATTCTTCGTCGCTCGGGAGAAACTCGATGTTCCCCACTCCTAGCAGCTCAGCCTCGCCGTTTGGCAAGATACAGACCTTCTTCTCGTTCTCCGTGTTAGTGAACAAGTAGGCAAAGAAACCCTCGGCTGGCGTGCGTCCCAAGCGGTCTGTGTTCCTTAGGTAGGCCTCATCCATAAATGCTCTTTCCGGAACAGGTGTGTAGTCTTGAAGTTGTACACCAGCTTGCATAAATAGAGGAGTGAGGAAGCCTCCAATGAGTGAAGAGCTTGCCTTGCAGCTCAAGGCATAAGCCTTTTATTTAAGATGCATCCGTAGTTGACGTTGTCTCCTAACTGGTCTTCTAACGGATCTTCATTCTCATCCGGATCACACAAGAGATGCTTGATGCCTGGAACAAGAAACAAAGCTTCGTTCTGGTCACCGTGGGGGCCACTGACCGTCCGCTGAAGGTGTTAGCAAGTAGCTTCAGAGTGTAGTGCAGCACTGGGTTCCTCACTCTCTTGATCTTTACAGTGTTCGCCTTGTAGTCATCATCGGCTATGACGTCCCACAACTCGTTCGCTTGAGTGAAGGTGGGGAAATCAACCTTCGTGGCATCAGCAGCTAGGCCAAAGGCTTGGCAAAGCTCAGGGATCGAGAGGCTGAAAGCTTGGCGCTTAATCTTGAATGAGAGCTGGCCTTGAGAGGGGATTGGGATGCTAGGATTCTCGTACCGGAACTCCAAGGTGGCAAAGAAATCGATTGTTACTTCAGGGTAGGTTGGGCAATCCATCCGTGACAAACACCTGAGCCCCATCCTTCGGAGGAGTTGATCAAAGTCTCCCAACAGCCCCATCTTAGCCAGCAACTCTCTGTCCGCAAACTTAGTAGGCTCGAACCTAAGCCTTTCCAGCCGCTTCTTGTCCCTTTTCTCATCCTTACTCCAGCGAACCCTTTCTTGAACAGCTACCTCCTGACCTTCTCCCTCTTGTGCTGTCTCTTCTCTCGTTCTTTTGAGGGCCATTGCGCCTGAAACAAAGTTCTTAAGCAAAGCTATGAGCAAATAGGCGATATGTTGACAGAAAGAGAGAAGCAAAGAAGAAAGTCGATAGCTAATACCTTAGAATTTTGGAGAATTTATAAAAAATATAGCAAAATAATAGAGAATCAGATCTAGAGATACTAGAAAATCCAGAATTTTCCCTATTATTAAGCTAGTTTTAAAAATTCAAAACCGCCCTAGCATCTAAAACAATCAATTGCGAAATAAAAAGAATTTTCCTAAAGATTTTCTCAATGATCCGAAAATACCTTTGCAAGGATTGTCAAAAATGCTTGTTAGCCTTTAGAAAACAAAGAACTCTCACTCTCTTTTACTTAGCAACTCGAGAAAACAAGAATGAGAGAGAGTGAAGTTGTTAAAAACATTTAAAGGCTAACAAAAACAAAACTATGGGTACAAGAAGTGGTTTCTGACAAAAGTCTCGGTCAAGGCACATTTTTCAGGGTCAAAGATTCCTGCCTTGACCGATATTTGAATTTAAAAAGTAGAGGGAAAGAATGAGAGAGGGAAAAGAAAATGTTACCTCGGCACGAGATCGAGTCCCTTCGGTTGATCTAGGACTCGATCTCATGCCCATAATGGCTTGGATCGAGAGGGTTACTCGATTTGGGACACGATTCGATTTGAATCGAGTCGTGGATTGATTGGCTCTCTCGTTCCTTGAGTTTTTGAAATCACGACTAAGTCCTCGTGATCGAGCCATGCTATCGATTCAGGGGTCAATTTAGCTTGGATAGAGTTGACTGATCGATCTGTCTATGAAGGACTTTCCCGAGAGAACATAGATCGGTCGATCCAATTTTGGATCGATCGATCTAAACTCCAAGAATTTCCCGAGACATTTTAGATCGACTTCGTCACTCGATCTGTCTACTCGATCTCGTCTAGATCGACTGGCTCCTCTCGATTCACCAGCTCGATCTAGCAAAGATTGAGCCAGGATGAGCCGATCTAGCACTCGATCCCTAGCTTATACTCGCCCCTTTCTTACTCCTTTGGGAACTCAGATCATGGCTTGCGTCTCTCATACTTGTTCCTACACACTCATAAGAAAAAAACATAAAACTGGAAAAGAAATAAAGCAAAGATATGTACAGGATAGACATGGGAATGCCTCCCAAGTGCGCTTTCTTTAACGTCTTGAGCTAGACTTTACTTGGTTTAGGCAGATGGTGGGTCTTGGAGAAGCATTGAGGTACTCTCCTTGTCAAATGCACTCGCCATGTATGGCTTAACTCAGTGTCCGTTCACTGTGAATGCATTCTCATTCTTGCCGACCAACGTAACAGCTCCGTAAGGTAATACTCCCTTGATTTCATACGGACCGCTCCACCGTGACTTTAGCTTCCCTGGAAAGAGCTTGAGCCTTGAGTTATAAAGCAGCACCAAACTCCCTTCCTTAAGCTCTTTAGGCACCAGTTTCTTGTCATGAGCAGCCTTGGTATGTTCTTTATAGATCCAAGCGCTTTCGTAAGCGTCCAGCCTTCGCTCATCAAGCTCGTGCAACTGAATTAACCGCTTCTCCTGAGCCGTCTTCAGGTCAAAATTCAGCCGCTTCACAGCCCACAACGCCCTATGTTCCAACTCAACAGGAAGGTGACATCCTTTACTGTAGAGAGGAGTGAAAGGAGTAGTACCGATGGGTGTCTTGAAAGCGGTCCGGTACGCCCACAAGGCGTCATCCAACTTCACTGCCCAATCCTTCCGAGTTGTCCCAACAGTTCTCTTGAGTATCGCCTTTATCTGACGGTTAGAGACCTCCACTTGGCCACTCGTTTGAGGATGGTAAGGCGTAGCTACCTTATGCTTCACGCCATACTTCTTTAGCAGATTTTCAAACAGCTTGTTGATGAAATGGCTTCCTCCGTCGCTTGTCACCACCATGGGAACTCCAAACCTCGGGAAAATGATGCTCTTAAAGAGTTTGATCACCACCTTTGAGTCGTTTGTTGGGGAAGCAATGGCCTCAACCCATTTAGAGACGTAGTCAACAGCTACGAGTATGAACTTGTTGCCGTATGATGAAGGAAACGGCCCCATAAAGTCTATGCCCCATGCGTTAAAGACGTCAACCTCGAAGATGGGAACTTGAGGCATCTCGTTCCTCTTAGTGATATTCCCTGCTCGTTGACACGCCTCACAGCTCTTCACAAACTCGTGTGCATCCTTGAAGATAGACGGCCACCAGAAACCAGCTTGCAACACTTTCGTAGCGGTCTTGAACGAAGCAAAGTGTCCTCCGTAGGAAGAGCCATGGCAGTGAAAGAGAATGTCCTTGGCTTCTTCCTTTGTGACACACCTCCGGTATAAACTATCCACGCCTCTCTTGTACAAGTAGGGCTCATCCCAAAAGTAGTCACTTGCCTCTCTAATAAACCTCTTCTTGTGATAGCTGTTAAGATGTGTTGGCTCATCTCCGCATGCCAAATAGTTCACAACATCTGCGTACCAGGAAAGATCTTCCTCCTTGAAGCTCAGAACTTCCTCAAACTGCCCCTCTAGCTTTCCACAAACAGCTGTAGTGATCGCCATGAGTTGTTCTTCGGGGAGAGACTCGTCTAAAGGAAGAGACTCGTTGATCCTTAACCGAGAGAGATGGTCAGCAACGCCGTTCTCTATTCCTTTCTTGTCTTTGATCTCCATGTCAAATTCCTGGAGTAAGAGGATCCATCTCAAAAGCCTTGGCTTAGTGTCCTTCTTGGAATATATATAACGCAAAGCTGCATGATCCGTGTAAACAATGGTCTTGGAACCCACGAGGTAAGCCCTCAACTTCTCAAAGGCGAATACAACCGCCAATAGTTCCTTCTCCGTATTTGTATACCTCGTTTGCGTGTCATCCAAGGTTCTTGAAGCATAGTATATCACGTGCAGCTTCTTATCCTTCCTTTGGCCTAGAACGGCTCCCACGACGTAGTCACTAGCATCGCACATAATCTCGAATGGAAGAGTCCAGTCCGGTGCTTGCACTATAGGCACGGACACTAGGGCCTCCTTGATGGTCACGAAAGCCTTCAAACATTCCTCGTCAAAGACGAATTCAGCCTCCTTGCACAACAGCCATGTGAGAGGGCGTGCAATCTTAGAGAAGTCTTTAATGAAGCGCCTGTAGAACCCGGCGTGTCCCAAGAAACTTCTCACTCCTTTGACGTTTACTGGCGGCTCAAGGCTTGTCATCACATCAATCTTTGCTTTGTCGACTTCAATACCCCTCTCTGATATCTTATATCCAAGCATGATCCCCTCCTTAACCATGAAGTGGCATTTTTCCCAGTTAAGCACCAAGTTTGTCTCCTCACAACGCTTTAGTACACTGCAAAGATTCATCAAACATGCAGAAAAGGACGCACCATAGACCGAGAAGTCATCCATAAACACCTCTACCATCTCTTCTATTAGATCGGAGAAGATCGACATCATACAGCGCTGAAATATAGCCGGTGCATTACACAACCCGAATGGCATCCTTCGATACACAAAGGTGCCATAAGGGCATGTAAAGATCGTCTTCTCCTGATCATTTGGATGGATTGGTATTTGGAAAAATCCACTATATCTATCAAGAAAGCAATAGTAGGGGTAATCAGCAAGTCTTTCAAGCATTTGATCAATAAAATGCAAAGGAAAATGATCCTTTCTAGTAGCAAGATTAAGCTTCCTATAATCAATACACATACGGTGTCCAGTAATAGTCCTAGTAGGTATAAGCTCATCTTTGTCATTCTTAATGACCGTGATCCCTCCCTTCTTAGGCACCATGTGTACGGGAGAAACCCACGTGCTGTCACTTATGGGATAGATCACGTCAGCCTCTAAAAGCTTAAGAATTTCTTTCTTAACAACCTCTTTCAAATTAGGATTCAAACGCCTCTGATGTTCTATAGAGGAGGCGTTCTCATTATCCAAATGAATCATGTGAGTGCAAAGCATCGGAGAAAGGCCCTTGAGGTCACTTAAAGAGTACCCAATGGCCCTTCTGTACTTTCTCAACTCTGTTAAGAGTGAGTGCAACTCATCATCATTTAAGTTTTCGTTCACAATTACAGGATAGGTTTCGTTAAGTCCCAAGAAGGCGTACCTTAGCCCTTTCGGGAGCTCCTTAAGGTTGACCTTTGGGGCAAGAAGTTCGCTCCAATCATCCTCGTGGCTGTTTCTGTTGCTGTTGTTTTCCTCCTTAGAACCTTCCTTTGAGCCCGAGACATGGTCCTTGAAGCTGCTTTCTCCAACCACTATCCCTTCTGAAATCGAGTCGTCCAGTCGATCTTGCTCTCGATGTCGTCTAGATCGAGCAATTTCGCTCGATTCACTCACTCGATTTAATGTGGATTGAGTGAGAGATCGAGACGCAGTGTCGATCTCCAGATTAGACCCCAAACTGATCGGAAGCCTTCTCTCGATCTTGGACTCGATTGTTTTCCTGGATCGATTACCTTCCTCGATCTGACTGTCGATCGCTACACCGGATCGAGTTGTGCTCTCGATTGTCTTGTCAATTTGACCCCTGGATCGAGTAAGGTCATCGATCTCGGAGTCGATCTCTAGGGAAACGCCTACATCTTCAAGCACAACCTTCTTTGAATCGAGCAAGTTGACGTATTCCTGAGTCTTCTGATCCACGTAACCAAACTCTCATGGCTCCTTAGTCACTGCCAGCTTCAAATGATCTTCCTGAGCCAACTCTTCCAGCAACTCATCCGCTAAAGCATCCAACGTCTCAATGTAGAAAGCTTGCCCTTCTATCGTAGGCTTCTTCAAAAACTCATTGATATCAAAGTCTAGCCTTATATCCTTACCCAAGTGCAAGGCAATCTTCCCGTTCTTGACGTCTATTATGGCTCTGGCGGTGGCTAAGAAAGGTCTACCGAGAATGAGTGGATCCTTTGGTTCTTCATCCATTTCCAATACAACGAAGTCTGTAGGCACATTTATTCCACTGATTTTCTCTGGCAAGTCCTCAAGCAAACCCACAGGTAACCTCATAATCCTGTCAGCTAGTACCAACGAGATTCTACAATCCTTGAAACGGGTAAAGCCAAGTTTCTTTGCCATGGAATGAGGCATCAGATTTATGCTAGCTCCGAGATCACAAAGGCAACTCTTGAACTCCAAAGGACCTAAAGTGCAAGGTATAGTGAAGCTTCCAGGGTCTCCCAGCTTCTTAAGGATTATCTCCTTGTGTATCACATCACTACACTCCTCGCTTAGAACAAGCACTTCCTTGCTTTCCTTATTCTTTTTCACGAGAGTGTCTTTGAAGAATTTGGCGCATTTAGGCATCATTGCAAGGCAGTCCACGAGAGGTAGCTTGATCTCTACGTCCTAAAGATGCTTCTCAAACAAGACTCTATGCTTCTCTATGAGTTGCTTCTTGAAACGGCCAGGAAAAGGTAGCTTAGGTACATACGGTGGAGGTACATAAGCATCCTTCTCCTTAGTAGTTTGCTCTGCTTTCTTCTCAACAACCGCTTTGTCTCCTCTTCTTGGCCCTTGAATCCAGACATTGTCAAAGTTGATCTCATCATCAGCTGAAAGCTCCCCCTCTTGAATTACAACGTCCTCGTTGTTCTTAGGAGAAACCGTAGGTGCTAGCTCTTTCCCACTCCTTAGCGTAATGGCATTGGCGTATTCCTTGGGATTTTACTCACACTTGCCCGGTAAGCTATTCTGACCACTTGAGCTTGCCTTTCCCTTCTCAAGTTGCTTGATTTTGTTATTCAAGGTTGTAATCTGAGTAGAGGCTTGCCCTTGAATCAATTGTTGAAACATAGCTTGGACAGGATCAACTTGTTGTTGCATCGGTTGTTGCTGCTGAGGTGCAAAGCCCGGAGGGTACATTGGCGTATAACCCTTGTTTCCTTGCTGTTGTCCTTGGAAGTTGTTCTGCCCTTGCCCTTGGAAGCTACCACTTGGCTGAAAACCTTTGTTGTATGGTAAGAAAGGCTTTGCTTGCTGAGCAGGGTACACTTGATCCTTAGGGTTTGCGACATTGGTGCTACGGTATGAGAGATTGCTGTTCTGGTTGTAACCGTGAGTGTAGCCTTGAGGTTTGTAGTTGTTCTGTCCTGCCACCCAATAGGCTTCTTCTTAGCTCAACTCAAGCTCCTCTTGGATCTCATACGCTTCACCAACAAAGTGAACATGCTTCTGATTTGCCAAAACCAACTTGTCAATCTTCTCGTGTAGTGACTTAAGCTCTTTCTTGTGAGATTCTAGCTCAGAACCTCTCGGCACACGATCATAATCCTCGGTATAGTTGCCGTCACTTAGTGCTAAGTTCTCAATCAGCTCCATGCCCTCTTCTACCTCTTGACTAAGTGTCAAGCAACAAACGAATCTTTGGGGAAGCGCCTCGGTAGATGGTGCTGAGTAAGGTCTCCTCACTGAAGCCGTGATGAGGACACTGGATTGTGTAATCTTTAAAACGCTCCATGGCTTCATTGAACGTCTCATTGTTCCTCTGCGTGAAGCCGCTGATCTCGCTTCTTAGCCTTGCCGTTCTGGTGCTAGAGAAGAACTTTGAGAGGAAAGCCTTCTTACACTCAGCCCAAGATGTAATTGTACCTTGTGGAAGTGTCTTCTCCCAATGTCTAGCCTTGTCTCCGAGAGAGAATGGAAAGAGACGCAGCTTGAAAGCATCTTCGGATATGTCGTTAATCTTGATCATCCCACATACTTGTTCGAAGTTATCAAGGTGCTCCAAGGGATCTTCCATTGCTAACCCGTGAAACTTATTGTTTTGCACCATGGAGATGAAACCCGGCTTAATCTCGAAATTGTTGTTCTGTACAGGACGAGGAGTGATCCCAAACCTATTGTGATGAGTGTTTGGAGCATCTCCGGCTCCTATGATCCTTGGGGGTCTAGCCGCGTGTTGGGGGTTTCCATTGCCCCTTCCCACTGCCCCGTTAACTGGAGGAGGTCCTTCTGGATGCTCGTGCTCAACCATAGCTTCAAAGTCAACAAAACCGTGCTGAACAATCTCCTCAAAGGCTCTGGCTTGCTCTCTAACTCTTCTTTGTCGTGAGTGTCCGAGTTGGTAAATGTTGTCCAAGGGTTGAAGTAGATTGTTGTCTCCCCTTGAACGAAGATTCATGTACCTGAAAGACACACGTTTGAGAGTAGAGAAATTAGTAACTTAAACAAAGTAAAGGCTTAGTCTTTATTAAACCCCAAATCTCAATGCTTTCTAACACTCCTAGAATGGCAACGGCGCCATTTGATAACAAGGTTTTTCTCTTCGTGTGATGCAAATGCAACAGGAGGTTATCAAAACTCAAGCAGCATACAGTTGTAGCACAATGCAAGAGGAATCAATCCAATCCTAGGAGCTAGAAAGTTCAATAAGAATGCAAGGGCAGTGTGAAGCTAAGCAAATGATAAGTGATTTTGTGAAATTCCTAAAAACTAGATGCAATGATTAGATGCAGGGGAAAACTAGTTTAAAAATACCAGGAACGAACTAGCTACCACGATGAACAAGCAGGATGATTAAAATGCGAAGCTATGAATTTATAGAATTCGACTTGTGGATCGACCACAGGATCGACCACTAGATCGAGCAACAACGATCGATCTCGTCTAAAAGTGCAAGTGCGATGAATATCAAGCGAATGATTAACGAAGATGCTAAGAACGAAGGGTCTAGGGTTGAGATTAATGTTTAGGGGTTTCAAAGGCTCAAGCTTGGTTTGAAAACTCTAGATCTACTCACTTTGTGAGGTTCTCTAAGCCTTGAAAACAAAATAAGACCCATCCATGGCGTGTGGCATGGATCACTCTCTCATTCTCTCCTCCAGACCCATGGCGTTTGGCGGAAAAAGAGATTGAGAGGCAAGGAAAACAGATTTCAAACACGCGGTTTAACTAGTCTCCTAAACTACCATGGCGTTTGGGAAAGGGGAACTAGTCTCTAGGATGTGATTTTCAGAGATCTCTGGATCCTGTCAAGGTAAGAGACCTCTCTGATCATAAAGATCTTGGCGTGAGACTCTTTAAGCCTTAGGTACTCGGCATCCTAGAAGAGAAAGCCTTTAAAAATAAGAAAACACCAAGCTTTGAAAACCCTTTTCCACCCCTTAGGATCCTCTCAACCCCAAAATCCGATTAAACTACTCACTACACATTAAGTAAACCAAGCAAAGCATGAAGAATGAAACGACGAACATGAAAAACGATAGATTAAGCTTAAACGATTCAAAATATTCAAGAACAAAGCTCAAAGTCTAACAATGGCGGAATCGCCTCAAAACCAGAGAGAAAGATGATGAAAAAAAGTAAAAGTGAAAAGCGTATGTGAAAATGTGATCGCCACCCTCCCAATGTAGGCCAAACAGCTCGATTGTCCCCCCCCTCGCTAGCTGCCAAAAATGGTTGAAAGGACTGAGATCGACCTAGTGATCAAGCATAATGCTCGATCGTCTTCGGACATAGTGTCTTCTACTCGATCTGTGGCTCGATCTTCTTTGGTGGATCGAGTGTTGCATCCGACCTAGGTATCGATCCTCGGCGGATCGAGTGGTGAACTCGATCCGGCTCTCGCTCTGCATGGCATCATTTACGTTCGTACCACTTGATCGATTGCTTCACTCGATCTCCGTCTCGATCAATTCTCTTGGATCGGCTGGGCTACTCGATCTTCCGGTCGATCTCATCTAGATCGACCGGCCATGCTCGAACCTCCTCTTGATCTCGGATCCTTAGCAAGCATTCCTGAATCCTCCAAGTCCCACGAACTTCCTCACGAGCTTCAGCATGTCCACGAACCTTCCAAGACTCCAAAGTAGCCGAAAACAACCTGTATGCGATGCAAAATGCAAGAAATATGCATATGCTGATGCAAGAACACTCTAGGACCTAAAGTGATGCAAACTAACCTAAAATGCAATATATATGCGTGAGAAACTAACTTATATGTATGCAAAATGCATGGAATATGTAGCTATATCAGATACAGAGTCATTTCATCTCCCTTATGGAAGGAAGACATGTTGGTTTGATTGTCATCGGAGATTTCTTCCTCAAGATTATCCACTGAGGAAGAATAAAAAGGACTTCTTGAAAGGAAAACACGCTTTGAATAAGGATCCAACTCGGTCTTTGACAGGTCAGCAAGTTTACTACGATCGGTTAGTTGGTGTTAGTTCACCAAAAAGAAAAAACTGTGGTGGAAATGGTCATGAAAAGAAGAAACTGGCAATGGGAATTGGCATAACTGGCATAAGAAAGGCATATTATGGGAGCTGCCGTACTGGAAGGACCTCAATTTCCGACATAATCTTGATGTGATGCATAAAGAGAAGAATTTTTTTGACAACATGAATACTCTTATGAGTGTGAAAGGTAAATAAAAAAACACCATCATGTCACGAAGGGATATAGAACGATTCTGTTCTCGACTAGACTTACATATTGATAGTGCTGGTAAAGCTCATTTCCCCGCATTCACATTGACAGAAGAAGCCAGAACAAGTTTATTGGAATGTGGGAAATATGCGGTTTAATTCCCAGATGGTTATGCGTTAGACTTAGCTAGTTGTGCTGATATGGTTAACGGAAAGTTTTCAGACATGAAGAGCCATGATTGCCATGTTTTTATGGAGCGTCTACTACCATTTATCTTTGCAGAACTCCTAGACCGGAACGTCCACCTTGCATTATCAGGTACCAATTACTTATAGCTCTATGAAAGATGCAACATCTAAATATACCTCATATCTTATTAAAGTAACCATTAACTTGCTGTTTGAATATATAATGTTGGAGTTGGAGGATTTTTCCGTGACTTATGTTCGAGAACTTTGCAAGAAAGTCACGTCCAACTTCTAAAACAGAATATAGTGGTAATCATATGCAATTTAGAAAAGATATTTCCACCATCATTCTTCGATGTGATGGAGCATCTGCATGTACATCTCTCCTATGAAACTGAACTAGGAGGCACTGTGCAATATAGGTGGATGTATCCTTTGAAAGGTTTTTTAAGAAGTTGAAGGGGAAAGCAAAGAACAAAAGATATGCGGCAGGATCGATTGTTGAATCATTTATCAATGACGAGGTAGCTTATTTCTCAGAGCACTACTATGCCACACATATAAAAACAAAATCAAGGTAAATGATTAAATTAATCAAATTTCAAGACACATGGTATATATTTTAATGTGAATTACTTTTCAATTATTTGGTTAGGCTAACAAGATTCGACGAAGGTGAAGTTCCCGTATATCATGTCCCTGGAGTACTTGATATATTTACTCCCGTAGGACGACCAAGTGAGGAAATGCATGAAATATGGCCTTTAGAGAACGACTATCGATGCACACATGCATATGTTTTGCGAAATTGTGATTATTTTCAGCCATTTTAGAGGTATAATTTGGCATCTTTTCACTTACGTTTTACTATAATCCACTATGATTATTTTTCATATGTGTTGGCCTTATACAATATGTTCGAAGTTTATATTTCTGCAAAATATCCAGAACTCTCCGAAAAAGAACTCTCCGCGAAAAGAGCTGACGAATATAGTGCATGGGTGAAAGATTATGTATGTCTAAATAATATTCACATCCATGTATATATTATATATTTGTATGTATTTATACTTCTATATATTGATAATGTATAGCTATATGCAGGTCAATTACTGGAACGCCACAAATTCTTTTCCTGCTTTGGCTCAAGAGATAGTGCATGGACCCGTGATAAGGCCAAAACCTGGCCTATCTATTTCACAAGAGGATATTTGTTTCATACGCAGAATCACGGCGAGGGACGAAAGACATGTAACTATGGCGTATGTGTTAAAGGAGATAATTATACTAATGCATCGTATCAAGTTGATTTCTACGGGACCTTAACTGATATCATAGAACTTGAATATAAGGGGATAATCAGTTTGAAAATCACACTTTTTAAGTGTACATGGTATGATCCTGTTATTGGTAGAGCCACTCGGAGGAACAATGGTGGAATTGACATTCATTCAACAAGAAGATACAATAAATACGAACCATTTATTCTAGGTACGTATACATAAATGTCAATATTATATATATATATATATACATATATATATTTATTTATGTATTTATATTTCTATATATTGATATTGCACAGCTTCTCAAGTGGATCAAGTTTGTTACGTTCCGTACCCATATACAAAGAAACCAAAGCATTCGTGGCTCAATGTTGTAAAGGTGAGTCCGAGGGAAAATATTTCAGGAGAATATAAAAATAAGGAACCGATTGTTTTGCAACAAGAAAATGATGATGTTGTACTTTTGACTACAATTGACAATATTGAAGTTGGAAATTGGGTATAAGAAGTAAACCCAATAGATCTTGATTGCGATGTTGGAGATGCAGAAGATGAAGATGAATTTCAATGTAATGAATCGTCCTCTCATGATGATGATAGTGAAGACGAAATTTACTAATTTTTCTATCATTTTGTGTAATAAATGTTTTAACTTTGTGAAATCTTAAGATCTAATATTTTCTTCTAAACAAAATCAAGAATTTTATTAAGTGTTTGGAAACCAACACCAAAATTTAAAACAAAAATCAAAATTATTCAAAACTAAATTTAAAACCAAAACTTAAACAAAACTAAAATTTTAGCAAATCTATTTATATTTCTATATATTGATAACCAAGTTTTTGAAAATTAAATATTAAATTTCAATTGAAAACTTTCTTTTCTAAACCAAAACCAAAATTTAAAACCAAAATTAAATTTTTCCAAACCCAAATTTGATCAAAATTTGGTTTCCCCCTAAAACTAAAACCAAAACTCCAAATTTTGTGCCTAAACTAAAATTCTCATAACCAAATCCCTAATAGCTCCCTAACCTGCCATTCTTCGTCTCTTCTCCTTAACCCTGATTCTCGAATCTCTCTTTCTCTTTTATTCTCGAAATCTATATTCTATCTTTGTCTCTCAATTTGGAAACTCAAACTCTCCACTCCCAAATCGATTTCACCGATGAAAAACCGAGGATGAGGCAAGCTTGGACGTGGCGGTGTTCTGAGACTAGCCGCTCCAAACATATCTCAGAGACCAGGAGGATCCATGCCGTCGAGAACTCCCACCCCTCTACCAAGCCAATATAACTTCACGCCATCATCCCAACCTCCGGTAACCAAGATGCCCCAACCTCAAGTCCCCATCTATTCACCTCAGCTACATTTCCAAGAGTTTCCTCCGCCTCAACAGCTTTTCCACGATTCTTCATCACAACAGCACGAAATCGGAAACTTCTCCTCATCGCTTCAAAATCAGAACTCTCATTCGCCTCCACTTCAGCCCTCTCTAGCGTCTACACATCATCACTCTCAAGCTCAGAGTAATCAATCTTCGGCAGCTCACAACATCCATGGCGAATACGATGGTGAAGACGATGATGGAGTACCTCCAACTGAACCGGTTCTCCAGGAAGACCTACAACATCTTTTGAATTCTATCCTTCTGGTGCCAGGCCGTGAAATATTTACCACCATGCTATCTCCTGAACCGAAGCCAAACACAACTTGGTATGACCCTTTACCCTTTCCGTTTCTTAACCAGTTTGAGTCTAAGTTTTATTGCAATTGAGTCTGACTCATAGTTTCTTAATCTGCGATTTATGATTTGTCATATGCTTTTGTTCTTCTCTGCGTATGTTCTGTAGTGTAAGAGTTAAATCGATTTGATTTGTTTTGTAGTATAAGGGAAATTTGTTACGAAATTTGATTAATGTTTGATCTGTTCGTTTAAGGTATATATCAAGTGTTTTTGTAGATTTGTAGTTTGATTTTTAGATATGGGAGTATATGTGTTCTGCTTTATGTTGTTTTGCATTTGACTATTGCTTCAAAGAGACTAAGAGCAATCTGTAACATTTAGCTCGTAGGAGCAATCTTTTTTTGAAAACTTCCTTTGACCAATACATTATGTATTTGAGACGCCTTGAGACATGTGATTCTTGCAAGAGTTCAACGATTGATTTGTTTTAGTTCAACGATTGACATATGCTTTTGTTCTTCTCTGCATATGTTCTGTAGTGTAAGAGTTAAATTGATTTGATTTGTTTTGTAGTCTAAGGGAAATTTGGTACAAATTTGGTTTGAAATTACAATTCTTGGCATATGCTTTTGTTCTTCTCTGTGTATGTTCTTGGCTAATGTTTGATCTGTTCATTTAAGGTATATATCAAGTGTTTTGTAGATTTGTAGTTTGATTTTTAGCTATGGGATTATGTGTGCTCTGCTCTGTGTTGTTTTGCATTTGACAATTGCTTCAAAGCGACCAAGAGCTATCCGGAGCATCAATTTTTTTTTGAAAATTTCTTTCACCAATACATTCTGTATTTGAGACGCCTTGTGACATGTGATTCTTGCAAGAGTTCAACGATTGATTTGTTTTAGTTCCAGTTAGGATTCTTATACTTACTTGTTTTTTAATAACTATCTCTGTTTCTCTGTATATTGCTGTCAGAAAATCTGATACGTTTCATGTATCATTTTAGTGCTTCTGAAAATGAGTGTTTATTTGCTTATAAGTATATGGTCTCGTTACTTGATTTCTTTTATTCACTTATTTACTTACTGTTAACAAATTGTTTTTGTTTGAAGGTTTGGTGGTGACAAAGGATCCTTGGTCCAAGAGACTACTAAAGTCTTTACAAACAAATTTGATGGTCCCTATTATAGCTGGACAGTTGTGCCTCGGGACAGACAAAAAAGATTTTTCGTTGAGTTCGCGGTAAAGGTTTCTCTCCTCTAAATTTCCTATATATGCGTTTGCTTCTATTGTTTTCACTAATCAATCTCTTGTATGCGAAATGTAGAAAACCCACACATGGGATCCCTTAATCTCAGGGACAGTTCAAATGCATTTCGAGAAGATATGTAAAAACGCCGAATGAAGGGCATGGTTAGCACTGTGCGCACTAGCAGAAAACGACCCAATGGGATTGAGCCCACACTGTGGACAATGATGACCACCGAGTGGGACACAGAATTAGCAAAAAAAGGAGCAAAACCTATTCTACATCTCGTAAGTCTGACCGTAAAGGACTAGGTCCCCATAACACTTATCTGGCCAGAAGTCGTATCTACAAATCCAACAGGAAATGGTACTTTACATATCTACACTTTCTATATATTTAACCTCTGCAAATTTAAAGTCTTTTCATTATGTAAAATTTCAGGAAGAACAGTTGGGAACACCAGTGAGCATTGGTGAGGTTTTTATTAAGACCCATACAAAACCGGATGGGACCTTTGTTGATGTAAAAGCTAAGAAGATCACTGAAATTTATGAGAACAATGTCAAAGCTAAGTTGTCCGAGCTCGAGGCACATAATTCAGAAACTTTGAATGGTGATCCTCAACTTCACGATCTCCTCTAGATGTGTACAATGAGCTATTTCTGCTGGTAAATATACATTCTTCACTAACTAGTTGATTTTTCATAGTCGATTATATATCTTACACATTGTACATTATAACTTGTTTTCTTTTGGCAGTGCACTTTCAGGGATGAAAGAGGACGTCTTTATGGCTTTGGAAGCCTCAACAATTCTCATGTCAACGGCAAGCGTATGCACCCTGGAAGCTCTTCGTGCTCTGTGACACTGGAACAACAACTAGAAGAAGCTAAACGTAAGATAGAAGAGCAGGCTGCTTATAATATGCAGCGTGATGCCGAGACTGCTGCCAGTGAAGTAGAGAGTTCCCGACAATTGGCTGAGCAATAAAAGGAGATCAAGCGCTTGTCATTGGTGGAGAAGTTCCTGCGTGAAACTAATCATTAGTTTATAGACTTCATGGCTTCTCAAGCGGCTCCATCAAGTGCAGGTTCAACCCAAAACACAGCTCCCTCTCTGATTCTTTCTTAATCCCCTGCTTTTTTAGCTTTTGTAGCCTTTGTACTGAAGACTTGATGCTTTTATGTTTTGGTAACTCCACTGTTGGGAGTTTTGGTTTGTAGACAAACAAATGCTGTAGACTTAATATGTTTTGGTAACTCCACTCTTGGAGTTTTGGTTTGTACAAAATGGTTAATGACAATGTTTTAAATTATTTTGCATGTTGTATATATGTTATTCTAAAGAACTAGTTGAAAATAGTTAATTTGTATATACCAAATTCGTAGATTTGAGTACCAAAACAAATACCAAATCCAAAATTTTATAAACAAATCAGTCACTACGTAGTCACATATTAGTCACCAAAAAGTTGCAAGATAGTTGCAAAATGGTCGCGTATAAGTCGCAAATTTCTGAACATATTAGTCGCAACTTAGTTGGTGCGTGGTCACTACATTAGTCGCAAATTAGTCACTACATATTGCAAATACTTTTCGACAATATCGCCACCAATATTTGAACTCGCATATTCGTCGTAAATTAGTCGCAAATTTACGACTGATAGGCTACTGGTGGATTTTGCGACTCAAGATCTGTGATTTTTCTATTTAGTCGCTAAATAATCGTAAAAATCTTATTTGCGACTTTGGAGCGATTATTTTTGCAGTCATTACATGACTGTTTTCTTGTAGTGTTTTGAACCTCAGGATTGCTTATAGGCAAGTCATAGGGAAGCAAAGAAGGAAGGAAGGGAAATTCATGGAGAGCACCGGTGACGTGCCCCGACCAGTCATCCTCAGAATTAATCACCCTGAGAACTTTGGAAGTTACCCCGACTCCTTGTCCCGGACAATCACCTTGGAGTGACCCTGCCAGGAGATCTTGGCCCTTACCCCGGCGATGTACCCCGACGTAATCTCCTTGGAGCAGGTTGGCCAGGAAAACTCTTGAATTCACATCGGTGACATGCCCGGGTTCACCTCCTCGGTTTGAGTAAACATTTCCCACCCTCCCTCTCCAGCAAAATGTCCTCTTCCATGAAAAGTTCCTCCTCCCATGGTGTCTAAGGTACACATCCTCCATCTTTATTATTGTGTATACCAATTTTACTGCTTTGAATATTTCTTTTGTTTCCCTCTCTTCCATTCCTTTCTCACACATGGGAATGTGTGTGATTTAAGTTTGGAGGAGAGCATCTCATGCTGTGTTTTGTTTTCTTAATGCATCATGCATACATGTAGCCTACATACATTCACATAAGGCATAGAAAAATATTAAAATGTTAAAAAAATTAGAAAATTTACAAAAGAAATCATGTAGTTTCATTTATTCATTTTCTTAGGATTGGGTCTAGTATTCATTTCTCATATGCATAGGGAGTGATGATGTTTGCCTTGTATGATGCTTAAGTTTGAAATTATGTTCAATGTCCTAGTTATTAGTTATTTGATGCTTGTGATTTAGTTTGAACTGAAGATTGAACCAAATTTGGGATTCTTTGCATTGTCATCCTTGCCTAGTTGAAGCATACAAGAACTGATTTCAATCCTTGGTAATTTGAACCATAACTTTGATCTTCTAATTATCATGTCTTGTGCGTTGAAAAGTGTTTCTCATGGATTATCATACATACTTGGGCTTTCTTCTTCCTTTTACCACTCTTGTTAGTCCAAGTAGAACTCCTCACCCTTAAACATAACCTTCTTTCAAACCATTGATTTTTTTTGTGAGAGATTGACAGGTCTTTTTCCCTAGATGAGCTTAACAAAAAGTGTTGGGATTTAGAACTACAATGGGAAGACTTCGATGTAGAACTAGCTTTTCATTTTTGATCTAGATTATGCTAGGTTTATGGGGTTTCAAGGGTTGGGTTTTATTTTGGTTTTTCAAGAGAAGCAAAGACGGAAAGAGAGCAAAGGAGAAGGAGTGCATTACAACATACCTTGGGAAAGTTGGTTAAGAAAATCAAAGAGGGCCAAATACAAAGAAGAAATGTGAAAAGCAAAGTTCCAAACACATCCAAAGAATGAGAAGCACCAGCAAAGCAAAGATGAACCAATACAAACCAAGAAGCCAACCAACCAAGAAGATTCAAAGAAGAAGGTGCATTTCAAAGAAGCTACAAAGGAAACAAAAGAATGTTGAAATAAAAAAAGAAAAAAATACTTCAAGGAAAGGGTAAATTAGGATGTGTATTTGGGTAGAAGAATAGGAGTTTAGGATCAATTATGGGACTTGGGTAGATGGAAGTTTACCTTTGTATGCATAAGTTGTTCTTTACCCTTGGTATTTTACCAAAGCTTATTTATATTCATGAGAGATCCCTTGCATATTCATTGAACCAGTTCGAATTTGATGAGATCATTTTAGTCTCATAACCTTGTCCTTAGCAAAATCAAAGCACTTGATTTGCATAAGCATGATTCACTTGGTTACATTTAATTGAATGTTAAAAGGATTTATCGATGTGATTTCTTGTGTAGACTAGACTTGAGTGCTTGCGATGAATGTAGTTAGATTTTTAGAGTAAAACAAGATCATAAGCATTTTAGAATTGATAACTAGGATGTTGAGCATAATTTTTCCTTTGACATTTTAGGTTGTGAACTCCCATTGTCAAACCTCTTCCCTTATTTGTCCTTGTTTGTGATAGCATGTATTATTACATCATATTAGGAACCATTTAGTGTAGGTTTTTTCATTGCATTTCATCCATTCAAAGTCTAAAAGTGTCCCATTTCATCCATCTTAGACATAGCATGCATTTAGATTAGGATTGCATATATGCTTGCATTTTCTGTGTATTTTTAGGCCTTTGGGGTGCTAAGGAGACACTAGGAGAATGGTGAACCAATGGAGAAGAGGATCCAGGCTGTAAGAAGCAATTCAAGGCGTCCAAAATCTATACTGTGGAGTCATACCGTGGAGGGCATCTTCTGATCCTGCACGGTGCATACAATACCCGAGGGCAATGACCAAGATGCTGAGCTAGCCCATACCGTGCAACCACACTGAGGAGGTTCATGTTAACCGAGCCCGATACAAGGAGACAAGACATTTTGTGGAACATACCGAGGAGAGCTACCAGATGCAGTGCACGATGCAAGCCATGGTCAAGAATTCAGCCGAGCCAAACTTCAGACACATCTCTTTCAGCACGCACCGAGCATGTGTACCATGGAGGGCCTGTCTATGATGTGCTCGGTAGAAGCTACTTCTGGATTGTTGACCAAATATTGACCTCTTGACTAGGTTATTTTTGTGTTGACCAAATATTGACCTGTTGACTAGGTTATTTTAATGTTGACCAAGCCTATTTTGGATCTCTCCTATAAATAGGCTTGGTCCAAAAAAAATACATCTATCTTAATCATTATTATTGCTTTATCACATCAAAACCAAAAACCTTTGGTTATTTTTGTAAGAACTTTCTTTAGAAGAAAAACTTGATCTTGAGGTTTATTTTTAATTAAAGTCTTGCTCTTTCTTGCTTATCTTTCTTTATTATCTACTTGTAATCATGTTTAACCATAGCCTTGTCGATTTAAACATGATTAGTGAGTAGACTACTTTAGGTTTGAGATTAAGGTAGATTAGGCTTGTTTCAAAGATTGTTTAAGGTGAATAGGGTGTTAGATCTTTGTTAATCTTTTCTTATGTGATTGTGCTTAAGGCCAAGTGTCTCTCTTTATGAGAAATATATTCTAGGAATTTTAGCTTGCATCCAAGGTGGTAGTTAAAATGCTTGATTGAGGTTCATAGCTTGAAAATAGTGTTTTGATTGTCATGACTCATTGCATATATCATTTCTTGCATGAGTGATCTTATTGCGAAGGTACTTTAGGGATTACAAAATTGCCATTAGATATTGATTATGCATGGATGTGTGAGTTAGTGTCTGAATCATTGCATACGAGATCAGTGTGCTTAGCCTAAGAAATTAGTTGTCTAAGATGTTTTTTGGCTTTATGGACTTTGTATTTAATACTTGCTGATTATGTTTCCACCATTGAAAGTGGGTTAGGAGTATGATTAGTAAAAAGATTAGTGCCAAGGGATTGGATTACTCTTTATTAGTAGTCATTCCTTAGAGATGTTTACATTGATTGTTTGTCTTGCACCTTGATCATTATTTGGAACCACCAAAGTCATAAACCCTAGTCTTGCTCCTTGCTTTTAATATTTTGAACTTGCTAAGTGTTGCTCTGTTCTTTCTCTGTTTTGCTTACTACTAGAATTGCTATTGTTTACATTTTAATCTTTGGTTACATTGGTTACTTATTTGCACTTATTGCTTGCTTGAATGTGAACCATTTAAACCCCTTATTGCTTTGATTTTGAATTATATTGTATCTTCTCTATACCACCCTAAGCCTGAATTGATTAACTCACTTGCTACTGTACTACATCTTGTGCAATGAGGTTTCACTCAAGACATAAAAAGTCTTGTGACAATTGGCGCTGTTGCCATTTTTGGGGATTGGTCTACTGAAGTTTACTTTCTTGCTTAGACTAGGCATTTATTTCAGTACTGATTTAATTACTGCTTCTTGTTTCAGGTACCACATTGTATGATCCTTAGATCAAAAGGCTCCCACAATCTTCTATAACTAGTTGATAATATCTACCACCTTGATAGAGGCGTCCGAGCTAGAAGACAGAGAGCACGGCTTCAGAAACAATAAGAGTTACCAATGGCTGATCAAGTTCATCCACAAGATCAGGGACCACACGGACCACCTGTGCAAGCTCATGTATTTCCACAGTAAGAACAAGGTGGCAACCAAAACACGCAAGAGCCTCATCTTGAGAGAGCTCCTTTGCATAGTGTAAGAGCTCCAAGGCAAATAGGAGCTGGTGATAATCCTAACACTCACATAAACAGGAATGGTATCTTAGTTCCTCCTGTCCAGCAAAACCACTTTGAGATCAAGTTGGGACTCATCAACATGGTGCAAGCTAATATGTTCCATGGGCTGATACTAGAAGACCTTATAGACCATTTATATCAATTCGAACGGATTTATGCTATGAAAAAGATCCAAGAAGTGAGTGAAGATGGTCTAAAGCTCATGCTCTTTCCTTTCAGCCTTGGAGACAAAGCTCATCAATGGGAGAAGACACTTCCTTAAGGCTCCATCAGCTCATCTAATGATTGCAAAAAGGCTTTATTGGGAAAGTTCTTCTCAAACACAAAGACTGCAGAGCTGAGAAACAACATCCCAAGCTTCTCTCAGCATAGTAATGAAACCTTTTGTGAGGCTTTGGAGCGCTGCACGAGTTAGACACTTCAGTGTCCTCACCATGATTTCAGCAATGAGAATCTACTAGGTACTCTCTATAGAGGAATTCTTCCCAAGTTCAGAATGTTGCTTGACACTGCAAGTAATGGGAACTTCTTGGGAAAAGTTGTTGAGGAAGGACTTGAGTTGGTAGAGAACCTTGCTCTTTCAGATGTGAACTACAATAAAAACTACGATAGGACATCAAGGTCTACTACCAGTGAGGGAGATAGCGCCACCAAGAAGGAGATTAAAGCTTTACATGAGAAGCTTGATAAGCTTTTAAGCTCTTCACTTAAGGTTGTTAACTATGTGGGTGAGGCTGGTCAAACACAAGAGGAGGAACCTAATCAAGAGGAAGAAGCTTTCTACATGAACCAAGGAGGTGGTGGTTTCAATAACTACATAAATCATCCCATCTTCTCCTATGTGGCTAACCCAGAAGACAAAGTTTACCCTTCCCAAGGAGTCCCACAAGGTCAAGGAAACAAGTCATTTGTCCCCTACAACCAGTAGCAAAATTTTGCCCTTAGATCACCTTTTCAAGGGAACCGAGGAGGCTTCAGCAGAACAACTTCCAGCCAAAGCCAACATTTACCCCACCAGGATTTAGCAATACACAAGGATCCTCAAGTTCACAAGATCAAGAGATTAAGAAAATGGTGCAGAAGCTTTTGAATGGTCAAACCACAATAACCATTGAGCTACACAAGAGATTTGCTGAAGTGCATAACAATATTGATGCTTCAACATGTGATCTAAATGGCAAAATAGATGCTATGAACCAAACGCTGAAATTCCTTGAAAGCAAAGTTGCTTCTAGCTATAAAAAGCCAATAAACTTCCTGGAAAAAGTGAAGCAAACCCCAAGGACAATTGGAATACAATCACCAATGAGGACACTGAGTCTAAGTATGGGGGGGGGGGGGGGGGGGGGAGGGGCTTGAGTCTTGTTGTTGAAGAGGAGAACAACATCATTAATGAGTTTCTCTTCAGTATCAATGAAGATGATGAGGTTAATGAAGCTGAAGTTGTGGAGAAACAAGAAGCTGAAGTGGTGAAGAGGATATGTTGATTGAAGTTTTTCATGCTTTGAAGGCACTTGCCAAGGAGACACGTCTACAAACACAAGCTGAGTCTAAGAAGCTTTATGAGAAGCCTTAAACCCTAGAAGAAGAAGCTTCTTTGAAGGAATTGTTTAAGTACAAACCTCCAATTTCTTTTCCTGGAAGGATTCTCACTTAAGTTCAAAAGGCTACTTTCTCCAAGTTTAGGAAGCAAATGCATGAAGCAGGCATTCCCTTACAATGATGCAAGTCAAGGACCAGCTAAAGTTCATCAGAAACTTTCTTGGTAATGCAGAGAAGGTAGAAAATGTTGTGAACACCATTTATGGTCCTATCAAGCAAAAGGAAGAACCAAAGGTCCTCCAAAAGCTAAGGAATTCAGGAAAGTTTAATGTTGCTTGTGAGCTTGGAAGTCTTGACAAAATGGAAGCATTGTGTGATTTAGGCTTTAGTGTCAATGTATTGTCATTAGAGATGACAAAGAAGCTGGGAATTACTGAGCTGAAGGATAAAGAGTCCACAATCTCTTTTGTAGATTCATTAACAAAGCAACCATTGGGGTTCTTTGAAGATTATTCCTAGAAGATTGGGAATTGCACAATCCCAACAGACTTCATAGTGATGGACATGGGGAAGTCTAAGGATCTTCCTTGACTACTTGTGACACAATTTCTGAAAAAATCTGTTTCTGAGATTGACTTCAACAAGAAGAGAGTGGTGCTCAAGAAGGTTAATGAAGATGTAAGTTACGGGATCAAGCCTCCTTACTCAAACTTTTGTGGAACCATTGCAATTGAGGAGCAAAGTTTTGAGCAGATTCTTGAATTGTTTGAAAATGCTATGAGCTTCAGTGTTGATGTCCAAGAAGAAGCCAGCCCACTAGACCACAGTGAGTACCAAAGAGAAAGCTTTGATGGGGAGAGCCTTTTGGTGATGTTTGAAAGTTTAAGTGTTGGGGTTGATGATGAGGATCCTAAGGACACTGAGTCTAAGTATGGGGGGTGGGGGGGGGGGGGGGAGCCTCAAGCTTGAGTCTTGTTGTTGAAGAGGAGAACAACATCATTAATGAGTTTCTCTTGAGTATCAATGAAGATGATGAGGTTAATGAAGCTGAAGTTGTGGAGAAACAAGAGGCTGAAGTGGTGAAGAGGATATGTTGATTGAAGTTTTTCATGCTTTGAAGGCACTTGCCAAGGAGACACGTCTACAAACACAAGCTGAGTCTAAGAAGCTTTATGAGAAGCCTTAAACCCTAGAAGAAGAAGCTTCTTTGAAGGAATTGTTTAAGTACAAACCTCCAATTTCTTTTCCTGGAAGGATTCTCACTTAAGTTCAAAAGGCAACTTTCTCCAAGTTTAGGAAGCAAATGCATGAAGCTGGCATTCCCTTACAATGATGCAAGTTAAGGACCAGCTAAAGTTCATCAGAAACTTTCTTGGTAATACAGAGAAGGTAGAAAATGTTGTGAACACCATTTATGGTCCTATCAAGCGAAAGGAAGAACCAAAGGTCCTCCAAAAGCTAAGGAATTCAGGAAAGTTTAATGTTGCTTGTGAGCTTGGAAGTCTTGACAAAATGGAAGCATTGTGTGATTCAGGCTTTAGTGTCAATGTATTGTCATTAGAGATGACAAAGAAGCTGGGAATTACTGAGCTGAAGGATAATGAGTCCACAATCTCTTTTGTAGATTCATTAACAAAGCAAACATTGGGGTTCTTTGAATATTATCCCATGAAGATTGGGAATTGCACAATCCCAACAGACTTCATAGTGATGGACATGGGGCAGTCTAAGGATCATCGTTGACTACTTGTGACACAATTTCTGAAAAAAGCTGTTTCTGAGATTGACTTCAACAAGAAGAGAGTGGTGCTCAAGAAGGTTAATGAAGATGTAAGTTACGGGATCAAGCCTCCTTACTCAAACTTTTGGGGAACCATTGCAATTGAGGAGCAAAGTTTTGAGCAGATTCTTGAATTATTTGAAAATGCTATGAGCTTCAGTGTTGATGTCCAAGAAGAAGCCAGCCCACTAGACCACAATGAGTACCAAAGAGAAAGCTTTGATGGGGAGAGCCTTTTGGTGATGTTTGAAAGTTTAAGCGTTGGGGTTGATGATGAGGATCCTAAGGACACTGAGTCTAAGTATGGGGGGGGGGGGGGGGGGGGAGCCTCTAGCTTGAGTCTTGTTGTTGAAGAGGAGAACAACATCTTTAATGAGTTTCTCTTCAGTATCAATGAAGATGATGAGGTTAATGAAGCTGAAATTGTGGAGAAACAAGAAGCTGAAGTGGTGAAGAGGATATGTTGATTGAAGTTTTTCATGCTTTGAAGGCACTTTCCAAGGAGACACGTCTACAAACACAAGCTGAGTCTAAGAAGCTTTATGTGAAGCCTTAAACCCTAGAAGAAGAAGCTTCTTTGAAGGAATTGTTTAAGTACAAACCTCCAATTTCTTTTCCTGGAAGGATTCTCACTTAAGTTCAAAAGGCTACTTTCTCCAAGTTTAAGAAGCAAATGCATGAAGCTGGAATTCCCTTACAATGATGCAAGTCAAGGACCAGCTATAGTTCATCAGAACCTTTCTTGGTAATGCAGAGAAGGTAGAAAATGTTGTGAACACCATTTATGGTCCTATCAAGCAAAAGGAAGAACCAAAGGTCCTCCAAAAGCTAAGGAATTCAGGAAAGTTTAATGTTGCTTGTGAGCTTGGAAGTCTTGACAAAATAGAAGCATTGTGTGATTCAGGCTTTAGTGTCAATGTATTGTCATTAGAGATGACAAAGAATCTGGGAATTACTGAGCTGAAGGATAATGAGTCCACAATCTCTTTTGTAGATTCATTAACAAAGCAACCATTGGGGTTCTTTGAAGATTATCCTTTGAAGATTGGGAATTGCACAATCCCAACAGACTTCATAGTGATGGACATGGGGCAGTCTAAGGATCTTCGTTGACTACTTGTGACACAATTTCTGAAAAAAGCTGTTTCTGAGATTGACTTCAACAAGAAGAGAGTGGTGCTCAAGAAGGTTAATGAAGATGTAAGTTACGGGATCAAATCTCCTTACTCAAACTTTTGTGGAACCATTGCAATTGAGGAGCAAAGTTTTGAGCAGATTCTTGAATTGTTTGAAAATGCTATGAGCTTCAGTGTTGATGTCCAAGAAGAAGCCAGCCCACTAGACCACAATGAGTACCAAAGAGAAAGCTTTGATGGGGAGAGCCTTTTGGTGATGTTTGAAAGTTTAAGTGTTGGGGTTGATGATGAGGATCCTAAGGACACTGAGTCTAAGTATGGGGGGGGGGGGGGGGGGGAGCCTCTAGCTTGAGTCTTGTTGTTGAAGAGGAGAACAACATCATTCATGAGTTTCTCTTGAGTATCAATGAAGATGATGAGGTTAATGAAGCTGAAGTTGTGGAGAAACAAGAAGCTGAAGTGGTGAAGAGGATATGTTGATTGAAGTTTTTCATGCTTTGAAGGCACTTGCCAAGGAGACACGTCTACAAACACAAGCTGAATCTAAGAAGCTTTATGAAAAGCCTTAAACCCTAGAAGAAGAAGCTTCTTTGAAGGAATTGTTTAAGTACAAACCTCCAATTTCTTTTCCTGGAAGGATTCTCACTTAAGTTCAAAAGGCTACTTTCTCCAAGTTTAGGAATCAAATGCATGAAGCTGGCATTCCCTTACAATGATGCAAGTCAAGGACCAGCTAAAGTTCATCAGAAACTTTCTTGGTAATGCAGAGAAGGTAGAAAATGTTGTGAACACCATTTATGGTCCTATCAAGCAAAAGGAAGAACCAAAGGTCCTCCAAAAGCTAAGGAATTCAGGAAAGTTTAATGTTGCTTGTGAGCTTGGAAGTCTTGACAAAATGGAAGCATTGTGTGATTCAGGCTTTAGTGTCAATGTATTGTCATTAGAGATGACAAAGAAGCTGGGAATTACTGACCTGAAGGATAAAGAGTCCACAATCTCTTTTGTAGATTCATTAACAAAGCAACCATTGGGGTTCTTTGAAGATTATCCCTTGAAGATTGGGAATCGCACAATCCCAACAGACTTCATAGTGATGGACATGGGGCAGTTTAAGGATCTTCCTTGACTACTTGTGACACAATTTCTGAAAAAAGCTGTTTCTGAGATTGACTTCAACAAGAAGAGAGTGGTGCTCAAGAAGGTTAATGAAGATGTAAGTTACGGGATCAAATCTCCTTACTCAAACTTTTGTGGAACCATTGCAATTGAGGAGCAAAGTTTTGAGCAGATTCTTGAATTGTTTGAAAATGCTATGAGCTTCAGTGTTGATGTCCAAGAAGAAGCCAGCCCACTAGACCACAATGAGTACCAAAGAGAAAGCTTTGATGGGGAGAGCCTTTTGGTGATGTTTGAAAGTTTAAGTGTTGGGGTTGATGATGAGGATCCTAAGGACACTGAGTCTAAGTATGGGGGGTGGGGGGGGGGGGGGGGAGCCTCTAGCTTGAGTCTTGTTGTTGAAGAGGAGAACAACATCATTCATGAGTTTCTCTTGAGTATCAATGAAGATGATGAGGTTAATGAAGCTGAAGTTGTGGAGAAACAAGAAGCTGAAGTGGTGAAGAGGATATGTTGATTGAAGTTTTTCATGCTTTGAAGGCACTTGCCAAGGAGACACGTCTACAAACACAAGCTGAATCTAAGAAGCTTTATGAAAAGCCTTAAACCCTAGAAGAAGAAGCTTCTTTGAAGGAATTGTTTAAGTACAAACCTCCAATTTCTTTTCCTGGAAGGATTCTCACTTAAGTTCAAAAGGCTACTTTCTCCAAGTTTAGGAATCAAATGCATGAAGCTGGCATTCCCTTACAATGATGCAAGTCAAGGACCAGCTAAAGTTCATCAGAAACTTTCTTGGTAATGCAGAGAAGGTAGAAAATGTTGTGAACACCATTTATGGTCCTATCAAGCAAAAGGAAGAACCAAAGGTCCTCCAAAAGCTAAGGAATTCAGGAAAGTTTAATGTTGCTTGTGAGCTTGGAAGTCTTGACAAAATGGAAGCATTGTGTGATTCAGGCTTTAGTGTCAATGTATTGTCATTAGAGATGACAAAGAAGCTGGGAATTACTGACCTGAAGGATAAAGAGTCCACAATCTCTTTTGTAGATTCATTAACAAAGCAACCATTGGGGTTCTTTGAAGATTATCCCTTGAAGATTGGGAATCGCACAATCCCAACAGACTTCATAGTGATGGACATGGGGCAGTCTAAGGATCTTCCTTGACTACTTGTGACACAATTTCTGAAAAAATCTGTTTCTGAGATTGACTTCAACAAGAAGAGAGTGGTGCTCAAGAAGGTTAATGAAGATGTAAGTTACGGGATCAAGCCTCCTTACTCAAACTTTTGTGGAACCATTGCAATTGAGGAGCAAAGTTTTGAGCAGATTCTTGAATTGTTTGAAAATGCTATGAGCTTCAGTGTTGATGTCCAAGAAGAAGCCAGCCCACTAGACCACAATGAGTACCAAAGAGAAAGCTTTGATGGGGAGAGCCTTTTGGTGATGTTTGAAAGTTTAAGTGTTGGGGTTGATATTGAGGATCCTAAGGGCAAGAAGAATTTCAGAAGAAAGAAGAAGAAGGCTCAATCACGAGTCAACTACCTGTTTGCTGAGAGCTTGCTATTTTAGATCATTTTAGGATACATTTCATGCATCTTTTCTTCTGTTTTTGCATTAAAGTTTAGCATTTAGGTATTATTTGCACTTAGAATCAACATAGCATGTATTTAGCTTAGGATTGTATACATTTGCATACATGTGCATGTTTGTGGTGGTTTTCAGGTGTTTTTGGAGTTTCTTGGAGATGGGGAAGGGATGGAAGTAGCTCATGATCGCAGGAGATGTCGGAAATGGAGTTCTTGCAAAGTCTGGTCCATATCGAGTAAGCATATCGAGCAGAACACCCTTGTAGTGTGCTCGATGCAAGCAGCGGGACAAGAGGAAAAGAATCAGCACAAGGATTCCAAGCCGTTGGTCTGCATCGAGGACCAGCATCGAGGAAGGACGTCGATACACGCTGCACGGACCATATCGAGGTCGCATATCGAGCAGAACATCAACCGTACGACCTCGATGCAACTCATCTGCGTAGACCGATTGACTTTTGTAAACCTTATCCTATCTTTTTAGGTTTTTTTGCTTCTTTTGGCTCCCTACTATAAAAGGGTGGCCACAAAACATTATCTTTATCAAATTCTATTTTATCCAAGTTTAGCTTTCTATCAAAAACTTTTCCTAAACCTTAAAGGGCGATTTGCCTTAAGGATCTTGATCTTTAATAAAGTTTACATTTTTATGGTTTAATCTTGTCTTTTAATTTTTGTTCTTGCATCTTGGTAGATTAGATTTATCATCTTTGCATTTTAACCTCATCTAGTTATGTTTAACCCCATTTTAACTTCAAATCAATGGGATAAAACATGATTAGTGAGTAGTCCTCTTTAGATTTAGGGTTATAAGTAGGGAAAATGGTGATTAAGATGTGATTAAGGGGTGATTAGGTTTGTTTAATGGTTCTCTGTTATCTCCTTCTCTTGCAAACTGATTAATGTTGATAAAGCTTGCTCCTTTTGATTGAATATGGTTTGACAGACGCATATGGTTCGTTTGATGTCTTGATATCTCTTTTCTAAGCATGGTTCGCTTATTTGGCTTGATAGTCTTGCTTGGTCTATGTTTCCTTTGTTCAGTAACACCAAAGTGATAGTTCACCTTGCTAGATTATTCGCTTAGGGCTAGATAATGCTGGTTTTGAGATTCTTGACTTGATGGTTAGATAGTATGCATTGAAAGATCTTGCCTTTGCTTCATTCTTGTTCATTGCTTAGCTTTGTTAGGATGTTGGAAGTTTGTGCTTAAATCCATAATCTTGATTGGTGTATAGCTGCTTAGGTCCTTATTGGTTCACAAGATTGGTAAGTTGATCTGAATTCTTGCTTTGGGGGGAGAGTAGTTGCTTGATTGGTGCATCTCTTAGGCTAGAATAGTTCTGATCTGTATGCTCATGGTTGAAAGATACACCATCACAAGTGGGTCTGACACTTCAATCTTGTTGAATATTAATTGCTTATTGACGCCAAGTGGTTCCCTTTAGATACCTTGTCTAAGAGCATAACATTGAGAATTGCTTGCATGTTAATACTTGTTGAATGCCTTAGTAGAAATCCCCTTGTCACTCTTGAAAACCATTGTCCCACAATTGCTTAGAACCTTGAGTCTTGCTTTTAATTAATTGTCTTCAAAGTCATCTTGGTTAGATCTTGCTTTAGTAGTCATTTCTAGCTTAGTTCTTGTCTAGTCATTGCTTTAAGTTCATTGTTTAGTTTTGATTCACTTGCATTTAGTTTATGCTTTCCTTCCATTGCACCATTAGCTTGTTAGACTTGTTCTAACATAATCAAATCCCCAATCTTGCTTAGCTTACAGCATTGTTTGCATCTCATCTTCCACAATTGGATTGATATCTGATCTCTATTTTACAACTGATTAGAGACTAAGGATATTTAAGTTTAGACCCAAAAAGTCTTGTGTCAAATTGGCTCCGTTGCCATTGTGGATTGTTTGAGTTTAACATTGCTGTTAGACTAAATTCTTTACTTTACAAGTTACTAAATTGCTCTGTTTTCTGTGCTCTTTTTTTTTCAGGTACTTGTATGGATTTGAGGTCTAAAGGCTCATCAAATCTGACTCCTTTCATTGACAGCATTTATAGGAGAAGAGCTGTAAGACAGAGAGTTCAAGGGTTAGAAGAACAGAGGATGGCAGAGCAAGAAGCTCAGTTACCACATGTTGGTGTTGTTGGACAAGCACCACTATAACAAGCTGCAGCACACATAGATGAAGCACAAGAAGCTTTGAACCAAGCGGCTGGAGTTCAGGATTGCAAGTACCGGATCACGCACCTATAGCTGCAAGACCAATAGGAGCTGGTGATGAGCCTGATACTCACCACAACTGGAATGGCATTCATGCTCCAGCTGTACATCAAAACCACTTCGAGATCAAGCTTGGGTTGATTAACATGGTGCAAGGTAACAGATTCCATGGCCTGCCCAATGAAGATCCTTTGGATCATCTTGACCAGTTTGATAAGGCGTGTGGTATGACCAACATTCAAGGAGTCTCTGAAGATGCTTTGAAGCTGTGCTTGTTCCCTTTCAGTTTAGGTGACAAAGCACATCTGTGGGAGAAGACACTTCCACAAGGTTCAATCTCTACATGGAATGAGTGCAAGACATCATTCCTCAACAAATTCTTCAGCTCAACAAGAACAGGAAAGCTCATAAACACCATAAGCAGCTTTACTCAGCATGGGAATGAGACATTTGCAGAAGCATGGGAGCGGTTCAACTCTTACACTTTGCAGTGCCCACACCATGGCTTCACAAATGAAAGTTTGCTGTCTACTTTGTATAGAGCAGTGATGCCAAAGTACATGATGCTCTTGAACACATCTTCTAATGGAAATTTTATGGGCAATACCGTTGTAGATAGTCTAGCTCTTGTGGAGAATTTGGCAATTTCTGATGGCAACTATGGTGAAAAATATGACAGAACATCTAGAGCTGTTGTAAGCGCTGAAAGGAGCACAACAAAGAAGGAGATTAAAGCGTTGAATGACAAGTTAGACAAGCAGCTGAGTGTGTTTTTCAAGAATGTCATTTTTGTTGGTGATAGTGTTGCTACACAAGAGGAAGATGGGACAATTGTAGAAGAAGAAGCCTTATACATGAATCAACAAGGAGGCAGTTTTAACAACTACTGAAACCATCCCAACTTCTCTTATAGAAGCACCAATGCGGCTAACCCTAAGGATCAAGTCTATCCATCACAAGCTGCTCAACAAAACCAAGGAACCAAACCTTTTGTTCCTTTCAACCAGCAGAACAACTTTGCTCCAAGACCACCATTTCAGGGCGGTTTTCAACAAGCTAATTTTCAGCCAAGACCAGCTTTAAACCCACCAGGTTTTGGCAATACACAAACCTCTTTCAGCACTCAAGATGTTGATTTGAAGCAGATGATGCAAAAGTTGTTGACTGGTCAAGCCAACACCACTATAGAGCTGCACAAGAAATTTGCTGAAGTGCATAACAAAATAGACGCCACTACTTGTGACCTGAATGGCAAGTTAGATGCTCTGAACCAAAGAGTCAAGTCTCTAGAAAGCAAAGGAGCTTCATCTTCAAAACCTCAGAATCAGTTACCAGGAAAGAGTGAAGCAAATCCTAAGGAATTCTGCCACTTGCTTGCTGAAGAGGATGAAGAGTTTGATGATGAATATGCTTCATTGGAAGAGCTTGGCATTATGCTTCAACAGATGCTGTTACATGTGGACATGTTAAAGGCTGAGTGTTGGGGGAATGTCATCAACGTCACCATTGATGATCAAGAAGCTACTGTTATTGTAGAGAAGTTCCTCCAAGGACTAGATGAAAGCTTGAACAGAAGAAGAAGAGCAAGAAAGAGCCGCATAAGAAGCTGCTGAGAAAGAATAGGCTGAGAAAGCCTTAGTTGCTCCAGAAGAAGAAGCCAAACCAGAGCTCTGTGAAGCTGATAAAGAGCTTGTAGAGATATACCACGCTTTGATGGTCTTGGCTAGAGAAAGTCCTGATGACTTCAAGGAGTTGTATGATCGTCAAGTGGGCGGCTCCTCAAGCAGCAATGAGAAGGGAAAAGCTCCTGAAGTTCAAGCTTATAAACCACCAATCCCTTACCCCACAATGCACTTTACAAAGGCTCACATGGCAGTCTATTCAAAGTTCAGGAAAGGCATACAAGAGGCTGGAATAAAGCTTCCTCATGGCACCACTTTGCTTGAAGTGAAGGATCAAATCAGGTTCCTCAAAGAAGTCTTTGACAAGCTGGAGGTGGTGGAGCCAATTCTAGAGAATGTGGGGGCTAATCTGAAGAGAAGCAAGGAGCTGAAGACATTAATAAAGCTTCCCAATCCAGGAAAGTTTCTCATCACTTGTGAGCTTGAAATGCTAGACAATGTTGGAGCTTTGTGTGATTTAGGTTCAACAGTGAATGTCATGTCTCTCCACTTAAGCCAAACCTTAGGAATCAAGGAACTGAAGCCCTGCAAAGCCTCCATCACCTTGTGGATAACACCTCAACAAGACCTTTGGGCATGGTAAAGGATTTCCTTTTGAAGATTGGGAATTGCTTAGTGCCAACAGATTTTGTGGTTATGGAGAAGACATATTCAAGAGAGGTGCCACTTCTTCTGGGAACACCATTCTTGGCAACAGCAGAAGCTCAAGTAGACTTCAAGAGAGGCTCTGTGATTTTGAAGAATGTTGATGAGTTCAAAGTCTACAAGATTGTCTCTCCTTCCATAGCTTTTTGTGGAACAATCATAGAAGAGGAGAGTGAGCAACAGCAACTTCCAGAGCATGTGGAGCTTGCTATCAGCTTCACAATGAGTATGTTAATGAGAGACACTCTAACTGATGAGCTAGAACAGAAGCTCAACACTGAGTTTAAGCTTGAAGATGGTTTGAAAGAGGATGAAAGCTTAATCACTAAGGAAGTGAAGCCTTTGATCACACCAAGTGTCAAGAAGAAGAGAACACAAGAAGACAGCTCGTGAGAAGAAGAGACTGATGTCAATAGGAACTTGGGTTTACCAGAAGAAAGAGGAAGGAGCCCCAGCTCCATCAACCTCTTCTCACTAGTCCTCAAACTATCAAAGTCAAGCTTAGTGACTTAAAACAAGCACACTTGGGAGGTAATCTCATGATTATCCTTGTAAATATATGCTTTCCTTTATTACTGATGTCTTTATTTAGTGTTTCAGAAGTCAAAGATCTGGTCCATGGATGAGTAGAATGGTTTAAAGGCCAAGGAAAGAAGACTATGTTTTCATATAGAGGTGCCATATCGAGCAGAACATCTATCATTTCTGCTCATTACAGCTTATCTCGAGGAAGGACTAGTCCGTATACAAAGCAGATTGCATGATGGAGATCACATCGAGGTGTAGCATCGAGCAGAACACCAAAACCCCTGCTCGATGTAAACGCTCCTGAAGCCCTCGTACACCGAGCAGAGTGGACCGTACATCGATCAAGACGCACGGTGGAGATCACATCGAGGTGTAGCATCGAGCAGAACACCAAAACCCCTGCTCGATGTGATCACCAGTCCGTACATCAAGAAGTTATAGCCCGTACATCGACCAGATTGCTCGATGGAGTTGTATCGAGGAGTTGCATCGAGCAGAACATCCAAGGTTCTGCTCGATATGGGTGCTATCAACCAACTCGATGCAAGACGGAGTTCGGTACGACTACCACCAAGGAGAACAGCAACCGTGTACGAGACGTTCCACATCGAGATGTAACATCGAGCAAAACACCAACATGTTTGCTCGATGCACAATGGCCAAGCCAGAAACAAGCATCCAGACGGTGCCATGCATTGCCCACGGGAAGGATTATGCAAGCCGAAGTGTCTTCCTACAACGAGCAACAACATCGAGCAGAACATCTACTGAGACTGCTCAATGCAAGGTGCCCTGAAGGAGAAGCTGACCAGAACACAGAACCCTCGAGGCAGCAGAGCATGATCACCGAGCCACAGGACCCGACGTCCCCGATATGAAACACATCGAGGTACCACATCGAGTGTTTTGCTCGATATGATCCGTGTAAGAACTTTTTGAATTTTTTACATGGGTAAATTGAGTAAAACCTTTTTGTGGGCCTTGACGGCACGTAAAAGAATCTTTTCTTTCCCCCTCACATGTATTTTTAAATTTTCTTGCATTATCTTTAGGTTTTTCTAGATATTCCTTATCCTCTTGCATTAAAACTAGCAATCTTCAACTCTTTCTCCACACACACCCATATCGAGCTAAATATCCTTTTTCAAGCATCTTTTCTTTCTCTCTTGCATTCTCTAGAACTTCATGTTTTTGGTCAAAAAACTAAGGTAAACTTTGCTAGATTCCTTGTTTTTTGAGTTTAAATATGTCAAATTGAAGTATGATGCTTTAGAAATGATTGATTATGGTTGTTTGAATAATTTTGTATATGGTTTTGATTTGCATGTCAACATTGTTGCTCTTCTTTGAAATTTTATGGTTGAAATGTTTGAAAAATACTGTTTTTGTGCTTAGTTTGACTTTATGTTTAGATTCTGGCCAAATCTAGGCATGCTATTGTTTTTCCAGCATATTGAACATTGCAATATTTCTTATTAGACTAGTGATGGTGAGTCTGATGAATTTTCATAGTTTGGTGGAGAGAGAATGATGTTTTTAGCTTCATATGCTTGAAATTATTGCAATTGCTGCTTGCTACTGTGGAAATTTTAGTTTTAGCTGTATTTATCCTTTTGCACTGAAACATTTTGCTAAATTCGACTCTATTTGTTGGTGATCAGTGTGTATTTTTGCAGAATTTTTCATCGCCTGCTTGAAATTTGAAAATTATTTTCCGGCACAGTGCTCTAAAAGGATACTATACTAATTCTTGCTTCAAGTATTGCATTTTCGGGTACTATATCGAACACCAGAGGAAATGAGGAGATTTCTGACTAAAATGTTGCTGCAATAAACAGATCTGAAGGAAAGAGGCCAGTTGTTAAAGAAGAACCAGTCCAAGATGCAGCACCAAAGCTAAAGGACTACTTGAGAGCGATGAGGAGAGTGGACTTTACTCTTACAAGATATGCTGATCCTGGTCTGTTGGGAGAGCTAGGAATCAAGCCTGAAGTGGATGAGCCATTGAACAACATTGGAGTGGAGAAATTTGCTAGTCTTGGTTATCCAACTTACAAGCAACTTTCTTGTGAGTTCCTTGCAAGCTTCAAGGTCTACTTCTACAAGGTTGATGAAGAGTATGATGAAGGAGAAGAAGACTTTGGCAATGGATTCATCAAGTTCAGAGCTAACAAAGCATGATACACCATGGGGTTCACTCAGCTTGAAAAAATCTTTGGATTTGATCAAGGCTCAAGAGCACAAAACATGCTTTTCAAGCATGATGAGCTAAGGCATGTATGGGAGGAGATAGCAGATGATGGTTATAGAGCTGGTCATCTGAAGAGTGCTAGCATCCGCCATCCAGCTATCAGATATGTTCATAGAGTCCTCACCAGCACACTGTTCTACAGAAAAGAGCAAAGTATGGTCAATGAAGAAGAGATGGGGTTGCTTGTGAATCGCTTGAAGAACATAATGGTTGAAACAAGGCATGAGAAGATACAAGAAGATCGCTTAAGAGTTGGTCTTATGACAATCCTAATGAAGTAATTTCTAGCATGCCAACAGTGAGCTTTCAACACACAATAAGCCAAAGATAGCCATTGGAGGTGTGATCAATCCTATCTTGCTTGGTGCTGGAGTTGAGCTTGGCACACCAGATGTTATAATGATCTTCCTAGATGTTCCCTATCTCAGTAAGATCGGATACCTTTCAGGAGCTGTTGAGACAGGATTTGAATATCAGTTTGAGCTGGAAAACAGGAAGAGGAAGATCATTTTGCCCAAGCAGCGCTTAACCAACTTCACATCATATGAGAACATCTGATTCATGCCAACAGAAGTTGAGCTTTATGACCCAAGGACTGATCCACCCTTGATGAGGCCAAGCAAAGTGAAGAACATGAGCACTATCAGAGACTCAAATGTGGAAGAAGACATTAAAGAGCAGCATCAAGAACAAAAGGTTCAGCATCAAGGGATGGAAGAGGAAGAACATGACGACTATGATAGCCGCCCTTATGCATTTGACCCATATGATGTGATCTGAAAATCTGAAGCTTCAAAGGCTGCACATGAGCACATTAGGCTTCTTCAGAGATTGAACCACTTACAGGACAAAGCCATCAGAGGTTTGCTAAAGACAGTCAAAGCAAGCAAGAAATCGGTTGACTCATTGAAGAAGAAAGTGAGGAAGCTCAAGAAGAAGTTGGGAGGATCTTCATCAGCCATGAGATCTGATCAAGCGATCCAAACAGAGCCACAATGAGGAGGATCTGATGCTGAGGAAATGTCTAAGGACACACCAGAGAGGACAGTCCAAGAGAGACACTCATTCCACATCAGTGAGCAGCCAAGGACACAAGCTTCTCAACCGGCCAGGCATTCATCTCATGTAGCTGCTCCAAAGCGAAAAGGAAAGAAGAGAAGGACTAGACAGCAAACTCCATCAGAGGAGGAAGCTTCACCTTCCCATGCTATTGAGAGTTCAGACTCTCACCACTCCTCCACTTGAAGTAAGGTACACCACCCTACCATTGTAAATTCCACTCATTTTTTTGCGATTGTTTGCTTGATGTTTGTGAACACTCTCCTTATCATTTTTATTACACAGGCACTGTGTAATTTAAGTGTGGGGGAGGGTCTATGATGGACTGATGCTTGCATTTGCATTTGCAAAGTAGAATAGGAACCATGCATCATGATTATATAGCATCTAAGGCATAGAAAAAACCAAAAAAAATTGAAAAATATTTCAAAAAAAATTGGTTCACAAAAAGAGTTAGAATTTCATGCATTCATATAGGACTAGCTCGCTTGTTTAGATTGGGAACTATGATGGTAAATCTTTGTTAATTCTAGTGATTTATGAAAATAAAGCCCATGTTTTTAATCCTTTGGTGCATTTGATGTTGAACTAGAAATAAAGCTGAACCACTTTTGTAATTTGCATTTGTGTGAGCTTTGTTTGAGACTGAAGCATGCTTTAAAATGATTTCAACCTTTGTTTAAGTGGAACCTAATTTGAATTCACAATTATCATGCCTTATGCTTTTTTGATTGATGTCATGGATTGTTTAAAAATTTTGGGTCTTCTTATTCTCTTTTGCCACTCTCTAAAAGATCCATTTAGATTTCCTCACCCTTAACTAAACCTTCTTTTAAGCCAAGACATTATTAGTGTGTGATTTGTGAGGCATCTTCCATCATGGTTGTTCCTTAGCAAAAAGTGTTGAGTTGGAACTACACGGGAAGTACTTTCATTGTAGAACTAGCTCACTCTTGAGTTAGATAGGTTAAGATGTTTAGGGAATGGTTTGGGGTTATCTTGGGTTTAGTTTTTAAGAGAGACAAAGAAGAAAAGAAGTCAAGGCATAAAAGAAAAAGGAGTGTGACACAAGCAAAAGGGTGGAAATGGTGATTTTAAAATCAAAGAAAGAAGGCTCATGTTCAAAGAAGAAAAGAAGATGCAAGAAGTGCAAAACCAGTAAATCAAAAAGCCAAAGGCGAATCAAACACCAGCATCACCAAATAAAGGAGCCAAACTCAAAAGAAGCAAATCGCCACCACTTGAAGTTTAAAAGAAGAAGTGTCCACCAAAGCACTTGAACAAGAAAAGTTTTTGGGTTTTTTTAAAAGGGTTTAAGTTCTTAAAAAGGATAGCATAGGAGGGTCTTTCATTGCTTAGGTAGAGTTAGGAACACATCTTATAGATCTTGGGTAGATGGGAGTCTTCTTTTGTATGTGTAAGTTGTTATTTGACCCTTAGCATTTTGTCAAAGCACAATCATGCTTTTCCTTGAGAGAACCCTTTAAACACCGAAACCAGTTAGTGAAGTGGGTTCATTTTTATTTCACTAAGCCTTGTCCCTTTGTCAAGTGACACTTTCGCATTTGCATAAGCATGATTCACAGTTTGAGCATAATTGAATGTTAAAAAGGTTGTTTGATCTGATGAGCATGTGAAGGTTGGAAGCTTAGTGATGATCCTTATTCTTGTTTTGTGATGAAAGTGGCTAAGTTTTTAAGGTATTCTTCCATCAAGTGCACTCTAGAATTATGAACATGGACTTCGTTTTGATTTATTGTTAGCATTTTCAAAGATATGAGTTCTCATTTAAAACCTCATCACCATGTTAAGTGTTTGTTTGCTTGAGGGCAAGCAAAAGCTAAGTGTGGAGGTGTTGATAGCTTGCTATCTTAGATCATTTTAGACTACATTTCATGCATCTTTTCCTCTGTTTTTGCATTATAGTTTAGCATTTAGGTATCATTTGCAATTAGAATCAACATAACATGCATTTAGCTTAGGATTGCATACATTTGCATACATGTGCATGTTTGTGGTGGTTTTCAGGTGTTTTTGGAGTTTCTTGGACCTGGGGAAGGGATGGAAGCAGCTCATAATCGCAGGAGATGTCAGAAATAGAGTTCTTGCAAAGTCTGGTCTACATCGAGCAGAACACCCGTGGAGTGTGCTCGATGCAAGCAGCAGGACGAGATGAAAAGGATCATCATGAGGATTCCAAGCCGTTGGTCTGCATCGAGGACCAGCATCGAGGAAGGACGTCGATACACGCTGCACGGACCATATCGGGGTCGCATATCGAGCAGAACATCGACTGTACGACCTTGATGTAACCCATCCGCGTTGACCGATTGACTTTTGTTAAGCTTATCCTATCTTTTTAGGTTTTTTATGCTTCTTTTGGCTCCCTACTATAAAAAGAAAACCACAAAGCATTATCTTTATCAAGTTCTATTTTATCCAAGTTTAGCTTTCTATAAAAAACTTTTCATAAACCTTAAAGGGCAACCCAAAAAGCTTCTCACCCCTCTTACGTTAACTGGCGGCTCAAGGCTTGTCATCACATCAATCTTTGCCTTGTCGACTTCAATACCCTTCTCTGATATCTTATGTCCAAGCATGATCCCCTTCTTAACCATGAAGTGGCATTTTTCCCAGTTGAGCACCAAGTTTGTCTCCTCACAACGTTTTAAAACCCTGCAAAGATTCAACAAACACGCAGAAAAGGACGCACCATAGACCGAGAAGTCATCCATAAACACCTCTACCATTTTTTCTATTAGATCGGAGAAGATCGACATCATACACCGCTGAAACGTAGCCGGTGCGTTACACAACCCGAATGGCATCCTTCGATACGCGAAGGTACCATAAGGGCATGTAAAGGTCTTCTTCTCCTGATCGTTGGGATGGATTGGTATTTGGAAAAATCCACTATATCCATCAAGAAAACAATAGTATGGGTGATTAGCAAGTCTTTCAAGCATTTGATCAATAAAAGGCAAGGGAAAATGATCCTTTCTAGTAGCAAGATTAAGCTTCCTATAGTCAATACACATACGGTGTCCAGTAATAGTCCTAGTATGTATAAGCTCATATTTGTCATTCTTAACGACCGTGATCCCTCCCTTCTTATGCACCACGTGTACGGGAAAAACCCACGTGCTGTCACTTATGGGATAGATCACATCAGCCTCTAAAAGCTTAAGAATCTCCTTCTTGACAATCTCTTTCAAATTTGGATTCAAACGCCTTTGATGTTCTATAGAAGAGGCGTTCTCATTATCCAAGTGAATCCTATGAGTGCAAAGCATCGGTGAAAGGCCCTTGATGTCACTTAGAGAGTACCCAATGGCCTTCATATACTTTCTCAACTCAGTTAAGAGTGATTGCAACTCATCATCACTCAAGTTTTCATTCACAATGACAGGATAGGTTTCATTAAGCCCTAAGAAAGCGTACCTTAGCCCTTTTGGGAGCTCCTTAAGGTCCACCTTTGGGGCTAACAGCTTGCTCCAATCATCCTCATGGCTGTTGCTGTTGTTCTCCTTCTTAGAACCTTCCTTAGAACCCGAGATATGGCCCTTGAGGCTGCTTTCTCCAACCGCTATCCCTTCTGAAATCGAGTCGTCTGGTCGATCTTGCTCTCGGTGTCGTCTAGATCGAGCAGTTTCGCTCGAATCACTCACTCGATTTGATGTGGATCGAGTGAGAGATCGAGACGCTGAGTCGATCTACGGATTGGACCTCAATTTGATCGGAAGGCCTTTCTCGATCTCGGATTCGATTGCTTTCTTGGATCGATCACCCTCCTCGATCTGACAGTCGATTTCTGCACCGGATCGAGTTGTGCTCTCGATTGTCTTCTCGATTTGACCCCTGGATCGAGTAATGTCATCGATCTTGGGGTCGATCTCTAGGCAAACGCCTACATCTTCAAGCACAACTTTCCTAGAATCAAGCAAGTTGACGTACTCCTGAGTCCTCTGATCCACATAACCAAACTCTCCTGGCTCCTTAGTAAGTGCCAGCTTCAAATGATCTTCCTGAGCCAGCTCTTCCAGCAACTCATCCGCTAAGGCATCCAATGTATCAATGTAGAAAGCTTGCCCTTCTATCGTAGGCTTCTTCAAAACCTCATTGATATCGAAGTTTAGCCTTATATCTTTACCCAAGTGCAAGGAAATTATGGCGCCGGCGGTAGCTAAGAAAGGTCTACCGAGAATGAGTGGATCCTTTGGCTCTTCATCCATTTCTAAATCAACGAAGTCTGTAGGTACGTTCACTCCACTGATCTTCACTGGTAAGTCCTCAAGCAGTCCTACGGGTAACCTCACACTCCTGTCAGCTAGTACCAACGAGATTCTACAGTCCTTGAAACGGGTAAAGCCGAGTTTCTTTGCCATGGAATGAGGCATCAGATTTATGCTAGCTCCGAGATCACAAAGGCAACTCTTGAACTCCAAAGGACCTAAAGCGCAGGGTATAGTGAAGCTTCCAGGGTCTCCCAACTTCTTAGGGACTATTTCCTTATGTATCACAGCACTACACTCCTCACTTAGAACAAGCACCTCCTAACTTTCCTTATTCTTCATCACGAGAGTGTCTTTGAAGAATTTGGCGCATTTAGGCATCATTGCAAGGCAGTCCATGAGAGGTAGCTTGATCTCTACGTCCTTAAGATGCTTCTCAAACAAGACTCTATGCTTCTCTATGAGTTGCTTCTTGAAACGGCCAGGAAAAGGCAGCTTACGGTGGAGGTACATAAGCATCCTTCTCCTTAGTAGTTTGCTCTGCTTTCTTCTCAACAACCGCTTTGTCTCCTCTTCTTGGCCCTTGAATCCAGACATTGTCAAAGTTGATCTCATCATCAGCGGAAAGCTTACCCTCCCCCTCTTGAATTACAACGTCCTCGTTGTGCTTAGGAGTAACCGTAGGTGCTAGCTCTTTGCCGCTTCTTAACGTGATGGCGTTGGCATATTCCTTAGGATTCTGCTCACACTTGCCCGGTAGGCTATTCTGACCACTTGTACTCGCTTTCCCCTTTTCTAGCTGCTTGATCTTGTTGTTTAAGTTGGTGATCTGAGTGGAGAAGTCAGTGAGAGACGAGTCTAAACGAGTGTTCATCTCGGCAAACTTCTGGTTTGTAGAGGCTTGCCCTTGGATCAGCTGCTGAAACATGGCCTGAACCGGATCAACTTGTTGTTGCATCGGCTGCTGCTGCTGAGGTGCAAAGCCCGGAGGGTAGTTTGGCGTATAAACCTTGTTGCCTTGATGTTGCCCTTGGAAGTTGTTCTGCCCTTGACCTTGGAAGCCACCACTCGGCTGAAAACCTTTGTTGTAAGGTATGAAAGGTTTTGCTTGCTGAGCAGGGTACACTTGGTCCTTAGGGTTGGCGACGTTGGTACTACGGTAGGAGAGATTGTTGTTCTGGTTGTAGCCTTGGGTGTAGCCGTGAGGTTTGTAATTGTTCTGTCCCGCCACCTAATTGGCTTCTTCCTAGCTCAACTCAAGCTCCTCTTGATTCTCATCTGCTTCACCAACAAAGTGAACATGCTTCTGGTTGGCTAACACCAGCTTATCAATCTTCTCATGCAAGTATTTCAGCTCCTTTTTGTGAGACTCTAGCTCAGATCCTCTCGGTGCACGGTCATAATCTTCAGCATAGTTTCCGTCACTCAATGCCAAGTTCTCAATCAGCTCCATGCCCTCTTCTACCTCCTGACCAAGGAAGTTCCCTTTACTAGCCGTGTCAAGCAACAACCTGATCTTTGGTGAAGCTCCGAGGTAGATTGTTCTTAGAAGGGTCTCTTTGCTGAAGCCGTGGTGAGGACATTAGATAGTATAGTCCTTGAATCGTTCCATGGCTTCATTGAAAGTCTCATTATTCCTTTGCGTGAAGCCGCTGATCTCGCTTCTTAGCCTTGTCGTTCTGGTGCTAGAGAAGAATTTTGAGAGGAAGGCTCTCTTACACTCGGCCCATGAGGTGATGGTGCCTTGTGGAAGGGTCTTCTCCCAATGCCTAGTTTTGTCTCCGAGTGAAAAGGGAAAGAGACGCAGCTTGAAAGCGTCTTCTGATATGTCGTTTATCTTGATCATCCCACATACTTGCTCGAAATTGTCAAGGTGCTCCAAGGGATCTTCCATTGCTAAACCGTGAAACTTGTTGTTTTGCACCATGGAGATGAAACCTGGCTTAATCTCGAAGTTTTTGTTTTGTACAGGAGGAGGAGTGATCCTAAACCTATTGTGATGAGTATTGGGAGCATCTCCGGCTCCTATGATCCTTGGGGGTCTAGCCGCGTGTTGGGGGTTTCCATTGCCCCTTCCCACTGCCCCGTGAGCTGGAAGAGGTCCCTCTGGATGCTCGTGTTCAGCCATAGCTTCAAAGTTAACCAAACCGTGCTGAACAATCTCCTCAAAGGCTCTGGCTTGTTCTCGTACTCTTCTTTGCCGTGAATGACCAAGCTGATGAATGTTGTCCAAGGGTTGAAGTAGATTGTTGTCTCCCCTTGAACGAAGATTCATGTACCTGAGAGACACACGTTTGAGAGTAGAGAAATTAGTAACTAAAACAAGGTAAAGGCTTAGTCTTTACTAAGCCCCAAATCTCTATGCTTTCTAACACTCCTAGAATGGCAACGGCGCCATTTGATAACTACTTGCTTTGCAAGGGTGAGGATGCAATGAGGCTATCAAACTCAAATGCAACACTTAGGTTGTAGTACAGTATGCAAGTGAGAGTCAATCCATTTCTAGGAGCTAGGAAGATCAAAGAGAATGCAAGAGCAGTGTAAAGCTAAGCGAATAACAGGCAATATTGTGAAAATCCTAAAAACTATATGCAACGACCGAATGGAATGCAAAACTATTTTAAAATTACCAAGAGTGATTGAACTACTACAAGGAACAAACAGAAAAATTAAAATGCAAGGCTATGATTTAACAAAAATCGACTAGTGGATCGACCACTAGATCGAGCAGTTTGGATCGATCTCGTCTATAAATGCAAGTATGAAGAAACTAGTGACCAGGATGCAGCGAATATCAAGCGAATGACTAACGAAGATGTAAGAATGCTATGAAAGAAGGGTCTAAGGTTGAGATTCATGGTCCGGGGTATTAAGGGTCCAAGTTGGGATTGAAAACTTTAAATCAACTCACTTTGTGAGATTCCCTAAGCCTTGAAAACGAAAACAAGATCCATCCGTGGCTTTCGGTATGGATCACTCCTTCATCCTCTCCTCCAAACCCATGGCTTCTGGTGAAAAGAGAGGTTGAAGGGCAATGAGCTCAGATTTCAAACACACGGCCTAACTAGTCCCCTAAACTTCCATGGCTTTTGGAAAAGGGTAACTAGTCTCTAGGATGTGATTTTCAGAGATCTCTGGATCCTGTCAAGGTAAGAGACCTCTCTGATCATAAAGATCTTGGCGTGAGAGTCTTTAAGCCTTAGGGACTCAACATCCTAGAAGAGAAAGCCATTAAGAACAAGAAAACTACCAACTTGAAAACCCCTAGACCCAAATGAAACTACTCGCTACACATGAGAATAACCGAAATAAACATGAAAGATGAAGCGATGAACATGAAAACGATTACTTAAAACTTAAACGATTCGAAATAATCAAGAACAAAGCTCAAAGTCTAACAATGGCGGAGAGTCTCCAAACCAGAGAGAAAAAGCATAAAAAGATAAGAATGAAAAAGTGTGTGTGGAAAAAGACATCGCCGCCTTCCCAAAATGGTGAAAACAGCTCGATGGTCCCTCCTCGTTAGTGGCCAAAAACGGTTGAAAGGACAGAGATCGACTTCGGGATCGAGCGGCTCTCTCGATCATTTTCGGACATCGTGTCTTCTACTCGATCTGAATCTCGATCTTCTTCGGCGGATTGAGTGTTGCATCCGATCTTGGTGTCGATCTTTGGTCGGATCGAGTGGTGGACTCGATCCGGCTCTCGCTCTGCATGGCGTCATTTATGTCTGTACCATTTGATCGATTGCTCCACTCGATCTTCGTCTCGATCAGTTCCCTTGGATCGCCTGGGCTTCTCGATTTTCTGGTCGATCTCATCTAGATCGACCTGCCATGCTCGATCTGCTCCCCAATCTCTGGTCCTTAGCAAACATCTGACGTTCCACGAATCACCACAACAGCTTCAGCACGTCCACGAACCTCCACGACTCCAAAGTAGCCAGAAACAACCTGAATGTGATGTAAAATGCAAGGAACGTGCGTATGCTGGTGCGAGAATGCTCTAGGACCCTAAGCGATGCAATCTAGTCTAAAGTGTGATGTAAATGCATGAAAAGCTAACTAATATGTATGCAAAATACATGCAATATGCAGTAACATCATCGTGGTAGTTCACTCTCTCCTAGTAATTTTAAAATAGTTTTGCATTCCATTTGGTTGCTGCATATAGTATTTAGGATTTTTACAAAATCGCTTATCATTTACTTAGCTTCACACTGCCCTTACATTCCCTCTGACCTTTCTAGCTCCTAGGAATGGATTGACACTCTCTTGCATACTGTACTACAACCTGGTTTTGCATTTGAGTTTTGATAGCCTCGTTGCATTATCGCCTTGCAAAAATATTGTTATCAGAAATCACATCAGCGAAGATCAGCCCGGATAACTGGCGTCCACTCATATTCAGCTTAAACACTCTGCATCAAAGGTTCAGCCCTGTTAGTTATCTTTCGACTGCACTTAGTCTCAGGTCGATCCGATTTATGGTTGAAGAGTTATAGAGATTTTCGTAAAGCCGCTATGGAGACAACAGGCCATACCGAGGAGCGTACCGACCAAGCTGCTCGATACACAAGTCCAGGGGCGTATTGATTTGCATATCGACCTATACTGATCGATACACAAGCCACAGGACACATACCGAGCAGAGTATCGAGGAAGACAGGCCGATATGCCTTAATTAAAGGGTGATTGTATCGATCTGCATACCGAGAAGGAGTACAAAATGGAGGTCGATACGAAGTATATAAGTCCAAACGAAGGTCTTCCGTTGAGATTCAGCTTAGTGCTTAATATTATTGTTCCTTCTTATTAATTGTGTTTAATGCCAGATTAGCCCTTGCTAAGTTGATCTAGATCCTAGATTTCTCTTATGCCTGCCAAGTGTTTGATGAATTTCCTGAATGAGTCAAGTAAGAGATTTGCTTATCTTAGCCTAAAGAATTAGCTGTCTAAGGAGTAGATTGTCAATATATAATTGGATTAGTTGCTTATAATGCTTGCTGATCATGTGTTTGAGTAAGGGAATTTATCTTGAGTATGTGCCTAGCAAAGTAGCTAGTGTCAAGGAATTGAACTGGTTATAGTAGTTAATTCTTTGCCTAGGAATAGCATTGTTTGAAATGTTTTGAAGCATCACTAGTTAAGCCAAGAGTCTCCCTAGCACTAATTATCTCATCTCAAGTCCCATCTTTTCTCTGTTTTTAGTTGAATTTGAAATTGCTCTTGTTTTACCTTTGTTATGGTTCAATTGCTGGCTGTTCACTCTTTGTTTGGTGTTTGTTTCATTTATGTTTGATCCATTAGGTTGTTAGACATTCTAAACTATCTATATCTGCTTGAATTAAGAGCTCTATTGCATTCCTGCTGTTTCAATCTTCCCCTTTTGGATTGATAAAACCTTATGATATACTACAACTGATTAGTACAAGCTTGGGTGATTGAATCAAGTCCTAAAAAGTCTTGTATCATTAGTCATTGCCTTAAGTTCATTGTTTAGTTTTGTTCACTTGCATTTAGTTTATGCTTTCCTTCCATTGCACTATTAGGTTGTTAGACTTGCTCTTGCATAATCAAATCCCCAATCTTGCTTAGCATACAGCATTGTTTGCATCTCATCTTTCACAATTTGGACTGATACCTGATCCCTATTCTACAACTGTTAGGCTAATGATATTTGAGTTTAGACTTGAAAAAGTCCCTTCTTCAAATTGGCGCCATTACCGATTGTGGATTGTTTGAGTTTAACATTGCTGTTAGACTAAGTTCTTTACTTTAAAAATTATTAATTTGCTCTGTTTTCTGTGCTCTATTTTTTTCAGGTACTTGTATGAATTTGAGGTCTAAAGGCTAATCAAATCTGACTCTTTTCATTGACAACATTCATAGGAGAAGAGCTGTAAGACAGACAGTTCAAGAGTTAGAAGAACAAAGGATGGCAGAGTAAGAAGCTCAATTATCACATGTTGGTGTTGTTGGACAAGCACCATTACAATAAGCTGCAGCACACATAGATGAAGCACAAGAAGCTTTGAACAAGCGGCTGGAGTTCAGGGATTGCGAGTACCAGTTCACGCACCTAGAGCTGCAAGACCAATATGAGCTGGTGATGCGCCTAATACTCACCACAACAGGAATGGCATTCACGCTCCAGCTGTACTTCAAAACCACTTCGAGATCGAGCTTGGGTTGATCAACTTGGTGCAAGGCAACAGATTCCATGGCCTGCCTAATGAAGACCCTTTGGATCATCTTGACCAGTTTGATAAGGTGTGTGGTATGACCAAGATTCAAGGAGTCTCTGAAGATACTTTGAAGCTGCGCTTGTTCCCTTTCAGTTTAAGTGACAAAGCACATCAGTGGGAGAGGACACTTCCACAAGGTTCAGTCTCTACAGGGAATGAGTGCAAGACAGCATTCCTCAACAAATTCTTCAGCTCAAAAAGAACAGCAAAGCTCAGGAACACCATAAGCAGCTTTACTAAGCATGGGAATGAGACATTTGCTGATGCATTGGAGCGGTTCAAGTCTTACACTTTGCAGTGCCCACACCATGGCTTCACAAATGAAAGTTTGCTGTCTACTTTGTATAGAGGAGTGACGCCAAAGTACAGGATGCTCTTGAACACAGCTTCCAATGGAAATTTCATGGGCAATGCTGTTGTAGATGGTCTAGCTCTTGTGGAGAACTTGGCACTTTCTGATGGAAACTATGGTGAAGAATATGACAGAACATCTAGAGCTGTTGAAAGCGCTGAAAGTGAGAGCACAACAAAGAAGGAGATTAAAGCTTTGAATGACAAGTTAGAGAAACTGCTGAGTGTGACTTTCAAGAATGTCAGTTTTGTTGGTAATAGTGTTGCTACACAAGAGGAAGATGGGACAGTTGTAGAAGAAGAAGCCTTCTACATGAATCAACAAGGAGGCGGTTTTAACAACTACAGGAACCATCCCAACTTCTCTTATAAAGCACCAACGTGGCTCACCCTCCGGATCAAGTCTATCCATCACAAGCTGCTCAACAAAACCAAGGAACCAAACATTTTGTTCCTTTCATCCAACAGGACAACTTTGCTCCAAGACCACCATTTCAGGGCAGTTTTCAACAAGCTAACTTTCAGCCAAGACCAGCTTTTATCCCACCAGGTTTTGGCAATACAGAAACCTCTTCCAGCACTCAAGGTGTTGATTTGAAGCAGATGATGCAACAGTTGTTGACTAGTCAAGCCAACACCACTATAGAGCTGCACAAGAAATTTGATGAAGTGCATAACAAAATAAACGCCACTACTTATGACCTTAATAGCAAGTTAGATGCTCTGAACCAAAGAGTCAAGTCTCTAGAAAGCAAAGGAGCTTCATCTTCAAAACCTCAGAATCAGTTACCAGGAAAGAGTGAAGTTAATCCTAAGGAATTCTGCCACTTGCTTGTTGAAGAGGATGAAGAGTTTGATGATGAAGATGCTTCATTGGAAGAGCTTGGCATTATGCTTCAAGATATGCTGTTACATGTGGACATGTTGAATGCTGAGTGTGGGGGGAATGTCATCAACGTCACCACTGATGATCAAGAAGCTGCTGATATTGTAGAGAAGTTCCTCCAAGGACTAGATGAAAGCTTGAACAGAGAAGAAGAGCAAGAGAGAACCACACAAGAAGTTGCTGAGAAAGAAGAGGCTGAGAAAGCCTTAGTTGCTCCAGAAGAAGAAGCCAAACCAGAGCTCAGTGATGCTGATAAAGAGCTTGTAGAGATATACCATGCTTTAATGGTCTTGGCTAGAGAAAGTCCTGAAGACTTCAAGGAATTGTATGATCGCCAAATGGGCAGCTCCTCAAGCAGCAATGAGAAGGGTAAAGCTCCTGAAGTTCAAGCTTATAAACCACAAATCCCTTACCCCACGATGCACTTTACAAAGGCTCAGATGGCAGTCTATTCAAAGTTCAGGAAAGACATACAAGACGCTAGAATAAAGCTTCCTCATGGCACCGCTTTGCTTGAAGTAAATGATCAAATCAGGTTCATCAAAGAAGTCTTTGACAAGCTGGAAATAGTGGATCCAATTCTAGAGAATGTGGGGGATAATATGAAGAGAAGCTAGGAGCTGAAGACATTGACAAAGCTTCCCAATCCAGGAAAGTTTCTCATCACTTGTGAGCTTGAGATACTAGACAATGTTGGAGCTTTGTGTGATTCAGCTTCAACAGTGAATGTCATGTCTCCCCACTTGAGCCAAACCTTATGAATCAAGGAGTTAAAGCCCTAGCCTCTATCACCTTTGTGGATAACACCTCAACAAGACCCTTGGGCATGATAAAGGATTTCCCTTTGAAGATTGGGAATTGCTTGGTACCAACAGATTTTGTGGTTATGGAGAAAACATATTCAAGAGAGGTGCCACTTCTTCTAGGAACACCATTCTTGGCAACAGAAGGAGCTCAAGTAGACTTCAAGAGAAGCTCTGTGATTTTGAAAAATGTTGATGAGTTCAAAGTCTACAAGATTGTATCTCCTTCCATAGCTTTTGGTGGAAAAATCATTATAGAAGAGAATGAGCAACAGAAACTTCCAGAGCGTGTGGAGCATGCTATGAGCTTCACAATGAGTATGTTGATGAGAGACACTCTCCCTGATGAGCCAGAACAGAAGCTTAACACTGAGTTGAAGCTTGCAGATGGTTTGAAAGAGGATGGAAGCTTGATCACCCAGGAAGTGAAGCCTTTGATTATACCAAGTGTCAAGAAGAAGAGAAACAGGAAGACGGCTCGTGAGAAGAAGAGACTGATGTCAGTGGGCACTTATGTTTACCAGAAGAAAGAGGAAGGAGCATGATATTACCATATATTCTGCATATTTTGCATGCATTTAGAGTAGTTTTTCATGCATTCATCTTGCATTATAAGCTAGTTTGTTCCATTTGTTGCATATTAGGTTCCAGGTCCCCTTGCATTCACATTTTTGCATATTTCTTGCATATTTGCATCATTATCAGGTTGTTTGGAGCACTATGAATTTATGGAGGCCATGTGGACGTGAGGAGGTTCCAAGTGGAGCTCGTGGACACTTGGAGAACATAGCTCGGCATGCGAAGTACCCGAGATCGAGTAGCGGATCAAGCAAGGCAGGTCGATCTAGATGAGATCGACCAGAAGATCGAGTGCACCAAGTCGATTCAAGAGGAAGGATCGAGACCGAGATCGAGAGAGGTGATCGATCTGGAGTACGGACGTAAATGATGCCATGCAGAACGAGAGCCAGATCGAGACCAAGACTCGATCATCCAAAGATCAAGAAGCAGATCGAGGAAGATACTCGATCCCTCCAACCAGATCGACCAGAAGATCGAGCGGAGCAAGGCGATTCCTGAAGATGATCGATCACATTGGTCGATCTCAGACGAGCCTTATCCGTCCAGCTGTCTTTGGCGGCTAGCGAAGGGGGGACCAGCTAACGGTTTAGCCATTTTTGGCAAAAGTAGCCATCACCTTTATCTTATCTTCATTCTGTCTTTTTCCTTTATCTCTCTAAGTTAGGCGATTCGCCATTGTAGAACAGCTTAAGCTTTTTCGTTTTTGAACCTTTGAATCTTTAATATCAAGCAAGTTTTTCTTTAATCTATCGTTAATCATGCTTAGCTTATCGTTTGTTGCTTTTGATTCGATCTTAAACATGTGTAGTGAGTAGTCGTTTCGGGTTTTGGGGTTGAGGTGATTCAAAAAGGGTTGAAAGGGTTTAAAGCTTTGTGTTTTCTTTGTTCTTCATTCCTTCTCTTCTAGGATCTTGGGATCTTAAAGCCTAGAGAACCTTGGAAAAGGTCTCTATGAACCAAGGGCTGTCTTACCTTGACAGGATTCAGATGTCCTGGAAAACCAGATCCTAGAGGTTAATCTTACCTTTCCCAAACGCCATGGTTGTAAAGGGGATTAGTTAGGTCATTGTTTGAAATCTGTTCTCCTTGCTCTTTGATCTCTTTTTCCACCAAACGCCATGGGTTTGGAGAAGAGATTGAGGAAGTGAACCATACCACACGGCATAGATGGTTCTTGTTTTGTTTTCAAGGCTTAGAGAAACCTTTTAAAAGAGTAGATCTAAATGTTTTCAAACCAAAGCTTGAATTTTTGATACCCTTGAATATGAACCTCGACCCTAAACCCTCTCTTTTAGTGTTTTAAACCTTTGTTCATCATACGCTTGTCATTTAGCTTGCACCCTGTTCGTTAGAAGTCTTTCGCTTGAAGTTGTTTGTTAGATCGATCCATTCTGCTCGATCCAGTGCTCGATCATGTGGTCGATTCACTGGTCGATTTTTAGTTTTTAGTAGCTTTGCATCTTTCATCTATTGCTTGTTCCTCGTGGTAGTTAACCCTCTTCCAGGAATTTTAAAATTGTTTTGCATTGCATTAGATCGTTGCATTTAGTTTTGTTAGATTTTACCAATCATTTATCCATTTTGCTTAGATTTGCTTCATCCTTGCAAGCTCATTGCTCTTCCTGCTCCTTAGGATTGGATTGATACCTCTTGCTTTACTACAACTGTGTATTGCTTGAGTTTTGATGACCTCCTTGCTTGCACTCAGTAAAATCCTGTTATCAAATGGCGCCGTTGCCATCTTAGGGTTGCTAGGAAGCATTAAGATTTGGGGTTTAGTAAAGACTAAGCCTTTACTTTAAGTTTGGTTACTAATCTCTTTCTCTTCACACTTGTGTCTTTCAGGTACATGAATTTCATTCTAGGGGTGACAACAACTTACTTACACCCCTGGACAATATTCACCAACTCGGACATTCAAGAACAAGAAGAGCAAGAGAGCAAGCTAGAGCCTTTGAGGAGATTGTTCAAGCCGGTTCAGTAAACTTTGCAACAATGGCTGAGAAAGGACATCCTGAGGGACCTCCACCAGCTCACGGTGGTGTAGGAAGGAGCAATGGAAACCCCATCCACGCAGCTAGACCTCCACGGATCATAGGCGCTGGAGATGCTCCTAATATGCATCATAATCGTTTTGGGATCACTCCTCCTCCAGTCCAGAATAACAACTTCGAGATAAAGCCTGGATTCATCTCTATGGTTCAGAATAGCAAATTCCACGGGCTGGCTATGGAAGACCCCTTAGAGCACCTTGATAACTTTGAGCAGGTGTGTGGGATTATCAAGATCAATGGCATATCCGAAGATGCTTTCAAGCTGCGGCTCTTCCCAATTACTCTCGGTGACAAGGCTAGGCATTGGGAGAAGCCACTTCCACAAGGCACCATCACGTCTTTGGATGAATGTGAGAAAGCTTTTCTCTCAAAGTTTTTCTCAAGCACCAGGACAGCTCGGTTGAGAAGTGAGATAAGTGGCTTCACTCAAAGGCGGAACGAGCCATTCAATGAAGCTATGGAGAGGTTCAAAGACTATACCATTCAGTGTCCTCACCACGGCTTCAGTGAAGAGACTCTCCTAAGCACAATATACCGAGGCGCATTGCCCAAGATCAGAATGTTGCTTGATACGGCAAGTAAGGGCAACTTCCTTGGTCAAGAAGTGGAAGACGGTATGGAGCTGATAGAGAACTTGGCATTGAGTGATGGGAATTATTCAGAGTACTATGACCGAGCACCAAGAGGAGCTGATCTAGAGTCTCAGAAGAAAGAGCTTAAGTCCCTCCATGAGAAGATAAACAAGCTAGTGCTTGCAAATCAGAAGCAAGTTCACTTCATAGGAGAAGCTGAAGATGTCTCCGAGGAACTAGAGCGGAGTCAAGAAGAAGCTAATTGGATTGCTGGTCAGAACTACAACAAGAATCAGGGTTATTCACAAGGCTACCAAGCGAACAACAATCTCTCTTACAGGAGCACGAATGTAGAGAACCCTAAAGATCAGGTCTACCCCCCTCAGCAAGCAAAGCCCTTTGTACCTTATAACAAGGGTTTTCAACCGAATAGTGGCTTACAAGGGCAGAGGCAAGGGAACTTTCAAGGTCAGCAGCCGCAGCAAGGCAACAAAGGTTACACTCCTATGTTTCCTCCCGGCTTTGTTCCTCAACAACAACAAATGCAACAGCCTCCTCAAGATCCGGTTCAAGCAATGTTTCAGCAGTTGCTTCAAGGTCAAGCTTCAACTAATCAGAAGTTTGCCGAGATGAACAACCGCCTTGACTCCTCTCTTACTGACGTCTCAACTCAGATAACAAACCTGAACAACAAGAACAAGCAGTTAGAGAAGGGAAAGGCTAGTACAAGCGGTCAGAACAGCTTACCGGGCAAGTGTGAGCAGAATCTGAAAGAGTATGCAAACGCTATCACCCTGAGGAGTGGTAGAGAGCTTCCTCCGTGTGTTGCTCCTATGAAAAATGAGGACATTGTAGTCCAAGAGGGGGAGGGTAAGCTTTGAGCTGATGAGGAGATCAACTTTGATAATGTGTGGATTGAGAGACCAAGAAAAGGTAAAGAGGTAGCCGTAGAGAAGAAAGTGGAGCAAGCTACTAAAGATAAAGATGTTTATGTGCTTCCACCGTATGTACCTAAGCTTCCTTTTCCTGGCCGCTTCAAGAAACAGCTGATAGAGAAGTATAGACTCTTGTTTGAGAAGCATCTAAAGGACGTTGAGATCAAGTTGCCTCTTGTGGATTGCCTAGCTATGATGCTGAAGTGTGCTAAGTTCTTCAAAGACACCCTTACAAAGAAGAACAAGGAAAAGTAAAGAAGTCTTGATGCTTAGTGAAGCGTGTAGTGCCATTATTCACAGAGAAATAGTGCTTAAGAAGCTAGGAGATCCAGGATCCTTCACCATTCCTTGTGCTTTGGGTCCATTGAAGTTTGAGAGCTGTTTATGTGATTTGGGAGCAAGTATAAATCTCATGCCCCATTCTCTAGCAAAGAAGCTTGGTTTCACATGGTTCAAAGAGTGTAGGATCTCCCTTGTGTTAGCTGATAGAAGCGTGAGACTTCCAGTGGGTATGCTAGAAGATCTTCCAGTGAGAATAAGCGATGTCAATGAACCAACCGACTTTGTTGTGCTTGAGATGGATGAAGAACCTAAGGATCTGCTTATACTTGGTATACCATCCCTTGCAACCGCCAGAGCAATCATTGATGTCAAGAATGGGAAGATATCTCTACACCTTGGCAAAGACATTAAGCTGGATTTTGATACCAATGAGGTCCTTAAGAAGCCAACCATTGAAGGACAAGCATTCTACATAGAGACGTTGGATGCTTTGGCGGATGATTTGCTAGAAGAGTTGGCACAAGAGGATCACTTGAAGCTGGCATTGACTAAGGAGCCAGGGGAGTTTGGTTTTCTGAGTAAGAAGACTTAAGAGTATGTTAATCTCCTCGACTCTAGGAAGGTTGTCAAAGAAGATGAAGGGGGATGCCTAGAGATCGATCAGGAAATCGAGAAGATTACTCGATCCAGAACAGAAATCGATAAGAAGATCGAGGAGGCAGGTCGATCCAGAGGAGAGATCGATGGGAAGATTGAGAGAAGCCAATCGATCAGTTCAGAGAACAAGTCAGTGACTCGATCTCCTGCTCGATCCATATCAAATCGAGTAGGTGAATCGAGTGAAGTTGCTCGATCCGGACCAGAACGAGTGCAAGATCGACCCGATGACTCGATCTCGGAGGGGACAACGGTTCAAGAAAGCAGTCTTTTGGGTCATGATTTGGGTTCTAAGTAGGCTACTAAGGACAGCAACGCGAACACTAGCCACGAGTATGACTGGAGCGAGCTGCTAGCCCCAAAGTTGGACCTAAAGAAGTTCCCAAAAGGGCTAAGGTATGCTTTTTAGGGCTTAATGATACCTACCCCGTGATTGTGAATGAGAATCTAAGTGATGATGAGTTCCACTCGCTCCTAAATTAACTGAGAAAGTATAGGAAGGCCATTGGGTACTCTCTAAGTGACATTAAGGGCATTTCACTGATAACAAGTTTTTGCAATGCAATGATGTATCAAGATGTAACAGAGAGGTTATAGCTCTAATGCACACAGAGATGTAGTATAGTGAGCAAGAGAGGTATCAATCCACACCTAGGGGTAGCAAGTTCACTAAGAATGCAAAGGATGAGCAAAGCTGAGCGAAAATGATAAATGTTTGGTAAAATCCCTAACAACTAAATGCAAGTGTCAAATGCAAAGCAAAACAATTTTAAAATCCCTGGAAGAGGGTTAACTACCACGAGGAACAAGCGGAATAATTAAAATGCAAAGCTACTAATTATTAAAAATTGACTAGTGGATCGACCACAGGATCGACCACTAGATCGAGCAACAACGATCGATCTCGTCTAAACAACCTAGATTGATGAAATGATGCGATTTGCGATTACAAGAACACAACTTTATGATGATGGAATGATAAACAACTTAAGACACTAAGAAAGAGGGTCTAGGGTTGAGGGTCACGTTCGTGGGTCTCAAAGGTCAAAGCTTGTTTGAAAACATTAGATCTACTCTCTTTGAGAGGTTCTCTAGGTCCTTGAAAACAAAACAAGATCCATCCATGGCGTGTGGTATGGATCACTCCTTCATTCTCTTCTCCAAACCCATGGCGTTTGGTGGAAAAAGAGATTGAAGGCATAAAATATAGATTTCAAACAAACGACCTAACTAGTCCCCTTTAAAACCATGGTGTGTGGGAAAGGTAGACTAGCCTCTAGGATTCGATTTTCCAGGACATCTGGATCCTGTCAAGGTAAGACATCCCTCGGATCTTAGAGATCTTGGCGTGAGAGTCTCTAAGCCTTAAGCGCTCGAAATCCTAGAAGAGAATGTGATGAAGAACGAGAAAATACAAAGCTTTAACCTTTTCAACCCTTTCGAATCGCCCCAACCCCAAAACCCAAAAAGACTACTCGCGACTCATAAAGAAAACCGATGAAAGCATAAAAGACGATCTATTAAGCATGATTAACAAAGATTAAAGCGAAAGATTCAATATTCAAAAGTTAAAAATGCAAGATGAAAACTTCGAAAGTCTACAATGGCGGATTCGCCTAAAAACGAGAGAGAACGAAAAAAGTAGAAGACAGAATGGGATAATGAGAGGGGTCGTTGCCTTTTGCCAAAAATGGCCAAACTGCAAATGGTCCCCTCTTCGGTACGGTCCAAAGCCAGCTGGACGGATAAGGTTGGTCTAGGATCGAGCACGAAGCTCGATCTGGGTCTCGATCTTCGTCTTGGATCGGATGGCTCTAGTCGATCTCTGAGTCGATCTTGTGCTGATCGGGTTGGAAGCTCGATCCGGTCCTCGATCTGCATGGCGTCATTTACGTCCGTACTTCAGATCAATCTCCACACTCGATCTTGGTCTCGATCCATTTCCTTGCATCGACCTGGTAACTCGATCTTCTGGTCGATCTCGTCTAGATCGACCTGCCGTGCTCGATCTGCCAATCGATCTCGGGTCCTTAGCATGCACTCCTGAGTTCTCCAAGTGTCCACGACTTTTCTCACGTGCCTTAGCACGTCCACGGATCCTCCAAAGCTCCAAAGTAGCCGAAAACAACCTGAATGCGATGCATAATGCAAGAAATATGCAAATGTTTATGCAAAAGAGCTCTAGGACCTAAAATGATGCAAACTAGCCTAATGTGCAAGGTAAATGCACGAGAAACTATCTTATATGTATGCAAAACACACGAAATATGCAGCAATATCAACTCCCCCAAACTTGCCTTTTGCTTGCCCTCAAGCAAACAAAATTTAAGAAGGCAGAGAGGTTTTAAAAACGGAGGTTTAGGCTTCTTGCAAAGGTTTCTTTCAAATGAATCATTTCAATGGTCCTAGTCATTAATTCTAAAATGCAATGCACACACTCATACTCCAAAGAACTTAGCCATACTCATCACACAATGAATTTCAAATCGTAGCTCTCCTATTCCAAACAATCAAAGAACCTTATCCTTTAACATTCATTAATGATCAAATCGTGAATCACACTTAGCATTTTAAAGCCGAACACATTTGGCTAAGGGCGAAGGCTATGAGCATAGAATGATCTCATTTAAAAAGGGTTTTATAATGCAAAGGGTTTCTCTCAAGAAGGGTATGAACTTTATGCATAATGCTAAAGGTAAAGGCAATTGATGCATACATAATTAGACTCTCATCTACCCATGTACACTAACAATGATCCTAAAACCCCTCTCATTTCTTTTCTTTTCGGCTCAGTCACCCTCCTAGATTCTACCCTTATCACCAAAGCAATTCGCTTAGCAAAAACCCAAGTTGAAACAGAAAACATCCTTACTCTTTTAGGCTAGTGAAAAGGCTGAAAACATTTTTAGCTCTTTACTTTTCTTATTGATAGCTCTCTACTTATTTTTATTTTTTTCTCTTTTTATTTATTTATGTGGCTTTTAGGCTCTTTTTCTTTCTTTTTCTTTTCTTTTTTATTTGAGAGCTATCTTTTGGAATATACTTAGAGCTTTTTATTTTGAAAACATTGTCTTCCACTTAAAACCTTTTCAAACACTTCAAACACCAAACTCTTTTGAAACCGTGAACAAATAAGCAAAATAAACAACCTCATGAACCCCGAACCTAACCTAAACCTAGATCTAGCTTCAAAATGCAAAGCTAGCAATCAAATGAGAGTCTAATTATGTCGCCTAGACCTAACACTTTATGCTAAGTTCAAACCGAAAAGAGGCCTCACAATGATGTCACACAAGAACATTTGGTTTGAAAGAAAGGTAAGGGTTATGGTGGGGGTTCTACTTAGGCTCACAAAAGAGTGGTGAAAGGAGGAAGAGAGCCTAAACATGTATTAGATCCATGTGTTCATTTTCAAATGCATAAGTATGATAATTAAAATTCAGATTAAGGTTTTCACATATTAGGACAAGATTCAGTTCATGAATGTTCAAGTCAAGCCACGAAAATCAAAACACATGATCCAAGTATGGTTAGAACTTACTTCCTAAGAGTGTGCAATGCATCAAAGAACTACTAACTAGGGCCTTGAAACAATTCATGAGCTTAAAACACCTTTTTAAGAAAACTCTAACCCCTTATGCAAATGTGAACAACCTAGATGCTTAAAAATTCTAGACTCAATCCTAAAATGTTTAACAAAATGAATGCAACTACATGGATTTTTTTTGAAAATTTTAAAAATTTTACTAATTTTTTTGTTCTTTTCTATGCCTTAGATGCAATGGAATGTAATGCAAGACTCAAAGATGATAACAGAAAATAAGAAGAAAGAAAACACATTAAACACACCACATACTCTCCCAAACTTGAATGACACTGTCTCGGTGGCAAACAAATTCAAAGGAGTTCAAAACACAAAGCAAAAGAAAATGAAAACGGATGATGGTATTTACAAGGATCGGTTGTTGGTACCTTGGAGCTAAACTCGGCTGGAACTTGAGGATGTTCCAGCGGAGCTGCTCTTGCTAGAGGAGCGTCGGGCTATGTCTTTGCCTTTATCCACGGTCGGGAAACCATAGACGGAATGACGTGCTTGTTGCGTGCTTCCTTGTGGCTCACAGATGACAATGCCGCCAGTCGATCTCCTCATCTTGTCGGGCTGGTTGACCTCTACACTCACGAACTCCTTAGACTTCGCGGATGAGCTCCCTTGAAGCGCCTTGACTTTCTTGGCAAGCTTTTTGATCATCTTCCCTTGCCACTTAGTTATCTTTCGCTGCACCTCCACCACAGAAGCAAGAAACTTCTCCGCCTTGGTCCGTAGCTCAAAGTCCATCCTGGGAAGCTCAAAGCTGGCTGGCATTGCGCCATATGAGGGTGGTGACTCTGACTGCTCTCGTGGGGACTGAATAGGCATCATGGTTGCACCAAGTGGGGCGTAGCACTCTTCGTGGGTTAGGCAAAACTGGATCGTACCGATGCTATCCAAGTGTGTCTCCTCAACGTTGGGTAAGATGCACACGCTCTTCTTCCTTGCATCATTGTAGAACTAATAATCAAAGAATCCTGGAGCTGGCGTAGGTCCCAAGCTATCTGTATTGCGCATGTAGGTCTCGTCCATGAATGCCCTATCCGCGCAAAAAAGTGTGGTCAACGCACATCTTTCGTGGTCAAAGATGCTTGCTTTGACCACCATTCAAAATCAAAAAGAGAGGGAAAAGAAAAATGGAGGGAAAAATTTTTGTTACCTCGGCACGAGATCGAGTCCTTTTGGTCTAGGACTCGATCTCATGCCCATGTTGGCTGGATCGAGAGATTTGATCGATCACTGACTCGATTGGGGTAGAATCGAGTCTTAGATCGATTGTACTCTCTCGTTCCTTGACTTTTGGTCAACTAGGCTGTACTCCTTGGATCTTTCCTTGATCGATTCGAGGGTCGATTTGGCTAAGATCGAATGGCAGATCGAGTAGACTACTCGATCTATTTTCAAGGATCGAGTGACTCGGTCGATCTACACCTCGTTCGCTTTTCAGGCTGAACGCATTGGCGAATTGTCCTCTCATGATCGACCGTTCCACTCGATTTGTCTACTCGATCTCGTCTAGATCGACTGACTCCTCTCGATTCACTAGCGCGATCTAGCAAAGATCAAGCCAGGATGAGTCGATCTAGCACTCGATCTCTAGCCTATAATCGCCCCTTCTTACTCCTTTTGGATCTAAGATCATGGCCTGCAATCCCTTATACCTTTTTCAACACACTTAGAAGATAAAAACCTAAAACTGAAAGAGAAAGAAAGCAAAAATATGTACAAGATAGACATGAGAATGCTTCCCAAATGTGCTTTCTTTAACGTCTTTAGCTAGACTTTACTTGGTTTAGGCAGATGGTGGGTCTTGGAGAAGCATTGAAGTGCTCTCCTTGTTGAATGCACTGGCCATGTATGGCTTCACTCTGTGTCTGTTGACTGTGAATGCATTCCCACTCTTGCCAACCAACGTAACGGCTCCATAGGGCAATACCTCCTTGATCTCAAATGGTCTGCACCACCTCGATTTGAGCTTTCCTGGAAAGAGCTTCAACCTCGAGTTGTAGAGCAATACCAAACTGCCTTCCTTAAGCTCCTTGTGAACCAGCTTCTTGTCATGAGCCGCCTTAGTACGCTCCTTGTAGATCCTAGCACTCTCGTAGGCATCCAGCCTTAGCTCATCAAGTTCATGTAGCTGGATCAAGCCCTTCTCCTGAGCGGTCTTTAGATCAAAGTTCAGCCGCTTCACTGCCCACAATGCTCTATGTTCCAACTCAACGGAGAGGTGACATCCTTTGCCGTAGAGAAGAGTGAAAGGAGTAGTACCAATGGGCGTTTTGAAAACGGTCCGGTAAGCCCACAAAGCATCGTCTAGTTTAGCTGCCCAATCCTTCTGAGTAGTACCAACTATCCGCTCGAGTATGGCCTTGATCTGCCGGTTAGAGACCTCTACTTGTCCACTCGTTTGAGGATGGTAAGGTGTAGCTACCTTGTGCTTCATGCCGTACTTCCTTAGAAGGCTTTCAAACACTTTGTTGATGAAATGGCTGCCGCCGTCGCTGATCACAACCTTAGGGACTCCAAACCGCGGGAATATGATGGTCTTGAAGAGCTTGATTACCACCTTAGCGTCGTTTGTAGGGAAAGCAATGGCCTCAACCCATTTAGAAACGTAGTTAACCGCTACTAGGATAAACTTATTGCCGCAGGAAGAAGGGAAAGGTCCCATGAAATCTATGCCCCACGCGTCAAACACATCTACCTCAAAGATAGGAACCTGAGGCATCTCATTCCTCTTTGTGATGTTTCCTGCTCTTTGACACACATCACAACTCTTAACAAACTCGTGAGCGTCCTTGAAGATTGATGGCCACCAAAGACCCACTTGTAACACCTTTGTAGCGGTTTTGAAAGAAGCAAAGTGTCCACCGTAAAAAGATCCATGGCAGTGAAGTAGAATGTCTTGAGCTTCATCCTTTGAGAGACACCTTCTGTACAAGCTATCAACCCCTCTCTTGTATAAGTACGGCTCGTCCCAAATGTAGTAGGCAACATCTCTCATAAACTTCTTCTTGTGGTAATGATCAAGGTGAGTTGGCTCTTCTCCACATGCCAAGAAGTTTACAATGTCAGCGTACCAAGGAAGATCCTCTTCTTTGAAACTCAGAACTTCTTCAAACTGCCCTTCTAGCCTTCCACAAACAGCCATAGTGATCATCATGAGTTGTTCTTCCGGAAGCGAATCATCTAAGGGCAGAGACTCATTGATTCTCATCCTAGAGAGGTGATCTGCCACGCCGTTCTCTATCCCTTTCTTGTCCTTGATTTCCATGTCGAATTCTTAGAGCAAAAGGATCCATCACAAGAGTCTCGGTTTAGTGTCTTTCTTGGAATAGATGTACCTCAGAGCCGCGTGATCTGTGTAGACGATGGCCTTGGAGCCTACGAGGTATGACCTGAACTTCTCAAAGGCGAATACAATTGCCAGCAACTCCTTCTCAGTCGTAGTGTATCTGGCTTGAGTGTCGTCTAAGGTACGTGAAGCATAGTATATCACGTGCAGCCGTTTATCTTTTCTCTGACCAAGAAAAGCTCCCACGGCGTAGTCGCTCGCGTCACACATTATCTCGAACGGTAGAGTCCAGTCCCGTGCTTGCACTATAGGCGTGGATAGTAGGGCTTCCTTGATGGTCACGAAAGCATGAAGGCAGTCCTCATCGAACACAAAGTCAACTTCCTTGCACAACAGCCTCGTGAGAGGGCGTGCAATCTTAGAAAAATCTTTGATGAAGCGCCTGTAGAAGCCAGCATGGCCTAGGAAACTCCTCACCCCTTTGACATTAACCGGCGGCTCAAGACTCATCATGACTTCAACCTTGGCTTTATCAACCTCTATGCCTTTCTCTGATATCTTGTGGCCAAGCACGATCCCTTCCTTCACCATGAAGTAACACTTCTCCCAGTTAAGCACATGATTCGTCTCTTCACAACGCTTTAGTACCTTGCAAAGATTCAACAAACAGGCAGAAAAGGACGCACCATATACAGAGAAGTCATTCATAAACACTTCTACCATCTCTTATATTAGATCAGAGAAGATCAACATCATACACCGCTGAAACGTAGCTGGTGCGTTACACAATCCGAATGGCATCCTTCGATACGCGAAGGTGCCATAAGGGCATGTAAAGGTCGTGTTCCATCGAGAAAGAAACCACTATATCCACCGAATGGCATCCTTGGATTGGTATTTGAAAGAAACCACTATATCCATCGAGAAAGCAATAGTAAGGATGATTAGCAAGCCTCTCTAGCATTTGATCAATAAAAGGTAAAGGAAAATGATCCTTTCTAGTAGCAAGATTAAGCTTCCTATAGTCTATACACATACGATGTCCTGTAATAGTCTTAGTAGGTATAAGCTCATCTTTATCATTCTTAATGACTGTGATCCCTCCCTTCTTAGGCACCACGTGTACAGGGGAAACCCGCGTGTTGTCACTTATGGGATAGATCACGTCAGCTTCTAACAACTTAAGAATCTCTTTCTTAACAACCTCTTTTAAATTAGGATTCAAACGCCTTTGGTGTTCTATAGAAGAGCCGTTCTCATTATCCAAGTGAATCCTATGAGTGCAAAGCATTGGTGAAAGGCCTTTGATGTCACTTTGAGAGTACCCAATGGCCTTCCTATACTTTCTCAGCTCATTTAGGAGCGAGTGCAACTCATCATCACTTCAGTTCTCATTCACAATCACGGGATAAGTTTCATTAAGCCCTAAGAAAGCATACCATAGCCCTTTTGGGAGCTCCTTAAGGTCCACCTTTGGGGCTAGCAGCTCGCTCCAGTCCTCTTCCTGGCTCTTGTTTACGTTCCCATCCACAATAGCCTCCTTAGAACCCGAGACATGACCCAAAATACTGCTTTCTTGAACCGTTGTCCCCTCCGAGATCGAGCTGCCGGTCGATCTTGCACTCGTTTTGGCCCGGATCGAGCAACTTCACACGATTCTCCTACTCGATATGATTGGGATCGAGCAGAAGATCGAGTCTCCGTCCCGATCTCTGAACTGATCGATTGACTTCCCTCGATCTTCCCATCTATTGTTGTGCTGGATCAACTGCTCTCAGGTCGATCACTTACTCGATTTGGTTGGAATCGAGTAGTGGATCGACTGTCTGAGTCGTTCTCTTCTCTGGATCGAGAGATCTCCTTGATTTCTTGATCGATCTCAAGGCAGCCGCCTTCATTTTCCATCACAACCTTCCTAGGATCGAGGAGATTAACGTACTCCTGAGTCTTCCTACTCAGAAAACCAAACTTCCCTGGCTCCTTAGTCAATGCCAGCTTCAAGTGATCCTCTTGTGCAAGCTCTTCTAGCAGTTCATCCGCCAAAGTATCCAACGTCTCTATGTAGAAAGCTTGCCCTTCTATGGTGGGCTTCTTCAGGAATTCGTTGATATCAAAATCCAGCCTTATATCCTTGCCCAAGTGTAGAGCTATCTTCCCATTCTTGACATCAAAGATTGCTCCGGCGGTTGCAAGGAATGGCTTCCCGAGTATAAGCGGATCCTTAGGTTCTCCATCCATTTCAAGCACGACGAAATCTGTAGGCACGTTTACACCACTGATCCTCACTGGTAAGTCCTCAAGCAAACCCACGGGTAACCTCACGCTCCTGTCAGCTAGCACCAAGGAGATTCTACAGTCCTTGAACCGCGTAAAACCTAGCTTATTTGCTATAGAATGGGGCATCAGATTTATACTAGCACCAAGATCGCATAGACAGCTCTGAAATGTCAAAGGACCGAGAGCACATGGTATAGTGAAGCTTCCTGGATCTCCCAACTTCTTGGGGACTATCTCCTTGTGTATAACGGCGCTACATTCTTCACTAAGTACTAGCACTTCCTTGCTTTCCTTATTCTTCTTCGCAAGCGTGTCTTTGAAAAATTTTGCACATTTAGGCATCATGGCAAGGCAATCCATGAGAGGTAGCTTGATCTCCACGTCCCTTAGATGCTTCTCAAACAAGAGCCTATGCTTCTCTATAAGTTGTTTCTTGAAACGGCCAGGAAAAGGAAGCTTATGAACATAAGGTGGAGGTATGTACTCATCCTTCTCCTTGGTTGCTTTCTCCGCTTGCTTCTTTACAGCTGCTTCTTTCCCTTTTGTTGGCTGCTCTATCCACACATTGTGGAAGTTGATCTCATCATCAGCCGACGGCTTATCCTCCCCCTCTTGAACCACAATGTCCTCATTGTCCTTAGGTGCAACCCTCGGTGGAAGCTCTTTCCTACTCTGTAGTGTGATAGCGTTGGCGTATTCCTTGGGATTTTGCTTACACTTTCCCGGTAAACTGCTTTGACCACTTGTACTTGCTTTACCCTTCTTTAACTGCTTGATCTTGTTGTTTAGAGTTGTGATCTGAGTAGAGACATCAGTGAGAGAGGAGTCTAAGCGGTTGTTCATCTCGGCGAACTTCTGGTTTGTGGAAGCTTGCCCTTGAAGCAACTGCTGAAACATGGCTTGTACAGGATCAACTTATTGCGGTTGCATTTGTTGTTGAGGAACAAAGCCTGGAGGGTACATAGGAGTATAAGGCTTGTTTCCTTGCTGCTGCTGCTGTCCCTGAAAATTGCCTTGTCTTTGACCTTGAAAACCACCACTTGGCTGAAAACATTTGTTGTAGGGCACAAACGGTTTAGCTTGTTGAGGAGGGTACACCTGATCCTTTGGGTTTTCAACGTTGGTGCTTCGGTAAGACAAGTTGTTGTTGCCTTGGTAGCCTTGAGAGTAACCTTGAGGTTTGTAGTTGTTTTGACCGGTTACCCAATTAGCTTCTTCTTCTTGGCATTGCTCTAGCTCATCCAAGACATCCGCGGCTTCCCTAACAAAATGTACATGCTTTTGGTTTGCAAGCATGAGCTTATCGATCTTCTCATGCAGAGACTTCATTTCCTTCTTGTTGGCTTCAAGATCGGCTCCTCTTGGTGCACGGTCATAGTTCTCTGAATAGTTTCCATCACTCAACGCCAAGTTTTCAATAAGCTTCATGCCTTCCTCAACCTCTTGACCAAGGAAGTTTCCTTTGCTTGCCGTGTCAAGTAGTAACCTGATCTTTGGAAGTGCTCCGCGGTAGATAATACTCAATAGGGTCTCTTCACTGAAACCGTGGTGAGGACAAGCGATAGTGTAATCCTTCAAACGCTCCATAGCCTCATTGAATGACTCATTCTGTCTCTGAGTGAAGCCACTGATCTCGCTTCTCAACCTTGCTGTCCGAGAGCTTGAGAAAAACTTGGAGAAGAAAGCTTTCTTACAGTCAGCCCAAGAAGTGATAGTGCCTTGTGGAAGAGTCTTTTCCCAATGCTATGCCTTGTCGCCTACGGAAAAGGGTAACAAGCGCAGCTTGAAGCTGTCTTCTGTGATGCCATTTATCTTGAGCATTCCACAAAGCTGTTTAAAGTTGTCTAGATGCGCCAATGGGTCCTCCAAAGCTAACCCATGAAATTTGTTGTTTTGCACCATCTGAACAAACCCCGGTTTGATCTCGAAATTATTGTTTTGCACTGGAGGAGGAGTGATCCCAAACCTATTATGGTGAGTATTGGGAGCATCTCCTGCTCCAATGATACGTGGGGGTCTAGCCGCGTGGTGGGGGTTTCCATTACCCCTTCCTACTGCCCCGTGAGCTGGAAGAGGTCCCTCTGGGTGCTCGTGCTCAGCCATCGCTTCAAAATCCACTGAACCTTGCTGAACAATCTCCTCAAAAGCTCTAGCTTGTTCTCGAACTCTTCTTGATCTTGCGTTGCCAAGTTGATGAATATTGTCCAAGGGTGTGAGTAAGTTGTTGTCACCCCTGGAACGCAGATTCATGTACCTGGAAGACACAAGTTTGAGAGTAGAGAAATCAGTAACCAACTTAAAGTAAAGGCTTAGTCTTTACTAAACCCCAAATCTTAATGCTTTCTATCCCCTAAGATGGCGGCGCCATTTGATAACAAGTTTTTGCAATGCAATGATGTATCAAGATGCAACAGAGAGGTTATCAAAGCTCTAATGCACACAGAGATGTAGTATCGTGAGCAAGAGAGGTATCAATCCACACCTAGGGGTAGCAAGTTCACTAAGAATGCAAAGGATGAGCAAAGCTGAGCGAAAAATGATAAATGTTTGGTAAAATCCCTAAAAACTAAATGCAAGTGTCAAATGCAAAGCAAAACAATTTTAAAATCCCTGGAAGAGGGTTAACTACCACGAGGAACAAGCAGAATAATTAAAATGCAAAGCTACTAATTATTAAAAATTGACAAGTGGATCGACCACAGGATCGACCACTAGATCGAGCAACAACGATCGATCTCGTCTAAACAACCTAGAATGATGAAATGATGCGATTTGCGATTGATAAACACTTTCTTAGCAAGGGTTAAATTGCAATGAGGTTATCAAACTCAAATGCAAGACATGTTGTAGTACAGCAAGCAAGAGAGAATCAATCCATGCCTAGGATGATAGAGAATGCAAGGAGAATACAAGGACTAATGCAAATCTAAGCGAAATGAGATGATTTATGAGAAAATATCTAAAAACTAGATGCAGCAACTTAAATAGAATGAAACCTATTTTAAAAATACTAGAAATGAAGAAACTACCACGAGGAACAAACAGATTAATTAAAGGACCAAGCTTCGAATTACTAAAATTCGACTAGTGGATCGACCATGAGATCGACCACTAGATCGAGCAATAACAATCGATCTCGTCTAAAAATGCAAGAACAGTAAAACTAATGACCAGGATGCTATCAAAGATCAAGCGAATGACGAGATAAGATGTAAAGATGCTAAAAGAAAGGGCCTAGGGTTGAGATTCATGGTCAGGGATTTCAAAGGTTCGACCTTGGGTTGAAAACTTTAAATCGACTCACTTTGTGAGGATCTCTAAGCCTTGAAAACTAAGCAAGATCTATATGTGGCTTTCGGTATAGATCACTCCTTCATCCTCTCCTCCAAACCCATGGCTTTTGGTGGAAAGAGAGGTCGAAGGGCAAGGAAAACAGATTTCAAATGAATGGCTTAACTAATCCCCCAAACTTCCATGGCTTTTGGGAAGGGGTAACTAGTCTCTAAGGTGTGATCTTCCGAGGTTCCTGAATCCTGTCAAGGTAAGGAACCTCTCGGATCATGAAGCTCTTGGCGTGAGAGTCTTCAAGCATTGAGATCTCAACACCTTAGAAGAGATAGCCATTGAAAACGCTTAGAAAAACCCCAAGATCGAAACCCTTTAGACCCCTTAATCCTCTCAACACCGAACCCAAATAAAATACTCACTACACATAGAGTAAATCAAGCAAAGCATGTAAAACGAAACGATGAACATGAAAAGAAAACTAGATTGAACGGAAATGATTCGATTACAAAGCTTAAGAAAAACGCAAGTTCAACAATGGTGTTCTTTTCGAAAAACAGAGAGAAAACATAAAGAAAACGATAAGGATCTAAAGTTCTGTGAGAAAAGGACGTCGCCGCCTTCCCAAAATGCCGAAACAAGCTGATGGTCCCCCCTCGCTAGCGGCCAAAAACGGTTGAAAGGACAGAGATCGACTCCAGGATCGAGCGGTTCTCTCGATCATATCCGGACATCGTGTCTTCGGCTCGATCTGGGTCTCGATCATCATCGGCGAATCGAGTGTTGCATCCGATCTCGGTATCGATCTTCGGCTGGATCGAGTGGTGTACTCGATCTGGCTCTCGCTCTGTATGGCGTCATTTACGTCTGTACCGTTTGATCAACTGCTTCACTCGATCCTTGTCTCGATCATTCTCCTTGGATCGCCTGGTTGGCTCGATCTTCTGGTCGATCACCTCCTAGATCGACCGGCCATGCTCGATCTGCTCCTCGATCTCTGATCCTTAGCACATATCCGAGCTCCCACGAACTGCTACATCATCCTCAACACGTCCACGAACCTCCACGACTCCAAAGCAGCCAGAAACAACCTGAATGTGATGCAAAATGCAAGGAACATGCGTATGCTGGTGCAAGAATGCTCTAGGACTCTAAGTGATGCAATCTAACCTAAAACGTGATACAAATGCATCAAAAGCTAACTAATGAGTATGCAAAATGTATGCAATATGCAATAACATCAACTCCTTCAAACTTACTTCTTGCTTGCCCCCAAGCAACAGAAAATAAGTAAGGAAGAGAAGTTTTCTGAAAAACGAGTGGGGGTTTAAACTTCTTGCAAAGGTGCCTTTCAAATGAATCAATCTCAATGTCCTAGTTAACAGTTCTAAAATGCTATGCTTACACTCATACTCCAAAGAACTTAGCCATACTCATCATACAAAGAAATTCAAATCATGACTCCTATTCCTAACAATCAAAGAAACTCATCCTTTAACATTCATTAACATTCGAACCATGAATCAAACTTATGCACTTTAAAGCAAAACACATTTGGCTAAGGGTGAAGGTTATGAGCATTGAATGATCTCATTTGAAAAGGGTTTATAATTAGAACAAAGGTTTCTCTCAAAAATGGTTGAACTTGTGCATAATGCTAAAGGTAAAGACAATTTATGCATACATTATTAGATTCTCATCTACCCATGTAAACTAACAAACGATCCTATACCCCTCTCATTTAACAAATTTTATCCTTACTCACCACTTAAGAGTCTACCCTTTTTCTTTACCACACTTAGCAATCCCCAATCCGAAACAAGAACATTTTTAAACTTTTTAGGCTAGTGAAAAGGTTTTGAAAATAATTTTTGCTCTTTAGATATTTCTTATTGGTAGCTCTCTTATTTTTTTCTTTCTCCTTTTTTTTCTTTTATTTGGCACTTAGGCTCTTTTATTTCTTTTTCTTTTATTCTTTTTTTTTTATATTTTTTTTTCTTATGGGAGAGCTACCTTCTGAAATTTATTAGAGCATACTTAGTTTTGAAAACACAACATTTCACTTAAAACCCATTTCTTTCTTTAAAACACAAAGTTCTTTGAAACCGAGAACAAATAGGAAAGGAAACAACCCCAATGACCCCCCCAAACTTATCCTAAGCCTATACCTAGCTTCAAAATGCAAAGCTAGCAATCATATGAAAACTAAATCATGTCGCCTAAACCTAACACTTTATGCCAAGTTCAAACCGAAAGGAAGGCCTCACAAAGATGTCACACAAGAACATTTGGCTTCAAAGAAGGGTAAGGTTCAAGGAGAGAGTTCTACTTAGGCTCACAAAGAGTGGTAAAAAGGAAGAAGAGAGCCTAAATATTTTAAAACCATGTGTTCATTTTCAAATGCATAAGGATGATAATTAGAATTTCAAATTAAGGTTTTCACTTATTAGGATGAGTTTCAAATCATGAGAGTTCAATTCAAGCCACGAAAATCCTAACAAGTGATCCAAGCATGGTAAGAACTTACTTTCAAAGCATAGACAAAGCATTAGAGAACTACTAACTAGGACACTGAAACAATTCATAAGTAAAAACACCTTTTTAAGAAATTCTAACCCCTTATGCAAAATGCAAACAACCTAGATGCTATGAGAAACTCTAGACTCAATCCTAACATGTTTTGACAAGATGAATGCAACTACATGAATCTTTGAAAATTTTTTAAAAATTTTACCAATTTTTCATGAACTAAAGACTCAAGGATGCTAAAGGAAAATAAGATCAAAGAACACAAGTCAAATCATACATGTACTCCCCCAAACTTGCTTGACACCGTCCCGGTGGCAAATCATTCGAAGGAGCATAAAAACACAAAGCAAAGAGAAGCAAATATGAGCGGTTATGTACTATGGAAGAAGGTTGTTACCACTGGCTTAGTCTCGGACTGGAACTTGAGGATGTTCCAGAGGAGCTAGAGATTGTTGCTTTGCCTTTGTCGGCTGGTTCTTTGAGAGAGTGGCGCGCCAGCTGAATGGTGCTTCCTTGGGTCTCGCGGATGACAACTCCACCGGTTGAGAGCCTTCTCTTCTCGGGTTGTTGCACCTCTTGACTTGCAGCTTTCTTAGGCGAGCCTCCCTGAAGTGCCTTGACTTTCTTTCCAAGCTTCTTGAGCATCTTGCCTTGCCACTTGTTGATCTTCCTTTGCATCTCCACAACAGATGCTAGGAACTTCTCAGTTTTTGTCCTTGGCTCAAAGTCTAACTTGGGAAGTGTGTAGGCTTCGGGCATCTCATCTTCCATGGCTGGAGACTCTGACCTTTAACGAGGGGCAATCGCTGAAGCAGGTGGTCCTCCTAAAGGGGCAAAGAATTCTTCCTCTGTGGGCAAGAACTCGATGTTCCCAACACCAAGCAGCTCGGTTTCATCTTTGTTGGGCAGGATGCACACTCTCTTCTTGTCTTCGTCGTCTATGAAGAGGTAGGCGTAGAACCCTTCCGCTGGCGTGCATCCCAAGCTGTCAGTATTCCTCATGTATGCCTCGTCCATAAAAGCTCTGGTTGGTACATGGGCGTAGTCGTGAATGGGCACACCAGCTTGCACGAACAGAGGAGTGAGGAAACCGCCAATGTAAGAGGAAGTTGCCTTGCACCGCAAGGCATAAGCCTTGTATTTCACCAAGGAAGCCGCTAGCACACATCCGTAGTTCACTTCATCGCCGAGTTCATCCTCCATGGGCTCGTCATTTGCATCCGGATCACACACCAAGTGCTTCACACCTTGGAACAGGAAGCACAGCTCTATCTTCTTGACCGTAGGAGCAACAGATCTTCCACTAAACGTGTTGGCGATCTGCTTCAGAGTGTACCTCAGCATCGGGCTCCTTACTCGCTTGATCTTGGCGGTGTTGGCTTTGTAGTCTTCATTGCTGATCAGATCCCAAAAGTCGTCGGCTTTCTTGAAGGCGGGGAACTCGACCTTGTAGGCATCCGCGTTGAGACCATAAGCTTGGCATAGCTCAGGGATGGAGAGTGTATAGGCTTGACGGCCAACCTTGAAGTAGAGGCGACCTTGAAAAGGGACGGGTGCGCTAGGATTCTCGTAATGGAACTCCAACGTGGCAAGGAAGTCTATTGTCACTTCAGGAATGGTTGGGCAATCCATCCGTGACAGACATCTTAAGCCAATGTTCTTGAGGAGTTGGTCGAAATCCCCAAGAATCCCTAGCTTGGACAACAGCTCTCGATCAGCAAACTTGGTAGGCTCAAACCGAAGCCTTTCCAGCCGTTTCTTGTCCCTCTTCTCATCCTTACTCCATCTGACCCTCTCTTGAACTGCCACTTCTTGTCCTTCTCCTTCTTGTTCTGTCTCTTCTCTTGTTCTCTTTGGGGCCATTGTTCCTGAAATAAGTTTCTAAAGAAATTTGATAAGCAAACGGCGGTTTTGATGAGAATGAGAGAAGAGAAGGAGAGAACTTATAAAAACTACCCTAGAATTTTGGGGAATAAATAAAAATCATAGCTAAATAAAGGAGAATCATATCTTTAGATACTGAAAAATCTAGAATTATTCCTTTTACTTAGCTAGTTTTTAGAAATCAAAACAGACCCTATATTCTAGAACAATATCTTGCGAAATTAAAGGAAATTTTCCTAAAAATAAATTATTGAATTTTGAAAATACCTTTGCAAGAAATGCAGAAGATCTTTGCTAGCTTTTGAAAACCGAAACTCTCACTCTTTGTTTAAATTTTTTGAGAAAAACAGGAATGAGAGGGTAAGAGGTTGTTGAAATATTTAAAGGCTAGCAAAGAACAAAACAATGGGTAGTAAAAGTGGTTTTTCTGACAAAGTCTTCGTCAAGGCACATCTTTCATGGTCAAAGATGCTTGCCTTGACCAAGTTTTGAATTCAAAAGTTGGAGGGAAAAGAGTAAAGGAGGGAAAGAAAATGTTACCTCGACATGAGATCGAGTCCATTTTGTCGATCTAGGACTCGATCTCATGCCCATAATGGCTTAGATCGAGAGGGTTACTCGATTTGAGACTCGATTCATGGTGAATCGAGTCTTGGATCGATTGGCTCTCTCGATCATTGAGATGTTGGCTCCTCGGCTAAGTCCTCATGATCGAGCTATGTCCTCGATTTAGGGGTCGATTTGGCACAGATCGAGTGATGGATCGAGTCGAGTGATCGATCTGTTTTCAACAGATTTTCCCGAGAGAAATTAGATCGGTCGATCTGTTTTGGATCGATCGATCCTTTTTCGTCAAGGTCGATCTTGTCACTCGTTCTCGTCTAGATCGACTGGCTCCTCTCGATTCACTGACTCGATCTAGCAAAGATCGAGCCAGGATCAGTCGATCTAGCACTCGATCTTTAGCCTTATCTTAACCCCTATCGCCTCTTTTAGACTTCAAGATCAAGGTTTAGACTCCTCATACCTGTTCCTACAAACTTGCAGAATAAAAACATAAAACTGAAAGGGAAATAAAGCAGAAATATGTACAAGATAAACATGGGAATGCCTCCCAAGTGCGCTTTCTTTAACGTCTTTAGCTAGACCTCACTTGGTTTAAGCGGATGGTGGGTCTTGGAGAAGCACCGAGGTACTCTCCTTGTCATAGCCGTCCGCCAAGTAAGGCTTGACTCTGTGTCCGTTGACGGTGAATGCACTGCCACTTTTTCCCATCAGAGTAACAGCTCCATAAGGCAACACTTCTTGAATCACGAACGGTCCACTCCACCTTGACTTCAGCTTGCCCGGGAAGAGTTTGAGCCTCGAGTTGTACAGCAACACTAAACCTCCTTCCTTAAGCTCCTTGGCAACCAACTTCTTGTCATGAGTCTCCTTAGTCCGCTCCTTGTATATCCGAGAGCTCTCGTAAGCGTTCAGCCTCAACTCATCCAGTTCGTGTAGCTGAATAAGGCGCCTCTCCTGAGCAGTCTTGAGGTCAAAGTTCAGCCTCTTCACAGCCCACAACTCACGGTGTTCCAGCTCAGCCGGGAGATGACAGCCCTTGCCATAGAGTAGAGTGAAAGGAGTTGTACCAATCGGCATTTTGAAGGCGGTACGGTAGGCCCAAAGAGCGTCGTCCAGCTTCACTGCCCAGTCTTTTCTTGTTGCTCTGACAGTCTTCTCTAGTATAGCCTAGATTTGCCTGTTGGAGACTTCTACTTGACCGCTTGTTTGGGGATGATACGGTGTAGCCACCTTATGCTTAACTCCATATTTTCTCAAGAGGTTCTCAAAGACCTTGTTTATGAAGTGGCTACCCCCATCGCTTATGACAACCTTGGGTACCCCAAACCTCGGGAAGATGATACTCTTGAACAGCTTGATTACCACCTTAGAGTCATTTGTAGGGGAAGCAACAGCCTCAACCCATTTAGAGACATAATCCACTGCTACTAAGATGTATTTGTTGCCATATGAAGAAGGAAATGGCCCCATGAAATATATCCCCCACGCGTCGAACACGTCAACCTCGAAGATGGGAACTTGAGGCATTTCGTTCCTCTTAGTGATATTCCCTGCTCGTTGACATGCCTCACAGCTCTTCACAAACTCGTGTGCATCTATAAAAATAGACGGCCACCAGAAACCGGCTTGCAACACTTTTGTGGCAGTCTTGAATGAGGCGAAGTGTCCTCCGTAGGAACAGCCATGGCAATGATAGAGGATGTCCCTGGCTTCTTCCTTTGTAACACATCTCCGGTACAAACTGTCTACTCCTCTCTTGTATAAGTAGGGCTCGTCCCAAAAGTAGTCCCTAGCCTCTCTCATAAACCGCTTCTTGTGATAGCTGTTGAGATGTGTTGGCTCCTCACCACACGCTAGATAGTTCACTACATCAGCATACCACGGTAGATCCTCCTCTTTGAAACTCAACACCTCCTCAAACCTCCCTTCTAGCTTTCCACAAACAGCCGTGATAATCACCATAAGCTACTCTTCTGGAAGAGAGTCATCTAAGGGGAGAGACTCGTTGATCCTTAGCCGTGAGAGATGGTCAGCGACTCCGTTTTCTATTCCTTTCTTGTCTTTAATCTCCATGTCAAACTCCTGGAGTAAGAGAATCCAACTTAAGAGCCGAGGCTTAGTGTCTTTCTTCGAGTAGATGTATCGCAAGGCAGCGTGATCCGTGTATACAATAGCCTTGGAACCAACGAGGTATGATCTGAACTTCTCAAAGGCGAATACTACTGCAAGCAACTCCTTCTCCGTAGTGGTGTACCTTGTTTGCGTGTCATCCAAGGTTCTTGAAGCATAGTAGATCACGTGCAGCTTCTTGTCTTTCTTTTGACCAAGAACGGCTCATACGGCATAGTCACTAGCATCACACATGATCTCAAAGGGAAGAGACCAGTCTGGTCCTTGGACTATAGGAGCTGATGTAAGGGCTTCCTTGATGGTCACGAAAGCTTTCAAACACTCCTCATCAAACACAAACTCAGCTTCCTTGCACAACAACCGTGTAAGAGGGCGTGCAATCTTGGAGAAATCCTTGATGAAGCGCCTATAGAACCCTGCATGTCCCAAGAAGCATCTGACTCCCTTAACATTAACCGGCGGCTCAAGACCCGTCATGACTTCCACTTTAGCCTGATCAACCTCAATGCCCTTTTCTGATATCTTATGACCAAGCACGATCCCTTCCTTAACCATAAAGTGGCATTTCTCCCAGTTCAGCACCAAGTTTGTCTCTTCACAACGCTTTAGTACCCTGCAAAGATTCAACAAACACGCAGGAAAGGACGCACCATAGACAGAGAAGTCATCCATGAACACCTCTACCATCTCCTCTATTAGATCGGAGAAGATCGACATCATACACCGCTGAAACGTAGCCGGTGCATTACACAATCAAAACGATATCCTTCGATATGCAAAGGTACCATAGGGACATCTGAAGGTCGTCTTCTCCTGATCATTTGGGTGAATTGGTATTTGAAAGAAACCGCTATACCCATCGAGAATACAGTAGTAAGGGTGATTAGCAAGTCTCTAAAGCATTTCCTAGTCGCAAGGTTTAGTTTCCTAGAGTCAATACACATCCAATGACCAGTAATGGTTCTAGTAGGAATAAGCTCATCCTTTTCATTCCTTATGACCGTGATCCCTCCCTTCTTAGGCACCACGTGTACAGGAGAAACCCACGTGCTGTCACTTATGGGATAGATCATGTCAGCCTCTAAAAGCTTAAGGATTTCTTTCTTAATAACCTCTTTCAAATTAGGATTCAAACGCCTTTGATGTTCTATAGAAGAGGCATTCTCATTATCCAAGTGAATACTATGAGTGCAAAGCATTGGTGAAAGGCCCTTGATGTCACTTAAAGAGTACCCAATGGCCTTCCTATACTTTCTCAGCTCAATCAGGAGCGAGTGCAACTCATCATCACTAAGGTTTTCATTCACAATCACGGGATAGGTGTTATTAGGCCCTAAGAAAGCATACCTTAGCCCTTTTGGGAGCTCCTTAAGGTCCACCTTTGGGGCTAACAGCTCACTCCAGTCATCCTCGTGGCTGTTGTTGTTGCTTTCCTCCTTGGAATTCTCCTTTGAACCCGAGGCATGGCCCTTCAGAGTGCTTTCCTCCATCGCTATCCCTTCTGAAATCGAGTCCTCCAATCGATTCTCCTCTCGATGTCGTCTAGATCGAGCCATTTCACTCTATTCACTTACTCGATTTGATGTGGATCGAGTAAGGAATCAAGACGCTGAATCGATCTCTTGATTGGACCCCAAAATGATTGGGAGGTCTCTCTCGATCACCGACTCGATTGTTTTTCCTGATCGAGCATTCTTCTCGATCTGTCCGTCGATTGTTGCACCGGATCGAGTTGTGTTCTCAATTGCCTTGTCGATCTGACTTCTGGATCGAGTGATAGCATCGATCTCGGAGTCGATCTCTAGGCAGCAACCTTCTTCATTCTTAACAATCCTCCTAGAATCCAGCAGGTTGACGTACTCATGGGTCCTCTGGTCCACATAGCCAAACTCCCTTGGCTCTTTAGTCAGTGCTAGCTTCAGATGGTCTTCTAGAGCCAGCTCTTCCAGCAACTCATCCGCCAAAGCATCCATCGTTTCAATATAGAAAGCTTGCCCTTTAATGGTCGGCTTCTTCAGAACCTCATTGATGTCGAAGTCAAGCCTTATCTCCTTTCCCAAATGCAAGGCAATCTTCCCATTCTTCACATCTATGATAGCCCCGGCGGTTGCAAGGAATGGTCTCCCTAAGATGAGTGGATCCTTAGGCTCTTCGTCCATCTCCAACACTACGAAGTCCGTAGGCACGTTCACACCACTGATTCGCACCGGTAAATCTTCAAGCAGCCCCACTGGTAGCCTCACACTGCTATCAGCCAGTACCAATGAGATCCGACAGTCTTTGAAACGAGTAAAACCAAGCTTCTTAGCCACGGAGTGAGGCATCAGGTTTATGCTAGCTCCGAGATCACATAAGCAACTCTTGAACTCTAGAGGACCTAGAGCGCAGGGTATAGTGAAGCTTCCAGGGTCTCCCAACTTCTTAGGGACTATCTCCTTATGTATCACAGCACTACACTCTTCACTTAGAACAAGTACCTCCTTGCTTTCCTTATTCTTCTTCACGAGAGTGTCTTTGAAGAATTTGGCGCATTTAGGCATCATTGCAAGGCAGTCAACGAGAGGTAGCTTGATCTCCACGTCCTTAAGATGCTTCTTGAAGAGGATTCTATGCTTCTCTATGAGTTGCTTCTTGAAGCGGCCAGGAAAAGGCAGCTTAGGTACATACGGTGGAGGCACATAAGCATTCTTCTCCTTAGTGGTTTGCTCATCTTTCTTCTCAGCAACTGCTTTGTCTCCTCTTCTTGGCCCTTGGATCCAAACATTGTCAAAGTTAATCTCATCATCATCAGCCGAAGGTTTACCCTCCCCTTCTTGAATTACAACGTCCTCGTTGTTCTTGGTAGAGACCGGAGGTTCGAGCTCTTTACCGCTTCTCAACGTTATGGCATTAGCATACTCCTTGGGATTCTGCTCACACTTTCCCGGAAGACTATTCTGACCACTCGTACTCGCTTTCCCTTTCTCTAGCTGCTTGATCTTGTTGTTTAAGTTGGTGATCTGAGTGGAGAAGTCAGTGAGAGACGAGTCTAGACGAGTGTTCATCTCGGCAAACTTCCGGTTTGTAGAGGCTTTCCCTTGTATCAGTTGTTGAAACATTGCTTGAACCGGATCAACTTGTTGTTGCATCGGTTGTTGCTGCTGAGTTGCAAAGCCCGGAGGGTAATTAGGTGTATAACCCTTGTTATTTTGATGTTGCCCTTGGAAGTTGTTCTGCCCTTGACCTTGGAAACCACCACTCGGTTGAAAACCTTTGTTGTAAGGGATGAAGGGTTTTGCTTGTTGAGCAGGGTACACTTGATCTTTAGGGTTGGCTACGTTGGTGCTTCGGTAAGAGAGGTTGTTGTTCTGGTAGCCTTGGTTGTAGCCTTGAGGTTTGTAGTTGTTCTGTCCCGCCACCCAATTGGCTTCTTCTTGGCTCAACTCTAACTCCTCTTGGTTCTCATCAGCTTCACCAACATAGTGAACATGCTTCTGATTGGCTAACACCAGCTTATCTATCTTCTCATGCAAAGATTTCAACTCCTTCTTGTGAGACTCTAGCTCTGATCCTCTCGGTGCACGGTCATAATCTTCAGCGTAATTTCCATCACTCAATGCCAAGTTTTCTATCAGCTCCATACCCTCTTCTACCTCCTGACCGAGGAAGTTCCCTTTGCTAGCTGTGTCAAGCAACAACCTGATCTTTGGTGAGGCTCCACGGTATATGCTACTGAGTAGTGTCTCCTCGCTGAACCCGTGATGAGGACATTGGATCGTGTAGTCTTTAAAACGCTCCATTGCCTCGTTGAATGTCTCATTGTTCCTTTGAGTGAAACCGCTGATTTTGCTTCTCAACCGTGCTGTCCTGGTGCTTGAGAAGAACTTTGAGAGAAAGGCCTTCTTACACTCGGCCCATGATGTGAAGGTGCCTTGTGGGAGGGTCTTCTCCCAATGTCTAGCTTTGTCTCCGAGTGAAAAGGGGAAGAGACGTAGCTTGAAAGCATCTTCGGATATGCCATTGATCTTTTTCATTCCACATACTTGCTCGAAGTTGTCAAGGTGCTCCAAGGGATCTTCCATTGCTAAGCCGTGGAACTTGTTGTTTTGCACCATGGAGATGAAACCTGGCTTGATCTCGAAGTTGTTGTTTTGTACACAAGGAGGAGTGATCCCAAACCTATTGTGATGAGTATTGGGAGCATCTCTGGCTCCTATGATCCTTGGGGGTCTAGCCGCGTGTTGGGGGTTTCCATTGCCCCTTCCTGCTGCCCCGTGAGCTGGAGGAGGTCCTTCTGGATGCTCGTGTTCAGCCATAGCTTCAAAGTCAACCAAACCGTGCTGAACAATCTCCTCAAAGGCTCTTGTTTGTTCTCTGACTCTCCTTAGCCGTGAGTGACCAAGCTGATGAATGTTGTCTAAGGGTTGTAGTAGATTGTTGTCTCCCCTTGAACGAAGATTCATGTACCTGAAAACACACGTTTGAGAGTAGAAGGATTAGTGACTTGAAAAAGGTAAAGACTTAGTCTTTGCTAAGTCCCAAATCTCTATGTTCTCTAAACATTCCTAGGATGGCAACGGCGCCATTTGATAAACACTTTCTTAGCAAGGGTTAAATTGCAATGAGGTTATCAAACTCAAATGCAAGACATGTTATAGTACAGCAAGCAAGAGAGAATCAATCCATGCCTAGGATGATAGAGAATGCAAGGAGAATACAAGGACTAATACAAATCTAAGCGAAATGAGATGATTTATGAGAAAATCTCTAAAAACCAGATGCAGCAACTTAAATAGAATGAAACCTATTTTAAAAATACTAGAAATAAAGAAACTAACACGAGGAACAAACAGATTAATTAAAGGACCAAGCTTCGAATTACTAAAATTCGACTAGTGGATCGACCATGAGATCGACCACTAGATCGAGCAATAACAATCGATCTCGTCTAAAAATGCAAGAACAGTAAAACTAATGACCAGGATGCTATCAAAGATCAAGCGAATGACGAGATAAGATGTAAAGATGCTAAAAGAAAGGGCCTAGGGTTGAGATTCATGGTCAGGGGTTTCAAAGGTTCGACCTTGGGTTGAAAACTTTAAATCGACTAACTTTGTGAGGATCTCTAAGCCTTGAAAACTAAGCAAGATCTATATGTGGCTTTCGGTATAGATCACTCCTTCATCCTCTCCTCCAAACCCATGGCTTTTGGTGGAAAGAGAGGTCGAAGGGCAAGGAAAATAGATTTCAAATGAATGGCTTAACTAATCCCCCAAACTTCCATGGCTTTTGGGAAGGGGTAACTAGTCTCTAAGGTGTGATCTTCCGAGGTTCTTGAATCCTGTCAAGGTAAGGAACCTCTCGGATCATGAAGCTCTTGGCGTGAGAGTCTTCAAGCATTGAGATCTCAACACCTTAGAAGAGATAGCCATTGAAAACGCTTAGAAAAACCCCAAGATCGAAACCCTTTAGACCCCTTAATCCTCTCAACCCCAAACCCAAATAAACTACTCACTACACATAGAGTAAATCAAGCAAAGCATGTAAAACGAAACGATGAACATGAAAAGAAAACTAGATTGAACGGAAATGATTCGATTACAAAGCTTAAGAAAAACGCAAGTTCAACAATGGTGTTCTTTTCGAAAAACAGAGAGAAAACATAAAGAAAACGATAAGGATCTAAAGTTCTGTGGGAAAAGGACGTCGCTGCCTTCCCAAAATGCCGAAACAAGCTGATGGTCCCCCCCTCGCTAGCGGCCAAAAACGGTTGAAAGGACAGAGATCACTCCAGGATCGAGCGGTTCTCTCGATCATATCTGGACATCGTGTCTTCGGCTCGATCTGGGTCTCGATCATCATCGGCGAATCGAGTGTTGCATCCGATCTCGGTATCGATCTTCGGCTGGATCGAGTGGTGTACTCGATCTGGCTCTCGCTCTGCATGGCGTCATTTACGTCCGTACCGTTTGATCGGCTGCTTCACTCGATCCTTGTCTCGATCATTCTCCTTAGATCGCCTGGTTGGCTCGATCTTCTGGTCGATCACCTCCTAGATCGACCGGCCATGCTCGATCTCTGATCCTTAGCACATATCCGAGCTCCCACGAACTGCTACATCAGCCTCAACACGTCCACGAACCTCCACGACTCCAAAGCAGCCAGAAACAACCTGAATGTGATGCAAAATGCAAGGAACATGCGTATGCTGGTGCAAGAATGCTCTAGGACTCTAAGTGATGCAATCTAACCTAAAACGTGATACAAATGCATGAAAAGCTAACTAATGAGTATGCAAAATGTATGCAATATGCAATAATATCAGCGATTAACAAGAACACAACTTTATGATGATGGAATGATATTAAACGACTTAAGACACTAAGAAAGAGGGTCTAGGGTTGAGGGTCACGTTTGTGGGTCTCAAAGGTTAAAGCTTGTTTGAAAACATTAGATCTACTCTCTTTGAGAGGTTCTCTAGGCCTTGAAAACAAAACAAGATCCATCCATGGCGTGTGGTATGGATCACTCCTTCATTCTCTTCTCCAAACCCATGGCGTTTGGTGGAAAAAGAGATTGAAGGGCATAAAAGATAGATTTTAAACAAACGACCTAACTAGTCCCCTTTACAACCATGGCGTGTGGGAAAGGTAGACTAGCCTCTAGGATTCGATTTTCCAGGACATCTGGATCCTGTCAAGGTAAGACATCCCTCGGATCTTAGAGATCTTGGCGTGAGAGTCTCTAAGCCTTAAGCGCTCGAAATCCTAGAAGAGAAGGTGATGAAGAACGAGAAAATACAAAGCTTTAACCTTTTCAACCCTTTCGAATCGCCCCAACCCCAAAACCCAAAAAGACTACTCGCGACTCATAAAGATAACCGATGAAAGCATAAAAGACGATCTATTAACCATGATTAACAAAGATTAAAGCGAAAGATTCAATATTCAAAAGTTTAAAACGCAAGAAGAAAACTTCGAAAGTCTACGATGGCGGATTCGCCTAAAAACGAGAGAGAACGAAAAAGGCAGAAGACAGAATGGAATAATGAAAGGGATCGTTGCTTTTTGCCAAAAATGGCCAAACCGCAAATGGTCCCCCCTTCGCTACGGTCCAAAGCCAGCTAGACGGATAAGGTTGGTTTGGGATCGAGCACGAAGCTCGCTCTGGGTCTCGATCTTCGTCTTGGATCGGATAGCTCTAGTCGATCTCTGAGTCGATCTTGTGCTGATCGGGTTGGAAGCTCGATCCGGTCCTCGATCTGCATGGCGTCATTTACATCCGTACTTCAGATCGATCTCCACACTCGATCTTGGTCTCGATCCATTTCCTTGCATCGACCTGGTCACTTGATCTTCTGGTCGATCTTGTCTAGATCGACCTGCCGTGCTCGATCTGCCACTCGATCTCGGGTCCTTAGCATGCACTCCTGAGTTCTCCAAGTGTCCACGACTTTGCTCACGAGCCTTAGCACGTCCACGAATCCTCCAAAGCTCCAAAGTAGCCGAAAACAACCTGAATTCGATGCATAATGCAAGAAATATGCAAATGTTTATGCAAAAGAGCTCTAGGACCTAAAATGATGCAAACTAGCCTAATGTGCAAGGTAAATGCACGAGAAACTATCTTATATGTATGCAAAACACACGAAATACGCAGCAATATCAACTCCCCCAAACTTGTCTTTTGCTTGCCCTCAAGCAAACAAAATTTAAGAAGGGAGAGAGGTTTTAAAAACGGGGGTTTAGGCTTCTTGCAAAGGTGTCTTTCAAATGAATCATTTCAATGGTCCTAGTCATTAATTCTAAAATGCAATGCACACACTCATACTCCAAAGAACTTAGCCATACTCATCACACAATGAATTTCAAATCGTGGCTCTTCTATTCACCAATGCTTTGCACTCATAGGATTCACTTAGATAACGAGAACTCTTCTTCTATTGAACACCAAAGGCGCTTAAATCCGAATTTGAAAGAAGTAGTTAAGAAAGAGATTCTTAAGTTGTTAGAGGCTGGCGTGATCTATCCCATAAGTGACAGCACGTGGGTATCTCCTGTCCACGTGGTGCCTAAGAAGGGAGGGATCACAGTCATTAAAAATGAACAAGATGAATTGATACCTACTAGGACTATAACTGGTCACCGTATGTGTATAGACTATAGGAAGCTCAATTCTACTACTAGAAAGGATCATTTTCCTCTTCCTTTTATTGATCAAATGTTAGAGAGGCTTGCTAATCATCCTTACTATTGCTTTCTTGATGGTTATAGTGGATTCTTTCAAATACCAATCCATCCTAGCAATCAAGAGAAGACGACTTTTACATGCCCTTATGGTACCTTTGCTTATCGAAGGATGCCATTCGGGTTGTGTAATGCACCGGCTACGTTTCAGTGGTGTATGATGTCAATCTTCTCTGATCTTATAGAGGAGATGGTAGAAGTGTTTATGGATGACTTCTCTGTATATGGTGCGTCCTTTTCTGCTTGTTTGTTGAATCTTTGCAAGGTGCTTAATCGTTGTGAAGAGACAAACCTTGGGCTTAACTGGGAGAAGTGCCACTTCATGGTGAAGGAAGGAATCGTGCTTGGCCACAAGATATCAGAGAGGGGCATAGAGGTTGATAAAGCCAAGGTTGAGGTCATGATGAGTCTTGAGCCGCCGGTTAATGTGAAGGGAGTAAGGAGTTTCCTAGGTCACGTGGGCTTCTACGGGGGATTCATAAAGGATTTCTTCAAGATAGCAAGGCCCCTCACACGGTTGTTATCCAAGGAAGCTGACTTTGTGTTTGATGAGGATTGTCTTCATGCTTTCAAGACTATCAAAGAGGCTCTTGTATCGGCACCAATAGTACAAGCACCGGACTGGATTCTACCGTTTGAAATCATGTGCGGCGCGAGTGACTACGCCATAGGAGTTGTTCTTGGTCAGAGGAAAGACAAGCGGTTGCATGTTATCTATTACGCCAGCCGTACCTTGGATGACACGCAAGTGAAGTACGCTACAACCGAGAAGGAGTTTCTGGCCGTTGTGTTTGCCTTTGAGAAGTTCAGATCATACCTCGTAGGCTCTAAGGTTGTTGTCTATACAGATCACGCAGCTTTGAGGTACATTTATTCCAAGAAAGACACTAAACCGAGGCTCTTAAGGCGGATTCTCCTTCTACAAGAGTTTTATATGGAGATAAAAGACAAGAAGGGGATAGAGAATGGTGTTGCTGATCACCTCTCAAGGATGAGAGTCAATGAAGCTTTGCCACTTGATGATTCACTTCCCGAAGAGCAGGTCATGATGATCACTACGGCAGTATGTGAGAAGCTTGAAAACAAGTTTGAAGAAGTTTTGAGTTTCAAGGAAGAAGACTTACCTTGGTATGCTGATATAGTGAAATTCTTGGCTTGTGGAGAGGGGCCTACTCACCTTGATCATTACCACAAGAAGAAGCTCATGAGAGACATTTCTCATTACTTTTGGGATGAGCCATACTTGTACAAAAGAGGAGTGGACAGCTTGTATAGAAGGTGTGTAACAAGGGAAGAAGCTAAGGACATTCTTATACACTGTCACGGCTCTTCATATGGTGGTCATTTCGCTTCCTTCAAGACTGCTACAAAGGTGTTACAAGCGGGTTTCTGGTGGCCATCTATCTTCAAGGACGCTCACGAGTTTGTCAAAAGTTGTGAAGCTTGTCAACAGGCAGGGAACATCACCAAGAGAAACGAGATGCCTCAGGTTCCAATCTTTAAGGTTGATGTCTTTGATGCTTGGGGGATAGATTTTATGGGACCGTTCCCACCTTCTTACGGCAACAAGTTCATCTTAGTGGCGGTTGATTATGTATCTAAGTGGGTTGAGGCTATAGCTTCCCCAACAAATGATGCAAGGGTGGTGATCAAGCTCTTCAAGACCATTATCTTCCCACGGTTTGGAGTCCCCAAGGTAGTAATCAGTGACGGTGGAAGCCACTTTATCAACAAGGTGTTTGAAAGCCTCTTGAGGAAGTATGGTGTGAAGCACAAGGTAGCAACACCTTATCATCCTCAAACGAGTGGGAAAGTAGAGGTCTCTAACAAGCAGATCAAGGCTATACTCGAGAGGACAGTTGGAGCTACTAGAAAGGATTGGGCGGTCAAACTAGACGATGCTTTGTGGGCTTACCAAACCGCTTTCAAGACCCCTATAGGCACGACTCCTTTCACTCTCCTATACGGCAAGGCGTGTCATCTTCCTGTTGAGTTGGAGCATAGGGCACTATGGGCAGTGAAGCAGCTCAACTACAACCTCAAGACAGCTCAGGAGAAGCGGTTGATTCAGCTACATGAGCTTGATGAGCTACGGCTAGATGCATACGACAGTGCTAGGATCTACAAGGAGCGGACTAAGGCTGTTCACGACAAGAAGCTTGTTCACAAGGAGTTAAGAGAAGGCAGTCTGGTGCTACTCTACGACTCGAGGTTGAAGCTGTTCCCGGGCAAGCTCAAATCAAGGTGGTGTGGACCGTTTGAGATCAAAGAGATTCAACCCTATGGAGCGGTTACATTGGTTGGCAAGAGCGGGAATGCCTTCACGGTCAATGGGCACAGGGTTAAGCCTTACTTGGCGGATGGCTACAACAAGGAGAGCACATCCGTGCTTCTTCAAGACCCCCTAAGGCCTAAACCAAGTAAAGTCTAGCTAAAGACGTTAAAGAAAGCGCACTTGGGAGGCATTCCCATGTCTATCTTGTAAATATTTTTGCTTTATTTCTACTTCAGTTTTATGCTTTTAATGTTTAAGTGTGTAGGTGGATGGATAAAGGATTGTTAGGTGTGATCTTGGAGTCCAAAAGAGGCGAGAAGGGGTAAGTATAGGCTAGAGATCGAGTGCTAGATCGACTTATCCTAGCTCGATCTTTACTAGATTGAGCTAGTGAATCGAGAGGAGCCGAGTAGACAATATCGATCTAGATGAGTTTGGATCGATCGGTCCCATCTAGATCGACTGTTCTAAATGTCTCGGGAAATTCTTAGAGTTTGGATCGATCGGTCCAAATCTCGATCGACCGATCTAATTTCTCTCGAGAAGATCCTTCAAAGACAAATCGACCAGTCAACTCGATCCCCAACTCGATCTAAGCCAAATCGACCCCCAAATCGATCACGTAGCTCGATCCAAGGACCAATGCCTGGTTGACCAAAATCAAGGAACGAGAGGGTACAATCGATCTAAGACTTGATGCAATTTGAATCGAGTCCATGATCGATCAAACCTCTCGATCCTAGCAACATAGGCACGAGATCGAGTCCTAGATCGACCAAATGGACTCGATCTCGTGTCGAGGTAACAATTCTTTTCCCTATTTTCTTCTTTTCCTCCTATTTTTAAATTTAAATTGTGGTCAAGGCAGGAATCTTTGACCATGAAAGATGTGCTTTGACCACACTTTTGTCAGAAAACCACTAGCTTGCCCATGGTTTTAGATTTTGTTGGCCTTTATATTTTCAAGCAAACACACACTCTCTCATTTTTTGTGTTTCGAGTTTTCTAAGCAAGAGAGAGTAATATTTGTTTTTCCTAAAGGCTAACAACATCTGTTTTCAATCTCTGCAAAGGTATTTTCGATTAATTGCTCAAATGTTTTTGGAAAACTTCCTTTTTATTGCTTTGCTTGAATAATGGATGTTAGTGGGTTTAACGTTTTTTTTAAACTAGCTAGATATTAGGAAAAATTCTAGATTTGATCTTATCTCTAGATTTCTCTCTCTGTTATCTTGCTAGAATTTTTATAAATCCCCCAAAAATCTAGGGTATTAGTTATAAGTTTTTCTTTCTTGCCTAGTCTTTCTCTCAATATTCGCCGCCTTTGCTCATTCTCTTGCTTGAGAATTGTGTTTCAGGTACTATGGCTCCAAAGAGGACTAGAGAAGAGACAGCACAAGAAGTAGAAGGTCAAGAAGTGGTGGTTCAGGAGAGGGTTAAATGGACCAAAGAGGAAAAGCAAGCCAAGAAGAGGTTCGCGGATAGAGGTCTGTTGGCTAAGATGGGAATCCTGGGAGACTTTGATCAGCTTTTGAATAACATTGGACTCCGGTGCTTGTCGAGGATGGACTGTCCAACATATCCCGAGGCGACAATCGATATCCTAGCCACCTTGGTGTTTATGTATGAGAACCCGAGTCAGCCTACTCCTTCCCAAGGCCACATCAGCTTCAAGATCAGGGATCAAGCTTACAATCTCTCGATTCAGGAGCATTGCCAAGCCTACGGTTTGAAGGCTGATGCTAAACAAGTGGAGTTCCCCTCTTTCACTCAAGCTAATGATCTGTGGGACCTCATAAGCAATGATGATTACAAGGCGAACACGGCGAAGATCAAGAGAGTGAGAAGTCCAGTGCTAAGATACACGCTCAAACTGATTGCTAACACTTTCAGTGGACGGTCCGTAGCCCCCACAGTCACCAAGATCGAGCTTTGCTTCCTGTTCCAAGGCGTTAAGCATCAGCTTTGTGATCCTAAGGAGGATGACGAGCCAATGGAGGATGAGCTCGGCGACGACGTGAACTATGGATGCATCTTAGCAACCTCCTTGGTGATGTACAAGGCGTATGCCTTGCGATGCAAGGCAAGTTCAGCTTTGATTGGAGGCTTCCTCACGCCTATGTTTGTGCAAGCTGGCGTACCGCTTCATGACTTCACTCCTGTTCCGGAGAGAGCTTTCATGGATGAGATTTATATGAGGAACACGGACAGCTTGGGACGCACGCCAGCCGAGGGCTTCTTCGCCTACTTGTTCATTGACTCTGAGAATAAGATGCGGGTTTGCATCTTACCGAATAAGGACGAAACCGAGCTGCAAGGAGTTGGCAATGTAGAGTTCTTGCCGAGTGTAGAGGAGTGCTTCGCCCCTTTAGGAGCTACAGCCGCCCTTCAACAAGCTGCTCACCCGAGATCAGAGTCTCCTGCCTCGGATGATGAGATGTCCGAGAGCTTTGTTCTCCCCATGATCGACTTTGAGCTGCGGACTAAGACCGAGAAGTTCCTTGCTTCTGTTGTGGAGATGCAAAGGAAAATCAACAAATGGCAAAGTAAGGTAATCAAGAAGCTTGTCAAGAAGGTCAAGGCGCTTCAAGGGAGCTCACCTAAGAAGGCTGTCAGCAAAGAAGTCGAGCAGCCCGAGAAGAGGAGGAGATCGACTGGTGGGATCGTTTTACGTGAACCTCAAGGAAGCACCATCCTACCTGCTCGCCACTCGGTTCATGAATGAGCTGCAAAGGACAAAGGCAAGGCAGTAACTCACGGCGATCCTAAGAAGAGCAAGAAGTCTGGAGCAATCTCAAGCTCCAGCACTACTTAGCTCTGAGGTACCAACAACCATCCCTTGTATATACCACGCATGTTTTCTTTGTTTTTGCTTTGTGTTTTGAGCTTCTCTAGACTTTGTTTGAAACCGAGATGGTGTCATTCAAGTTTGGGGGAGTGTGTGGTGTGTGGTGTGTGGTGTGTTTGACATGTTTTTTCTTCTTATTTTCTGTTATCATACTTTGAGTCTTGCATACATCCTAAGACATAGAAAAGAACAAAAAAAATTGGTAAAATTTTTAAAATTTTTAAAAATTGGTAAAAAATTTTAAAATTTTTAAAAATTTTTAAAAAAATTCATGTAGTTGCATTCACTTTGTTAAACATTTTAGGATTGAGTCAAGAGTTTTTGAGCATCTAGGTTGTTTACATTTGCATAAGGGGTAAAAGTTTTTCTTAAAAGCTGTTTTATGCTCATGAATTGTTTCAAGGCCATAGTTAGTAGTCCTTTGATGCATTGTACACTCTTTGAAAGTAAGCTCTAACCATACTTGGATCATGTGTTTTGATTATCGTGGCTTAAGTTGAATATTCATGAATTGAATCCTATCCTAATAAGTGAGAACCTTAATTTGAATCTTCTTAATTATCATACTTATGCATTTGAAAAAGGATAAATGGATTACTTATACATATTTAGGCTTTCTTCTTCCTTTTACCACTCTCTTGTAAGCCTAAATAGATTTCCCCACACTTACCTTACCTTCCTTTCAAGCCAATGTTCTTGTGTGTTAAATCTTTGTAAGGCCTCTTTTCGGTTGAACTTAGCATAAAGTGTTAGGTTTAGACGACATGATTAGGCTTTCATATTGATACTAGCTTTGCATTTTGAAGCTAGTTTTAGGCTTAGGATAGGGCGGGTGTTCTTGGGGATTGCTTTGTTTTGCTTCGGTTTAAAGAGTTTGATATTTGGAAGTTGAATTAAAAATGTTTCAATGGTTTTAAGTGGAAGGCTTGCTGTTTTAAAAATAAAGCTCTAAGTATAACTAAAAAGGTAGCTCTCAAAAAAAAAAAAGAAAAAAAAAAAAAAAAAGAGCCAAAAGGCCAAGTGTTTAAAAAGAGAAGAAAAAAAAATGAGTAGAGAGCTATCAAAGTAAAGAAAATAGCTAAGTATGTTTTCAGCCTTTCCACTAGCCTAAAGAGTTTTAAAATGATGCTTTTACTTGGGTTTTTGCTAGGCGAATTGTCTTGGTGATAAAAGTAGTCTTTAGGAGGGTGAGTGAGCTTTAAAAGATAAGAAAAATGAGAGAGGGTTCTAGGATCTTTGATTAGTATGCATGGGTAGATGAAGGTTTAATCATGTATGCATCAATTGTCTTCACCTTCAACATTATGTGAAAGTTCAACCATTTTTTGAGATAACCCCTTGTTTGAATAGCCCTTGTAAGTGAGATCATTTTTATCTCGCAACCCTTGTCCCTTAGCCAAGTATATCCGGTTTTAAAGTGCATAAGTGTGATTCACGGTTTTGAGCTTAATGAATGTCAAAGGATAGGATTCTTGGATTGTTTGGGATATGAGAGTCATGATTTGAAATTCATTATGTGATGAGTATGGCTAAGTTCTTTGGAGTATGAGTGTGTGTATTGCATTTTAGGATTAAGAACTAGGACCATTGAATTGATTCATTTGAAAAAAAAAACACTTTTGCAAGAAGCTTAAACCCCCGTTTTTAAAACCCCTCTTCCTTCTTGAATTTTGTTTGCTTGAGGGCAAGCAAAAGGCAAGTTTGGAGGAGTTGATATTACCATATATTCTGCATATTTTGCATGCATTTAGAGTAGTTTTTCATGCATTCATCTTGCATTATAGGGTAGTTTGTTCCATTTGTTGTATTTTAGGTTCTAGGTCTCCTTGCATTAGCATTTTTGCATATTTCTTGCATATATGCATCATTATCAGGTTGTTTGGAGCACTATGGAGTTGCGGAGGCCATGTGGACGTGAGGAGGTTCAAAGTGGAGCTCGTGGACACTTGGAGAACTTAGCTCGGCATGCGAAGTACCCGAGATCGAGTAGCGGATCGAGCAAGGCAGGTCGATCTAGATGAGATCGACCAGAAGATCGAGTGCACCAAGTCGATTCAAGAGGAAGGATCGAGACCAAGATCAAGAGAGGCGATCGATCTGGAGTACAGACGTAAATGACGCCATGCAGAACGAGAGCCAGATCGAGACCAAGACTCGATCATCCAAAGATCGAGAAGCAAATCGAGGAAGATACTCGATCCCTCCAACCAGATCGACCAGAAGATCGAGCGGAGCAAGGCGATTCCTGAAGATGATCGATCACATTGGTCGATCTCTAGGTCGATCTCAGACGAGCCTTATCCGTCCAGCTGTCTTTGGCGGCTAGCGAAGGGGGGACCAGCTAACGGTTTAGCCATTTTTGGCAAAAACAGCCATCACCTTTATCTTATCTTCATTCTGTCTTTTTCCTTTATCTCTCTAAGTTAGGCGATTCGCCATTGTAGAACAGCTTAAGCTTTTTCGTTTTTGAACCTTTGAATCTTTTAATATCAAGCAAGTTTTTCTTTAATCTATCGTTAATCATGCTTAGCTTATCGTTTATTGCTTTTGATTCGATCTTAAACATGTGTAGTGAGTAGTTGTTTTGGGTTTTGGGGTTGAGGTGATTCAAAAGGGTTGAAAGGGTTTAAAGCTTTGTGTTTTCTTTGTTCTTCATACCTTCTCTTCTAGGATCTTGGGATCTTAAAGCTTAGAGAGCCTCGGAAAAGATCTCTATGAACCAAGGGCTATCTTACCTTGACAGGATTCAGATGTCCTGGAAAACCAGATCCTAGAGGCTAATCTTACCTTTCCCACATGCCATGGTTGTAAAGGGGATTAGTTAGGTCATTGTTTGAAATCTGTTCTCCTTGCTCTTCGATCTCTTTTTCTACCAAACGCCATGGGTTTGGAGAAGAGATTGAGGAAGTGAACCATACCACACGCCATGGAATGTTCTTGTTTTGTTTACAAGGCTTAGAGAAACCTCTTAAAAGAGTAGATCTAAATGTTTTCAAACCAAAGCTTGAATCTTTGATACCCTTGAGTATGAACCTCGACCCCAAACCCTCTCTTTTAGTGTTTTAAACCTCTGTTCATCATACGCTTGTCATTTAGCTTGCACCCTGTTCGTTAGAAGTCTTTCGCTTGAAGTTGTTTGCTAGATCGATCCATTCTGCTCGATCCAGTGCTCGATCATGTGGTCGATTCACTGGTCGATTTTTTGTTTTTAGTAGCTTTACATCTTTCATCTTTTGCTTGTTCCTCATGGTAGTTAACCCTCTTCCAGAGATTTTAAAATTGTTTTGCATTGCATTAGATCGTTGCATTTAGTTTTTTAGATTTTACCTATCATTTATCCATTTTGCTTAGATTTGGTTCATCCTTGCATTCTCATTGCTCTTCCTGCTCCCTAGGATTGGATTGATACCTCTTGCTTTACTACAACTGTGTATTGCTTGAGTTTTGATGACCTCCTTGCTTGCACTCAGTAAAATCCTGTTATCAGAGCACCAGCTCCATCAACTTCTTCTCACTAGTCCTTAAAACATAAAAGTCAAGCTTGGTGACTTAAAACAAGCACACTTGGGAGGTAATCTCATGACTATCTTTGTAAATATATGCTTTCTTTTATTACTAATGTCTTTATTTAGTGTTTCAGAAGTCAAAGATCAGGTTAATGGATGTGTAGAATGGTTTAAAGGCCAAGGAAAAAAGACTCAGTTTTCATATCGAGGTGCCATGTCGAGCAAAACATCTGTCATTGATGCTCAATACAGATTATCTCGGGGAAGAAGCAGTCCGTACACCGAGCAGATTGCACGATGGAGATCACATCGAGGTGCATCGAGCAGAACACCAAAAGCCTTGCTCGATGTGATCGCTCCTAAAGCCCCAGTCCGTACACCGAGGAGAGTGGACCGTACATCGATTAAGACGTACGGTGGAGATCACATCGAGGTGTAGCATCGAGCAGAACACCAAAAGCCCTGCTCGATGTGATCACCAATCCGTACATCGAGAAGCTATAGCCCGTACATCGACCAGATTGCTCGATGGAGTTACATCGAGGAGTTGCATCGAGCAGAACATCCAAGGTTCTGCTCGATATGGGTGATATCAACCAATTCGATGCAAGACGGTGTCCAGTACGACAACCACCGAGGAGAACAGCAACCAAGTACGAGATGTTCCACATCGAGGTGTAGCATTGAGCAAAACACCAACATGTTTGCTCGATGCACAATGGCCGAGCCAGAAACAAGCATCCTGACGGTGCCATGCATTGCCCACGGGAAGGATCATGCAAGCCGAAGTGTCTCCCTACACCGAGCAACAACATCGAGCAGAACATATACTGAGACTGCTCGATGCAAGGTGCCATGAAGGAGAAGCTGACCAGAACACGGAACCCCCAAGGCAGCAGAGCATCATCACCAAGCCACAGGACCCGACGTCCCCGATATGGTACACATCGAGGTACTATGTCGAACACTAGGGAATGAGGAGGTTTCTGACTCAAATGTTGCTGCAAGAAACAGAGCTGAGGGAAAAAGGCCAGTTGTTTAAGAAGAACCAGTTCAAGATGCAGCACCAAAGCTAAAGGACTACTTGAGAGCGATGAGGAGAGTGGACTTCACCCCTACAAGATATGCTGATCTTGGTATGTTGGGAGAGCTAGGAATCAATCCTGAAGTAGATGAGCTGTTGAGCAACATTGGACTGGAGAAATTTGACAGTCTTGGCTATCCAACTTATAAGCAACTTTCATGTGAGTTCCTTGCAAGCTTCAAGGTCTACTTCTACAAATTTGATGAACAGTATGATGAAGGAGAAGAAGACTTTAGCAATGGATTCATCAAGTTCAGAGCCAACAAAGCATGGTACACCATGGGGTTCACTCAACATGAAGAAATCTTTGGATTTGATCAAGGCTCAAGAGCACAAAACATGAGCTTCAAGCAAGATGAGCTAAGGCATGTATGGGAGGAGATAGCGAATGATGCTTATAGAGCTGGTCATCTGAAGAGTGCTAGCATCCGCTATCCAGCTAGCAGATATGTTCATAGAGTCCTCACCAGCACACTCTTCTACAGAAAAGCGCAAAGTATGGTCAAAGAAGAAGAGATGGGGTTCCTTGTGAATGGCTTGAAGAACATAATGGTTGAAACAAGGCATGGGAAGATCCAAGGAGAGTGCTTAGGAGTTGGTCTTGTGACAACCCTAATGAAGCAATTTCTAGCATGCCAACAGTGGGCTTTCAACACTAGAGACAAGAAGCCAAAAATAGCCATTGGAGGCGTAATCACTCCTATCTTGCTTGGTGTTGGAGTTGAGCTTGGCACACCAGATGTTACAATGATCTTCCTAGATGTTCCCTATCTCAGTAAGATCGGATACCTTTCAGGAGCTGTAGAGATAGGATTTGGATATCAGTTTGAGCTGGAAAACAGGAAGAGGACATCCGATTCATGCCAATAGAAGATGAGCTTTATGACCCAAGGACTGGCCCACCATTGATGAGGCCAAGCAAAGTGAAGAACATGAGAACCCTCAGAGACTCAGATGTTGAAGAAGACATTGAAGAGCAGCATCAAGAACAACAGGTTCAGCATCAAGGAATGGAGGAAGATGGGTATGAAGACTATGATAGCCGCCCTTATGCATTTGACCCCTATGATGTGATCTGCGCATCTGAAGCTTCAAAGGCTGCACATGAGCACATTAGGCTTCTTCAGAGGTGGAACCACTTCCAGGACAAAGCCATCAGAGGTTTGCTGAAGACTGTCAAAGCAAGTAAGAAATCGGTTGACTCATTGAAGAAGAAAGTAAGGAAGCTCAAGAAGAAGTTGGGAGGATCTTCATCAGCCAAGAGATCTGATCAAGCGGTCCAAAGAGAGCCACAAGGAGGAGGATCTGATGCTGAGGACATGTCTGAGGACACACCAGAGGGTACAGTCCAAGAGAGACACTCATTTCACATCAGTGAGCGGCCAAGGACACAAGCTTCTCAACCGACCAGGCATTCATCTCATGTAGCTGCCCCAAAGCGAAAAGGGAAGAAGAGAAGGACTAGAAAGCAAACTCCATCAGTGGGGGAAGCTTCACCTTCCCACGCCATTGAGAGTTCAGACTCTCACCACTCCTCCACCTGAAGTAAGGTACACCAAACTAACCATTGTAAATACCATTCATTTTTTTTTATTGCGATTGTTTGCTTGATGTTTGTGAACACTCTCCTTAGCATTTTTAGTACACAAGCATTGTGTAATTGAAGTTTGGGGGAGGGTGTATGATGGACTGATGCTTGCATTTGCATTTGCATAGTAGAATAGGAACCATGCATCATGATTTCATAGCATCTAAGGCATAGAAAAAACCAAAAAAATTGAAATATTTTCAAAAATGGCAAAAGAGTTTGATTTTCATGCATTCATATAGGACTAGCTAGCTTGTTTAAATTGGGAACTATGATAGTACATCTTTGTTAATGCTAGTGATTTATCAAAAATGAAGCCCTTGTTTTTAATCATTTGGTGCATTTGATGTTGAACTAGAAATAAAGCTGAACCACTTTGGAATTTGCATTTGTGTGAGCTTTGTTTAAGACTGAAGCATGCTTTGAAATTATTTCAACCTTTGTTTAAGTGGAACCTAACTTGAATTCGCAATTATCATGCCTTAGTCTTTTGTGATTGATGTCATGGATAGTTTAAAATATTTGGATCTTGTTATTCTCTTTTATCACTCTCTAAAAGATCCATTTAGATTCCCGCACCCTTAACTAAACCTTCTTTTAAGCCAAGACATTAATAGTGTGTGATTTGTTAGGCCTCTTCCGTCATGGTTGTTGCTTAGCAAAAAGTGTTGGGTTGGAACTACAAGGGAAGTACTTCTATTGTAGAACTAGCTCACTCTTGAGTTAGATAGGTTAAGATGTTTGGGGAATGGTCTGGGGTTATCTTGGGTTTAGTTTTTAAGAGAGACAAAGAAGAAAAGAAGTCAAGGCACAAAAGAAAAAGGAGTGTGACACAAGCAAAAGGGTGGAAATGACGATTCTAAACTCAAAGAAAGAAGGCTCATGTTCAAAGAAGAAAAGAAGATACAAGAAGTGCAAAACAAGAAAGTCAAAAATCCAAAGGCGAATCAAGCACCAGCATCACCAAACAAAGGAGCCAAACTCAAAAGAAGCAAATCACCACCACTTGAAGTTCAAAAGAATAAGTGTCCTCCAAAGCGCTTAAAGAAGAAAAGTTTTTGGGTTTTAAAAGGGGTATTTCTTAAAAAAAGTAGCATAGGAGGGTCTTGCACTGCTTACCTAGAGTTAGGAACACATCTTATAGATCTTGGGTAGATGGGAGTCTTCCTTTGTATGTGTAAGTTGTTCTTTGACCCTTAGCAATTTGCCAAAGCACAACCATGCTTTTTCCTTGAGAGAACCCTTTTAAACACCAAAAACAGTTTGTGAAGTGGGATCATTTTTATTCCACGAAGCCTTGTCCCTTAGCCAAATGACACTTTTGCATTTGCATAAGCATGATTCACGGTTTGAGCATAATTGAATGTTAAAAAGGTTGTTTGATTTGATGAGCATGTGTAGGTTGATAGCTTTGTGATCATTCTTGTTTTGTGATGAAAGTGGCTATGTATTTAAAGTATTCTTCCATCAAGTGCACTCTAGAATTAGGAACATGGACTTCATTTTAATTTATTGTTAGCATTTTCAAAGATATGAGTTCCCATTTAAAACCTCATCACCATGTTAAGTGTTTGTTTGTTTGAGGACAAGCAAAAGCTAAGTGTGGGGGTGTTGATAGCTTGCTATTTTAGATAGGCTGCATTTCATGCATCTTTTCCTCTGTTTTTGCATTATAGTTTAGAATTTTAGTATCATTTGCACTTAAAATTCAACATAACATGCATTGAGCTTAGGATTGCATACATTTGCATACATATGCATGTTTGTTGTGGTTTTCAGGTGTTTTTGGAGTTTCTTGGGGCTGGGGAGGAGATGGAAGCAGATCATGATCAAAGAAGATGTCAGAAATGGAGTTCTTGCATAGTCTGGTCCATATCGAGCAGAACACCCGTGGAGTGTGCTCGATGCAAGCAGCAGCACGAGAGGAAAAGGATCAGCATGAGGATTCCAAGCCGTTGGTCTGCATCGAGGACCAGCATCGAGGACCAGCATCGAGGAAGGACGTCGATACGCGCTGCACAGGCCATATCAAGGTCGCATATCGAGCAGAATATCGACCGTACGACCTCGATGCAACTCATCCGCGTTGACTACTTGATTTTTGTTAACCTTATCCTATCTTTTTAGGTTTTTTATGCTTCTTTTGGCTCCCTACTATAAAAGGGAAGCCACAAAACATTATCTTTATAAAGTTCTATCTTATCCAAGTTTTGCTTTCTATCAAAAACCTTCTCTAAACCTTAAAGGGCGATTTGCCTTAAGGATTTTTATCTTTAATAAAGTTTGCATTTTTATGGATTAATCTTGTCTTTTAATCTTTTTTTCTTGCATGTTGGTAGATTAGATTTATCATCTTTACATTTTAACCTCATCTAGTTATGTTTAACTCCAAATCAATGGGATTAAACATGATTAATGCATAGTCCTCCTTAGATTTAGGGTTCTAAATAGGAAAAGTGGTGATTAAGATGTGATTAAGCGGTGATTTGGCTTGTTTAATGGTTCTATGTTATCTCCTTCTCTTGCAAAGTGATTAATGTTGATAAAGCTTGCTCCTTTTGATTGAATATGGTTTGATAGATTCATATGGTTTGCTTGATGTCTTGATATCTCTTTTCTAAGCATGGTTCGCTTATTTGGCTTGATAGTCTAGCTTAGTCTATGTTTCCTTTGTTCAGTGACACCAAAGTGATAGTTCACTACAGCTAGATTCGCTTAGGGCTAGATAATGCTGGTTTTGAGATTCTTGCTTGATGGTTGGATAGTATGCATTGAAAGATCTTGCCTTTGCTTCATTCTTGTTCATTGCTTAGCTTTGTTAGGATGTTACAAGTTTGTGCTTAAATCCATAATCTTGATTGGTGTATAGCTGCCTAGGTCCTTATTGGTTCACAAGATTGATAACTTGATCTGAATTCTTCCTTTGATGAGAGAGTAGTTGCTTGATTGGTGCATCTCTTAGGCTAGAATGGTTCTGATCTTTATGCTCATGGTTGAAGGATACGTCATCACAAGTGTGTCTGACACTTCGATCTTGTTGAATATGGATTGCTTATTGACGCCTAATGGTTCCCTTTAGATACCTTGTCTAGGAGCATAACATTGAGAATTGCTTGCTTTGTTAATGCTTGTTAAGTGCCTTAGTAGAAATCCCCTTGTCACTCTTGAAAACCACTTTCCCACAATTGCTTAGAACTTTGAGTCTGGCTTTTAATTAATTGTCTTTAAGATCATCTTGCTTAGTTCTTGTTTAGTCATTGCCTTAAGTTCATTGTTTAGTTTTGTTCACTTGCATTTAGTTTATGCTTTCCTTCCATTGCACTATTAGGTTGTTAGACTTGCTTTTGCATAATAAAATCCCCAATCTTGCTTAGCATACAGCATTGTTTGCATCTCATCTTCCACAATTTGGATTGATACCTGATCCCTATTCTACAACTGATTAGGCTAAGTACATTTGAGTTTAGACTTGAAAAAGTCCCTTTTTCACCAATCTCTCATACATGTGTATAAATGTAGCTAACCCTCAGGATCAGAGCTACCCTCAACAAGCTACTCAACAAGCTACTCAACCTCAGTTTCAAAACCGACCCTTTGTTCCTTATTCTCAAGGATATGTTCCTAGGAATAACTTTCAAGGGAATGGTTTCCAACCAAAACCCTTCCCACCCGGTTTTATCAATTCACAACACCCACAAGGAGGTCCACAAGAAGCTGATTTGAAGAAAATGATGCAATAAGTCATCAATGGTCAAGCTTCTCTCATTATAGACATTCACAAGCGCTTTGCTGAAGTGCATAACAAGATAGAGATCAATACTGGTAACATTCACTCAAAGTTAGAAGCCTTATCCAACCGTGTGAAATCCATTGAGAGCAAGGGATCTTCTTCTTCAAAGCCTCATAATCAATTACCAGGAGATAGTGAAGCAAATCCAAAGAAAATTTTCCATTTCCTTAATGAAGGTGAAGAAGATATGAGTGAGGAAGAAGATGCTTCATTTGAAGATCTTGGGTATATGCTTCAAGGACTCTTACTCTATAGGGACATGGAGGAATCTCAGTGTGGGGGGAGGAGATGTCTTAAACATTGTCATAGAGGACCAAGAGGCTGTGGACATCATTGAACATTTTCTTCAAGATCTAGACAAAGAAAAAGAGCTTGCTTTAGAGAAGAAAAGAGTTGAGAAAGAGAAGTCTAAAAAATACTTGTTTCTCGAAAAGAAGAGGTTAAAGAAGAGCCTAGTGAAGAAGACAAAGAGCTGATAGAAGTTTATCATGCTTTGATGGTATATGCCAAGGAAAGTCCTGAAGACTTCAAGGCACTACATGACCGCCAAGTAGGAGCTTCTACAAGAATCATTGAGAAAGGCAAGGTTGTTGAAGAACAAGTTTACTCACCACCGATCCCTTTCCTCACTAAGGCTTTAACTAAAGCCCAAAAAGCTGTTTACTAAAGGTTCAGAAAAGACATAGAAGATGTTGGATCAAGATGCCAAATGGTACTTCTCTACTAGAAGTTAAAGATCAAGTTCGCTTTCTAAAAGAAGTGTTTGACAACTTGGAAGTTATGGAGTCTATAATAGACACTATGGGAGCTAACGTGAAGAAGAGTAAGGAGTTGAAGACACTAGCCAAGTTACCCAACCCTGAAAATTTCTTGGTGACTTGTGAGCTCGGCAATATGAACAAAGTGGAGACATTGTGCGATTCAGGATCCACCGTGAATGTGATGTCCCTTCACTTGAGTCAAACTTTGGGATCAAGGAGTTGAAGTCTTGCAAAGCATCAATCACTTTTTTGAACAACACTTCAAGGCGTCCACTATGAATGGTTAAAGACTTCCCACTGACGCTAGGCAACTGTCTCATACCCACTGATTTTTTTCTATTTACTCTTAGGCCCTCCCTTCTTGGGTACTGCAAGAGCTCAGATTGACTTCAAGAGGAGTTTAGTTGTGCTAAAGAATGTTGATGAATTCAGACCATACAAGATAGTGTCTCCATCAATTGCATTTTGTGGAACCATAGTTGAAGAAGAGGCTGACCAAAAGGATCCTCTAGAGCCTGTGGAAGAAGCCATGAGTTTCACCATGAGCATGATGATTAGAGACACTATTCTTGATGAGTCTAAGAAGAGGTATGATCATGGAAAGAAGCCTGAAGTTGACTTGAAAGAAGAAGTAGTGATCACCAAGCTTCAACAAAAAAGAGATATAAGAAGTCATCTCGTGACAAGAAAAGGCTGCAATCAGTTGGTACTTGAGTCTACATGAAGAAGGGAGAAGGAGATTCTGCTCCATTCACTTCTTCCCACTAAGTCACCAAGCATCAAAGTCAAGCTTAATGACTTAAAACAAGCACAATTGGGAGGTAATCTAATGACTATCCCTGTATATATTAGCTTTCTTTTATTATTAATGTGTTTATTAAGTGCTTCAGGAGTCAAGGCTTAAGTTACAAGCTGTGTAGGGTGTTCAAAAATGAAATAGAAGGAGACTATGTTTCTGTATCGGGGTGGCATATCGGGCAGGACCTCTGTATATTTTTCCTGATACGCTTCATATCGTGGAAGCTGCAGTCCGTACATCGAGCAAATTGCACGAGGAAGATTACATCGGGGTAAATGCATCGAGCAAACCTCCAAAACTCTGCTCGATGAAATCGCCCAAGGAGCCACAGTCCGTACACCGAGGAAAGGCAGACGTACATCGAGAAAATTGCACGAGGAGATTACACCGAGGTAGTTGCATCGAGCAAAACCTCGCGAACCTTGCTCCATGCAATTTCCCAAGCCGTACACCGAGCTGAAAAACCGTACACCAAGGAGGAAGCCTGATGGCAATTACATCGGGGAAAGAGATGATGTGCATCGAGCAAAACATCTCTGTTTTGCCCGATATGAAGATACCCCGATGTTTTACGCATGGGACAGAAGCCAGTACGTATTTTCCCTAAGAGCACCCCAGCACACGAGCAAGAGGACCTGTGTTGACGTAATGCATCGAGCAAAACATCCATAAGTTTACTCGATGCGTATCTTGGATTAGCAAATTTCCCAGCATTCTCCCGTTTCCTCGGAGGACACCACTCAATTGAAAACGGAGGCCATATCAAGGAGCAATATTGAGTAGAACCACTACTACTATGCTCGATGTAGAATGCTCGAGCCCCGACGAGGGTCCGGATATTGACTATGTGACTGCCCAAGGGATAATTCAAGCAAAATCAATGATCGATCAACAGCATCAAGCGAGACATACTTTTATTTTGCTCAATGCACAATGTCCCGGAGGAGATGCTGATCAGTTCAAGGAATCACCAAGGAGCAGCAGCAGGATGGCCGAGTCACAGGACCTGATATCCCCGTAAAGGTACACACTGTGGTGTCACATCGAGTGTTCTACTCAATATGAACCTTGTAAAAAAAAAATTCAAATTTTTATCTGGTTAAATCGAGTAAAACCAAATGTGACAGACTCATAATGGTAAAAAGAGTCTCATTTCCCCCTCTTAGCCATTTTTGAATTTTAAAATGATTCTCTTGCATAGAAAAAAAATCTTTATTTCCTTATCTTTTTAAAGTTTCATCTTCTCTTCTCTCTACATATCTTGTATCAACCAAAGCACCATTCTAAAAACTCTCCGCAAAATATTTTCTATCATCTGCATTATCTCTTTTAAACCCTCCCAAGTCTTGTCAAGGTTGAAGGTAGTTATTGTTTGATGTTCCCATTTTTTGTATTTAATCTTTGAAAGCTGAGCTAGATGTGTATGATGCTTTAAGAAATTGTTTTATGTTTTTGAGATTGTTATTAGAATTGCATGTCAGCATTGTTGCCTCTCTTGTTTGAAAGATTTTTGTTTAAGTGTCGGAAAAAGGCTTATATTGCTTTTAACATTGCAAATTGTTTAGATTTAGGCCAAGTCTTTGCATGTTTTGTTTTTTCCTAATGGTTGCCATTTAAATGTTTGATAATTGAGTAACAATGATGTATGCATGCTTGTTCATGACTTGGTGAGAGAAGGTAACTTATTGATGTATAAACTTGATTTTTCGGATAAACTATTGCTTATTGTTTCCTGAATTTTAATTTTAATTGCTTTTACCTTTTGGAGCTGAAAAGATTTGGTAAATTCATCTCTGTTAGTTGGTATTCGGTATGCATAATTGTGATATTTTCCTGAGTCTGCTTGATTTTAGAAAATTATTTTACTAAACAGAGCTCCAAGGAAATAAACACTAATTTGTGGTATGAGCTTTGTGTTTTTCAGGAACAATGACAAGCAGCAGAGGGAATGAACTGGTTTTGACTTCAAGCGAGCAAGCAAGAGACAAAGCTGAAGGCAAGCGACCGGTTGTTGAAGAGGAGCCATATCCTAATGGACCACCAAAGCTCAAGGACTATCTTAGAGCCATGAGGAAAGTGGATTTTGCTCTCACACGGTATGCTTCTGCTGGACTGTTAGCTGAGCGTGAAATCAAGGCTGAAGTTTATGAATTGCTGAGTAATATGGGACTTGAAAGGTTTACCAGCCTTGGATATCCAACCCACAAGCGATTGTCATGTGAATTCCTTGCAAGCCTCAAGGTGTACTTCTTTGACTTTTATGAGGAGTATGATGATGGTGAGGAGGAGTTTGGCAATGGCTATATCAAGTTCAGGGCTAAAAAGGTGTGATATACACTTGGATTTACTGAACTGGAGGGCATTTTTGGATTCAATGAAGGCACAAGAGCTCAGTCCATAACTTTCAAGACTAATGAACTCAAGCAAGTGTGGGAAGAGATAGCAAATGGTGTGTACAAGGCATGGCATCTGAGGAGTGCAAGCATTCGACATCCTGCCATCAGATATGTCCACCGTGTGATCACAAGCACCCTCTTCTACAGGAAAGAACAGAGCATGGTTAAGGAAGAAGAGATGGGTTTGTTAGTGAAGGGTTCAAAGAGCATTTTAGTGGAGACAAGGCATGGAAAGATTGCTGGTGAGCATTTAGGAGTGGGACTCATTACCATTCTCATGAAGCAGCTTCTCTATAGCCAGCAGTGGGCTTTAAACACCACATATAAGAAACCCAAGCTCGCCATTGGAGGCTTGATCACACATATCCTACTCGCAGCTGGCGTTGAAGTTGGAGAACCGGATGTTGGGATACGTTTCATAGATGTCCCTTACCTTGGGAAGATCGGTTACCTCTCTGGAGCTATGGAGATAGGATATGCCTATCAGTTTGAGCTTGATGACGAGAAGAAGAAGATCCTACTGCCCAAGCAAAGCTTAACAAGCTTCATTTCTTTTGAGAACATCCGACTCATGCCAAGTACGGATGAATTGTATGATCCAAGGAAAGGTCCATCTTTGTTGAGACCTAGCAAAGTCAGGAACATGAGTACAGTAAGAGACTCGGGTGTGGAGGATGATGATGAAGGGAACCAAGAGGTTCAAGAGCAAAGAAAAGAGGCATTGGAGCACTAAGACTATGACAGCTGGCCTTATGCTTTTGATCCTTACCAAGTGATTTGCACATCTGAAGCATCAAGGACTGCTTATGAACACATTCAGCTCCTTCAAAGGTGGAACAACTCTCAAGATAAGGCCATAAGAGGTCTCGTGAAATCAGTGAAAGCCAGCAAGAAATCGGTTGACTCTCTTAAGAAGAAGGTGAAGAAGTTGAAAAAGAAATTTGGAGGATCTTCATCTACTAATAACACTGATCAGGCTGTGCAAACCTAGGCAGAAAAGAGAGGATCAAAGGGCGATAGCATGTCTGAGGATGAGCCTTCTGCCACTGCTCAAGGGAGACACTCCTTCCATATCGTTGAAAATACAAGAGCACCACCAACCAAGCCACCAAGACACTCTTCTCATGTAGCAGCTACAAGGAGCAAAGGAAAGAAGAAGAGGACCAGGCAGCAAACTTTATCAGAGGCAGAAGCTTCTTGAAGAAGGACTTTTGCAAGTCTTAACTCAATCCCTCTCTAATCAGATGTAGTATAGAAGAGGTTTAATCAATCCATCTAGGAGCCAGAATAAAAGAGATGCAAGGCACTAACTAAGCTTAACCATGTATGATGAAGAAGGATGATTCTAACAACCTAAGTGATCAAAGATGAAATGCATGCACAAAAGGGAAAACTAACAAGACTAAAGCAAAGTTTGAAATGCGAAGAAGCTAAACGCAACAGGAATCAAACAAAGCAATGAACTAAATGCAAGAACTAAAATGAAAGCTAAAAGCAATAACTTAAAGTGCAAGGCAAGAAAGAAACTAAGAATAACTTAAATGAAGCAAAACAAAGTGCAACTAAAAACAGAAGAAAACAGAACAAAAATGATTAAAAGCAAAGAACAATGAGGCGCTGGTTCAAGGCTAGGGCAATGATGACTTGGGGATTACTTACCATCAAACCTAGGGACATCAAGACTAATAACAAGCAAGACTCATAATCAAGCCACTAATTCAATCAATTTGCAATCAAAGCAAAGATGTCTAAGCAATGCACATGTCAGACCCACTTGTGATGGCGTATCTGTACAAAACTAGCATGATAACACAAGCCTCTTAAAGACCAAACAATATACTAAGACGCAATGTAATCATCCAAGCAGTTATCCCAAGCATAGTTCTTTCATGCATTTAAACAAACATTTGTGATGTAGCAAACACCTATAATCTATTTCACTTAAACAAGCTACTCAAGCCTTAAGAACAACTAAGAAAGGTAAATCAAGCAAGGACTAAACCAAAACTCCCTAAGCTATCAACTAATCATCCCCAAATCTGCTCCAACCTCAAACCATATGAAACTACTCACAACACATAGCAAAATCAACAGAAATAAGCAGAGATGATAGATCAAACATGATTAAACAAGAACTAGATGAAAAATAACAAAGGAAGTACAAAACTTTATTAAAAGAGTGATCTTGATCAAAATCCCATAAAAATCTCTTTGTGGTTTTCCACAAGATCGAAAATAGGGTCAAGAAGAAGATAAGATGCTAAAAAAATAAGGTTTAGCTTAAATAGGCTAAGAGGATGAGGTTTCACAAAAAGTAGAAAAATCTTGGTCAACCCTCCGCGTTAACACATCGTGGTGCAAGGGAAGGTGTTCTGCTCGATACCATCAGCTCGATATCGAGGTGGGTTCTTGGTGTTCTCCTCGATACTACACCTCAATATGCCATGTACGGCATGCCTAGCTCGGTGCACTACCTCGGTGCAGTCTCGGGGTCCTCGGTCAAATCTTTCTTCCTCGTCCCACGCTTCACATCGAGCAAGCTTCACGGATGTTCTGCTCAATGCTGGACCTCGATATGGATACAGAGTTTGAAAAGCTGCTTCTTTGGCATTTCCTTAGAACATGAGTTGCTTCCATCTCCTTCCCAGCTCCAAAACTCTCCCAAAAACGCCTGAAAGTCACCGCAAACATGCACATGTATGCAAATGTATGCAATCCTAAGATAAATGCATGCTATGTTGATTCTAAGTGCAAATGACACTAAAATGCTAAACTATAATGCAAAAATAGAGGAAAAGATGCATGAAATGCAGCTTAAAATTCTCTAATATAGCAAGCTATCACTTCTCCTTCCCATGTCACTGAGAGCTCAGCCACTCACCACTCATCCACCTGAAGTCAGGTACACACTCACACCATTGTATATACTGCCCATTTTTATAAAAAAATTCCAATGTACTTGTTTTCTAGATTTTATAGACACTCTCTCCACCATTTTTATTAAAGAGATACTGTTTCATTTAAGTGTGGGGGGAAGTGTATGTTGAGCTATTGAACACATTTTCATTTAGTTAGATAACCATGCATCATTACTTGCATTGCACTTAAGACATATGAAACCCCTAAAAAATTGAAATTTTTTGAAAATTGCTTCACAAAATGAGAGTGTTCATGTGCGTTCATATAGGACTTAGACTTGTTGCATTTGATGTTGAACTTGAAATAAAGCTGAAATACTTTTGGAATTTGTATTCTTGAAATCCTTGATTGAAACTGAAGCTTGCTTTGAAATGAAGTCAACCTTTATCTTAGAAGAATCGTAATGAATTTTGTAAATATCATGTCTTGTGCATTTGTGAGTGTTTTCATGTTTTGTTTTAAAATATTTGGACTTTCTTATCCCTTTTACCACTCTTGAAAAATTCCATTTAGACCACCACACCTTTAATTAAGCCTTCTCTCAAGTCAAAACATTAATACTTAGCGATTGTGAGGCCTTTTCTTCATGGTTGTAGCTTAGCAAAAACTGTTAGGTTAGAACTAAAAGGGAAGTATTTCCATTGTAGAACTTGCTCACTCTTGAGCTAGATAGGTTAGGGAGTTTGTGAAAAGTTGGGTTTATTTTGGGTTTGTTCAAAATATAAGAAAGGAGAAAAGAAAGCAAGGCAAAAGAAATGGACTGTGACACAAGTAATAAGTGGAAATGGCGGCTAAGTTTAAAACAAAAGAAGAAAGGCTCAAGTTTACAAGCAAAGAAGATGCAAGAAGTGCAAACCAAGTTTAAATCAAAAAGCCGAAGGTGAAATGAAGCACAAGCATCACCAAAAAGGAGACAAGTTCAAAAAGAAGAAACTGCCACCACATGAAGTTCAAAAAGAAGTTGTCACTCCAAGAGCTTAAAGAGAAGAATTTTTGGGTTTTCACTTGGGTTTAAAATTCACAAAAGGGGTAGCTTAGGCGGGTTTTCATTGTTTAGAAAGAATTAGGAATTTATCTTATGGTACTTGGGTAGATGGGAGTCTTCTCTTGTATGTTTAAATTGTTCCTTACCCTTAGCATTTTGCCAAAGCTCAACCATATTTTCTTGAGAGAACCCTTTGAAACATCAAAACCAGTTTGATAAAATGGAATTATCTTTGTTCCATAAGCCTTGTCCCTTAGCCAAATGACACATTTGCATTTGCATAAGCATGATTCACGGTTTGAGTATTAATGAATGTTAATAAGGTTGATTGATTTGATGAGCTTGTGTAGGTTGATAGCTTTGTGATCATTATTGCTTAGAGATGAGAGTGGCTAAGTTTTTAGAGTATGGTTCCATCAATTGCATTTTAGGATTAGAAACATAGACATATTTTGAGTTATTGTTAGCATTTTAAAGATATGAGTTCCCATTTTAAAACCTCATCACCATACTAGATGTTTTAAGTGTGAGGGTGTTTATAGCTTGCTATATTGTAGTGTTTTAGGCTGCATTTTGTACATACTTTCCCTTGTTCTTGCATCATTTCTTAGCATTTTAGTCCTATTTGCATCTAGAAGTAGCATTGCATGTATTTATCTTAGGATGGCATACATGTGCATGTTTATGGTGTATTTCAGGTACTTTTGGAGGATTTGGAGCTTAAGAAGGAGACTATAGCAGCTGACGTCCAAGGAAGTGACACAAGATGGAGTCTTGCAAATTCTGCATCTATATCGGGATGGAGCATCGAGAAGAGTATCCGTGGAGCATGCCTGATACGAACTGCAGCACATGAAGAAGGAGATTTGGACGTGGACTTGAAGACGGTGATCTACATCGAGATGGTGTGTCGAGCAAGGAAGGCTGTACTAGCCGATTTGGCGATACAGGACATATCGGGTTCCAGCTTCGAGGATAACACCCGGTGTCTTGCCCGATACAGCCCAAAATCCACTTCATGACGAGCAACCAACTGGAAGAACGACCCGCAGCAAGGAATCTCTGCATCGAGATGATGCATCGAGCAGAACAATGTATGTACTGCCCGATGTATCTCTTCCACGCGTTGATCAATCTTATCTTTGATCTTATCTAACTTTTTAGGTTCTTTACCCTCTTTTTGGGTCTCTACTATAAAGAGGAATTAGACAAAACATTAGAGAGAATCCAAACATTATCCTATTTTATCCTCTCTTCCTTTTGTGATTTTTTAGAGAAAACTTTGTAAAACCTTTCCCTTTTTGTATGTAATCTTGCATTTATGTTTTAGAATCTTGTTTTCTTGTTCTTGATTTTTACATCTTGGTAGTTTAGTTTACTGCTTTCTTTCATTTTTGCATCTTATCTCATCTAACCATGTTTAACTCAAACCCAATGAGTTTAAACATGATTAGTGAGTAGTTTATCAAAGATTTGATGTTCTAAGTAGAGAAAATGGCTATTAAGAGTTTATTAAGGGTGTTTAGGGTTGCTATTATTAATCTCTATTATTTCCTTCTCTTGCAAAGTTTTTATTGACCATAAAGTATCACCTTTTTTATTGAATATGATATTGTTGATGTAGCTGATTCGCTTGATAGCTTTATGTCTTGTTTCCTCACATGATTCGCTTATTTTGGCTTGATGTTTTGTGATGCTTATGGTTCCTTTGACTTGTGACATCAAAGTTGAAAGTTTGTATTGCCAAATGATTCGCTTAGGGCTTGATAGTGTTGGATCCATGAGTTTTGCTTGATAGCTTGATAGTTTACATTAAATAACACTCCGCTGCTTGAGATCTAATGTATTGCTTTTGTATGCTTAAGTTTCGCATATGATGAGCTTAAAGCCATGTTCTTGAATTATTGTGTTGCTGCTTAGATCCCTAAAGAATCCTAACCGATGATAGGTTGACTAGAATCATTCCTTGAGAGAGAGAGAGAGAGAGAGAGAGGTTCAATTTGATTAGTGCTTCTTTTAGACAATCGCGGTTCTTTGCTTTATGCTCGTGGCTAGTGAATACACCATCAAAAGTGGGTTTGACACACTAGTCTTATTGAAATGGATCTGAATTATACACCACTAAGCTGATTCTCTTTAGATACATTGTCTAGGATTGCAATATTGAGAAATGCTTGCTTGAATTGCTTTTTTGAATACTCTTGTTTTAGAAACCCCTTAATCACTCTTATGGACACTTGACCATCAATGCTTAGGATCTTGAATCTTGCTTTTAATTTCATAGTTTTAAATCGCTTATGTTCTAGTTGTTCATGTCTACTTGCTTAATTTATCATCTTGCTTAGTTTGGATCATTTACTTGCTCAGTACTCTTTTAGTGTAAACCGCTTGCATTCTTTAGGTTGTTAGAATTGTTCTCTCACTTTAAAGGCCCATCATTTCTTGCTTAGCTTAGTTCATAGACTTCCTCTTAATACTCCCATAATTGGATTGACACCTCTCTATACTACAATTTATTAGAAGAGGAATTGAATCTTTGACTTGCAAAAGTAATCTCTTCAATCCTCTCCTTCACTTTGAACTTCAATGTCCTCACTGATGAAAGATAGGAACTCATCAATGATTGCTTCCCCAAGAGATTCTTCCTTTGAATATATTACATTACAATACTCTTTGGTGTTAGCTTCAGACTTTCTAGAAAGTTTCTCTTAAGGTCTAAGGCCTGAAGCAATTCCTTTGTTGCTCTCCAAGGTCTTTACTCTTGAATTCAAACCATTAATCTTGGCACAAAGGTCAGCATGAAAGGAGTTCATCTTATTGTAAACATTAGCAAACTTCTTATTGATGTCCAAATTACCATTGATTTGACATTATAGAAGCTGTTGGAGAATCCCTTTCATTTCAGCATCACTAGAGCTTGAGGCATTGCCTTGACCATGTGTAGCAAAACCAGGAGGGGCGAATTGTTGCTTGGGCTGGTAGCTCCCTTGAAAGTTTTCTTGGGAGAAAATCATTGGTTGTTGGAAGACATAAAGTTCCTTTGTTGGTTTTCTTGTCCTTGGCCTTGTTGTGAAGGTTACACTTGGTCTTGAGGATTGGCCACATTGTTGCTTCTATATGATTGATTAGGATTGTGCCTATAGTTTCCATAGTTGTTGTAGCCACCTTGGTTTCAAACATAATTCATCTCCTCTACTTGTACCTCTTCATCATCTAGGATTTGAATCATTTCCCCAACAATGTTAACCTCATTTTGTTGCACTTGGAATAGCTTATCAAGCTTTGAGCTCATCTCCTTGATCTCTTTCTTAGTAGACTTAGGCGCCCTTCAAGGTAGAGTTTAGCTCTTCTATTGATCCCCTTTGTGCTCTATCATAGTTTTTATTGTAATTCCCATCACTTTGTGGCAGATTTTCCACAAATTCCAAGCCTTCATCTACATCCTTAGCCAGAAAATTTCCATTGGTAGCTGTATCAAGGAGCATTCTGATCTCTAGAAAAGCTCCTCTATAGAGTGTGGAGAGAAGAGATTCATTAGAGAACCCATGATGTGGACATTGCATTGTAAACCCCTTGAATCTCTCCCAAGCTTCCCCAAAAATTTCATTAGTCCTTTGTGAGAAACTTGATATTTCATCCGTTAGCCTAGCTGTCCTTGAGTTGGAGAAAAACTTGACTAAGAAGGCTCTCTTGCACTGATACCAGCTAGTGATGCTCCCTTGCAGAAGATATTTCTCCCACAAATGTTCTTTATCACCCAAGGAGAAGGGAAACTTCTCAATTTGAAGCCTTCTTCATTGACTCCATTGATCTTGGTCAAAGAACATAGCCTATCAAATTGATCCAAGTGGTCAAGTGGATCTTCAAGAGGAAGTCTATGAAACTTACTCCCTTGCACCATAGAGATGAGGCCACTCTTGATCTCAAAGTTGTTATCAGCAACTGGTGGTGGTTGTATCTCATGCCTGTTGTTGTGAGTATCTGGTGCATTTCCAGCTTCAATTTTCTGAATAGGTTTTTGTTGGTATATTGGTCCTCTAGCTTCACCTTGAACACCTTGTTCTCCTTGTTATCCTTGTTGGCCTTGCACTCCATGTGAGCACTGCTCTCCTTGGTGTCCTTGTGGCCCAACCCCACCAGCTCATTGTGACTGCTCCAAATTTAGCCTATAAAACCGCTCTAGCTTCTCTCTTTCTGTTCTTGCCCTTACTCATCTTTCAAGCAATTGTATGTTGTCAATAGGCTCAACCAAGTTTTGTTATTCTCTTGTTCTTAGGTTCATACACCTTCAATAGACAATAGACAAGATGAAAAAGTTAGTAACCAAATTCAAAATAAACAATTGATCTCAAATAATCTACAAATCCAAATGCTCAATTCAAACCCCACGTGGCAACAATGCTAATTTGATAGAACACTGGTTCATATCCATTTGGTCCTGGTGCTTTATATTTCCCCATACTTCGAATCGAGCTTTCAACTTCCGTGGCTGAAAAAGGTTTATTAAGCTCTATTAGAGTAACAAACCCTACTTACATCAATATATCCACTACTTGCTCCACATCCTCCATAGAATATAATCAAAGTATTATATGGCTAGTTTTACTAGCTCATGCGGATTAGAAACCCAACGACCATCCTCATCTTTCAATGTTTCAATCAGATTTCGCAGTCTCCTAAATACTGTGAGAGTATGAAAATATTTGTGTTTCGTCTCCTAATGTTATATCTCTCTCCCTTCACTTTTAAAACAAGATGATTTCCTCCTATTTAAGAACAGTACCAAAACTTTTTAAAAAGCATTTTTTTCTTGGCGTAAAAGATCATCGGACTAATATTTTTTTAGCAAATTTTGTACCGTTTTGATATTATTTATCAACTTCTTTTTTTCTTCTTTAAACATCTCCAAAAGAACCATTTGATACTAAGTAAATTCCATATTATCTTAAATCACTCTCGTCTCTCTCCAAGGCGGTTTTGTGGAAACAATCTCGTCTCACTCGTCTCTTTTTGTTTTCTGGATCGTTTTCCGGCCGGCGCTGACTTCTTTGGTGTCGGTCGGGTTTTCCTTTTTTCTTAGATTGCTTTGATCTCTTTGTTGTTTCATAGTTTTGTGTATTCCAAATGAACACCTTGTGGAATTTTGTTGATTTCAATGCATTCTTTGATCTCGATCCTAGCGTTCACGGTTTGGATGGTGCTCTACAACATACATTTTTCATCGTCGGGAGATATGGATCGGAGAGCAACCACTATTATATCGGTTCACGACCATATGTATCGTCATCAAGCGTTGTGTTTGAAGATTTCTTTTTAAACTCGCGTCTTCCTTATCTCATTAGTACAGAAAGTTTCTCCGACCATAACATGGCCACAACCCACGCGTTTTTGTGTCGGCTTCTTTCCGTCTCTGAACGGTGTATGTTGTTTCGTCAATGAAACGTGTGGTTTACTCTCTGATTCTAATTTAGACCTCTCCAATTTCAAAGATGAAGAGCAAGTTTGGATATGGGATCCAGGGGTAAATGATTGCGTTTTTATTGATTATAGAGTAAAAAAATATTATAGAATTGACTGGCGACACCATCACCATAGGGTTGGCTGGATTTCATTCAGGCGACGCCGTTATTATGAAATTAACCGGTTTTTTTCTAGAGACACCACCATCATGGAATCAATCGGATTTCTTTTTGGGGACACCGTCACCATGGCATCGACTGATTTTTTGTTTGAATATATTCTCAAGTGGATAATGGTTCGAGGGACATGGACAACTATTTTGATGATGTATTGGAAACTGTTTTGGTGGTTGTCGATGGGAAGTTAGTCAAGTTTAGTAGAGAATCTATGAACAATGGCAGCTTGGGTATGATATGGATCATTGACCATAAAGAGTTTGGCCGATCCATATTTGGAAAGTTGAATATACCATTGGATGTTGCAACAAATGATGGTTTGGTTAAGAGGAAGTTATAGTCACAATATCTTGGAAGAATTTTTGTATGGAATGTTTGATACCATAATATCTATTATTCATGATTACATTTTGGACACATCAGATTTTCAGATGCGGTTTGCAAAAAGAAGGACAGCCAAAAATTGCTGCATTCAAATCACATCAGAGAAAGATCAAATATAAAGTTGGATAATAATCGATTTTGTAATCAACGAATAAGACTACTCTTCCGAAAGCATCGTCAAAGTCCTTTTTACTATATTTTTCTCAATATATAGTACATATATCTGTTTATGTAATAATTTGTGGTACAGTAATTATGTATAATATTTCTGTAATCACCTTTTGGAATTAATGGAAATTATTTGATAAAAAAAACATCTCCAAATACTTTCTTATTCTGTTTCTTAAGTGTTTTTTTTTTAACATTTACAGAATCTATAGTATTTTCCAATCACCCTTTTAAAATGTTAATAGCGGCCCTGTGAAGTCTTCATGTTTTAGCCAAACTGCTTTAAATCAAAATGGTCTCCTTGGTGAGAAAAGATAAAATCGTCATTAACCGTTCAATAAAAGCTATTACAGATAAAAATTAGCGTGTGACGTTTTCACCAAAACGTCATTTTGCTCTCTTTAATAAAATTGCCACAAAATATAGTGAAAATATTTTATGGCAACATATTTATGCAAAAGGAATTAAAATCAGTATCTCTCTCTCTCTCTCTCCTTATATCTGTCTCGACAACAACACCACCAAATCTAAACAACTTTTGCTCGAATTGTTTCCGTGTCCGTGAGATTGTCGGATCAAAGAAACTCTCTTCGCAACGATCTGTAGAGCTTTGGCTGATTCTATCAGGAAACCTCTCACCGATCTCTGAAACCCCTGTTCTCTTCGTGTAATGATTCTTCTTCCTCTTCTCGAAATTCAATATTTTTGTGCCTCTTCCGATGATATGTATGGATCTCAAATCTCTCACCGCAAGGTGGCTCTTGTTGATTACTGTTGTTTCCATTGATATGCTTTTCTTGTCCTTCTATCTCTCACTCAATTTGATATAGCTGATTATGATTTTTAATAATATAAATCCATGCGAGGGTTTCTACTGTCCACTGTTCGAATGAATGTGCTGCTTGTCTGGATTTTTTTAATTGTTGATAATCTAAATTTCCAGACAGAAAGTACATTCTGATTTTATCTTATTGTTCATGTTATCCTATGATGTTTACAGAGAGAGTACTGTAATGGCCATTTCAGTTATTTGCTCTGTCTTTGTTCAAATAGAAAAATATGTAAACTATTCGTATCATTGTGTTTCTTGTTTGATCTATGTTTGGATTTTTTAATTGTTCATGTTCGATGTTCACAGAGACAGGCTGATTTTATCTTCTTCTTCATGTTCTCCTATGATGTTCACAGAGAGAGTACCGTTATTGCCGTCTTTGTTCTTTACTGTTTTTATTCAAAGGGGAAAAGATGTTAACTATACGTATCAATTTGCTGATTGTATGATAAATCTTCTGTCTGAATGATGTTTTGTTCAACAGAGAAAAAAGCTTAGTTGTGACGAATCTATAACCATGTATTGTGTATTATAGGTGTTTTGTATCGAGCATGTCGCGGTCGTGCTATAAAAATGAATCCAACAATGTAATGAAGGAAAGAAAGGTTGCTCCTTTCTCCAGTGCCATTGATTTTCAAGCTGTTCAACCCTTGCGGGGATCAAGATCGTCCTCACCTATTGACGAAACCATCGAGAATCAGTTGGTTCTTTATGGTGCCAAAGGAAACGATACTGAGGAAGAAGTCCAACAATCTCAGCTTCCTTCATGCAGAACACAGTGTCCTTCCATTGGGGCTTTTACAGTCCAGTGTGCCTGTTGTTTCAAATGGAGGCTTATGCCTTCGATGCAGAAGTACGAAGAGATTAGGGAAAAACTTCTAGAAAACCCGTTTTTCTGCGAGATGGCGTGCGAGTGGAAACCAAATATGTCTTGTGATGTTCCTGCGGATATCTCTCAAGATGGAACCCGTCTTTGGGCTATTGATAAGCCCAGCATCGCTCGTCCACCCACTGGTTGGCAACGTCTACTGCGTATTAGAGGTGAAGGAGGTACCAAGTTCGCTGATGTGTACGTTCCTCTGCTCTCGTTACTCTTCTCTCATTGAATGCCAAACCATTCTTCAGTCTTAAAACCGTACTGTGTATATAACCAAGCTTTTCTGTCCTTGTCTTTCAGCTATTATGTTACTCCATCAGGAAAAAAGCTTCGATCAAATGTGGAGGTCCAAAAGTTAGTTTTTCTAGCACTCTATTTCCACATTTTCCTTTTCCCGTACAACAAAAGCGAATACATTGATCGATACGTACCCTTTATTTATATAATATTTAGGAATCACATGTCTTAATTTCCGTTTCCATGTGTGCTTGGCCTTTACTTGTGAGTATATATAAGGATGAGGTCTCTTTGTGTTACCATTTTTGCCGAACCTCAACTGTTATCTGCTAGGCAGTGATGCAAAGTACAACAACCATATATGTCCAATGCCAAGTTATCAATAAAATATCATGTTTTCATAATACTTCCCTGGAGTATTTGAGGAATGGTAGAAGTAGAGCTTAGTGTTTTCACTTTTCAGAAATATAGATAGCTTCTTTTCACCCTTTAAAACCTATTTTCTGGCTTGCAGGTACTTGAACGAGCACCCGGAATACGTAAGTGAAGGGTTGAAGCTTTCACAGTTCTCGTTCCAAATCCCGAAACCTCTGCAAGACAACTATGTGAGGAAGCGCCCAACTCGAGTAGTGGAATCCAGCGATAATACAAACACTTCTGTAGCTACTGAAGGTATGCTGCTTCATTTTCTCCCACCTTCTTCTAGATCGACTATTGAGTGAAATTTATTAAGAGTTTTTATAGGGAAATACACGAAAAATACATTCATGACTAAAATCTATTTATCGAAACTAGAACCTGTCCACACACGGATGTATATATATTTTCTTTTCCAATATCGTTCTTTTATTTTGTCTTTTTTTTTGTTTACGTTCACAGAGACAAATATTTTCACTTTAGCCATGCAAATCTAACTACTTGTTTGAGTTAGAAACTCGTACGAAAACGTTGTACTCTCTCCATTAGCTTAATCTTGAATAGTTGATCGTTTCTGCTAATGTGCTTAATGTGTACTTAACCCAAGAGTTTTTAGTAGACTCTTGAAGAGTTTTTGGTTTTTGTTTTATAAAGATTTACTTAGTCACCAATCAAGTCCATAGAAAATTCTATTTTGTTTTAAATATCCATTCAAGTTTTTAGTTTTTTAGGTATCCTACAAATTAGGGAATCTTGTTTCTGCTTCGTCTACGTTATTTTACTCCAAAAACCTTAAGGTTTTTTATTTTGATTTTTGAAACAAAATTCTTTTAAAGTAAACTAAAATCTAAAAAACAAAAACTAAAAACCAAATCTAAAATCTGTATAAAAATCTATTAGTATTAATCCAAGCTATTTTAAGAATCCTGCTTTTGGAATTTTCTAACATTTGGGTTGTCTTGTTTTCTTCAGCTAATCCACTGACATGGATATCTCCAGAGGATCAGATAGCGTCGCAGCTAGGTAAGCGACCCGAGCCTCGACTTAACGATTCACCCTCGAAAAAGATAAGAACATCTGGCTCCCATGATGATCTGGCTAGACAAGACTGAACTATGTACCGATAGTTTTTGATATTTTCTAGTGTATAACCTCTTCTTTCTTCGCCGGAAATAGAAAATATGTTTGTTTTTTTTGGGTCGGGTCTATCGAAGAAACTGATGACATGTGGGTTAGCTTGTTTTGTGTGTATCATCTATAATTTTTTTTTAGTGTAAGATATTTTACAGCTACTTTTATGAAGAAGATGGGGCTGTTTTATTTTTATTTTTATGGGACTTGAAGTTAACTTTTTTACACTCAAATTTGATGGATTGCCAAATAGTGGTATAAGCCAATTGTACATCCTGATCTCTGTTTTGTAAGGTATTAGCTTAAAGATAAACATAAAACAAGTGTTTACTAAGTATTAATGAAGATTCAAAAATCAGTATCAAAACATGTTAAGAATGTTCGGGAGACTAGTAGTTAGGCCTGAAGGAATATAGAGAGGGTTGGAGATAGTGGCTGTTAAATTCAGAATTACAAAAGGAAAGGGCAATAGCAAGAGCAGATTCAAATAACGTGGGCTCGCACGCTGAAGTCCGTATACTAAGTCTTCAGCTAACAGATGCGTGGTCCATATGCGTGCAGGCTTGTATGTTGATTATGCTAACAGATTTTAACATCTTTCTAAGCAGACTGTAACTTTCAACATGCAGCATGCAGCTTGCAACGTCCTGCATGCAGTATGCAGCTTCCTACATGTAGTATGCAGCTTTCTACATGCAGTCTGCAGCTTCATCATGCAGCATGCATATTCATCATGCAGCATGAAGCTTCATCGTGCAGCATGCAGATTCATCATCCTGCAGTCTACACGCAACATCCAGCAGTATGCCAACATCAACGTCTATTCAAGCAGCGTGCAAACATCAACGCATGGTTGATCAGCCTGCATGCACAATCAGATTCAAGGCATATTAACAAATCTCCACCTTGACTTGAATCCTCCTTACAGATGTACCAGATGCATCGCTACAATGCTAGATGAACCTGACTTCTCCCTTGCCTCAGATGTCCTTTCGGACCAGACGCCCTTTACGGAGCATGATCAACAGTCTTTGATGTTCAACAAGTCCAAACAATGTTGGAACTTGCTGCGAGGAACTGGCTTCGTGAACATATCAGCAGGATTATCAGTTGTCGCTACCTTCTTCACACTGATCCTCTTCTCACCTCTCAGGAAGTAATACCTTACATCAATATGCTTGGTTCGTTCATGATGAACTTGATCTTTGGCTAAACACATTGCACTCAAACTGTCACAGTACACAGTAGCCTGGTCATGATGCAGACCAAGATCACTAACCAAGCCCTTCAACCAGATACCTTCTTTAGCTGCTTCGGTCAACGCCATATACTCTGCTTCAGTAGTAGACAACATCACAGTTGGCTGTAAGGTTGCTTTCCAACTTACAACAGAATCGCCCAAGGTAAATACATAGCCAGTCATTGATCTTCTACTGTCCACATCTCCAGCATAATCCGAGTCAGAATAGCCTGTAACCAGACAAGGTCTCTCACCTCCGTAGATGAGACCAATATCAGACGTACCACAAAGGTACCAGAAAATCCTTTTCACAGCTTGCTAGTGCTCTCTTCCTGGCTGTCCCATGAACCTGCTAACAACACTGACTTCGTGTGCAAGATCCGGTCTAGTGCATACCATAGCATACATCAAACTTCCTACAGCGCTGGCATAAGGAACTCGATACATATACTCTTTCTCTTCTTCAGATTGCGGTGTAAACATGGTGAGATGAATATAAGCAGCAAACAGAGTGTCAATATGTTTGGCTGAAGACATACCAAACCTTGCTAGCACCTTCTGAATGTAACCTTTCTGCGATAAGAAAAGCTTCTTCTTTTCTCTATCTCGAAGAATCTCCATTCTTAGAATCTTCTTAGCTGCACCTAAATCCTTCATCTCAAATTCTACGCTGAGCAGATCTTTCAATTCCAGAACGTCACACATACGCTTAGCAGCTATCAACATGTCGTCCACATACAGTACTAGATAGATGTATGATTCATCTTTCAGCTTGTTGTAGTAGACACAACAATCATAAAGACTTCGTGTGTATCCTAACTTGATCATATAGCTGTCAAACTTCTTATACCACTGTCTGGGAGGCTACTTAAGCCCATACAACGACTTATTCAGCTTGCATACATAATCTTCTTTACCTGGAACTTGGAAACCCTCTGGCTGGGTCATGTATATCTCTTCCTCTAGCTCGCCATGAAGGTAAGCTGTCTTCACATCGAGTTGTTCAAGTTCCAAATCGTGACGTGCCACTACTGCAAGCAGCACCCTGATGGAAGTGTGTCTGACCACTTGTGAGAAGATGTCATTGTAGTCTACACCTTCTCTAGCAACGACCCGAGCTTTATACTTGACTCCCTCTTCAAGTGATATCCCGTCCTTAATCTTGAAGATCCATTTGCCTGTAACAACCTTTCTCCCCGGTGGTAGTACGACCAGATTCCATGTTTGACTCTCATCATGAGACTGCATCTCGTCTCCCATTGCAGCAAACCATTTCTCAGCCATTGAGCTTGAAACAGCTTATGTGTACGTGGATGGCTCATAAGTATTCACCTCTTCTGCAACCTGCAGTGCATAACCAACCATATCCTCGAAACCATATCTCTTGGGAGGTTTAACATCTACCCTCTTAGGTCGATCTAAAACAATACTACGATGTTTAGTATTAGATGGTTGCCTGACTGCTGATATAGGTTCTGACGGACTGTCTTCTTCTTGTTGCTCTTCTCCGTCTTCACGTTTCTGCAAATCACTCTCTTCATGATTTGGATGCAGCTCCACCTGCTTGTCAGAGCTATCAATCTCTGCGGTAACTGTAGGCTCTGCTGTGCATCTGAGCATTGAACTTTCATCAAAGACCACGTTCCTGCTCAAAATGACTCTCCTCTCTGATGGAGACCAGATCCGGTATCCCTTAATGTCATCTCCATAGCCTACGAATACTCCCTTCTTTGCTCTTGACTCTAGTTTACCTTCACTCACATGGTAGTAAACGGTGCAGCCAAAAACTTTAAGGTTTGAGTAGTCTGCAGGGTTTCCTGACCACACTTCAGTTGGCGTCTTGAACTTGAACTTGATACTTGTGTGTGGTCAACGATTTATCAAGTAACAAGCTGTACTTACAGCTTTAGTCCAGAACCTTCGTTCTAAACCAGCATTAGAGAGCATGCACCTTGCTCTTTCCAACAGCGTCTGATTCATCCGTTCAGCTCCACCTGAGTACTTGAAACCCCTGCTGTCAAGCAGACTCACGGATATCAAATTCTTTGTCATAGACGGAACATGCCTTACTTCATTCAGTGTGCAGAATCTACCATCATGCGTCCTGATATTAATGGAACCAATTCCAACAACCTTGCAAGTAATGCTGTTAGCCATCTTGATGCTACCATTGTCTACCTGCTCATATGTAGAAAACCACTCTCTCCTTGGACTCATATGGTAGGACGCTCCAGTGTCTAGAACCCATACATCGAACGGATGTGTTTGTTCATCAGCAATCAGAGCAATGTCCTCTTCAGACTTGCTGTCATCCTCCGCTACAGTTGCAACAGCAGCAGAAGCTGAATGCTTCTTCTTCTTAGGACAGTCTGTTTTCCAGTGCCATTTCTCCTTGCAGTAATTACAGATATCATCTCGCTTAAGACCCTTTGAGAATGACTTCTTGTCGTTCTTCTTCTTGTTATTTCCATGACCTTTGCCACCACTGGCAAACAATCCAGAAGCATGATTATCTGCACCTGCAACTGATGCTTTACGTCGCAACTCCCTGCTGTGAAGGGACGACCTTTCTTCTTCCAAAGATGCATTATCCTTACCGTTTATAAACGATTAAACATAGTTCTCATACAATAGTGGTAGGGATGCCAACAATAGCAAGGCGGCGTCTTCATCCTCTACCTTAACATCGATATTATGTAATTCTAGTAATAACGAGTTCAGCTGATCTAAGTGATCTTTGAGCTGCGTGCCTTCCTGCATTCTTAGCGCGAATAGCCGTTGTTTCAGAAGCAACTTGTTCGTGAAATACTTTGTCATGTACAAAGACTCCAACTTCCCCCACATACCAGCAGCAGTCTTTTCACTTGAGACTTCGATGATGAGTTCATCAACAAGGCACAACAGGATTGTTGCGTGTGCTTTCTCCTCCAGACTGGCCATCTCAGCAGCGTCGCCCTTGTTGTCTTTAACTAGCGGCGCCCACAAGCCCTGTTGCTTCAGCAACGCTTGCATCTTGATATGCCATAGACTGAAACTGTAACTCCCTGTAAATTTGTCGATCTTCACGTTCATCCCAGACATCTTCTCACCAGACGCGGAAACAGTTTTAGCGTGGTTCACCAGTTTGTTGTAACGGATGCGAGAAGAAAACAGTAAATGTAAATAACACGACACAGTTTTAACGTGGTTCACCAACGATGTGTTGGCTACGCCCACGGGCAAATGAGGTTGATTTATTAATGGAGGAAGAATGTTCAGAATACATACAAAAATTAGGTATACTAAGGTTATATATAGCTGACAAACCCTAAAAATCCTAATAGCATGTGAGTTGGGCTCGCACGCTGAAGTCCAATATACTAAGCCTTCAGCTAACAGATGCGCGTCCCATATGCGTGCAGGCTTGTATGTTGATTACGCAGCCAGCAGACTTTAACATCTTTCTAAGCAGACTGCAACATCCAACATGCAGCATGCAGCTTGCAACGTCCTGCATGCAGCATGCAACTTCCTACATGCAGCCTGCAGCATCCTGCATGCAGCATGCAGCTTCCTACATGCAGCCTGCAGCTTCATCATGTAGCATGCATATTCATCATGTAGCATGAAGCTTCATCGTACAGCCTGCAAATTCATCATCTTGCAGTCTACACGCAACATCCAGCATCATGCCAACATCAACGTCTATTCAAGCAGCGTGAAAACATCAATGCATGGTTGATAAGCCTGCATGCATAATCAGATTCAAGGCATATTAACAGTTGACAAATTACGAGTATAGCCGATTGGGTCATATTTGGTCAGTTTGGAGGAATAATATTGGATTTAATCCCATTTATAGAGTAGTTAACTACTAATGTATTCGGCGAAGCTGGAGTATCAAGAGGAGGAGGACTTCTTTTGTTCTTTCAGTTACACTTCAAATTTCATAGAGGTGTGTGAAGTATTGGATGTTGTTTGGAGACTTTAACAAAAAAATTGAGATAGAGAAACATCCAAAGTTCCGAGAATTCGAAAACGGTCACTTTGGGCATGAGATATTTTTCTTGCATTAGCAAACTATTGTTCTTTTTGGATATAATATTGCATGGCCCTTTGTAAATTTATTCAAACAATCGAGAAAGTGGTTCGGTTTTGAAGAAGCTGCTGCTTGTAAGTGATATGTGGGCACAAGCTTTTCTATAGTCATATAATGTTTTTGAGTCGAGGGTGCTCTGATCATCTCAGAAGCCGAATCCATCTTAGCTCCAGATCATTACACATGCGAAAACTTCTCAAATTCATTATTTTGGTTGTAGGTTTGGTGGAGTTTAAACCTATGGAGAATAGTTATTGGAAGGAAACAGAACCAGTTAATATTTCATCACTATTTCGTTTTTCAGAGAAATTAAAGTCTTTAAAGCCATATATTCAAAATTTAGCAAGGAGAAAATGGAAAACTTGTTTCTGAGACTAAAGAAGGTTACAATGATATGTGTGTAAACACGAGAAAAATCTAAATAATTCATCACCTTAGGCTATAAAAGAGGAGAGGGTGATAGTAGGTTTCTTATATCAATCACTCGGTCTCACTCATATCATTGTAGGTAACTGAGCTTATCAATCCAAATGCGTGTTCACATAATCCAAAGGGATTTTGGTCCGTCAAAAATTTCTGAAAGATTTCTGATGGATTTTTATTTTCCGACGATCAAGATCTGATAAACAAAATCCGTCAAAAACAACCATTTCTGACGGGTTTCTGAGTGTTTTTGACAGATTCTTCCGTTAATCACCTGTTTTCTTGTAGTGAAGAATGCATAAAAGTTCTTAATCTAAGTAAAATCAATAAAGTTTATTTCTAATAACCTAAATCATCACCAAACAAAAGAGTTCTAATGCATAAGCAAATAAACTCAAACCAAGCAATAAAAACAGAGTTATTACTGATCAAGGCAAACAAATGAGATAAGTAGATCCTAGAATGGGGTAACTGATATAGAGAGACTCTTTGACTAATCCATGGTGCTCAGACAATCAAATGAATGCTAATCTTTAAGCATAAAACTCTTTAAAAAAACAAATTCATTTTCATAACACCAATCCCATTGCTAATTACCTAATCAAAATCTATCTACCATTAGTAAAAAAATAATTATCAAGCATTAAACTTCATTTATATAAAGCAAATAAACACCTTAGACATCTTTACCCTAAGCTAAGCATGTAAATCTATTATGCGATTGTTTTAAGAATTTCATCGAACACTTGCCGTGCAACAAAAACCATAAATTCTAAATCAATATGATCAATGAAGATATAGCATTAAAATCATAAAATAAGAAATGATATAAATAAATCTAGCCCTAAACATCAGGGATCAACCATCAAAATGTCCCTAATATATTCCATCCTTAGATCCTAAAGAATTACTCTTTAATCGTGGCTAAACTAACAGATCTAATGGTAGAACTGTTGGTAAACATAATTAGGAAGAAGAAAGTTGAAAGACTATTAAAGATAAACTCTGCAATTGCATAAACGTTTCAAATGATATTACAATATGTGTTTAAGAACAAAAGGGAAAAGTTCGCTTAAAGAAGAATGACACAAGACTTTTTTAGCTTTGAGTGCAACCTCGATGCACTAGATATAGTATATTGGCAATGAGATTAATCAATCCATAACTTAGGGATCTTTAGAAAAGATGCAACACACTTGTAAAGCTACGCAATAAGGGGTTTTATATAGTTCAAACTCAAGCAAGCAAGAATGCAAATAAGTAACCAAAGCAATAAAGATTCAAAATGCAATACTTAGAAAATTCAAAATATTAAAAGGCTAGGATCAAGATGATATGCTCAAATTATCCCCTAGAGCTACTCTCTCAAATTAAGAGATCACTGTAGTACTTAAGGGTCGAATCCACAAGGACTTAAGAATATTACACAACAGAGTTTAGGTTCAAATATAGCTAAGCAAACAATAACTAGTAAAACGAAATGGCAAATAAAAGTAACAAGAGTAGGTGCAGATTATAGGTTCTTAAAATCAATGAGACAAGACGCTAGGCAATGGAAAATTTGCAGGTTGACATAAATCACATACTACAGACTGAAAGGATTATGTGTTAAAACCGTTCTAGAACTCGAAAACACGAATGTAAAACCAATTGACTTCCGTCGCAGAGATTATCTATGATCAGATTCTAGAATTTCAAATTCCTTTGCAAATTCTAACAACCTAAACACGCATTATGGTTCAGGTTCGATATGTTCACAAAATCACTAATCCAAATTCCTTTACAATTAGTTATTTTGCTCATCTAAGATAGTTCTGGTGATTAATAATGTTTCCACATCCATTAAACAACCTAAGATCTGATTTCTAGGTGATCAAACTTAAAATCAATGTTAAAGCAATCTAGATGAAGAACCAATGGATTTATCCTTCCAGTATTGCAGTTCTAACAATTCATTATCATCCCTTGAATAACCCAAAACCTAACTAGCAAATTACTCAGACATAGAAATTGAAACACAAATCATGATTGAGTAATATTGCATTAAAAGATAGAGTAAAAGACAAAGGGAGCTCGAAATTCTTCTCTAACAGAGTACGTATTTGTCTCCCCAAAAGCTCTGAATCTAATCTCTCTCTTAGTCTCAATGAAAACAAGATAATGGCCTAACAATGGCTCTCAAAACCTAAATACATCACTAAACACGACTGGGGCAAGTTTGCAAATAATAAGAAACTTCTGGGCTAAGTTGTAATTCTTCAAAAGTGCTGAAACACGCGATTTCTTTGTATCCACAATCGGTGTCGATCAACACTAAGTGGCTGGTGCTGATCGACAACTTGCTCCAGAATGCTCTCCGACTTGGTCTTTTCAGCATCAACTTCAACATAGCTCTAAAAGGCTCTTTAATCCACAATTATGCTCCAAACGTACCTACACCTGCAAAGACTCGAAAGGACTCGAAAAAATACCAAAAAAAACTCTATAAATAAGACTTATATCATGGTCAAAAACCCATAAAAACTATGATATATCAACTCCCCCAGACTTATCTTTTGCTTGCCCTCAAGCAAACAGAAAACTAAATATAGAGTCAAGGATTGAAAACGCGGGAACTCTCCTTCTCATAGATAATTGCTTCAACTGTTCTTCTTGTAATCCACACACTGCATTTCTTAAACCAAACCGAACCACCATGTACTTCTCCTTAGACATTCACAGCATCCCATATTCAACACATAAATTCGCAGCATTGTCCAATAACTATCATTGCTAAACCTCATTAGCAGTCTAAATATTCAAGAACCTTCTAGATTCATTCCCATACTGTACCTAAATAAACTTGCACTACAATCTATCAACCTTTGGTACTCTTTCTCTCCCCCAAACTTATTTTTTTTCTAAAATTTCATTATATTATTCAGGTGTAGGTAAATAATGGTATCACGTGATAATCATAACCTTACTTCCACCTGTGATCATCTCTTTAAAATGAAATACTGAGGAATCAAGCTCTATGAATATCAGACATACTAACTTAGTCTTTTTGAAGCTCAAGTTAAGTGGACTTGCTGGAACTATGGATGTTTCTAGCTAACTGGTCAGCCTAAGGAGTTTTCATTACTCGAAAACTGGTATTAATCATGCAACAATGGTCACTTAGATTAAACAGTTAACACAAACAATCAAGAGAAAGGTCCTAGTTCCCAAATAATTTTGACTCAATAAAACAGGTTTTAACTCAACTTTAAGACTCTAAAAACCAAACACAATGTACACAATGTCAGCAACGACCTCCCCCAAGCTTAAACAACAATATCCTCAGTGTTATCAAGTATGGAGTTGGCAAAAATAAGCAATGAAACGGTTTGTACATAGATGAGAAGATGGTACCTGTGATCGTGCGGGGTGTCGATCGACACCCTATGGTTGGTGTCGATCGACACCAGGTCAAAAGACAGAATGTGATCGACCCAAACATGTATAATGTTGCATGTTAGATTGTTAGCCAAAGTTTCCCCGAGTCAAGACTGTTAGGAACACTCAAGCACACATTAAAAGCAACAATACAATGCATAATCTCATCAGTTCAAACAAGTTTCAAAACATAACAAAAGCTGACAAACTGACTGAAAGCAAAAACATGAAAAACTGACTCAAATAAAATAAAAAAGAATGAAGGAAAAGGGAAAAGTAACCAGGATAGATAGAGGAATTAGTCCTCATCCTCACCGCGAGGAGGTGTAGAAGGTCGAACGCAGCCACAGTTCGACAGCACAGCGATGGCGTTCTAGAGGCTCTGGACACTCTGAACCATGAATCGCTGGAAAGTGTCCTGCTCCATAGGAATGTCTGGAATGCAAGGGAGCGTGTGGTGCCCGATCGGCTCAGGGTATGCAGGATCTCGGGACGCTCGCGAGCGACAAGATGGACCTCCAACAAGGTCCTCTACAGGTGCGTCCTTAGTCGAAGAAGCAGCAGCTCGCGAAGATCCTCCTCTGCGCCTAGTGGCTATCACGGATCGAAGCAATGAAGCATCGGGCTGAAAGCTGAGGATGTCTGGCAGAAGTGTAGTGAGAGCAGACTGAGGTAGCGGAATCAGACATCGCTCGCCACTGGTGCTAACAAAACTCCATAGCATCTCATCTCCCCTGATCCATTGGTTCCTCTTCAAGTAGTCTATATTGAGGAGGTGACGCTCAGTGACAATCCTGCAGGTGGAGGTGTCAATTCTGCAGTGGCGGAATATGGGAGTCAGAAGACTACCAACACTCTCGAGCTTGTTGTGGGCTCCTGAGAACGGCTTGATCTTCAATGAAGCTAACTGATGAGCAAAGATGGCGCCCATGTTGACATCACTGTCAACCTCGTACTCCTCTGTAAGGATGTCCTCAATGCCATAATAAAGCAAAGTCAGCTCAGAAACTCACATCTTCCCCGGCTCAGACTTACACAGAAGCGTAGTGGAGATGAGATGGGCAACTATGCGCAGGAAAGGATGGCGCACATCAGTCTGAGTGGAGGTCTTAGAATCATACCTCCCATTCCCGAAATGGGACCAGAAACTCTGCAGGTTGGGAAACTGCGCTGGAAGAGTGACACTAGTGCGCACTGTATCGAACCCGTAGAGCTGACAAAACTCAAGAAGTGGAATCCTGTATCTGATACCTCAGATGATGAATGTGATAGCTCCCTCATGCGCCCTCTTGACAATCTCATTGTCATAATAGACCCTCACTGTGGCGATGAACTGGCGCACTAAGTCTAGATAGAGATCATACTGCTTGGTAGCAATTGTGCCCAAGCCCATCTTCTTCAGTAATTTAACCGCCACTTTCTTAAGCCCGAGTCTGTGCAGTGTATTATCATATGCGAACCGTGTAGGCACAACATCCATCTTGATCCAGGCGTTGTAGAACAGAGTATCGTAGTCATCCCAGTGCTCTCTGATCTCCCTGAAAACGCAGTCGCATAGCCACCTCTTTCGCTGGCGGATCCACCCAAACTCTCTCCACTGGAATCTTCAATCCTTCTCTTCGGGGCCATGGTGGAAGAGAAGGAATAACTGGCGTGGGATTGGAGGATTCACCAGCTTCAGTGCGTGTCCTCTAGATGTTCTGTGGAGGCATCTGCACTCAGAAAACCAAGAACACAAATTTTTCCAAAATCAGACCAAAATTCAAAAATTCAAAAATCTAGAATCTGGTCTATATCATCAATGACAAGCATCACTAGCAACTTAATGACCACTAATCACAAACAATTCCATTGTAAAACCCCAAAATTGAACCAGTTTTTGCAAAATAAATCATCAATTCGAAAATTTCAATATTTTGCAAAATCAAGCCATAAAAATGAAGGGGCAAGGCCGAATTACTTCCAAACAACCTAGAGAAGCATGATTTAAGTCACAAATCAAGCTAAAACAGGGCGAATCGAAGCTTTCAAACCTTGGGGACGAACTGAAAAATTGAGATTTCGAGTATCATACCTTCCAGATCGGATGAATGAGTTATATATTCTGAATCAGCACAGAATTGCGCTCAAGATAGGCTTTTGAATCACTCAAATCCGTCAAGAAACAAGAAAGTTGTGTTTGGGGGAATTTGGTGTTCTTGGCCATTTTGAGAGAAAAAGAGAATGAAGAAGATGAAGTCAGGGATTTAAAGTCGACTTACCTGAATAATGATGGTGTCGAGTTGGGTGTCGACCGTGGTCGATATCTCTTCGCCACGCCCTAATTTTTTTTATTTTACTGAAACACGAAAATCAGTTAGCAAAAACCAAAAATAAGACTAAGTATTTACACTTACCAGTGGGTTGCCTCCCACCAAGCGCTCGTTTAACGTCATTAGCTTGACTGTCCTTAGGATCAGGCAGTGGGTGCATCCGCCAAAGGCATAATCTGTCCTTCAGGAATCTCGGCTTTCGCCCAATAGTGCTTCACCCTTTGTCCATTGACAACAAACTTCCTGCCTTCTGGAGTTGATAGAACAACTGCACCATATGGTCTGACCTCCTTGATGGTGAAGGGACCTGACCAACGAGAACGCAATTTTCCAGGAAACAATTGTAAACGTGAGTTATACAGTAGTACCTGGTCATCTGGTTCAAAGTGTCTGGAAAAGATCTTCTTGTCATGATATGCCTTAGTCCTCTCCTTGTACAGCTTGGAGTTCTCATAGGCATGGTACCTGATCTCATCCAGCTCATTCAACTGCATCTGGCGCCTCTCTGCTGCAGGTTTCCAGTCAAAGTTCATCTTCTTGACTGTCCAATTTGCCTTGTATTCCAGCTCCACTAGAAGATGACATGCTTTCCCATAAAGCAAGTGGAATGGTGTGGCGCCAAGTGGTGTTTTGAATGCTATCATGTAGGCCCAAAGTGCATCATCTAGCTTGGCCGACCAATCCTTCCTTGTCTTTCCCATTATCTTCTCCAAAATTTCTTTGATCTGCCTGTTGGATACTTCAACCTGACCACTTGTCTGAGGGTGGTAAAGTGTAGTAACCTTGTGATGAACTCCATACTTCTGCAGCAGCTTCTCAAACACTCTATTGATGAAGTGTTTTCCACCATCACTGATCACAATCCGTGGTACTCCAAATCTGGGAAAAATGATGGTTTTAAACAGCTTAAGGACCACTGCAGAATCATTTTTTGGACTGGCAATCGCTTCCACCCACTTGGACACATAGTCCACATCAACCAATATGTACTTGTTCTCATAGGATGAAGGAAAAGGTCCCATAAAATCAATACCCCAGCAGTCAAAAATTTCAACTTCAAGTATAAAGTTTTGTGGCATCTCATGTCTCTTACAGATCTTCCATCTCCTTTGACAGACATCACATTGAGATATGAATGTCTGAGCATCTTTGAACATTGTGGACCACCAGAAATCTGCTTGTAAAACCTTGGACACTGTCTTGAAGGTAGCAAAGTGTCCTGCATACTCAGAGCCATGACAATGAAACAGCACATCCTGAACTTCAGCTTCTGTAATGCATCTTCTATAAATTCCATCTGAACAGTGCTTGTACAAGTAAGGCTCATCCCAGTAATATCTTCTAAGTTTCCTCATGGATTTCTTCTTCTCATACCTTTTAAGAGTGTCGAGGATCTCGTCTGCAGCCAGATAGTTCGCAATGTCAGCATACCAAGGTCTGGTAGAGGTTGTGACAGCGAAGATAGGTTGAGAGAAAACATCATGCATGATCTGTTGATGGAGAAGTGCAGTTCGTGACTGGTGTCGATCGACACCAGAGGGGGTGTGTCGATCGACACTAAGTCTGTGTTGACTGGATGACGAGCCTGGTGTCGATCCTGCTCGATATTGGCTCGCTTCAAGGTTGGTGTCGATCGACACTGAATGATGGGTGTCGGTCGACACTAAGTCTGTAGCACGGAAAAGCTGCAGTTCTTCAACATCTGGTTCCTGCAGTCTTGCCTCAATGAAGTAGATATTTTCCTCTAGCAGGAAATCATCAATAGGGACGTCGTCTTCAATCCTGATCCTGGAAAGATGATCTGCTACTCCATTCTCAACCCCTTTCTTATCTCTGATCTCAATATCAAACTTTTGAAGAAACAAAATCCATCTCAATAGTTTTGGTTTGGCATCTTTCTTCTGCATCAGGAACTTGAGAGCAGAATGATCAGTATGCATAATCACCTTAACTCCAACCAGGTACTGTCAAAATTACTCAAATGCAAATACCACAACCAAAAGTTCCTTCTCTGTAGTTGCATAATTCTTCTGTGCTTCATCAAGAGTTCGGCTTGCATAATAGATGGCATGACGCTTCTTCTCTTTTCTCTGACCCAAGACAGCACCCACTGCAAAGTTTGAGGCATCACACATCACCTCAAATGGTAGATCCCAGTCAGGAGGTTGCACAATAGGAGCACTCACTAAGGCCTGCTTGATCTGTTGAAAGGCTGAATGACACTCTGCAGTAAATTCAGAGCTGTGAGTGGTCTTGCAAGCTTACTGAAATCTTTGATAAATCTTCTGTAGAATCCAGCATGTCTCAGAAAACTCCTCACTGATTTCACACAATCTGGTGGCTGCAGACTTGTCATCACCTCAATTTTCGCTCTGTTAACCTCAATGTCTTCTCCAGAAACTCTATGCCCAAGTACAATCCCATCTCTAACCATAAAGTGGCACTTATCCCAGTTCAGAACCAGGTGCTTCTCTTCACATCTTGCAAGCACTTGACAGAGGTTGTCAAGGCAGTCTTTGAAGGAGGAGCCATACACTGAAAAATCATCCATGAAGACCTCCATAAACTTCTCAATCATATAAGTGAAGATGGAAAGCCACCTCTGAAATTATGCAGGAGCATTATGATATCCCTTGTATTTACACCATTTAGGTTTGCATTTAGTACATGTTTTGGTTCTCTTTTGCATGTTTTCCTCAGTTTCTGTCCCATTTTCTTCTCTTTTTAGACTTAGGTTGCATTTAGGATATAGTTTGCATTTTTTCTTGCATTATGAATGTTTTTAGGTGCTTATGGAGCTAAAAGGAGCTTGGAGGAGCTTTGAGGATGATCCAAGAAGCTAGCTGGACCAAAGGGAGCAAAAGGGACCAAGGGAGACGAACTCTGCAGAGCTTTTCGGTCTGTGCACGGAGGCTATCGGTCAAGGAGTGACCGATACAAGCAGTATCGATCAAGGGTATCAGTCAGGAGTGATCGATACAAATGCACCGTGTATATTTTGGTCACTGTATCGATCACTCTCCAGACCGATATGATTCGTATTGATCAAGCCCAGACCGATACAACTGATCGATATAAACCCAATCCGAACCTGTTTTATTTACACTTTTGCCATTACTCTAGGGCTTCCTTCTTTTGCCTATTAATAGGCATTTTTCTGGAATTTGCGACAAGTCTTGTCAACTTACTGTTCTTAAGCATTTTCTTTGAGTTTGTAAGACAAATCTTTTGCTTTATTTAATATAAGTTGGTATTTACCTTTAATCTTTCTTTAATCTCTTTTTTTTATCATGATTAGCATCTTTTCCTCTTGTGATTTGGTGGTAACCATGGGTATCAGTGAGTAGTTTGCTTAGAGTTTCTAGATGTGGTAGATTAGGAGAATTTAGGACTTGATTAAAGTTTGTTTAGTGCTTTATTATATAGGTTCTTCTCTATTGATATGCTCTTAAACTAGATTTGTCTTGATCACACTTATCTAGAATTTAGGCTCTCTCTTATGTCCCCTAAGTGTTTGATGAAATGCTGATCTTGTTTAATAGAGGATTTGCTGGCCTTGGCTCAAGACATTGATTGTTTGAGGAGCATTTTGACTTGAATAGAGTTGTTTATTAATGCTTGCTGAATGTTTTAGCACTAGTGAGAGTTAGTTCTTGTTAAGATGTTTAGCAAAGGGCTATTTTACAATACATTGGATCTAGCTTACTTGATTGTGAACTCTATGTCTAGGAATCACCATTGCTAGCTTGTTTGCTTGATTAATGATGTTTGAAACAACTTTAATTAGTTCTTGAATTCCCCAAAGTCAAAAACCACATCTAGGAACTTGTTTTTCTCTTTATTGAATTTCGGATTTGCTCTGTTTTGCTCTATTTTGCTTGTTTAGTCTTGTTTAAACTGCCTTTTTCTTTATTATCTTTGTTGCTTGATCATCTTAGGGTGTTAGACTGGTTGCTTAGGCAACAAAAACTCTCTTCTATGCTTGCTTGACTTATAGATCTTTGCTCACAACTCTTCTGCTTTTAACAAACCCATTTGGATTGACATAAAACTGATACAACTGATTGATATGAACCCAGTCCGAGTTTGTTTTATTTACACTTTTGCCATTACTCTAGGGCTTCCTTCTTTTGCCTATAAATAGGCATTTTTCTGGAATTTTCGACAAGTCTTGTCAATTTACTGTTCTTAAGCATTTTCTTTTAGTTTGTAAGACAAATCTTTTGCTTTATTTAATAATTTGGTATTTACCTTTAATCTTTCTTTAATCTCTCTTTTAATTATGCTTAGCATCTTTTCTTCTTGTGATTTGGTGTTAACAATGGGTATTAGTGAGTAGTTTGCTTAGAGTTTCTAGATGTGGTAGATTAGGGGAATTTAAGGCTTGATTAAGGTTTGTTTAATGCTTCATTATACGGGTTCCTCTCTATTGATCTGTTCTTAAACTAGATTTGTCATGATCCAAGAAATGCTGTTACATATGGACAGGCTAAGGGTTGAGTATGGAGGGGAAATCAGAAGTAGCAACATTGATGATCAAGAAGCTCAGGAAGTTGTAGAGAAGTTCCTCCATGGAATTGATGAAAGCTTGAACAGAGAAGAAGAACAAGAAAGAGCAGCACAGGAGGCTGCTCAGAAAGAGGAGGCTGAGAAATCTCTTGCTGCTCCAGAAGAAGACACCACACCCAAGCACATTGATGCTGATGAAGAACTACTAGAGACACACCATGCCTTGATGGTCTTGTCTAACAACAATCCTCAAGACTCCAAGGAGCTATATCATCACCAAGTGGGAAAATCTTCAAGCAGTAATGAGAAGGGTAAAGGACCTGCAGTTCAAGACTACAAACCACCAGTTTCTTACCCCACAATGCATTTCACAAAAGCTAGGATGGAAGTCTACAAAAAGTTCAGGCAAGACATACAAGATGCTGGAATAAAGCTCCCACAGGGCACCACTTTGCTAGAGATCAAATTAGGTTCCTGAAAGAAGTTTTTCACAAGCTAGAAGTAGTGGAACCAATCCTAGAGAATGTTGGGGCTCATATGAAAAGAAGCAAAGTGATGAAGTCATTACCAAAGCTCCCCAACCCAGGAAAGTTTCTCATCACTTGTGAGCTAGAGATGCTTAGCCTTATGTGATTCAGGATCAACTGTGAATGTCATGTCCCTCCATCTAAGCCAAACTCTGGGAATCAAGAAACTACAACCATCCAGGACCTCTACCACTTTTGTGGACAACACCTCCACAAGACCTTTGGGCATGGTGAAAGATTACCCTTTGAAGATTGGAGAATGCCTAGTGCCAACAGATTTTGTAGTCATGGAGAAAACATATTCCAGAGAGGTGCCACTTCTTCTATGCACACCATTCTTGGCAACAGCAGGAGCTCAGATAGACTTCAAAAGAGGTTCAGTGATTCTAAAGAATGTTGATGAGTTCAAAGTCTACAAGATTGACTCTCCTTCCATAGTTTTCTGTGGAGCAACTGAGCAAAAGAATGAAAAATGGAAGCTTCCAGATCATGTTGAGGATGCTCAAAACCTCACTATGAGCATGTTGATGAGTGATGCTTTCCCTGCTGATCCAGGACAGAAACTGGATGCTGAGTTGAAGCTTGAAGAGGGTTTGAAAGACAATGAGAGCTCGACCACCAAGGAAGTGAAACCTTCAATCATACCATGTGTCAAAAAAAAGAGGCATAGGATGTCAGCTCGTGATAAAAAGAAACTATTATCAGTGGGAACATGGGTTTACAGGAAGGAAGAGGCAGGAGCACCAGCTCCATCAACCTCTACTCACTAGCCTTCAAGTAAGCAAAGTCAAGCTTAGTGACTTTAAACAAGCACACTTGGGAGGTAGTCTCATGGTATCCTTTTGTATATATTATGCTTTCTAGTTTTCTTTTTATGCTTAGCTAATGTGTATAGAAACAGGAGTTCGAATTGGGGGTTGAGAAAGTCTGTATGGGACAAAGAACAGGTGCTTTCTGCCTGATATCGATCAACTGTATAGGTCATGACGAGACCGATACAGACCGTATCGGTCATGAGTATCGGTCATTTGTGATCGATATCAGTGGAGCCGGATTGCACCAGTCAACCTATGGATCACTTTTGATTGATAGGGAAGGGAGTCTGAAAGTGAAAACTGTATCGGTCATTCATATCGATCAAACACTGATCGATACAAACCCGCCGTATGTATTTCGGTCAGTGTACCGATCAGATGAAGACCGATATGATTCACATGAAGGGTATCGATCATTCATATCGATCACTTGTGATCGATATATAGCATATCGATCATTTGTATCGGTCACTTGTGACTGATACCCGCCAGAGGTAAGTGTTTCATCTTTTCAAAAATAATTTCCCCCTTTGGTTTGGAGCCAAGGAGGTTTGAATTTAAACTTTAGATCCTTCCTGTCCACTTGCAGAGCTCCTGAGCACTTTTGTTCTTGTCCCCCACTCTTTAGATTCCTTTGGTTCCCTCACCAACTTTTGATTCATTTGGTTCCCCCTTCTCCACTCTATTTAAACCAACAATCTTCTCCACTTCTCTTCACACTTCAGTTCACTACTTCTCTCACTTATAGCACGAAAATCTTAGCTCTTTCTCTCTTTTATTTGCTTTCTCTAAGTGCTCAGAAGCTTTATTAAGGTTTGCTTCCTCAACTATCCATTATTTGCTCTTAATCAATGCATGTGTTTATAATTGCTTAATCTATGGTTTTAAGAGCAAGTTTTGATTAGTTCTAACTGTTGTGCTTTGATCTTGCATTGTGGATTTGTTTAAAGTGAGCAAGTTAGATGTTTAAGCTTTGTTTACTGTTCATAAATCTCATTACTTGCTTGTTTACATCCCTTTGCATGATCATCATCTCCTTTGCCTAAGAACCACTTTGCTAGATTCACATGCATAGCTGTTTTACTTTTATGAACTCTAGCTTATCTAAACTGTTAGCTTTTGAATCTCTCTTGCTTTTTAGAAGTTTAATCTTGTTGTTAACACTTGTTAAGCTTATCTTAGCCTAGAGAGATTTCTTTTTAAAGCTTTCAGTTATTTGGTTTTTCAGCTTTTGTTCTTTCACTTATCCTATCTTCAAGCTTTGTTTTTGAAGGTACCATGGGGAAGACAAAAATAGCTGCTGGGAGAAAGGGAAAGGCACCACAGGAGGAAGCACCCACTTCACCAAGAGCCAGGAAAGAAAAAGGAAAGGGCGCTGCTGCTGAGAACTCATCCAAGGCTGCTGGAAAGAGACCAGTTGGGAATAGAGGCGCCATGCAGAATGAGAAGGATAAAACTGTGGAGGAAGGAGTCCACTACCATGAGCCAAGTACTAGGGAACTCACGGAGGCTTTCAACCAGTGCACTTTCAAGCCAACAAGATACCCTTGTGCTAGTACAATGAAGGCACTTGGGATCTACATGGACTGCAAGACAGTGTTTGAGAACATGGAACTTGAAGGCCTCATGACAAAATCGCTCCCATCATACCAGCAACTCACTTACCAGTTTCTCTCCACTCTCCAAGTGGTCTGGTATGAAGACAGTGAGCTTTCTAATGGAGATGGGTGGTTCTCTTTCAAGATTGGCAATCAGAAGTTCACCTCCACCTTCCTGGCTATCGCTAAAGCTCTTGATCTAAAGTCCTACACCAACAAGCGGAGAAGTTTCTACATTTCCATGAAGCAACACGCCATGCTGTGGGACGCTATTGGGACTGGGAAATACATTGCTGGAACAACAAGGAATCAGCACCTGAAGCATCCTGCTGTGAGATATGCTCACAAGGCACTTGCAAACACACTCTTTGCAAGGAAGGAGACAACATATCTCACAGGAAAGGAGATAGACCTGATATACGAAGGAGTGTATGATATGTAGGCACCATCGAAGATGGGACACCTCTCCATGCGCCGAAAAGATATCCATGCTATGTGTCTATGCTGATGGAGCAGCTCTATTCCAACCAGAGCTGGGTTCTGAGCAAGGTGAATAAAGGGAAAAGCCCACATATCCACATTGGGGGAGTTGTGACAGCTATTCTTATGGCTAGTGGAGTGAACCTTGAGGGACATGACGATGATGCTCTTGAGCCACAATGGATTGATCTAGCCTATCTTAGTAGAAGCCACTTCCTTGAAGGGAGCATTGGTGGCAAGTATGTCTACAACTTCATCAAGAACTTCAGAACACCAGCAAAAGTCCTTCTCCCCAATCCAAGGCTAACCTCCTTTAGGAGCAACATCAGCTTCAATCCAAGTGATGATCAGCTCTACCAAGGCAGCCCTGTTCCTGGAGAAAGAGAGGAGAATAGTGAGGGAGCAGAAGAAGAAGAGGTTGAAGAAGAAGTCCAAGATGATGCTCCAGCTGGCGCGGAAAACCAAGGGGAAGCACAAGAAGAAGAAGATGAGCTTGACGAAGAAGAAGTGTTGAGCTACAGTTCAAGGCAGTTCCACTTCACACCTTATGAAGTACCCAACCAAGGAAGCTCTTTGAAGGTGGCTCATGAACACATCAACTCTCTCCAGAAATGGTGTAAATGGCAAGACAAAGCCATTAAGAGGTTGGTGAAAATGGTTAAAGGGAAGTTCAAGAAAGACAAAGCTACATCAGCAAGAACTTCCCACCAAAGCCATACTCATGAGCACACTCCTCATCAAGAAGAGCATATACAACAAGATGAGCCAACTGAAGAGGAAGAAGCTGTTTGGAACCCCCATGGAAGACACTAATTCCATGCACAGCCTACTGATCAATGGGAGATATGGGCACAACCAAGAGCCTCATCATATGAGCCAAGTACCCATGTACCATCAACTTGGGAACCAACTCCCAATCCCTCTGAAGTTCAACAATCTTGGCAATGGGGTCATCAAGGTACTTCTTCACAAGCTGAGCAGTTATGCTCAAGTTGGGTTCCCCCACCACAAGAAGCAGAGCTATTTTCAAGGACTTATGAGAGGAGGAACAAGAGGAGGGCTAGCAAGTCTCTTCAGACATCTGGATCCTCCCACCACTCCTACTATTAAGCAAGGTACCACATCCTATTCATTGTCATACCATTGCATCTTTTTCAATTTTGTATTATATTTTGTTGCTTCTCTCTCTCATTGCTTTCTTTACACAAGGGACTGTGTAATTTAAGTGTAGAGGAGAGATTTGGGGTTTGACTTTGTGTTTTTTTTTCTTAGTTTTTCTTTTTCTTTCATCTTGAGTCTCATGCATATCATGCATTCATATAAGGCATAGAAAAACATAAAAAAAAGATCAAAAAATTTGAAAAATTTTGCATTTTTGCAAACCAAAAAGAAAGCATATAGTTGCATATCATTCTCTTAAGATTGAATCTAGTGTTGGCATATAGGTTGCATTGCATTTGCATAGGGCATAATGATGAACTCTCCTTGTAAAGTGCTTAGAGTTTAGAGATGATTTCAGTGTTTAAGTGGCTAGTTGTTTGATGCATCATAAGATTGCTAGAAGTTAAGGCTGAACCATGCTTAGATTGCTAGATTTGGTCTTCTCATCTCATACTGAAAGCATTTGTTCTCTGAAAACCAACTCTATCAACTTGAACTTTAATTTGGACTGTTAATTATCATGTCTTATGCATTGAAAAGTGATTTCATGGCTATCATATACATATTTGGATCATCTTTTTCCTTTCTACCACTCTTGTTGATCCAAATAGCTGATCCTCATACTTATGGGACAGTTACATCCACACCCTTAACCAAAGCCTCCTTTTGAGCCTAAACACTATCTTGAGAGCTGTGAGGCCTTTGCATTACATTTTCGATTTTGTCTTGGCAAAAAGTGTTAGGAATAAGGCTGGCAATAATAAGCTCTCTTGTAGATATCAGCTTGCATCTTGAGCTTGATTCTAGGATAGAAGTTTTGGGTTAAAAGGGTAGTGTAAGTGGTTTGAGCTTCATGTATATATGTTTTTAAAGAAAAGGGAAAGGTTTGAAGTGGTAGAAAAGGGGAAACAGTCTAGAGTTGTGGTTAAGTAAAAGGAAAAAAAAGCTCTAAGTGTAAAGAAGAAAGACGCCAGCAACAAAGCTCAGAAATGTCAAAAGAAGAAAAATCAGACCAAGAGCAATCCACCAAAGGTGATGAAGGTGCCAATGCAACAAAGAAGAGCAAGTCCCAACAGAAAAGAAGGAGCCACACAAGCAAAAAGAAGAAGTTTCCCCAGCCATGAAGAAGGTTAAAAGGTAAAGTTTAGGAAAGGGTAGACTTTGGGGTTCACTTTTGGGTTTAGAAGTGCTTAGGATTCATCTTTGGATAGAAGGGAGCTTTGAATTGCATGCATAAGTTGCTTTTACCTTTAGCATTTTACCTAAGATGGAATCTTTTTCATTGAATGATCCCTTATGTTTAATAACCTTTTGCTAAAATGAGATCTTTTTTTATCTCATAACCTTACCCTTTGAACCAAATGTCTTCACTTGATTTGCATAAGCATGATCCATAGTTCTGATCTTAATTGTATGTTAAAGAGTTGGTTAATTTGAGCATTTGCCTAGGTTGAGATTTGAGATCATTTTGAAACATGATGAGCATGGCTAGGTTCTTTAAAGTATAGCTGATTATGTTTGCATCCTACAACTAGGCACTTAAGCATTGATACCATCTCTTTACCTTTGCACTTTTGGATCTGAATGCCCACCTTCAAACCTCACTCTCCCATTTGTTCTTATTTGCTTGAGGACAAGTAAAAGGTTGTGGGGGTGTTGATATCCCTTGTATTTACACCATTTAGGCTTGTATTTAGTACATGTTTTGGTTTCCTTTTGCATGTTTTCCTCAGTTTTTGTTCTATTTTCTTTTTTTTTAGACTTAGGTTGCATTTAGGATATAGTTTGCATTTTTTTCTTGTATTATGGATGTTTTAGGTGCTTATGGAGCTAAAAGGAGCTTGGAGGAGCTTTGAGGATGATTCAGGAAGCTAGCTGGACCAAAGGGAGCAAAAGGGACCAAGGCAGACGATTTCTGCAGAGCATTTTGGTCTGTGCACGGAGGCTATCGGTCAAGGAGTGACCGATACAAGCAGTATCGATCAAGGGTATCGGTCAGGAGCGATCAATATAAGCTGGTGCATATTTTAAGTCACACAAGTCTGTGTGTATTAAACCTAGAAATTCAATTGTTTTTTCAACTTGGGTGATGGGGTTTTTGCGAGTTAGGCCTGTACGCACACTTCACATTTTTCTTTGCTTGTTTTGTATTTCAGGATTAGGTTCAAGTTCATTAATCTTTTATCGATTTATAATTCACATATCTTAACTTTTCGTGCTAAATATAATATAACTCAAGAAAATAAGCAACTGGATTATTCTTATTGATAGAAATCATAGAAACAGATTCAACAAAATTTGAAACAGAAGCAAAATTATTAGCAACAACATTATTAGCAACTGTAGTTTCATTGTTGCGAAGGACTCTCGTGACACATCTTGGTCAGTCTGTTCTTCTCATATCCACTGCCAATAAAAACCCAAAATTTCTTTAGCACAAGCTTGTCTGACTCAAGGTTAACAGAAAATCCGGCCTTGCTTGTTATAGTGCCAAAAATCAGGTTCTTCCTCATATCGGGCACATGCTTCGCATTCTGAAGAGTGAGTTCCTTTCCTGAGGTCATCTTCAACACCACTTTTCCACGACCAATTGATATGATCCTCCCAGGGAAGTCGTCAGTCTAGAGTTGGTGAATGGATGGATAGATGGATAAGCCTTAGAACTGAGAAGAAATGATCTTCAAAGTACAAGGAAATGATGGATCGTAAGGTCGCACAGAAGCTGCAGAAGGACTTCTGTTTATCCCAACTTGAGTTCCTTAGATATAACACACTAAGACAAATTCAAGGTCGACTGAATGGATATGACGCACCAAACAGTCTCTTAACTCTCTGGATATGACACATCAAGACAAGCTAAGTTTTGATCAATGGATATTACACATTACGGATCAGAAATGTTTACAAGAAACAAAAGAGAATCATTCTCAAAATGGTTTTAACAAAAAGGTGGATATTTTATTATAATGATCTAAATGAGTTTAAATAGAAAAGAACCTTGAGTAGACAAAGAGCCAAACTCGTGGTCAAAGCACAAAATAACAAAGAAAAGAAATAAAACTAAGTTTGACTGGCTCTTGTACTTCAAAAATGACTTGAGGTAGCCTGATTTTCGGATTGCCCTAGAGAACTGAAATGGTCGAACTGCAAAACCTGAAGTGGTCGAATTATTGCTGTAGGGGCCAGTTTCATCATTTAAAGTTTTGGGCTTAATAACTTTGTAATCCATTTGCCTCATTAAAACCTTTCCAAGAAAACCCATTGGGACAAAACCAAGGATAAGGAAGAAGACTACAAATGATCACAAACCCATTAGTGATCTTCTTGGACTTGTCTTGATAACAAAGTGGGTAGAATCAAGTCTTCTCCAATCCAGTCCAAGTAATCCTTAGTCGTGAACATTTGTTGAGTAGATCTCCAATTCCTTTCCTGAAATGAGTGAGAAGATAAAATAATGCGGATTAGTCTTGGTAGAGTTCTTCTCCAAATGATTTGGGATTGCCTTCCTTGTTCAGACTTGCTTGAATAGTCCCATTAAGTATTTCTTGAAATTCCTTTGCTTCTGCTCTCATCATGGATCCTTCAAGTACAAGCATTGTATCCCCTGGTTCAAGCTCAGTTTTCTTAGGTTCAAGCATAACATCATCAGGTTCAAGCTTAGCTCCTACTTGGTCATCCTTGTTGCTTCTCGTGATTTCATCACCAATGATCTTGGATAATGCTGAGTTTCTCATGAACAACTGCTCTGTTGATTTGCTCTTCTGATAGGTGCTGAACATTGCCCTATCAGCACAAATATGGGTTTTAGCACCATTGTCGTACCACCACTCTTTTGGGTTGTCTTCAACCATGTTGACTTCCTAGACCACAACACACATGTCCTCTTCTATCAAGTTGGCTTAAGCTCTCCTATTGTCTTTGAGCTTGTTGCGACACACATCTCTTTTGTGACCAATCTTGTTACACTTGTCGCATTTCCCTTTTTTAAACTTCCTCTCAGCATTGCCTTGCTTCTTGATGTTTGTTGAAGAGATCGGTTTCAAAGGGGATGGCATTGTTACAGCCTTGCCCTTTCGTTTGCCCTTGTGGGTTGCCACATTGATTCTCTTATATTTTCATCGTTTTCCTTGCCTTCTCATGGTAGTTAAGCTAGGGTTATTGCATTTAGGTCCCAGTTTATGCTTTGTTTCCATATATGTAGGTCTATGATGCATTAGTTAGGATTTTTTCATTGGTCTTGCATGTTTTGAGCTCTTTTGAGGTACCTGAGCGATCACGGAGGTCATGCGAAGGAAACCAAGTCACTCAGAGGCAAAGAAGGATAATAAAAGGGGAAGCAGACGATATCTTGCATCGCACCAGGAGGAAATCACGGGCAAAGGACGTGACAAGCAGCACAGGATTTGCACTGCGGCCAAGTACATCGGGATGAAGTCGATATACGAGCCGGAGTAGATGTTATCTTGTAATGCACCAGGCAAACATCGTGGCAGGAACCCGACAATGACAACACGATCTGTACCACGACATCAACACACCCGCCACGGGTTACCTCAGCGGGATGAAGCCAGTTAACCGGATGAAGACAAAGGAGTTTTCTTTTTGCTTCGGATCCTTTCCACGCGTGGCGACAAAGCGAGTGCTAGGGTTTTTGGGACCACTCCTATTTATACCCATCTAAGACGAATCAGGAAAGGGGGCACCCACTTTTATCTTTTTCGTTTCTTTGTATCTATCCTTTTTAGTCATCTTCTTCCTCCTCAAAATCTAAGAACACCATTGTAGCTCGAGTTTACTTTCTTGCTTAATCTAGTTATTTTTACAAAAGCTTTTTTCTTTTCCTGTTAAGGATGTTCACCGTTCTTTCCTTAATATGATCAACGGTTTACAACATGAGTAGCGAGTATTCTCATAAGCTTAATGTACTTACTCCTTTCATATTAGGTGCTCTTCATGCTTAGATTATCTTCGCTATTTCGATCTATGCCTTCAAGGTCTCTCAAACAAACACCATGTTTGATGTAGATGCAAGGACCGATCTTCTATGAGATCCATTGTTCTTGGCCTAAGAGATTAGTAGGGTTGTCTCTTCATGCTTGCCTCTTCCATTGTTTTGGCTTTATAGGGTTGTCTCTTCATGCTTGCCTCTTCCATTGTACCGCGTTGCAAGAGCCCGTCTACGGTGATGGGGATTCAAAGTGACGTTTACCACGAGAGTTGATCTGTCTTGGCTAGAAATCTTTTGCTAAAGGGCTAGCCTTTAGATTCTCTTAAAGGATGTTTATTTGACTGCCCAAGATCTGTCTTTACTCTTTACCCTTACATGTCTTGTCTTCTGAACCATGTCTAGTATTTTATTTACTGCTTTTTGCTTTTGCTCTCATGAGTCTCGTTTTGATATTAGATCTCGTAGATTAGTTATTTAGAGTTAAAGGTCCTAGTAGTGACAGCTAGACCTCTTTGAGATAGCAAAATCCCATTTTTCATTCTTCCTAGATTGTTCAAAGCCTTTTAAGGTTTACTAACTCTGGAAACCCAAGCGGAATGATTTCCCTTTACCCGCTATACTATAACGGCTATAGCGCAGTTAGGCTTTGTTAGCAAGCCGTGAAAAGCAGGTTACCACACATTCACATTGTGCTCTGGAACTGCTGGCTGTCTGCCCTATGGTTTCTGTCTTCCATTTGCACCCAACATCTTCAAGAGACATTATCTTCCTCTTGTGCTTGAGGTAGTTATTGAAATCCACCCAATTCGGAGGTAACTTCTCAATGAGGCTGTTGATACAAGACTTTTATGTCTTGTGACTCAATTCCTCAAGTCTAAAATCATGTCATTGAAGTACAAGAGGTTATCAATCCTTCATGGGGATAATGTAGAGAAGATGCAGAAGTTTATCTAGCTAAGCCTAAAATGGTTTTTTAAAAAGCACTTACACTCATAAATCAAACAAGTGCAAACAGGTGAACAAGCAAATAAACTAAAGATAATCCTAAGCAAGAAGAATAAACTAAGCAATTGAGAAAATAGAGCAAGCAAAACAGAACACTTGGAAGCTTTAAACAATAAAATTCGAAATTGGTCTCAAGATGGGGATAAGCACTAGAGTGACTTCAATGGTGATTAATGATGCTACAAACAACAATAACATGCTAATCCTTAGGCAAAGAACATCAAGACCACAAACCATTTCTCTTCAGCCTAATTTTCCCTAGCTCAATGACTTTGTAAAAATTGGGTCCAACAAAGTCCTCCCATGAATGTCCTGACAAGGGCGGCTTGTGACCACCCATGAACTTTGTCCTGACAAGGGCGGCTTGTGATATGCAGCCTCTGAACTCTTCCGGATAGTTACACAGCATACCCATTTGACGCACCAGCAATAGAGCTTCGTGGAAGTTTTCTCTATTAATAGGCCCCAAAACCTCGTCCAAAGCTCCTCCTCAAATATCTCTCACATCATGCGAATTTGATCATCCCGGAGAGCTTTGGAGATAGCTTGCCACCAAGCGTTGGCAATCATCTAAATGAAACAATGTGAAATGGTACTCAAAATACTGGCGCACTTTGCAAAGCCACTCGTCAGGATCTCCGCCTGAATATCTCTGGAAGTCGATCTTGACTTGACTGCTCTGAATTGAAGGTGGTGGTGGTGCGAATGGATTGTCGTTCTCGCCGCGGTGGACCGACGCATCATGAGGGCTCCCTTCCAACTTCTGCATGGACCACTCGGATCACCTTCTCGATTGCTGGTTAATGCCTCCATCATGCGCCTGAATTGATTTTCCATGGTTGATCGCATCTTTTTCATCTCATCCTCAACATGTCAACGTGATCCTTCATTTTCGCCATTGACTCCTCCGAGAAGGTATGAAGCAAGGCTTGCTTCCCTTTTGACTTCTTCAGTGGAATGGTGAACGTGGGTATAGTGTGTATGTGGTGAAAAAAAGTTGTAAAGCAATGTTCTGATACCAACTGGTTAAGGTCCCAAGCTTTGAACCCCATCAAAGCAAAGAATTCTCAAAGATAGAAACGAGAACATAACGCATTGTATTTTTGGGTTGTTAAGAATTCCACAAAAATGTTACCATTTGAGTGGAATAATTTTTTTTTTTTCATTCTATTCACTTCAATGAAATATGTGAAAAAAGAAAGAAATGAAGTTAAAAATCATTTCCAAACAATAAGGCTCTAACTGGTGACCATTAAAAGAACAACAGGATTCAAAAGGAAAAGAATGAAAGGAACAAAATAATAGGAATGACTGAGAATGAAAAAAAAAAAAAAAAAACAAATAAATATATTTTGTTCCTCCCCAAATTTAATAAGGAATAGTTTTGTTCTATAATTCCTTTTAGAATAGGAAATTGTAAGGAATGATGTGGAAACAATATTCCTAGTAAATGATAAAAAAATTAAGGAACAAAGAGGAATTCATTATTCTCCATCATTCTTTTGGTCACCAGTTACACCTAAAGCATCCCGAATGTAAGGAATATGAGGAATAGAAATAAACTTTATTGCTATCTAATAACTTTAATTCATTTTAATTTATTTTATTTTCATTCCAATGTATTCCTCTACATAGTTACCATTCATATACAATAGAACCTCTATAAATTAATACTCGATTCATTAATATATCGATAAATTAATATTTTTTGTTTTTTCTAAAATTAGTTTATCAACTAATTTACATATCTATAAATTAAGAATCAATATAAATTAATAAATTTTTTATATACTTTTAAGGTCCTAACATTATTAATTTAGAGAGGTTTTACAGTACATCAATATATCTTTTTATAAATACTAGGTTTATAACTCGCGCTACGCGCGAGTCTATATTAATAGTTTAGTTTAATTTTTTTTTAAGGTAGTATCTTGTAAATTATCAAAACTATAATAGATTTATTAAAAAATATTTTATATAAGAGAAATTAAAATATAATGTGTAGTTTTATCCTGTTTTATTTATAAAGTTTTAAATTTTATTATGTGAAATAATAACAATAACACCTATCAAATAATTCAACTTTGACATACACATACGTTTGATTTAGAGAATGTTTTTTTGCTAAGATCTTGGTATTTTGTTTTGGTTTTCATAGGATTTCTATAGTTCTTTTTTCTTTAAAGTTTATGTGTTTAAATATTTAGTGTTTTTATTGAATGTGATGTTGAGTACACATGCATTTATAATCCATGATTCATGTTGATTGGCATTTACTTTTGTTAGGAAGTTGCAATGATCATGCAAAGCCATTTCTTCCTTCTCATAAGGTCATCCATGAGTTTTAACTTATATCTTTATTCAATTTTCATTGAGATCTTTTTTTTTTGCACTCTAATATTTGATAATATTAGTTTTTATACTTGTAGGATCGACGTTGTGGAGTTTTCATATTATTTTTCACTATATTTATTCTTTGTGTACAATTTGTATGCTTTGATTTGAACATTTTATCTACAAGTACCAATTTGATTTTGATTCATAACTCTCTCATACTTTATTATTTAAATAGAATTTTAGAACGTGTTACTCATATGTTATTATTGTTGGTTCAGATATAAGTAGTGACTATGTATAAAAATCAGATAATAACCTTACATTCAAAATTTAACAAGTTGTAAAATCTTATTTTTATACATAGTTATTGTGTTTTTCTTTAAAAAACTGAAACACCCAGTATATTAATGATTGTATATTTTACTTCTGTAAAACTATTGCAACTTTAGACAGTTATTTACTGTTCAGTTATGAATTTTTTGAAACTAATTTCAAATTAATTTTCTTATAATTTTATTATATACTTTACATCTTTTGTTAGTAATTTTATATTTTATTTTTATTTATATAATTTATTTTTGTATGTTTGATATACTTGGACTTATAATTGTTTTTATTAAACTTTTTTGTTGTTTCTAACAAAATAGGTAACATAGACATCAAGTTAATTTCTTTTATACGAATGTTTTTTCTTTGTTAAATTTGTTTTTTATATTAATAACATTTTAGTTATAATGCTCATTTAACATATTTTAGCTGTTCAATTTAATATTTTATGAACTTTTTTTAAAATCTTATAGCATCATTTTTTTAGTTAAGTTTTTTTATGTTGATTATTAAAAATGTTAGCCCAAATATCAAGTTAGTAAATTATTACATGTTGAAAGCTAAAAAAACATAAATATTTATAAAAATGCTATAAAAATGTTATAAAAATGTTATAAATGTTTATGTTTTTTTATAACATTTATAAAATTTTAAAAACAAATTTGAAACATAAATTTATAATTTCTTGAATGCTAAAAAAAACTTTTTATAAAAATAATTTCTCATCATATCATAATAGCCTTAAAACAGTTTGGTTTGATATTTTGAAAATTCACAACAGAGAATTAAAGTATGACATATATATGCATGAGAGTGTACTCACCATGTCAAATAGTGAGTAGTTGCTTCCACATTTTTGTCGAAAAAACATAAACATAATCATAAATATTTATAAATGTTATAATTTATGTTTCAAAGTTATAACTTTTCTTTCAACATGATAAATTATATTTTTATTTTTTTTATCATCCAAATCCATTTCTTCGAACTTGTTTTGAAATGCTTATATAATTTTTATACAAATATTTATTTAGATAAAATATAAAATTATAGCATGAATAAATAATTTGTCATTGTATATTATCAATCGCCTTACTACCGGTATAAAATAATGTAATTAATATTATCTTCACAATGGCAAACTATTATTAGAAACTTGTAAGCCTTATTTAGCGTGTAACTTCTTTATTGTTTCCATAGATCTTGAGCCACCTACTACAATACTCTTCTTCCTCTGTCTCTCGATATTTTCATGTTATTCGCATGGTCTCCATAGACACTCTCTAATTTCAAATTAATTTCATTTTAATAATTATTTTATACTTTACATATTTTGATAGTAATTTTATATTTTATTGTAATTTATATATGTTTTATATACTTGATATACTTAGGACGTATTTTTATTTTATAAGCTCTTTTGTTATTGATTTTCAAAATATGTAGCATACACATCAAGTTAATTTCTTTTATACAAATGCTTTTTTTGTTAAATTTTTTTTATATTAATTTTAAGTTAATTTCTTTGTTTTAAATATTAAGTTAATTTGTTTTTACGATATTGATTTTTGTTTTATTAGTTTAACTCTTTTAACATAAATTTGAAGGATACTATATTATAGTTTTTTTAACATAATTTTTTTCTCTATTTGTTACTTAAGCTTTTTTGTTATGATTTTTCCATCTATAAAACAAAATTAATGTTTTTTTTATTTTTTTGTCAATTAATTTAGAAGTTAGAATTTTTTTCAATCTATATTATAAGTTTTAGCTTTTATGTTATTGGTTTTTTTTTTGTTAGGTTAACTCTTTTGAAATTAAATTTTCATTTAATTTTGAAGGATAGTATATTTTTATTTTTTAAACATTAATTTCTTTTCTATTTGTTACTTAATGTTTTTATTTTGATTTTTCTATATATAAAACGAAATTAATGTTTAAAAAAATAGAAATTAATTTTGTAATGTTTTAATCAAATTTAAAATTTTTATGTTTAATGAAAAACGCTGATATGGACCAATCATATTGAGTTTCTTCACCTTAATCATACTTAACATTTTGTGATTAATGAAAAACGATGATGTGGACAAATTAGATAGAGTTTTTTCGTCCTATGTGGACGTTTTCAATGCACTATGCCTTCAACTTTTATATATTATAGACTAGGTATATAATTCGCGCTACGCGCGAGTCTGTATTAATAGTTTGATTTTATTCTTTTTTAGCTACTATCTTTTAAATTATTAAAACTATAATATATTTATAGAAAATTTCATTTATATAAGAGAATTTAATAAATAATGTGTTATTTTCTCCTATTTTTATTTATAAAATTTTTTAAATTATTAGGTAAAATAATAACAATGACACCTATCTAATTATCCAACTTTGATGTACATATACATTTGATTTAGAGAAAGATTTTATTGCTAAGATTTTGGTATTTTTTCTGTTTTCCATATAATTTATATAGTTCTTTTTTCATAAAGGTTTATGTGTTCAAATATTTTTTGTTTTTTTTAATTGAAAGTCTTATTGATGTTCTGCACCACTGCATATATAATCCATGATTTATGCCGATTCACATTTAATTTTGTTAGAAAACTGCAATGATCATGCAAAACCACTTCTTCCTTCTCCACCATGTCTTCTAAGAGTTTTAGCTTATATTTTTATTCAGTTTTCATTGATATCTTTTTTTTTTACAGTCTGATATTTGATAATTTTAGTTTTCTAACTTGTAGGATCGGTGGTGTGGAGTCTTTGCATTATTTTTTACTGTTTTTATCTTTTGTGTGTAATATGCATGCTTTGATTTGAATAATTTATCTACATATACCAATTTGAGTTTGATTCATAACTATGTCATACTTTAATATTTAAATATAATTTAGAATGTGTTATTGATGTTGGTTCAAATATAAGTAGTGGCTATGTATAGATAACAGATTTTACTACTTGTTAAATATCGAGTGTAAAGTTATTTATATAGTGTTTTTATTTGTTAGTTTTTAAATCAGAAACATATGTTTGGTTTAGAAACTCATGTAAACCTATTGCAACTTTAGATAGTTCTTCATTGTTAAAACTAATATGTTAGAATGCTGATTTGATATGCTGTAACTGTTGAATTTAAATCTTATATGGACTTTTCTCAAAAGCTTATAACATCATTTGTTTATTTTAGTTAAGTTTTTTTTTATATTGATTTTCAAAAACTTTAGCCCAAGTTAGTTTTCTTTTATACGACTTTTTGTTTTGTTAATTTGCCTCTTTTGATAATGATTCCTATTTTATTTTGAAACATAAATTTATACCATGTTGAAAGCTAAAAAGGCTTTTAATAAAAACATGATTATTTGCTCATCAAATCATAATAGCTTTAAAACAGTTAGGTTTCACATCTAAAAACACAATAGGAAATTAAAGTATGGTGAGGTATATGCATGTGAGTGTACTTGCAATGTCAAATAGTCAGTATAGTCAGTAGTTGCTTCAATATCTTTGTCGAAAAAAAACTGGGTGGAAGAACTGGAGTTCAAAAATAATACCTTTTACATGATGCAATTTAAAGAATGGTGTTAAGAGTTAAATAAATCTTATTATCTAATTAATTTCATGATTCATTATATTTTCATAAAGAATAGTAAAACAAGTAATTATATGTTTAAGATTATAAACATTGAAATATTTTTGGGTTCATAATTGTGGCCAGGAGCGCGACAGGTTTGACAACACTTTTCATTATTTTTCTTTGAAAATTGGCAGAAGAGTAACACAAACAATTGGCCCACTGTTTAGAAAATGTAAAAAGGTGGTAAGTAAACATAGATTGTATTCCAGATTAGAATATATAAATGAGTTGTTAGGAAAATATGCTTATTTTTTAATTGCAAGTGAATATTTACTTCCACCATTGGCGATAATATTAGATTAATTGGACAAAGAAAGTTCCCGTCGTTGATGATAATCTGTTTTCTAATAGCATCTACACAGTATATGACGTTATTATATTTGTATATTTTGCAATGCATTATAATTTATAAATTTTTCTAACCTATGCTATAAGTTTTAACTATTACGATATTGCTTTTTTGGTTACTTTAACTATTTTACATTAAATTTCTATTAAATTTTAAGGGATACTATATTTTGTATTTTTAATATAAATTTCTTTTCTATTTGTTACTTAAGCTTTTTTATTTATTTTTCCATTTATCAAATGAAATTAATATTTATTTTATTTGGCCTTTGGCTCTTTTCATTTTTTCTTTTCTTTTTGAGAGCTATCTCTTTTCTTTTAAACTAGAGCTTTTATACAAAACATTTCAAGACCACCCACTTAAAACTATGAAACCTTTTTATCTCAAATTCCCAACACCAACACTTTTCAAAACCGAAAACAAGTAAGCAAAAGCAATCAACACCATTGAACCCCCGCCCCAAAACAAGCCTAAAACTAGCTTCAAAATGCAAGGCTAGCAATCATATGAGAGCATAATCATGTCACCTAAACCTAACACTTTATTCCAAGTTCAAACCAAAAATAAGGCCTCACAATGATGTCACACAAGAAAATTGGCTTGAAAGGAGGATAAGGGTAAGGGTAAGGAGTTCTATTCAGGCTTACAAGAGAGTGGTGTTAGGGAAAAGAAAGCCTAAATATGTATATGTGATCCATGTATCCTTTTTCAAATGCACAAGCATGATAATTCAAAAAAATTCAAATTAAGGTTCTCACTTGATAGGAAAGGATTCAATTCATGAATGTTCAACTTAAGCCACGAAAATCAAAACAAATGATCCAAATTTGGTTAGAGCTTACTTTCAAAGTTTGCACAATGCATCAAAGAACTACTAACTAGGGCCTTGAACTAATTCATGAGCTAAAACACTTTTCAAGAAAAACTTTTGCTCCTTGTGCAAATGCAAACAACCTAAATGATTAAAATTCTAGACTCAATCCTAAAATGTTTAACAATGCAAATGCAAGCTACATGATTGTTTTTTGAAAATTTTTAAAGTTTTTATGATTTTTTTGTATTTTCTACGCCTTAGATGATGCATAAAGACTCAAGTATGATAACTCAAAATAAGATCCAAATAAAAACATGTCAAACCACACACTCTCCCCCAAACTTGAATGACACTGTCTCGGTGGCAAACAAATTCAAGAGGAGATCAAAACACAAAGCAAAAAAAATGAAAAATGCATGTAATTTACAAGGTTGTGTGTGGTACCTCGGAGCTAGGCACGGTTGGATCTTGAGGATGCTCCAGTCTTCCTGCTCTTTTTAGGAGTGTCGTGGGTTATTGCCTTGCCTTTCTCCTTGCTTGTTCCTTCGTGTAGAGAGAGGCGTGCAGCTTGGTTGCTTCCTTGAGGCTCACGGATTTCTATACCTCCGGTTGATCTTCTTCTCTTCTCCGGTTGCTCAGCCTCTTCACTTGAAGACGCCTCAGATGAGCTTCTTTGTAGGTCCTTGATCTTCTTAGCCAACTTCTTAATCATTTACCCTTGCCATTTGTTGAGTTTGCACTGGATCTCCACCACTGAAGCAAGGAACTTTTCTGCTGTTGTTCTCGGCTCATAATCAAGCTTTGGGAGGTCGAAACTCGCTGGCATCACGGCATCTGAAGGAGGCAACTCTGATGGTGCTCGAGGGATCTGAGGTGGTGCAGCCGTTCCTCCTAGAGGTGCAAAACATTCCTCATCACTCGGCAAGAATTCGATGGTTCCCATGCTGTCAATGTTCGTCTCTTCTTGGTTGGGCAAGATGAACACCATCTTCTCATGCTCACAGTTGTAGAACAGGTAGGCATAGAACCCTGGAGCTGGCGTAGGACCTAAGGAATCCATGTTGCGCATGTAGGTCTCGTCCATGTAGGCTCTCTCCGCGCAAGGCTCAAACTCCTGAAGAGGTACCCTGACTTGTGTAAACAACGGTGTGAGGAAGCCTCCAATGAGTGCTGAGCTCGCCTTACACCTCAATGCCCACGCCTTGTACTTGACCAAAGAAGAGGCCAGGATACAACCATAGTTGACGTCGTTGCCTAGTCCATCCTCAATCGGCTCATCATTCTCCTCTTTGCTGCAAACGATCTTCTTAACTCCTTGGAAGAGAAAACACAACTCATTCTTAGTGACCGTTGGAGCCACGGATCGCCCACTGAAAGTGTTAGCTAGGAGTTTGAGGACATATCTCAGCACGGGGTTGCAAACTTTCTTGATCTTCGCGGTGTTGGCTTTGTAGTCATCATCGCAGATCAAGTCCCAAAGATCATTGGCGGATTTGAGCTGAGGGAACTCCACTTGCTTGGCCGCAGCATTAAGACCGTAGGCTTGACATAGCTCGGTGATGGAGAGGTGATAAGCCTGCCTCCTGATCTTGAACGTGAGGTGACCTTTAGAGGGAGCTGGAAGGCTTGCATCTTCATAGGAGAAGTCCAAAGTTGAGAGGAAGTCCAGCGTTGCCTCGGGGTAAGTAGGACAGTCCATTCTTGACAAGCACGCAAGCCCCATGTCCTTGAGCAGCTTGTCAAAATCTTCCAACAATCCTAGCTTCCCCAAGAGGTCCCTGCTTGTAAACTTGGTGGGTTCAAACCGGAGCCTTTCTAGCCTTTTCTTTGCCTTCTACTCCTCCTTGCTCCATCTAACCCTCTCTTGCACCACTTGTTGAGCTTCCTCTTGAGTTGAGGTTGCCAAATCTCTGCTTCTCTTGGGTGCCATTGGTACCTGAAACACAATTTCTCAAAGAGAAGATGAGTATAGGCGGCGGTTTAAGAAAAAGAGACAAAGCAAGAGAGAAAAACTCTTAGCATAAATCCTAGAATTTTAGGGATTTTCTAAAAATTATCAATAAATAGTAGAAGAAAATATCTTTAGATAAGATTAAATCAAGCAATTTTCCCTAATATTTAGATACTTTTAAAAATTTATCCTAATCCCTTAGTAACTAACATTCCACCAATTCAAGAAAAGGAAATTTTCTAAAAATTTAATCAAGCAATTCAATAAACTCGAAAATGCCTTTGAAAAGGATGAATGCAAGATGCTCGTATGTCTTTAAAACTGAACTCACACTCTCTCTTTCTAAGAAAATCAGTTTCTAATGCAAATGGAGAGAGTGTGGATGCAAGTGTTTATAAAGACAAAGAATTCTATAGATGCATGCAAGTGGTTTCTGAAAACGTGTGGTCAAGACACGTCTTTCATGGTCAAAGATGCTTGCCTTGAACACAATTCAAATTTAAAATGGGAGGGAAAGAGAAAAGAAGGGGGAAACTTGAACTTACCTCGGCATGAGATCGAGTCAATTTGATCGATCTTGACCTCGATCTCATGCCCATGTTGCTTAGGATCGAGAGGGATGATCGATTGGGGGCTCGATTAGAATTGAATCGGGCCTTAGATCGAGTGTGCCCCCTCGTTCCAAGATCCTACGTGATTATGGCATGTCCCTTGATCGATTTTGAAGTCGTTTGGGCAAGGATCGAGTGAGCTGATCGAGTAAACTGGTCGATCCAGTTCGAGGATCGAGTGAGGTCAGTCGATCCACACCCCGTTTGCATTTCAAGCTAAACACATGGGTGGGTTATCCTCTCACAATCGACTGACTCACTCGATTGTCTACTCGATCTCATCTAGATCGGGTGACTTCACTCGATTCACCAGCTCGATCTAGTAAAGATCGAGCTAGGATAGGTCGATTTATCACTCGATCTCTTGCCTTTACCTCTCCTTTCCTTGCCCTTTTTGACTATAAGATCATGATCTCCAGCTCCCTTATCCTTTCACCTACACACTTAAACTAAAAAAGCATAAAATTGAAACAAAATAAAGCAGAAATATGTCGATGATAGACATGGGAATGCCTCCCAAGTGCGCTTGTTTTACGTCACTAGCTTGACTTTACTTGGTTTAGGCTAGAGGTGGGTCTTGGAGAAGCAACGTGGTGCTCTCCTTGCTGCATTCACTCGCCATGTAGGGCTTGACTCTATGCCCATTCACCGTGAAGCTCTGTCCACTCTTGCCAACTAAAGTAACCGCTCCATACGGTAGCACTTCTCTTATCTCAAAAGGTCCGCTCCATCTAGACTTGAGCCTCCCTGGGAACAACTTCAACCGTGAGTTGTAGAGTAGCACCAGACTTCCCTCCTTGAGCTCCTTAAGCACCAGCTTCTTGTCATGAACCGCCTTGGTCCTTTCTTTGTAGATCTTGGCACTCTCATAAGCATCCAGCCTTAGTTCATCAAGCTCATCGAGTTGCATCAGCCTTTTCTCTTGTGCCGTCTTGAGATTGAAGCTCATTTGCTTCACGGCCCAAAGAGCTCTGTGCTCTAACTCAACAGGGAGGTGGCAAGACTTGTCGTAGAGGAGGTTGAAAGGAGTAGTACCAATGGGAGTTTTGAAAGCTGTTTTATACGCCCATAGAGCTTCATCAAGCTTGCTTGCCCAATCCTTTCTAATTACCCCTGCGGTTTTCTCTAGAATAGCCTTGATTTGCCTATTAGACACCTCCACTTGGCCGCTGGTTTGAGGGTGATAGGGCGTAGCTACCTTGCGCTTAACCCCATACTTCTTCAAAAGACTTTCAAAGACCTTGTTGATGAAGTGGCTGCCCCCATCGCTGATCACTACCTTTGGAACCCCAAATCTTAGAAAGATGATAGTCTTGAAGAGCTTGATCACAACCTTTGCGTCGTTAGTTGGGGAAGCTATAGCCTCAACCCACTTAGACACATAGTCTACAGCCACCAGGATATATTTGTTGCCGTAAGAAGATGGGAATGGACCCATGAAATCAATCCCCCAAGCATCAAACACATCCACCTCAAAGATTGGTACCTGCGGCATCTCATTTTTCTTTGTGATGTTCCCAGCTCTTTGGCATGCTTCACACGACTTAACAAACTCATGAGCATCCTTGAAGAGTGTTGGCCACCAATACCCGGCTTGTAGAACCTTTGTGGCCGTCTTGAAAGAAGCAAAGTGTCCACCATAAGATAAACCGTGGCAATGGAGAAGGATGTCCTTTGCCTCTTCTCTTGTTATACACTTTCGGTACAAGCTGTCCACTCCCCTCTTGTACAGATAAAGGTCATCCCAAAAGTAATGAGAGATGTCCCTCATGAACTTCTTCTTATGGTAGTGGTCTAGGTGAGTAGGCTCCTCTCCACAAGCTAAGTAGTTGACAATGTCTGTATACCAAGGTAAATCTTCTTCTTTCAAGCTCAAGACACCTTCAAACTTCTAATCTATCCTTGCACATACCACTGTGTTGACCATCATAAGCTGCTCCTCGGGGAGTGAGTCATCCAAAGGCAAGACTTCATTCACTCTCATCCTTGAGAGATGATCCGCTACACCATTCTCAATCCCCTTCTTATCCTTGATCTCCATATCAAACTCTTGTAAAAGAAGGATCCATCTCAAGAGCCTCGGCTTGGTGTCTTTCTTGGAGTATATGTACCTCAAGGTGGCGTGATAAGTGTATACAATGACCTTAGAACCCACCAAGTAAGATCTGAACTTCTCAAAAGCAAAGACAACGGCTAGGAGCTCTTTCTCGGTGGTTGCATACTTCACTTGCGTGTCATCCAAGGTACGACTTGCATAGTAGATCACGTGCAGCTTCTTATCTTCCCTCTGACCCAAAACAGCACCCACGGCGTAGTCACTCGCGTCGCACATTATCTCAAACGGCAGGTCCCAATCATGAGCTTGAACTATAGGCGCGGTGACTAGAGCTTCTTTGATGGTCTTGAAGGCTTGTAGACACTCATCATCAAACACGAACTCGGCTTCTTTGCAAAGTAGCCTTGTAAGAGGACGAGCTATCTTGGAGAAATCCTTGATAAACCATCTGTAGAAGCCAGCGTGACCCAAGAAATTCCTTATCCCCTTCACATTAACCGGCGGCTCTAAGCTCATCATGACCTCTATCTTTGCTTTGTCAGCCTCAATCCCTTGCTCAGAAATCTTGTGCCCAAGTACAATGCCTTCCTTCACCATGAAGTGACACTTTTCCCAATTCAGCACCAAGTTTATCTCCTCACATCTCTTGAGAACCCTGCAAAGATTTGACAAACAACCACCAAAGGAAGCACCATATACAGAAAAATCATCCATAAAACTTCCACCATTTCCTCTATGAGGTCAGAGAAGATAGACATCATGCACCTTTGAAAGGTTGCTGGTGCATTACATAACCTAAAAGGCATCCTTCGATATGTGAAGGTACCATAAGGGCATGTGAAAGTTGTCTTCTCTTGGTCATTGGGATGAATGGGAATTTGAAAGAAACCACTATAGCCATCAAGAAAACAGTAGTATGGGTGATTAGCTAATCTCTCATGCATTTGATCAATGAAGGGAAGAGGAAAATGATCTTTTCTAGTGCCTGAGTTAAGTTTCCTATAATCAATACACATTCTATGTCCAGTTATGGTTCTTGTAGGAATTAACTCATCTTTCTCATTTATAAAGACCGTGATACCCCCTTTCTTTGGTACCACATGGACCGGAGCGACCCATGTGCTATCACTGATAGGGTATATCACGTCAGCCTCTAAAAGTTTTAAAATCACTTTCTTAACTACTTCTTTTAAGTTTGGGTTCGTCTCTGATGTTCAATAGAATAAGTGTTTTCATTCTCTAAGTGAATCCTGTGAGTACAAAGCATTGGTGAAAGGCCCTTGATGTCACTTAGAGAGTACCCAATGGCCTTTCTATACTTCCTCAACTCCTTAAGGAGTGAGTTTAACTCATCATCACTCAGATTTTCATTCACAATGATAGGATAAGTGTCATTTGGTCCCAAGAAAGTGTACGTTAGCCCATTTGGGAGCTCCTTTAGGTCCACCTTTGGGGCTAGCAGCTCGCTCCAGTCCTCCTCGTGGCTTGTGTTGACGTTGCCATCCTCATTAGCCCCTTTTGAACCCGAGTCATGAGCTTTCAGGCTGCCATCTTGAACCGTTCCCACTGCTGAGATCGAGTCAACCAGTCGATCTTCCTCTCGTTCCAGGCTGGATCGATTGCACTCTCTCGATTCACTTGCTCGATTTGATGCGGATCGAGCAGGAGATCGATTCGCGGAGTCGTTCTCTGAATAGATCGAGTTGCCTCGGTCGATTGTCTCATCGATCTTCTTCCTGGATCGAGTAACTTGGTCGATCTCCGGGTCGATCTCTAGGCACTCGCCTTTATCTTCTTTCACAACCTTGCGAGAATCAAGGATGTGTACATACTCCTGGGTTTGTTCGCTTAAGAAACCATACTTCCCACACTCCTTTGTCAATGCCAGTTGTAGATGATCCTCTTGTGCCAACTCCTCAAGCAACTCATCAGCCAATGCATCCAAAGTTTCAATGTAGAACGCGTGTCCTTCAATGGTTGGCTTTTTCAAGACTTCATTGATGTCAAAGTTTAGCTTGATGTCCTTACCAAGGTGTAGAGAAATCTTGCCATTCTTCACGTCGATGATGGCTCCAGCAGTTGCAAGAAATGGTCTACCATGGATTAGAGGGTCCTTTGGTTCCTCATCCATTTCTAGCACTACAAAATCTGTTGGCACATTAACATTGCTGATCCTCACGGGTAGGTCTTCAAGCAAGCCCACAGGAAGCCTTATACTTCTATCAGCCAGAATGAGTGAGATTCTACACTCCTTAAACTTGGTGAAACCTAGCTTCTTACTAATGGAATGGGGCATAAGATTAATGCTTGCACCAAGATCACATAAGCAGCTTTCAAACTTCAAAGGACCTAGTGCACAAGGGATAGTGAATGACCCTGGATCTCCTAGCTTCTTTGGTGCTATCTCCTTGTGGATAATGGCACTGCATTCTTGACTCAACACCAAGACCTCGTCACTCTCTTTATCCTTCTTAGCTAGGGTATCCTTCAAAAACTTTGCATACTTTGGCATCATTGCCAAACAATCAACCAAAGGCAGCTTAATCTCAACATTCCTTATATGCTTCTCAAACAAAGCCTTATGCTTCTCAATCAACTGCTTCTTGAAGCGTCCAGGGAAAGGAAGCTTTGGTACGTAGGGTGGAGGCACGTAAGCTTCTTTCTCTTTGCTAACCTCCTCCACTTTCTTCTCTATAACCGCTTCTTTGCCTTTCTTAGGTCTTGCAATCCAGACATTGTCAAACGTGATCTCTTGATCATTTGAAAGCTTACTCCCCCCTCTTGAACCACAATGTCCTCATTGTCTTCAGGTACTGACCGTGGTGGTAGCTCTTTCCCACTTCTCAAAGTAATAGCGTTGGCATACTCCTTAAGGTTGGCTTCACACATCCCGGGTAAGCTACCTTGACCGCTTGAACTAGCTTTGCCTTTCTCTAGCTGGCGTATCTTGTTGTTGATGTTAGTGATCTGAGTAGACACCTCAGTAAGAGCAGAGTCCAGCCTATTGTTCATATCAACAAACTTCTGATTTGTAGTTGCTTGGCCCTGAAGCAATTGTTGAAACATTGTTTGAATCGGATCTTGAGGTGGCGATTGAGCTTGTTGCTGTTGAGGCACGAAACCAGGAGGAAACACAGGAGAGTAGTTTTTGTTTCCTTGCTGTTGCTGACCTTGGAAGTTCCCTTGTCTTTGCCCTTGGTACCCACTGTTTTGTGTAAACCCTCCTTTGTTATAAGGAACAAAAGGTTTGCCTTGTTGTGGAGGGTACACTTGATCTCTAGGGTTCTCCACATTGGTACTTCGGTAAGAGAGGTTGTTGTTGCCCTGATAGCCTTGACTGTAGCCGTGTGGCTTATCATAGTTCTGACCTCCAACCCAATTCGCTTCTTCTTGGCTCAGCTCTAACTCCTCTATAACATCTTTAGCTTCTCCTACAAAGTGTACATGCTTTTGATTTGCAAGTACTAACTTGTCAATCTTTTCATGGAGAGACTTCAGCTCTTTCTTGTTTGCCTCAAGGTCAGACCCTCTTGGTGCTCTATCATAATCTTCAGCATAGTTCCCATCACTCAAAGCAAGATTCTCAATGAGCTCCATTCCTTCTTCTACATTTTGACCAAGAAAGTTGCCTTTACTTGCCGTGTCTAGGAGCAGTCGAATCTTGGGAAGGGCTCCTCTGTAGATGGTGCTCAAGAGTGTCTCCTCACTAAATCCGTGATGAGGACAAGCTATAGTGTAGTCTTTGAACCGCTCCATTGCTTCACTAAAGGTCTCATTCTGCCTTTGTGTAAAACCGCTGATCTCACTCCTTAGCCGAGCTATTCTTGTACTTTAGAAGAACTTTGATAGAAACGCCTTCTTGCAATCAGCCCATGATGTTATAGTCCCCTAAGGTAAGGTCTTCTCCCAATGCCTTGCTTTATCCCAAGTGAGAAAGGGAAAAGCCTAAGCTTGAAACTGTCCTCCGAGATGCCATTGATCTTTATCATTCTGCAAACTTGCTCAAAGTTGTCAAGATGCTCCAAAGGGTCCTCCATTGCAAGTCCATGGAACTTGTTGTTCTGCACCATTGAGACAAAGCCTGGCTTGATCTCGAAGTTGTTGTTTTTCACCGGTGGAGGAGCGATTCCAAAGCGGTTGTGATGTGTGTTTGGAGCATCACCCGCACCGATGATCCTTGGTGCTCTTGGGGCGTGGTTGGGGTTTCCATTACCCCTTCCAGCAGCAGCACGGTGAGGTGGAGCCTCAACTTGGTCTTGCTCAGCCATGACCTCAAAATCGAGAAGGTCTGGTTGCAATATCTCCTCAAAGTGTTGTTCTTGTTCTCTTGCCCTTCTTTCTCTTGCACTTCCAAGTTGATGAATGTTGTCTAGAGGTTGTAGTAGATTGTTGTCACCACTAGACCTCAAATTCATGTACCTAAGAAAGCAAGTAGGAAGGTAGAGAAATTGGTAACCAAAGTAAAAATAAGAATTTAGTCTCTACTAAGCTCCAAATCCTAATACTTTCAACTCAAACCCAAGTTGGCAACAGCGCCATTTGATAAACAGGATTTTTCAGTTTTAAATCAAAGCCAAATGCACATGTTTATGATTTATTATAGTGCAAGAGGTGTCAATCCAGCCTAGGTTGATGAAAGCTACTAAAAATGCAAGAGCAAAACAAATCTAAGTGAAATCGGGTAAATGGGCGAGAAAATTGATAAAAACTAAATGCAAATGCTAAATGACCGTGAAAACAATTTTAGGGGCTAAACAACTAGCAGAATACTTCTAAGAGATTAAAATGCAAGACTACTAATTTATAAAAATCGAACTCTAAAGGCAGATAAACAGAGCATTTCTAACAACCTAGGACAATGACTTTGAAGACTAAAGAAGCAAACTTTATAACTAAGGATGATGATTTAAAGGTGTTGAAATGCTAAAAAGAGGATCTAAGGTTGAGGGTCATATTAAGAAGGTTCAAGATTCAAGCTTGGGTTTTGAAAACATTAGATCTACACATTTTGTGCTATCTCTAAGCCTTGAGAAGCTAAAATAGATTTATCCATGGTGTATGGCATAAACCCCTTCCTCAACCTTTCCTCCTAACCCATGGCGTGTGGTGGAAAGATAGGTCGAAGAGCATAAATCATAGATCTCAAAAAGTGACTTAACTAGCTCCCTAAGCATCCATGGTGTTTGGGAAAGGATGAGCTAGTCTCTTGGATTTGGTTTTAAGGGACTCCTGAATCCTGCGAAGGTAAGGAGATCCCTGAGATCAAAGAGATCTTTTCCAAGACTCTCTAAGCATTAAGAACCCAAATCCAAGAAGAAAATAGATTAAGAACAAGAAAAAGTCCCAAGCTTAAACCTTTTAAACCCTCTTAATCGCCCCAACCTTAAACCTAAAGGAAACTAATCGCTACACATGATTAAAACCGATGGAAATGCAAAGCAAAGAAAGATAAGCATGATTAAACTACTAACCAAGAAGAGTGATTAAGAGAAATACTTAGATTAAGCAAGATTAAGGTTTAAAAATAAGAAAAGCTTAAAAAGTTGAACAATGGCGATTTTTCAGCCTTAGAGCATAAGAAAACATAAACTGGTCCGAGACAAAATGAATGGTTCACACCATTTTGCCTAAAATAGCCAAACAAAGAAAATGGTCCCCTCACTACATGCCAAAAGTGAGCTGTCCGGATAACGTTCTAGAGATCGACTTGGGTGATCGATCTCTAGCTCGATCTTCTTCATGGATCGTCCTCCTTTGCTCGATCTTCGGGTCGATTCGGTTGAGTGTATCGAGTGCTTCCTTCGATCTTCTACTTGATCCTTGGGTGATCGAGTCTTAAGCTCGATCTGGCTCTCGTTCTGCATGGCTTAGTCCACGTCCGTACTCACCATCGATCACCTTGGTCGATCTTGGTCTCGATCCTCCTTCTTGAAACGACTTGAGTCACTCGATCTTCTGGTCGATCTCATCTAGATCGACCTGCCTAGCTCGATCCGCACCTCGATCTCGGTTCCTCTGCTGCATGGCTGAGTTCTTCTAAGTGTCCACAGGCTCCCTCTCGATCCTTAGCATGTCCACACAATCTCCACAGCTCCAGTGTATCCAAAACAACCTGAATATGATGCAAGAATGCAAGAAATATGCAAATGCTAATGCAAAGTGCACTTAGGATCTAAAATGAGACAAATGGTGCAAACCTAGCCTATTATGTAAGATGAATGCATGAAAACTACTCTAAATGCATGCTAAATATGCGAAATATATGAGTATATCAACTTCCCTTTACTTAACCACAATGCTAATCTGTTTCCCCTTTTCTACCATTTCAAACTTTTCCCTCTTCTTTTCAAAGCATATAAACATGAAGTTCAAACCACTTAACTCTACCCTTTTAACCCAAAACTCCTAACCTAGAATCAAGCTCAAGATGCAAGCTGATATCCACAAGAGAGCTTATTATTGCCAGCCTTATTCCTAACACTTTTTGCCAAGACAAGATTCAAAAATGATATGCAAATGTCTCACAGCTCTCAAGATAGTGTTTAAGCTCAAAAGGAGGTTTGGTTAAGGGAGTGGATAAGCTTTTTGGATCAACAAAAGTGGTAAAAAGGGAAAAGATGATCCAAATATGTATAGGGTAGCCATGAATTCACTTTTCAATGCATAAGACATGATAATTAAAAATCCAAATTAAGGTTCAAGTTGATAGAGTTGATTTTCAGAGAACAAATGCTTTCAGTATGAGATGAGATGAACAAAATTAGCATTCCAAGCATGGTTCAGTCTTAACTTTTAGCTTTCTTATGATGCATCAAACAAGTAATCACTTAAACACTGAAATCATCTCTAAACTCTAAGCACTTACAAGGAAGATTCATCATTATGCCCTATGCAAATGCTATGCAGCCTATATGCAAACACTAGACTCAATCCTAAGAAAATGAAATGCAACTATATGCTTTCTTTTTAGTTTGCAAAAATATGCAAATTTTTTCAAATATTTTTCCATTTTTTGTGTTTTTCTATGCCTTAGATGAATGCATGATATGCATGTGACTCAAGATGAAAGAAAGTGAAAAACTAAGAAAACAGAACACAAAGTCAAACCCCAAATCTCTCCCCCACACTTAAATTACATAGTCCCTTGTGTAATGAAGGTAATGAGAGAGAGAAGCAACAAAATATAATACAAAACTAAAAAAAAATGCAGTGGTATAAACAATGAGTAGGATGTGGTACCTTTTAGTGGGAGGAGTGGTGGGATGATCCAGATGTCTATGGAGACTTGCCAGCTCTCCTCCTGTTCCTCCTCTCATAGGTCTTTGGAGATGGTGCTGCTTCTTGAGGTGGAGGAACCCAGCTTGACCATATCCTTTCAGCTTGAGAAGAATCACCTTGAGTGCCCCATTGCCATGTTGGTTGAACTTCAGAAGGGTTGGGAGCTGGCGCTTCCCATACTGATGGTATATGGGTCCTTGGCTCATATGATGAAGCCCTTGGTTGTGCCCATGTTCCCCCATAGATCACTTGGTTGTGCATGAAAGGAATGTCTTCCTTGGGGGTTCCAAACAGCTTCCTCTTCTTCAGTAGGATCAGCTTGTGGCATTGGCTCTTCGTGGTGAGAAGTGTACTCATGAGTGTGGCTCTGATGGGAAGCTTCTCCTGATGTAGCTTTGTTCTTTTTGAACTTCCCCTTGACCATCTTCACCAGCTTCTTGATGGCTTTGTCTTGCCACTTACACCATTTTTGAAGTGTGTTGATATGCTCATTAGCAGACTTCAGATAGCTCTCTTGGTTTGGGACTTCATAAGGCTTGAAGTGGAACTGCTTGGAGTTGTATTTCAGCACCTCATCTTCCTCAAGCTCCTCTTCTTGGTTTTCTCCTTGGCTTTCAGCGCCAGCAGTAGCATCTTCTTGGACTTCTTCTTCACCTTCTTCTGGTTCTACTTCCTCACTATCTTCTCTTCTATCTTCTGGAACAGGGCCTCTATGGTAAAGCTGATCTTCAATTGGGTTGAAACTGATGTTGCTTCTCATGGTGATGGATGTATGCCTTGGATTAGGGAGGAGGATTCTTGTTGGCTCTTCAAATTCATTGAGGAACTTGTAGACATGCTTGCCTTGAATGCTCTTCTCAATGTAGTGGCTTCTCCTAAGATAGTCCATATCTATCCACAATGGCTCTAGAGCATCCTTTTCATGTTCCTCAAGGTCTACACCACTAGCCATCAGAACAGCTGTCACAACTCCTCCAATGTGGAGCTGTGGGTTCCTCTCCCTCTTCCCTTTGTATAAGACGCAACTCATGTAGGTTAGGAGTTGCTCCATCAGCAATGTCACAAAGCATGGGAACCTGCTTGGCGGTTCTATAGGAGTTCCATTTTTGCTGGTGACCACAAGTGCCTGAATCCCATTGTAAATGAAGTCTCTCTCCTTTCCAGTGAGGTTTGGTGTTTCCTTTCTTGCAAAAAATGTATTTGCAAGCTCCTTGTGAGCATACCTCAGTGCAGGATTCTTTAGATGTTGATTCCTTGTGGCTCCAGCTATGAAATTCCCAGCCCTAATCATGCCCCATAGCATCTTGTGCTGCTTTTGGGTGATTATGAACTTGTTCCCCTTGTGAGCATAAGACATCAGACCAAGCGCTTGGGAGATTTCAAAGAAGGTTGTTGTGAACCTTTGCTTGCGAAGCTTGAAAGATATCCACCCATCTTGGTTGGAGAGCTCACTCTCATCATAGCTAACCACCTTGAGAGTAGAGATGAATTGATAAGTGAGCTGCTAGTAGGAGGGAAGTGGCACCGCCATGAACTCACCAAGCCCCATATGCTCAAAGATACTCTTGCAATCGCTATAGATCCCAAGTGCTTTCATGGTGTTAGCACAAGGGTATCTTGTAGCTTTGAAAGTGCATTGGCTGAAGGCCTCCATGAGTTCTGTAGCACTTGGCTCATGGTATGGGACCTCTTCCTCTACAGTTTTGCCCTTTCCTTTCTGCTTGGCAGCTTTGTCTCCAACTGGCTTCTTCCCAGCAGCTTTTGATGACTGCCCAGCAGCAGTACCCTTTCCCTTATCTCTTCTAACTCTTGGAGAAGTAGGCGCTTCTTCTTGTGGTGCCTTCTTTTTGCTTCCAGCAGCGGTTCTTGATCTACCCATGGTACCTACCAGAACAAAGCTTGAAGATACTATAAGTAAAAGAACAACATTTGAGAAACCAATAACTGAAAGCTTTAGAAAGAATTTCTCTAAGCTAAAAAAAGTTTAACTAGTCCTTAAACAAGATTAAACTTTTAAAAAGCAAAAGGAATTCACAAGCTAACAGTTATAGACATGCTAGAGTTCATAAATAAAAATCAACTATTTATGCATGTGAACCTAGCATGGTGGCTCTAAGCAAACGAGAAGATGATTATGCAAAGGGATATTAAAACAAGCAAGAAATGAGATTTATAAACAGTAAACAATGCTTAAACATTCAAATTGCTCATATTAAACATATCCACCATGCAAAATCAAAGCAAAACACCTTAAACTAAATAAAACTTGTTCTTAAAACCATAGAATTAACAACTTTAAACACATGCAAAGTTTAAGAACAAGAAATGAACAGTTGAGAAAGCAAACCTTTGTGGAACTTCTGAGCACTTAGAAGAAATAATAAAGAGAGAGAGAGAGCTAAAAATTTGAGCTATATGTGAGAGAAGTGAAGAAATGAAGTGTGAAGAGAAGAGAGGAAGTTTGTTGGTTTTTTAAAGAGGTGGGTGGGGAACCAGGGGAATCAAGTGGGTGGGGGACAAGAACAAAAGTGCTCAAAAGCTCTGCTAAGTGTCAGGAAAGAGCCAAAATTCAAATTCAAATCTTCTTGGCTCCAAGCCAAGAGAGGGAAAAAATTTGAAAATTTTGAAAACTTAAAAAATTTGAAAATTTTGAAAACTTACCTCGCGGGCTATCGGTCATGTTTTGACTGATAGGATGCTATCGATCACTTGTGATCAATAGCATTGACCAATGGCTTCCTATTAAATCCTATCGGTCACAATCTGATCGATACACTAGCCGAATATACCCGTTTATATGTATCGGTCACTCTCTAGACCGATAGTATATGATCGGTCAGTATCCTATCGTTAGCTAGACCGATAGCATTCACACTTAGTACCTCATTTTCTCTATCGATCATAACTGACCAATAGGTTGACTGGTGCACTTTGGCTCCACCACTATCGATCACCAGCTGACCGATAGCATGACTGATAGGGTCTGTATCGGTCTTGTCTTGACCGATACGGTGATCGATAGCAGCCAAAATGCACCTGTTCTTGTTCCCTTAGACACTTTATCAAACCCCATACCAAATCCCTGCTTTTATAAACATTAACCAAGCATAAAAATAAACTAGAAAGCATAATATATACAAAGGATACCATGGGACTACCTCCTAAATGTGCTTGTTTAAAGTCTCTTAGCTTGACTTTGAGTATCTCACTAGTGAGAAGAGGTTGATGGAGCTGGTGCTCCTACCTCTTTCTTCTGGTAAACCCAAGTGCCCACTGACATCAGTCTCTTTTTCTCACGAGCTGACTTCCTGTTTCTCTTCTTTTTGACACTTGGTTTGATCAAAGGCTTCACTTCCTTGGTGATCAAGCTTTGAACCTCTTTCAAACCATCTTCAAGTTTCAACTCAGTGTCCAGCTTCTGTTCTGGCTCTTCAAGGAGAGTATCACTCATCAACATACTCATTGTGAAGCTCATAGCATGCTTCACACGCTCTGGAAGTTGTTGTTGCTTACTCTCCTCTTCAATGATCATTCCACAAAAGACTATGGAAGGAGAGACAATCTTGTAGACCTTGAACTCATCAACATTCTTCAGAATAACAGAGCCTCTCTTGAAGTCCATCTGAGCTCCTGCTGTTGCAAAGAATGGTGTTCCTAGAAGAAGTGGTACCTCTCTTGAATATGTCTTCTCCATAACCACAAAATCTGTTGGCACTAAGCAATTCCCAATCTTCAAAGGGAAATCTTTCACCATGTCCAAAGGTCTTGTTGAGGTGTTATCCACAAAGGAGATAGAGGCTTTGCAGGGCTTCAGTTTCTTGATTCCTAAAGTTTGGCTTAAGTGGAGAGACATGACATTCACTGTTGAACCTGAATCACACAAGGCCCCAACATTGTCTAGCATCTCTAGCTCACAAGTAATGAGGAACTTTCCTGGATTGGGAAGCTTTGTCAATGTCTTCAGCTCCTTGCTTTTATACAGATCAGCTTCCACATTCTCCAGAATTGGCTCCACTACTTCCAGCTTGTCAAAGACTTCTTTGAGGAACCTGATTTGATCATTTACTTCAAGCAAAGTGGTTCCATGGGGAAGCTTTATTCCAGCATCTTGTATGTCTTTCCTGAACTTTGTGTAGACTTCCATCCGAGCCTTTGTAAAGTGCATTGTGGGGTAAGTGATTGGTGGTTTGTAAGCTTGAACTTCAGGAGCTTTACCCTTCTCATTGCTGCTTGAGGAGCTGCCCACTTGGCGATCATATAACTCCTTGAAGTTTTCAGGACTTTCTCTAGCCAAGACCATCAAATCAAGGTGTGTCTCTACAAAATCTTTATCAGCTTCACTGAGCTCTGGTTTGGCTTCTTCTTCTGGAGCAGCTAAGGCTTTCTCAGCTTCTTATTCGGCTCTTTCTTGCTCTTCTTCCCTGTTTAAGCTATCATCTAGTCCTTTGAGGAACTTCTCTACAATATTTGTAGCTTCTTGATCATCAATGTTGACATTGGTGACTTCCCCCCCCCATACTCAGCCCTTAACATGTCCACATGTAACAGCAACTCTTGAAGCATAATGCCAAGCTCTTCCAATGAAGCATCTTCATCATTTAACTCTTCATCCCCTTCAGCAAGCAAGTGGCAAAATTCCTGAGGGTTGTGCTCACATTCTTCAGGAAGATTACCTTGGGGGCATGGTGCTGTTGCAACTCCTTTGTTGTTCTCTAAGGTCTGTATTCTTGAATCCAAATCATCAAGCTTGGTGTTGAGCTCATCATGAACAGAGTCTAACTTGTTATGCAACTCAGCAAATCTCTGGTTAATCTCCAATGTTTCAAGAAGTTGTAAGTTGAGGATTTGAATGAACATGCTCTTGGTATCAGTTGCACTAGAGGTAGAGGCAGTGAATTGACCTTGATGGAGAGAAGGAGTGGGCGTAAACTGTGGGTGGGGATTGTAGCTGTCTGCAAAGTAGTTCATAGGCAGAAGCTCTTGGTGGAAGTTGTTGCACCTTGGAGTTTCAAAACAGAGCATCTTCTCTACTTGTAGAGATTTACCTGAAATGAAAATACTTGGAAAGGAGTGAGTAACCAAATAAAACTAAAAACTTGATCTTAAAGACTCTACAAACTCTAAGGATTCAAACAGAACCCCCCAATGGCAATGTCGCCAAATTGATGTAGGTGTTTTTCCTATCTCAATCCTCAACCTACACTAGTCATTGTAGTATTGAGTTTATCAATCCATTGGGAGTTGGTGAATACAAAAGAGTTGCAAGCAGAGGTCCTTAAGTCAAGCAAGCAAAGAGGTTTTTGTTGCCTAAGCAACTGAACTAACAAGCTTAAGTGATCATACACCAAAGAGAACTCAAGTAGAGACAGTTTAGCAATGATCAAAGAAGCAAAACAGAGTAAATAAGCAGAGCAATGACAGAATTCGAAATTTAACAAGGAGAAGACAAATTCCTACATGTGGTTATTAGTTTTGGGGAATTCAAAGACTAACTAAGGCTGTTTCAAGCATCATTGATCAAGCAAGCAAGCTAGCAATGGTGGTTCCTGGACATAGAGTTCGAAAACAAGAAAGCTAAGTCCAATCTCTTGGTGAACAGCCATTTGCTAAACATCTTAACAAGAACTAACTCTCATTAGTGCTAAAACATTTAACAAGCATTAATTATCAACTCTATTCATGTCAAAATGCTCCTCAAACAGTCAATCTCTTGAGCCAAGGCCAGCAAATCTTCTATTAAACAAGATCAGGATTTCATCAAACATTTGGTGGGCATAAGAGAAAGCCTAAATCCTAGATAAGTATGATCAAGACAAATCTAGCTTAAGAACAGATCAATAGAGAGGAACCTATGTTATTAAGCACTACACAAACCTTAATCAATCTCTAAATCTCCCTAATCTACCACATCTAAGAACTCTAAGCAAACTACTCACTAATAGCCATGTTTAACACCAAATCACAATAGGAAATATGCTAATCATGATTAAAAGAGAGATTAAGAAAAGATTAAAGGCAAATACAAACTTATATTAAATAAAGCAAGAAATTTGTCAAACTCAAAGAAATAACTCAAGAACAGTAGAATGACATGACTGCTCGAAAAATCCCCAGAAAAAGAGTATTTATACATAAAGAGGAAAGCCCTAAAATTAATGGCAAAAGTGTAAATAAAAGCAGCTTCGGACTGGGATCCTATCGGTCTGAATGTGACCGATAGAGTGATCGATAGGCTTGCTATCGGTCTAGAAGGTGACCGATAGGGTGACCGGAATACTCACGGTTGATATCCTCATAATTTACTATGTTTTAGCTTGCATTTAGTTGAGTTTTTGGTCTCTTTCATACATTCATTCATCATATTTTGTCACATTTGCATTCATATTAGACATAATAGGTTTTAGGTTAGACATTTGCATATTTTGCATTGTTTGGAGTTTTTTTCAGGTCTAAATGGAGCAAGGAAGACATTTGGAGAATGGTGAATGATGAGGACATGAAGCACTAAGAATAATAGCCAAGATGACGGGTTTTAGGCTGCACCAAGGTCCTGTATCGACCAAAGCTGAGAGAAATCTGTCTGATATGCAGATCAATATGAATTGTATGGATCAAAATGAAGGTCTTCCGATGCGATTCAGCCTCCCCGTCCTTCATAGAAGTTGTATAGGATCGAATAAGCTTTTCAACGGAGGTTGAATCATGTCAATCCGGTCAGTAGTTCAAAAGATACGGCGCTTCAAGCATCACTGTCCGCAACCAGAAGTTCCTATCGATCACCTACATTGAGCATCACTTCCTTCCTTCTGATCGATATGTTTTGGTACGAGAACCATCTTTGACCATCTTTGACTTTTTTATTTTTGCTTCCTAGGGCTATTTTGGGGATGTTCCCTATAAATATCTAAACCTAGATCTATTTTCTCTTATCATTTCTCTTCCCCAAAGCTTTGCTTTGGTTTTTCATATAACAAGAACAAACCCTTTGTGGGTTGAGATTGGATCATTGTATATACTTTTTATTTATGTCTTTCATCTTTTAATCTTAATTATTTCATCTTCTAGTCTTGCTTTCTTATTTATTATGCTTTAGTATTTTCGAATTTCTGTCATTGAGTTTTGAGATTCTTGGTTTTTGAAGAACAAAAGTGTTTCTAGTGATTGTTTAAGGTGTTAGAATGTTGGATCATTGATTATCTCTTCTTGTGTGACTGTTTTTCATGCTTAGTACCTCTTTGAAGGATAAGTAGATCTTAGGCTTTCTAGTAATGCACTCAAGGTGTTTGCTGAAATGCTTGAAAGAAGTTATAGTTGATGTCATGTCTTGCGTAGCTTGTGCTTATGTACTTAACACCACATTGATGAGAAATTGTTCTTTAGGCATTGATTATGCATGAGAGTGTGAGTTAATATTAGTTCTATTGCACAAGAGATTAGTAAACCTAGCATAGGAAACTAGATGTCTAGCATGCTTTTTGGCTCTATGGACTTTGACATGCGTGCTTGATGATCATGTGTTTGAGTAAAGGGATTTATCTTGAATATGTGATTAGATAAGGGATTAGTGCCAAGAGATTGGGCTAGTCTATATCAGTAGTCCTTGCCTAGAGATTAATGCATTGATTGTTTCTTTAACCTTGATCATGATTTTAGATTCACCTTGTTATTCATTAGTCTTGAATCTCTGTTTTCTAGTTTACATTTCTTATTTGAGGTTGCTAGATCAGACTCCCCTTCTTTTGATTAGGCCTAGGTTAGCAAGTCTTATGCATCTCATCTGTTCCTTAGCCTTTGGATTGGATTGACACCTCAAGTATTATAATGACATGTGTGTTTGAGGATTGATCTAAGTATTAAAAACCTTAACATCAATTGGCGCCGTTGCTAGTTCATTGTGTCTAAGGCATTTGAGATTGATTACTTTCTTAGACTAGGCTATTTTCTTTATGTTTTTTGATGATTGGAGAAGGAACATTAGTTCCATTGCACTCTCATCTTTGAGTTTCACTTGCTAAGAGTCAAGCTTAGTGACTATAAACAAGCACACTTGGAAGGTAGTTCCATGTTTATCCCTTGTCTATATATGCTCCTTTTGCTTTTGATTTCTTTTGTTTAGTGTTTCAGGGTTCTAAGATGGACCAAATGGTTCAACACAAGGTGGACAATGACAAGGAGCTACAACAGCTTATTCATTGAGCTAGTGCACTGATTATGGCCAAGAAAAATTGGTAGGCAACATACTGAGTACAAACCAGATATTTCTGCTCAGTCTTATTGCCTGTCTATGCACCAAGCTACTCTCTCAATGGCAATTACACCAAGAACCAAGAAGAAGGTGCACCTTGTTGAAGCGGCCAGAAACTTAACCTGACCAAACCGGCTCGGACAGAGCATCTCCACCCCGATTCAGCTTCAACAGTCTTCATCAATGTTATATCCCCGTGAGTTAGCTTGCGTCTGGAGTTGGTTTCAGGTCATTCCCATCGGCGGCTAGAAATTTACAGAGGTTTTTGTGAAACCGCTCAACCCCTTTCGGGCAGGCTATCGGTCAAGGAGTGACCGATACAAGCAATATCGAGCAAGGGTATCGGTCACGAGTGATCGATACAAATGTTCCGAGTTAATTTCGGTCACCGTATCGATCACCTTCCAGACCGATACGATTCATATCGATCAAGCCAGACCGATACAACTGACCGATAGGAATCACCTGAAGGACCATATCGACTGAAGCTCAGCTCAGATGAGGTGTTTCCATTCCGATTTGACCTCGGCAATCTTCATCAACATTGTAGCCCTCTGAGTTAGCTTTCGTCTGGTGTTGGTTTCGAGCCATTCCCATCGGTGGTTGAAGAGTTATTGCGAACAAAGTGAGCACATATCCATCTGGAGTTTCAACCGATCATCTTGACCGACTTGAAGATCAACCTGGACGACGGGTTTGCGTCTTGATTCAGCCCCGGATGTCTTCATGAGAGTGCTATAAAATTGAGTTAGGTTTGGTATGCAGCTTGTTTCGTATCATTTGGTGCAGTGGATCAAGAAATACTGCAGTTTTGGCAAAGGCGCTGCAAGAACCCCAACAGTTACATCAAGCTGGATATCAGATGATTTGGTCGATATGACTCCTTGACCTTGCTCACTATGGTGCACACTTCTGGTTTCAAGGGAGTAAAGGCTTTCTTCTTCACCATTCACCATTCCAAGCTATTCTTTAAAACATTTCCACTCCTCATCCATTACAAGACCTTGAGGTATACTCCAAAACTTTTGCATTTTTCTTCTTCTCTTCTTCTCTTGTTTTTTTGAATTGTTTATTGGATATTGGCTCCTCTTTCACTTTAATTACACAGTAGATTACACAGGGACTGTGTAATTTAAGTGTGGGGGAGGGTGTGATACTAACAGTTGTCTTTCAAATTTTGGCATTCATCTCTTGCATATCGCTCATACTTGCAAAAATGTGAAAATTTTGAAAAAATTTCTAAATTTTTAAAAAGTTTTGAGTGATCATATAGTTGCATCTTGCATTTTTAGGATTGCATCTAGTTGCATTTGCATTGAGGTTTCATCAATTCGAAATTTTGAGCATGATGTTTGCTTTTGAGAGATGTTAATTTTTGAAATCACTTCATTGCCCAAGTTCTTTGATGTTATGGTCTAGTTTGAATTGAAGTTTGAACCACACTTTGAATTCTTTGTATGATACTCTTGTCTTGATGAAGCTTGCATAACCTGAATTCAGTCTCTATTTACTAGAACCATAATTTGAATATTGAATTATCATGTCTTATGAATTGAAAGTGTTTTCATGGATACCATACACATACTTGGGCTTTCTTTTTCCCTTCTTTGTCCCCTCTTGCTAGTCCAAGTAGATTTTCCTGCCATTAACCAAACCTTCTTTCAAGCCAAAAATTGTTTGTGAGTGATTGTGAAGCCTTTTCTTTAAGGAATGAGCTTAGTAAAAAGTGTTAGGTTAGAACTACAAAGGGACCATTCCATTGTAGAACTAGCTCACCCTCTTGAGCTAGATAGGCTAGGATGTTTTGGTTAATAAGGGATGGTTTTGGGATTTAAATTTTGGGTTATCAAGTGAAGAAGGAAAAGAGAAAGCAAAGGAAAAGGAGTGCACATAAGTAACCTTGGAAAGTTTGGCTAATCGTTAAAAGCTCTATGCAAATGAAGAAGGTGTCCAAGCTAGCAAAGAGAACACCAGCAAAGTAAAGAAGAGCAAAAGCAAAGAAGAAATGGTCAAACCACCAAGAAGAATCAAAGAAAAAGATGCACTGTCAAAGAAGCTCCAAAGGAGAATGAAGAATGGGATCAAAAGAAGCAAAAAGCTTCAAGAAAAAAGGTAGAATATGATTATGTTTTGGGGAAGAAGCAAAGGAGTTTAGATCACTTATGGGTTTTGGGGTAGATGGGAGTTTACCTTTGTATGCATAAGTTGTTCTTTACCCTTAGCATTTTACCAAGGCTCATTCCATTTTCTTGAGAGAACCCTTGCACTTAAATATAACCAGTTCGATATTGTTTGATGTCATCTTTGCCTCATAAGCCTTATCCTTAGCCAAATGAAAACACAAGATTTGCATGAACATGATCCACTTGGTTGATGAGTTAATTGAATGTTAAAGAGATTGGATGATGTGATTGCTTGTGTAAGATAGGCTTGAGTTTTCTTGTATATGCTTGTGATGAGTGTGGCTAGATTTTCAGTAATAACAAACATCATTTTCATCTTATAATCATTAACTTGGACAAGGACTTGATTTTTATTATTGGCATCTTTCAAACCAAATAGCTCATACTTTCAAACTTCTCTTCCACCATGTTCATACTTGCTTGAGGGCAAGCAAGATCTAAGTTTGGGGGTGTTGATATCTTCATAATTTACCATGTTTTAGCTTGCATTTAGTTTAGTTTTTGGTCTCTTTCATGCATTCATTCATCATATTTTGTCACATTTGCATTCATATTAGACATAATAGGTTATAGGTTAGACATTTGCATGTTTTGCATTGTTTGAGTTTTTTTCAGGTCTAAATGGAGCAAGGAAGACATTTGGAGAATGGTGAATGATGAGGACATGAAGAACCAAGAATAATAGCTAAGATGACGGGTTTTAGGCTGCACCAAGGTCCTGTATCGACCAAAGCTGAGAGAAATCTGTCCGATATGCAGATCAATATGAATTGTATGGGTCAAAACGAAGGTCTTCCGGTGCAATTCAGCCTCAACGTTCTTCATAGAAGTTGTAGAGTATTGAATCATCTTTCCAACGGAGGTTGAATCATGTCAATCTGATCAGTAGTTCAAAAGATACGGCGGTTCAAGCATCACTGTCCGCAAGCAGAAGTTCCTATCGATCACCATATCGATCACCTACATTGAGCATCACTTCCTTCCTTCTGATCGATATGTTTTGGTCCGAGAACCATCTTTGACCATCTTTGACTTTTTATTTTTGCTTCCTAGGACTATTTTGGGGATGTTCCCTATAAATAGCTAAATCTAGATCTATTTTCTCTTATCCATTCTCTTCCCCAAAGCTTTGTTTTGGTTTTTCATAGAACAAGAACAAACCCTTTATGGGTTGAGATTAGATCATTGTATATATTTTTTATTTATGTCTTTCATCTTTTAATCTTAAGTATTTCATCTTCTAGTCTTGCTTTCTTATTTATTATGCTTTAGTATTTTCGAATTTCTGTCCTTGAGTTTTGAGATTCTTGGTTTTTGAAGAACAAAAGTGTTTCTAGTGATTGTTTAAGGTGTTAGAATGTTGGATCATTGATTATCTCTTCTTGTGTGACTATTCTTCATGCTTAGTACCTCTTTGTAGGATAAGTAGATCTTAGGCTTTCTAGTACTGCACTTAAGGTGTTTGCTGAAATGCTTGAAAGAAGTTATAGTTGATGTCATGTCTTGCATAGCTTGTGCTTAAGTACTTAACACCACATTGATGAGAAATTGTTCTTTAGGCATTGATTATGCATGAGAGTGTGAGTTAATGTTAGTTCTATTGCACAAGAGATTAGTAAACTTAGCATAGGAAACTAGATGTCTAGCATGCTTTTTGGCTCTATGGACTTTGACCTTCATGCTTGATGATCATGTGTTTGAGTAAATGGATTTATCTTGAATATGTGATTAGATAAGGGATAAATGCCAAGAGATTGGGCTAGTCTATATCAGTAGTCCTTGCATAGAGATTAATGCATTGATTGTTTCTTTAACCTTGATCATGATTTTAGATTCACCTTGTTATTCATTAGTCTTGAATCTCTGTTTTCTAGTTTGCATTTCTTGTTTTAGGTTGCTAGATCAGACTCCCCTTCTTTTGATTAGGCCTAGCTTAGCAAGTCTTCTGCATCTCATATGTTCTTTAGCCTTTGGATTGGATTGACACCTCAAGTACTACAATGACATGTGTGTTTGAGGATTGATCTAAGGATTAAAAACCTTAATATCAACGGTATACTTATATCGGTCACTTCTTTGACCGATAGCCTGATCGATAGCTTCTTTATCGGTCACTCCTTGACCGATAGCCTCCGTACCTTGACTGATAGGGCTTGCAGAAATCGTCTGCCTTGGTTCCTCTTGCTCCATTTCAGCTCAGCTAGCTTCCTGGTCAACTTCCAAAGCTCCTCCATGCTCCTCATAGCTCCATAAGCACTTAAAAACATCCATGATGCAAAGAAAATGCAAACTACATCCTAAATACAACCTAAGTCTAAAAAGAGAAGAAAATGGGACAAAAGATAAGGAAAACATGCAAAAGAGAACCAAAACATGCATTAAATGCAAGCTTAAATGATGTAAATACAAGAGATATCAGTATAGATGATCAGCGATTTCATGGACCACCAGGAGCTCAAGGTGCTCAAGGAGTTGCTGGAGTTCAAGGACAGCAGGGAGTCCAAGGTGAACAAGGTCAGAGAGGACCAGCACATGGCGCACGCCCAATCAGACCAATTGGAGCTGGTGATGCCCCAAACGCTTACAACAACTGCACAGGGATCATTCCTCCAGCAGTGCAAAACAATAACTTTGAGATCAAATCTGAATTGATCTCAATGGTTCAGGGAAGCAAGTTCCATGGTTTACCACTTGAAGACCCTCTGGACCACTTGGATAACTTTGACAGACTTTGCTCCCTTACAAAGATAAATGGAGTGAGTGAAGATGGCTTCAAGCTGAGGTTGTTTCCTTTCTCTCTTGGCGACAAAGCACACCAATGGGAGAAAAACTTGCCTCAAGGAAGTATCAGCAGCTGGGATGAGTGCAAAAGGCTTTTCTAGCAAATTTCTTCTCCACTTCAACAACTGCTAGAATCAGGAATGTGATCTCTGGTTTTGCTCAAAAGAATAGTGAGAGTTTTGGTGAAGCATGAGAGAGATTCAAGGGATACACACTTCAGTGCCCTCACCATGAGTTCTCACAAGCTTCACTACTCTCAACCTTATACAGAGGCGCTCTGAAACGCCTTAACTCGGATATCCAAACCGCAGTAAGGATTTAACTCGGTCACTTCCTGACTAATCTCGAGTATTTTCAAATTTTCTCATACTTAGTCATTTTCAGCGTTTTCATTCGATTCAGTCAAGCCATTTTAAACATAAATGCATTACTTAGATAAAAACAAGGTTCAAGCATACAATGAAGGTTCGCTATAAGCTAATAAAGTCTGCTATAAGCTATTACATTGTTCTACTTGACCATAGTCTACCCAAGCCTAACATCCTTCCTTCCTTGCCTTAGTCCCGCGGTCCAGATCAGTTCCTTTCACAGGCTAAATCACATGCATCCATAAAAAGGAGGCATATGCAAAAGAATTGCTTAGTGAGAGCGGTCATCCCGTCCCACTTAGCCACAGTCAAGAAATCGCATCCAACAGTCCATTCAAATAATCAATAATTCTCAAACAGTCTATAATCCGGCTCACATGGCCTCGGCACAAAGCCTTAGTACGGTACAAAGCCTTAGTACGCCACAAAGCCTTCACGCCACAAAGCCTTTTACTATGGCACAAAGCCTTTGCTACGGTACAAATCCTTTACTACGGCACAAAGCCTTTATCACGGCACAAAGCCTTACTATTATCAAGCAGAACATCGAATAATAATAGTATCCAGACAAGACAGTCTAATCAATCAAAGACTAAGTGAATCTATGCTAGATAACGACTCTAAACATGTAACAACGGTCGCGTACTCACCTTAGACAATCGGCAGTCACAGATCAATGAAAACAGCCAATGGTTTCTGAACAATCTCTCGGATATAGGACACTTCTCCCGGATGCAATCGAAGTCTCTCGGCAACAGTCGGAATCACCCGGCTATCTCTCGATCGGATTCGGAAACACTCGGATATCTTTCGGACAAATCTCAATCTCTCGGATGAAATCGCTTTTTCTCTCTGTTTTTCTTTCGGATACTTAGGCAGAATAATGAAGTTTCTGTGTATTCTCCGAGTTAAATGATGATTCTTGGATGTGACTGCTCAATAATCTAATCCGCTGCGTTTCACTCGAGTAACTTAGTGCTAGTAGCCGTTCCCGCACTTTTTAATCGATCTAGATGACTTAGTCGGACCAGATTGATGTTCCCGTCCCTTAACCGGCGAATTTGGCTTGGTTTACTGAAATAGCCGATCTGATTTAAGTTCATCCGAGCAATTCTCTCGGTTATTGCCGATAACTGCTCCCGCCAATACTTATCTGAGTCTTTCACGAAATCCCTCGGATATAACCGCTCCCGCTCGGCTATTTTTATTACTTAGCAGATATTCCATAAATTCATCCGATAAATCCACAAAGTCCCTCGATCATTCCAGCTCGGCTCCGACAAAAATAACCGTCCTGTCCTAATCCCGACCAAAGGTCCGAGAAACACGGTTTGTCTGAAGCTCCCTTGTCCGAATCTCATTTTCACTCGGACATAATCAGCTCAGCTCCATCCCAGCTCGGACATCAGTTAACTGACCTGTCAGATATCCGACCAACTGTCCGAATTTTGCGGACTGTCGGATTTTCACTTGTCTGAACCATTTCTTCTCGGTTAAACACTCGAATCAGCTGAACTGACCCGATCCAGCTCGTTTTAGCTCGGCTATTCTTCTTTTCCATCCGATAGCCCAATCTTTACTCAGAAAACCTCATGGATTTTCCTACTCATGGTCTTAATCCGACTCATTCAGTTTGATCCGAAGATCACAGGTGTTACAACTCTCCTCCCCCCCCCCCCCCCCCTTAGCTTAGACTCATCCTCGAGTCTTCTTAGGTCCACTTAACTCCGGATTTTCCTTAAGTTTATCGAACCACTTAGGGAATTCTGCTTTCATTCTCGCCTCTGGTTCCCAGGTCACTTCTTCTTCACCATCACAATCCCAAACAACCTGAATCATATGAACTTTCTTTCTACGTTCTGCCTTAACTCTCCTTCCCACAATCCGGACTGGTCTCCCTTCAATAGTCATGTTTTCCTTTAAGTCTGAAGGTGGTTCAGGCACCACATTATCACGGTCACTTATGCATTTCCTTAGCATAGAGACGTGGAAGACTTTGTGAAACTGTTCCATGGACGGTGGTAATTCTAATCTATAAGCCACTGGTCTGATCCTCTCTAGGATCTGATATGGTCCCATGTACCTCGGACTTAACTTTCCATTCAGTGAAGCTTGGTCTTTTCCCTTGTAGGTGACTGTCTTGAGATAAACCATGTCGCCCACTGCAAACTCTAACTCTTTCAGACGCTTATCAGCATAACTCTTCTGTCTGTTCTGAGCTTCTTTCATCTTAAGCTTCAGTACTCGGATTCTTTCACTTGTCTCTTCAACAAAGTCTCGGCCAAAGATACTTCGCTCTCCCACTTGAGTCCAACAGAAGGGGGTTCTACAAGTCCGGCCATACAAAGCCTCATAAGGTGACATCCCGATGCTAGCTTGGTAGCTAATATAATAAGAGAACTCGGCCAAGTGCAGATAATGTTCCCATTTACCGCCCCAATCCAGGACACAAGCTCGCAGCAAGTCCTTAATTTTCCGAATAGTTCTCTCAGACTGTCCATCAGTCTGCATATGATAAGCCGTACTCATGTATAACTTAGTTCCCATCACCTTATGCAAGGCTCTCCAGAAAGCCGAAGTAAACTTGGAGTCTCTATCAGATACAATACTAGCCGGCACTCCATGTAACCGAACTATCTCCTCAACATATCTCTTGGCTAGAACCGCAGTATTATCCATCTTGTTAATCACCAAGAAGTGTGCTGACTTAGTCAATCTATCGACTATAACCCATACTGCATCCTTCTTATCCACTGACGGTAATCCAGTTACAAAATCCATCGTGATCATATCCCACTTCCACTCGGGAATCGGTAAGCTTTGCAGCAACAACTCGGAACTTGATGCTCAGCTTTCACCATCTGGCAAGTCGAACATCCGGCTACCCACTTAGCCACATCGCGCTTCATTCCAACCCACTGATAATAGCGCTTAAGGTCACAGTACATCTTAGTCGTCCCGGGGTGAATCAAAAATCTCGACTGGTGTGCTACCTTAAGGATTTCCTCTCGGAGTTTCTGATCATTCGGAACACACACTCGGCCATTCACCACTATAGTCCCATTGTTCGAAGTCTGGTACTCGGTCTGATCGTTTTTTGCTGCCTTAACCAAATCTTCGTCTAACTCCTGAGCCAACCGAACCCTAGTCAGCAAGTCTGCCTGATCCGCAGCACCAAGACCCAACGATTTCAAATCGTCGGTCAAGGCATTCAAGTGTAAAGTGCCAACCATGTTGACTAACTCTTCCATATCCTTCTCTGAATTCACGGCTACTCTCTTCCTGCTCAAAGCATCAGCCACTAGATTAGCCTTTCCCGGATGGTAAGCTATATCCAAGTCAAAGTCCACAACCGTTTCCATCCATCTCCTCTGTCTTATATTCAACTCTGGCTGAGTGAAAATGTACTTCAAGCTCTTATGATCCGTGAAGACTTGGACTTTCTCCCCATATAAGTAAGCCCGCCAAATATTCAAAGCAAAAACTACAGCCGCCATCTCTAAGTCATGTGTCGGGTAGTTCTGCTCATGTTTCCTCAACTGTCGTGATGCATAAGCAATCACACTTCCCTGTTGCATCAACACAGCCCAGTCCAGTCTTTGATGCATCCGTGTAAACAACATAAGGCTCATTGGGTTTTGGTAGAGCCAGGACCAGAGTACTCGTAAGCATGTCCTTAAGCTTAGAGAAACTCTTCTCACAGTCCGCTGACCATGTAAAAGTAACATCCTTTCCAGTCAGCCGAGTCATGGGTTGCGCCATGCTCGCGAATCCCTTAACAAATCTCCGATAGTAACCAGCCAAGCCGAGAAAACTCCTTATCTCGGATGCATTCTTAGGTCTCGGCCATTCTGCTATAGCCTTAATCTTCTCCGGATCAACAGACACCCCTTTGTCCGAGACCACATGACCCAAGAAACCAATCTCTCTCTGCCAAAAGCTGCACTTACTAAGCTTGGCGAATAGCTTATGCTCCCTTCATCTAGCCATGACTGTGGCCAGATGTTCCGTATGCTCCTCCGGGTTCTTGGAATAAACCAGGATATCATCTATGAAGATGATCACGAACTCGTCCAGACAGTCCCGGAACACGCTGTTCATCAGTTTCATAAATGCAGCCGGTGCATTAGTTAAGCTGAAGGGCATCACCACTAACTCATAGTGCATGTACCTTGTCTGAAAGGCTGTCTTTCGAACATCTGTCTCGGCTATTGGGATTTGATGATAACCCGAAGCCAAATCTATGTTGGAGAACACAGTAGCACCTCGGAGTTGGTCCAACAACTCGTCTATCCTTGGGAGAGGGTACTTGTTCTTCACTGTCACTTGGTTTAACCCACGGTAGTCTATGCAGAGTCTGAAACTACCATCTTTCTTCTTGACAAACAGAACCGGTGCTCCCCATGGTGAACTGCTAGGCCGCACAAACCCTTTCTCTGTCAGCTCATCCAATTGTTTCTTTAACTCAGCCATCTCGGCAGGAGCCATCCGATACGGTGCCTTTGATATAGGAGTTGTCCCAGGCTCCAGCTCGATAGTGAATGGATCAGACCGCCCCGGAGGTAATCCACTCAACGCTTGGAACACATCCTCAAACTCGCTTACAACCGGAATCTCACTAAGTTGCATATTCGGACCAACTTTCATAGTGTTGATCGTAGCCAAGCAAGCTTCGCAGCCTTTCTCCATCAGCTTCTTTGCTTGAATTGACGAGACAATCAAGCTGCCATCCGTTGATCAGATACCCTGGTACACCAGCTTTCCCTTATCCGATTCAAACTGAACTCTGCCTCGGTGACAGTCTAGATGTGCCTTATGCTTCCCAAGCCAATCCATTCCGAGGATCACATCATAAGACTTCACTTTGCAAATCACTAAGTCAACCGGCATGTCTACCTCTCCGATCATCACAGAGTCGTCTCGGATATTTCCCAGGGTAAACATCACTTGACCACCGGCTGCTTGTACTAAGCCAAAGTCATCACCGGGTTCCCTCAGGAACTCACCGGATCCAACACTATCCTGGTGAACAAAACAATGCGATGCCCCGGAGTCAAACAGTACATGGGTTGCCACCCCACCCATGATTAAGGTCCCTACACATTATCCGAATGCTAAGAACCTATCCTAGCACGCAACAAGCATTTTCACCGAGAAAAATATTAAGGTAAGGGATAAGGCTTAACAGTGATCGGACGAGAAGTGCTTCCCTCGGCAGTGTCCTCTCCAATGGAGTATACCCGCGGCATAATAACCTGCCTCTTTGCCTGCGGATACTGTCCGTCACTTGCTCGTTTCCCGGCCTGCTGTTGCACTGGCTTCGGATACTTATCCTTGAAATGTCCGGTTTCTCCACAATTGTAACAGACCCTCTTATCCGCTTCAGGGCAGTCTCGGACTTGGTGACTCACGCTACCGCAACGGAGACAAGTCCTGGCTTTCATCCTACAAACATCGGAGTGTATCTTCCCACAAGTGAAACATGTCGTTGCCTTAGCTGGGGGTGCATTCCTCACAACCCTCTGATTTTTCCCAGCAGCAATCCCCGTTTTAGTCTGAGAGACCGAGCCAAGTAGTCGAGCTTCCTCAGCCATCCCAGCTTCTTGCTCGGCTGCTTTTTCAACCAACTCAGTCACCATGTCATAGTCACGGATCTTGCAGCGGTTCCTTAGCTCAACCCGCAGTCCACGCATAAACCTGCTAACCTGATTCTCATCATCCTCCAAGTCACGGCCACCATACTTTTTAAGTCGAGTAAACTCAGCCTCGTATTCCCTCACCGTCATCGATCCTTGTTGAAGGTCTATGAAAGCACCCTCCAGTCGGATGAAAGCTTCACGTGGGAAGTACTTCTTCCTGAACTCCGCACAGAAAGTTTCCCAACCAGCAATCCGACCATCACGACGAGTTGCTACACTTTTCCACCAAACATGCGCGTCCCCTTCCAAGTAATGAACCGCAATGTCCGTCTTATAGCCATCTGGGCAGCGGATGGAATCAAAGTTTCTCTCCAGCCTGTTGATCCAATCATCCGCCTCCATAGGCTTCGGTCCGCCGGTAAAGAACTTAGTCCCCAGCTTCTGCATTTGTTCCATCACCTTCAGGTAAGACGGGACTCTTGGTGCAGCCACGACTTCCACTTCTTCCAAAGCCGGTTCTTCATCCACCACCGGCAGTGGGTTCACTTGGTCAGGTGCAGCAGCCGGCAATCTCTGCAAGACTTGAGCCAGCATGCCTAACACCACCTCCAATCCAACCGGAGCCGCAGCAGCAGCAGCATTAGCCGCTATGTTCCCAATTCCAGCATTTACCCCGGCTATCCCAGCATTAGCCGCGGCAACATTGTTTCCAGCCGTGTTGACTTCATCATTCTCACGGTTGTTCTCATCACTCTGACCATCGGTTCTGTTAACCGAGTTTTCCCCAGTCTCTCTCGCAGATCTCCTTCCAACACGGTTACTCTTAGCCATCTGCAAGGTAAAATCCCATAACTAAGCTTGCCACAATCAACTTAGTTTTTCACAGAAAATAACTTACCGTGAGACATCAGGCTGGAAGGATGTTTTCCCACTAACCCACTTATGCAAAAAGACTTGTCCTAGAACCGACCACGCTCCCAAATTGAAACGCCCTAACCCGGATATCCGAACCGCAGTAAGGATTTAACTCGATCACTTCCTGACCAGTCTCGGGTATTTTCAAATATTTCTCATACTTAGTCATTTTCAGCGTTTTTATTCGATTCAGTCAAGCCATTTTAAACATAAATGCATTACTTAAATAAAAACGAGGTTCAAGCATACAATGAAGGTTTGCTATAAGCTAATAAAGTCTGCTATAAGCTATTACATTTTTCTACTTGACCATAGTCTACCCAAGCCTAACATCCTTCCTTCCTTGCCTTAGTCCCACGGTCCAGATCAGTTTTCTTCACGGGCTAAATCACCTGCATCCATAAAAAGGAGGCATAAGCAAAAGGATTGCTTAGTGAGAGCGTTCATCCTGTCCCACTTAGCCACAGTCAAGAAATCGCATCCAACAGTCCATTCAAATAATCAATAATTCTCAAACAGTCTATAATCCGGCTCACATGGCCTCGACACAAAGCCTTAGTACGGCACAAAGCCTTAGTACGGCACAAAGCCTTAATACGGCACAAAGCCTTAGTACGGCACAAAGCTTTCACTGCACAAAGCCTTTTACTACGGCACAAAGCCTTTACTACGGCACAAAGCCTTTACTACGGCACAAAGCCTTTATCACGGCACAAAGCCTTACTATTATCAAGCAGAACATCGAATAATAATAGTATCCAGTCAAGACAGTTTAATCAATCAAAGAGTAAGTGAATCTATGCTAGAGAACGACTCTAAACAAGTAACAACGGTCGCGCACTCACCTTAGACAGTCGGCAGTTGCAGATCAATGAAAACAGCCGACGGTTTCTGAACAATCTCTCGGATACAGGACACTTCTCCCGGATGCAATCGAAGTCTCTCGGCGACACTCGGAATCACCCGGCTATCTCTCGATCGGATTCGGAAACACTCGGATATCTTTCGGACAAATCTCAATCTCTCGGATGAAATCGCTCTCTGAACTTTCTCTCTGTTTTTCTTTCGGATACTTAGGCAGAATAATGAAGTTTCTGTGTTTTCCCCGAGTTAAATGATGATTCTTGGATGTAACTGCTCAATAATCCAATCCGCTGCGTTTCACTCGAGTAACTTAGTGCCAGTAACCGTTCCCGCACTTTTTAATCGATCTAGATGACTTAGCCGGACCAGATTGATGTTCCCGTCTCTTAACCGACGAATTTGGCTTGGTTTACTGAAATAGCCGATCTGATTTAAGTTCATCCTAGCAATTCTCTCGGTTATCACCAATAACTGCTCTCGCCAATACTTATCCGAGTCTTTCATGAATTCCCTCGGATATAACCGCTCCCATTCGGCTATTTTTATTACTTAGCGGATATTCCATAAATTCATCCGATAAATCCACAAAGTCCCTCGATCATTCCAGCTCGGCTCCGACAAAAATAACCGTCCTGTCTGAATCCCGACCAAAGGTCCGAGAAAGACGGTTTGTCCAAAGCTCCCTTGTCTGAATCTCATTTTCACTCGGACATAATCAGCTCAGCTCCATCCCAGCTCAGACATCAGTTAACTGACCTGTCGGATATCCGACCAATTGTCTGAATTTCGCGGACTGTCGGATTTTCACTTGTCTGAACCATTTCTTCTCGGCTAAACACTCGAATCAGCTGAACTGACCCGATCCAGCTCGTTTTAGCTCGGCTATTCTTCTTTTCCATCTGATAGCCCAATCTTTACTCAGAAAACCTCTTGGATTTTCCTACTCATGGTCTTAATCCGACTCATTCAGTTTGATCCAAAGATGTTACACGCTCTCCCTAAGATCAGGATGTTGCTTGGTACTGCCTCCAATGGAAACTTCCTATCAAAGAATGTAGATGAAGACCTAGAGCTTGCGGAGAACTTAGCCCAAAGTGATGGTAATTATAGTGAAGACTATGACAGAACTCCAAGAGGAGAAGATGGCAATACTAAGAAGGAGCTGGAGTCTACAAGAAGAGAGTTGAAGGAGCTGAACACTAGGCTTGACAAACTTCTCCAAGTGCAACACAAAGAGATCAACTATGTTGGTGAAATGGTGGAGATGCCTAATGAAGAGGAGCTATAAGAAGAGGAGATGAACTACTTGGGTAATCAAGGTGGATACAATGGGTATGGGAACTTCAGACTTAACCCAAACCTGTCATACAGAAGCAACAATGTTGCCAATCTTCAAGATCAAGTTTACCCTCAACAGCAACCTCAAGGGAATCAGCCAAGACCTTTTATGCCATTCAACCAAGGTTATGCACTAAGGAACAACTTTCATAGCAACTTCCAGCAAAAGCAGTTTGCTCCTCATGGATTCTCTCAAGATCAAGCAAACTCATCCAACACCAATGATGCTGAAGTGAAAGGACTGCTGCAAAAACTTCTTCAGGGCCAACAAGCTACTAATATGGAGATCACAAAGAAGTTTGTTGAGGTATACAACAGAATGGATACTCTTCATATGGAGCTGTCAAACATAGTTAATGGATTGGCTTCAAGAGTAAAGACACTAGAGAACGACAAGGGCATAGCTGGTCCAAAACCTCAAGGAAACCTTCCTTGAAAACCAGAAGCTAACCCTAAGGAGTTCTGCAACGCCATAGTCACTGAAGAAGAGCCATTCTCAGATGAAGAGGAAGCTGTCATTGAGGAGCTCCTTTCTCTGTTCAATGAGGACATTGAACTTCAGAGTGGGGGGGGGGGGGGGGGGGGAGAGTTTTTGGAAGCTGACGCCAACCATGGAGTTGCAAAGGAAGAGTCTCTTGAAGCAACAACAACTAATGAAGATGAGAAGAAAGGGCTACTTGAGGAGAATCAAGCTGAGAAACAAACTGGGATCTATGATCATTCTCCCTACAAGCCAGGTCTCCCCTTTCCTGGAAGGTTTAAGAAGCAGCTTATGGATAAGTACACCACACTCTATGTCAACCAGATGAAGCTTAGAGGTCTTGATATTGAGGCAGAGCTGAAGGAATCCATTGCCAAGACTGAGGTCCTGAACATCAAGAAGCTGGGAGATCCTGGATGCTTCACTTTGCCTTGTGAACTCAAAGGGCACACCTTCAAGAGTTGTCTTTGTGATCTTGGAGCAAGTATCAACCTTCTCCCATCCTCTACTGCTAAGGCACTTGGCTACACTCAACTTCAAGAGAGTAATGTGTCTCTTACCATAGTTGATGGGTCAGCAAAGGCACCACTTGGAGCTCTCAAAGATGTGCCAATGATGATTGAAGGAGTGATCATACCAACAGATTTCCTGGTCCTAGATGTTGAAGGAAAGATCAAGAACGCCATCATTCTAGAGAGGCCATTTTTAGCTTCAGCTGGCGCAGTGTTTGATGCCAAGGAGTGCACAATAGAGCTAAGGCTGACCAAAGAGAAGGTTCTGAAGTTTGACTCCAAAGGGAACAAGCTAGAAGATGAGCAGGCCTTCTCAATGGAGATGAAGAAGTTGAAGAAAGTTGGAGAGCATTGGCCAGAGTTTGAAGGCTATATTGGTGCAAGTTTTGATGGTTGCTGTATGTCCAAGATGTTTGCTGATACCACTGAAGAGAAGGTCCTCGAAGTGGGTGTTTCTGATGCTGTGAATGAAATCTTATTGGGTCTTATAGAAGGAGGAGTGGTCTTGAGACCATTTGGCTCTAAGAGTGGTGAAGTTTGCTACAAGATGAAGCAAGAGGGAAGGTCTACGCCTTTTGCAGTGCTGAAGATTGATGAAGTCACCAGGAGAGTCAAGGAAAGCAAGATCACACCAAGGAGTTCCAAGACTCCTGCTCCACACTTCAACTAAGGAGCTGAGAAAATTCAAGCTAAGTGACTCTAAACAAGCGCACTTGGGAGGCAATCACATGGTATCCTTGTACATAGCTTTGCATTTTTATGTTTTTTATGTTTGTGTGGGAGTTTTTGAGTGTCTCTAGTAACCAGGTACAAGCTGAGGTAGAAGGAACCAGGCTTGGAAGAGGGAAGAAGTCGAAGAAGGGTCAATATCGACCAGCATATCGGCCATGCACGTCGATACAGCTCATATCGAGCATGTCTTGCTTGATACAAGTGTGTTGAACTTGTATCGACGTGCATATCAGTGATGATTATGATCGATACATCTGTGAGGATTCTTGCATCGATCAGAATACCGATATAAGGCAACCCGATACGCTTTAACAAGCAATATATCGGGTTACAAACAGTTCGATATGCCTCAACTGGTATTCGTATCGATGACATGCATCGACGTACCAGGTCGATATAACATCAAGGAGTGCATACCGAGCACAATATCGACGTAACACACCGATGTGCCTTAACTGCGAGGACGAAAGGCAATTAATCGCCCTTTATTAAGGCATATCGGAGTGAATATCGACATCCCACGTCGATACACCTTAAGTGACAATTAAAAACATGCAGTTCAGCATATGTCAAGGTGTATCGATGTGCATATCGACATGTTAGGCCGATATGGAATTTACCAAATCATATCGAGCTACATATCGAGCTGCTAGCTCGATATTGGACAGCTACGTATGATTATCGGACTACGTATCGATATAAGGGATGTCGATACAAGAGATGTCAATCAGTATCGACATGATTGCAGGTCGATATCAAGACCCAAACCACCGATATCAGCACGCATATCGACCGGACCAAGTCGATATGATCAATATCGATCATAATATCGACTTGGGTGGTCGATATTGCGCACGAGGTAAGCACTCTCCAATTCAAATTTTTCCCTCCTTGGTCAAACTAGATCAAGGAATTCAAATTTGAATCCTTCCCCTTCCCAAGCACAAGTGGGACCTCTCTCTAGCACTTTTTGTCCCCTTGCTCACCACAAAAAGATTCTACAACCCTCTATATAAACTAACCGCACCTTTCACTCTTTCTCACTTTCATTTTCCTAGCTTTTCATCTACTAAATTTCGAATTTTTGTGTTTTCAAAGTGCTTGAGAGAATCAAACCACTTCAGGTATTGTCTCTTAGTTTCTAAATGTTCAAAATTTTTGTTTCATGCACTTAAACATTTGTTCTTGTTTAGTGATTGAATTCTAGTAATGATTCGTTGCTTCTTACTTATTTTTATTTCTTTTGCATGGTGAATAGGCTGTCTTTGATTCTTGAAGCATTTTAATTTATGAATATTTTCTTATCAAATTCATCTATTCATCTTTGCATTAGCATCTTAGTGCACTTGTTTAGTTTCACCATGCTAGGATTCATCATTTTCGATTATTTGATAAAATATGTTTAATGAATCCTTTGCATGCAATGCCTTTTAAATTGCTTCACAAATGTTAGATGTTTACTTTTTAGTAAATAAACTCCTCCTTTTGTGATTTTTAGCATCATTAGGCATTGTGTTTTGTTGCTTCCATGGTTCTCATTTTTCTTTTGAGAAAATGTTTTAGGTACCATGAGAAGAACAACAAGAAATGGAGCTAACAAAGAAGCTGAGAAGCAAAAGAAAGGCAAGGGAAAAGCCACAAAAGTTGGGAGTCCAAGCGCAAAAAAGCTCATGGAAGCCTTCAACCAGTGCACTTTCAAGGCTACAAGATACCCTTGTGCTAGCACCATGAAAGCTCTTGGGATATATATCGATTGCTAGTCAATCTTTGAGCACATGGGGCTTACTGACTTTTTGGAGAGAGCGCTTCCTTCCTACAAGAGTCTCACCTACCAGTTTCTCTCCACCCTCAAGGTGGTGCACTATAATAAGAGTGGGCTGATCAATGGAGATGGCTGGATCTCATTCCAGATTGGCGAGCAAAGCTTCACAGCAACCTTCTTTGAGCTCTCTCTAGCTCTTGGTATGTATGGTTATGCGGATAGGAGAGACCACTTCAAGATCAGCCAAAGGCAACACAAGATGTTGTAGGACGTCATAAGGGCTGGCAATTTAGCTGCAGGAGTCACAAGGAACGACCATTTGAAGCATCCAGCTGTGAGGTATGCTCATAAAGCTCTTGCGAACACATTCTTCTCAAGAAAGGACACAACCAACCTCACAGAAAGGGAGAAAGACTTCATGTACAATGCTATGCAGCCACTCGTGGCTACCAGCAAGAATGGAGTAGTTATAAGGCCGCCAACCAAGTACCCTTTCTATGTGACTATGCTGATGAAGCAGCTCTACTCCTATAAGAACTGGATCATGAACAAAGGAACAAGGGAGGAGAACCCACAGCTGCACATAGGAGGAGCTGTGACAGCCATCTTGCTGGCAAGTGGTGTGAACTTAGAGGAGCATGCTGGAGACGCCTTGGAACCATTGTGGCTAGACTTGGACTATCTCCGAAGGACTCACTTCCTTGAGAGGCGCATCAAAGGGCAGCATGTCTACAACTTTCTCAATGGCCATGGCGAACCAGCAAGATTCCTCCTTCAAAATCCGCTGCATACAACCATCACTATAAGGAGAAATATCAGCTTCTGCCCAGATGAAAGTCAGATTCATCAAGGAGGACCAGCAATTGAAGGGAGAGATGAGGATCATGAGGACAATGAACAAGCAGGCGCCTCTTACACCTCCCACACAACCTTTTAAGGTACCACAAACTCCTCCATTGTATATACCATTGCATTTGTTTTTGTTCTTGTAATATATTTTTGTTGCTTCTCTCTTCTACTCTTTTACTACACAAATGATTGTGTAATTTAAGTGTAGGGGAGGGATTTGGGGTTTGACTTTGTCTATTGTTTTCTTAATTTTTCGTTTTCATCCATCTTTGAGTCTCATGCATTCATCTAAGTGCATTTAAAAACCCAAAAAATCGAAAAATCTGAAAAATTTGCATCTTTTGCATAAACATGATTCATGGTTTTGAGCTTAATTGAATGTTAAAGAGTTGATTGATTTGAGCATTTGTCTAAGTTGAGATTTGAGATCATTTTGAAGCATGATGAGCATGGCTAAGTTCTTTAAAGTACAGCTGATTATGTTTGCATCCCACAACTAGGCACTTAAGCATTGATTCCATCTCTTTACCTTTGCATTTTTGGATTTGAGTGCCCACCTTCAAACCTCACTTCCTCCTTGTCTTAGTTTGTTTGCTTGAGGACAAACAAAAGGCAAGTATGGGGGTGTCGATATCTCCATTATTTATACCATTTTAGCTTGCACTCATCACTAGTTTTAGTCTCTAAACATGCATATTTTGCTTTTTCTTGTCCCATTTGCATACATTTAGGAGTTAGTGTAGTTTTAGGAGCTGTATTGCATTTTGCATGCATTTGGAGTATTATTCAGGTACTTAAAGGAGGGTGGAGGTCATGTGGTGCAATGGGTGTGAGCTGTAAATGGAGCAAGGCAAGAGACAAAGGCGGATGGACCAATATCGATGATGATATCGATATTATGTGATCGATACGGAGCATATCGATGGGAGTATCGACCACTACAACATCGATACAGAAGAGGCAAAGTGTAAAGGAAGCATATCGACTTAGACACCTTGATGCAGCAGAATGTAGTCCATATCGAGCAATGTATCGACGTCCCAGTACGATACACATGACAGGACAATACTGAGGTTCCATATCCACTTGCTTGATCGATAAACCTTAACTAAAGGGCGATTATATCGACTTCACACCTTGAAGAGCCAACCGATACAACTCAGAAGCCTTCTGTATCGATGTGCATATCGACCAAGAGGCATCGATACAACCCAGAGGAAGAGAAGATATCGACATGTGTATCGATGTTCAGTGTCGATATGGTCTGTCCGAGTCAGGTTATTTTCGGTTTAATTTTGGTTTACTAGGGGTTTTCTTGTTTCCCTATAAATACTAAAGTCCTAAAATGGTTAGGCAACTTGGATCTTGATATTTTCTTTCTGTTCTTGCACTTAAAACCTTTCCTTTTTCAGCTTTTCTTTGTAAGAACTAGTTTGATTTAGTGAATTTCTGTATTTGCCTTTGATCTATTCTTGTTTATTCTGCTTCCTAATCATGCTTAACCATCTTTTCTCTTTGAAATTTGTGGTTTTGACTATGGCTAGTGAGTAGTCTTATCTAGGGTTTGAGATGGGATAGATTAGAGGGGTTTTAGGACTAGATTAGTGATGTCTTGTGCTTAATATGATTGTCTTCTCTCTATTAGATGTGCTTAACACTAGATTAGTCTTGGCCAGGTTTGTTTAGTATCTTGGCTTTCTCTTGCGCCTGGTAAGTATTTGATGAAATGCTGTTTAGAGTCTCTTAGAGGATTTGTATGCTTAGCTTAAGGAATTAGATGTCTAAGGTGCATTTTGGCTTTATAGGATTGGAGTTCTGTTCTGAATGCTTGCTGGTCATGTGTTTAATTAAAGGGATTTATCTTGAATGTGTGCTTAGCAAAGTGATTAGTGTCAAGGAATTGAGCTAGTTATAGTTGTTAATCCTATGCCTAGAATATAGCATTGTTTGAATGGTTTTGAAGCATCACTAGTTAGGTTCTAATCCCCTCTTAATCAATAACCCCCATCTTAGATCCTTACTTCATATATCTGAATTTCTTGGTTTGCTTAGTTCAGTCTTTAGACTTGTTAGTTTTGTTCACAATTGTCATTTTGAATCTAGCTTGACTTAAGTGATTTGTTGTATTCTTGGTGCCTTAAGAACTCAGATGGATTGATACCTTACATGCTGCAATGATATGAGTATGTTAGGATTTGCTTAGTAGTTTATCCTGCTATCATCATACTTAACATTTTTATGATTAATGAAAAACGATGATGTGGACCAATCAGATTGAGTTTCTTCGTCCTATGTGGACGTCCTCAATGCACTATGCCATCAACTTTTATATATTATAGACTAGGTATATAACTCGTGCTACGCGTGAGTCTGTATTAATAGTTTGATTTAATTCTTTCTTTAGCTATTATCTTTTAAATTATTAAAACTATAATATATTGATAGAAATTTTCATTTATATAAGATAATTTAATAAATAATGTATAATTTTCTCCTATTTACATTTATAAAAAATTTAAAAATATTAAGTAGAATAATAACAATGACAGTTATCGAATTATCCAATTTTGACGTACATATACATTTAATTTAGAGAAATATTTTCTTGCTAAGATTTTGTTATTTTTTTCTGTTTTCCATAGAATTTCTATACTTCTTTTTTCTTAAAGGTTTATGTATTCAAAATATTTAGTTTTTTTATTGAAAGTCTTATTGATGTTGTGTACCACTGCATATATAATCCATGATTAATGTTGATTCACATTTAATTTTGTTATGAAGCTGCAATGATCATGCAAAACCATTTATTCCTTCTCTACCATGTCTTCTAAGAGTTTTAGCTTATATTTTTATTTAGTTTTCATAGATATCTATTTTTTTACAGTCTAATATTTGATAATTTTAGTTTTCTAACTTGTGGGATCGGCGGTGTGGAGTCTTTACATTATTTTTCACTCTTTTTATCTTGTGTGCAATATGCATGCTTTGATTTGAATATTTTATCTACATATACCAATTTGAGTTTGATTAATAACTATGTCATACTTTATTATTTAAATATAATTTAGAATGTGTTATTGATGTTGGTTCAGATATAAGTAGTGGCTATGTATAGAAATCAGATTTTACTACTTGTTATATATCGAGTGTAAAGTTATTTATATATTGTTATTCTTTGTTAGTTTTTAAATCAGAAACATATGTTTGGTTTAGAAACTCATGTAAACCTATTACAATTTTAGATAGTTCTTCATTGTTGATACTAATACTTTAGAAACCATGAACTTTTTGAAACTAATTTTGTTTTAATTTTTTTGGATAGTTTACATCTTTTGATAGTAATTTTTTATTTATTTTAATTTATATAATTTTTTGTATGTTTGATATAATTATGACTTATATGCTTTTATTAAGCTCTTTTGTTGTTGATTTTCCAAATAGGTATCATAGACATCACATTAATTTCTTTTATACAAATGCTTTTTCTTTGTTAAATTTGTATTTTTATATTAATTTCAATTCTAGTTATAATGCTGATTTGATATGCTCTAATTGTTGAATTTAAATCTTAGATGGACTTTTCTCAAAAGCTTATAACATCATTTATTTATTTTAGTTAAGTTTTTTTTATATTGATTTTCAAAAACTTTAGCCCAAGTTAGTTTTCTTTTATACGACTTTTTTTTGTTAATTTGACTTTTTTGATAATGATTCTTATTTTATGTTGAAACATAATTTTATAACATATTGAAAGCTAAAATTTTTGTTTTATAAAAACATGTTTATTTTCTCATCATATCATAATAGCTTTAAAATAGTTTGGTTTCATATCTAAAAACACAATAGGAAATTAAAGTATGGTGAGGTATATGCATGTAAGTGACTTACCATGTCAAATAGTCAGTATAATCAATAGTTTCTTCAATATCTTTGTCGGAAAAAACCTAGTGGAAGAAGTGGAGTTCAAAAATAATACATCTACATGATGCAATTTAAAGTATTGTGTTATGAGTTAAATAAATCTTATTATCTAATTTATTTCAGGATTCATCATATTTTCATAAATAATAGTAAAATAATGGTAATTATATGTTTGAGATTACAAACCTTAAAATGTTTTTGGGTTCATAATTATGGTCAGGAGCACGACAGGTTTGACAATAATTTTCACTATTTTTCTTTGAAAATGGGTTGAAGAGTAACACAAACAATTGGCCCACTGTTTAGAAATTGTAAAAATGTGGTAGGTAAACATAGATTGTATTCTAGATTAGAATATATAAATGAGTTGTTGAGAAAACATGCTTATCTTTTTAATTGCGAGTGAACATTTATTTTATTATGACTTCCACCATTGACGATATCATTAGCTTAAATGGACAAAGAAAGTTCTCGTCGTTGATGATTTTTGTTTTCTAATAGCATCTAGACAGTATATGACGTTATTATTATATATTCGTATATGTGCAATGCATTGTAAGTTATAAATTTTTCTAATCTATGTTATAAGTTTTAACTTTTAAGATATTGTTTTTTTGGTTAGTTTGACTATTTTACATTAAATTTCTATTTAATTTTAAAGGATACTATATTTTGGTTATTTTGACTATTTTACATTAAAATGATTTTCTTTTTTATTTGTTATCTAGACTTTTTTATTGATTTTTCCATCTATAAAACAAAACTAATATTTTTTTTATTTTCTTGTCAATTAATTTAGAAGTTAGAATTTTCCTAATCTATATTATAAGTTTGAGCTTTTATGATACTGTTTTTTTTGGTTAGTTTATCTCTTTTGAAAACAAATTTCCATTTTATTTTAAAGGATACTATTTGTTCTGGGTTTTTAACATAATTTTATTTTCTATTTTTTATTTAAGCCTTTTTATTTTTATATTTCTATTTATAAAACGAAATTAATGTTTTAAATTTTGATGGATGCTATATTTTGATTATTTTATCATAGTTTTATTTTCTATTTGTTAATTTGTTAATTAAGCTTTTATTTTGATTTTTCCATCTATAAAACGAAATCAATGTTTTTATTTTCTTGTCAATTAATTTAGAAGTTATAATCTTTATAATCTGTATTATAAGTTTGAACTTTTATTATCTTAATTTTTGTTTGTAATTTAACTCTTTTGAAAATAAATTTCTATTTTTGTTTGTAATTTAACTTTTATTATTTTTTATTTTTTAACATAATTGTATTTTCTATTTGTTACTGAACTTTTTTATTTAATTTTTCTATTTTTAAAACAAAATTAAGGTTTTAATCATACTTAACATTTTGTTATTTAATGAATATGCTGATGTGGACCAATCAGATCAAGTTTTTTAATCATATGTGGACGCCTTCAATGCACTATGCCTTCAAATTTTATATATTATAGATAGATTTTTAAATCGCGCTACGCACGAGTCTGTATTAGTAGTTTGGTGTAATTCTTTTTTTAGTTATTACTTTTTAAATTATCAAAACTATAATAAATATATAAAATTTTCTTTTTAATATAAGAGAAATTAAAATTTCCCAATTTTTTGTTTATAAAAAAATTAAATCTTACTAAATAAAATAATAACAATAACGCTGATCAAATTATCCAATTTTGACATACACACACGTTTTATTTAGAGAAAGGTTTCTTTGCTAAGATCTTGGTGTTTTGTTTTATTTCTATATAAATTCTACATTTCTTTTTTCTGTAAGGTTTATATATTAAAATTTTAATTTTTTGATTGAATATCTCATTGATGTTGTGTACCTATGCATATATATATATATATATATAATTCATGATTCATATTGATTCACATTTAGTTTTGTTAGAAACTGTAATGATCGTACAAAGCCGTTTCCTACTTCTCCATCATGTCTTCTATGATTTTTATTTTTATATTTTTATTCAGTTTAACATTGAAATTTTTTTTTTGCAGTCTAATATGTAATAATTCTAGTTTTTAAACTTGTAGGATGGATGGTGTGCAGTCTTCATATTTGTTTTACTGTTTTTATCTTCTGTGTGCTTTCTGCATATTTGATTTGAATATTTTATCTAGATATATCAATTTGAGTTTGATTCTTAACGCTATCATATTTTATTATTTAAATACAATTTTAGAATGTGTTACTCATATGTTATTAATGTTGGCTCAAATATAAGTAGTAGATATATATAAAAACCAGATTTTACTGCTTGTCAAATTTCGAGTGTAAAGTTATTTATGTAGTATTTTTTGTTAGTTTTTAAGTGAGAAGCACTTACTGTATTAACTTTTGTATATTTGAAAAATATGTTTGATTAAAAAAATTATGTAAACTTATTGCAACTTTATATAGTTATTAATTGTAGATACCAATACTTTAAAAATCTTTTACTTTACATCTTTTGATAGTAAATTTATATTTTATTTTAATTTATATAAATTTTTTTGTATGTTTTATATTATGATTTATATATTAGATTAAGCTTTTTGGTTGTTGATTCTCAAAATAGCTAGGATAGATATCAAGTTGTTTTATTTTACTTGGATGCTTTTTCTTTTTTAAATTTGCTTTTTTAATATTAATTTTCATTTTAGTTATAATGTTGATTTGACATTTGCATTATTTGTTTTTGTTTTTGTTTTTAAAGTTTTTCAAAAAATGTTAGCCTAAATATTAGGTTAGTTTTTTTATATAACTTTTCCCGTTGTTAGTTTACTTTTTTTATATTGATTCTTATTTTATTTTGAAACATAGTGTTTCTGAAAATATTGACATTTTTACAGACAATTTTCTTTTTTTCTGTTAATGAGACTCTTTTATATTAAAATTTTTAAATAGTTACCATATATATCAAGTCAATTTTTTTAGATGATTGTTTTAATATTTTTTTTGTTATTAATATCAATTTTAATTGTATTAACAGTTTGTAAAACATAATTGATATTTTATTTGTTTTTATTTTTATATTAATTTCTTAAATCGTTTGTCTAAAGCTTTATTTTTTATATTGATCTCTTTAATAGTTAGTTTAAAGCTAAATTTTTTAAAAAATACTCATTTAAAGTATATATGTTAAAAAATTCTTTTGTTAATTTAACTTTCAGTTATTGATTTTTCATGTTAATTTATTTAAAAAATAGCCTAAATATCAAGTTAGTTTTTTATATGACTTTTTTTCCTTTGTTAGTTTACTTTTTTATATTGATTCTTATTTAATTTTGAAACATAATTATTTTTCTTGTTGTCAACGAAACATAATTGTTTTGTAATTATTAACAATTTTTACAGTTAATTTTCTCTTTTTCTGTTAATGAAACTCTTTTATATTGATTTTTCATATAGTTAGCATATAAATCAGCTCAATTTATTTTTTGATGGTTTTTTAATTTTTTTGATATTAATTTCAATTTTAATTGTATTAACATTTTATAAAACATAATTTACATTTTATTTGTTTTTGTTCATTTTTATATTACTTTTTTAAATAGTTCTTTTAGAGCTTTAGTTATTTATATTGATTTCTTTAATAGTTAGTTTAAAACTAAATTTAAATTAATTTTTATTTAAAGTATATTAAAATTTCTTTTGTTAAATTAACTTTTTCGTTATAGATTTTTTATATTGATTTCTTTAAAAGTTAGTTTAAAGTTAAATTTAAATAAACTTTTCATTTAAAGTATATTTAAATTTCTTTTGTTAAATTAACACTTTTTGTTATAGATTTACATTTTTTTATTGTTTTAGGTTTTGTGACATTTAATTTCTATTTTATTTTGACAAACGCCATAAATTTAGATTTCTAACATAACTTCTTTTATCTGTTTTGTTAGTTAAACTTTTTTATCTTTATTTTCCATTCTATCATGATATTTTTTATTTTTTGTGTATTTTGATTTATTCAAATTACTAACCATATTTAATATTTTTTTGTTTAATAAAAAATACTGATATGGACCAATCAAATTGAACTTTTCCGTCCTATGTGAATACTCTCAGTCTCAGTGCACTATGCCATCAACTTTTATATATTATAGATTTTTTTCATTTTATTCCTTTAACTGCCATTATTTTATTTATTTGTATTCTATATTTTTAAATTCTTTTCGTTCAGCCTATTTCTAAAACTAACAATCAGTTACAGCCTAACTGAAATAAAATAGAATAATCACGATTCTTTACACGTACAGAAAACATGGAAAAGTGATTGAATGGTTCTCATAATTAGAAAAGTATCTCAACTTTTAAAATAATAAAATAATAGAAAAAGATGAAAGAGAGATGAGATTTTCAAATAAAAAATTTAAGATACTCTCTTTAAATTTTTGTTTCTTTGTGATTGGTTAAATATTTTTTTTTAACTTATTAATTAATTAAAAATGAAATTATAGAAAAACTATTAATATTATATTAATTCAGATACTCAAATGAATATTTAATCATTAGAGTTTTTCTTAGCTTAATGATCAGTAAAACAATGCTAGAATTAAAATATCATTATTATTTGAATCCGAACTAAACCGATACTTGAATTTGGAAGCCATATAAACCGAACTAACATGGGAACTCTCTCTCTTGGGTGGGAAAACGAAGCTCCGGAAAAACTCATTTGCCGGCTTGACAGAGCAGTTGGAAATGAGGAATGATTCCATATTTTTTCCCACACAAATGTGGAGTATTTAAAACTTTGGGGTTCAGATCACAGACCAGTCCTGGCGCTTATACATTCACATGTTCGCCAAACTAAGAAGAGCTTTAGGTTTGACAATCGTTGGATAGGTAAACCTGATTTTAAGGAGGCAGTGGAAACGGGATGGGTTTCTCAGATGACTATCCGTGTTGGAATGTACATCAAAAATTATCCTCATGTCGTAGGACTATCTCCATCTGGAAAAAGACTTTGCCAACAAACACAACAAGACTTATCGAAGTTTTAAAAGACCAGCTAGACACAGCCCAAACTAATGATAATACTACCCTAGAAGAGATAGACGAGCTCAGGAGGAGACTTATTGAGGCTTTTTGCGAGGAGGAACAGTTCTGGCGACAAAAGAGTAGAGTTACATGGCACACTAAAGGAGATAAGAACATGAAATTCCACCATGCCATTACTAAACAAAGAAGAGCTCGAAACCGTATTATTTCCCTTAAAGATAAGAACGGTTCTTGGGTTGAAAGTGCAAAAGATATTGAAAAGGTAGCAACCCACTACTTCCAAGACCTCTTCACATCCTCCTCTCCTCCAGATCATGTGGATTCACTCCGATTTATTACCGAGAAAGTCTCTGCCGACACAAACTCCTCTCTTCTAGCGGACCCCTCTAATGAAGAAATAAAGGCGGCGTTGTTCGATATAAATCCCGACAAAGCCCCAGGTCCTGATGGTATGACAAGTAGATTTTTCCAGAAGTTCTGGTCAACCATGAGCCAGAACATAACAGGACTAGTTAAGGACTTTTTTGCCACCGGGAAATTTGACCCAAGACTAAACCAGACGAACATTTTTCTTATCCCTAAGAAAGATAAGCCGAGAACAATGGCAGAGTTCCAACCAATAAGCCTCTGCAATGTGACTTATAAGATCATCTCAAAGCTTCTTTGCAAGAGACTAAAGAAAGCTCTCCCGATCTTGATATCGGAGACCCAATCAGCCTTTATAGCTAGACGTCTGATTACAGATAATATTATGTTAGCCCAAGAGAACTTTCATGCTCTCCGAACCAATCCTATGTGTAATTCGAAGTATATGGCCATAAAGACGAACATGATTAAAGCATATGATAGAGTTGAATGGTATTTTTTAGAGGCTTTACTGCTTAAGATGGGTTTTGCTGAGAGATGGGTAAAGCTCTTGATGTTCTATATCTCATTGGTCTCTTATCAAGTCCTTATCAATGGAGAGGCCAAAGGGAGGATAAAGCCTTCTAGAGGCCTTTGCCAAGGCAATCCCTTGTCACCCTTTCTATTTATCATCTGTACAGAAGCTCTTGTCTCCCTCCTGAAAGGAGCAGAAGGAGAAAAATGCCTAACGGGTCTGAGGATAGCAAGGGCTAGCCCAACGGTATCTCATCTCCTCTTTGCTGACGATACTCTCTTCTTCTGCAAAGCGGAAGTTCTGCATGTGCGGAGATCTTTGACATCATCAAATCATATGGAGAAGTGTCGGGGCAATTACTAAGCCCGGAAAAATTTTCCATCATGTTTGGGAGCAAAGTTTATACCTTGGTCAAACAAGAGATCAAAACAGCCATAGGTATTAGGAATAAAGGAGGTATTGGTATGTATTTGGATCTTCCAGAGAAGATATGTGGCTTAAAGAAGAAGGTTTTTGTTTATGTACAAGACCGCTTGAGTAATAGGACCAACTTATGGTCGGCAAAACTAATATCAAAAGGGGGGAAAGAGATCCAAATAAAATCGGTGGCCCAAGCGATTCCGATATATGTTATGTCATGCTACCTTCTCCCACAAGCTATGACTAATAAACTCATGAGTGCTATCGCTAACTTTTGGTGGAGTTTCAAACAAGATAGTAGAGGATTGCACTGGATCGCTTGGGAAGAGCTATGCTCCCCAAAGGAGTTGGGTGGTTTGGGATTCCGCGATCTGCGAGATTTTAACTTAGTCCTCTTGGCCAAACAGTTATGGCGCCTACTTCAATTCCCCTCTTCTCTTCTAGCAAGGGTCTTCAGGGGACGATATTACAGAAATTCAAATTCCCTAGGTGACCAAAATTTTTATTCTCCATCACTTTGGTGGCAAAGCCTCATGGCAGCGAAACATCTACTTCGGAGCGGACTTCGCAAAATAATCGGATTAGGTTTTAACACGGAAGTGTGGAATGAGCCATGAATACCATCCATTCCGGCCAGGACGGCAAGACCAGCAAACCCGAGTAGACACCATGACGGAAAGCTGTTGGTTCATGGTCTAATAACCCCCCTTACTAAACAATGGGACGAGAGGCTTCTCCGGGAGCTGCTTCACCCAGAAGACATCCCCTTGGTTCTAGGGTTGCGGCCAAGCCGGGTGTTTACTCTTGATGGGTATGCTTGGAGTCATACAAAATCAGGGGTTTATACAGTTAAATCTGGTTACCATCAAGCAAGACAGATCAGAAATGATAAAGTGATATATAAAGCATGTGAACCGAGCATCGCACCACTCCTTAGTCAGGCCTGGAAGGTCCTAACAGCAAGTAAGCTCAGACACTTCATGTGGCAATCCTTATCAAGCTGTGTGGCCACATGTGAACGCCTCAGATATCGACACATCGACATGGAAGCTAGATGTCCAAGATGTGGAACGTCAGAAGAAACGATAAACCATCTCCTCTTCGACTGCCCCCTTGCTTTACAAGTGTGGGTCCTTTCAGATTTTTTGTCAGTTCCGGGTAACTTCCCGAGTACATCTCTCTACCAGAATATGGATTTTCTATTTTGGAGAGTAGAGGAAAGGGGCCTCGCCGGCCCCGAAAATGATATTTTTCCTTGGATCTTGTGGTACATATGGAAAGCTCGAAATGAAAAAGTTTTTAACGGTAAATTAGTTACCCCAGTAGAGACTCTTCAACTGGCTCGACTTGAGGCGGAAAGTTGGAGAACGGCAAACCAAAAGGAGGAAGAAGAAGAAGAAGAGACTCTCACGCCTACAGACATCTCGACCACCCTCCCCAGGCCGTTCCAAGTTCCTACTTGTCAGATTAATACCTCTTGGATTGATCACAGACCGGTTAGTGGGCTTGGGTAGAGTTTTGAGGACGTTGGAAATCACCTCTAGTTTGGTATGAGGGGCTGCCAGAGGAGCCTGTCATCTCTTCATGCTGATTTTGAAGGACTTTTCTGGGCAATGTCTTGCCTCAGAGAGAAGAGTGTTAACACAGCTAGGTTCGAGACAGATTGCTCGGTTTTAATTAAGATGATTGAAGAACCAACTAACTGACCTGCTTTTATCTCAGAGCTTGACTACTTTATTTTTTTACATTGAGAATTCGAGATATTAAATTTATATTTTATTTTATGAGGTCAAAATATCTGTGTCGATACCCTCGCTAAAAAGGCACGAGCACACGGATCACAGTTTTCCCATATAGATCAAAATGAGCCGGATCAAACCGATACAATTTGATTTAATTTATGGAGTATGTTGGAAAAAAAAAACATGGTATATTGGTATATCTATTTAATATCCGTCCGAATAATTTCTCTATCTTTTTTTTTCTTATAATCTCTGTATCTTAAAACCCACATTTCTTATCTTTTCTTCATCTCCACTCGATGGGGACTCTCACGAGCGTCGCTTTCGCAGCTGCGATTAACATCAGATTCCGGTCGTTTAATTGGAATATCCGGGATAAGATTAAGAAACCAATGCCCAAGGTTAGTACATCACTGAGAGAGAGATACTGTTTCTCTTGCACAGAGAACTATTATAGATATGGGGTAGTTAAGTGTTTAGGCAATGATCAAAACGGAAATAGCGGAGAAGACGAAGACACCAATTCTTCGGTTGTTAGAGATTCGACTGTAAAAACGGCATCTCGTGAAGAAGACAAAGAAGAAGAAGCAGACGAGAGAAGTAACGAGTTCGGTTCCGATAAGACGTCTTCTGTTTCTTCAAGGGTACAAACTCTTGTCTCTGATTTTACATTCTCTTTTGTCTTGAATTCAATTGTAAGAGTGAGTGTACAATTACTTACATTAAAGTTTCACTATTATTCCTGAATTAATCAAAGCAAAACTGGCTTTAGCTTTTCTACTTGTAGTTGCTTACATTGTAAGAGAACTTTGTTTCAAAAAAAAAAAAAACCAAATCTGTTTAGTGGAAACTTGGAAAAGATATGGATTCAGTGATGGGTCTGTTTCGCATTTCACAAAGAAATGTGAAAGAATCACTAATTGCCTAGAAAACCATCTCCTAACTGTTAGAGTCTAACATAAGTAAGAATTGAAGATCTAAAACTAGGATTTGAAGCCATCTAGATTAGTATGTTGTTTGTTGGAATCAAAGCCTTGTGTTACTAAAGAGTAGAAGTTTGTCTCTTTTCACAGCCATCAACTGAATCGCCTATTGATCCGACATTCAGCAGCTTCCAAATAGACTCGTTTAAGCTGATGGAGCTTCTTGGACCTGAGAGAGTGGATCCTGCAGATGTCAAGTTAATAAAGGACAACATTTTCGGCTATTCGACATTCTGGGTGACCAAAGAAGAGCCGTTTGGGGACCTCGGCGAGGGTATCCTCTTTCTTGGGAATCTGAGAGGTAAGAGGGAGGATGTTTTTGCAAAACTACAGAGAAAACTAGCAGAGGTTGCTGGAGATAAATACAACTTGTTCATGATTGAGGAGCCTAACTCGGAAGGACCAGATCCTCGTGGAGGCGCACGGGTTAGCTTTGGTTTGCTTCGTAAAGAAGTCTCGGAGCCAGGACCAACCACACTCTGGCAGTATGTGATTGCTTTAATATTGTTTCTTCTTACAATTGGTTCCTCTGTGGAGTTAGGAATTGCTTCTCAGGTACCTTTTTTTCCCCAGGAGCACTACATCATTATGTCATTGATCTTTAGTGCAACCACATATATGCAATAATGGAGGTTTCTTGATTCTAACAGATTAACCGTTTGCCTCCTGAGGTGGTAAAGTATTTCACCGATCCAAATGCTGTTGAACCACCTGATATGGAGCTTCTATATCCATTTGTAGAGTCTGCATTGCCTTTAGCTTATGGTGTCTTGGGAATACTTTTGTTTCATGTAAGTTGAAAATTTGTGTGTTTCTACAGTAATGTGGAATGATAAACCTTCATGTATTGGTGGTATCTGCTTTTCATTTTTTTCATTTAGACTTTTTTATTTGCAGGAATTAGGGCACTTCCTTGCTGCAGTTCCGAAGAAAGTAAAACTTAGCATTCCTTACTTCATTCCGAACATAACACTCGGCAGCTTTGGTGCAATCACCCAGGTACTATTCCTCATCATGTCTGTTACAACTCTTTATGTTCAGGACTCAGGGGACTTATCTCCTGTTACACTCTATGTGTTTCACATGAAGAAGACATCTTTCAAAGTTATTTGAAGAAACAAGGAACCTACTATGGCCGGAAATGCTTCCATCTACTTCTCTTCTTAAATCTATCCATTGATGACGAGCTGAACATTTTTAAGTTTTTTCGAAGACAAGTCTATTGGCTGATGTAGTAACGCCGTTTACTTGATTTGTACAGTTCAAGTCCATTCTTCCCGACCGGAGTACAAAAGTAGACATTTCACTAGCTGGTCCATTCGCTGGAGCTGCACTTTCAGTTTCCATGTTTGCTGTTGGTCTGTTCCTATCTACTAACCCGGGTGCAGCTAGCGATCTGGTGCAGGTTCCTAGCATGTTATTCCAAGGTTCATTACTTCTTGGACTCATCAGCAGAGCAACTCTGGGATACGCGTAAGCTCTCCACCGCTAGCTAGCGATTGTTCAACATAGACTAAAAAAAACTTTAAATCCAACATCCGTTTCTGTTTTCCTTATTGATTGCAGAGCGATGCATGCTGCAACAGTTTCAATCCACCCTCTTGTTATTGCTGGATGGTAGCGTCTAATGCCTTGACTCATGCCCTATTATTCCTCAGAAACTGTGACAATTTTTTTGCTTACTTTGAAGAATAATTGTTAGGTGTGGTTTGACAACAACGGCTTTTAATATGCTTCCTGTTGGATGTTTGGATGGAGGAAGAGCTGTACAGGTACTTCTTTTATCTATGAAATAGTAATCTTTAAGAAAGTAGAAGCCTAATGTTGCTCAGTAGAAATTTTGGTTACAAAATGTGAACTTCTCCCAAGTGTATCTTGTCATTCGACCTTGCTGTAGTTGATTGAAGTTTGTAGTGTCGTAAATCCTGAAAAAAATTGTGTACTCCAATTGAAGACTATGAACTGAAACATATGGGCATGGCTCTTGTGCAGGGCGCATTTGGGAAAAATGCACTGGTTACATTTGGTTTGTCGACCTATGTAATGCTTGGACTCAGAGTGGTATGTTCAATCAACTGTTCTGAGCCATGTTCTGCTGTTAATATAATTTGTGCTCTTGAACATGTGAGCTTGAGCTTTACGGTATTTGCTTACATTTTCAGCTCGGCGGCCCTTTGGCACTTCCTTGGGGGCTCTATGTGCTAATCTGCCAGGTACTCAAGAATTTCTGAACTCTGCAATTTCCAACAATGCGAGTAAGCCTTACAAAGCTGTTTCTAAAAATGTTTTTCAACAGAGAACACCTGAGAAACCGTGCCTGAACGATGTGACCGAGGTTGGAACATGGAGGAAGGGCCTTGTGGCGACCGCGATTATACTGGTGGTTCTGACACTCCTGCCTGTATGGGACGAACTCGCAGAAGAGGTAGGCATAGGGCTTGTAAACACATTTTGATGTTTATTGTGTTGTGTATGTAAACAGATGTTGTAGTTAGGGTCGAGCAGATGCAAATTTTTGTTATCGGCATCATGTGATGAGTCATGTATGTACACTGAAGCTGGTGATGAATGAAGTTTATACTTCTGACTTGTGCTCTTGATCCACATTATACATTCATGTAATTATTTTAATTCTTCAAATATTATACTTCATTTAACTCCAGAACCGTATATATTGTCAAAGGAGACAATAGAGAATAGCATATTAATATTTTCAAAAATAGAATTAACGCAAATGTGAACAAAATATGGCTGTATTCTCCTTCTAGAGTTTGATTCTACTTGAATTTGCTACAAAGATGAGACTGGTCTTGAAGAGAAGGTATAAAAAAAAGATGCCATTGCCACCTAGAAGAACCAATAATCATAAGTTAATGCAAATCTCCATATTAGCTACACAAGCATGAAAATTGCAGGACACCTTAGTTTTCTTAAGATCGATGCTAAAAAAACAAGGGTTTCGACAAAAGCAATACCATTAATCTTTGAATATCAGAAGTACGAATGATATTTAATGTGACTGTGGGAGAAGCCTGCAAGTGGGGCAATACCATTTCCCTTTGAATCTGGTCTCAGGTGTGAGGCCAACGCATGTGTAGTGAAACCATTCACCTCCTTGACACTGTCCAAACGAAAAAAAACGATCACATTGTTTCAATATAACTAAAATGGAGAACATAAGTTACATAATAAGTTGTTACAGAACAGACTCACATTCTTCTCATTGTCACAGGCAATCATGTCTCCAAAGGACACCTGAGAAAACAAAAATTAAACAAGAGTTAATCAATGATCACAATATGATCAGCAACCAAAAGTTCTTGAAGATAAGTTTTCAGGACCTGATGGCAGACACAGTAAGTTGGTTCGTTTGGATCGATTGGCTGTTCGTCAATAGGGGCGAAGTCTTTTCGATGGCTTCCTGGCGGAGGCATGAGCTCAAAATCCCTGTCACGATCCCACTCTCTGTCTCTGTAATCAATCTTTTTAGACTGAGGTGTGCCATAGAAGGACTTGCGCTTTTCCTGTTTAGGAACTATAGGTAGTGGAGGAAGAACAGACGGCTCGTCTGGTGGAATTTTTCCCTCTGATACACAAGAGTCACAAGAAATAAACATATGCACATAGAGAGGGCGATATTATGGAACAGGTTTAACTTTTTCAATCAAAGAATCATTTCATTAGAGAGGAATGAAAGTAAGGCCATATATATGATTTGATAACATGGAAGATGAGCATTTAAGTTTCTCTGACGCTTGAAACTAATCGATATGCACTGAAGTTTATGCAGGTGGAAAACATTTTTGTTTCTTTTCTGGCTAACCCTTAGGGAGTTGCTCTAGAAGAAGTTTACAAGATATTGTTGTATAAAGTAAAGAGCCAAAAGATTAAAGCAAACGTGACCCTTTACTGATTAAAACAAGATGAATTCAAAGATTCCCCACAATAATATTATTCTTGTCCCAAGGATATTAACCTCCCAAAAAGATGTAGAACACTTGGCCTAACTCCCTTAACTCAGACGCTTATTTAGATAATCAGCAACCGACTAATCTCAATCAATCGCCAACCAAACTGTACCCAAAGCCATGCGAGATTGACTCACATGTTTAGAATCGATTGAGTGAATAGCCATAAGAATATGCAAATACATATTTGTAATCAAATCCCCTGGAGAAGACAGTAAATAGAAGATATCACATACCTTGCTTTAAATCTTCAGCAAAATTATTCAGATCCTCATCAAGTCGTTTAATATGACTGTCTATCTGTAACCGGAATAAACATAAAAGTTATCACTGCGATTAAAATTGCTGAAACATCCAATGGAGCTGTATTTAAATCTCAGTAACAAGGTCTACCATTTTCAAGAATCTGATTCAATTTAAGCTCTATTTCATTTCGTGACAGTAGGTAGCACAACAGCTACTTATTATACACACATATCCATTACATGATATTTTTCTTGTGACCATTATGATTGCAGAAAAAGGAAGACTTGGAGGAATATAGAGCTTACAAGATCATACGCTTGTCGGGCCAATAAGACCTTCTCTGTACACAAACTTAATGCATTTTCCTGACTAGACTCAATCTCTTTACGCATTTTCTCAATCGTTTCGTCTTCATCAAGACCATTGTTGTAATGATTGTAGCCACTTCCCTTCTTGGAACTCTGTGAGGCAAGCCCTAAGCAATACTTAGTTTGCTGCCTCGTCTGGTTTATGAGCGCTTGAAAACAACAAAATCAAAAAATTCACAAAAGTCACAGAGAAACAAATGATAATAAAAAAATGTATTGATGAAAGTTTGTTACATTGAGATCTCTCGTCTAGTTCGCGAACTGTATTTAGCAATCTTTGAAGCTCCGCAGGGAAAGTGCTGGCATCTACAAGAATTTGAAATTTTCAGATGATCCAGAATCAAAAACGAAACCCTAAATCGAACTAATTTATCGCAACTAGACATAATTTCTCAAATACGTAGAGGATCTTATTGAATCTTACACTCAAGGTAATCATCAACGTAAACTCCAGTTCGAGCAATTGCCATTTTTGAATTTGATTACTGTGCTAGCTAGGGTTTTGAATCCGGAATTAGAAATGCAGATTCGAAGCGATGTGGTTCAGGAGATTTTAGGGAGCGATGCGGTTCGGGAAATTCAGTTCTTCGTGTTGTTTTATGTTTTCTCTTTTCTGGAATAAATGGCTGAAATGCCACTATTTCACAAAAACTAATCTCGTATGCCAAAACCTAAGAAAATACTTATATATCCTTAAGAATTTTGTTATTAACCAACCCAACTGTAATTTTACCCACCCAAACCCAATAACCCATTAAACCCACCCGCTCCATGAAACCCCACATTAATCTTTTTCTATTTTTCTCCAATTCTCCAACTTTTCTCAATTTTTCTCACCTACGGATCTGTTCGGTTCCGACCACACTCTTTCAAAATTCTCATCGATTTATTGGAGAATATCGGTTTATGTATTTCTGGTTTAGGTTAATTAGATTAATTCAGCTTTTTTTTACTGGGTTGATTAAATCAATTGTACAGTACTAGTATATATACGTTTGTACATACACATTTTCGGAATAAGATGAATAAATATCTTTCATAACAAATTTCTTATCTCGTTCATCCCTCTCTCGTAATATGGTATCATAGCAATTGAGCTCAAATTTCTGTTGATTTCTCGTGAATTTCGTCATCTTCGAGCTCTATTTTGGTTTCGATCTCTGAATTCCAAGCTATAATGGTGTATGTGAAGAGAATCGCTACTCGACGATCTGTTTGGGTGGGTTCGACAACAAAAAACTCAGCTTCACTCGATTCTCCGACGATCCAAGGTTCGGCGAATCGTTCTATGCAAGCTCGTGGTGTTGTAGACAGCTCCGATTCTATTCATTCACCATTTTTCATGCACAGTTCCGATCATCCAGGTTTGCAACTCATTGCCACTCGCCTTGATGATACAAATTATGATGATTGGAACGCTGCGATGTTGATTGCTCTTGACGCAAAGAATAAGATCGGTTTCGTTGATGGATCGTTACCTCGTCTTGCTGAATCTGACTTTAATTTTCGATTGTGGTCTCGATGCAACAGTCTGGTTAAGTCATGGTTGCTTAACTCAGTATCTCCTCAGATCTATCGTAGTGTTTTACGTATGAATGATGCTACTGATATCTGGAAAGATCTACACAACCGGTTTCATTTGACTAATCTCCCTCGAACCTTCAATATCACACAAGAAATTCAAGATCTTCGTCAGGGATCCATGTCATTATCCGAATATTTCACCACTTTGAAAACGTTGTGGAGTAATTTGGAGAGTGCAGAAGAACCTGATGATCCTTGTACGTGTGGTAAGGCGGCTCGTCTGCAGCAGAAAGCAGAAAGAGCTAAAATAGTCAAGTTTCTCGCCGGTTTGAATGAATCTTATGCAATAGTTCGTGGACAGATCATAATGAAGAAGGTGCTCCCTACACTTACTGAGGTTTATAATCTTCTTGATCGGGATGTCAGTTAGAAAGGTTTCTCTACTGCTGCTCCTCCTGCTTCCTTTCAAGTCTCTGAGAGCAACTATGTTCCTTCTTCTGAGGTTATCTGCTACGTTCAGTCAGGTCCTAACAAGGGACGTCCCATTTGTTCATATTGCAACAAAGTTGGTCATATTGCTGAGAGATGCTACAAGAAAAATGGATTCCCTCCTGGATATACTCCCAAAGGCAAGGCATCTGATAAAGCACAGAAAGCCCCTCCTGTTGCAGCTCAGGTAGCTTTGTCTCCTATTCAGGAAGTTAGTCACCCTAGTATGGACAGTTTGATCGGCAATCTCTCCAAGGAACAGATTCAGCATTTCATTGCTCTGTTCAGCTCTCAACTTCAGCCGTCATCAACTACTCGTCCTACTGATGCTAGCACTTCTAAGTCTTCAAATGTGAATCCTGGTATCACATTTTCTCCCTCCACTCTCTGTTTTGTTTGGAATATTGATAGTGTCTCATCACACCTTATGCGTTGATTCATGGGTGATTGATTCTGGTGCAACTCATCATGTTGCTCATGATCGTGATTTGTTTGTAACCATGAATACTTTAATTATGAGTTCTGTTGCAACTCATCATGGGTGATTGATTCTGGTGCAACTCATCATCTTCCAACTGGTTCTACCATCAAAATCAGTGGTGCGGGATCAGTTCGATTAAATGACAACATTGTTTTAGCAATGTTCTATTTATTCCGGAGTTCAGATTGAACTTGATCAGTATAAGCTCTTTGACATCTGATTTGGGTTCCAGAGTGATTTTTGATGCTTCTTCTTGTACGATTCAGGAGCCTCTTAGGGCTGTGACGATTGATCACGGTAAGCGAATTGCAAACCTCTATGTGCTAAGTACCAGGAACTCTACATCAGCTTCAGTCAATGCTGTCGTGGATGTTGGGATGTGGCACAAGAGGCTTGGACATCCTTCTTTTTCAAGATTGGATGCTATCTCCGATGCTTTGGGAACTACAAGGCATAAGAATAAAGATTCTGCTTATTGTCATGTTTGTCATTTGGCTAAACAGAAGAAGCTCTCATTTCCCTATCCTAATAATATTTGTAATACAAACTTCGAGTTGTTACACATTGATATTTGGGGACCTTTCTCAGTTGAATCTATTGATGGATATCGTTATTTTTTGACCATTGTTGATGATCATTCAAGGGCTACTTGGGTATATCTGTTGAAGACAAAATCAGAAGTTCTCGAAGTTTTTTCTGCTTTTGTTCATCAAGTTGAAAATCAGTTTGCTACAACAGTGGAGTCTGTTCGTTCTGATAATGCTCCAGAGCTACGCTTCACTGAGTTTTATAAATCAAAGGGCATAGTTGCGTATCATTCTTGTCCAGAGACACCTGAGCAAAATTCGGTTGTGGAGAGAAAGCATCAACACATCTTGAACGTAGCTCGCGCACTTATGTTTCAATCTGGAGTTTCTTTACCTTTTTGGACTGATTGCATCGCACATTTGGTTGCTTGTGTTATGGTTCTACATCTCCGAAACAACGGCATAAGTTTCTTCCTCATGCTCGTGATTGTCTGTTTTTGGGATATCCTCACGGTTATAAGGGCTACAAATTGATGGATTTGGAGAGCAATGCTATCTTTATTTCTCAGAATGTGGTATTCCATGAAGACATTTTTCCTATGCGTCAAGACAAGGTTGAAGTTCCTTCTTCCGATATCTTCACACCACTCACTCCTCTGTCTTCAGGTACACCTCATCCTCTTCATTCTCCTCCTTCACAAATTTCTATCCCCATTTCACCAGATCACATAGGCAGGACACGAAAAATTCCTGCTCATTTATGAGATTATCATTGTTATAACTTTGATTCCCCTCTTAATCATCCCATTTCTGATTCTCTTTCTTATTCCAAACTGTCACCCTTTTTTTATTCTTATATCAATACCATCACTAAAATTCCAATCCCTCAATCTTATTCTGAGGCAAAGGATTCTTTAGAGTGGTGTGGAGCTATTGATAAGGAATTTGGTGCTATGGAACTGACTGAGACGTGGGATGTTACTAGTTTGCCTCCGGGAAAGAAAGCTATTGGTTGCAAATGGGTTTTCACTTTGAAGTTTCATGCCGATGGTAGTCTTGAACGGCATAAATCTCGTTTGGTTGCCAAGGGTTATACGCCGAAGGAAGGTATTGATTACACTGAAACCTTCTCACCTGTTGCAAAACTCGCTACTGTTAAGTTGTTGTTGAAAGTATCTGCCTCTCGGAACTGGACTTTGCAACAACTGGATGTCTCAAATGCTTTTCTTAATGGAGATTTGGATGAAGAAATTGTTATGAAACTTCCTGAAGGCTATGCTGCAAGACAGGGGGACTCTCTGCCTAAGAATGCTGTGTTATGTCTCAAGAAATCTATCTATGGACTTAAAAAAGCTTCTCGGCAATGGTTCCTGAAGTTCTCTGCAGTTTTGATCCGGTTTGGTTTTACAAAAGGGACAGGGATCATACCTTGTTTGTCAAATGTTGTGAGGGTGGTAACTTCATGGCCGTACTAGTTTACGTCGATGACATTATTGTGGCTAGTACTGATGTTGCTGCTTCTGCTCAGTTTACAACGGATCTTTCTGCCTGTTTTAAGCTCCGAGATCTTGGTCCCTTGAAATATTTTTTGGGCTTGGAAATTGCTACTGGGATCTCACTTTGTCAACGTAAATATGCTTTAGAACTGCTCACTTCCGTTGGCATGTTAGGTTGCAAGCCTTCCTCTACTCCTATGATTCCTAATATGAAGCTTTCTAAAGAGGATGGTGATTTGCTTTCGGATAGGGAGATGTATAGAAGTCTTGTGGGCAGATTGATGTACTTGACTTTCACCAGACCTGACATTACGTTCGCTGTCAATAAGTTGTGTCAGTACTCCTCTGTTCCCCGATCCTCTCACCTCAAGGCCGTCTATAGAGTTCTCCAGTACATCAAAGGTACTGTTGGTCAAGGCCTATTTTATTCGGCTGATTCTGATCCTACACTGAAAGGATTTGCTGACTCTGATTGGGCCTCTTATCCGGATAGTCGTCGTTCTACCACTGGTTTCTGTATGTTTCTTGGATCTTCCCTCATTTCCTGGAAATCCAAGAAACAGGACACTGTTTCTTGCTCCTCGGCAGAAGCAGAGTATAGAGCATTGAACTTAGCTTCCAAAGAGATGGTTTGGCTCAAGAAATTACTTACTGATCTTCAGGTACCATCTGTTGACACTCCCATCCTGTTTTCAGATAGTACTGCAGCGATTTATATTATCACCAATCCGGTTTTTCATGAGCGAACTAAACACATCGAAACGGATTGTCATTCTGTGCGTGAGAGATTAGACCGAGGGATCATCAAGACTCTTCACGTTCGCACTGAAGATCAGGTTGCAGATATTCTCACTAAACCTTTGTTCCCTTATCAGTTTGAACATCTCAAATCCAAGATGAGTCTTCTCAATATCTTTTGCAGCTCATCTTGAGGGGGACTATTGGAGAATATTGGTTTATGTATTTCCGGTTTAGTTTGATTAGATTAATCCAGCTTCCTTTTACTGGTTTGATTAAATCAATTGTACATCACTAGTATATATACGTTTGTACATACACACTTTTGGAATGAGATGAATAAATATCTTTCATAAAAAAACTTCTTCTCTCTCGTTCATCCCTCTCTCGTAATACGATTCATGAGCGTTATCATCGCTCATGTTTATCATTATCCATATTATCTCCCTCTTCGTGATCCTTTTCGTCTCTCTTTCCCTATGAGTCTCTCCCCTAAGTATTTTCCTCTTTCTCCTTATCGTCTTGTACTCTTCATAGTTATTGAATTATGCCAGTTCATTTATCGGCCAATGCAAAGCTAAGAATGACTCCTGCAATTCGAGCAACAGAAACAGTGATGTGAAGACCAGATTTGATTCACTTGATTCGCTCCCAACAAAAACAGTTGCTTATCTCTTCCTCAGCCTTCAGTTCAGGTTCTTTATGCTTTTTACTAAGATTTGTGCTTCCCGAAAAAAGTTCGATTATGGTGGGTTATCGTTTTAATGTGTTTCTGGAATCAAAAGTTCATGTTTCTCTTTTGGGTGTATGGTAATTTTGGTGATATGGACAAAGTTGAGAAGGATAAGTCAATTCAATTTTTGGTATTACATTCTCTAATCGATATTGAGTATAGGAAAAACTAGAGGTGTAAACTATAGCTCGACCTCTCTGTTCCTGCTCTAAATTGGTTGCTTTTGACAAACTCAAACTGTGCTTCATAATTTAATTGGTGGGTCCATATGTAAATGTGGGTTCGTACTTTAACGGGGTTTATGTGATGAAGGATGTTTGGCTCTTGATCTTCTATGTTAAAGACATTGATCTAATTTGTTTTCATTTTTGCAGGCTGCTGTGCCTTGTCTATAAAAATTGGTGAGTCTAGTTAATAATATTAGTTGGATCTTTTGGTATTTTTGTGCATATTACTAGACTTCTTTTGATGTTATTGCATATTGCATATATTTTGCATACTCATTAGTTAGCTTTTCATACATTTGTATCATATTTTAGGGTAGATTGCATCACTTAGGGTTCTAGAGCATTCTTGCATCAGCATACGCATTTTCCTTGCATTTTGCATCACATTCAGGTTGTTTCTGGCTGCTTTGGAGTCGTGGAGGTTCGTGGACGTGTTGAGGCTGATGTAGCAGTTCGTGGGAGCTCGGAAATATGCTAAGGACCAGAGATCGAGGAGCAGATTGAGCATGGCCGGTCGATCTAGGAGTTGATCGACCAGAAGATCGAGCCAACCAGGCGATCCAAGGAGAATGATCGAGACAAGGATCGAGTGAAGCAATCGATCAAACGGTACGGACGTAAATGACGCCATGCAGAGCGAGAGTCAGATCGAGTACACCACTCGATCCAGCCAAAGATCGATACCGAGATGGATGCAACACTCGATTCGCCGATGATGATCAAGACCCAGATCGAGCCGAAGACACGATGTCCGGATATGATCGAGAGAACCACTCGATCTTGGAGTCGATCTCTGTTCTTTCAACCGTTTTTGGCTGCTAGCGAAGGGGGGACCATTAGCTTGTTTCGGCATTTTGGGAAGGCGGCGACGTCCTTTTCCCATAACAATATTTATCCTTATCTTCTGCTTTATGTTTTCTCTCTGGTTTTCGTGAAGAACACCATTGTTGAACTCATTTTTCTCTTAAGCTTTTGTATTCGAATAATTTCTGTTCAATCTAGTTTTCTTTTCATGTTCATCGTCTTGTTTCATATGCTTTGCTTGATTTACTCTATGTGTAGCGAGTAGTTTCTTTGGGTTCGGGGTTGAGAGGATTAAGGGGTAAAAAGGGTTTCGATCTTGGGGTTTTTCTAAACGTTTTTAAAGGCTATCTCTTCTAAGGTGTTGAGATCTTAATGCTTGAAGACTCTTACGCCAAGAGCTTCATGATCCGAGAGGTTCCTTACCTTGACAGGATTCAGGAGCCTCGGAAGATCACACCTTAGAAACTAGTTACCCTTTCCCAAAAGCCATGGAAGTTTGGGGGATTAGTTAAGCCATTCGTTGAAATCCGTTTTCCTTGCCCTTCAACCTCTCTTTCCACCAAAAGCCATGGGTTTGGAGGAGAGGATGAAGGAGTGATCTATACCAAAAGCCACAGATAGATCTTGTTTTGTTTTCAAGGCTTAGAGATCCTCACCAAGTGAGTCGATCTAAAGTTTCAAACCCAAGGTCGAACCTTTGAAACACCTAACCATGAATCTCAACCCTAGGCCCTTTCTTTTAGCATCTTTACGTCTTATCTCGTCTTTCGCTTGATATCTGATAGCATCCTGGTCATTAGTTTTACTGCTCTTACATTTTTAGACGAGATCGATTGTTACTGCTCGATCTAGTGGTCGATCTCATGGTCGATCCACTAGTCGAATTTTAATAATTCGAAGCTTTCTCCTTTAATTATCCTGTTTGTTTCTCGTGGTAGTTTCTTCCTTTCTTTTTTTAAAATAGGTTTCATTCTGTTTAAGTTGCTGCATCTAGTTTTTAGAGATTTTCTCATAAACCATCTCATTTCACTTAGATTTGCATTAGTCCCTGTATTCTCTGTGCATTCTCTATCATCCTAGGAGTGGATTGACTCTCTCTTGCTTGATGTACTACAACATGTCTTGCATTTGAGTTTGATAACCTCTCTGCAATATAAACCGAGCATAAAAAGTGATTATCAAATGGCGCCGTTGTCATTCTAGGACTGTTTAGAGAACATAGAGATTTGAGTCTTAACAAAGACTAAGTCTTTACCTTTTTCAAGTTACTAATTCTTCTACTCTCAAACGTGTGTTTTCAGGTACATGAATCTTCGTTCAAGGGGAGACAACAATCTACTACAACCCTTAGACAACATTCATCAACTTGGTCACTCATGGCAAAGGAGAGTCAGAGAGCAAACAAGAGCCTTTGAGGAGATTGTTCAGCACGGTTTGGTTGACTTTGAAGCTATGGCTGAACACGAGCATCCAGAAGGACCTCCTCCAGCTCACGGGGCAGAAGGACGGGGCAATGGAAACCCCCAACATGCGGCTAGACCCCCAAGGATCATAGGAGCCGGAGATGCTCCCAATACCCACCACAATAGGTTTGGGATCACTCCTCCTCCTGTGCAAAATAATAACTTCGAGATCAAGCCAGGTTTCATCTCCATGGTGCAAAACAACAAGTTCCACGGCTTAGCAATGGAAGACCCCTTGGAGCACCTAGATAACTTCGAGCAAGTATGTGGGATGATCAAGATCAATGGCATATCCGAAGATGCTTTCAAGCTGCGTCTCTTCCCCTTTTCACTCGGAGACAAAGCTAGAAATTGGGAGAAGACCCTCCCACAAGGCACCATCACATCATGGGCCGAGTGTAAGAAGGCCTTTCTCTCAAAGTTCTTCTCAAGCACCAGGACAGCACGGTTGAGAAGCGAAATCAGTGGTTTCACTCAAAGGAACAACGAGACATTCAACAAGGCAATGGAGCGTTTCAAAGACTACACGATCCAATGTCCTCATCACGGGTTCAGCGAGGAGACACTACTAAGTACCATATACCGTGGAGCCTCACCAAAGATCAGGTTGTTGCTTGACACAGCTAGCAAAGGGAACTTCCTCGGTCAGGAGGTAGAAGAGGGTATGGAGCTGATAGAAAACTTGGCGTTGAGTGATGGAAACTATGCTGAAGATTATGACCATGCACCGAGAGGATCAGAGTTAGAGTCTCACAAGAAGGAGCTCAAATCCTTGCATGAGAAGATAGATAAGCTGGTGTTAGCCAATCAGAAGCATGTTCACTTTGTTGGTGAAGCTGATGAGAACCAAGAGGAGTTAGAGTTGAGCCAAGAAGAAGCCAATTGGGTGGCAGGGCAGAACAACTACAAGTCTCAAGGCTACAACCAAGGCTACCAGAACAACAACCTCTCTTACCGATGCACCAACGTAGCCAACCCTAAAGATCAAGTGTACCCTGCTCAGCAAGCAAAACCTTTCATCCCTTACAACAAAGGTTTTCAACCGAGTGGTGGTTTCCAAGGTCAAGGGCAGAGCACTTTCCAAGGGCAACAACAAAACAACAAGGGTTATACTCCTAACTACCCTCCGGGCTTTGCACCTCAGCAGCAACAACCGATGCAACAACAAGTTGATCCGGTTCAAGCAATGTTTCAACAGCTAATACAAGGACAAGCCTCTACAAACCAGAAGTTCGCTGAAATGAACACTCGCCTAGACTCATCTCTCACCGACTTCTCCACTCAGATCACCAACTTAAACAACAAGATCAAGCAGCTGGAGAAAGGAAAAGCAAGTACGAGTGGTCAGAACAGTCTTCCAGGAAAGTGTGAGCAGAATCCCAAGGAGTATGCTAGTGCTATAACGTTGACAAGCGGCGAAGAACTCGAACCTCCGGTCTCTACCAAGAACAACGAGGACGTTGTAATCCAAGAGGGGGAGGGTAAACCTTCGGCTGATGATGATGAGATTAACTTTGACAACGTTTGGATCCAAGGGCCAAGAAGAGGAGACAAAGCAGTTGCTGAGAAGAAAGCTGAGCAAACCACCAAGGAGAAGAACGCTTATGTGCCTCCACCTTACGTACCTAAACTGCCTTTTCCTGGCCGCTTCAAGAAGCAACTCATCGAGAAGCAGAGAATCCTCTTCGAGAAGCATCTTAAGGACGTGGAGATCAAGCTACCTCTGGTTGACTGCCTTGCAATGATGCCCAAATGCGCCAAATTCTTCAAAGACACTCTCGTGAAGAAGAATAAGGAAAGCAAGGAGGTACTTGTTCTAAGTGAAGAGTGTAGTGCGGTTATACATAAGGAGATAGTCCCTAAGAAGCTGGGAGACCCTGGAAGCTTCACTATACCCTGCGCTTTGGGTCCTCTAGAGTTCAAGAGTTGCTTGTGTGATCTCGGAGCTAGCATAAACTTGATGCCTCACTCCGTGGCTAAGAAGCTTGGTTTTACTCGTTTCAAAGACTGTCGGATCTCATTGGTGCTGGCTGATAGGAGTGTGAGACTACCAGTGGGGCTGCTTGAAGATTTACCGGTGCGAATCAGTGGTGTGAACGTGCCTACGGACTTCGTAGTGTTGGAGATGGATGAAGAGCCTAAGGATCCACTCACCTTAAGGAGACCGTTCCTTGCAACCGCCGGGGCTATCATAGATGTGAAGAATGGGAAGATTGCCTTGCATTTGGGAAAGGAGATCAGGCTTGACTTCGACATCAACAAGGTTCTAAAGAAGCCGACCATTGAAGGACAAGCTTTCTATATTGAAACGATGGATGCTTTGGCGGATGAGTTGCTGGAAGAGCTGGCTCTAGAAGACCATCTGAAGCTAGCACTGACTAAGGAGCCAGGGAAGTTTGGCTATGTGGACCAGAGAACCCAGGAGTACGTGAACCTGTTGGATTCTAGGAGGATTGTTAAGAATGAAGAAGGTTGCTGCCTAGAGATCGACCCCGAGATCGACGCTATCACTCGATCCAGGAGTCAGATTGACAAGTCAATCGAGAACACAACTCGATCAGGTGCAACAATCGACGGACAGATCGAGAAGAATGCTCGATCAGGAAAAACAATCGAGTCGACGATCGAGAGAGACCTCCCGATTATTTTGGGGTCCAATCAAGAGATCGACTCAGCGTCTCGATCCCTTACTCGTTCCATATCAAATCGAGTAAGTGAATCGAGCGAAATGGCTCGATCTTGACGACATCGAGAGGAGAATCGACCGGAGGACTCGATCTCAGAAGGGATAGCGATGGAGGAAAGCAGTCTGAAGAGCAATGCCTCGGGTTCAAAGGAGAGTTCCAGGGAGGAAAGCAACAACAACAGCCACGAGGATGACTGGAGTGAGCTGTTAGCCCCAAAGGTGGACCTTAAGGAGCTCCTAAAAGGGCTAAGGTATGCTTTCTTAGGGCCTAACAACACCTATCCCGTGATTGTAAATGAAAACCTTAGTGATGATGAGTTGCACTCGCTCCTGACTAAGCTGAGAAAGTATAGGAATGCCATTGGGTACTCTTTAAGTGACATCAAGGGCCTTTCACCAATGCTTTGCACTCATAGGATTCACTTGGATAATGAGAACGCTACTTCTATAGAACATCAAAGGCGTTTGAATCCTAATTTGAAAGAGTTTGTTAAGAAGGAAATCCTTAAGCTTTTAGAGGCTGACGTGATCTATCCCATAAGTGACAGCACGTGGGTTTCCCCTGTACACGTGGTGCCTAAGAAGGGAGGGATCACGGTCATAAGGAATGAAAAGGATGAGCTTATCCCTACTAGGACCATCACTGGTCATAGGATGTGTATTGACTATAGGAAACTTAACCTTGCGACTAGGAAAGACCATTTCCCTTTGCCTTTTATTGATCAAATGCTTGAGAGACTTGCTAATCACCCTTACTACTGTTTTCTCGATGGGTATAGCGGTTTCTTTCAAATACTTATTCACCCAAATGATCAGGAGAAGACGACCTTCACATGTCCCAACGGTACCTTTGCATATCGAAGGATGCCGTTTGGATTGTGTAATGCACCGGCTACGTTTCAGCGGTGTATGATGTCGATCTTCTCCGATCTTATAGAGGAGATGGTAGAGGTGTTCATGGATGACTTCTCTGTCTATGGTGCGTCCTTTCCTGCGTGTTTGTTGAATCTTTGCAGGGTGCTAAAACGTTGTGAAGAGACAAACTTGGTGCTGAACTGGGAGAAATGCCACTTCATGGTTAAGGAAGGGATCGTGCTCGGTCACAAGATATCAGGGAAGGATATTGAGGTTGATCAGGCTAAGGTGGAGGTCATGATGGGTCTTGAGCCGCCGGTTAATGTTAAGGGAGTCAGAAGCTTCTTGGGACACGCAGGGTTTTATAGGCGCTTCATCAAGAATTTCTCCAAGATTGCACGCCCTCTTACACGGCTGTTGTGCAAGGAAGCTGAGTTTGTATTTGATGAGGAGTGTTTGAAGGCTTTCGTGACCATCAAGGAAGCCCTTACATCAGCTCCCATAGTCCAAGCACCAGACTGGTCTCTTCCCTTTGAGATCATGTGTGATGCTAGTGACTACGCCGTAGGAGCCGTTCTTGGTCAGAAGAAAGACAAGAAGCTACAGGTGATCTACTATGCTTCAAGAACCTTGGATGACACGCAATCAAGATACACCACTACGGAGAAGGAGTTGCTTGCAGTGGTCTTCGCCTTTGAGAAGTTCAGATCATATCTCGTTGGTTCCAAGGCTATTGTATACACGGATCACGCTGCCTTGCGATACATCTACTCGAAGAAAGACACTAAGCCTCGGCTCTTAAGATGAATTCTTTTACTCCAGGAGTTTGACATGGAGATTAAAGACAAGAAAAGGATAGAAAATAGAGTCGCTGACCACCTCTCACGGCTAAGGATCAACGAGCCTCTCCCCTTAGATGACTCTCTTCCATAAGAGCAGCTTATGGCGATTACTACGGCTGTTTGTGGGAAGCTAGAAGGGAGGTTTGAGGAGGTGTTGAGTTTCAAAGAGGAGGATCTACCGTGGTATGCTGATGTGGTGAACTATCTAGCGTGTGGTGAAGAGCCAACACATCTCAACAGCTATCACAAGAAGCGGTTTATGAGGGAGGCTAGTGACTACTTTTGGGACGAGCCCTACTTATACAAGAGAGGAGTAGACAGCTTGTACTGGAGATGTGTTACAAAGGAAGAAGCTAGGGACATCCTCTATCATTGCCATGGCTCTTCCTACGGAGGACACTTCGCCTCATTCAAGACTGCCACGAAGGTGTTGCAAGCCGGTTTCTGGTGGCCGTCCATTTTCAAAGATGCACACGAGTTTGTGAAGAGCTGTGAGGCGTGTCAACGAGCAGGGAATATAACCAAGAGGAACGAAATGCCTCAAGTTCCTATCTTCGAGGTTGACATGTTCGACGCGTGGGAGATTGACTTCATGGGGCCTTTTCCTTCTTCATACGGCAACAAATACATCTTAGTAGCAGTGGATTATATCTCCAAATGGGTTGAGGCTGTTGCTTCCCCTACAAATGATTCTAAGGTGGTAATCAAGCTGCTGAAGAGTATCATCTTCCCGAGGTTTGGGGTACCCAAGGTTGTTATAAGTGATGGAGGAAGCCACTTCATAAACAAGGTCTTTGAGAACCTCTTGAGAAAGTATGGAGTTAAGCATAAGGTGGATACACTGTATCATCCTCAAACAAGCGGTCAAGTGGAAGTCTCCAACAGGCAAATCAAGGCTATACTAGAGAAGACCATCGGGGTAACAAGGAAAGACTGGTCAGTGAAGCTGGATGACGCTCTTTGGGCCTACCATACCGCCTTCAAAAGGCCGATTGATACAACCCCTTTCACTCTACTCTATGGCAAGGGCTGTCACCTCCCGGTTGAGCTGGAACACCGTGCGTTGTGGGCTGTGAAAAGGCTGAACTTTGATCTCAAGACTGCTCAGGAGAGACGCCTTATTCAGCCACACGAACTGGATGAGTTGAGGCTGAACGCTTACGAGAGCTCTCGGATATACAAGGAACAGATTAAGGAGACTCATGACAAGAAGTTGGTTGCCAAGGAGCTTAAGGAAGGAGGACTAGTGTTGCTGTACAACTCGAGGCTCAAACTCTTCCCGGGCAAGCTGAAATCAAGGTGGAGCGGACCGTTCGTGATTCAAGAAGTGTTGCCTTATGGAGCTGTTACTCTGATGGGAAAAAGTGGCAGTGCATTCACCGTCAACGGACACAGAGTCAAGCCCTACTTGGTAGACAGCTATGACAAGGAGAGTACCTTGGTGCTTCTCCAAGACCCACCATCCGCTTAGACCAAGTAAGGTCTAGCTAAAGACGTTAAAGAAAGCGCACTTGGGAGGCATTCACATGCTTATCTTGTACATATTTTTGCTTCATTTCCCTTTCAGTTTTATGTTTTTATTTTGCAAGTGTGTAGGAACAGGTATAAGGAGTCTAAACCTTGACGTTGAGGTCTAAAAGAGGCGATAGGGGTCAAGATAAGGCTAGAGATCGAGTGCTAGATCGACTGATCCTGGCTCGATCTTTGCTAGATCGAGTCAGTGAATCGAGAGGAGCCAGTCGATCTAGACGAGAACGAGTGACAAGATCGACCTTGACGAAAAAGGATCGATCGATCCAAAACGGATCGACCGATCTAATTTCTCTCGGGAAAATCTGTTGAAAATAGATCAATCACTTGACTCGATCCATCACTCGATCTACGCCAAATCGACCCCTAAATCGAGGACATAGCTCGATCATGAGGACTTAGCCGAGGAGCCAACATCTCAATGATCGAGAGAGCCAATCGATCCAGGACTCGATTCACCATGAATCGAGTCTCAAATTGAGTAACCCTCTCGATCTAAGCCATTTTGGGCATGAGATCGAGTCCTAGATCTACCAAATGGACTCGATCTCATGCCGAGGTAACATTTTCTTTCCCTCCTTTACTCTTTTCCCTCCAACTTTTGAATTCAAAACTTGGTCAAGGCAAGCATCTTTGACCATGAAAGATGTGCCTTGACCAAGACTTTGTCAGAAAAACCACTTTTGCTACCCATTGTTTTGGTTTTGCTAGTCTTTAAATATTTCAACAACCTCTCACCCTCTCATTCCTGTTTTTCTCGAAAACTTTAAACAAGAGAGTGAGAGTTTTAGTTTTCAAAAGCTAGCAAAGATATTCTGCATTTCTTGCAAAGGTATTTTCAAAAATTTAATGATTTAATTTTAGAAAATCTCCTTTAAATCTGCAAGATCTTGTTTTAGAATATAGGGTCGGTTTTGATTTTTAAAAACTAGCTAAATAAAAGGAATAATTCCAGATTTTTCAGTATCTAAAGATTTGATTCTCCTTTATTTAGCTATGATTTTTATTTATTCCCCAAAATTCTAGGGTAGTTTTTATAAATTCTCTCCTTTTCTTCTCTCATTCTCATCAAACCGCCGTGTACTTATCAATCTCTTTAGAAACTTGTTTCAGGAACAATAGCCCCAAAGAGAACAAGAGAAGAGCAAGCACAAGAAGGAGAAGGACAAGAAGTGGCAGTTCAAGAAAGGGTCAGGTGGAGCAAAGATGAGAAGAGGGACAAGAAGCGGCTGGAAAGGCTTCGGTTTGAGCCTACCAAGTTCGCTGATCGAGAGCTTTTGTCTAAGGTAGGGATTCTTGGGGATTTCGACCAACTCCTCAAGATGTCTGTCACGGATGGATTGCCCAACCATTCCCGAAGTGACTATAGACTTTCTTGCCACCTTGGAGTTCCGGTATGAGAATCCTAGCGCACCCGTCCCTTCCCAAGGTCGCCTCTACTTCAAAGTTGGACGTCAAGCCTTTACACTCTCCATCCCTGAGCTATGCCAAGCCTACGGTCTCAACGCGGATGCATACAAGGTCGAGTTCCCAGCCTTCAAGAAAGCCGACGACTTTTGGGACCTGATCAGCAATGAGGACTACAAGGCCAACACCGCCAAGATCAAGCGAGTAAGGAGCCCGGTGCTGAGGTACACTCTGAAGCTGATTGCCAACACGTTTAGTGGAAGGTCTGTTGCTCCTACGGTCACGAAGACAGAGCTGTGCTTCCTGTTCCAAGGTGTGAAGCACTTGGTGTGTGATCCGGATGCAAATGACGAGCCCATAGAGGATGAACTCGGCGATGAAGTGGACTACGGGTGTGTGCTCGCGGCTTCTTTGGTGAAATACAAGGCCTATGCCTTGCGGTGCAAGGCAACTTCCTCTTACATTGGCGGTTTCCTTACTCCTCTGTTCGTGCAAGCCGGTGTGCCTATTCATGACTTTGCTCACGTCCCAACCCGAGCTTTCATGGACGAGGCATACCTGAGGAATACTGACAGCTTGGGACGCACGCCAGCGGAAGGGTTCTACGCCTACCTCTTCATAGATGACGAAGACAAGAAGAGAGTGTGCATCCTGCCCAACAAAGATGAAACCGAGCTGCGTGGTGTTGGGAACATCGAGTTCTTGCCCATGGAGGAAGAATGCTTTGCCCCTTTAGGAGGACCGCCTGCTTCAGCAATTGCCCCGCGTCAAAGGTCAGAGTCTCCAGGCACGGAAGATGAGATGCCCGAAGCTTACACACTTCCCAAGCTAGACTTTGAGCCGGGGACAAAAACCGAGAAGTTCCTAGCATCAGTTGTGGAGATGCAAAGGAAGATCAACAAGTGGCAAGGTAAGATGCTCAAGAAGCTTGGAAAGAAAGTCAAGGCGCTTCAGGGAGGCTCGCCTAAGCCAGCTGCAAGTCAAGAGATGCAACAACCCGAGAAGAGAAGGCTCTCAACCGGTGGAGTTGTCATCCGCGAGATCCAAGGAGACAACATTCAGCCGGCGCGCCACTCTCTCCAAGAACCAGCTGACAAAGGCAAAGCAACAATCTCTAGCTCCTCTGGAACATCCTCAAGTTCCAGCCGAGCCTAGACCAGAGGTAACAACCTTCTTCCATTGTATATAACCACTCATGTTTGTTTCTTTTGCATTGTGTTTTGATGCTCCTTCAGATGAGTTTGCCACCGGGACGGTGTCAAGCAAGTTTGGGGGAGTACATGTGTGATTTGACTTGTGTTCTTTGATCTTATTTTCCTTTAGCACCCTTGAGTCTTAGTTCATGAAAAATTGGTAAAAATTTTAAAATTTTTTCAAAGATTCATGTAGTTGTATTCATCTTTTTAAAACATGTTAGGATTGAGTCAAAATTTTCTCATAGCATCTAGGTTGTTTGCATTTTGCATAAGGGGTTAGAATTTCTTAAAAAGGTGTTTTTACTTATGAATTGTTTCAATGCCCTAGTTAGTAGTTCTCTAATGTTTTGTCTATGCTTTGAAAGTAAGTTCTTACCATGCTTGGATCACTTGTTAGGATTTTCGTGGCTTAAATTGAACTCTCATGATTTGAAACTCATCCTAATAAGTGAAAACCTTAATTTGAAATTCTAATTATCATTCTTATGCATTTGAAAATGAACACATGGTTTTAAAATATTTAGTCTCTCTTCTTCCTTTTTACCACTCTTTGTGAGCCTAAGTAGAACTCCCTCCTTGAACCTTACCCTCCTTTGAAGCCAAATGTTCTTGTGTGACATCTTTGTGAGGCCTTCCTTTCGGTTTTGAACTTGACATAAAGTGTTAGGTTTAGGCGACATGATTTGGTTTTTATATTGTTGCTAGCTTTGCATTTTGAAGCTAGGTATAGGCTTATGATAAGTTTGGGGGATCATTGGGGTTGCTTTCTTGTCTATCTGTTCTCGGTTTCAAAGAGCTTTGTGTTTTAAGGAAAGAAATGAGGTTTTAAGTGAAAGGTTGTTTTTAAAACTAATATGCTCTAATAAATTTCAGGAGGTAGCTCTCCCATAATAAAATTAAAAAAAAAAGAGAAAAGAAAAGAAAAAGAAATAAAAAGAGCCTAAGTGTCAAATAAAGAAAAAAAAATAATAAAAAGAAAAAAATAATAAGAGAGCTACTAATAAGAAATATCTAAAGAGCAAAAATATTTTTCAAAAACCTTTTCACTAGCCTAAAAAGTTTAAAAGTGTCTTTATTTCGAATTGGGGATTGCTAAATTTGTGAAGAATAGGGGTAGACTCTTAAGTGGTGAGTGAGGATAAAATTTATTAAATGAGAGGGGTATAGGATCGTTTGATAGTTTACATGGGTAGATGAGAATCTAATCATGTATACATAAATTGTCTTTACCTTTAGCATTATGCATAAGTTCAACCATTTTTGAAAGAAACCCTTGTTCTAATTATAAACCCTTTTCAAATGAGATCATTCAATGCTCATAACCTTCACCCTTAGTCAAATGTGTTTTGATTTAAAGTGCATAAGTTTGGTTCATGGTTCGAATGTTAATGAATGTTAAAGGATGAGTTTCTTTGATTGTTAGAAATAGGAGAGTCATGATTTGAATTTCTTTGTGTGATGAGTATGGCTAAGTTCTTTGGAGTATGAGTGTAAGCATAGCATTTTAGAACTGTTAACTAGGACATTGAGATTGATTCATTTGAAAGGCACCTGTGCAAAAAATTTAAAACCCCACTCATTTTTTCTGAAAACCTCTCTTCCTTACTTATTTTCTGTTGCTTGAGGGCAAGCAAGAAGTAAGTTTGGGGGAGTTGATGTTATTGCATATTGCATATATTTTGCATACTCATTAATTAGCTTTTCATGCATTTGTATCATGTTTTAGGGTAGATTACATCACTTAGGGTCCTAGAGCATTCTTGCATCAGCATACGCATTTTCCTTGCATTTTGCATCACATTCAGGTTGTTTCTGGCTGCTTTGGAGTCGTGGAGGTTCGTGGACGTGTTGAGGCTGATGTAGCAGTTCGTGGGAGCTCGGAAATATGCTAAGGACCAGAGATCGAGGAGCAGATCGAGCATGGCCGGTCGATCTAGGAGTTGATCGACCAGAAGATCGAGCCAACCAGGCGATCCAAGGAGAATGATCGAGACAAGGATCGAGTGAAGCAATCGATCAAACGGTACGGACGTAAATGACGCCATGCAGAGCGAGAGTCAGATCGAGTACACCACTCGATCCAGCCAAAGATCGATACCGAGATCGGATGCAACACTCGATTCGCCGATGATGATCGAGACCCAGATCGAGCCGAAGACACGATGTCCAGATATGATCGAGAGAACCACTCGATCTTGGAGTCGATCTCTGTCATTTCAACCGTTTTTGGCTGCTAGCGAAGGGGGGACCATTAGCTTGTTTCGGCATTTTGGGAAGGCGGCGACGTCCTTTTTCCATAACAATATTTATCCTTATCTTCTGCTTTATGTTTTCTCTCTGGTTTTCGTGAAGAACACCATTGTTGAACTCGTTTTTCTCTTAAGCTTTTATATTCGAATAATTTCTGTTCAATCTAGTTTTCTTTTCATGTTCATCGTCTCATTTCATATGCTTTGCTTGATTTACTCTATGTGTAGCGAGTAGTTTCTTTGGGTTCGGGGTTGAGAGGATTAAGGGGTAAAAAGGGTTTCGATCTTGGGGTTTTTCTAAACGTTTTTAAAGGCTATCTCTTCTAAGGTGTTGAGATCTTAATGCTTGAAGACTCTCACGCCAAGAGCTTCATGATCCGAGAGGTTCCTTACCTTGACATGATTCAGGAGCCTCGGAAGATCACACCTTAGAAACTAGTTACCCCTTCCCAAAAGCCATGGAAGTTTGGGGGATTAGTTAAGCCATTCGTTGAAATCCGTTTTCCTTGCCCTTCGACCTCTCTTTCCACCAAAAGCCATGGGTTTGGAGGAGAGGATGAAGGAGTGATCTATACCAAAAGCCACAGATAGATCTTGTTTTGTTTTCAAGGCTTAGAGATCCTCACCAAGTGAGTCGATCTAAAGTTTCAAACCCAAGGTCGAACCTTTGAAACCCCTAACCATGAATCTCAACCCTAGGCCCTTTCTTTTAGCATCTTTACGTCTTATCTCGTCTTTCGCTTGATATCTGATAGCATCCTGGTCATTAGTTTTACTGCTCTTACATTTTTAGACGAGATCGATTGTTACTGCTCGATCTAGTGGTCGATCTCATGGTCGATCCACTAGTCAAATTTTAATAATTCGAAGCTTTCTCCTTTAATTATCCTGTTTGTTTCTCGTGGTAGTTTCTTCCTTTCTAGTATTTTTAAAATAGGTTTCATTCTGTTTAAGTTGCTGCATCTAGTTTTTAGAGATTTTCTCATAAACCATCTCATTTCACTTAGATTTGCATTAGTCCCTGTATTCTCTGTGCATTCTCTATCATCCTAGGAGTGGATTGACTCTCTCTTGCTTGCTGTACTACAACATGTCTTGCATTTTAGTTTGATAACCTCTCTGCAATATAAACCGAGCATAAAAAGTGATTATCATCCTTCAAGTATTTTTTTTGTTTGTTTAGTTATTCTTGTCTTGGTATTCTAAGTATGTCACTCATATCTCTTTCATGATTTCATCTCTTCCCCTTTTTGTCTTATAAAGTATATCACATATAGTGTTTAAATTCATTGTTTCTCTTTATGTTCCTTCAAACAAGCACACCCTAGTGTTGCTTATGCCTTAATCTGATGAATTTGTAAACATTTCAGGAAAGAGGCCAAGAGACTTACTGAATCCAAAGGCAGTTAAGTGTCTGCAAGCAGTTTCACAATTAAAGATGCTATACGTAAGAAGGAATGTCGGGAGATAAGTGCTCTGTTTGGCATCACTATCGCCTAGGTTCTCATGAGACTTTGGTGGTATCTCTATTATTTTTTCAATGGCAGGTTCAAGATTTTTTTGCTACTCAAAAGACAAAACTAAGGAAACAGGTGACTTTCAAGGGAGAAGGTAATGATGTCCAATATGCATGCTGTACAAGCTGATGGTGTTCTGGAAAAGAACAACGCCATACCTCATGTTGATCCCGTTCAAGAAGGTTAAAGGAAATATATAGCCCTTCTTGCTTAAGGTTATTGATGATTTGAATTGTGTAAAACATTTCTATGATGATGAGGTGAAGGATTTGGAGTTCGGGTAGGGGTTGTCTAAAACTTGTGTATGTGTTGTTTTAAAAACTTAAGTACTTGGCTAGTTGTTAGTTTACTTGTTTTTTTTTGTATTTGGTTTACTTTTTTTTTGTATTTGGTGTATTGTTAAGTTCAACTGATTTTTATTAGGTTCAACGAATGACACAAGTAACAAGGTATAACTGAAATATATTGTTCGACTGAGTGTGTCTTACGGTTCAACTGAGTTTTATTAAGTTCAACTGAATTTTATTAAGTACAATGAATGACACAAGTAATGAGGTACAACTAAAATATATGGTTCGACTAAGTGAGTTTTATGGTTTAATTAGATTAAGTGCAACTGGATTTTATTAAATACATCGAATAACACAAGTAATGCGGTACAACTGAAATATATGTTCAACAGAGTGAGTTTTATGGTTCAATTAGGTTCTATTAAGTTTAACTAGATTTTATTAAGTACAACGAATGATACAAGTAACGAGGTACAACTGAAATACATGATTCGACTGAGTGAGTTTTACGGTTCAGCTGAGTTTTATTAAGTTCAACTAGATTTTCTTAAGTACAATGAATGACACAAGTAACGAGGTACAACTGAAATACATGGTTCAACTGAGTGAGTTTTATGGTTCAACTAAGTTTTATTAAGTTCAACTGGATTTTATTAAGTACAATGAATGTCACAAGTAACGAGGTACAACTGAAATACACATGGTTCGACTGGGTGAGTTTTACGGTTCAACTAGGTTTTATTAAGTTCAACTAGGTTTTATTAAGTACAACAAATGACACAATTAACGAGGTACAACTGAAATAAATTGTTCGCATGAGTGAGTTTTATGGTTCAACTAGGTTTTATTAAGTTTAACTGGATTTTATTAAGTACAACGAATGACACAAGTAACGTGGTACAACTAAAATACATGGTTTGACTGAGTGAGTTTTATGGTTCAACTAAGTTTTATTAAGTTCAACTGGATTTTATTAAATACAACGAATGACACAAGTAACGAGGTACAACTAAAATACATGGTTTGATTAATTGAGTATTACGGTTCAACTAGGTTTTACTAAAAAATAATTTTGCAATAAAATATTAACATAGTTGCACCCAAGTTAATAGTTGAACAAAAATGTTAATTGTTGTACTTTTACGATTTTAAGGTATTTCTAGTTGAACCTTTGTATATGTTAATATAGTTTAGTTGTACAAATGATTTTAGTTTTTTAATTATCATTTACAACGTTTTCATAGAAATATTTATGTATAATCTAAGAATTTGCTTTTTTTTTGCATCATAAGAGGGTAACATTATATTAGTCTTTCTTATATTGTAAGAAGTGCTTGATGTGAAAATAAAAATATATATTCTAAAACTGATAAATCATCATTATTCATATTATTTATTGTTTTTTTATAGTTGTACATGTGTTTAGATTTCTTAGTTGGTTTATTTTTTGTGATTTTTCATAATTGTTTTTTTTAATATAAATTGAATCATAGTTGAACCACATGAGTATAGTTGTACCAACAAAACCGACAAATATAAACCTATAATAATTAACTAATTTAGATGTTATGCATTTATTATATATTGTATGAAATATATATTGAATTAATAATTTTTTATATTTTTGTATGAAATAGATATTAGGTACAATTGTTACAAAAAGAAAAAAATCAGCACCGTCACAAAAATATGTGATTTGACACATGGAGCTGTCAAGGCCATAAATGCAACAAAAAAATATATTAAATATTGATCAAATAGTTGTACTTAAACTATTATTTGTACTAAATTATACACAGTTGTATTTTGATATTTTTCAGTTTATTTAGTTGAACTGTGATTTAAATTAAAATTTTGTAGTTGTACTTATGATAGTAGCTAATTAAAATACATTTACTATGCTTTCATATATTATATGTGTTAAAATACTTTATTTGTTTGTTTCATATAACAATGATGCTAGTTTTAAACATTAACCATAAAAATATAAGATATTTCAAGTAAAAATAAGATATGTATAGAGTGAAAAAAAATTATTGATAAAAAAAACTATTAACTAGCTTAGATATCACATAAAAGACTAAAAATTTATTATATATTATATGAAATAAAAATTGGACTAATAACTTTGTTTTGTGTTTTTTTATGATAAATTAATTATACTTAGTTGTACCACAAATAAAATTAATTAAACTTAGTCATAGCATGACAAATAAGTTACATAAATAAGTTACAAATACAAATATTTACATCTTTTATCTAAAATTATACTGAAATATATTGTTTGTTTGAAAGCATCTCGCCAATAACATCAAATTATATTTTCTATAGAAGATATCTTGAACTATGAACCGTAAATGTGATATTCTTTATAAATTCATTGATACACTTCTCTGATTTTTGACTAATATCCTCCATAATCAATAATTGAGCCATGAATCCCAAATAATTAATCAGCCATGCATGCCATTTAATCACATAACATGCATTTAACCATATATATAAAAATCAATTCTCTAACTTATGGTTTATGCTTAAGAAAGATAACTACAACAAAAGTATCATGAAACTTATCGATTATGATAATATATTTTATGTGTGATAATATTTAAAATAATCACAGTATGTAACCTAAACCTGATATGCTACGTCAAAGTTGATTTTGCGTTTCTTAGGTCGTGTTCTTGTTCTTCGTTTTTTTACAAAAACACTCCCTGATTTGTAGGTACACTCACTGCCTTCGATTGTTGTCACAAATACCACGATCTTAAGCGACGATTCGTGGATCCGCTGAGGCAGAAACCGTTCTTGAGATCTCTGTCGTTCCCTGGCTTGAGGAGTTGAGAAAGCTCCGTGTCGATGAGCTCCGATGAGAAGTCGAACGTTACGACCTATCCATCTCGTAATTTCCGTCGGCCATACTTCTTTTTCTCCTTCTGTTGTCGATTCCAGATTTGCATTACTTTGGTTTCTTAATCGGATTTTTGTTACGCAGATCCTTGCAGTTGAAGGCGCTTGGAAGATGAGAGAGAGAAGAGCTTAAAAGAGTTGGAGATGGAAACCGTGAATTCAGATAAAATGGCGGAGACAAAAGAAAATGGGAAGCAATTTATATTTATTTTATTTTTATCTTTTTATTAAATTGTTTTAATCAATTCATTAAGGGTATAAATAGTATATCATGTTATAAATGGCACTCAGATCATTGAATGGCATGCCAGATCAATTTTTTTACAAATAATGACATATGAGCATTTTGCTCTCTTTTCTGACATAACATAAAGGTAAATCTTCAATTTCTTGAAAAAAGTTTAATAATTTTAATTTAATTTAAAGAAAATTTAGTAAATGGCCCAAAATAATCTAACAATTAAAAAAGTGGAATCAATAATTAAAAATTAGATTGATATATATTATATATGTAAATTATGATTATTTTACTTATAAATTTATTTGATGCGGTTTGGATGGATAACAATTCGATTCATACTAACCAATATGATATTGTGCTTAATTGTGCTAACTAATATGATACTATATTAGCATATTATTATAAATATCGCGATAACTTTTTTAACTGTATAAATTATGCAAAATTATCATGTTAACAATGTTATCATATCAAAAAATTATCGTGTTAACTTTGTGAGTATGCTAACTATCGTGCTAACATTGATATCATTTCATAAAAATAAAAATAGGAGTTAACTTTGTTAACTGTATAAAGTATGCAAAAATATTATGATAACTACTTAGATAACCATCATGAACATTATTGCTAACGTTATTATTACTGTTGTCCACCATCTTCCACCCATCACCATCTTCCACCCATCACTACCGTCATCCACTACCACCACCACCAACCACCGCCACCATTGATAACACCATCACCACCACCGACCATCACCACCATCACCCCCATCATCGACCACCACCACGGTGACTCTGATGCGTTATGCAGGAAGCAAATTGAGTGAAGTCGTAGTAAATATGAATTGGATGTAACTGGATAGATAGGAAGATCGGGATCACCATAACTCGTAAAGCCAAAGCACCGGAGCTGATAAAGAAACCTATTGAGCTAGCACCACACTTAAATAAAGTTTCCACCACTAAGTGATAAAGACGCTCGAACCACCACCAATGACTCTCCCAAAATCAAAGGATAAAGGTAAAATGATCAACTGATCAAAAGAGGTCACAAAAGACTCTCCAAATTACTTGACAACTCTGTGTGTTTATTCCATTGATAATAAGTCTCATTATATAGAAGAACTACACACAATTTCGTCCCTTGGACTTACAATAAATGTAGAAAAATATAGAAAACAAGGAAAAACATAAAACAATGCAGAATTGACTGTTGACTTGACCAGGCACGAAAGTGACCCTTCAGCATCCTCTAGTGACGAAAACTAGACTCCTGACATGCTTATTTTATCACTTGGCTGGTCCAAAAATAACAAAGTATAAGCCATTCCATTCTGTTTTCCAACCCCTTGTATAGTTTCTATGTTATACATGCTTGCTCCCGCATCATTCCCTCCGGGTTCAAAAGGATTTGTCCTCAAATCCAACAACTCTTCATCCTCGAAGCATGGAGAAAGATCCCCAACATTGAAAGTAGCTGAAACTCCGTAATCACCTGGAAGTTCACCAAACTTCTCAAGTATTTTGAATGGACCATCAGATCTTGGCATGAGTTGAGACTTGCGCTTGCTAGGAAACCTCTCCTTCCTCAAATGCAACCACACTAGATCTCCTGGTTCAAAGAACTTAGCACGGCGATTCTTGTTAGCTTTCTTCTTATACTTCTCATTCGCCTTTGCAATCTCAGCTCGAACATTCTCATGTAGCTTTCTCATAGTCTTAACTCGCTCTGCAGCTTCATAGTTCCTTTTGAACTCACAAGGTAATGGAATCATATCAATAGGAGTAAGAGGATTCAAACCATACACTACCTCAAATGGAGAACGTATTGTATTGTAGCTCATTGATTTGTTGTAGGCAAACTCCGCTTGAACCAACTTCAAATCCCACTCCTTCAAGTTCTTCTTAATCAAACCCCTCAATAGCGTAGTCAAAGTTCTGTTGGTTACCTCCGTTTGACCATCTGTTTGTGGATGACAAGATGTACTAAAGAGAAGCTTAGTACCAAGTAATCCCTATAAGATCTTCCAGAAATAGCTCAGAAAATTTGAATCACGATCTGAAACAATGGTCTTTGAAACTCCATGAAGATGCACAACCTCTTTAAAGTATAAATGAGCAACCTGGCTTGCATCATCCGTCTTGTGACAAGGTATAAAGTGTGCCATCTTACTGAATCTATCCACCACGACCATGATAGAATCCTTTCCTCTCTGATTTCTTGGCAATCCCACAATGAAATCCATGCTCACATCATCCCAAGGCTGCATAGGAACCGGCAAAGGAGTGTAAAGTCCAGGCTGGAAATTTTTCATCATTTGGCAAGTTGCACACCTTGTCACTATTGTATGAACGTCTCTGCTCATCTTAGGCCCAAAGAAATGCTCTTGAAGCATATTCAACGTCTTATTGATCCCAAAATGTCCAGAAAGTCTTCCTCCATGAGCCTCATGAATCAACAACTCCCTTATAGAACTCTTAGGAACACACAGCTTGTTTCCTTTGAAAAGAAATCCATCTTGCAACTGGTACTGATTTACAACGCTTTTCTTGCACTTATTATAGACTTGTGTTATGTCCAGATCTCCATCATACAGTTCTTTCATCATCTCAAATCCCATAATTCGTGAATCAAGGATAGAGATCAAAGCATACCTCCTTGAAAGCGCATCAGCTACCATATTGATCTTTCCAACTTTAGTTAGACACAAATGAGAAGGATTGTAGAAACTCCACCCATTTAGCATGTCTACTGTTAAGCTTGTGCTGATTGTTGATGTGCTTCAATGCCTCATGGTCAGAGTGTAGAACAAACTGTCATGGCCTCAGGTAATATTCCCAATGACCAAGAGCTCTCACAATCGCATAAAACTCCTTGTCATAAGTTGAGTAGTTCTTCCTAGCTCATGTGAGCTTCTCACTGAAATATGCAATAGGAAGTTGACCCTGAACAAGAACAGCTCCTATTCCCACGCCACTTGCATCACACTCAACTTCAAACACTTCATTAAAATCAAGAAGTGCCAAAACTGGTACTTCACACAGCTTATGTTTCACCACTTCAAACGCCCTTTGAGCAGCTATGCTCCAATCAAACTTATCCTTCTTCAAGCACTCAGTTATTGGAGCCATTATTGTACTGAAGTTCTGCATAAATCACCTATATAAAGAAGCAAGGCCATGGAAGCTTCTAACATCAGATTGTGTAGTCGGAACTGGCCAACTTATCATTGCTTCCACTTTGCTTTCATCCACTGATATTCCATCACCAGAATCAACATACCCAAGAAACACCTATAAGTGAAGAAAGAACACTTCTCAGGCTTTGTATATAGTTGGTTTCTGCGTAGTACCTCAAAAACTTCTCGCAGGTGGGTGCTGTGAATGATCTTCTTCAGTCTTGCTATACAGCAGAATATCATCAAAGTAAACAACCACAAACTTCCCAATAAAGTTGCATAGTACTTGATTCATCAGCCTCATGAAAGTACTGGGAGCATTAGATAAGCCAAATGGCATGACCAGCCACTCAAACAAACCATCATTTGTCTTGAATGCTATTTTCCACTCATCCCCTTCTTTCGTTCTGATTTGATGATATCCACTCCTTAGATTAATTTTCGAAAACACCTTTGATCCATTGAGCTCCTCCAGCATGTCATCCAACCATGGCATAGGATAACGATACTTCACAGTAATCTTGTTGATAGCTCGGCTGTCTACACACATCCTCATAGAGCCATCTTTCTTTGGAACAAGTAGAGCTGGAACAGAACAAGGACTCATGCTCTCTCTCACATAGCCCGTAGTAATAAGCTCTTGAACTTGTCTCTGCAGCTCCTTAGCTTCTTCTGGATTACATATATAAGCTGCACGATTTGGTAGAGGTGCACCAGGCAATAAATCGATTTGGTGCTTAATACCTCTAATAAGAGGCAAACCAGGTGGTAAATCATCAGGGAACACATCAAGGTACTCTCTTATCAACTCCAGTAACAATGGATGTGTACTCATCACTTCTGTGCTATCATTCTTCTCAACCACCAGTAATGCAAGGACCTCCTTTCCATCATCAAGCTTTCTCACAACTCGTGATTCTCCCAAGAAAAGACTTTCCCTACAGATCTTTTCTTTTAAATGCTCTGTTCTTTGCAACAGAGTAGGAACTAATGGTGCCAACGTGATATGCTTCTTATCCTTATGAAAAGAATAAGTGTTTCTGTATCCATCATGTATAGCTCTCCTATCAAACAAGGCCTCCCAAGTAATAGATGACAAGCATCCATTGGAATAACACCGCAGAGCACCTCATCTTGATAGTTCTTTCCAACAGAGAATGAAACTAGAACTTGTTTAGATACCTGCAGCTTGCTTCCATCATTCAACTTCAGCTTGCATGGTTGCTTATGCTTCACAGTAGCTAAACCCAGCTTCTCCACAAGTGTACTAGATGCTACATTAGCACAACTCCCACTGTCAATAATCAGACTACACACTTTTCCCATGACTGTGCAAGGAGTCTGAAAGATGTTCTCCCTATGTGCTTCTTCAACCATAGGAACAGAATGCAACACCCTTTGAATCACCAATAGCTCTCCCTGATCAGGTTGTTCAATAATCTCTCCCGCTTCATCTTGAACCTTCTGATCAACTGCAGCTAAATCAAGAGAATCCTGCTTTATCTCTTCTTCTATCTCCTGAATCTCTTGAATTATCATGACACGCCTATTGGGACATTCAGCTGGGAAATGTCTAAACCCCTGACACTTAAAGCACTTCCTCTTCATATTAGGTTCTGCTGGCGCTGCTGTAGTGTTCACTTCGGCCTTCTTACTACTGCTGCTAGCATCTCCTTTAAAGTTCACCTTTGGATTCAATGACGAACCAGAAGTGTAAGTTCTGGTGTAAGGCTTCTTCCCTGCTTTAACCTGCTTCTCCACCTTGATAGCAAGCTTCTTCACATCCTCAAGAGTCCAATAAGTCTGCAACTCCACCTTAGATGCAATCTCCTCACTTAGGCCATGTGCAAAACGTACAATAGTCCTCTCTTCTGGCTCCTGGACATCACAACACAACTGTAACAAATCAAAGTCCCTTGTATACTCCTCAACAGTGCGCTTCTCTTGCTGAAAGTGTGTAAGCTTTAGCTACAAATCTTGTTTGTAGTCTTCTGGTAAGAATCTCCTCTTCATAAGTCTCTTCAGCTTCTCCCAAGACCTCACACGAGTCTTACCTTCTCTAGCACGTGTAGACTTAAGAGTATCCCACCAAAGACTAGCATAGCCTTTAAACCTCAAAGTATCCACCTTAAACTTCTTCTCATCATCATATGTACTGTATTCAAATGATCTCTCTATTGATCTCAACCAATCTAGAAAGTCATATGGATTTAGATTACCTTGAAAATCAGGGAAATCTACTTTGAACTCTTCTTGATGATACTGCCTCTGTTGTGGACGATTGTCTCTTCTCCTTCCACCATTCTTCATGATCAGAACCAGAACCATGAGAAGAATCTCCACTGCCTTCACTAGACGCTTCATCTGCCTCAACGCTTCGTCTTCTAGGCTGATCTCTGGTGTCTCTCCTGTTAACTGCGATTTCTATATCTTGCAACTGTTGCCTTAGTTCTGCCATCTCTCTAGTGATCCGCTCAGCATAAGCCTGATCAAGAGTCAATCCTCTTGGTAGATCCATGACAAATTATTTGTGCAAGAGTATGAACGACAATACTTCACTCCAGCAACCTGGAATTAGCTCTGATACCACTTTGATGTGTTATGCAGGAAGCGAATTGAGTGAAGTGGTAGTAAACGTGAACTGGACGTAATCGGATATATAGGAAGATCGGGATCACCACAACTCGTAAAGCCGAAGCACTGGAGCTGATAAAGAAACCCGTTGAGCTAGCACCACACTTAGATAAAGTTTCCACCATTAAGTGATAAATACGCTCGAACCACCACCAATGACTCTCCCAAAATCAAAGGATAAAGGTAAAATGATCAACATATCAAAAGAGGTCACAAAAGACTCTCCAAATTCCTTGACAACTCTGTGTGTTTATTCCATTAATAATAAGCCTCATTATATAGAGGAACTACACACAATTTCGTCCCTTAGACTTACAATAAATGTAGAAAAAATACAGAAAATAAGGAAAAACAGAAAACAAGGCAGAATTGACTGTTGACTTGAGCAGGCATGAAAATGACCCTTCAACATTCTCTAGTGACGAAAACTAGACTCCTGACATGTTTATTTTATAACTTGGCTGGTCCAAAAATAACAAAGTATAAGCCATTCTATTCTGTTTTCCAACCCCTTGTATAGTTTCTATGTTATACATGCTTGCTCCTGCATCAGACTCCATGACCACCACCAACGAAAATACCATCACCACAACCGACCATCACCAACACCACCCTCATAATCGACCACCACCATCACCACCGGTGACTCTATCATCACCACCGACTACCACCACCATCAACAAAACTACCAGTATCACCGATAATCATCGTCACTGCCTCCATCTTCTCTTTCGATCTTCTTCTTCTTTCGTTCTTTTTCTTTTTTCTTTTATTTTTCTTTTTTCTTGGAATACATGTAGATAAGGACACACTATTCTTTTTAAAATAAACAGTAGACAGAAAAAGTTATCAGTTTATGTCACTAAATTTTTCTATTAATATGATCTATCTAGTATAATTTTCCTTTACTATATACAGTAATGTATTTTTCTTTTTCACCAACTTGATTTAATTCTTTTTTTTTGAATAAAATTTTTATATGAAACTTACGTGTTAATCAAAATTTATTGTAAATTCTTTTAAATAATCTAAGTATATTAATAATTATAACAAGTAAAATACAGTTATATTTTTTATCATATTTTGTAACTATATTTGTTTTGCGAAGTTATCCTTTTTTCGACAATTTATATTATTAAAGCCCCAAAAGGGCAAAGAGAAAACATGAAATCCAGTACAAAGTCCAATACACAATGAGTTTGGGGCTCCTTAAGCTATTTACATCAGTAAATAAAACTCTCTAAAAACATGTCATGGCAGCTCTACTTTAACCTAAAAAATTAAACAAAATCAGCAATGTTATTTCAAAATTTCAATTAAGCATTACTAAATAAAAGAAGCTATTTGGGGCTCTTTAGGCAGCCACGTCAGCAAACTAAAACTTCTCTAAAATGATGCCACATCAGCACACTAATCAAAAAAGAAAAATCTATTATATAGATTTATATATATACAGCTTACCACAAATCTATACTATAAAAGATGGCCAACTCTCTTCATATGAGTGCCACCTCATCATTTTGGTTTATTGTAGAAATGACATGTGTCATTTTTAAAAATTTAATGATATAACTTATGTAAAATACAGTTAATACATAAATTTAATGTAATATTAATCATAATACTAAAAGAATATGAAAAAATATGAAGAACTAGATAATATATTTTAATAACAATATATACATAATATCCGAAAATAATTATTGAATATCTATTTTGTGGTAGTTTTTAAAAATCATTAACAAAATTTATGTTTTATATTTAAGAGTGTTTTTATTATTTTTAATTAATATTATAAGATATTATTATAAAAAAATTATAAAAATATAAAAATAACAATTATTTTATATTTTGAACCTTAAAAAGTTAGAAGAAAAATTTATACAATATTATAATAAACTTTAAAACAATTTCTTTATAAACTAATAATTATTTGATAATTTATTTTATTCAAACTTGATCCATTAATAATTTTAAAATTAATAAGATATCAAAGTCCTAATATATATATTTATAAAATATTTAATACAGCTGTATAAATTAGAATTATAAATCAATTATTTTAGCTCATAAAAATATAAAACCACGGCATTGCTATTATGTAAATCTACGCCGTGAACAAGTACGACCTGTTTAAAAGAGTCGTCTCTATCTATGTTGTGCTTGAAGAGTTTCTCTAATTAATTTTTGTTATATAGTACTTCTCTGATTTGCACTATATCCATTTAATATATTCTATATATACAAGGTATAATATATTTCACATTTTCTTATCATTAAACTATTGATCACATATATAGTTAATATCCACATAATATATAAATATGTATTGTATGTTTATTCAAATACACAATATCCTTTAAATTTTTTAAAATATATGATAAAATAAATTGTAACTATACTTTTTAATAAATTATATTGTGAAAATATTTGCGCATCGCGCGGTTACTCATCTAGTCTATTTAAAATATGGATCTACATATTTGTAATCCATTTTTGTTAGGCTCATAAAGAGCTCCCCAATGATTGTATCCCAATAACAAAATTCCAAACAATCGAGCCTCTTCAGATCATCACAGTAATCTAAAGCGTTCATCCGTTACGACTTTCTCCTTAAGAGCACATCTATTTATTGCTTCAGTCTATTGATCTAATTGGCCACTCTTTTGATATTGATAGGCCGCCGAGTAGTCCGCCCCAACCCTTCACTAATAAAAACTCTACACCAAGAGTTTTAGAGGCCTTAAAGGAGTCGGAGATATCTTCGTTGACAGAAAAATCCCAGGTTTTAATTTTTATATTTAGATAAAAATGAGAAATGTATGTATTCAAATGCACGTACTAATTTTTTTTTAAAATTATTTTTATGTTTTGCTCCATAGATGTATATAGACTCAAGAAGAAGAACCAGGGGCAACAATGACCAAAATGATTGTAATAGCAACAAAAATGATTGACGTGATGATCGCCGAGATGAAAATAAGTTTATGAGTTTAAAAAGGTGAGTATTGTAAAGAGAATATTAGGTTCTGTAATGTTTAACTGGTAGTCTTAGAAAATCCTGTTAATAGTCAAAAATTATGATAAGTAAGTTTGTACGTCCTTCACTAATGTATATGTAGCTATGAAATTAAGGTCTCTACAGACGTGTTTTTTACCTTCGAGTTAACTTTGTAGTTTAGATATTTTATTTTTGGATACCTCTTTTGTGAATTTTGTTAAGCCAATGTTATTATGACTGTACATGTATTGCCTCTTTTAATATACCAATGTTATTATGGTGTTCGGCTGTTCTTTAACTGAGAAAATTCATTATAACACTTTGCATTGGTTTTCATGTATTTGACGAAACGAATTTACGAAACTATATTTTTTTGTCGAGGTTATCAAGCCTATGGCGGTTGGTGTAGCTAATGAAAATAATATGTTGACTAACTACAAAGGTTTAGATATATTTTGGCGGCTGCAGAGTTATGCTTTCAGCACAGAGTATGAACTTAACTATTGGATTGTTCTGATTTGGTATTGAGAGTCCAATAACTCTCAACTGTAGAACATATATTATATGTTACTGAAGGCTTTTCGACATAAAAAATCTTTACATTTTATTTTTTAACAGTTAAAAGTTTGTTTTATGAGCATTTTAATATATATACACAGTATAAATACTCAAATCTAAAATATATAATTATCATAAACAAATACAAAATTTATAACAAAACCCGGGCGTAGCCCGGGACATACCCTAGTTTTGAAAATGAGAAGAGTTTGGGGCTCCTTAAACCTCCACATCAGCAAATCAAACTCTCTAAAAATATGCCATGTCAGCTCTACTTCTCCCTAAAAAATTAAGCAAAATCAACAATGTTATTTCAAAATTTCAATTAAGCATTTTGAATTCTCAATTAAATGCTGCTTACAAATTTTTTTTTGGAATATGTCTGCTCTGCTCTTCCAAAAAACGTTATGCTAAATATCTCTAATTAAATCAGATTTTCAACCCTAAACCCATCGTCTCCCACAATGCCACAATCTCTTTTGTTTCAAGTTCCATTCATCTCCTATGGTTAAATCTCGTAAGATAACTTATGAATTTAGTTTTATTATCTCCACTTCAGTTTGTAATGCAGTTTTCACTTCCAAATTCTACAATGCATTCCGTCTAGGAGGAGAAATCAGGCGAACTCAAATGGGACTACCCAAATGAGGGTAAGTGAATTTTTTAAAAATACGCATTGATACTCATCGATTTTTGAGTGGTGTGTATGTCAAATCTCCTCTCAATTTAAGTTTTCCATCTCTATACTTTATCATTATAACTCTAAGACTAATTGGTCGCAACTTTTAATATCTTCCGTAAATCCAGATTCAACGGGATCATGACTCATGTATTACCCAGGTTGTTAGCAATATCATCTCTTGCTTTCTCATGACATGGCCTTTGTTTTATAACTTTGTCATTTTATATTTAACAATTCCGAATTTGATTAGAACATATAGAAAGTCTTATTATACTACGTTAAGGTAAAATTAACAAAATATATATGTATCTTAGCTTTTATCAACATGGGGGATCAAGTAACGCTTGAGATGAAACCAATATTACATGCTGTAGTTTCGAGTCTGGGGGATTACGGACTTCAGCCCAGAACCTCCTGGTAATTCAAAAAAAAAAAAAGCATTAACAATCTTATACCGTATATCATTACTGCATATGGGAGCCATTTCCTTGCTTCTCAAGAACTAAACCATCGTACATACGTAAAGGAATCTATCAAATATAGGAGGTTGATTTTGTTGTTTTAATAATGGTGCACTAACTCTCATTTCTATGCTGAGTTTATGAGGTTTAAGTGCAAAAACAATCTAATATGATTTGATTTAGGTTATACACTCAGAAAGCAAAGTAAAAAAAGAACAAAAAAGTGAAAATCACTGAGAAATGGTAAAACTTTTTTTAATGCTTTTTTTTTTGAAGTGCCAACCGGAGCTATAACTAGAAAAAGAGCAAGAGTGTTACAACATAAATATAATCAAGCCATCTCATTAGCCATTATTCAAGCGGATCATAAAGATTTCACTACGACAACACAAGCTTATAATGGACTACTTGAAGATAGAGATACCGGCCCAACTTCAGCCAAACAAGAAAGCTGGCCAATCATTCCAAGTCAAAGCCTCTACAACATGCTCATGATCACACAAGAAGCCCAAGAAGAGAGTTACTGAACGGAAAGGATTCACCACGGTTATAATCATCAAAAAGAGACTTACTACTTACATTAAAACCAAACCGTGGACGAGCCAACAAAGAAGGTAAGTGTTTACTGAATTATATCAATTACATTTTGACTAATCAAGTTATTATCTCTTTGGTGATTACAGCATAAAACTCAGTCTTTGATTTTTATTACATTTATATTGATTTACGTTAATAATAAAGGCACATGTTAGCCTGATTTCCTTACATTTTATTTCATGTAATTTGTTTTCCAAAGACCCCAAGAATGGCATAACTGTTTGGACTAGTTTATAAAGTCCCCTCTCACAACAGTGTATCTTTCATCTTTGATCAATAAAATACCGAATTTTCTTCAAGAACATTTCTTGAGTTTTGCTCTTTATTTTGTGAGACCAGTTCCTCCAAAGTATCAAGAGTTATCGCGTTGTATCAAGGGAGTTGTCATAGCCCTTGTGGTACACTTCGTTCCACCCCGGTTCCAGTCTAATAGTCCCACTCGTTCCCCCGGTCATATGGTCTGAGTATCTCGACCACACGACCAATACATCCATCCCGCTCGTACCACGGTTCCATCCCTCGTACCGCGAAACCACATCTCTCGACCCGCGTGATGATATCCCCCGTACCGTGTGACCATCACTCCCGTACCGCGTGACCATCACTCTCGTACCGCGTCCCACCGTTCTTAGGCCTGAGTATCTCGGCTATAGAACACCCTCCGTCCATTCATACCGTTTCTCCTAAGTTGAACGTTCCACGCTTGTACCGGAGCCCTCACTAGCTCGTCCTCTACTCGAGCTTGTATCATTTTTGGTATCAGAGCTGAAGTTCCTTTCAGCCCCAGGTTGTATCTATCCGATCTATCTAGATTCTTATCTTTTATTAACCAAAAAGAAAACCTATCATTCGTTCATCATCATTTAGTTGATCTCCTTCAATCATTGTTATTAGATCTTCTTTAGTTTCAATCACAAAAAGTCAAAAAAAAAATTAATTTTGAGTCGTCCATTAGCATTCATAATCATTCCATAAATAGAACCGCATTTACATTCATTCCATTCCCGTTTGATACGATTCATCACTCTAGCATATCATACTCATTGGACCGTGTTACATAAAATAAAGAAACTTAAACATTTAAGTCTTTTGTTTAAGGTACTGGTCTAAGAAGAAGAAAGCATGGGTGAAGAAGCTAGCAACGCCAACGATCTGGTCAGTCAAATGATGACCATGATGAGGGAAGAGTTTCAAGCTTTTAGACAAGAAGTGGGAGAACGTCTCCCTTGTGTAGAGCAGACCCCTCGCGCCCCCTTACGGCCTGTGAGAAACGTTGGAGGACTTGGCACTACCAACCTTCATGGCAACCATCAACGACACAACGGCATTCACATCAATGAGCCTGTGAATGGAGAATAACAACGTAACCATGACTCTCAAGATGATGAAGAGGATCCACCACCAAGAACAAACCGTGTACGGAGAAGACGAGTACAAAGGGAGGAGTATGAAGAAGACGAGCCATACGACCCTCACCCAAGACAAAACCAAGGGAATATCAAACTAATCGCGCCTAACTTTACCGGTAAAATTGATCCCGAGGCTTATCTCGAATGGGAGAAGAGAATGGACCATATATTTGACTACTACAATCATCCCGGCCCTAAGAGGATAGCACTAGCCGTAGCTCAACTCACGGACAACGCCCTCATTTGGTGGGACAGAATAGTAGCTGACAGAAGGAGAAACCGCCAATGGTCCATTGATTCATGGGTGGACATGAAAGACCTTATGCGTCAAAGGTATATCCCTCCTCATTTCCATAGAGACTAACAGCGCAAGTTTCGCTCTCTTAAACAGGAAACTAGGTCAGTGGAGGAATATTATGAGGAATTTGAGCGCTTAAGGAACCGCTTGGAGCTGCATGATGACGAAGAAGCATTGATGGCTCAGTTTCTAGACGGCTTACAAGAGAGGATCAGCCGTAAGGTGGAGAGACAAGTGTACCGGGACATCAAAGACCTTTTCCACCTCTCCATTCAGGCCGAGCAGCATATCAAACGTAAGACTAGCAGCGCTAGAATCAAACCTCAAAGCCCTTGGAACCCCACTATCAACAAGCCGATGGATAAGGGCAAAGGCATTGAGATAGACTCACGGTACAAGGGAAAACTCTCCGAACCCTCTAAATACCACCATACAGAAACAAGTAAGCCCATAAACCCTCCACGTTCTAGAGATATAACATGTTTTAAGTGCAGAGGTAGAGGGCATATGGCGAGAGAATGCCCCAACCAAAGAGTCATGCTATTAACCAAAGCCAGCAATTATGAATCCCATGACGAGGCTGATATAGAGCAAAATGACGAGTTTGGTGACATTGAATACCCTGACTCCAGAGAACTTCTGGTCATGAGATGTGTACTGAGCACCATGATGGAACCTACCAAGATCATTCAGAGGGAAAACATATTTCATACCTGTTGCACCATTAAAGGTAAGGTATGTAATCTTATTATTGATGGTGGGTCTTGCACCAATGTAGCAAGTGCTCATATGGTTGATAAGCTTGACCTTGAGAGAACTAAACACCCACGGCCCTATAAGCTAAGGTGGCTCGATGATAGGTAAAGCTTAAAGTTAGTGATCAAGTTGTTATACCATTCAGTGTTGGTAAATATAATGATCAAGTAACTTGTGATGTAGTTCCTATGCAATCTGGTCATTTGTTGCTAGGTAGACCTTGGCAGTTTGATAAAGAAACTAAAAATGATGGTAGGACTAATATGTATACTTTCATACATGATAAAAGAAAAGTTAGTTTAGCACCTCTCACGCCCTCTCAAGTTCATGATTTGCAAATGAAAATGGTTAAGTAGAAAGAAATTGTTACTAAACCAAATTTTCTTGTCTAATCTAGTCATATTAGAAAGGCTTATGCATCACAACATACTTTGCTACTTATGATCTTTAAGGAAGTTTTGAGCGCAGGATACAGCTTAGAAGAACTACCAATGGAAGTCAATAACATGCTAGACAAGTTTAAAGACGTCTTCCCCGAGGATATGCCAGAAGGATTACCCCCTTTGAGAGGCATTGAGCACCAAATAGACTTCATACCAGGAGCAGCGTTACCCAACAAACCCGCCTATAGGATGAATCCTGAAGAATCAAAAGAGTTGAAGAAACAAGTCAAGGAGTTACTAGACAAAGGCTACGTAAGGGAGAGCCTCAGCCCGTGTGCTGTACCGGTCTTATTGGTGCCTAAGAAGGACGGCTCTTGGCGTATGTGTGTAGACTGCCGAGCTATAAACAATATCACCATCAAATACCGCCATCCCATACCAAGGTTAGATGACATGCTTGATGAATTAAGTGGAGCTAACTTGTTTTCTAAGATTGATTTGAAGAACGGATATCATCAAGTAAGAATGAAAGAAGGCGACGAATGGAAGACAGCCTTTAAGACTAAGCAAGGGCTTTATGAGTGGATGGTCATGCCCTTTGGCCTAACCAATGCTCCTAGCACCTTCATGCGATTAATGAACCAGGTTCTTCGAGCTTACATAAGTAAATTTGTTGTTGCATATTTTGATGACATCTTAATATATAGCAAGTGTTTAGATGATCATGTATCACATCTTGAGCTTGTATTAAAGACACTTCGCCAAGAAGGAATTTATGCAAACTTATAGAAGTGTACATTTTGTACTAATAAGCTAGTTTTCCTAGGTATTGTTGTAAGCTCGCAGGGTTTACAGGTTGATGATGAGAAGATAAAAGCAATTAAAGAGTGGCCCACGCCAACGAGTATTAGCCAAGTGAGAAGTTTCCATGGCTTAGCTAGCTTTTACCACCGGTTCGTGAAGGATTTTAGCAGTGTAGCAGATCCCCTCACGGCTGTAATCAAGAAGAACATAGAGTTTGCATGGGGAGAAGCTCAACAAAGGGAGTTTGAAGATCTGAAGGAGAGACTCACCAATGCACCAGTCTTAACTTTACCCGACTTTGAGAAGACGTTTGAGGTGGAATGTGATGCATCAGGAGTCGGCATTGGAACAGTACTAACTCAGGGAGGCAAGCCAGTAGCCTTTTTCAGCGAGAAGCTAGGAGGTGCCACGCTAAACTACCCTACATATGATCGAGAGCTATACGCCTTAGTAAGAGCGCTGGAAAATTGGCAACACTATTTGATGTCAAGGGAGTTCGTAGTGCATACTGATCACGAGACATTGAAGCACCTCAGAGGACAGACTCACCTAAAGAAGAGACACGCCCGTTGGATGGAGTATATAGAGACGTTTCCCTACATTATCAAGTATAAGAAGGGAATGGAGAATATTGTGGCTGACGCTCTTTCTAGAAGATATGTGTTGATCTCGACCATGGAGGCTAAAGTGATGGGGTTCGAATATATCAAGGAGCTATACCATGAAGACATTGATCTAAAAGAAAGCTACAACGGTTGCCAGAATGGAGGACAAGGCAAATTCTACATCCACGAAGGCTTTCTATTCCGAGAGAAGAGGCTTTGCATCCCACATTGCTCTCTTAGGGATCTGATTGTCCGGGAAGCTCACGGTGGTGGACTCATGGGTCACTTCGGAGTGGATAAAACGCTAGCCGTCGTCAAGGAGCACTTTTACTGGCCGCACCTCAAGAAGACCGTAGAAGCTCATTGTGCTAGATGCGTGACATGCAAGAAAGCCAAGTCTAAAGTACACCCTCATGGGCTATACTTGCCTTTGCCTATCCCCACGGCACCTTGGGTGGACATCTCCATGGATTTCGTACTTGGGTTACCAAAGATTCGCAGAAAGGATTCTATATTCGTGGTGGTAGACCGTTACTCGAAAATGGCACATTTTATACCATGTGCCAAGGTAAATGACGCTTCTCAAACGGCTGACTTGTTTTCTAAGGAGATAGTAAGGCTACATGGGGTACCGAGAACAATCGTATCAGATAGAGATAGTAAATTTCTCAGCCATTTCTGGAGGATCTTGTGGAAGAAGCTAGGGACAAAGCTCTTATTCTCTACAACTTGTCACCCCCAAACTGATGGGCAAACAGAGGTAGTCAACCGGACCTTATCAGCTTTGTTAAGAGCTACCATTGGGAGGAACATAAAGAATTGGCTTGAGTGTATACCATTCATAGAGTTCGCTTACAACCGGGCACAACATTCAGCCACCAAGATGTCCCCTTTTGAGATAGTCTATGGATTCAACCCTACCACGCCTCTAGACTTAACACCATTGCCACCAGCCAAAGCAGTAAGTCTAGTAGGAGAAGAGAAAGCAGCGTTTATCAAAAGGTTGCATCAAAAGGCTAAGGAAAACTTGGAAAAGAGGACCGAGCAGTATACAAAGCACGCCAACAAGGGACAAAAAGAAGTTGTGTTTTCACCAGGAGAGTGGGTTTGGCTACACATGAGGCAGGAAAGGTTCCCAAATCAACGAAGCTCAAAGCTGAAACAAAGAGGAGACGGCCCATTCAAGATCCTAGAGAAGATCAATGACGACGCCTACCGCCTTGAACTTCCAGGTGAGTTTAATGTATCTTCTACCTTTAACGTTTCTGATTTAGCTCCATTTCTTGCAGACGATCCTGTTTTGAGGTCAAAACCTATTCAAGAGGGAGAAAATGATGAAGATATATAAGAGGAACCGGACTTAACCGAGCCTCAAGTGTTAGAAGTGCCAACCGGAGCTATAACTAGAGAAAGAGCAAGAGTGTTACAACATAAATATAATCAAGCCATCTCATTAGCCATTATTCAAGCGGATCATAAAGACTTCACTACGACAACACAAGCTTATAATGGACTACTTGAAGATAGAGATACCGCCCCAACTTCAGCCAAACAAGAAATCTGGCCAATCATTCCAAGTCAAAGCCTCTACAACATGCTCACGATCACACAAGAAGCCCAAGAAGAGAGTTACTGAAAGGAAAGGATTCACCACGGTTATAATCATCAAAAGGAGACTTACTACTTACATTAAAACCAAACCGTAGACGAGCCAACAAAGAAGGTAAGTGTTTACTGAATTATATCAATTACATTTTGACTAATCAAGTTATTATCTCTTTGGTGATTGCAGCATAAAACTCAGTCTTTGATTTTTATTACATTTATATTGATTTACGTTAATAATAAAGGCACATGTTAGCCTGATTTCCTTGCATTTTATTTCATGTAATTTGTTTTCCAAAGACCCCAAGAAGAGCATAGCTGTTTGGACTAGTTTATAAAGTCTCCTCTCACAGCAGTGTATCTTTCATCTTTGATCAATAAAATACCGAATTTTCTTCAAAAACATTTTTTGAGTTTTGCTCTTTATTTTGTGAGACCAGTTCCTCCAAAGTATCAAGAGTTATCGTGTTGTATCAAGGGAGTTGTCATAGCCCTTGTGGTACACTTCGTTCCACCCTGGTTCCAGTCTAATCGTCCAACTCGTTCCCCCGGTCATACGGTCTGAGTATCTCGACCATACGACCAATACATCCATCTCGCTCGTACCACGGTTCCATCCCTCGTACTGCGAAACCACATCTCTCGACCCGCGTGACGATATCCCCCGTACCGCGTGACCATCACTCCTGTACCGCGTGACCATCACTCTCGTACCGCGTCCCACCGTTCTTAGGCCTGAGTATCTCGGCTATAGAACACCCTCCATCCATTCATACCGTTTCTCCTAAGTTGAACGTTCCACACTCGTACCAGAGCCCTCACTAGCTCGTCCCCTACTCGAGCTTGTATCAAGGCTATACATTGTTTCTTTTACATAAAGTAGAACCAAATGTTGGTGAAATATAACTGTACAAGTGTTGTTAAACTCTTTCAGCAAAGTGAGAGCTCTTGCACACAGTCGTAGATATATCGATGAACTTACTTTCTCGAAAACTAGAACGGTATGAATGCTTATTATTTAGTATAGATGTAGGCCCATGTATAGGATAAAAGGTGGCAGTGGGTCCAAGCAGGAGCTTTGAGGAGAAACAATTGTTAAGGAACAGATTTAGGGTAAATATTAATTAGGACCTAAAGAAGCATCACTCTATCATTCCTCAATGCATTAACCAAACGCCTAAGAAAGCGAATCTCTCCAGCTCATCTTCAAACCAATTACCAAACTATTGATTCGGAGGATCCAACAATAAACACTCCACTGATCGGTTATCTAAGTTGAGTTAGAATCTTATTATGTTTTACTTGCTGTAATTGTATAAGCTACAATTTTGCAACCAAAGAAAGAAAAAAACATATGTGAGAAGACATTGTGTATTTTACTTCTCATAACGGTGAATCCATATTTTTATTTTCTTTATTTGTGTTGTGTGATAGTCATCGTCCCATAAAGATGAGTGTATATATGTTCCTTACTAAAGGTCTGTAAATTATATTGGTGCATCATAATTACAAGTTCAATTGTTTTTTAATGGATTCTTTATCGCTTTGGGTTTTCTCAATCTTCTGCAGTCCTTTGATATTTGGAGGCTAAATCACATATCTATGCACAATAACAGAGCGACGGAAGCCATAGCTAAAAGTGTTACTGCAGATCAATGATACTAATCATATGTTGCGAGACATGATCGGTGTTGGCTTCAAGACATGCTCAACAATGATGTCCAAACACGATGACATGGTCGTAACATCTACTTTTACAAGTCTTTGCTTGGTGGTTTTTCAGCTTTGATTGCTTATTGTTCTTTTATACCAATGCCTCCCTACATATGGTAATTTGCATATTCCTCTTATATTTGTACCGAAACTCTCCAAAATTTGTTTAATAAATAGCTTTTAAAAAAAATTGTTCAAATAAAAATTCCTTCAATTGTCAACTACTGAAAAAGATACCAAACTGGCATCTAGAGTGTTCATGATCTTATGTTTGTGTTCTTGGCTTTATACATATTTTCACTTTATTTTGTCACTTAATGGGGTTTAGTTGATATATTTGTTTTCACTAAATATATTTATGGCCACTTAAATTTATTTTTTAAATTTTTAAAATTTAACTTTTTTTTTTAGAAATAGCAGAAAATATTGAAAAAAATTGATATTAATAATCTAAATAGAGAATATTTAATAAATCCGCGCATAGCGCGGAACAATCTTTAGTTAAGATTAATACAAATGAAATACGATACTACACACATGTTGACAGATTGAGCGACGCTGGACCACATGGCGCAAATTGCCTCTTGTCGTCTTCATTGGCAAACTCCAACAGCAACGCCTCTGCTTTCTCTTTGTTTCTGCTGTTTAGCCGGACATGTCGCAGAGATCTCCAAAGTTGGAAAGCTAAAAATTCCTCATTGTCTTTAAATCTTGAAACATTGAAAATTCCGATCAAATTAACCCAAAATTTCCAAATAACTCATATCTTTTCAAAACGAGAAATTTCACACTAAAGCCGATCTACATGGCCTTTGAAGAGGGTGAAAAGATTAAGTCTCGCCTGAAAAGAATCAAGGGTAACAAAGAGCTGGAGATATTTAAGCTAAAACCAACGGGTTTTTTCTTTCTAATTGGAAAGATTCTGCGATAAGGAAAAACTGAAAAACACAACTGAAAAACACAAAAGAAAAACCGAAAAAGTCGGAAAGAGAATCGAACAAGTTGGATTTATTAACCGAGTAAAGTCGGTAGCAAAATTTACAGAACAAAAGAAGAGGAAAAGATGAGAAGGATGAGAAAGAAACTCTCTCTCTTTGAAAGATAGAGGTGAGAGAAGAGAGAGAATCACTCATCCCTCAAAAAAAAATTAATGAACAGTTTTACTTGCAGTCGGCTTGGTATTATTAATAGTTCTTGGGCAGAATTTGTTTTGGCCTTTATATATAACTAATTAAGTTTTTTAAAATATATTATTAAAAATAATTTTCAAATTATAATTTTAAAAATAAATTAAATAATTTTACTTATTTTTGTTTGACTTCTATATTTTAAATTAGAATAACTTGTATGTTATATATTTATATTACTATCTAAATTAAAATTCAATATAATTATGTACTAAATTATAAACTTGGGTCTCTAATATTATCATATATGTTATGAATAGAGAGAATATATGGAAGGAATTAGTGTTGTCTTATTCTAATGAATAGATGGTCATTTATGAGTACAAAAAGAGGGTATTACTTGGTGACAAAGTAAAATCTAGCTTATAAATAACTCTAGAACCTTCTAAAAAGTGGACCTTATGGGTTTATAATGGACATCATATAATAGTTCATAACACCCCCCTTGATGCTCATTATACAAACTATTCTTTATAGCGCGTAGGATGCTGACTCGTTAAAAACCTTACTAGGAAAACCCAATGGGAAAAACTATAGCTAAGGGAAAAAGAGTGCAGCGCGCATTAACTTCCCCTCATGAATACATCACAAAGAGAGAGTATTACTTGGTGACAAAGTAAAACTAGCTTACAACTAACTCTAGAACCTTCTAGAAAGTGGACATTATGAGCTTATAATGGACATCATATTATAGTTTATAATAAGATAAAAAATGTTGGGTTCCTAATATTATTAGATAAAACATTTTGAACCCCTAATATTATCAGATTTGAAATGAGTCCTGAGACAATGCACCTGTTGTTGCCCTTCCTAAGTCGGTCTTGCTTGCAGTATATTGGAAACAATTAATCGCAACTGATAAAAATTGAATCTCAAACCTTTTGATATGATAGTATTAATAAAATTTTTGGTTAACCATTGTTTTAATAAGATTTCTAAGTTTTTTTTCAATAAGAGTGCCAAGTTTAAACCACATATTATCTCGTTGGGTTTATTTTTTTTGTTAAATACTAATTATATTATATTTAAATTCAAATTACAATGATAATAACCAAAAACCTTTTGTTAAAAAGTAAAGATTATTTATTACAGATATAAAAGATAGCACATTAAAAAGATAAGTGATATAGTTTAAATCATAAATAAAAACTGAGAATTTCTTTAAAAGTATTTTAATTTGATGCATAGGACTTAAAATCTGCGTTTCGAGTTTTAAATTTATAGTTCATAAGTGCATTTTTACAGTCATTTTATATCTGTATGGATGATTCATGGCTTCCATCCTCGCGCCCAAAATCAACATTATGTAAGAGATTTAATTATTATCGTGAACTGTCAGTCAATTAACTGATTGATCAAATAACTTCATTGTGGAATATATCACTACTTAAACAACTAGTTGTATCAGAAAATATACATTTGATTACTGGGATGACAACTACTATAGGATATAGACCGGATGTATTGGGTTGGAATTTTACAAAAACAAATAGATTTTCAGTAAAATCAGGATATTTAACAGAGCAAGTTTATCCACAGTACGATAATTCACCGATTTGGTATGGTCTGAATGTCAGTCAACTACAGGCACAAGTATGAAAAGTAAAATGCCCACCAAAGATGAAATATTTTTTATGGCAATTATTTTTAGGATGTTTGGTGGTTATGGACCACTTATGGAGCAGACGTGTAAATCCTCATGGCAGTGGATAAGGTGTTGATAGAAAAAATATTAATCATGTACTTTTTGAATGTCCTCTGGTATTTCAGGTCTGGAGATTTTCGTCAATACCCATACATTTGCACCCGTTGCCAACAGATGTCCTATTTTCTAATATGGCAAATGTATTTTGGCATCTTTCAAATCATGAAGACAGAAAGGTATATCTTTGACTTATTTGGTATATTTGGAAAATAAGAAATGATAAGATCTTCTCAAATATTGATCGGGACCCCTTGAGAAATAGTAAAATTGGCAACTGCGGAAGCACATACTTGGGATGAGACACAAACTGATAAAGTGGTGGTAAATATACCGCTGGAACACATGATAGGATTTTAGCGTACAACAGAGTGATTTGTCTCACAGATGGATCATGGAAACAAGGCGTACCCAATGCGGGTTTAAGGTGGTTCAGCCAGGAGTCATGAACGACGGGTACATTAATGGGAACGAGAAACGTTGGAAGGACTTTATCACCTTTGCATACAAAGTTGGAGGCATTGATATGGACAATGCATTGTATGCTTGACGCTAGGAGATTTCCAGTGGCTTTTGTCATAGACTGTTCCGTATTAGTGAAGATGGTGTCTAATCGAATGGAGTGGCCAGCCTTCTCTATACATCTGGAGGAATATGAGAAGAGTAGAAGGGAGTTCGAATTTTTCTCAATCTCAAAGATACCACGCGTGCAGAACACAAAAACGGACAAGCTAGTACGAAGTGCTCGTGACTACCTTTATCATCTATATTGTGTAAACTAGGCTCCCTCCATGATGCACTATCTGTCGTAAATGGGGCCATATTGCCAAAGATTGTCAAGAAGAAAATGTCACTATTCTGCAGCGGAATGACCCACATAAAGAAGTACAACCGGTAACTACAATAATCAAGGATCTGATTAGTTATCTGGAAACATTCTTGTGCCACCAGCAAACAAACAGTTGGCCACAGGTCAGTACCCTGTAGGCTTTGACACAACTTCAGAGACAGATATAGTTAAAGTAAAGGAGGTAGTCTCGGAGGGCTGGACTGCGGTGTCAAGGATGCGATGATCCCTTGGAACTGTTAGTGATGATGTTATTAATGTTACTCAACGTCAAACCTCAGGATCTCCATCTTGCTTTGTGTTGCTTACTGAAATATCAGAGGGTAGCGAAAAAGAGGAAGATATTGAGGAGGGGGGTGTCATTAAAGAGACAAAGGTGGTTGGGGAAAGAGAGATAAGAAGATGCGAGGGAAAATTCAGCATTCTGCTTTTCAAATGCACAAAAAGCTGCCCATAATCAGATCCAGGGATTTGAAGAATCTTGTTACCAAGAAGTCCAAAAATGTTGCCTCACAGAAACTATGACATTCTTCGTGGGCTGGAATATGCGTGGATTCAATTCACCACGCAAACATGAAGTAGTCCGTAGATGGGTTCAACAGGTTAAGCTTTTATTTGGTTGTTTAGTTGAAACAAGGGTGCATTAGAAAATTTCAGTGAGATTATAGAAACCACTTTTTCGGTTTGGTCTTCTTTTACAAATTATTAATATCATCGACTGGGAAGAATCTATTTTTGTTGGTCAGATGCGGTGGTAGTCACTCTGCTCCATAACAGTGTACAAATTCTCACTTGTATCATACAAGTAATGGGTACAAAGGAGGAATGCATCTGCTATGTGGTCTATGCTTCAATGTTTAAGACAGAGAGACTAGTTTTGTGGAATGAAATCAGGGGAACTAAATCTGCTATTTGTCTCTCCACTCTTGCCACTGCCCGCTAATTTCCTTTCAACTTCAAGTGTGCAAGTAATGCTTCTTGGGCAAGGTCTTTAACAAATTTCACTCTGTCTCGGCATTTCCCATTGACACCAAATATATATATCCACAACGCCATTTCCACCTCCACCATACAACTATTGCAAACAACGTTGCCCAAGAACTATTCTGCCCTGATACATCTACAGCCAAAATTACATATAACCATTCAAGTAAGGATTGTGCAAAGAAATTTGTTGTCTACCTGGAGCTTCAAGACGTTTCCAGATCCCCATGGTAGCAGGACAGTCTCGGAGAACATGACGAATCGATTTATTCCCGTTGAAAACTTGACATACCCCTGTATAACTGAGGTGCCTCCGATGCCTTTCCATATTCGTCATAATGGCTTGGTGAACCATGAGCCACAAGAAAACCCTCACCCTTTTCGGGGCCACTACACTCCATACTCGCTTGAACAACTTCGACATGTTCTTTCATGGGATTGTACTTCTCGTAATATAGTAATAAGCTGATTTTACAGTGAAGTTTCCATCTTGGTTCTCTCCCCCATGACACTCTATCTTGTGCTCCTGTAACTTCATCTATCATTACAGACACCAGTTGTAACTAAGTGTTAAGTGCGAGAAACGCGACCAGAGTTTGCATGATCCATCCAGTACCATTCCGCCAGAATTCTCGTACGTTGGCTTTCCTTAAGTGTGCCGGTATTTTGTTTGTGGCCAGAGCCAAGAGCGGTGCATTTAAAAGCCATTTATCTTGCCAAAACCGAATTTGTTGTCCATTTCCAATCACCCAACTCATCCCTGGGAGTACCTCACGGATACCCAACATTATACTTCTCCATGTAGAAGACCAGTTACCCTTCACCACAGTCCACAAGCCACCATGAACTTCTTTCACTCGATACTTACTTTGCAGTACCATCGCCTATAATCCAACTCGGTCATTCATCAGCCGCCAGCCAAGCTTCGCTAACAAAGCTTTATTCATATTTTTTGGCTAGACGAATACCTAACCCACCTTCTTCTTTCGGCAGACAAATTTTCTTCCAGGATATCAGGTGTTGCTTCCTCTGTTCAACGGTACTACCCCATACGAATGATCGTGAAATACTAACCAGCTTCTCATGTATTAACTGGGGTAAGGCAATTGTGCTCATAATGTGAACTGGGGTCGATGTGAGGATTGACTTAGTCAGTGTGGTCCTACTCGCCAGGCTTAGAAAACGGCACTTCCAACCCGTGAGCCACGATGAAACATTCTCTATAATCTCTCCAAAAGTCTCTTTGTTAATTCTCTTCTGCAATATGGGCATGCCCACGTACTTCCCCAACTTCATAGTCGAGCAGATCCCACTCTCATTACTAATCACTGCTGCTAATTCCCGGCTAACATTATCAGAGAAGAAAATTTTGGACTTCTCCAAGCTCACTCTATGATCTGAAGCCTGATAAACTCATAATTTACCATATTTTAGCACTCATTTAGGATAGATTTTGCATTCATATTGCATTCATATTTAGATTATTTGTAACTTTTGCTCCATTTTAGGTTTTAGACATGTTTGCATTAGCATTTGCATATTTCTTGCATATATGCATTGTTTTTAGGTAATATGGTGTACATGGAGCTGTGTTGGATGCTGAGCATGGACAAAGAGTCAAAAGAAGAGCTTAAGAGTTGCTGGGAGTCAAGAAAGAGTTTGGCCAAAAAGAATTAGGCTGAGATCGAGCCTCAGATCGACCATCCAAGTCGTTTCAGCCCAGATCGACCACTAGATCGACCAGGCGGGTCGATCTTCGGTCCAGATTTCTGCTTCCTTCCTTGGACAGCTCAGACTTTGTCTTTTAGTGAGGGGACCAGTTGTGTGGTCCTTTATGAACACTCTAGACCTAAAAGTTTAGTGGATCCATGAATTTTACAGCCTCCATCCCTATTTTTGGGTTTTGTGGATCACCATTAAAACATCTTTTTCCATTTTCAAGCTTTATCTTTTGTAAAAACTTTGATTTTGAATTTAAGAACTTCTTTTTAAGCTTTAATCTTTCTTTCTTGTTATCTTAATCATGTTTAACTCCTCTTATCTTATGATTAAGAGAGGTTTGAAAATGATAATAGAGTAGTTCTTTAGGATTTAAGGATGAGGTGATTATGAAGGTTTTAAAGGTTAGATCTTGGTATTTTCTTGCTCTTAACTTTATCCTTTCTTGGTTTGGAGTATCAAATGCTTAAAGATCTTGAGAGAGGCTTTATGATCCAAGAGATTTCCTTTTCTCATAAGAACTTAGGAGATCTCTTATGTCCAAACCAAGAGACTAGTATGCCTTAATGACCACGGAAGTGGCAAGTAAGGGCTAGTTAAGCCATGTTAAGATCGGTGCTTCAGCTCCATCAACCATCCTTTTCTACCACAAGCCATGGGTTTGGAGAGGATGAATGATGAGAGGAATTTATCTTACCCACAAACCATGGGAAGATTGCTTCTTAGGCTTAAGGATAGCTCATTTTGAAATGTGTAGATTTACTTTTTGCAAACCAAGGTCGAACCTTGAGCTTCCCTAAGCATGAACCTCATCCTTGTATCTGTTATTTACCATTCAAGTAGTTTCAAAAGCTTTCTCCTTTAGATTTAAAGTTTGCTCATTTAAGTTGCTAGAAATAGTCTTAATTGTCTGTTTTCAGTTTTCGAATTTTCATAATCAGTAGTCTTGCACTTTAAATTCCTAGTTTTCTTCTAGTAGTTGCTAACCCCTAAGAGGGGATTTTAAAATTGTTTTCTTGCTCATTTCGTACTGCATTTAGTTTATGTTAAATTTCTCCCTCATTTACCCGAATTTGACTTAGCTTTACTTTGCTCTTGTATTCCTAGTATCTTTCTCACCTAGGCTGGATTGACACCTAAAGTACTACAGCAACACTAAGAGGCTTTAGGATTGATATTTAGAACTGTGAAAAAAGCTCTCTATCAGAGCCGCACAAAATCTTTCAAGTACCTTTCTTATGATACGTACTTGAGCCACAAAAGCTTCGGCAAAGAGGATAAGATCATCCGCAAAACACACATGTGATAACTTCGGTCCTCCTCTAAACAAAGCAATCGGTTTCCACTCCTTTGCAGCAATGGAGAGCTTAACTTGATGACATAGTTTCTCCAAGCATAAAACAAACAAATATGGTGATAGCAGGTCACCTTGTCGGAGAACCCGTTGAGGCTTAACAGTTTATGTCCTCTCCCCATTCCACAACAGACTCATTACAGGATCAACGACACACTTCATGATCACCTAACCCATATCCCAGGGAGCCGAGCTGTTCGTAGAGTATCCTCAATAAAATCCCATCTTATCCGGTCATATCCAACTTTAGAAGCATCCAGCCCTTTCTCCCTTTTTACGTCTTATTAAATGCACTACCTCTTGAACTAGAACAATATTATCAGTACCTAAACACCCAGGGATGAAATTTGCTTGAGCGGGACCAATAAGCTTCAGCATAATCTGTTTTAGACGCAACACCATCACTTTTGTGATTGTTTTAAACAAAACATTACACAAGCTTATTGGGCGAAACTGTGTTATCTTCTCCAATTTTAACACTTTCCCCAGGAGAATAACCACCGCAGCGTTCGTCCCTTCTGGAAGATTCCCGGATGTGAAAAACTCAAGCACAAAACGAGTCATAGAAGCTCCCACCATGTTCCAACTCTCTTGATAAAACACTGGTTGGTACCCGTCTGGGCCAGGCGCTTTATACTTCTCCATAGATCGAATCGACGCTTCTACTTTTGTCACTGTAAAAGGCTTGTTTAACTCCAACAGCTCATCGCTTGTTAAGACGATAAAACTTTCCGGAGTTAACGAAACCACTTCCATCTCCATGTCCTCTGTGTAATACAACCTCTTATAATACGCAATCGCTAACTCCTGCAAGTCTTTCGGTTCTGATATCCATCTACTATTGTCATCTTGTAAGGTCTTGATCCTGTTCCTTCTTCTTCTGATAATGGTTGATGTATAATAGTATTTGGTAATACGATCACCTAGAGACACTCACTTTTCTCTAGACTTCTGGTACCATAACACTTCCTCATGCTCGAGTACAACGTCAAACTCTTTCAAGAGAGCAGCTTCTCTGGTCAAGAAATCATCCATTTGGTGGGTCTCTAAGATCTCTTTAATAACCTAGATATCTTGCACCAGTTTCAGTTTTCGTAGCTGAACATCTCCAAAAACTTTCCTGTTCTACTTTTTCAGTGTGGCTTTCAACAACAGCAATGCCTCCGGTGTGCTAATGACCCCATTCCACGAGGTAGAGAGCAACTCTTTGAATCCTTGATGCTTCAACCAGGCAGCCTCAAACCCAAAAGACCTCCTTCTCGGATAGGCACATGATCCGATGCCAAGAACGGAAGATGGAACACAACAGACTCTTGCCATTTCAATCGTAGCTGTGTGCAACACAAGACCCTGTCCAATATCTTTGCTACAAAGTTTATTTTATCACGTCCTCTTTTCCAAGTAAAACTATTTCCTCTGAAACCCATGTCTAACAACTCGATTTTATTGATCCAATTACCAAACGCTAAGGAGTCTATCGACAACCTTCCATTACCTCTTGTCCGCTCATCCAACCTTTCATTGATCCAATTACCAAACGCTAAGGAGTCTGTCGACAATACTTCCATTGTATTGAAGTCTCCACCAATGAACAAAGGTTCGTAACTGCCCCCACAGACCACTTCGTCGACTCACTGTAGGCGCTGCATATACGACTATCAAATGAGTGATTTCATCTCCAATCCCCACCCAGCGTGAATATACTGATCAGAGGATTCCAACACAGTTAAATCCTCAACCTTTGTCCTCCACAAAAGCCATATACTGCCACTTTGCCCAACTGCATCTACACGAAACGAATTTTCCAACTCCAACCCTTGACAAATTTGTCTAGCTCTATCTCCTCTGGCATGTGTCTCAAATAAAGCAAGAATATTTGTGTTGAATTCCTTGAAAATATAACGGTTTGATCGCCTGAAATTGGGTTTATTCGCCTCCGGCAATTTTAAAACATGCAATTCATCGGTACTTTATAAAGCATAACCAATTGGATTACCGAGACTTCTTGTTATGCAGTGACGAGACTTATCGCCTCTTCCGATGAGTTTGTGTGCATAGCAACTCCCTCATGTCCACCATCCCCTTTCGGGATATCAAATGGCCTTTACAGCTCTTCATCAAACAATTGCAATGATTTCACAAAACCCTTGCCCTTCTCTGTGTCATTCGAGAACATACCGCCTGATCTCCTGGAACTCTCACTCTCTACTCGTAGACGCTTACCCGACTCCAACAAAGTTATTTCTCCCTTCGTCGGCCCAAACACTAAACCTCTCATGGACCTTGTAGAGCCCCAACCCGATTTTCCTAACCAGCAGTCGAAACAATACTTAACCCGGTCACACCGTGACCGTGCCGCAGAAATTTTTGCCTTTTTCTTATCGTTTCCTCTACGGGGTTCCAACCCACTACCAGACTAACAATTTAACTCAGATGTTCACAAACTATTAACCCAGTTATCACTTAACTCGCTAATCACACGACCTTAATCTCAACTCGGATTAGTTCGTACCTTAGCCACTTGCAAATATCGGATGCATTGCCTGAGTCACTCTGGTCCGCATGATCCCATGAGCGCCCTTCGCTATCCCGGCTCTCAGCTACCACGTCTGTAATACCACATCACCCCCTCGTTACTCAGTCACTCAACCAACCATCCCCACATTACCAAGTAACGAAGAGGGATATCTGGGTTGCCCAAATCATCACGGAATCCCATTCTCAGTCCTCACGACCACCATTAATCACAGTCACGATCCCCCTTGATCGCCAGTACACAGTCATGATCCTTACAACAATCAGAATCCACAGTCACGACCCTCACGATCGTCACTAAACTTGTAACGCATCACCCCTTCGTTACTCAGTCACTCAACCAACCATCCCCACATGACTAAGTAAGGAGGAGGGACGGCTCGGATTTTTGATCCCTTGCCCGTCCAGTCAGCCCAGTTTACAATCTCCCTGACCATGTCCATAATCTCTTGATGGACTCTCCTGGCTGACCATTCATTCAGAACATCTTCATGGCACAATGATCCCACTTGATGTATCTCACGGAATATCGACTTTCTCTCGGTGAAAGATCGATCAGAACACGTTTCTCTCGGTTATAGTTGAGATCTCTCGAGGATCTCTTGATGACAGTCCAGATCTCTTGGCGATCTCTTGGTGACAGTCCAGATCTCTCGGCGATCTCTCGGTGACAGTCCAAATCTCTCGGCGATCTCTCGCGTCTCCCGACTATCATCGCGTTACTTCCAGCTATTCTTCTTCCTTATCGGATATCTCTACTTTCTCCTGACTATCATCGCGAGATATCTGACCATTCCTATTTCTCCCCTGGATAACTTAATTCTTTCTCGGATAACATCCCTTATCCCGATATTCAATTGGCGATGGTCACGTTTCTCCCGGACCTAGTCACGTCGCTTCGACTAAATTCACCTTATCGCAGACTATCCTCGGATATAACCGGCCAACTCCGGCGATGACTCTACTGGAATCCGGATATCCACTTTTATCCCAATCATCTCTATTTCTTCCGGATGATCTCTAATTTCTCTCAGGTAAATTCCCTTTTCTCCCAGACATAGCCGGACTTCTCTCGGATATGGTCGGAGCACTCCGGTTACGACTCGTCTGGAATCCAGACATCCTCTTTTCTCTCGGCTAACTCCTGGGATACTCGAATTCTCTCGAGTAATCCCTCGACCAATCTCTCTCTCTCTCTCGCTCTATTCCTCTCAAATAGTGCAGCTCCCCTCGAAAAATCCCTCCAAGACTCTTTTTATAGCTGAAACCCTAAGTATCCCGGCCTAAACCGACTTCTTCTGGTCACAATAGGATTTCTCATGTTCATCTTAAATTCTCTCGGTTATCTCTTTAACCACTCGACCATAATAGCGAGAAACCATATTCTCATCGGGAAACATTAAATTTTCTTTCACCAAACTCAAAGGCCCATGGGCTAAGCCATTTTCTCTCGATTTCTTTTCCTTTTCCTCGGAGACTTCTCCTTTTTCCAGGTTACTTTCCTTTTTCTCTCCGACTGAACCATTTTCTCATGGACTAGACCACATTTCTCTCGGATATGGTCCATCCGGCTCGGCTATCCTAGTCATCCATCGACTATTTCCCAGTTGAACACCCGACTATAGCCTTAACCTCCCTTTCCAACCAATATCCGAACCTTGACTCGATCATCCCTCGGACAACGTCCTGTCACCCTCGATCAATTTAATTTTCTTGGATACGGATGCCACAACTCTCCCCCACTGGTTTTGGATTCGCCCTCGAATCCGGCTCATCCGTTTGTAGCTTATCAAACCACTTGGGAATCTCGGCTTTGATCCTAGGCTCCTGTTCCCACGAAACCTGTTCCTGTCCATCGCAATCCCATACAACCTGGACCATCCTGGCTAGCTTACCCCGCTTAGTCTTTTCCTTTCTGCCTAACACCCGAACCGGCCTCGCTACCACTGCAAGGTCCTCTTGCAAGTCTGTAGGGGGTTCCTCTATAACCGTCTCACGTTCGGTTATGTGTTACCTTAGCTGTGAAACATGGAATACATTATGGAACGCTCCCATTTCCGATGGAAAGTCCAACTTGTAAGCCACTGCACCAACCCTTTCCAGTATTCGGTACGGTCTCATGTACATAGGACTCAACTTTACCCCCTTACCACGCCTAAGCTTCTCTTTCTAGTCCTCTGCCTCTTTCAGCTTAACCTTTAGAAACTTTATCTTTTCAGTAGCAATCTCGACCACTGCCAGTCACACTACACCCCCCCCCCCCCCCCCCCCCACTTGGGTTCAACACAACGCTGTTCCATGCAGCCCAGCCAAAGGCCGATAACTACCCCAGTTACCACCTTAATCGAGCACACACGCTCTTATATGAACTCCAAAGTTCTTTTCGTCCTTTCAGACTGTCCATCGGCTCTTCGTGACACCTCATGATCTGACCTAACTTTTATCCGACCAATGCCCTTATCCAGATTGTAACACAACACTCTTTCTTCCTAGTGTCGTTACCGTATCATTGTTCCCATCTTCAGACTCTATCCAATCTTCATTTAGATGTACTAAACTCTTGTTCCCAATCGCAGCCTTCTCTAGACTCGATTCCAGATACTTGACCTTAGACCATCTGGCCTTGGTCCAGATTTCCACTACCAATCAGAATTCATGTACACTACATCTGGCCAAACATTCGTCAACACAACAGCCTTCACAGCTTCACCACGCAGAACTCTTATCCTACCACTTCAAGATCGAACAAACTCTTATTAGACAGACTTCTCTCTGAACACTAGTCAACTCAAGACTTAGTCCCTTTTGTTTTTCCATCATGTTAAACCCTTCCATTCTCTGGACAGTCTCTTGGTGTGCATACGTATCTTAGCAAACTTCTCAAGTTTCTAAGTATTTCCACTCGCCTCGCCTCAACTTCCTTTTAATCAGAATGCTTAGCATAATCCGTTAGCTTTGAAATTTCTCCAAAAGCTCAGTTATCAATGATTATAGGTCATGCTTACGGTCTGTCCATCTTGGCCCATAGACTTGCCTTAGCAAACTCTCGAGTTCAAGAGCGTTTTGTCTCATACTTGCCTCAACTATCGTTGACCACCATCATAAGTTAACCAAGATCCCATGATCCTCATTCACACAACTAATGAATCACTCTTGATTCCTTACTCAAGTTTCCAAAACTCTCTTAAGTTCCTTGATCTCTCTTTGATTCTCGGATCACACGCTGATCCTTACAGACAATATTGTCTTGGAAAACTCATCGAGTTCCCAAAAACAATCGCATGGTCACGCCTTGGCTAATCCGCAGATTCCCACGGACGCTAACATCCAATCGCTTTGGCAACCCGCAGGTTCCTAGCTCACGATTTCAGTCACGCGGTGCTGAACTCCTCAGTTCCCACCCAAATAATCCTAGATTACTCAACAGTCATCTTGCAACCAGCATAGGTTACTCAACAGTCATCTTGCAATCAGCCTACCATAGTCATGTCCCATCTAGACTCTCGTACAAAGGGATCAATGACATAGCCAGCACTTGGCACACCAGGCCATCAGTCAGCCCACACAGCCATTAGAAGCACTTGTATTTTCAGTTAGTACCTTGCCTTAACCAGCAAGTACCCAGCACACTAGCCAATCAGTTAGTACATTGTTTAACAAGCAAGATCTCGGCACACTAGCCAATCAATTAGTACAGTCACACCACTTTACTAATCACGTGATGGTAAAATCCCTTAGTTCCCACCAGCACAGTCAAAGTAACATATCAGTTACACACACAGTATCACATCACACATTGGCGAATCCACAGATTCCCACGAATACTACCACAACCGCACTTTGGCAAACTTGATGGTTTTCAAAGTCATCTTCACTTCAGTCACGCATAGGCAAACCCACGGTTTCCAAAAATGCATCTCAGAAACATCCGTCTTGGCCAACCCTTTTGGTTCCAAGAACGAATTCCAGAAGCATTGACAAACCCACTTGGTTTCCAATAACACCTCTCAGACACAGTCACGTCCTGGCAAACCCACTTGATTTCCAAGACCGCAACTCAGAAACAGTCATGCCTTAGCGAATCCACAGATTCCTAATGATATGATAGTGGATAGCACAGCAGCTAGTGAACCAGAGAAGGAACCAGAGATAGTAGGGAGGATCACTCGTTCCAGAGCTAAGGAGCTGGCTAAGGAGGTTCATGCACTTATAGCAGAAGGACTGTGCAACTTACCAGCTATTCAAGTTTTCAACATCTTCAACCTGAAGACTCCACCCGGTAATGATGACTAAGTAACTTAGGTGAGGAGTCTGTACTCTTTTTCCCATGATTGAGTTTTGTCCCACTGGGTTTTCTCAACATGGTTTTTAATTAGGCAGATGAATCACTATGTCAAGTTACTTAGGAGTCATTGCCAATGGGTAATAAGTGTATGAGCTACTATGGTTTATACTTAGTAATTTTAGGCGCACCAATTAGGATTCTAAGGAATGGGACGCCTTGTTGTTTTTCTCTTTATTTTGGACGTCTTGTTGTTTTCTTTCTTAGACGCCTTGTTGTTTGGTTTAGGGTACTATAAGTCTTGTATTACGCCTCCAGTTGTAAAGCAGCGAAGAACTAAGTGTTAAACAAACAGCCATTGCTGCATTTCTTCTCTCACCCTTTGATCTCTTGAATGTGTTCTTGTTGATCCGAGTTTCTATTCACCAAGTGTCCCTGAAACTCTTCTATCTTTCATTCCCATCTTATCATTTAAATCGTTCCATTTAACCCTAATATCATTCCAATCTCACTCTACACTATCACTTTCACTTTCACACGTTCATCATCAGCCTATCTTCAGAGCAGTTCCAGGGAGATCGTGTCATGTGGTATCAGAGCCGCCTCTGAACCAAAGGCTGAGAAAACCCTAAACCCCTCTTTTTCCTTTTCTTTGTTAAATCGAATTTTCCTAAGAGTATTAGGTTTGCTTTCTTTTGTTGTTTCATAAAAGTTAGTGATTAGTTTCGAATTCCTAATAGCAATAGGTTGTGTGTTCGTTTCTCTATTAGTTTAGGATTGTATCTCTCTCTTTAATCAATCTTAAAAACTTGTTATTTTGAGAACTCTTTACTTTGAGTGTTGTTTTGATTGTCCCAGGTACCATGGAGCTTTCAGCAGAAGCCATGGAAGCTCTGAATCAAGCTATGGCGCAACAAATCAAAGAGGCTAATCAGTCAGTTGCTACTCAGTTGATGCAACAGATAGAACAGCTCAATGACAAGTTTGAGTCACGGTTCAAAGACTTCCTGAAAGAGAACAGTGCTGCAGAAAGTGACTCATCAGAACCGCCCAGCCCTAGTGAAGCAATCCGCCTTGCCAAAGGAAAAGCACACATGGGAGCTTCTTCTAAACATCCCAAAGTCAACACTACAAGAGCACCGGTTGGAAGGAGAGAAACCAGTGAAAACCGGCGCAGGAATGCTGAGGGAGCAGAGAGAGAGAGACACAGAACTACTAGAACATCTCCACACCTCCGAGCTGAGAATGTTGGTGGGCGTAGAGTTTATGTGGAGACAGAACCAGGATCTTCTGAAGGAGAAGAGAGATCAGATAATAGCTTCAATACTGTGAGGAGAGGCAGGAACAGAGGCAACAACCGAGAATATGATCCCTTGAAACAGCAGCTGAATCACCTTAAGCTTCAGTTTCCTTCCTTCCATGGTAATAATGATCCCGAAGTCTACTTAGATTGGGAAAGGAAGATGGAATCGAACTTCTTGGTTCAAGGTACTTATGAGCTCAACAAGGTGAAGATAGCTGTTTCAGAGTTCAATGGCTATGCACTCTTGTGGTGGGAGCAGTTGGGAGTTACTAGAGAGAGGCATCACGAGCTTCCTATTACCACCTGGGGTCAACTAACCACGCAGATGAGGAGGAAGTTTGTTCCTGCACACTATCAGAGAGAGATTCTCAACAAGCTTAGGCGCCTCATACAAGGAACTAAGTCTGTTAGAGATTACTACCAAGAGCTGGAAACCTTGATGATTAGAGCCGATTTGAGAGAAGGAGAAGACATGGTGATGTCTAGGTTCTTGGGAGGACTTAACAGAGAGATTCAAGACAAAGTTGAGCTACAGAACTATGAGGATGTGCAAGAAATGGTGCATAAGGCAGAATTGATTGAAGCACAGATTAAGAGGAGAATCAGCAGACCAACTTTCGCCTCTAACATACCAAAACCGAAAGAGTTCAACAAGTCAACCCCTACTCAGAACACAAAACCGGCTACAGCAACAATCAAAGAGGAGATTAAAACCGAGTTTTAAACCAAGAGGAACTTCTACTAGCAATGTCAGATGCTTCAAGTGTCAAGGTATGGGACATTACTCCAGAGACTGTCCTAATAAGAAGATGTTTTTGTTGCAAGAGGGAGGAAACATCGTGCCTCAATACAGTTCAGAGAGTGAATCAGATGTTAGTACAGAAGGAGAAGAAGAAGCAGCCGCAGTAGGAGAGATGCTAGTAGCATGCAGAGCTTTGAGTGTTCAGGTGCATCCAGATGATAGAGGTCAGAGAGAGAATCTCTTTCACACCAGATGTGTAGTTCAGGACAAGGTCTGCACGTTGATTATAGATGGGGGAAGTTGCACCAATGCCGCCAGTGAAGAGATGGTAAAGAAGCTTAACCTTAAAACCACTTCACATCCTAGACCTTACAAGCTGCAGTGGCTGGACAACAAAGGAGCTATTACCGTTTCTCAACAAGTGCTTGTCAAGCTAGCCATTGGGAAGTATGAAGATGAACTCCTCTGTGATGTGGTTCCTATGAGGTCTAGTCATATGTTATTAGGGAGGCCGTGGCAGTATGATAGGAGAGTTCTTCATGATGGCTACACCAACAAGCAGACCTTTGAATTCAAGGGGCGCAAGGTCACCCTTCTACCACTTTCCCCCAGCGAAATCTACCAAGATCAACTTCACATGAACCGCAAAGACAAAGAGAAAGTCTCCAACAGTCTATACATCAATCACAGTGAGTTCAACAAGCTCTTTGATCCTGAGATGACCACCTTCATGTTTGTTTACAAAGAAACGCTGGCTAGTACTAAACCGTTAGAGAAGCTTCCCCATGAGGTGATAGAGATCATTGAGGAGTACAAGGATGTATTTCCAGAAGAGATACCCCCAGGCTTACCCCCAACTCGTGGAATTGAGCATCAGATTGATCTAGTGCCAGGGTCAGTACTACCAAATAAACCAGCTTACAGAACCAACCCTGTAGAGACTAAAGAGCTTCAGAAACAAGTAGAGGAGCTGATGAGTAAAGGATATATCAGAGAAAGCCTCAGTCCATGTGCAGTACCAGTACTGTTGGTTCCTAAGAAAGATGGAACATGGAGAATGTGTGTAGACTGCAGAGCAATCAACAACATCACAGTGAAGTATAGACATCCTATCCCAAGATTAGATGACATGTTAGATGAGTTATGTGGGTCAACAGTGTTCTCCAAAATCGATTTAAAGAGTGGTTATCATCAGATCAGAATGAAAGAGGGAGATGAGTGGAAAACTGCTTTCAAGACCAAGCAAGGGTTGTGTATGAGTGGTTAGTCATGCCGTTTGGTCTCACTAATGCTCCCAGTACCTTCATGCGCCTAATGAATCATGCCTTAAGATCATTCATTGGAGTTTTTGTAGTGGTTTACTTTGATGACATTCTCATCTACAGTAAAGGTTTGGAGGAACATCTAGGGCACATCCGCCAAGTTCTGGATGTTCTTCGTTCTCAATCCCTATTTGCTAACTTCTCTAAGTGTTCATTCTGTACTACTGAAGTTGTTTTTCTAGGCTTTGTTGTTAGTGCAGAAGGAGTGAGAGTTGACGAAGAGAAGATCAAAGCAATCAAAGAATGGCCTACGCCTAAGAGTGTTGGGGAAGTGAGGAGCTTTCATGGGTTAGCAGGATTCTACAGAAGATTTGTTCCAAGCTTTAGCACCCTTGCTGCGCCATTAACCGAAGTCATCAAGAAGGAAGTTGGTTTTAGATGGGAAGAAGCACAAGAGCAGGCTTTCACAGCCCTTAAAGAGAAGCTTATCAATGCCCCTCTTTTAGTTCTTCCTGATTTCCTTAAAACCTTTGAAATTGAATGTGATGCTTCAGGAGTTGGAATTGGTGCTGTATTGATGCAGGATAGGAAACCAGTGGCATACTTCAGTGAGAAACTAGGAGGATCAACCGCCAACTATCCCACCTATGACAAGGAACTCTATGCATTAGTCCGAGCTCTTCAAACGTGGCAGCACTACTTGTGGCCCAAGGAGTTTGTCATTCATACAGATCATGAGTCTCTAAAGCACCTTAAAGGACAGCAGAAGCTCAATAAAAGACACGCCAGATGGATGGAGTTTATTGAGACTTTTCCCTACATCATTAAGTACAAGAAAGGTAAAGATAATGTAGTTGCAGATGCATTATCAAGGAGGTACACACTTGTCTCTACTTTAACTTCTAAGCTTAATGGATTCGAACATATAGTAGATCTTTATGAGACTGACATTGATTTTGCTGAGAGCTATGGCAAGTGCTATAAGTTTGCTTTTGAAAAGTATCATAGACAGGATGGATATCTGTTCTATAACAATCGTTTGTGCATACCAAGAGGATCTGTCAGAGAGTTATTGGTCAGAGAAGCTCATGGAGGTGGATTAGCTGGACATTTTGGAGTCACTAAGACTTTACTTGGACTGCAAGATCACTTTTATTGGCCATATATGAAGACAGACGTTGAGAGGATTTGTTCTAGGTGTGCGGTTTGTAAAATGGCAAAGAGTAAGGTGCAACCTCACGGTTTGTATACTCCTCTGCCTATTCCCTCTCAACCGTGGACTCATATTTCTATGGACTTTGTGCTTGGCTTACCTCGAACCAGAAATGGTAGAGATTCGATTTTTGTAGTTGTTGACAGGTTCAGTAAGATGGCACACTTCATTGCAAGTCATAAGACAGATGATGCTGTCTGTGTAGCTAACTTGTTTTTCAGGGAAGTGGTTCGTTTACATGGCATGCCTCAAGTGATAGTTTCAGACAGGGATACCAAGTTTCTAGGGCATTTCTGGAGAACATTGTGGGCTAAGTTGGGAACCAAGCTTCAATTCTCCACTACTTGTCACCCTCAAACTGATGGACAAACCGAGGTGGTGAACAGAACATTGTCAACACTTCTTAGAACGTTGGTCAAGAGTAACATCAAGTCATGGGAGGAGTGTCTACCACACGTGGAGTTTGCTTACAATCACGCTAAGCATTCTGCTACTCTCTTTTCTCCTTTTGAAATTGTTTATGGCTTTAACCCACAATCACCTCTAGATTTGATCCCTTTGCCTCTAAGTGTGAAATGTAGTTTAGATGGTAAAGAAAAGGCAGAACAGGTGAGGAAGATACACGCCAAGGCCAAGGAGAATATAGAGAAGAAAACAAAGCAGTATGAGAAGCATGCAAACAAGGGTCGAAAGGAGTTAATCTTTGAGGAAGGAGACTTGGTGTGGATTCATTTGAGGAAAGATCGATTTCCAGAAGAGAGGAAGAGCAAGCTTATGCCAAGGATGGATGGACCATTTGAAGTCATCAAAAGGATCAACAACAATGCCTACCAGATTGATCTTCAAGGTAAGTATAATATATCTCCATCATTCAATGTTTCTGACTTGCTTCCTTATGTTGCAGATACAGATTTGAGGACAAATCCTTTTCAAGAGGGAGAGGATGATATGATAGTGGATAGCACAGCAGCTAGTGAACCAGAGAAGGAACCAGAGATAGTAGGGAGGATCACTCGTTCCAGAGCTAAGGAGCTGGCTAAGGAGGTTCATGCACTTATAGCAGAAGGACTGTGCAACTTACCAGCTATTCAAGTTTTCAACATCTTCAACCTGAAGACTCCACCCGGTAATGATGACTAAGTAACTTAGGTGAGGAGTCTGTACTCTTTTTCCCATGATTGAGTTTTGTCCCACTGGGTTTTCTCAACATGGTTTTTAATGAGGCAGATGAATCACTATGTCAAGTTACTTAGGAGTCATTGCCAATGGGTAATAAGTGTATGAGCTACTATGGTTTATACTTAGTAATTTTAGGCGCACCAATTAGGATTCTAAGGAATGGGACGCCTTGTTGTTTTTCTCTTTATTTTGGACGTCTTGTTGTTTTCTTTCTTAGACGCCTTGTTGTTTGGTTTAGGGTACTATAAGTCTTGTATTACGCCTCCAGTTGTAAAGCAGCGAAGAACTAAGTGTTAAACAAACAGCCATTGCTGCATTTCTTCTCTCACCCTTTGATCTCTTGAATGTGTTCTTGTTGATCCGAGTTTCTATTCACCAAGTGTCCCTGAAACTCTTCTATCTTTCATTCCCATCTTATCATTTAAATCGTTCCATTTAACCCTAATATCATTCCAATCTCACTCTACACTATCACTTTCACTTTCACACGTTCATCATCAGCCTATCTTCAGGGCAGTTCCAGGGAGATCGTGTCACCTAAGGACGCCAGAACAACCACGTCTCGGCGAATTCATAGATTTCCAACGACGCCAGAATGATACACGGCCTACAAGCCTTCACATGGCCTCGGGCCTTACTTGGCTATCAAGCCTCACCTATCACACGGCATGATCATCTACCCGAAACTACCAGACAATCTATTTTTAAGCCTCGGTTCTGCTGCGGCAAGAATCCCACATCTCCCAAGCCAGTAACACGATCCGGATTTCCGATCAGTTTAGTTAGATATCATATCAGCCTCGGTAATCACACATACCAACTTAATCCTATAATAACTCACGGTAATTCACACATACCACACATAATCTTATCTAGTTTGATCGCGATCAATCACTTAGATCCGACCTTACCTCAAAACAAAATCATCATAGTCATGAATACCTCCGAAAAGTTTCTTGATCATCAAACAAGTATTGGCAAAGACACTTGACTCCCAATCTCTTGTTCCCTTTGATCTCAACTCTCAAACCACACTCATATTATATGATAACTTAACAAGCACGCACATAAACAGTTTGGTCCTATGGTCATCTCAACTACTTGTGAAGCCTCTCAAGGCATCGGTTCTACTCCAAGCGAGAATCACATATCCCCTTGAGCTAGCAACTCGATCCGGACATTCACACAGCTAGTTAGATATTATGTTTTGACCACTCGATACCTTGTACCATTCACATTCACATTCACATTCACACATTGACCTTGCTAAGCATATTCACTAACTTACACAAGCAATCAATGAGAATCAGATAACTTAGCAATCAAACGATTCTAGATACGGACCACAGTCGCACACTCACTCTACCGGTTCTAACATTCACATTATGCTTAAGCAAGTAAAACATCATATTAGTATCGGCCCTGATCATCTACCCTAACCCACGATCAATCCCTTTTTAAGACTCATGCCTACTTCAGCGAGAATCACACATCTCCTAAGCTAGAACATGATCCAGATTACCATGCGGTTAGTTAGATATCAACCTAGCCACGGTAAACACCTCACAATCGTATACCATGCACACGTTAACCCTTGCTAAGAACACAAACAACCGACACACCATAACAACAATCAGTCCTAGAAGTGTAAACGCTCTGATACCAACTTGTGGAGCCCCGACCCTATTTTCTGAACCCGCAGTCGAAACAATACTTAACCCGGTCACACTGTGACCGTGGCTCAGGAATTTTTTACCTTTTTCTTATTATTTCCTCTACAGGGTTCAAACCCACTACCAGACTAACAACTTAAGTCAGATGTTCACAAATTATTAACCCAGTTATCACTTAACTCGCTAATCACACGACCCTAATCTCAACTCGAATTAGTTCGTACCTTAGCCACTTGCAGATATCAGATGCATTGCCTGAGTCAGTCTGGTCCGCATGATCCCATGAGCGCCCTTCGCTATCCCGGCTCTCAGGCACCACGTCTGTAATACCACATCACCCCCTCGTTACTCAGTCACTCAACCAACCATCCCCACATAACCAAGTAACAAAGAGGGATATCTGGGTTGCCCAGATCATCACGGAATCCAATTCGCGGTCCTCACGACCACCATTAATCACAGTCATGATCCCCCTTGATCGCCAGTACACACTCACGATCCTTACGACCATCAGAATCCACAGTCACGACCCTCACAATTGTTAGTAACCTTGTAACGCATCACCCCTCAGTTACTCAGTCACGCAACCAACCATCCCTACATGAAGAGGGACGGCTCAGATCCTTTATCCCTTGCTCGTCCGGTTAGCCCAGTTTACGATCTCCCTGACCATGTCCATAATCTCTCGATGGACTCTCCTGGCTGACCATTCATCCAGAACATCTTCTCGGCACAATGATCCCTCTTGATGTATCTCACGGAATATCGACTTTCTTTTAGTGAAAGATTGATCAGAACACGTTTCTCTCAGTTATAATTGAGATCTCTCGATGATCTCTCGATGACAGTCCAGATTTCTCGGCGGTCTCTCGGTGACAGTCCAGATCTCTCGGCGATCTCTCGGTTGTCTCTCGGTGACAGTCCAGATCTCTCGGCGATCTCTCGCTGACAGTCCAGATCTCTCGGCGATCTCTTGCTTCTCCCCACTATCATCGCGAGACTTACAGCTATTCTTCTTCCTTGTCGGATATCTTTACTTTCTCCCGGATATGGTCATGGCTTTACCGTTTCTCTCGGATATAGTCACGATCCGATCCACCGATCATTCGCATCACCTGACTATCATCGCGAGACATCCGACCATTCCTATTTTTCTCTCGGATAACTTAATCTTTTCTCAGATAAAATCCCTTATCCCGATATTCGATCGGCGATGGTCACGTTTCTCCTGAACCTAGTCACGTCGCTTCGACCAGATTCGCCTTATCGCAGACTATCCTCGGATATAACCGGCCAACTCCGGTGATGACTCTACTAGAATCCGGATATCCGCTTTTATCCCAATCATCTCTGTTTCTCCCGGATGATCTCCAATTTCTCTCGGGTAAATCCCCTTTTCTGCCGGACACAGCCGGACTTCTCTCGGATATGGTCAGAGCACTCCGGGTACGACTCGACTGGAATCCGTACATCCTCTTTTCTCTCTACTAACTCCTGGGATACTCCGATTCTCTCGAGTAATCCCTCAACCAATCTCTCTCTCTCTCGCTCTATTGCTCCCAAATAGTGTGGCTCCCCTCGAAAAATCCCTCCAGGACTCTTTTTATACTTGAAACCCTAAGTATCCTGGCCTAAACCGACTTCTCCCAGTCATAGTAGGATTTCTCCTGATCTTATTTAAATTCTCTCGGTTATCTCTTTAACCACTCGACCATAATAGCAAGAAAACCTTTTTTCATCGGGAAACTTTAATTTTTCTTCCACCAAACTCAAAGGCCCACGGGTTAAGCCCTTTTCTCTCGATTACTTTTCCTTTTCCTCGGAGACTTCTCCTTTTTCTCGGTTACTTTCCTTTTTCTCTCGGACTGAACAGTTTTCTCATAGACTGGACCATATTTCTCTCGAATATGGTCCATCCGGCTTGGCTATACCAGCCAGCCATAGACTGTTTCCTAGTCAAACACCCTACTATGGCCTCCCTTTCCCAGCTAATATTCGAACCTTGGCTCGATCATCCCTCGAACAACGTCCTGTTTACCTTGATCATTTTAATTTTCTTGGATATAGATGCTACAGACCTATTATGGGCCTGTTTCGCCTTAGCATGCTGCCCTTCCACGCCTTCTACTACTGGCCCATTTCTCTCTGGACCCACTTTTAGGTCCCATCTTCTTTCTCTCCATCCTGCCAACGATCCTACCATCTTTTTCTAGAGCAACACTCTTACTATTATTTTCTTTATTTTCAAAATCTTCATTTTTTTTATTCGGCCTCTAAGAACCCAATCTTTTCCTTGAATTTAGTAGATTTGTATCCATCTCCAAACTTCTGAAACTAGATATGGCAATATTCTTAGTTTTCTTATTTCTCGGGATCTCTCGGAGATTACGACCAGTCTCACCAATGGATCCCTCGCCACAAAGGCAACTGCATTTGGCAATAGAGAATTTTACACAGAAATACACTTTCGCAAAGTTAATTTACAAAATAAGGCACTGTTAGGAAGTAAGGTACTTTGACTTAGAAACAAGACATGAGTTTCTAATTTTACCCTTAATGACGATTGTAGTAAATTATTCATGTTCAGAAGGATTTGAGGTTTTGCTGGTACTGTGATAAAATCCCAATCGACGCGCCGCCGCGGGTAGTCGATGGCTGAAATTTGAAGAGGGAGAAGTGCTTTCAGATGTTTTTGGAGGAGACCGATAGTACGATATCCAAACTTGTGAGTGAAAAAGGTTTTGACGGTGATGATTGTGATTGGGATAGGCAAGCGTGGTGGGGGAGGGGGGATCATGATCGGTTGTTTGATCTGGGGTATGATGTATTGTTGGCGATCAAGACGGTGGATATATTTTCTGCTACCAATGATTGGGGCGAACTCTTTCGTGTGGTCAATTAAATCTTTGCTGCCGCACATAATATTGAGGTATTTTGGACGGAGAAGTGTGTACGAGTTGGAAAGGTCAGCCCCTTGAATGTTGTGTCTGCAAAATGTAATGGCATTTTAGTCTGATTTATGTGTACGAGTTGGGATGGACGTCCTTTGAATCTTGTGGATGCATAATATATGGGACATGCAACTAACCAGTATTGTGATGGATGATGTTGTGGATGGATGATGATGTGGATGACTTCTGTTGGTAAGCACCAATTACGAGAAAGTTAAAGTAGTTGGTTGGGTAATTAATAGTGGGATAATCTCCTCCGCCCATCTGTTGTGTCATTAATGAAGCATGAGATAGTGTGTTTTTATAGGTGTTTTAAGGTGATGTAGAGAGAGAAACAGAACTCGTTGGTTACTTTGTGTTTCAACATTGTGTCGTTTCTCATTTGTGGTTTTGGTATGGAAGAGCATTGCTTAGTAATGTGCATGGAGTGCAGGTGCAGTGTCGATGGAAAATGGGATTTTCTGATTGACAAATATAAAATGTCAAGGGTTATGTCAATGGGAGATGGTATCGAGCTTACCGAGCTAGAAGAAAAGATATGTACTGAGTTTTTCGGTGGTAGTAGTGTCGGCATAAAGGCTGCGTTGAGTTACTGGCCACCAAACAGTAGGGAATTGGCAACAGACATAACAACGCCTCCTGTGATGGTGACTAACCGTGGGGCTGTTGCATTTTTCTTCAAACACTTACGTGTAAACAGGTCGATGAACATGTTCGTAAGTTTTCAGAATGTTACAGTGAACAATGCAGTTGCCGCAAAAGGAATCCCAGACGGGTTCTCTACTCCAGTAGTTGGGCGTAAGCGACCGTCTATATATGACGGTGGTGGTAGATCTGGAAGGAGTGAGGATTTTACTGGTTATGGGTCTTCTGATGGTTCAAAGTCTCAGCATTGGTTTATGGATGATGAAGACATTTTAAGCCATGTGGAGAGTGCAGACGAGGAGCATAGGAGCGGGAGCTTAGGCAAAGGTAGAATCTGTGATAGTGATGAGTTTGACCTGCCCGATACGGAAGATAGTTGTCGGACTGTTACTGACAACGTAGACATCGCCGAAGCTGGTTATGATAAGGAGTTTTGGGAGCCTCTATTAGAGAATCCGCTTGGTGGGTCAGATGCGATTGAGGTTATGTGTGGAAAGGATGTTATAAGTGAGCCACAAGTGATTGGTATGATGGAAGAAGCACTTTCCAAGGCCAGCGTCGATAAAGTTCGGGGTACGACGGTTCAGGTGGAATTCAAGTTCTGTGGATAGTGGTTTGGTGTGGTGGACGACTAGCGGTGGAAGACATAGTGTGGATAGTCGGAAAGGGCGTCGGGATGTATCAAACTTATCTTTGGAAGATGAAGAATATGACATTCCCCCTCTGTTTGATGGAACTAAGTTTTCTAATGCCGAGATACCCGATTTGGATATTGTATATGAGGATGACGCGGTCTACGTTGGTAAGATATATGCAAACAAGCAAAAATGTCGTATAGCACTCAACATTTATGCTATTAAGGAACGTTTCCGTTTTAAGCAGTCCAGGACAAAGAGGTATTATTTTGTGCTGAGTTGCGCAGATAGATTGTGTGATTGGAGGATATTGGCACAGATGAAGGACAGTGTATATTACGAGATAATGAAAGCCAAATTGGAGCATACTTGTAACTTTGAGACATGGAATGATTTTAAAAGCAAGGCATCGTCTAGGGTGATTGCGGCTGTTTTTAAAGCTAAGTTTGGGGATCCAACTAACGGGCCCCGTTCAGCCGAGATTCAGAGGTTGGTGTTAGAGGAGCTACGTGTAGATGCCCCATATAGGAAATGTTACCGAGTGAAGGAGATCGCTATAGAAGACTTAATGAGTTCAGACGATTCATCGTACACAGGGCTGCCTTCGTATCTGCATATGCTGAAGCTAGCAAATCCTGGGACTATAGCAGATTTGGAAATTCGGGTAGATGAGGCTGGTGTCGAGCATTTTTTGTACGTTTTTTTGGCTTTCCGAGCATCCATAGTTGGATTCCGTAAGCTGAGACACGTGATCGTGTTGGATGGATCACATTTGTATGGGAAATTCAAAGGGGTTTTGTTAACTGCTAGTGGCCAAGACACAAATTTTCAGGTGTTTCCACTTGCTTACGCGATTGTAGATGCGGAAAATGATGACGCATGGTTGTGGTTCCTTGGGAAGGTGGAACGAATATTGGCGGATAGCAATACCTTGACCATAATATCGGATCGTCATGGATCAATATATAAAGCTAAGAGGTTAGTGTTTCCGAAAGCGCAACATGGCTGTTGCAGTGTACATTTGGAGAGGAATGTAATTGCAAAGTTCCATAGGAAAGGGTTGGGTAAACTTTTTGGAATGGCTGCGGCTGCATTCAGAATTCGTGAGTTTAAAGAGATATGGTCCAAAATTGAAGCAGCTAATGGCGAGTGTGCGAAGTACTTAGAGAAGATCAGAATGGCTCATTGGACAAGAGCTTATTCACAAGGCGATAGATATAATATGATGACGAGTAATGTTGCAGAGCAGTTGAACAAAGCTTTGAAAGAGGAAAGGAACTCACCCATCATAGAGCTGTTGCGGTTTATTCAAACAAAGATGACCAAGTGGTTCAATGCTCGTCGGAGGAAGTCGTTGAATCACAGGGAGACGCTTTCTTTGGAAGTGGACAAGGTAATGATGGAGCACCAGAAAGAGTGCAAAGGTAGAAAAATAAACATGGTATCTAGCTGGAGTTGCGAGGTGGTTGGTAAGTTTGGGGATAGGAATCATGTATTGTTACATGAGAGACGGTGTACGTGCCGAAAGTTTGACTTGCTTAAAATCCCATTCGGCCATGTCATAATGGCGGCAGATGGATTCAGTGTGGCGTCGAGTTCGCTGGCCAGTGACGTATTCAAGACAGTTAATTGGGCTGAGACATACGCGTTGGTTATTAATCCCGCAGGTAAAGCATGGAGATCCCGGAAGACATTTTGGTGACAACACTGATGCCTCTAAGGACTAGGAGACCACCTGGTAGACCCAAGGAGAGCTGTATACCATCGACGAGAGAGATGACTATAAGTTGTTGGTCCTTATTAGTGTATAGTACTTTACTATGTGAGGCTGTTAGGAATTAATTGTTTAATTGCAGGGTGGAAGTAAGAGGAAGGCTGAGGCGAACAAGTGTAGTAGGTGTTTTAAAAGCGGCCACAATAGGACTAGCTGCACAAACCCAATCTGAAGATGTGCTTTCTATGAAGCATGCGTAAATCCTGATGGTAGTAGTGAGATTTAGTTTTCCAATGGTTGCGATGTAGTGGGCGCTGTTGTTTTTTTTTCGCTCTGGACTGTACTACATTAATTATGGGATATACTTATTTGTAACAAAGATTGGTTCTTGTTTGTGGATTGCGTGTTCTGTTTAAATTGGCATATGAAGTGAATCGGCAAATCCCTGCAGCAGATGTAATGAATATGTTATGTAGCCAATATGATTTTGTGGATGAGAAAGATTATAGGACTTATATGGATGAACTTTGAAATAATAAACGGAGCAACGTTCCGAACGGGGTTTGTATCCCTATGGATGGCAGTGCAGCTAATTTGTGGAGTCATTGTGTGTGTGGATGACTTGTATTGAAGGACTGTTATGGATGTGGATAATAATAGTGTAGTAGGCGAGTGCGAGAACTAATTGATCAGTCGGCATGGCAAGATTGATGTCGTTTTGATGGTTGGACTCGTGAGCGTGGTCATCCATTCGCATCCATCCATATTGTTCATCCATCGGCTTCGCAGCTTTTCTGTTAGATGGTGGATATCGGTTGTGGATGACAAAGATGGATGGGATTGCGTGGTTGTTTTATCTTCAACTATCATTTAGGGTCTTCATTGTATGGAGGAATGTGTTAATGAAATGGTCATTATGAGATTGGGAGTGTAAAGAATGGTGGACGATTAACAGGTGTTGTGTATAAAGTTTAAAACTGAATAATAGATATTGATTTTAAGTAGATGATAACACATGGCTAACTATGAAGATTAGGAAACGATGAAGCATAGTTGCTGAAAATACATAAAGTGAAGTAAACAACTTGAGAAGAGCAAGGCGATGACGATGATGATGGCGAGGACGAGTACAAACCCACAACAACGAACGATATCTTATGAAGATTAGCAAAAGATGAAGCATAGTTTCTGAAAATACATAAAGTAAACTATTGGAGAAGAGCAACGGCGAGGACAACGATGATGGCGATGACAAGTACAAATCCACAACAACAAACGGTAGCCAGAAGCTTGAGAAGGTGTTCCGCATTGGTTGATGCCTCGCTTGGTGTTGGAGGGCCTTGCTCTTCTGTGGCTGCAAAGACAGATGGTATTCTAGCAGTCTGGCACTGGCAAAGACTCGCCGTTAGAGCGGTGTTAGCTGCTTTGAGGTCTTGGATTTCACAGGTTTGGCGTTTGATTTGGTCTCTTGCTTCTAGCAAGATTTGTTTTTGCCAACCATTTGGAACTTCGTTGTCAGTCCAAGCAAAGAATCCATGTTTGTCGCAGAGATAAAAACGGCGACCAGGATTGTCGTTTGTCCATGATTTGGTTAGCTTGGTCAAACGGTAGCAGAAGCAGAGGGGGCCTCCTCCATGGTTGGTGCTGGCGTCGGACGAATGTTCAAATGAAGCAGAGCTCTGTGAACTAGACATGAGGATATTGCAAATGTGTTAGTAGGTAATAGAAGGGTATTGTTAGTAGGTAATAGAAGGGTAATCGACGTTGGTAAATGTAGTGGAAGTATGGGTGTCTATCGAGAAGGTAATAGGAGGTGTTGGTAGGGGATTGGCTTAGCTCCAGTGGGTAATGCGATGCATTGTATTGATGGTAAGGATGGCAGTACGATGTGAAGTGCATTTATTATTCGTTGATGATGTGCTTTCATCCAGTTGTGATCAACCATGTGGTTGAGTTACGCTGGATGATAGTAGAGTTAGAGCACCGTGATTAGATCTATGTTGTGGATGACGGGTGTCGACGGCAGAGAAGCAATAGACGATAGTAGTAACGGATTTACGAGGGATGTGTGGCCGTTGATGTTTTATACGTGTACAAGTTGTATGGATGCATATAATTGTCGGTGTTGTTGTGTGTGAAACATATTGATGCATTCAATGGATAGCACTTTATGGATGAGTTGTAGACAAAGTCATCTATGGAAAATATGAGGATTGGCAGCAAAAGTGATACAACGTTTAACATATGGGTCCTAACAGCTTCTTAAATATTGTACTTGAGAAAGCGGAAAGAAAGTGCACATTGCTAACAAAAAAGGAGAGACCATTTTCAAACATTGGGTCCAAAATATAGTGGGAGTACTAGATCCCTGCAAAGATCGAGGGCGTATTGCTTACAGAAGTTGTCGACGTCTTCATCGGTTAAACCAAACATATGAGGAGATGGGTCTCCGAATAAGTGTATCTCTATAAACTTCATTGAGACAGGTCCGCAATCGCCAGAGCAGATGTTATGGTAGTAGTCATGGCTGCGCGTCCAAGTAAAAGGTGCGAGCCGTATTGCTTGGGTAGCCCTTGTTGGGCATAGGCTGCGTATTATATACGGAAGCATCTCGAGTAGGGGTTTCAGGTATTTGGCAACTTGCATGTCGGCTTTGAGAATGGGGTTGGGATCAAGTACCTCAATCAGACTCATATTGAGGTTACTAACCAAGCCAACCCAATGCTCGTCGTCCCAAATCATGGGGACATAGAGCATGTGGACGTCGACTAGCCAGCAACTGCCTTGAGTATGGACGTATTTGCTAATGTTCTCATCAAACCTCACTTTATTTTTGTTGATGAACATTGGTGAGATGAAGCCGATGTTTTGGGCGCGAAAGAAGTTTCTGTGACACTTTGCTAGCCACGCGATGAGGACTTCCATATGCTGTTATTAAAAGTGTTAGCTGAAAGGAACTAATTTGTTTTCGGAGTTAATGTATTATATTCGATGCTTACCAGCGTGGACACCCACTCTTGACTTTTCGCCAGATCTATGAGAAATTGGTTGTCAAAGTCGAAGTGCAATTGCGTGCAGTGGAGGCTGGAATGAAGAAAATGACATTAGTTGTAGTAAATGCAGGTGAAATATGATAGTAGGTATAAGAGCTTACAGAGAAGGTGCCTCCATAATGGTTTTGTGAAAGAGGTCAAACAATGTAGAGTCGGGTGAAGGTAGTAGATGTCCATGGTCTCTTTTAGCTTGGGAACGGATTTGGGAAGCGAGCTGAATCTCGCCATTAGTAGGGACATATTGCTCTCGTTTCGGGGGCGGCGAGGAGTCGCTTACGTTGCAAAGTTCAGTTTGTTTGCGATGTCCCTGTGGAGAAATATCTATTTTATTATTTAAGGGATTTAAGAAGTGTGATTGAGTTAGGAAATAACCTTACCCTTTTCGCTTTTTTGGTGGGTGCATCTATGCTGTCTTGTTGAGTGAGAGCGGCAAATCCCTGCGTAGTAGTTAGTTAGTAGATTGATGCAACTGAGGAATAGAAGAATGAGGTTGGATCGAGGCATGGATGGTCATGGGTGAATAATATGGATGGATGCTAATGGATGAACAATATGGATGGATGCGAATGGATGAACACGCAGGTATGAATAAAGTGTTAGTACAATGGACTGGATAATGGTGAATTTAGAGTACAAAACAGTCGTTCTGGCGTTAAAGGAGCTTACCGCCTTGGGGGCGTTTGTTTGGTCCGACGCGAAAGTGGCAAATCCCTGCGTCGTAGTTAGTGTACAGTTTGGCGTAACTGATGATGCGAATGACGAACAAAATGGATTGATGTGCATGGATGAACAATATGGATGGTCGACCATGGATGCATAATTTGGATGGATGTGCATGGGTGAATAACATTGATGTATGCATATGTAAATGATGATGCAAAGCACGAGGATGGATGGATGCGTTCATGTGCATTGATGAGCAACACGGATGCATGTTTTTGGATGAACATTATGGATGGGGTGCGCATGGCTGAAAAATGTTGTTTGGATAATTGCGCATATATGAACAATATGATGGATGCATGAGATGAACAGTATCGATGCACATTATGGAAAATGTACATAGAAAAACAATGCTCATGTAGTATGTGGATGAACTATATCTATGGAAATGCGTTTGGTGAACAATATGGATGGAAACGCGAACATATCTTAGGATGGTTTTTGGTGCAAAGATGAAGTAACTTTCGACGAAGAGACTTACCATTAACACCATGGGTGCAGCGGGGTTGGCGGTAGGCGCGGCCTCGTTGTCTTTAGTATGAGGCGCGAGTTGAGAAGACGTCTGCAACTAGTAATTGTTGTCATGAGTTTTGTGGGGGTGTGTTAGGAATATAATTTTTGGCAGTGGAGTCTGTACCTTAGACTGGTCTTCGGTTATAACGACGGTATTGGTAGATGGTGAGACTTTCGCATGAGTAACCTGGTGCACAGATGGTAGTGTTGTCGGAAAGCTGAACGATTATCAAGTATAAAACGGTAGTAGTTTAAGAGCACCGAAGAAGAACCTCCAATAGTTGTAGCGATGGTGATGGACTGGGAGGCCTCCTTCTTTTGGCAATGTCCGTAGTGATGGGTGGGTGTGGATCCTGCAGCATCTATTATTGTAAGAAATGATGGAGTCAGGGTATAAAGGGGATAAAATGAATGGGGACGATAACCCACATCAGAGTTAGCAACGATGGATGCAGAGTCGGCAAGGTTGCGAAGGCTTCTGAAACTGCCCCTATGACGTCAGCGGGTTCATCCACAGAAAGCTGATGGAAAAGCGTGGTGGGCGTGATGTGAGACACTTCTTCTGAAAAATTCTGCTAATGGATTGTGTTAGTATTTAATTATATACTAAGTTTGAACTATATTAGGATCAGATGAGATACCTGAGAGCTGACAAACTGATGATATAAAAGGGGGGAACCGTCACTGTTGGCAGAATCCTGTGTTGTTGGATTACCTACCTGTATGTTGGTTGGTGGTGAGATGCGTACGTGACCAAGATGGAGAGAGTGAATAGTTAGGATGTCTGAGGTTACCTCCTTCGTGTCGTTGTTTTGGTCGTCGGCAACCAGTGTTACCTCCTTTGGGTCGGTACATCCCTGCACCATATGAAGTGTTTCGGTATAGTTAGCGAAGAGTGTGATGCATATTTGGATACAAACAGAATGGATGGAAAGTGAGTGGATGGAAGCGGTATATTCAAACTACGAATGGCACGCGTGGATGAACAATATAGATGGAATCACGTGGATGAACAATATGGATGGAATAACGTGGATGAACAATATGGATGGCAACGCGTGGATGAACAATATAGCTGTCAACGCGTAGATGAACAATATGTGTGGAACCGCGTCGATGAACAATATGTGTGGAACCGCGTGGATGACCAGAATGGATGGAAACGCGTGGATGACCAGAATGGATGGAAACGCGTGGCTGACCAGAATGGATGGAAACGTGTGGATGACCAGAATGGATGGAAACGCGTGGATGACCAGAATGGATGGAAACGCGTGGATGACCAGAATGGATGGAAACGCGTGGATAACCAGAATGGATGGAAACCCGTCGCTGTGGAAATTGGGTGGTAACGCGTGGATGAACTAACTTTCAAGGAAAAGACTTACCATTACCACCACAGGTGCTACGTGATGAGACGCGTTTTGGTTATCTTCAGTAGGAGGCACGAGTAGAGAGGGCAGCTACAACTCGTAATTGTTGTCGTGAGTTTGTGGGGTGAGGTAGTAATAAAATGTTTGTGGGTGGAACCCGTACCTTAGTCTGGTCTTCGGTTGTGTCAACGGTATTGGTAGATGGTGAGACTTGCGCATGAGTAACCTGCTGCACAGATGCGAATGTTGTTGGTAAGCTGAATGATTAACAAATACATAACGGTAGTAGTTTGAGAGCACCGTAAAAGAACCTCCAACGGTTGTAGCGATGGTGATGTATTGGGAGGCGTCCTTTTTTTGACATTGTCCCTAGTGATGGGTCGGTGAGGGCCCTGCAGCAGCTATTAGTGTTAGCAACGCTAAAGGCAGGAGATGTAGGGGATAAAATAAAAGGGCACGATAACTCACATAAGAGTTAGCAACGATGGTGGCAGTGTCGGCAAGATTGCGCAGGTCTTGTAAAACTGCCCAAGTGACGTCGGTAGGTTCATCCACGAAAGACTGATGGGAAAGCGTGTTGGGCGTGATGTGAGACACTTCTTCTGCAAAATTCTGTTAAAGGATTGTATTAGTGTTAAATTATATACTACGTTTGAACTATAGTAAGATCAGATGAGATACCTGAGAGATAGTGGACTGATGATGTAGGAAGGCTGAACCGTCACTGTTGGCGGAATTCTGAGTAGTTGCCTCACCTACCTGTATGTTGGTTAGTGGTAAGAGGCCCTACTGATACAGATGGCGAAAGTGTATTATTACGATATCTGCGGTTATCTCGTTGTGGTCGTTGTTTTGGTCTTCATCAAAGGCAGTAAATCCCTGCAGCATATGAAGTGTTGTGGCATAGTTAGCAAAGACATTGATGCTTATTTGAATGCAAAGAGAATGGATGCAAAGCGAGTGGATGGAAGTGAATACATCGAAGCGATGGATGAAAACGGTGGATGGTACCGATGGATGGTAGCTAATGGATGAAAAATATGACAATAAGTAGTTGCAGATAAATTTAAAGATCAAGGAAGTGTATTATGTACCACGTCGACCGGCGTTGGAGGGCAGATTCCGACACGTGTAGGCGCCGATGTAGCCATCCATTTTGATGGGGTGTCGTTGTCGTCGTTCAAACTGATGACGAGGGGTACGTAACTGGACATTGCCTGTGATGGCTCCGGTTTATCCACTCGTTTCTTCTTGTAAAGAGGTCTGCATGGTGTCCGGAAAAGGCGGTGCTTGTTAACGCGGGACTGGTGTTCTAGTATGGTAGTTTTTCTACGAAGCTGCTTCACCTGGGCAGTAAGGTCCTTCACCTGTGAAAGTAACCATGCGTTCTGTTCTTCGTAATCCTAGGGTGTGATTGCGTTTATATAAAGTTGAGTATTTTTAAGGCGCCGGGCTGTTGGATTTTTTGTTGAGGAGGCAGGTGGGGTGATCTTTGCCAATTTGCCTTTGTTGGGCCGTCGTGCGGAGACGTGTTTCGTAAATCCAACCGGTTTGACGGGCTTAACAACAAGGAGAGGCAAAGATGAATCACCGCCAGGCCAATCTGATTTTGCAAATTTTTCGCCATCGTCGATCCGGTCAACCATGTACTTCACCTTTGCATCCTTTGATTCATCATCCCAATCTCCCCAACCGTCGTCGACGAGGGCTTCTAACGAGAGAGTCGAAGTGACAACAAGCTACATGCAAACAACGGGAGCCTCGTTTAGATATGAGTTGTGAACATTCTAGACAGCAAGAAAAAGTAGTGGTAATAATATTAGTAGGTTTACCTTAGGGTTGTTCTCAACTCTAATGATATCATCCATTTGTATTGGAGGTTGTTTTGGTAGCTCTTCCCCAAGGGTTTGCATGAGGGTAGGCATTTCATCAGAAAGCTTTAGTAAGGATTTGAGGGAAGGGATGCATTTGAAGGCAAGGAACTGAAGTATTAGAGGGAATCCTTGAAGCCGCATTGATCCAGTTTTCAGCTTCTCGCATAAAGTTCCAATTGGATCCTCGGATTTGCCGGCGACCCTCTTACCTGTATAAAATAAGTAAATCGTGAAGAGTGATTTATAGGATTGAAGTATAGAAACTGAACCGAACCAAGTTATACATGGCCACATTGTGGCTAGGGTGCGTATGATGATTCACGCCCCCATGGGAAGTTTAGGAAATAGTCTAAGTCTACGAGCATGGATACATATTTGGGTGTTGGTCGAGGATGCTGTGCGGTAGCAATGATAACACCATCTACAATAACTATAAGCGCTAGTCGTAGTATTCTTCCACTGTCAGTAATGGTGCCAAATTGGAGCAGCTCCTTAACGTCGTCTACAGTGGCAAATGCATTATCGTCTATGATTTCTTTCCAAGCCTTGTCAGGATGAGTAACCTCTAATTGCTCATAGTCAGGATCATACCCATCAGGGAATGGTCCACTAGGCAATCCTGAAATTTTGCCAAACTCTGGCAGGGAAAACCTGAAAGGTTGTCCGCCAAATACAGACCAAAACTCGTATTTTTTTTTTGGTCAGCACCTGTCTACATATCAACGCGTGAAGGAGCTGGCAAGAGTTGGCGCACCAGTTGGTAGGCAGGCCGAATAGTTGCCCAAAGCAGGAATCCCTAATGGTTTGGAACTCAGGAGTGTCTCTTACGATGTTGTGGATGGAAAGGAGATGATTGGATTTGGAGTAAACGTTGAACCATGCCTTGGGGAATCTATCGGTGGCAAACAAACGTGTAGGTAGATGATTTTCCCATTCATTGTTGTGTTCAGGACCTGCACAATATATATTTGAAGCATATCAGTGACTACGACTGCATCTACGAATGGATATTGCAAGCTAAGCTCAATGAGTGTAATGCATTAATCTGGAGAAACTATTATAGATATCGCTGTGGATGCTCTGTGTGGATACTCTATATGGATGCTCTGCGTGGATGCTCAGAGTGGATGCTCAGAATGGATGCTCTATATGGATGCAACAATTGGATGTACTACATGGAAGCTCTTATGTGATGTTCTGGTACCGTACAAAAGCCTTGTGTGGATATTCTAGCCAGATGGATGAAACTTATATGTTTCCTATATGGATGGAGTATGTGGATGCATTCTATTCAAACTGGTGGATGAGAGATGATAATCAGTCCACAGATGTCCAAAATGGACTACGTATTGATGCTCCAAACAGGTGGATGTACAATGAATAATTCCTATATGGATGAACTGTTATGGATGTAATATATGCAATATGTTGTATGACAGATATTAATCAGTTTAACTAAGAATTAAGGACAACAATTCGAAGAAAATGGATGGTAATTTACACGGTGGATGGGCAGGACAAGAGATACTAATCAGTTTGGTTTTTACAAAATTCAGAGATAATAAAACCAGAAAAGAGTTCTCGGATCGATCAAAAACAAGATAATCGAATAGATCGACATATAAAATAAACTTAACGAATTTGAAGAAGACAAACAAACTAGAGCTTTTCAAAAAATTCACATTAAAAACTGTAAGAAAAGATGGGAACAACCGAGATGATGTTATCATAACAGCCCACATGATGGATGAGTAATGGATGATGTGTTATGGTGGTTGCAAAATCGAATTCCTCCAGAAACTTTTAAAGGCCGAGTATAAGAAAGCTGAATGTAGGAGGGATTACCTGCCATTAGGAGTTAGAACTCTGTTGGCAAATCCGCTCGCCGTGGATCGCTGCAGAATTAGGGTTTGCCTTCTGTTATCTGGAGGTAGCAGTCAAGGAACTATGAAGGAGGCTGGTGTATGTGATCGTCAACGGCGGTGATAAGTGCGGCGACGAAGGATTGAATTAGGTCAATGAATATTTACGGCGACGGCGAATATGAATGTTCTAAACTGATTATTTACGGAGCTATAAAACTGTAATAAGAATATTTTCTAAAGAGTGTGAAATAACAAAAAAGGATTACAAATGACTTTTCATCGTTGGAGAGTGTGCTTGTCTAGACAAATGCCTTATTTTGTAAACACTTTCTCTAAAGTATGTTTCTCTGGCAATATTACCACTGTCTGTCGCGACCGTCTTACTAACGTGATCTTTCCTCATCTTGTGTTGATTCCCAATGAATTTCCATCACACTTTGATTGTTTACAGCCGCCATTTTCTCCGGAATCAAGTTTTTCTCTTGAACATCTTCGGACAAGAATGTACGAGATGACTATACATACCACATGTTGAGTATATAGTTGTGAGTCCTTCATAGGACACAAAGTAACCTTTCCTTATTGATTAACACTGTTCCTTTCAATGGCTTGGTGAGATTAACTTCTATACACACCCTTACAAATCGAGCTCTCTCAAACATCAGAGTTGTTGCGTCGACACGAATCGTTTGCTAAAATCTTAAAAACATGAACTAATTAGCTGGATTGTATTAACTTGGGTTTATGGTAATTTAAGGTATTTTCTAATTAAATTTTGTTATACGTATGGAGTGATTAATAGTTCTGAAAATGTTGAATAATCACAAATGAATGCTTGTTCTGATCATCAATAATCAACTTCAATCAATTCTTTTCTAGAAAAAAGAACAATTAATGGCGCTTGGACATTTTAATTTCAAAGATCTGTTTTTGCATTATTGAATTCATAGTTTATTTATTAAGGTTATCCAGAATTGCAATGTGGAATATATATATGCCAAGAATTGACCAATTTCAAACATAAAAGTAAACGATGGACTTTCTAATTACTTAAAACGAGCATAAATAAAATAGAATATTAGCCGCCGACGGACAAACCAAAACCACGTTAGCTCTTACCTCATTTTCGCAAACACTTTTGTTCTCTTTCTTCGAACGTACAACGAGGACTCTGACTCTGTACCTCTCATCTCCTTCCTTCTCTCTCTCTCCGATTCCATCTTAATATTCCTTTTTAGTCTTTCTCCAATCGTTATTAAAGAAGCGGTTGAATTTCTTGATTTTTCTCTTCCTTCTTCCTGGGATTTCGTTCTTTTGACAAGAAACCTTGATCAGGTCTGTCTTCTTTTGTTCATTTTGTCTTCTTACGGATCTCGAAATCATTCTTCTTTTATGTCAAAACCCAGATTTCTAGGACTGATTTGGTGTTTCATAGTGTTTTTGAACTTATTGATTATTCTTGAATTTAGGGCTTATAGGAATCGATTACATAAAAAGAAGGTTTTTCTTTTTGTTGTTTTGTTAGATTTGATGTTTCTGTTCTTATGTGAGATGAGGGTTTTATGACTGAAGACAAAATTTGACATATAGGTGTTTTGATTTCATCAAACGCTGAAAGATTTAAGATTTTTCAGGTTTCTATTAAGAGAGAAACGAAATGTCAGGATCACAGAGCAGTTTAAGAAGGTATCTTGGAGCTATCAAGGATACAACAACAGTTTCATTAGCAAAAGTCAATAGTGACTACAAGGTTAAAAGACACTCTCTTCTAAGTTATAATAGGTTTTGTAGTTTCCTTAAGCTACAAACAATGCTATGATGGTTATTTTTCAGGAATTGGATATTGCTATTGTGAAGGCTACTAATCATGTGGAGCGTCCTTCGAAAGAAAGATACATCAGAGGTGGGTAGTATCATATAGATGGTTAGTGTCTTAGGTTGCAAATGTGTTTTTGTTTGTGCGATTGGCTTCTCTACAACAATGTTGTATAACAAGTTCGTGTCCCCTATGCAGCTATTTTCATGGCTATTTCAGCAACAAGGCCTCGCGCAGATGTGGCTTATTGTATCCATGCTCTGGCAAGGCGGTTATCGAAAACACATAACTGGGCGGTAATGTTCTGACTGAGTTTGTTGGTTGTTCGTTCCTATAGCCTTACTTATTAGAAATCTGCAGATAACTGGAATCGCTAGATATGTAGTAACCCTTTGTAGCAGCATTTAAATATACTTGTTTTGTTAGATGTGTAAGATCTTGAAGTCAATAATGATATTTTCCTTTCTTTCTATATTTGTGAAAAAGGTCGTGACTTTAGGTTTAGTACTTTCTGCTGATTCTCCTTTTGTTTTTCAGGTTGCACTGAAAACTCTTATTGTTATTCACCGTGCGTTGAGAGAAGTGGACCAAACGTTTCATGAAGAAGTTATTAATTATAGCAGAAGCAGGAGTCATATGCTTAACATGTCTCATTTTAAAGATGATTCTAGTCCAAATGGTACTAGTGTGGTTTTATTTTCGTTGAATCCTATGTATAGAGGAAGCCCGTTGGTTCACTTATCTTTCTTTTACCTGTCATTTTCAGCATGGGATTACTCTGCTTGGGTGCGTTCCTATGCTCTATTCTTAGAGGAACGATTAGAGTGTTTCCGTGTTTTGAAGTACGATGTTGAGATTGATCCTTCAGTAAGTTTATGTTTCCAACTTCTTTTTGGTATGAGTTCTCAGAGTTTTCTTTCATTTTCGAAATAACAAAAACGTGCTGTTAAATACAGAAAACCAAAGATTTGGACACTCCTGATTTGCTCGAACAACTTCCAGCTCTACAAGAACTTCTTTTCCGTGTTCTTGATTGTCAGGTTATAGATCCAATTCAGCGTCTATCACTTCATTGTGTTTTGAGTTGATTCTGTTAGCATTAGCCATCTGCATTAGATTTGTGTTTGTATAAGATTTATATCTATTTCACACTCATTTAACTAGAAATGAACATTGGTGTATCTTTGCAGCCTCAAGGAGCAGCTGTTCAAAACCATATTATCCAATTGGCACTCTCAATGGTATGCTATAATAAAAGTATACGGTATTAATTGCTCCTCGATTAAATATGGTTTAACAGCATTTATAATTTTCAATCTACTTCTCACTAACTAGGTTGTAACTGAGAGCACTAAAATCTACCAAGCACTAACAGATGGCATAGACAATTTGGTTGATAAGGTACGCAAAAGCTTTATTCTTTCTGCATATCTTGTTTTTGCCTTTCCTGACTTATTCGACTATGATTTTTCCTTGATGACAGTTCTTCGAGATGCAACGGAACGATGCTCTAAAGGCGTTGGATATGTACAGAAGGGCGGTAAAACAGGTATAGGCAATCTCTAATTGATATTGTGGTTTCTTTTTGTTTGGCATAAGGGCCGTTATATAGTTGGTTTCATTGGTATCTCTCAGGCAGAGAGGCTTTCTGAATTTTTCGAAGTTTGCAAAAGTGTTTATGTTGGACGTGGAGATAGATTTATAAAGATTGAGGAGGTTGGTTTTTTTCATACAAGTTTTAATATTTAGTTCGGTTATTTGTGCGAGCCTTTTCTTCACCATATACATTTGTTCTTTGAAGCCTCCCACTTCTTTTCTACAAGCAATGGAAGAGTATGTGAAAGAAGCACCATTAACAGCAGGGGTCAAGAAGGAACAGGTACGAGAGTATCTAACGTTCTTCATTTATTTATCTTTTCCTCTTTACTTGTTCTTCGAAATACGAATATCTTAGAACCATCCTGTTCTTACTGCATGAACAAACTTATAGCCATTTTCTTTATTTTTATGATAATGGCAGACAGTAGAGAAACTTATTGCTCCCAAAGAGATTTTGGCCATCGAGTACGAAAAGCCCTCAAAGGTTGTCGAAGAGAAACGGGAACCACCTGAACCGGTTAAACCGGAAGCAGAGAAGCCTGTAGAGAAACAACCTGATTTACTGGTATTTGTTCATTTGCTAATTATTCCCAACCTTGAGTTTCGTTTTGTTTTCTTGATACTGCTGCTGATTTTTCAACTTTCTCTCCCGTCAGTCTATGGATGATCCAGCTCCAGTTGTCTCTGAACCTGAAGAGAAGAATGCTTTGGCTTTGGCGATTGTCCCTGTTAACGGTAACAATTTTGATATTTCTTTGCTTACATCTTGTCTTATCGGAATCTATTTGATGGTTTTTCTCTCCAGTTGAGCCGACAGCCAATTTCACAAACGGGAACTCGACTGGCTGGGAATTGGCACTTGTGACGGCCCCAAGCTCAAATGAAGGTGCAGCTGCAAATAGCAAATTGGTAAGTAGCTCCACTCTTTCTGTCTCTTATATTCAGCGTGAGAAGTCGTCTGTTTGTGACATATGGTTTTCTTCCGGTGTCATTTCACTGAAAAGGCGGGTGGATTGGACAAGCTTACACTTGACAGCCTATACGAGGATGCAATCAGAGTGAGTCAACAGCAAAACAGGAGCCATAATCCGTGGGAACAGCATCCAGTTCATAACGGTCCCATGATGCACCAACCTTTCTTTGTATCTAATGGCATTACAGCTCCTCATTCTGTTCAAATGGTGAATCAAAATCATCAACCGTATGCATTTCAGTATCAGAACTCAGGAATGATGATGGGACCTGTACAACCATATCAGCAGCTACAACAACAACAACATCAGAACATGAATCCCTTTGGCAACCCATTTGTCTCTAATGGTAATCCGCACCAACCGTATGGCTCGGTTCAAGGTTACAACAATCCACATTCTAGCCTTATGTGAGGTGTGATACTAATGTCTGTTGTGTACAATTTATATATGTATACGAGTATATGTTGTGAGGTGATTGTAGCTAGAGAAATTCTTTTTGTTCAGTACATAGTACGTCTGTGTCTGTGTTGATGTATCAGCGAGAGAAAGTTGGGTTTTTAAGGACACCATTTGGTTTTGAGAAAATTATCCCAAAATATGTTGTAAAAAAATCTATGCACTTTAACCATTTCTTCACATTATATATACGAGTATATGTTGTGAGGTGATTGTAGCTAGAGAAATTCTTTTTGTTCAGTACATAGCACGTCTGTGTCTGTGTTGATGTATCAGCGAGAGAAAGTTGGGTTTTTAAGGACACCATTTGGTTTTGAGAAAATTATCCCAAAATATGTTGTAAAAAAATCTATGCACTTTAACCATTTCTTCACATGCGAAGCTTTCAGTTTTGAGTGGGAAGGCATAATGCAGATTCTTTTGGACAACTCTCGGGATACCATAACTCCGTTTTTGCTGAGGTATGCTTTTCAGGTGGCGATTCACATAATTTGGAGAGAGCGGAATAGAAGGAAGCATGGCGACCCTCCTTTATCCTCCTCTCACATCGCTTCTTGAGATAGACAAACAGATTCGGAACAGGCTCACCACCATACGGAGAATGGGTGACCACGCATGGAAATCTGGTTTTCATATCAATAAGGCTAGTATCTGTTGTAAAATGATATAGCTCCTTCTCTTACAAGTAACCTCAAACACTAGTTACATTCATTCAAAAACAGGTTTTGATTGGATGAATTTAACATTTCCATTAAAAAAAAAAAATAAGAATCTAAAAACAGTTTTGTTTCAATTCAAATAAACTCCCTAATCTTTATATTGTTTTTTTCTTCTGATGATAATTACTTAATACTAGGTGATGGTCCGCGCAATGGTATACAAATGTTGAATAATTCTATTTCTCGTATATTAATATCTTATAGCAAAAACCAAAACTGCCTGCAAATGTCTCCTCAAAGCAGCGAAAGATAAATATAAATCATCTCTGAAATTGTCAGAATTATTTTTGTATTTGTTAATTTGCCGAAACCGTGATAAGAAAAATAAAATTTGATTTATCTAAAAAAATACATTGTTTGATACGCATATATCATGGTTTCTTTAGGTATTGTCTATCTTGATCCGTCAATGCTTATATCTGATATTAGGGTTAAAATAATTCATATGTTCACAACTTTCTTTGAAGGTAAAAGTGTGTGTAATATGATCTTGATTGATGATAAGGTAAAATAGTTTCATACATTTTGTATTCTGTTTAGAGTTTGTTGATTGTATTGTTATGAACTGACAAGTGCAATTTTAAAATGTAAATTGTTTAGGGTGATAGAATCCATGCGTTATTGGATGAAGTTTTAAAAGATCTGTTTGTTGCAATTATCGTTGAAGGTGATTGAATTGTTCACGCGACGAAGATAAATATATATATAAATAAGATTAGAATTGTTTTATTTGTAAATTGATTAGCAAATGGAAACAAATTCTTCTAATTTTCGTTTTTACTTATCAATTAGACTCAGAACATGCGAAGAGAACAAGATAAATAGACAAATACCAAGACTTTTAGGCAGACATTCAAAGAGAACAAATAAAGAGAATTATAAAAACATACTAACTGAATAACATCCAGTTAAAAGCATACATAGAAGTTTTTATCAAAAAAGAAAATATACATTCGACTAAGTGACATACATGCAATACACAAGGCCAGTAGCGTTCCCAAAATACAAACGAGGTACTCGTTATCTCCTTCTCAAGACTTACCTTAGATTAACTGGTTCATCGATCATTCGAACCACACCTTGCAATCGAAACCTCTTCATCATATTGTAGTCTATAATAAGATCCATAATATGATTAAAGATAAAATAATTAATCTAAATAATTTATCGTGTATATGATAATATTAACTATCACGAAAACGATGAACATCAGTGATATCTGCATTAAAAAGGAACTTACAATACTTTTTCTTTGCAATGACATTTATAATGCCTATACGAAGAATAAAAACAATAGGTCATAAGACAACACATATGACTTGACTAAAATGAACAAACATAGCTTAGTGTATTTTTACAATACCATCATATTGTTTAGTGATATACCACCACCTCAGAACACAAACAACTTATATACGACAATTTTGGATCCATCACAATGAAAAAATCTTCAGCCAATTTTTCCAATGCATAACATTGGATCACAATGTTTCCTACTCAATCAAACTTTCTAACACTCAAATACATTGATAATATTATGACAAAATAGATAACAATCAAATACATTCTTACCTGTTATCTTGAAGCTCAAAAGGAACCACAACGTAATCTTCTTGTATTTTTTGCTCATCAAAAACCCCAGTCTCACCAACGTTCACAAGAACACCGATCAAATCTAAAAAATAGATAGACAACATTTAGAAATTTTGTTTTTTCGTTAACATAAACGATACTATTATTCATAATCAAAGTAGTTACCAGTACTATACGTGACGTCAGACGGCCCCCAAGAACATTCCCAAAGTTAGCAAAAGACAATAATAAACTATCTCCAAGATCACGAACCGGAATAAATGCCATGTTCGTAACGTACTTCAGCTTAAAAGGATACCTTGCTACACACGTTAAACCATTAGAAGTCTTTAACTATAAAACTACTCAAGAACTTCCATTGACCTTTAATAAGTTGATCTTCAAAAAAGTGAATGTATTTATTTCCAATTGAAGCTTGTATTTTAGACCCTTGAAAAGTATTATCGAAAATCAAGCGGGACACAAATACACCATATAAGATACACAAAAAAGGAACAATAATTTAGAGTTTAAATGAGTAAACTAACATGTATATGAACGAAGATCATCTTTAATTGAAAGCCAATAATATAATTTTATAATAATTTTTTCAATCTGTGAGGGTTATTGTAAATTTGATAACCAAGTAGATTACAATTCTCTAAACAATTTCGCATAATTTGTATAATTTTCTTTAAATCCTATATAGCTTTTAAACTATTATTATTATGTGCATGACTTATATATTATGCATCAGTGACAAAACACTTCTGTTTTTTAAATGTTAGAATAAGAGTAAAACGTACTATGTAAGAAGCAATATCAAACTTTATTTCTGAAACCTGCTACAAAAACACATAAACACAACACAAAAGCCAAAATCCAATCAAATATAAACATCCTATTAATTATTACTCCAAATCTGTTAAAAAACACAAAACAATATGTATCGCTTGATGAAACAAGGGTTTTTTTACGCCTTTGTAACCAATGTTCCTCAGTCCTAATCAGATGTAGTATAGGTATGAGGTGTCAATACATTTGTGGATGATGAGATGCAAACGATGCCATAAGCTAAGCAGGATAGAGGTTTTGATTATGGAAGTGCAAACTAACAACCTAACAATGTAAGAAAGATAAAACAGGACAGGAAATGCAATTAACCAAAGACTGAACAAGATGAAACTAAAGCAAGTACTAAACAAGATGAAACTAAACAAGATGATTACTAAAAATAATTAAGCTAGAAAAACTAGCAAAATATTTTTAAGACAATTAATAAAAAGCAAGATCTAAAGTCCTAAGCAATAATGGTCAAGTGGTTTTCAAGAGTGACTAAGGGGATTTATAGCAAAGGTAATCATCAAGCATCAAACAAGCAAGCAATTCTCAATATTGTAATCCTAGACAAGGTATCTAAGGAAAGATCATCCAAGTGGTTAATAGGCAAACCCAATTCAACAAAATTAGAGTGTCAAACCCACTTTTGATGGTGTATTCTCTAACCATGAGCATAAAAGCACAGAACCATAAAGCCTTAAATATGAACTAATCAAGTAAACATCTCTCACTCAAACAAGAATTCAGATAAACCTATCAATCTTTTGAACCATATAGGGACCTAAGTTGCTAACTCAGCCAATCAAGAATTTAGATTCAAGCTCACAATTGCAAACCTAACTATGCTAAGCAATCAACATGATTTAAGCAAAGGCATGATCTTTCAATGCATACTATCTAACCATCAAGCAAGAATCTCATAACAAGCATTATCTAGCCCTAAGTGAATCATCTAGCAAGGTGAACTATCACTTTGGTGTCACTGAACAAAGGAAACATAGACCAAGCTAAACTATCAAGCTAAAATAAGTGAATCATGCAACGAATAAGACTTCAAACCATCAAGTGAATCATACGCATCAACAATACCATATTCAATCAAAAGGGAGAAGCTTTATGAACAATAATCACTTTGCAAGAGAAGGAAACAACAGAGAATAAACTAAACAAGCCTAATCACCCATTAATCACATCTTAATCTCCACTTTCCCTACTTAGAACCTCAAATCTAAGGTAAACTACTCACTAATAATGTTTAATCCCATTTGAATAGAGTTAAACATGATTAGATGAGATTAAATTCAAAGATAATGAAACTAAGCTACCAGGATGCGGAACCAAAGATCAATAGACAAGATTAAACCATAAAAATGCAAACTTGATTAAAGAAAATAAGAGTTTACAAATCTAAGGCAAATAGCCCTTTTAGGTGGTGAACAAGATAAAAAAAGCTTAGAATGGATAATGAGATAAGGATAATGATTTGTGGCTTTCCTTTATAGTAAATAACCAAAAGAAGGATAAAAAACCTATAAACAAGATAAGGTCAACGAAAATCTGGTCAAACACGCGGATAAAGCATATCGGGGTTGTACGGACGATGTTTGCTCGATTCACCACCCCAGTATGGTCCATGCAGCGCGTATCGGTCTGTGCAGCTTTCCCTGCTCGATGCAGCACCTTGATGTAGACCAAGGCCTTAGGATCCACGAGGTAGTCCTCTTCTTTACGCACCACGGCTTGCATCGGGCATACTCCACAGAGGTTTTGCTCGATGCTTCATCTCGATATGGGACCACACTTGGAAAATCTCCTTCTTTGGCATCTCTTCGAATATGAGCTGCTTCCATCTCCTCCCCAAACTCCAAGAACCTCTAAAAGCACCTAAGAAACACCATAAACATGCAAATGTATACAATCCTAAACTATATGCATGCAATGTTGATTCTAAGTGCAAATGAGACTAAAATGCTAAACTAATATGCAAAAACAAGGGAAAAGATACATGAAATGCAGCCTAAAATGCTCTAATATAGCAAGCTATCAACACCCACACACTTAGCTTTTGATTGCCATCAAGCAAACAAAAACTTAACATGGTGATGAGGTTTTAAATTGGGAATTCATATCTCTAAAAATGCTAACAATAAATCAAAATGAAGTCCATGTTCTTAATTCTAGAATGCACTTGATGGAAGAATACATTAAACACTTAGCCACTTTCATTACAAAGCAAGAATGGTCACAATGATATCAACCTACACATGCTCATCAATTTAAACAACCTTTTTAACATTCAGTTATGCTCAAACCGTGATTCATGCTTATGTAAATGCAAATGTGTCATTTGGCTAAGGGACAAGGCTTAGTGAAATAAAAATGATTCCACTTACCAAACTGGTTTTGGTGTTTTCTCAAGGAAAAGCATGGCTGTGCTTTGGCAAAATGCTAAAGGTCAAAGAACAACTTACACATACAAATGAAGATTCCCATCTATCCAAGACCTCATAAGAAATGCTCCTATCTCTAGCTAAATAATATAAACCCGCCTAAGCTACCCTTTTAAGAACTTTAAGCCCAAATATAAACCCAAAATCTCTTCTCTTTTAAGCTCTTTGGAGGACACTTCTTCTTTGATCTTTATGTGGTGGCGGTTTTCTTCTTTGAACTTGGCTCCTTTTATTTGGTGATGCTGTGCTCTTTTTGCCTTTGACTTTTTGATTTACTTGCTTTGCATTTCTTGCACCTTCTTTTCTTCTTTGAACATGAACCTTCTTTTCTTTTAAACTATGAACCGCCATTTCTACCATTGGTTGTGTCACACTCCTTTTCCTTTTGCCTTGCTTTCTTTTCTTTTTGCTTTTCTCTAAATCAAACCCAAAATAAATCCCAAACCATTCCCAAAATTCCTAGCCTATCTAACCCAAGAGTGAGCTAGTTCTACAATGGAAATACTCCCCTTGTAGTTCCAACCCAACATTTTTTGCTAAGCAACAACCATGAAGGAAAGATGCCTCACAAATCACACACTATTAATGTTTTGGCTTGAAAGAAGGTTTAGTTAAGGATGAAGAGATCTAAATGGACCTTTTAAAAAGTGGCAAAAGAGAATAAGAAGGTCCAAATATTCTAAGGTTATCCATGACATCAATCGCAAATGCATAAGACATGAAAATTGCAAATCAAAATTAGGTTCCACTTAACAAATGTTGAAATTATTTCAAAGCATGCTTCAGTTTCAAACAAAGCTCACAAAATTTCAAATTCTAAAAATGGTTCAGCTTTGTTTCTATTTCAACATCAAATGCATCAAAGGATTAAAAACAAGGGCTTCTTTTTCATAAACTATTAGCATTAACAAAGATGTACTATCATTGTTCCCAAATTAAACAAGCAAGCTAGTCCTAGATGAATGCATGAAGCCTAAGTCTTATATGAATGTATAAAAATAAAACTCTTTTTGTGAAGCATTTTATGAAACATTTTCAAATTTGTTTTTGTTTTTTCTATGCCTTAGGTGCTATGCAAATGTGATGCATGGTTTCTAATATATGATGCAAATGCAAGTGCAAACATCAGTTGAACCGCTTGGTCAGCTTTCTTTGTTGATCCTCCCAACTTCTTCTTTAGCTTGTTCACCTTCTTCTTAAGAGAATAAAATGATTTCTTGCTGGCTTTAACTAACTTCAGCAAGCCTCTGATTGCCTTGTCCTGGAAGTAATTCCACCTCTGAAGAAGCCTAATGTGCTCATGAGCAGCTCTTGAAGCTTCAGATGTGCAAAGCACATTATAAGGATCAAATGCATAAGGGCGGCTGTCATAGTCTTCATGTTCAAGCGCCTCTACTCCTTGATGCTGAACTTCTTGTTCTTGATGCTGCTCTTCAGTATCCTCTTCCACATATGAATCTCTAATTGTGCTCATGTTTCTGACCTTGTTGGGTCTCATCAAAGGCGGATCAGTCCTAGGATCATAGAGCTCATCTTCAGTTGGCATAAAGCGGATATTCTCATTAGAAGTGAAGTTTGTAAGGTACTTCTTGGGTAATAGGATCTTCTTCCTCTGATCTTCCAGCTCAAACTGATAAGCATAACCAGTTTCCACAGCTCATGAGATATAGCCAATCTTGCTAAGGTATGGAACATCAATGAAAATCATGCTCACATCAGGTGTTCCAAGCTCTATGCCAGAGCTAAGGAAGATGGGAGTAATCAAGCCTCCAATTGCTATCTTAGGCTTCTGATGTTGAGGTTTTTAAGCCCTAACTCAATCCCCAAACACACATGTCATTGTAGTACTTGAGGTGTCAATCCAATCCAAGGGCTAAAGAACAGATAAGATGCAGAAAACTTGCTAAGCTAGGCCAAATAAAGAGAGGGAATTGAACTCTAACAACCTAAGATGAATAAGAAGGAAATCTAACAAGACTAAAGGCAGTTTAAACAAGATTAAGCAAGCAAAACAGAGCAAAACAGAGCAAATCCAAAATATAACAAAAGAGAAAAGCAAGTTCCTAGATGTGATTATTGACTTTGGGGAATTCAAGAACTAATTAAGGTTGTTTCAAACAGCATTGATCAAGCAAACAAGCTAGCAATGGTGATTCCTAGACATAGAGTTCACAAACAAGCAAGCTAAATCCAATGTCTTGTAAAATAGCCCTTTGCTAAACACCTTAACAAGAACTGACTCACATTAATGCTAAAACATTCAGCAAGCATTAATAAACAACTCTATTCGAGTCAAAATGCTCCTCAAACAGTCAATATCTTGAGCCAAGGCCAGCAAATCCTCTATCAAACAAGATCAGCATTTCATCAAACACTTGGTGGACATAAGAGAAAGCCTAAATTCTAGATAAGTGTGATCAAGACAAATCTAGTTTAAGAACATATCAATAGAGAGGAACCCATATAATGAAGCACTAAACAAACCTTAATCAAGCCCTAAATTCTCCTAATCTACCACATCTAGAAACTCTAAGCAAAACACAAAAAAGGTAAGGTTCAAGACTAAAGTGATAACAAAGTGAATCATGCTTATGGTTAAGGGATCAAATAAAATTAAGAACAATTCAACTGTAGATAAGGACATCTAAAACAAGACAAGCTACTTTGTTCATTGGCATGTCAAACCCATGGTTAGTGGTGTATTTACCAACAAACAAGCAAGAAGCACAAGGTCCATAAAATCTAACAAGTTCTCGTACCTCCACTTTTGATGGCTTGTGTGATTACTGATATACTCATATATTTTGCATATTTAGCATACATTTAGAGTAGTTTTCATGCATATATCTTTCATAATAGGCTAGTTTGCACCATTTATCTCATTTCAGGTCATAGAACACTTTGCATTAGCATTTTGCATATTTCTTGCATTCTTGCATCATATTTAGGTTGTTTTGGATACACTGGAGCTATGGAGGGTGCGTGGATATGCTAAGGATCGAAAGGGAGCCTATGGATACTTGGAGGAACTCAGCCATGTAGCAAAGGAACCGAGATCTAGGTGAAGATCAAGCTAGGCAGGTCAATCTAGACGAGATCGACCAGAAGATCGAGACACTCGGGTCGTTTCAAGGAAGAAGATCGAGGTCAAGATCGACAAGGTGATCGAACGTGAGTACAGACACGGAAACTAAGCCTGGGAAGAACGAGAGCCAGATCGAGGTCACGACTCGATCGTCCGAGGATCGACCAGAAGATCGATAGAAGTGCTCGATCCTCCCGACTGAATCGACCCGACGATCGGGCAAAAGAAGACGTTCTATGTGGAAGATCGAGTTAGAGATCGACGACTCAGGTCGATCTCTAAACCTTATCCAGACAGCTCATGTTTTGGAGTTTAGTGAGGGGACCATTTCGTTTTGTCTACCCTATTTTTGGGAGCGAGGGAGAACCATTCATATTGTCTCTTTCTTGTTTAGTCTCCCTCATCTTTATCTATCTTTTAAGCAAAAACCGCCATTGTTAGTTTTGAAGCTTTTTCATATTTTGTAAAACCTTAATCTTGCTTTTAATCTTAAGTATTTCTCTTAATCTCTCTTGTTTAGTAGTTTAATCATGTTTATCCTTTCTTCCTTTGCATTTTCATATGTTTTAATCATGTGTAGTGAGTAATCCACCAAGGGTTTAAGGTTGGGGTGATTAAGTGGGTTCTAAGGGTTTAAGTTTGGGTCTTTCTTGCACTTAACTTAATCTCTTCTTGGATTTGGGGGTTTAATGCCTAGAGACTCTTGAGAAAGATCTCTTTGATCTCAGGGATTTCCTTACTTTAGCAGAATTCAGGAGATCCCTTAAATCCAAATCCAAGAGACTAGCTCATCCTTTCCCAAACGCCATGGATGCTTAGGGAGCTAGTTAGGCCATTTTTTGAGATGTATGCTTCATGTTCTTCACCCTTTCTTTCCACCACACGTCATGGGTTAGGAGGAAAGGTTGAGGAAAAGATTTATTCCAAACACCATGGATAAATCTACTTTAGCTTCTCAAGGCCTAGAGATAGCACTAAAATGTGTAGATCTATGTTTTCAAAACCCAAAGCTTGAACCTTGAACCTCCTTAAGCATGATCCTCAACCTTGAATCTACTTTTATCTTTTGAAATCTTAAAGTCATCATTTCCTAGTTCTAAAGTTTGAATCTTTTGTCTTAGTTTCTTGAAATTTGTCATAGGTTGTTAGAACTTTCCCTTTTTATCTGCTTTTAGTTTTCGAATTTTAAAAACCAGTAGATTTGCATTTTAAATTCTTAGAGGTCATCTGGCATTTGTTTAACCCATCAGTGGGGATTTTAAAATAGTTTTCGTGGTCATTTAGTAGCTGCAATTAGTTTTTACCGATTTTCGCCTCAAATTATTCGGATTTTACTTAGATTTACAAAGCTCTTGTATTCTTGATATCTTTCATCAACCTGATTTGGATTGACACCTCAAGTACTACAATGAAAAAATTATGCTTTAGGTTTGATCAAACTAGCTGCTAAGAAAAAATCTAGTTATCAAATGGCGCCGTTGCCAACTTGGGTTTAGTTTGAAAGTATTAGGATTTGGAGCTTAGTAGAGACTAAGTCTTTATTTTTACTTTGGTTACTAATCTATCTACCTTCCTACTTGTATTCTCAGGTACATGAATCTGAGGTCTAGAGGTGACAACAACCTATTACAACCTCTAGACAACATTCATCAACTTGGAAGTGCAAGGTCAAGAAGGGCAAGAGAACAAGCACAAGACTTTGAGGAGATAGTGCAACCGGGTATTGTTGATTTTGAGGGTATGGCTGAGCAAGACCAAGCTGAGGCTCTACATCACCATGCTGCTGCTGGTAGGGGTAATGGAAACCCCAACCACGCCCCAAGGCCACCAAGGATCATTAGTGCAGGTGATGCACCAAACACTCATCACAATCGTTTTGGCATCACTCCACCACCGGTGCAAAACAACAACTTTGAGATCAAGCCAGACTTTGTCTCAATGGTGCAGAACAACAAGTTCCACGGACTTGCCATGGAGGATCCTTTGGAGCATTTAGACAACTTTGAGCAAGTGTGCGGCATGATCAAGATCAATGGGATCTCGGAGGATAGTTTCAAGCTTAGGCTTTTCCCTTTTTCACTTGGGAATAAAGCAAGACATTGGGAGAAGACCTTACCTCAAGGGACTATAACCTCATGGGCTGATTGCAAGAAGGCATTTCTGTCCAAGTTCTTCTCAAGTACAAGGACAGCTCGCCTAAGGAGTGAGATTAGCAGTTTTACACAAAGGCAAAATGAGACCTTTAGTGAAGCAATGGAGCGGTTCAAGGACTACACCATTGCATGTCCTCATCATGGTTTCACTGAGGAGACACTCTTGAGCACCATCGATAAAGGAGCTCTTCCCAAAATTCGAATGCTTCTAGACACGGCTAGTAAAGGGAATTTTCTTGGCCAAGATGTAGAAGAGGGAATGGAGCTTATTGAGAACCTTGCTTTGAGTGATGGGAACTACAGTGAAGACTATGATAGAGCACCTAGAGGGTCTGACCTTGAGGCACACAAGAAGGAGCTGAAATCACTCCATGAAAAGATTGACAAGTTGGTACTTATAAATCAAAAGCATGTACACTTTGTGGGAGAGGCTACGGATGTTCTAGATGAGCCGGAGCAGAGCCAAGAGGAAGCAAATTGGGTAGGAAGCCAAGACTATGCTAAGCCACAGGGCTATGTTCAAAGGTATCAAGGCAACAACAATCTATCTTACCGAAGTACCAATATGAAAAACCCCAAGGATCAAGTATACCCTCCAACAAGGAAAACCTTTTGTTCCTTATAATAAAGGTGGGTTTACACAAAACAGTGGGTACCAAGGGCAAAGACAAGAAAACTTCCAAGGCCAGCAACAGCAAGGGAACAAAAGCTACCCTCCTGTGTTTCCTCCTGGTTTCGTGCCACAGCAGCAACAAGTTCAACCTCCACCTCAAGATCCGGTCCAAGCTATGTTCCAACAATTACTTCAAGGACAAGCATCTACAAATCAAAAATTTGTTGATATGAACAATAGGCTGGACTCTTCTCTCACTGAGGTATCTACACAAATCACCAACATGAACAACAAGATTCGCCAGCTAGAGAAAGGAAAGGCCAGTTCAAGCGGTCAAGGTAGCTTACCCGGAAAGTGTGAAACAAACCCTAAGGAGTATGCAAATGCGATCACTTTGAGGAGTGGGAAAGAGCTACCACCAGGGTCTATACCTGAGGACAATGAGGACATTGTGATTCAAGAGGGGGAGAGTAATCTCTCAAATGATCAAGAGATCACATTTGACAATGTCTACATTGCAAGGCCAAAGAAAGGCAAGGAAGCGGTTTTGGAGAAAAAAGTGGAGGAAGTTAGCAAAGAGAAAGAAGTTTTCGTGCCTCCACCTTAAAAACCAAAGCTCCCCTTCCCTGGAAGTTTCAAGAAGCAGTTGGTTGAGAAGCATAGAGCCCTGTTTGAGAAGCACTTGAGGGACGTTGAGATAAAACTGCTGTTGCTTGATTGTTTGGCTATGGTACCAAAATACGCCAAGTTTTTGAAGGACACTCTTGCTAAGAAAGATAAAGAGAGTGAAGAGGTCTTGGTATTGAGTCAAGAATGCAGTGCAATCATCCACAAGGAGATAGCTCCGAAGAAGCTAGGAGATCCGGGGTTATTCACTATCCCTTGTGCACTAGGCCCTTTGAAGTTTGAAAGTTGCTTATGTGATCTTGGGTCAAGCATTAACTTTATACCTTACTCCATTGCCAAAAAGCTAGGCTTTACCAAGTTTAAGGAGTGCAGAATCTCACTCATTCTGGCTGATCGAAGTATAAGGCTCCCTGTAGGCATGCTTGAAGACCTACCCGTGAGGATTAGCAACGTGAATGTGCCAACAGATTTTGTAGTTCTAGAAATGGATGAGGAACCAAAAGACCCTCTAATCCTTGGTAGACCTTTTCTAGCAACTGCTGGGGCCATCATAGACGTGAAGAATGGCAAGATTTCTCTGCACCTGGGCAAAGACATCAAGCTGAACTTTGACATCAACGAAGTCTTGAAGAAGCCAACGATTGATGGGCAAGTGTTCTACATAGAAGCTTTAGATGCATTGGCCGATGAGTTGCTTGAGGAATTGGGACAAGAGGATCATCTACAGCTGGCTCTGACAAAGGAGTGTGGGGAGTATGGTTTCTTGAGTGAACAAACCCAGGAATATGTACGCATCCTTGATTCTCGCAAAGTTGTGAAAGAAGATGAAGGCCAATGCCTAGAGATCGACCTGGAGATCGATCAGATGTCTCGATCCAGGAAACATATCGATGAGACGATCGATCGAGATAACTCGATCTGTTCAGGGAACGACCTTGTGAATCGATCTCATGCTCGATCCATATCCAATCGAGCAAGTGAATCGAGGGAGTACACTCGTTCCAGCCTAAATCGAGGGAGGGATCGACTGACTGGCTCGATCTCTGCGGTAGGAACGGTCTAAGACGGTAGCTTAAGAGCTCATGACTCGGGTTCAAAAGGGGCGAATGAGGACAGCAACCTCAACACAAGCCAAGAGGAGGACTGGAGTGAGCTGCTAGCCCCAAAGGTGGACCTAAAGCAGCTTCCGAATGGGCTAAGGTACGCTTTGTTAGGACCAAATGATACATATCCTATCATTGTGAATGAAGATCTAAATGATGATGAGTTAGACTCACTCCTTAGGGAGCTGAGGAAGTATAGAAAGGCCATTGGGTACTCTCTCTGTGACATCAAGGGCCTTTCACCAATGCTTTGTACTCATAGGATTCATTTAGACAATGAAAGCACATCTTCCATAGAGCATCAAAGACGTTTGAACCCGAATTTGAAAGAAGTGGTTAAGAAAGAAATCTTAAAACTCTTAGAAGCTGACGTGATATACCCTATCAGTGACAGCACATGGGTCTCTCCAGTCCATGTGGTGCCAAAGAAAGGGGGTATCACTGTTATAAAAAATGAAAAAGATGAGTTAATTCCTACTAGGACAATAACCGAACATAGAATGTGTATTGATGATATTGCTGCATATTTAGTGTATTTTGCATACATATAAGTTAGTTTTCGCGCATTTACCTTGCATGTTAGGCTAGTTTTCATCGCTTTAGGTCTTAGAGTACTTTTGCACCAGCATTTGCATGTTTCGTGCATTTTGCATCACAATCAGGTTGCTTTCGGTTACTTTGGAGCTATGGAAGACTTGTGGACGCGCCAAGGCTCGTGAGGAAGTCCGTGGACACTTGGAGAAATCCGGATTGCACACTAAAAACCTGAGATCGAGTAGCAGATCGAGCAAGGCAGGTCAATCTAGACGAGATCGACCAGAAGATCGAGTTTGGAGATCGATTTGGAGTACGGAAGTAAACGACGCCATGCAGATCGAGGACCGGATCAAGCTTCCAACCCGAACAGCACAAGATCGACTCAGAGATCGACCAAGAGCCATCCGATCCAAGACGAGATCGAGTGCCAGATCGAGCTTCATGATCGATCCCAGACCAACCTTATCCGTCCAGCCTGTTTTTGGACCGTAGCGAAGGGGGGGACCAGTTGCGGTTTGGCCATTTTAGGCAAAAAGCAACGATCCCTTTCATAAGTCCACCCTGTCGACTACTTTTCTATCATCTCTCTCGTTTAGGCGATTTTGCCATTGTTAGACTTCGAACTTTTCTTGCTTTTGCTTTTGAATATTGGATCGTTTAAGTTAAATCAATCGTCTTTCATGTTTAGTTCTTCGTTTATTACATTTCGTACGGTCTACTTTATGAGTCGCGAGTAGTTTCATCGGGTTTTGGGGGTTGAGAGGTTTCAAAGGGGTCAAAAAGGTTTTCAAGTTTGGTGTTTTCTTGTTCTTCATGGCTTTCTCTTCTAGGATATCGAGTTCTTAAGGCTTAAAGACTCTCACGCCAAGATCTTTTTGATCCAAAAGACCTCTTACCTTGACAGGATCCAGGGGTCATTGAAAATTGAATCCCAGAGGCTAGTCTACCTTTCCCAAACGCCATGGTAGTTTAGGGGACTAGTTAGGCCGTGAGTTTGAAATCTGAGTTTATTGCCCTCCAATCTCTTCTTCCGCCAAACGCCATGGGTCTGGAGGAGAGAATGAAGGAGTGATCCATACCACACGCCATGGATGGATCTTGTTTTGTTTTCAAGGCTTAGGGAACCTCACAAAGTGAGTAGATCTAAAGTTTTTAAACCAAGCTTGAACCTTTAAGACCCTTGAACATGAATCTCAACCCTGGACCCTCTTTCCTAGTATTCCACCTTCTCTGTTAATCATTCGCTTGTTATCTGTTGCATCCTGGTCATTAGATTCATTTCTGTTTGAACTATTAGACGAGATCGATCGCTTTTGCTCGATCTAGTGGTCGATCCTGTGGTCGATCCACTAGTCGCATTTTAGTAATACATAGCTTTGCATTTTAATCATTCTGCCTTTTCCTCGTGGTAGCTAGTTTGTTTCTAGTATTTTTGAAATAGTTTTGTTTTGCATTTGACTGTTGCATCTAGTTTTTAGGATTTTCACAAAATCGTTCATCATTTGCTTAGCTTTGCATGATCCTTGCATTCTCATTGCACTTTATAGCTCTAAGTTGGATTGATTCCTCTTGCATTATACTACGACTGTGTGTTGCTTGAGTTTTGATAACCTCCTGCATTGGATTACCCCTCTAGAGACTTAATAACGAGTTATCAAATGGCGCCGTTGCCATCTTAGGGGATATAAAGCATTGAGATTTGGGGTTTAGTAAAGACTAAGCCTTTGTTTTTCTTTTGGATACTGATATCTCTACTCTCAAACTTGTGTCTTTCAGGTACATGAATCTGCGTTCCAAGGGTGACAACAACCTACTCACGCCTTTGGACAATATTCATCAGCTTGGCAACGCAAGATCAAGAAGAGTCTGAGAACAAGCTAGAGCCTTTGAGGAGATTGTTCAGCAAGGTTCAGTGGATTTTGAAGCGATGGCTGAGAATGAGCACCCAGAGGGACCTCCTCCAGCTCACGGGACAGTGGGAAGGGGTAATGGAAACCCCCACCACGCGGCTAGACCCCCACGGATAATAGGAGCGGGAGACGCTTCCAACACCCATCATAATAGGTTTGGGATCACTCCTCCTCCTGTTCAGAACAACAATTTTGAGATTAAGCCGGGATTCATCTCAATGGTGCAAAATAATAAATTCCATGGGTTAGCAATGGAAGACCCCTTGGAGCACCTCGACAACTTCGAGCAAGTGTATGGGATGATCAAGATAAACGGCATATCCGAAGATGCTTTCAAGCTGCGTCTCTTTCCATTTTCTTTTGGAGACAAGGCTAAACATTGGGAGAAATCCCTTCCACAAGGCACCATTACCTCTTGGGCTGAGTGTAAGAAGGCGTTCCTCTCAAAATTCTTCTCTAGCACCAGAACAGCAAGGTTCAGAAGTGAGATCAGCGGCTTTACTCAACGGAACAATGAAACGTTCAATGAAGCCATGGAGCGGTTCAAGGACTACACAATCCAGTGTCCTCACCACGGCTTCAGTGAAGAGACCCTCCTAAGCACTATCTACCGCGGAGCTTCACCTAAGATTTGCTTGCTACTTGACACGGCGAGTAAGGGAAACTTCCTTGGTCAAGAGGTAGAAGAGAGCATGGAGCTGATTGATAACTTGGCAATGAGTGACGGCAACTACGCTGAGGACTACGACCGTGCACCGAGAGGTTCTGAGCTAGAGTCTCACAAGAAAGAGCTTAAGTCATTGCACGAGAAGATTGACAAGCTAGTGTTGGCTAATCAGAAGCATGTTCACTTCGTTGGTGAAGCAGATGAGACCTTAGAGGAGCTTGAGTTGAGTCAAGAAGAAGCCAATTGGGTGGCGGGTCAGAACAACTACAAACCTCAAGGATATTCACAAGGCTACAACCAAAACAACAATCTCTCATACCGAAGCACCAATGTCGCGAACCCTAAAGATCAAGTGTACCCTGCTCAGCAAGCAAAACCATTCGTTCCCTACAACAAAGGTTTTCAGCCGAGTGGTGGTTTCTAAGGGCAAGGGCAAGGCAACTTCCAAGGACAACAACAAGGAAACAAGGGTTATACGCCAATGTACCCTCCGGGCTTTGTTCCTCAACAACAACCGATGCAACAACAACAAGTTGATCCTGTCCAAACGATGTTTAAACAATTAATTCAAGGGCAAGCCTCTACAAACCAGAAGTTTGCCGAGATGAACACTCGCTTAGACTCGTCTCTCACGGATTTCTCTACTCAGATTACAAACTTGAATAACAAGATCAAGTAGCTAGAGAAGGGAAAGGCGAGTACAAGCGGCCAGAATAGCTTATCGGGCAAGTGTGAGCAGAATCCAAAGGAATACGCTAATGCCATTACGCTACGAAGTGGGAAAGAGCTTGCACCTACGGTTATTCCTAAGAACAACGAGGACGTTGTATTTCAAGAGAGGGAGGGTAAGCTTTCAGCTGATGATGAGATCAACTTTGACAATGTTTGGATTCAAGGACCAAGGAGAGGTGAAAATGCGGTTGTAGAGAAGAAAGCGGAGCAAGCTGCTAAGGAGAAGGATGCTTATGTGCCTCCACCGTATGTACCCAAGCTACCTTTTCCTGGCCGCTTCAAGAAGCAACTCATAGAGAAGCATGGAATCTTGTTTGAGAAGCATCTTAAGGACGTAGAGATCAAGCTACCTCTCGTGGACTGCCTTACAATGATGCCTAAGTGCGCCAAATTCTTCAAAGACATGCTTGTTAAGAAGAATAAGGAAAGCAAGGAAGTGCTAGTACTTAGCGAAGAATGTAGCGCCGTAATACACAAGGAGATAGTCCCCAAGAAGTTGGGAGATCCTGGAAGCTTCACTATACCTTGCGCTTTAGGTCCTTTGGAGTTCAAGAGCTGTCTTTGCGATCTCGGAGCTAGTATAAATCTGATGCCTAATTCCATAGCAAAGAAACTTGGCTTTACCAGGTTCAAAGATTGTAGAATCTTGTTAGTACTAGCTGACAGGAGCGTGAGGTTACCCATGGGTTTGCTTGAGGACTTGCCAGTGAGAATCAGCGGTGTAAACGTGCCTACGGACTTCATTGTGTTGGAAATGGATGAAGAACCTAAGGATCCACTCATTCTTGGTAGACCGTTCTTAGCCACCGCCGGAGCCATCATAGACGTCAAGAATGGGAAGATAGCTCTGCACTTGGGTAAAGATATAAGGCTGGACTTTGATATCAATGAGGTTTTGAAGAAGCCTACGATAGAAGGGCAAGCTTTCTACATTGAAACATTGGACTCTTTAGCGGATGAGTTGCTAGAGGAGTTGGCTCAGGAGGATCATTTGAAGCTGGCATTAACTAAGGAGCCAGGAGAGTTCGATTACTTGGATCAGAGGAGTCAGGAATACGTTAACCTGCTTGATTCAAGGAAGGTTGTGCTAGAAGACGAAAGCGCTTGCCTAGAGATCGACTCCGAGATCGATGACATTACTCGATCCAGGGGTCAAATCGACAAGACAATCGAGAAGGGTGATCGATCCAGGAAATTAATCGAGTCTGAGATCGAGAGAGGCCTTCCGATCAGTCCAGGGTCCAATCCGGAGATCGACCCAGCGTCTCGATCTCTCACTCGATCCACATTAAATCGAGTGAGTGAATCGAGTGAAACTGCTCGATCTAGACGACATCGAGAGCAAGATCGACTGAATGCCTCGATTTCAGAAGGGACAACAGTTCAAGAAGGCAGCCTCAAGGGTCATGTCTCGGGTTCTAAGGAGGTTTCCAAGGAGGAAAACAACAGCAACAGCCATGAGGATGATTGGAGCGAGCTGCTAGCCCCAAAGGTGGACCTTAAGGAGCTCCCAAAAGGGCTAAGGTATGCTTTCTCAGGGCTTAACAAAACCTATCCCGTGATTGTGAATGAAAACTTAAGTGATGATGAGTTGCACTCGCTCTTAACTGAGTTGAGAAAGTATAGGAAGGCCATTGGGTACTCTCTAAGTGACATCAAGGGCCTTTCACCAATGCTTTGCACTCATAGGATTCACTTGAATAATGAGAACGCCTCTTCTATAGAACATCAAAGGCGTTTGAATCCTAATTTGAAAGAGGTTGTTAAGAAAGAGATTCTTAAGCTATTAGAAGCTGACGTGATCTATCCCATAAGTGACAGCACGTGGGTTTCTCCCGTACAGGTGGTGCCTAAGAAGGGAGGGATCACGGTCATTAAGAATGACAAAGATGAGCTTATACCTACTAGGACTATCACAGGACACCGTATGTGTATTGATTATAGGAAGCTTAATCTTGCTACCAGAAAGGATCATTTTCCTTTCCCTTTTATTGATCAAATGCTTGAGAGACTTGCTAATCAACCCTACTATTGCTTTCTTGATGGATATAGTGGATTTTTCCAAATACCAATCCATCCAAATGATCAGGAGAAGACGACCTTTACATGCCCTTATGGCACCTTTGTGTATCGAAGGATGCCATTCGGGTTGTGTAACGCACCGGCTACGTTTCAGTGGTGTATGATGTCGATCTTCTCCGATCTAATAGAAGAGATGGTAGAGGTGTTTATGGATGACTTCTCGGTCTATGGTGCGTCCTTTTCTGCGTGTTTGTTGAATATTTGCAAGGTACTAAAGCGTTGTGAGGAGACAAACTTGGTGCTTAACTGGGAGAAATGCCACTTCATGGTGAAGGAAGGGATCGTGCTTGGCCATAAGATATCAGAGAAGGGCATTGAGGTTGACAAGGCTATGGTTGAGGTCATGATGAGCCTTGAGCCGCCGGTTAATGTTAAAGGAGTGAGGAGCTTCTTGGGACACGCTGGCTTCTACAGGCGCTTCATCAAGGATTTTTCTAAGATTGCACGCCCTCTTACACGGCTGTTGTGCAAGGAAGCTGATTTTGTCTTTGATGAGGAGTGTTTGCAAGCTTTTGTAACCATCAAGGAAGCCCTAGTATTCGCGCCTATAGTGCGAGCACCGGATTGGACTCTACCGTTCGAGATAATGTGTGACACGAGTGACTACGCCGTGGGAGCCGTTCTTGGTCAGTGAAAAGATAAACGGCTGCACGTGATTTACTATGCTTCACGTACCTTGGACGACACTCAAGCCAGATACACCACGACTGAGAAAGAGTTGTTGGCGGTTGTATTCGCCTTTGAGAAGTTCAGGTCATATCTCGTGGGGTCCAAAGCCATTGTCTACACGGATCACGCGGCCCTTAGATACATCTATTCCAAGAAAGACACCAAACCGAGGCCTTTGAGATGGATCCTCTTGCTCCAAGAATTTGACATGGAGATCAAGGACAAGAAAGGGATAGAGAACGGCGTCGCTGACCACCTCTCTAGGATGAGAGTCAACGAGTCTCTACCCTTAGATAATTCGCTTCCGGAAGAACAACTCATGACGATCACTACGGCTGCTTGTGGAAGAGAGGCGTGGACAGTTTATACAGGAGATGTGTTACAAAGGAAGAAGCTCAGGATATTCTCTTTCATTGCCATGGCTCTTCGTACGGCGGACACTTTTCTTCATTCAAAACCGCTACAAAGGTCTTACAAGCCGGTTTCTGGTGGCCGTCTATCTTTAAGGATGCTCACGAGTTTGTGAAGAGCTGTGAAGCATGTCAACGAGCAGGGAACATCACTAAGAGAAACGAGATGCCTCAGGTTCCCATCTTTGAGGTTGACGTCTTTGACGCGTGGGGCATAGACTTCATGGGGCCTTTCTCATCTTCCTACGGCAACAAGTTCATTTTGGTGGCTGTTGACTACGTCTCTAAATGGGTTGAGGCCATTGCTTCCCCTACAAACGACTCTAAAGTGGTGATCAAGCTCTTTAAGAGTATCATATTCCTGAGGTTTGGAGTACCCAAGGTGGTGATAAGCGACGGAGGAAGCCATTTCATCAACAAGTTATTTGAAAATCTTCTTAGGAAGTATGGCGTGAAGCATAAGGTAGCTACACCTTACCATCCTTAAACGAGTGGCCAAGTAGAGGTCTCTAACCAGCAGATCAAGGCAATACTTGAGAGAACAGTTAGGACAACTCGGAAGGATTGGGCAGTGAAGTTAGACGACGCTTTGTGGGCTTACTGGACCGCTTTCAAAACACCCATTGGTACTACTCATTTCACTCTTCTCTACGGTAAAGGATGTCACCTCCCCGTTGAGCTGGAACATAGAGCATTGTGGGCAGTGAAGCGGCTGAATTTTGATCTGAAGACAGCTCAGGAGAAGCGCTTGATCCAGCTACACGAACTTGATGAGCTAAGGCTGGATGCTTACGAAAGCGCTAGGATCTACAAGGAGTGCACTAAGGCTGCTCATGACAAGAAGTTGATACCCAAGGAGCTTAAGGAAGGGAGTTTGGTGCTGCTTTACAATTCAAGGCTCAAGCTCTTTCCAGGAAAGCTGAAATCTAGATGGAGCGGTCCGTATGAAATCAGGGAGGTATTGCCCTACGGAGCTGTCACGTTGGTAGGCAAGAGTGGGAATGCATTCACAGTGAACGGACACAGAGTTAAGCCGTACATGGCGAGTGCATTTGACAAGGAGAGCACCTCAATGCTTCTCCAAGATCCACCATCTGCCTAAACCAAGTAAAGTCTAGCTAAAAACGTTAAAGAAAGCGCACTTGGGAGGCATTCCCATGCTTATCCTGTATATATTCTTGCTTTATTTCTCTTTCAATTTTATGTTTTTATCTTCTAAGTGTGTAGGAACAGGTATAAGGAATCGCAGGTCATGTTCTTAGATCCAAGGAGAGTAAGAAGGGGCGAATATAGGCTAGAGATCGAGTGCTAGATCAACTCATCCTGGCTCGATCTTTGCTAGATCGAGCTAGCGAATCGAGAGGAGTCAGTCGATCTAGACGAGATCGAGTAGACGAATCGAGTAGGACGGTCGATCATGAGAGGACAATTCACCAATGCGTTCAGCCTAAAAAGCGAACGAGGTGTAGATCGACCGAGTCACTCGATCCTTAAAAAAATCGAACAGTCTACTCGATCTGCCATTCGATTTCAGCCAAATCGACCCCCAAGTCGATCAAGGAAATCGATCCAAGGAGCACAGCCAAGTTGACCAAAAGTCAAGGAACAAGAGAATTAAATCGATCTAAGACTCGATTTTAAATCAATCGAGTCACTGGTCGATCAAATCTCTCGATCCAGCCAACATGGCATGAGATCGAGTCCTAGATCGACTAAACGTACTCGATCTCATGCCGAGGTAACAAAATTTTTTTCCTCCCTTTCTCCTTTCCCTCGCTTTTTAAATTTGAATGGTGGTCAAGGCAAGAATCTTTGACTACGAAAGATGTGCCTTGACCACATTTTTTGTCAGAAAACCGCTTTCATCACCCATGGTTTTAGATTTTTGTTGCCTTTATGTTTTCAACAATTCCACACTCTCTCATTTCTGTTCTTGCGAATTTTAAATCGAGAGAGAGTGCTTTTCTTCCTTTCCTAAAGGCATTTAGCTCTTGTCTTCGATCCTGCAAAGGTATTTTCATATTTTTAATTAAATCTTTTCAAAAATTCCTTTTATCATCGCTTGATCGATTTAAGTTGCTAAGGGTTTTAACGATTTTTTAAAAGTAGCTAGAAATCAGGAAATATTCTAGATTTAATTCCGTCTCTAGATTTTCTTTTCCTTTATCTAGTTACAATTTTTATAAATCCCCTAAAAATCTAGGCTATTAGTTGTAGATTTTTCCTTTTCACTAATCTCTTTCTCGATTTTTCGTCGCCTTTGCTCATTCTCTTGTTTGAGAATCATGTTTCAGGCACCAATGGCACCTAAGAGAACCAGAGAAGAGGCTGCACAGAGAGAGGATGAACAACAAGTGGTTTAAGAAGAGGAAACTCAACAAGTTCAAGAGGAGGAACCTCAGCAAGTTCATGAGAGTATCCGTTGGACTAAGGAGGAAAAGGCGGCGAAGAAGAGGTTAGAGGCTGCGCTTCGAGCCTACCAAGTTCGCGAGCAGAGACTTACTGGAAAGAATGGATCTCCTAGAAGATTTTGACTTCCTTCTCCAAAACATGGGGCTTGCTTGCCTTTCAAGAATGGATTGCCCAACTTATCCGCAAGTAACCATGGATTTCCTCTCTACCTTGGCATTTTCCTATGAGAATCCGAGCCTCCCTACTCCCTCACAAGGACATCTCACTTTCAAGGTTAAGAAGTGGTCCTATCTCCTTTCCATTGAGGAGCTTTGCCAAGCATATGGACTCAACGCCACGGCTAAACAAGTGGAGTTTCCTCCTCTCAAGAACGCTAGCATCATATGGGACGTGCTTTGCGATGAAGACTACAAGGCCAACACGGCTAAAATCAAGAAAGTGAGGAATCCCGTTCTGAGGTACACTCTCAAGTTGTTGGCAAACACTTTCAGCGGGCGGGCCGTGTCTCCTACGGTGACAAATACCGAGCTGTGTTTCCTCTTCCAAGGGATCAAGAGGATACTATGCAGCAGCGAGGAAGAGAACCACGATCCGCTGATGGATGACCTTGGGAATGATGTTAACTACGGGTGTATTCTAGCATCCTCCTTGGTGAAGTACAAGGCGTATGCTCTGAGGTGCAAGGCGAGTTCAGCTTACATCGGAGGGTTTCTCACGCCACTCTTCATCCAGGCCGGTGTACCCCTTCAACGGTTCGAACCTTGCGTGGATAGAGCCTTCATGGACGAGACATACATGCGCAACACCGATAGCTTGGGACCTACGCCAGCTCCAGGATTCTTTGCCTATCAGTTCTACAATGACGCAGGGAAGAAGAGTGCGTGCATCTTACCCAATGTTGCGGAGACAAACTTGGACAGCATCGGTACGATCCAGTTTTGCCCAACCCACGAGGAGTGCTACGCCCCACTTGGTACAACAATGATGCCTATTCAGTCCGTGCGTGAGCGGTCAGAGTCACCACCATCAGATGGAGCAATGCCAGCCCACTTTGAGCTTCCAAGGATGGACTTTGAGCCGCAGACCAAGGCTGAGAAGTTTCTTGCTTCGGTGGTGGAGGTGCACCGAAAGATAACCAAGTGGCAAGGGAAGATGATCAAGAAGCTTGCCAAGAAAGTCAAGGCGCTTCAAGGGAGCTTATCCGCGAAGTCTAAGGGGTCCAAGAGTGAAGAGGTTAACCAGCCCGAGAAGAGGGGGAGATCAACTGGCATTATTGTCATCCGTGAGCGACAAGGCACCGCGCAACAAGCTCGTCATTCCGTTCATGGTTTCCCCACCGAGGATAAAGCAAGGACATAGCCCGACGCTCCTCTAGCAAGAGCAACTCCGCTGGAACATCCTCAAGTTCCAGCCGAGTTTAGCTCCAAGGTACCAACAACCTTCCATTGTACATACCGTTCATGTTTTCTTGATTTTTGCTTTGTGTTTTGAACTCTCTCGAATTTGTTTGCCACCGGGACAGTGTCATTCAAGTTTGGGGGAGTGTGTGTGTTATTTGACATGTTTATTTTGCTCTTATTTTCTATTTGCATTTTTTGAGTCTTGCATACATTCTAGGGCATAGAAAAGAACAAAAAAATTGGTTAAATTTTTAAAAATTTTCAAAAAACATTCATGTAGTTGCATTCATATTGTTAAGCAATTTAAGATTGAGTCTAGAATTTCTAAGCATCTAGGTTGTTTACATTTGCATAAGGGGTTAAAGTTTTCTTAAAAAGGTGTTTTAAGCTCATGAATTGTTTCAATGCCCTAGTTAGTAGTTCTCTAATGCTTTGCTCATGCTTTGAAAGTAAGTCCTTACCATGCTTGGATCACTTGTTTTGATTTTCGTGACTTGAATTGAACATTCATGATTTGAAACTTATCCTAATAAGTGAGAACCCTAATCTGAATTTTTAAATATCATTCTTATGCATTTGAAAATGAACACATGGATCTTAAAAATATTTAGGCCCTCTTCCTCCTTTTACCACTCTTTGTGAGACTAAGTAGAACTCCCACCATCACCCTTACCTTTCTTTCAAGCCAAGCTTTCTTGTGTGACTTCTTTGTGAGGCCTCTTTTCGGTTTGAACTTAGCATAACGTGTTACGTTTAGGCGACATGTTTAGGTTCTTATATGATTGCTAGCTTTGCATTTTGAAGCTAGTTGTAGGCTTAGGATAAGTTTGGGGGGTTTGTTGGGATTGCTTTCTTGTTTATATGCTTTCGGTTTCAAAAGAGTTTGGTATTTGAAGTGAACAAAAGGTTTTAAGTGAAAGGCTTTGTGTTTAAAATGTATAATACTCTAATTATTTCAGAAGATAGCTCTCTCAAAATAAAAATAAAAAGAGAAGAAAAAAAAAGAGCCTAAGTGCCAAAATAAAAAGAGAAGAAAAAGAAAGAAAAAAATAAGAGAGCTATCAATAAGAAAAAAATATATAGAGAGCTAAAATATTTTCAAGCCTTTTCACTAACCTAAAGAGTAAAAATGTTTTCCATTTTTGTTTGGGGTTTGAGCTTAATAAGGGTAGTCTCTAGGAGGGTGAGTGAGCTGAAAAGAAAAGAAAATGAGAGGGGTTTTTAGGTTCATTGTTAGTGTACAAGGGTAGATGAGAATCTAAACATGTATGCATCAATTGCCTTTACCTTTAGCATTATGCATAAAGTTCATACCATTCGTGAGAGAAACCCATTGCATTGTGAAACCCTCCTTAAAATGAGATCATTCTATGCTCATAACCTTCACCCTTAGCCAAATGTGTTTTGCTTTAAAGTGCATAAGTTTGATTCACGGTTTGATCGATTAATGAATGTTAAAGGATGAGTTTCTTTGATTGTTTGGAATAGGAGAGTCATGATTTGAAATTCATTGTGTGATGAATATGGCTAAGTTCTTTGGAGTAAGAGTGTGCGCATTGCATTTTAGAACTAGTAACTAGGACGTTGAGATTGATTTATTTGAAAGGCACCTTTGCAAGAAGCTTAAACCCCCGTTTGTTTTAAAACCTCTCTCCCTTCTTTAATTTTGTTTGGCCATTTTAGGCAAAAAACAACGATCCCTTTCATAAGCCCACCCTGTCGACTACTTTTCTATCATCTCTCTCGTTTAGGCGATTTCGCCATTGTTAGACTTCGAGCTTTTCTTGCTTTTGCTTTTGAATATTGGATCGTTTAAGTTAAATCAATCGTCTTTCATGTTTAGTTCTTCGTTTATTGCATTTCGTATGGTTTACTTCATAAGTCGCGAGTAGTTTCATCGGGTTTTGGGGTTGAGAGGATTCAAAGGGGTCGAAAAGGTTTTCAAGTTTGGTGTTTTCTTGTTCTTCATGGCTTTCTCTTCTAGGATATCAAGTTCTTAAGGCTTAAAGACTCTCACGCCAAGAACTTTTTGATCCAAAATACCTCTTACCTTGACAGGATCCAGAGGTCTTTGAAAATCGAATCCTAGAGGCTAGTCTACCTTTCCCAAACGCCATGGTAGTTTAGGGGACTAGTTAGGCCGTGAGTTTGAAATCTGAGTTTATTGCCCTTCAATCTCTTCTTCCGCCAAACGCCATGGGTCTGGAGAGAGAATGTAGGAGTGATCCATACCACACGCCATGGATGGATCTTGTTTTGTTTTCAAGGCTTAGGGAACCTCACAAAGTGAGTAGATCTAAAGTTTTCAAACCAAGGTTGAACCTTTAAGACCTTTGAACATGAATCTCAACCCTGGACCCTCTTTCCTAGTATTCCACCTTCTCTGTTAATCATTCGCTTGTTATCTGTTGCATCCTGGTCATTAGATTCATTTCTGTTTGAACTTTTAGACGAGATCGATCGCTTTTGCTCGATCTAGTGGTCGATCCCGTGGTCGATCGACTAGTCGAATTTTAGTAATTCATAGCTTTGCATTTTAATCATTCTGTCTTTTCCTCGTGGTAGCTAGTTCGTTTATAGTATTTTTAAAATAGTTTTGTTTTGCATTTGATTGTTGCTTCTAGTTTTTAGGATTTTCACAAAACCGTTCATCATTTGCTTAGCTTTGCATGATCCTTGCATTCTCATTGCACTTTCTAGCTCTAAGTTGGATTGATTCCTCTTGCATTATACTACGACTCTGTGTTGCTTGAGTTTTGATAATCTCCTGCATTGAATTACCCCTCTAGAGACTTAAAAACGAGTTATCAATTGACTATAGAAAACTCAACACAACCACTAGGAAAGATCATTTCCCTCTTCCCTTCATTGACCAAATGCTAGAGAGATTAGCCAATCATCCATACTACTGTTTTCTAGATGGCTATAGCGGTTTCTTTCAAATACCCATTCACCTGAATGACCAAGAGAAAACCACTTTCACATGCCCTTATGGTACCTTTGCATATCGAAGGATGCCATTTGGGTTATGTAATGCACCAGCAACCTTCCAAAGGTGTATGATGTCTGTTTTCTCTGACCTTATAGAGGAAATGGTAGAGGTTTTCATGGATGATTTTTCTGTGTATAGTGCTTCGTTTGGTGGTTGTTTGTCAAATCTTTGCAGGGTTCTCAAGAGATGTCAGGAGACAAACTTGGTGCTAAATTGGGAAAAGTATCATTTTATGGTGAGAGAAGGCATTGTGCTTGGGCACAAAATTTCTGAGCGTGGGATTGAGGTTGACAAAGCTAAGATAGAGGTTATGACAAGTTTAGAGACTCCGGTTAACATGAAAGGGATTAGGAGTTTCTTGGGGCATGCTGGCTTCTACAGGAGGTTTATCAAAGATTTCTCCAAGATAGCACGTCCTCTTACAAGGCTACTGTGCAAGGAAACCGAGTTCATCTTTGATGAAGAATGCCTACAAGCCTTTAAGACCATCAAAGAAGCCTTGGTCACCGTGCCTATAGTTCAAGCTCCGGATTGGGATTTGACCTTTGAGATTATGTGCGACGCAAGTGACTACGCCGTGGGTGCTGTCCTGGGTCAGAGGAAGGACAAAAAGCTGCATGTGATTTACTATGCAAGCCGTACCTTGGATGATACGCAAGTGAAGTATGCAACCACCGAGAAAGAGCTTCTAGCCGTGGTCTTTGCTTTTGAGAAGTTTAGGTCTTACTTGGTGGGTTCTAAGGTCATTGTGTATACTGACCATGCTGCCTTGAGATACATATATTCCAAGAAAGACACCAAACCGAGACTCTTAAGATGGATCCTTCTCTTGCAAGAGTTTGACATGGAGATCAAGGACAAGAAGGGTATAGAGAACGGTGTAGCGGATCATCTTTCAAGGATGAGGGTGGATGATGTCTTGCCTTTGGATGACTCACTCCCTGAAGAGCAGCTTATGATGGTCAACACCGTGGTATGTGCAAAGCTAGAGGAGAAGCTTGAAGAAGTCTTGAGCCTAAAGGAAGAGGATCTACCATGGTACGCGGATATTGTTAACTATTTGGCTTGTGGAGAAGAGCCTACTCACCTGGACCATTACCATATGAAGAAATTCATGAGGGACATCTCTCACTACTTTTGGGATGATCCTTATCTATACAAGAGGTGTGTGGACAGCCTATACCGAAGATGTGTCACAAGAGAAGAAGCAAGAGACATTCTTCTCCATTGCCACAATATGACTTATGGTGGCCACTTCACATCATTCAAGACAGCTACAAAGGTTCTCTAAGCTGGGTTTTGGTGGCCTACACTCTTCAAGGATGCACATTAGTTTGTAAAATCATGTGAATCTTGCCAAAGGGCCGGGAACATCACCAAGAGGAATGAGATGCCGCAAGTACCTATCTTTGAGGTGGAAGTCTTTGACGCTTGGGGAATTGATTTTATGGGTCCATTTCCATCATCACAGGGCAACAAGTATATCCTAGTTGCAGTAGACTATGTGTCTAAGTGGGTGGAAGCCATAACGTCACCAAATAATGATTCAAGGGTGGTAGTCAAGCTTTTCAAGACGATCATTTTTCGAAGGTTTGGAGTTCCTAAGGTGGTAATTAATGATGGAGGCAGCCACAACATCAACAAGATTTTTGAGAGTCTTTTAAGAAAGCATGAAGTTAAACACAAGGTGGCCACGCCTTATCACCCTCAAACTAGTGGCCAAGTGGAGGTTTCAAATAGGCAAATCAAGACCATCCTAGAGAGAACCGCGGGAGTGACTAGGAAAGATTGGGCAAGCAAGCTTGATGACGCTCTTTGGGCTTATAGAACGGCTTTCAAGACTCCCATTGGTACCACGCCCTTCAACCTCCTCTATGGTAAATCTTGTCACCTCCCTGTGGAGTTAGAGCACAAAGCTCTTTGGGCTGTGAAGCAAGTGAATTACACTCTCAAGACGGCACAAGAGAGAAGACTAGTGCAACTTCATAAGCTTGATGAATTGAGGTTGGATGCTTATGAAAGCGCCAAGATCTACAAAGAGAGGACCAAAGCCTTTCATGACAAGAAGCTGGTGCTTAAGGATCTCAAAGAGGGAAGCCTGGTTCTGCTCTACAACTCACGTTTGAAGTTGTTTCCCAGAAAGCTCAAGTCTAGATGGAGCGGTCCGTTTGAGATAAAAGAAGTGCTACCGTATGGGGCAGTGACTTTGATTGGCAAGGGTGGAGAGAGTTTCACAGTGAATAGGCATAGAGTCAAGCCCTACAATGCAAGTGATTGCAGCAAGGAGAGCACCACATTGCTTCTCCAAGATCCCCCTCTAGCCTAACCAAGTAAAGTCAAGCTAAGAGACTTAAAACAAGCGCACTTGGAAGGTAATCCCATGACTATCATTGTACATATTTTTGATTTATTTCTGTTTCAATTGTATGCTTTTTAGTTTAAGTGTGTATGTACAAGGAGATGGGAACCAGAGATCATGATCTTGGATTTAACAAGGCAAGGCAAACGTTCGAGTGTCAGATCGACCTGTCCTGGCTCGATCTTTACTAGATCGAGCTAGTAAATCAAGTGAAGTCACTAGATCTAGACGAGATCGAGTAGACAATCGAGTGAATCAGTCGATTGTGAGAGGATGACCCACCCATACGTTTAGCTTGAAGTACAAACGGGGTGTGGATCGACTGGTCTCACTCGATCCTCGAACTGAGATCTATGGCAGGATCGATCAGCTCACTCGATCTCCGCCAAAACGACCTCGCGATCGATCAGGGAGCTCGATCTAAGAAGCATGGCCACAACCACGAGGAATCTTGGAACGAGGAGGAGACTCGATCTAAGGCTCGATTCAAATCAGATCGAGCCTCTAATCGAGCAAGCCTCTCGATCACAGACAAAATGGGCATGAGATCGAGGTCAAGATCGACCAGTTTGACTCGATCTCATGCCAAGGTTGGTTCAAATTTCCCCCCTTCTTTCTCCTTCCCTCTCATTTTGAATTTGAATATCGGTCAAGGCAAGCATTTTTTACTATGAAAAACGTGCCTTGACCACATATTTCAAAAACCCTTGCATGCATAAGTCCAAAAAGATTTTTCTTTATAAAACCTTTCATCCACACTCTCTCAGCAATTGCATATAAACTGATTTTTAGAAAGAGAGAGTGTAAGTTTCGGTTTTGAAAGACATAGAGCATCTCATAATCATCCCATTTCAAAGGTATTTCCGAATTTTTTGAATTGCATATTTGAGTTTTCAAGAAAATTTCTTTTTTGTTGAAATGGTTGAATGATATTTGCTAGGGATTATGATGAATTTTTAGAAATATCTAAGTATTAGGGAAATTTTCTCGATTTATTCTTATCTCAAGAGATTTTCCTCTTCTATTTATTGATATATTTTAGAATATCCCCAAAAATCTAGCACTTATATTTAGAGATTTTCTCTCTTTGCCATATCTTTCTCTCTTAATCGTCACCTATCCTCACTTTCTCTTTGAGAACTTGCGTTTCAGGTACCATGGCACCCAAGAAGAGAAGCAGTGATTCGGCAAGTGGTTAAAGAAAAGGTCAAGTAGAGTAAAGAAGAGAGGAAAACAAAGAAGAGGCTTGAGAGGTTGCGGTTTGAGCCTACAAAGTTTGCAAGTAGGGATCTCTTGGAAAGGCTCGGTTTGTTGGAGGAGTTTGATGAGTTGCTCAGGGGCATGGGCCTTGCTTGCCTATCACAGATGGATTGCCCAAATTACCCCGAGGCTACGCTTGATTTCCTCTCCCCCTTGGACTTCTCATATGAAGATCCAAGCATCCAAACTCCATCCAAGGGTCATGTCACGTTCAAGATCAGGAAGCAAGCCTACCACCTGTCCATCCCTGAGCTATGCCAAGCTTACGGTCTCAATGCTGCAGCCAAGCTTGTGGAGTTCCCACGGTTCACATCCGCGAATGCTCTATGGGACTTGGTTAGCGATGGCGACTACAAGGCCAATACCGCCAAGATCAAGAAGGTGCGAAATCCTGCGCTAAGGTACACCCTCAAGCTGCTGGCCAACACATTCAGTGGAAGATCCACAACCCCAACAGTGACCAAGAACGAGTTATGCTTCCTTTTCCAAGGGGTTAAGAAGATTGTATGCGATAGTGAGGAGAATGATGAGCCAATGGAGGATGAGCTTGGGGAAGACATCAACTACAACTGCATCTTAGCTTCTTCCTTGGTCAAATACAAGGCTTGGGCAATAAGATGTAAGGCGAGCTTTGCACTCATAGGAGGTTTTCTCACACCATTGTTCATACAAGAGGGAGTGCCCCTTGCAGATTTTGAGCCTTGTGTGGAGCGTGCGTACATGGATCAAAACTACATGAGCCACACCGATTCCTTGGGACCTACTCCAGCTCCAAGCTTCTATGCTTACTTGTTCTACAACCATAACCATGAGAAGAAAGTCTGCATTCTGCCCAATCAAGATGAAACGCACCTACAAAGCATCGGCACAATAGAGTTCTTACCAAGCGATGAAGAGTGCTTTGCACCTCTTGGACACACATCAGCCCCACCTCAGCTCACTCGTTCACCCTCAGAATCCCCTCCTACAGATGCTGAGATGCCCCCAAGCTTTGATCTCCCAAAGCTAGACTATGAGCCACAGACAAAGGCTGAGAAATTCCTTGCCTCGGTTGTTGAGATTCAACGCAAGGTTAACAAATGCCAAGGCAAGATGATCAAGAAGCTAGCAAAGAAGATCAAAGACCTTCAACAAGGAAGCTCATCTGAGACGACTTTGAGTGACGAGGTTGAGCAAATGGGCAAAACGATGAGGAGAAACTCAACCGGAGGTATGGAGATCCGTGAGCCTCAAGATGGTAATCAAGCTGGGCGGCTCTCTCTACACGAGGGCACAAGCAGGAGCAAGGATACGGGAATACTTCACGACACTCCAAGAAAGAGCAGGAGGACCGGAGCAACCTCAAGCTCCAGCCATGCCTAGCTCCGAGGTACCAAAACTCAAACCCTTGTATATATCATGCATTTTTAAATTTTGCTTTATGGATTTTGGTCTCATCTTGAATTTGTTTGACACCGAGACGTTGTCATTCAAGTTTGGGGGAGAATGTGTGCTTTGACATGTTTTTATTTGGATCTTATTTTATGTTCACATCCTTGAGTCTTCATGCATCCATCTAAGTGCATAGAAAAATACAAAAAAAAAATTAGAAAATTTTTCAAAAATTTCAAAAAAAATCATATAGCTTGCATTTGCATTTTCAAATATTTTAGGATTGAGTCTATAATTTTTATCATTTAGGTTGCTTGCATTTACATAGGGAGCAATGATATAAATTTTTTTTTCCTTGTAAAATGTTTTAAGCTCATGAATTGGTTCAAGACCCTAGTTAGTAGTTCTTTGATGCTTTATACAAACTTTGAAATTAAGTTCTAACCATATTTGGATCATTTGTATTGATTTCTTGTCTTGAGACCGAAACAAACTTGAATTGAATCCTTTCCTATCAAGTAAAACCTTAACATGAATTTTGAATTATCATACTTGTACATTTGAAAAAGAATACATGGATCACATATACATATTTAGGCTTTCTTATTCCCTTCACCACTCTTTTGTAAGCCTAAATAGAACTCCTCACCTTAACCCTTACCCTCCTTTCAAGCTAAATTTCGTGTGTGATATTGTGAGGCCTTAAATTTTTGGTTGAACTTGGCATAAAGTGTTAGGTTTAGGGCGACATGATCAGGCTCTCATATTGATGCTAGCTTTGCATATTGAAGCTAGTTTTAGGCTTAAGGTTAGGGTGGGAATTCACGGGCGTTGTTGAGAATGCTTACTTGTTTTGGATTTGAAAAGAAGTTGGTGTTTGGAGTTTGAATAAAAAGGGATATATAGTTTTAAGTGGGTGGTCTTGAATTGTTTTAAAGCTCAAGTTGAAAAGAAAAGGAGATAGCTCTCAAAAAGAAAAAAAAAATTATATAAGAAAAGAGCCAAAAGGCCAAGTGCATAAAGAGAAAAAAATATTTATGAGAAGAGAGCTATCAAAAGAAAAAAAAAGAGCTATATATATATATATATATATATATATATATATATGGCCATACCACTAGCTATAAGAAAGGTTGAAGATGGTGTTTATGTGGGTTATGCTTGGCAACTTGCCTTGTTTGATTTGGGTAGTCTCTAGAGGGTGAGTGAGCTTGAAAAAAGAGAGAGGGATTAGGATCATTGTTAGTATATTTGGGTAGATGAGAGTCTAGTCATGTATGCATACATTGCTTTTTACCTTTAGCATTATGCTTAAGTTCAACCCTTTTTGAGATAAACCATTGCTTGGAGTACCAACATGAATGAGATCATTTTTATCTCATAACCTTGTCCCTAGCCAAATGTATTTGGTTTTAAATGCATAAGTGTGATTCACGGTTCAAACTTAAATGAATGTTAAAGTTAGGATTCTTGGATTGTTTGGAATAGGCGAGTCATGATTTGAGATTCAATATGTGATGAGTATGGCTAAGTTCTTTGGAGTAGAAATTTGTGCACTGCATCCTAGAATTGAGAACTAGGACCAATGAATTGATTCATTTGAAAAACACTTTTGGAAATTTGAGCTCCTATTTTTAAACCTCTCTTCCTAGCTTGAATTTTGTTTGCTTGAGGGCAAACAAAAGGCAAGTTTGGGGGAGTTGATATATACTCATATATTTCGCATATTTAGCATACATTTAGAGTAGTTTTCATGTATACATCTTTCATAATAGGCTAGTTTGCACCATTTATCTCATTTTAGGTCCTAGAACACATTGCATTAGCATTTTGCATATTTCTTGCATTCTTGCATCATATTCAGGTTGTTTGGATACACTGGAGCTATGGAGGGTGCATGGATATGCTAAGGATCGAAAGGGAGCCTATGGATACTTGGAGGAACTCAGCCATGCAGCAAAGGAACCGAGATCGAGGTGAAGATCGAGCTAGGAAGGTCGATCTAGACGAGATCGATGAGAAGATCAAGACACTCGGGTCGTTTCAAGGAAGAAGATCGAGGTCAAGATCGACCAAGGTGATCAAACGTGAGTACGGACACGGAAACTAAGCCCGGTAAGAACGAGAGCCAGATCGAGGTCACGACTCGATCGTCCGAAGATCGACCATAAGATCGATAGAAGCGCTCGATCCTCCTGACTGAATCGACCCGACGATCGGGCAAAAGAAGACGTTCTATGTGGAAGATCGAGTTAGAGATCGACGACTCAAGTCGATCTCTAAATCTTATCCGGACAGATCATGTTTTGGAGTTTAGTGAGGGGACCATTTCCTTTTGTTTACCCTATTTTTGGGAGCGAGGGAGAACCATTTATATTGTCTCTTTCTTGTTTAGTCTCCCTCATCTTTATCTATCTTTTAAGCAAAAACCGCCATTGTTAGTTTTGAAGCTTTTTCATATTTTGTAAAATCTTAATCTTGCTTTTAATCTTAAGTATTTCTCTTAATCTCTGTTGTTTAGTAGTTTAATCATGTTTATCCTTTCTTCCTTTGCATTTTCATATGTTTTAATCATGTGTAGTGAGTAATCCACCAAGGGTTTAAGGTTGGGGTGATTAAGAGGGTTCTAAGGGTTTAAGCTTGGGTCATTCTTGCACTTAACTTAATCTCTTCTTGGATTTGGGGGTTTTAATGTCTAGAGACTCTTGAGAAAGATCTCTTTGATCTCAGGGATTTTCTTACCTTAGCAGGATTCAGGATATCCCTTAAATCCAAATCCAAGAGACTAGCTCATCCTTTCCCAAACGCCATGGATGCTTAGGGAGCTAGTTAGGCCATTTTTTGAGATTTATGCTTCATGTTCTTCACCTTTTCTTTCCACCACACGCCATGGGTTAGGAGGAAAGGTTGAGGAAAGGATTTATTCCAAACACCATGGATAAATCTAGCTTAGCTTCTCAAGGCCTAGAGATAGCACTAAAATGTGTAGATCTATGTTTTAAAAACCCAAATCTTGAATCTTGAACCTCCTTAAGCATGATCCTTGATGTTACTGCATATTGCATGTATTTTGCATATATATTAGTTAGCTTTTCATGCATTTACATCACACTTTAGACTAGATTGCATCACTTAGGGTCCTAGAGCATTCTCGCACCAGCATACGCATGTTCCTTGCATTTTGCATCACATTCAGGTTGTTTCTGGCTACTTTGGAGTCGTGGAGGTTCATGGACGTGCTGAAGCTGTTGTGGTGGTTTGTGGAACGTCGGATGTTTGCTAAGGACCAGAGATCGGGGAGCAGATCGAGCATGGCAGGTCGATCAGATGAGATCGACCAGAAGATCGAGTAGCCCAGGCGATCCAAGGGAAATGATCGAGACGAAGATCGAGTGAAGCAATCGATCAAATGGTACGGACGTAAATGACGCCATGCAGAGCGAGAGCCGGATCGAGTCCACCACTCGATCCGACCGAAGATCGACACCAAGATCGGATGCAACACTCGATCCGCCGAAGAAGATCGAGACCCAGATCGAGTAGAAGACACGATGTCCGAAAGTGATCGAGAGAGCCGCTCGATCCCAAAATCGATCTCTGTCCTTTCAACCGCTTTTGGCCGCTAGCGAGGGGGGGACCATCGAGCTGTTTTCACCATTTTGAGAAGGCGGCGATGTCTTTTTCCACACACACTTTTTCATTCTTATCTTTTTTATGCTTTTCTCTCTGATTTGGAGACTCTCCGCCATTGTTAGACTTTGAGCTTTGTTCTTGAATATTTTCAAATCGTTTAAGTTTTAAGTAATCGTTTTCATGTTCATCGCTTCATCTTTCATGTTTATTTCGGTTATTCTCATGTGTAGCGAGTAGTTTCATTTGGGTCTCGAGGTTGAGAGGATTCACGGGTTCTAAGGGGTTTTTAAGTTGGTAGTTTTCTTGTTCTTAATGGCTTTCTCTTCTAGGATGTTGAGTCCCTAAGGCTTAAAGACTCTCACGCCAAGATCTTTATGATCAGAGAGGTCTCTTACCTTGACAGGATCCAGAGATCTCTGAAAATCACATCCTAGAGATTAGTTACCCTTTCCCAAAAGCCATGGAAGTTTAGGGGACTAGTTAGGCCGTGTGTTTGAAATCTGAGTTCATTGCCCTTCAACCTCTATTTCCACCAGAAGCCATGGGTTTGGAGGAGAGGATGAAGGAGTGATCCATACCGAAAGCCACGGATGGATCTTGTTTTCGTTTTCAAGGCTTAGGTAATCTCACAAAGTGAGTCGATTTAAAGTTTTCAACCCCAACTTGGACCCTCGAAACCCCGGACCATGAATCTCAATCCTAGACCCTTCTTTCTTAGCATTCTTACATCTTCGTTAGTCATTCGCTTGTTATTCGCCGCATCCTGGTCATTAGTTTCTTCATACTTGCATTTTTAGACGAGATCGATACAAACTGCTCGATCTAGTGGTCGATCCTGTGGTCGATCCACTAGTCGATTTTTGTTAAATCATAGCCTTGCATTTAAATTTTTCTGTTTGTTCTTCGTAGTAGTTCAATCACTCTTGGTAATTTTAAAATAGTTTTGCATTCCATTCGGTCATTGCATATAGTTTTTAGGATTTTCACAATATCGCCTGTTATTCGCTTAGCTTTACACTGCTCTTGCATTCTCTTTGGCCTTCCTAGCTCCTAGAAATGGATTAACTCTCACTTGCATACTGTACTACAACCTAAGTGTTGCATTTGAGTTTGATAGCTTCATTGCATCCTCACCCTTGCAAAGAAAGTAGTTATCAATCCTCAACATTGAATCTACTTTTAGCTTTTGAAATCTTAAACTCATCATTTCCTTGTTCTAAAGTTTGAATTTTTTGTCTTAGTTTCTTAAAATTTGTCCTAGGTTGTTAGAACTTTTCCTTTTTATCTGCTTTTAGTTTTCAAATTTTAAAAACCAGTAGATTTGCATTTTAAATTCTTAGAGGTCATCTGGCATTTGTTTAACCCATCAGTGGGGGTTTTAAAATAGTTTTCGTGGTCATTTAGTAGTTGCAATTAGTTTTTACCGATTTTCTCCTCAAATTATCCGGATTTTACTTAGATTTACAAAGCTCTTGTATTCTTAGTATCTTTCATCAACATGATTTGGATTGACACTTCAAGTACTACAATGACAAAAATGTGCTTTAGGTTTGATCAAACTAGCTGCTAAGAAAAAATCTAGTTATCAATTACTTATCACTTGCTGGAATATATCAGACAACTACTCACTAGTTAGGTTTATTGTAGTTATCTAAGGGCAACTTTCCACCAATGGGTGATGCAAAGACTCATGACATTCTAAGCATCTATTTCAAGACTTAAACCACTAAGACATTTCATCAAACACATGGAGTGCAGGATAAAACGCCTATGATTCTTATCTATTCTAAAGAGGTACTAAGCATTAAAGATCAATTCAGCAAGAAGAGGAATGGGATCTAGCAACCTAACACATCAAGCATCCAAAAGAAACACTTTTGCATCACAAAAAAATATGAATCTCTAAATAACTCAAACCCTAAAGAGCAAATTCGAAATTAATAAAAACAAAACCAAGACTAAAGATTAAAGACTTATGATTAAAAGAAGAAGAAAACATAAATAAAAGTATATACAAGTGATCCAATCTCAACCCACAAAGGGTTTGTTCTTGTTCTATGAAAAACCAAAGCAAAGCTTTGGGGAAGAGAAAGGACAAGAGAAAATAGATCTAGGTTTAGCTATTTATAGGGAACACCCTCAAAATAGCCTTAGGAAGCAAAAATAACAAAGTCAAAGATGGTCAAAAATGCTTCTTGGACCAAAACCTATCGATCAGAAAGAAGGGTGTGATGCTCAATATAGGTGATCGATATGGTGATCGATAGGAACTTCTGGTTGCGGATAGAGATACTTGAACCGCCGTATATTTTGAACTACTAATCGGATTGACCTGATTCAACCCCCGTTGGAAAGATTATTCGATCCTCTACAACTTCTATGAAGGACGTGGAGGCTGAATCGCACCAGAAGACCTTCGTTTTGACCCATACATTTCATATCGATCTGTATATCGGACAGATTTCTCTCAGCTTTGGTCGATACAAGACTTTGGTGTAGCCTAAAACCCGTCATCTTGGCTATTATACTTGGTTCTTCATGTCCTCATCATTCACCAGTCTCCAAATGTCTTCTTTGCTCCATTTAGACCTGAAAAAGACTCCAAACAATGCAAAATATTCAAATGTCTAACCTAAAACCTATTATGTCTAATACGAATGCAAATGTGACAAAATATGATGAATGAATGCATGAAAGAGACCAAAAACTAAACTAAATGCAAGCTAAAATATGGTAAATTATGAAGATATCAACACCCCCACACTTAGATCTTGGTTGCCCTCAAGCAAGTATGAACATGGTGGAAGAGAAGTTTGAAAGTATGAGATATTTGGTTTGAAAGATGCCAATAATAAAAATCAAGTCATTGTCCAAGTTAATGATTCTAAGATGAAAATGATGTTTGTTCTTACTGAAAATCTAGCCACACTCATCACAAGCATATACAAGAAAACTCAAGCCTATCTTACACAAGCAATCACATCATCCAATCTCTTTAACATTCAATTAACTCATCAACCAAGTAGATCATGCTCATGCAAATCTTGTGTTTTCATTTGGCTAAGGATAAGGCTTATGAGGCAAAGATGACCTCAAACAATTTCGAACTGGTTATATTTAAGTGCAAGGGTTCTCTCAAGAAAATGGAATGAGCTTAGGTAAAATGCTAAGGGTAAAGAACAACTTATGCATACAAAGGTAAACTCCCATCTACCCCAAAAACCCATAAGTGATCTAAACTCCTTTGCTTCTTCCCCAAAACATAATCCTATTCTACCCTTTTTCTTGAAGCTTTTTGCTTCTTTTGATCCCATTCTTCATTCTCCTTTGTAGCTTCTTTGATAGTGCATCTTCTTCTTTGATTCTTCTTGGTGGTTTGACCATTTCTTCTTTGCTTTTGCTCTTCTTTACTTTGCTGGTGTTCTCTTTGCTAGCTTTGGACACCTTCTTCATTTGCATAGAGCTTTTAATGATTAGCCAAACTTCCCAAGGTTACTTATGTGCACTCCTTTTCCTCTGCTTTCTCTTTTCCTTCTTCACTTGATAACCCAAAATTTAAATCCCAAAACCATCCCTTGTTAACCAAAACATCCTAGCCTATCTAGCTCAAGAGGGTGAGCTTGCTCTACAATGGAAGGGACCCTTTGTAATTCTAACCCAACAATTTTTACTGAGCTCATTCCTTAAAGAAAAGGCCTCACAATCACTCACAAACAATTTTTGGCTTGAAAGAAGGTTTGGTTAATGGCAGGAAAATCTACTTGGACTAGCAAAAGGGGACAAAGAAGGGAAAAAGAAAGCTCAAGTATGTGTATGGTATCCATGAAAATACTCTCAATGCATAAGACATGATAATTCAATATTCAAATTATGGTTCTAGTAAATAGAGACTGAATTCAGGTCATACAAGCTTCATCAAGACAAGAGTATCATGCAAAGAATTCCAAGTGTGGTTCAAACTTCAATTCAAACTAGACCATAACATCAAAGAACTAACAACTTAGGCAATGAAGTGATTTCAAAAATTAACATCTCTCAAAGGCAAACATCATGCTCAAATTTTTGAATTTATGAAACCTCAATGCAAATGCAACTAGATGCAATCCTAAAATGCAAGATGCAACTAGATGATCACTCAAAACGTTTTTAAAAAATTTCGAAATTTTTTCAAAAATTTCAAAATTTTGCAAGTATGGGAGATATGCAAGAGATGAATGCTAAAATTTGAAAGAGAACTGTTAGTATCACACCCTCCCCCACACTTAAATTACACACTCCCTGTGTAATCCACTGTGTAATGAAAGTGCAAGAGTAGCCAATATCCAACAAACAATTCAAAAAAAATAAGAGAAGAAGAGAAGAAGAAAAATGCAAAAAGTTTGGAGTATACCTCTAGGTCTTGTAATGGAGGAGGAATGGAAATGTTTTAAAGAATGTCTTGGAATGGTGAATGGTGAAGAAGAAAGCCTGAAATCCCTTGAAACCAGCAGTGTGCACCATATTGAGCAAGGTAAAGGAGTCATATCCACCAAATCATCTGATATCCAGCTTGATGTAACTCTTGGGGTTCTTGCAGCGCCTTTGCCAAAATTGCAGTATTTCTGGATCCACTGCACCAAATGATACGAAACCAGCTGCATACGAAACCTAACGTAATTTTATATCACTATCATGAAGACATTCGAGGCTGAATCGAGACCCAAACTCCTAGTCCAGGCTGCTCTTCAAGTCGGTCAAGATGATCGGTCGAAACTCGAGATTGATATGTCCTCGCTGTATTCGCCATAACTATTTAATCACCGATGCGAATGGCTCGAAACCAACACCAGACGAAAGCTAACTCACTGGGATACAATGTTGATGAAGAACGCCGAGGCCAAATCGGAATGGAAACACCTCATCTGAGCTCATCTTTAGTCGTTATGGTCTTTCGGGTGATTCCTATCGGTCACTTGTATCGGTCTAGGCTTGATCGATGTGAATTGTATCGGTCTGGAAGGTAACCGATATGGTGACCGAAATATACTCGGCGCATTTGTATCGGTCACTTCCTGACCGATAGCTTTGATCGATACGTCTTGTATCGGTCACTCCTTGACTGATAGGGTGATCGATAGGGGTTGAGCGGTTTCACGAAAGCTTCTGTAACTTTCTAACCGCTGACGGGAATGACCTGAAACCAACTCCAGACGCAAGATAACTTACGGGGCCACAACATTAATGAAGACTATTGAAGCTGAATCGGGGTGGAGATAATTTTTCCGAGCCGGTTGTGTCAGGTGAAGTTTCTGGCCGCTTCAACAAGGTGCATCTTCTTCTTGGTTCTTGGTGTAATTGCCATTGAGAGAGTTGCTTGGTGCATAGACAGGCAATAAGACTGAGCAGAAATGTCTGGTTTGTACTCAGTATGTTGCCTACCAATTTTTCTTGGCCATAATCAGTGCACTAGCTTAATGAATAAGCTGTTGTAGCTCCTTGGCATTGTCCACCTTGTGTTGAACCATTTGATCCATCTTAGTACCCTGAAACACTAAACAAAAGAAATCAAAAGCAAAAGGAGCATATATAGACAAGGGATAAACATGAAACTACCTTCCAAGTGTGCTTGTTTATAGTCACTAAGCTTGACTCTTAGCAAGTGAAACTCAAAGATGAGAGTGCAATGGAACTAATGTTCCTTCTCCAATCATCAAAACACAAAAAACATAAAGAAAAAAAGCCTAGTCTAAGCAAGTAATCAAACTCAAATGCCTTACACACAATGAACTGGCAATGGCGCCAATTGATGTTTAGGTTTTTAAGCCTTAACTCAATCTTCAAACACACATGTTATTGTAGTACTTGAGGTGTCAATCCAATCCAAGGGCTAAGGAACAGATGAGATGCAGAAAAATTGCTAAGCTAGGCCAAATAAAGAGAGGGAATTGAACTCTAACAACCTAAGATGAACAAGAAGGAAATCTAACAAGACTAAAGGCAGTTTAAACAAGATTAAACAAGCAAAAACAGAGTAAAACAGAGCAAATCCGAAATATAACAAAAGAGAAAAGCAAGTTCCTAGATGTGGTTATTGACTTTGGGGAATTCAAGAACTAATTAAGTTTGTTTCAAACAGCATTGATCAAGCAAACAAGCTAGCAATGGTGATTTCTAGACATAGAGTTCACAAACAAGCAAGCTAAATCCAATGTCTTGTAAAATAGCCCTTTGCTAAACACCTTAACAACAACTAACTCTCATTAGTGCTAAAACATTCAGAAAGCATTAATAAAAAACTCTATTCAAGTCAAAATGCTCCTCAAACAGTCAATATCTTGAGCCAAGGCCAGCAAATCTTCTATCAAACAAGATCAGCATGTCATCAAACACTTAGTGGGCATAAGAGAAAGCCTAAATTCTAGATAAGTGTGATCAAGACAAATCTAGTTTAAGAACAGATCAATAGAGAGGAACCCAAATAATGAAGCACTAAACAAACCTTAATCAAACACTAAATTGCCCTAATCTACCATATTTAGAAACCTTAAGCAAAACACAAAAAAGGCAAGGTTCAAGACTAATGTGATAACAAAGTGAATCATGCTTATGGTTAAGGGATCAAATCAAATTAAAAACAATTCAACTCTAGATAAGGACATCTAAAACAAGACAAGCTACTTTGTTCATTGGCATGTCAAACCCATGGTTAGTGGTGTATTTACCAACAAACAAGCAAGAAGCACAATGTCCATAAAATCTAACAAGTTCTCATACCTCCACTTTTGATGGCTTGTGAGATTACTTATCATGCTGGAATATATCAGACAACTACTCATTGGTTAGGTTTATTGTAGTTATCTAAGGGCAACTTTCCACCAATGGGTGATGCAAAGACTCATGACATTCTAAGCATCTATTTCAAGACTTAAACCACTAAGACATTTCATCAAACACATGGAGTGCAGGATAAAATGCCTATGATTCTTATTTATTCCAAAGAGGTACTAAGCATTAAAGATCAATTCAGCAAGAAGAGGAATGGGATCTAGCAACCTAACACATCAAGCATCCAAAAGAAACATTTTTGCATCACAAAAAATCATGAATCTCTAAAATAACTCAAACCCTAAAGAGCAAATTCGAAATTAATAAAAGCAAAACCAAGACTAAAGATAAAAGACTTATGATTAAAAGAAGAAGAAAACATAAATAAAAGTATATACAAGTGGTCCAATCTCACCCCCCAAAGGGTTTGTTCTTGTTCTATGAAAAACCAAAGCAAAGCTTTGGGGAAGAGAAAGGATAAAAGAAAATAGATCTAGGTTTAGCTATTTATAGGGAACATCCCCAAAATAGCCTTAGGAAGTAAAAATAAAAAAGTTAAAGATGGTCAAAGATGCTTCTCGGACCAAAACCTATCGATCAGAAGGAAGGGGGTGATGCTCAATATAGGTGATCGATATGGTGATCGATAGGAACTTCTGGTTGCGGACAGTGATGCTTAAACCGGCGTATATTTTGAACTACTGATCGGATTGACCTGATTCAACCTCCGTTGGAAAGCTTATTCGATCCTCTACAATTTCTATGAAGGACGTGGCGGAATCGCACCGAATGACCTTCGTTTTGACCCATACATTTCATATCGATCTGCATATCGGACAGATTTCTCTCAGCTTTGGTCGACACAAGACTTTGGTGCAGCCTAAAACCCGTCATCTTGGCTATTATACTTGGTTCTTCATGTTCTCATCATTCACCAGTCTCCAAATGTCTTCCCTGCTCCATTTAGACCTGAAATAGACTCCAAACAATGCAAAACATGCAAATGTCTAACCTAAAACATATTATGTCTAATAAGAATGCAAATGTGACAAAATACGATGAATGAATGTATGAAAGATACAAAAAACTAAACTAAATGCAAGCTAAAACATGGAAAATTATGAGGATATCAGCTTCTTCTCTCTGGTGTTGAAAGCCCACTGTTGACATGCAAGAAACTGCTTCATCAATATTGTAATAAGCCCAACTCCTAGGCTCTCTCCATTTATCTTGCCATGTCTTGTCTCCATCATGATATTCTTCAAGCCATTCACTAGCAATCCCATCCCTTCCTCCTTGACCATGTTCTGCTTTTTTCTGTAGAAAAGTGTGCTTGTGATGACTCTTTGAACATATCTGATTGCTGGATGGCAGATGCTTGCACTTTTGAGATGACCAGCCTTGTAAGCATCATTCGCTATCTCCTCCCAAATATGCTTGAGCTCATTGTGTTTGAAGCTCATAGCTTGTGCTCTTGAACCTTGATCAAAGCCAAATACCTCCTCTAGCTGAGTGAAATCCATAGTGTACCATGCTCTGCTAGCTCTAGTAAGCAAATCTTTGATAATTCTCTAGCTAGGAATTCACAAGAGAGTTGCTTGTAAGTGGGATACCCAAGACTAGCAAACTTCTCAAGTCCAATGTTGCTTAACAGCTCATCCAATTCAATATTAATTCCCAATTCATCCAACAGACCAGGGCAAGCATACCTTGTTGGAGCAAAGTCCACTCTCCTCATCGTCTTCATGTAGTCTTTAAGCTTAGGTGTTGCATAAGGAATTTGCTCTTCTTACTCAAACGGCCTTTTACCCTCTGCTCTGTCTCTTGCATGTGCACTTGAGTCCAAAATTTTTTCATCTCTTCTACTGCTCGACATAGTACATGAAAACACAAAGCTTGAAGAAAAAATTAGCAATATGTTCCCTTAGATCACTGTGCAGAAAACTATTTCCCAAAATTCAAACATGCATAGGAAAATTCTTTAAAAGTTTGCACTGAATGGCAACAAACAGAGGCGAATTTAGCAAAACAATTCAGCTCAAAAGGGAGAACACAATGAAAATTAAAATTCAAGAAGCAACAAGCAGCGATTTAACCAAATTTAAGCATATGCAGCAAAAATGTCATCTTCTCTCCACCAAATTATAAACATGCACCAGATTCAACATTGTTACTCTAATATGAAGCATCTAAATGGTGAATATGCTGGAAAACAACAACATGCCTAAATTTGGCCAAAAAAGAATATGTCAAATTAAGAACAAAATGAGCATTTCTCAAACATTTTAATCATAAATCATCAAAGAGAGATGCAACAATGGTGACATGCAATTCAAAATCATATCAAAATCATGCAAAACAATCTCAACAGACATCCTAATGCAGTTCATCCTAGCTTTCAAAGACTAAACTCATAGAAATGAGAAATTAGAACACTAATACCTTGGATCTTTGGAAAACTTGAAAGGATGAAATAAGAGAGTGCAAAAGGAAAAGAAATGTGTTTTTGCAGAAAGAGAAATGGTGTTCTGGTCGATATGGATGTGTGGAGAGAGATAATATGCTAGTTTTAAGGCAAGAGATAAGGGAAAACTAAATAAATTAAAGAAAAATGCAAGCATATCTAGTTTAAAATTCAAAAGTTGCTAGGAGGGGGAAATAAAGATTCTTTTACCTCCACCAAGGTCCACAAAAAGGTTTTATTCGATTTATCCATGTAAAAATTCAAAATTTTTTTTACACGGGTCATATTGAACAAAACACCTGATGTGATACCCGGCGTGTACCATATCGGGGACGTTGGGTCCTGTGTCTCGGCAATTATACTCCTCTGCCTCGGGGGTCCAGCGTTCTGATCAGCTTCTCCTCCGGGACATCTTACATCGAGCAGAATCAGAAGATGTTCTGCTCGATGTTGTTGCTCGATGTAGGGGAGACACTTCGGCTTGCACGATTCTTCCCGTGGGCAGTACATGGCATCATTCGGATACTCGTACTGCCTTGTACATTATGCATGGAGCAAATGTATTGGTGTTTTGCTCGATGTAACATCCTGATGCGGGTTCCTTCGTCATTTGGGTAATGTCCTCCGATGAGAATGATGAACTTCTCGGCGAAAAACATCTATGCGGTATGCATCAAGCAAAAATATGGGTGTTTTACTCGATCTTTCACGTCGATGTGAGTTTTCTCGCACTCAGCTGGGATGCTCGTCGGTGATCCACGTACTGGCTATCGTCCCGCATATGAATCATCCGATGGTCTTTGTATCAGGTAAAACAAAGGTGTTTTGCTCGATGTTGTTCCTCGGTGCAATCTCCACCGGGCTTTAACGTTGGTGTGATCAAAGGCTTTACTTCTTTAGTGATCAAAACCTCTTCTTCTTTCAAATCATCCTCAAGATTTAACTCAGTGTCAAGCTTCTCTTCTGTCTCATCAGGAAGAGTGTCTCTCATCAGCATGCTCATTGTGAAGCTCATAGCTTGCTCCACACGCTCTGGAAGTTGTTGTTGTTCACTCTATTCCTCAACAAAGGTTCCACAAAAAGCAATAGAAGGTGACACAATCTTGTACACCTTGAACTCATCAACATTCTTCAAAATAACAGAGCTTCTCTTGAAGTCTAATTGAGCGCCTGCTGTAGCTAAGAAAGGTTTTCCTAGTAGAAGTGGTAACTCTCTTGAATATATCTTTTCCATAACCACAAAATCTGTTGGTATCAAGAAATTACCAATCTTCAAAGGGAAATCCCTCACCATCCCTAGTGGACGCCTTGAAGTGTTAACCACAAAGGTGATAGATGCCTTGCAAGGCTTCAGCTCTTTGATTCCCAAGGTCTGACTCAAGCGGAGAGACATCACATTTACTGTTGATCCTGAATCACATAAGGCTTCAACTTTGTCTAGCATGTCAAGCTCACAAGTAACCAAGAACTTTCCAGGATTAGATGATAGGGCTCAGGTTTTACCCAAATAAAACTATTGCAAGTGCACAGTAAAAGCAGTTGTAGTACAAGGGGTATCGAATCCCAAAGGAGTAATGCAGACTACACTATCAAATATAGGTTCGGATTAAGCTAAGCAGAATGTAATGTATGTAATGCGAATGATAAAAGTAAGCAAGCGAATTTATTGTTTGATCTAAGTTTCAGAAGACTAAAAGCGCTAAGTCAGGATAGTTCGCAGGTTGAATCCAAGAATGTAGAATATATGAAATCAGGAATGATTAAGAACCGTTTTGAACATGAATTACAAATATATAACTAATCAATTCTCATTGCAGAAGTTAACTATGTTTAAATCACAGATGTTCAAATCTCTTTGCAAACCGTAACAATCTAAACATGCAATATGATCAGATTCAATTGTTCACAAAACTTCTAAGCCAAATCTCTTTGCACTAAGTTGTTTTGCTCATCAAATACTAGTTCAGGTTATCAATAATGCTCTCACATATATTTAACAACCTATGATTTTCGGATTTCTAAATGATGTGTCTAAGAAATTCAATTTTAAAGCAAGCAAAGATGAAAAACCAAAAGATATTCCTAACAGGTAGCGATCCTATAAACACTTCATCAACCCTTGAAAAAGCCCTAACTTAACTAGCAGATTACTCAGACATGATCGTGGAATCACAAAACATAACTGAATAAAATTGCATTAAGAGAAATAGTAAAAGAATTAGGGGGTTCGAAATCTTCTCAAAAGAGTACAGGATCTGGCTCCCCAAAAGCTCTGAAATAAATCTCTCTCAAACTCTCTGAATTCTAAAGTCTAAGATAAAAGCCAACAATAGCTGAAAAACCTAACAAATAGAGGCTAAACACGATCTGGGGCTTTCTTGTAAATATTGAAACTTTTGGGCCAATTCTGCAAATAGTCTTCATACTTTTAATAAAACTGGCCACGCTCTTTCTTTGGTGGGTGACGAGCATCACCAATTTGCATTATTTCTTCTCCGAGCTAGGCACTTCGTGGCTTCAACTTGCAATGCTCCAAAAAGCTTCAATATCCCCAATTATGCTCCAGACATGCTATAACCTGCAAAGACTCTACTAGGACTCATAAAAAGACCAAAAAGACTCAATAAAAAGGACTTACATCATGGTTAAAAACCATAAAAACCATGATATATCAACTCCCCCAGACTTAGCTTTTGCTTGCCCTAAAGCAAACATTAGACAAAGAACAAGGTCAAGGTTTGAAAACAAGAAACAGTCACTCAATCATCAGGAACACCACATTAGTTAGCATTTTCGAATCCACATACCACATAGTCAACACAAGATCAAATTTCAGTCTAATTTTCACAAGCTTAGCAAATCTCTCAAGTCCAGTCCAAATCCCTTCAAGAAATCCAAAATTTGTACTGCTAACTCTTTATTTTTTTTATTATCTAAATGTGAAGTCTCATCAAAGTTTTATCATCTCAATCACTTACAGATTCTTTTCCCTTCCTAAACAACTGAACAAATCAATCTCAATACAGCTCTCCTATTTTCTCTTCCTTTGATCTTTTCATTCTGATTTTTTGATTTTTCACTTCTTTTTCTCATTTTTTACAGTCTAAGATATGGTGCTACTCAATACTTGTGTTCTTTGTGATGAGACAGGTTCTTGAGTGTGTTCATTACTGTTGTTCCTTGTGAGGAGACAGGGTCATGAATGCACCATTCTTTGGACTTAAACTCTTAAAAACTACATCAGGGAAGATCAAAGAGAGACTGTATCTTAACCTTATTGTCAGTGCTGAAAGAGAGAATCAAGATCAATAAGAATCAAGCCCCAAGACAAGAAGTTTAAAGTTCATTAAGGTGGAGCTAACAGCAAATTTTTCAGATTCTCTAAGAACCTAAACCTTCATTGCTAGACTGATCTATCTATGACTTTCAACTTAGTAAGACTTGTAATCAACTACTGTGGCAATGGTTCTTATAAGCAAAAATGTCCTACGGTTAGTTCCAAGAAAAACTGATAATTTCAAAATTTTGACTCTATAAAAACAGGTTTTTGACTGAATTTTAAGACTCTATAAACATGACACAAAGCACACAACGTCAGTAACCACCTCCCCCAGACTTAAACAACACTGTACCCAATGTTATTAAGCCAAGAGTTGGTCAAAAAGATGAATGAAAACTTGTAAAACCATGGTGAAAAAGTGTTACCTCGCGAAGGGTCGGGTGACGAGCGTCACCGCGACCTGTATTGCAGAAATGTCAAGTTAGATAGTTATTAACGTAATGTTGTCATGTGTACTATAAAGTTAGACTATTAGAGCACTCAAACACATAATTAATAACATCCAAATATAGCAATAAGAACCTGGTTCAACAATCTCACAAAACATCATCAAAGAAACTGAACACTGACTCAAAGAAAACATAAAAATGACTCAAGAGAAATAAAAATAAAAGAGAAACAGAAACAAGTAACCAGATAGTAGAGGCTCAGTCTTCATCCTCGCAGGGCTCAGTGGTGTAGTGTGGGCAGACACAACCACAGTTGCTAAGTGTAGCAACAGCATCCCAGAGTCCCTCAAAGCTGTCAATGACATACGCCTGAAAAGCAGCCATGTCCATGGGTGTCTGTGGTCGTGGAGGACGCCTGAAAGCAGTGGATGTAGTGGTCTGGCGTCGAGATGGTCCAGCATCAGCAGCAGCAACAGTAAAAGCGCCAGCAGTAGCAGCTCTAGCAGGGCGCAGAGGTAAAGGGCGCAGCAGACTCCGATCAGGCATGAAAAACAGCTGGCGTGGGACACCCTGAATCGTTGTGAGCGCTCTCTGTGGCAACTTAATGCCAACATACTCTCCAGCAGTAGTGGTGAATGTCCAGACAACTCCAGTCTTGAGCCAAGTAACATGGCGCATATGCTGGTCGCTGGTCATCCATGAGTGATCTGTCACTGCGAAGGCTACAAGGAGTGACATCGATCTGAAAGTGCTCGAAGATCGGTGTCAGAAGACTCCCTACACTCTCAGTCTTCTCCCCCGGACTTGTGAATGGCTTGGTTTTCAAGGAGACCAAATGCTCAGCAAAAATAACGCCTAAGTTGGCGCGGACCATGGTATTCATAGGTATCACCTCATCGAGCATCTCAGCGAATCCGTAGTAAAGGAGAATCAGCTCACCAACCCTTGTCTTGCTCGGCGCAGACTTGCACAATATGGTGTTGCCAAGAAGGCGCATAATGTACCTCAAGACAGGATGTCAAACCTCTGTCTGCGTGCTAGTCTTGCTGTCATAGACTCCATTCCCGAACTTGGACCAAAAAGTCTGCATGTGGGTCCACTGTGAGGGAAGGAGAACGCCTGTGAAGTGGTTAGAGAAACCATAAATCCCACAAAGCTCCATCAGACTGATCCTGTAACGAACCCCGTGGATCAGAAATGTCAACGTGCCTTCCTGCGCACACTTGGCCAGCTCATTCGCGTAGTAGACGCAAGCAGTAGAGAGAAACTGGCGGACCAAATATGGGTACAAATCGTACTGCTGGAATGGCATAGTGCCCATCCCTATCCTCTACAAAGTCTCCACAACCTCCTCGAAGATGCCTATCTTCTGCAGAACAGCAGCATCTGCGAACCTGGTAGGCACTATCTTCATTCCCTGCCACGCATTGTAGAATAGCGTGTCATACTCATCCCACTCCTCCTAAATATCACGGAGTATGCAAGTGTCCTGTGATATTTCCTGCTTCGGAGTCCCTGCCCAAGCCACTCGAGATGGTATCTTTAGGTCCTCTCGTTTTGGCCATGGAGGCCTGCAAACTGGGTAATGACTGAAGGAATCCGTGGAGCCTGATGCAGCGCTCGAAGACGAGCTTTGTCGCGGTCATTTCTCCTGTCTAGGCATCTGAAAATTCAAGTCCAAAATCAACCAAAAACATCACTAAAATCAGCAAATTTTTGAAAATTCGAAAAATCAATCAATCAAGGTGAAATAACTAATGGCGATCATCAACAGCACTACTAGGAACACAATTCAATCATCAGCTACACCCAGATCACCTAAAATTTCCAGATTTTTGCAAAGTTCATCATGAACTCGAAAATTTCAAAACTTGCAAATCAACCGATTATATCACACAAGGATGATATCATTCCTCTAATACAACCTAACTAACCATGATTCAACAGTTAAATCAAGCTAATCAAGTCAAAAATCAAATTTTACCAAACCTATGGCGGATTGAAAATTGGGGATTCTGAACACATACCTTGCTTATCTTGAAAACTGAATTGATATTGTGAAAGAGGGCCAAAATCCACACGAATTAGGCTTTTAATACTCTATTTGGTTTAGAAAATCAAAAGTTGTGATTTGAAAAAAAATTGCTAAGTGTTCGGTTTTTCTTAGTTATGAACGAAGAAGAAGAAGAAGAGAAGTAAGCGCGTACCTGAGTCTCGGATGGGTGACGAGCGTCACCCATTTTTTTTTTTTTTTTGGGTCGGGTCTTTTTTTTTTTTTTTTTTTTTTAAAAAGAATAATTAATCTAAAGCAGGAAAATAAAAACTAAGTACAAGATATACAACTTACCAGTGGGTTGCCTCCCACTAAGCGCTTGTTTAAAGTCATTAGCTCGACTTTGGTTGGCTGTTTAGACAGCTGGTGCATCATCCAGAGACACAATGTGTCCTGCTGGAATCTCGGCTTGCGCCCAATAATGCTTCACCCTCTGTCCATTGACAGTGAACTCCTCTCCTTTGGAGTTTATCAGGACAATGGCACCATGTGGTGGAGCTTCTTTGACAGTGAAGGGACCTGACCATCGAGAACACAGTTTACCAGAAAAAAGCTGTAAACGAGAGTTGTAAAGTAGTACTTGGTCATTAGGCTCGAAATGTCTGGAGATGATCTTTTTCTCATGATATGCCTTTGTCCTCTCCTTGTGTAACTTGGAGTGTTCATAGGCCAGATATCTGATTTCATCCAGTTCATTGAGCTAAATCAAGCGCCTCTCTGTAGCAGGTTTCAGATCAAAGTTCAGCTTCTTGATAGCCCATTCTGCTTTGAACTCAAGCTCCACTGGTAGATGGCACGCCTTGCCATAGAGAAGGTGGAATGGTGTAGTCTCAAGTGGAGTTTTGTATGCTGTCCTGTAAGCCCCTAATGTATCATCCAGCTTTGCAGACCAATCTTTCCTTGTCTTTCCAACTGTCTTCTCTAGAATCTGCTTGATCTGCCTGTTGGAAACCTCAACTTGTCCACTAGTTTGGGGGTGATAGGGCGTGGCCACTCTATGCTGTACACCATACTTCTTCAGCATCTTGTCAAAAACTTTGTTAACAAAGTGAGAACCACCATCACTTATAACAATCTGCGGGACACCAAATCTGGGGAAGATAATGGTCTTAAACAGCTTCAAAACCACTGCAGCATCATTAGTAGGAGTAGCCAACGCCTCTACCCGCTTAGATACATAGTCAACAGCAACCATAATGTATCTATTCTCATAAGATGAGGGAAAAGGGCCCATGAAGTCAATACCCCAACAATCAAAGACTTCAACTTCTAGAATGAAGTTCTGTGGCATCTCATGTCTCCTGCTGATCTTCCCTCTCCTCTGACAAGTATCAAAACTTGTAATGAATGCCTGGGCGTCCCTGAACATAGTAGGCCACCAAAAACCAGCTTGAAGAACCTTGGAGACTGTTTTGAATGTGGCAAAGTGTCCAGCATATTCTGACTCATGACAGTGAAAGAGGACGTCCTGCACTTCTTCTTCTGCTATGCATCTCCTGTAAATCCCATCAGCACAATGCTTGTAGAGATATGGCTCATCCCAATAGAATCTTCTAAGTTCTCTCAAGAACTTCTTCTTAGCATAGCCCTTAAAGTCATGTGGTTCATCCTCTGCAGCAAGGTAGTTGGCAATATCAGCATACCAGGGCCTCTTTGGATCATCCAAAGCATAAACTTGCTCTTCAAAAGCCGTCCCCAAGCTTGCACAAATCGCAGCCAAGTTCAGAGTTTGGTGACGAGTGTCACCATCCTCGTATGATCTTCTGGTCGCGATTGTGCTTTGTTGGTGACGAGCGTCACCCTCCTGGTGTCGCTCGTCACTCCCCTGCAGTTTTGTGAAAACTACAGGTTTTCAACACTTTCCTCCTGCAATCTTGTTTCCACCAAGTACACATTCTCTTCAGGCAAGAAATCATTGATTGGAACACTATCTTTGACCTGAATCCTGGATAGATGATCAACAACTCCATTCTCAACACCTTTCTTGTCCTTCACTTCAATATCAAACTCTTGAAGAAGTAGAATCCATCTCAACAACCTTGGCTTTGCATCCTTCTTCTGCATCAGATATTTCAGTGCTGAATGGTCAGTCAAGATATTGTCTGAATTTTTCAAATGCAAACATAACAGCCAACAATTCCTTCTCAGTTGTTGCATAGTTCTTCTGAGCATCATCCAAAGTCCTACTTGCATAGTAAATGGTGTGGAGCTTCTTGTCTTTCCTCTGTCCAAGCACTGCTCCAACTGCAAAATCGCTGGCATCACACATCACTTCAAAGGGTAAGTCCCAATCTGGAGGCTGCACAACAGGAGCTGTAACCAATGCTTGCTTGATCTATTCAAAGGCGGATTTGCACTCTTCTGTGAACTGAAACTTCACATCTTTGCAGAGGAGAGTTGTAAGGGGGCGTCCTATCATGCTAAAGTCCTTGATGAATCTTCTGTAAAACCCAGCGTGACCCAGAAAACTCCTCACTGATTTGACTGAATCAGGTGCTTGCAGACTTGTCATCACTTCAATTTTTGCCCTATCCACCTCTATACCATCTCCTGAGACTCTGTGACCAAGCACAATGCCATCTTGTACCATAAAATGACACTTCTCCCAGTTCAAAACCAAGTGTTTCTCTTCACAACTCTGCAGAACTGCACACAAGTTGTCCAAGCAGCTCTTGAAGGAGGAGCCATAAACTGAGAAGTCATCCATGAAAACCTCCATAAACTTCTCAATCATGTCTGTGAAGATCGACATCATGCATCTCTGGAAGGTTGCAGGAGCATTACATAGTCCAAAAGGCATTCTGCGATATGCAAAAGTGCCATAAGGACAGGTAAAAGTGGTCTTCTCCTAATCATCTGGATAGATGGGGATCTGAAAGAAGCCTGAATAACCATCAAGGAAGCAGTAGTACTTGTGATTTGCCAGCTTCTCCAGCATCTGGTCGATGAAAGGTAGAGGAAAATGGTCCTTCCTTGTTGCTGCATTCAGCTTCCTGTAATCAATGCACATCCTGTGTCCTGTCACAGTTCTGGTTGGAATCAGCTCATCGTTGTCATTCTTCACCACTGTAACACCTCCTTTCTTAGGCACCACGTGCACTGGACTCACCCAAGCACTGTCTGATATAGGATAGATGATACCAGCCTGCAGCAACTTCATGATCTCTTTCTTGACAACATCTTGCAAATTCGGATTCAGTCTCCTCTGGTGCTCAACTGATGATTTCGATTCATCCTCCAAGTGTATCCTATGCATTCACAAGTCTGTAGAAATCCCTGAAATATCATCAAGAGAATAGCCAAGAGCTTTGCGAAATCTGCGCAGCTTACTTAGCAAAAAGGTGAGCTCTGCATTGTTCAATGAAGCATTAACAATAACAGGATAGGTGGAGTTTTCTCCAAGGAAGGCGTACCTTTGCCCTGCAGGGAGCTGTTTAAGCTCAACTTTTGGTGCTTTTGCTGCACTCCAATCACCCATTGTAGCAGCTTTCGCAGATGTGGTAACAAGCTCATCCTGTGCAACCAGTTGCATCACTTGTGCAGTAGCATCCATCATCTTTGTGTAGCCTGTTGCAGCAGCATCCAAATGCTCATACTCTGCTGTAGAAGTGGTCAACGTCTTCTCCAAAGGGTCCTCTGAACTCATCTGATCAGCAATGTTTGTGAGAACATCCACATAAAAGTCTGTCCATCTATGGTTGGCCTCTTCATCAGCTTGTCCATTTCGAATTTCATCACTAAATCACCAACATTCAGCTCTATTCTATCCTTCCTGACGTCAATGATAGCTCCTGCAGTAGCCAAGAAGGGTCTTCCAAGAATCAAGGGATCTTTGTGTTCTTCTCCATATTCCAGAACCACAAAATCAGTAGGAGTCATGCAATCTCCTACTTTGATAGGAACATCCTCTATCACACCTTCAGGAACTCTGACTGATCTATCAGCTAGGACAAAATATATCCTTGTAGCCTTAAAATCGGTCATCCATAAGCTCTTGGCAACATAATGAGGCATAAAGTTCACAATAGAACCTAGATCACACAATGATCTCTCAAACCTGTCAGCAAAGATTGTGCAGTCTAAAACAAAGCTTCCAGGGTCTGAAAGCTTCTCTGGCACTCTGTTCTGAATCACTGCACTGACCTGCTCGTTGATCATCATAGCCCCAGCCTCTAAACTCAAGTTATTGGTCACCATTCTCTTCACATACCTCCTTATAACAGGAGTGATCCTCACATCATCAATCAATGGCATCTCAATAACCAACTTGTCCATGATAGCTTTGCATTTAGCATCTTCAAGCTCCTGTTTAGACTTCTTAGGATGCTTAGGATAGGGTATCTTTGGTTTATACACTGTCTCCTTAGCATTATCTGAAGTCTTAGACGAAACTGATGTATGCTGCAATGGGTGACGAGTGTCACCAGATGAGTGACGAGCGTCACTCGATTTGGACAAGTCGTGGTTGTTTGCTTGATTTGGGTGACGAGCGTCACCCTCGTGGTAACGGTCGTCACCAACTTGTGAAGAACGGTCGTCGGGGTTGTGCTCAAGGGGTGACGAGCGACATCCATTACTGGTGACGAGCGTCACCCGTGGATTTTCAGCAGAACTTTCTTCATCTTCATACTCTTCAATACCCACAAAATTTCTTGAGCTTAAATCCTTCTACAACACTGGTTGCAGGTTCTTTCCACTCCTCAATGTGATGGCATTCACATGGTGTTTGGGGTCAGCATCAGTTCTTCCTGGAAGAAATCTTTCTTGCCTCTGAACAGCTCCTGCAGTTTGGGCAACTTGGACATCAAGCTTCTTCATCTGAGAGTTCAGACTCTCAATTTTCCCATTCAAGTCCTGATAGAGCGAATCTATCTTGCCATTGAAGTCCACTGTCAGCTTCTGTTGTCCTTCTAGGATCTGTTCCAGCATTGCTTCCATCTTGCTCCCTTGTGGAGGTGCAGGTTGGTAAGAAGAAGAACTATAATTCCTGCTGTAATTTCCACTGTTCTGGAATGGTTTCTAGTACTCTGTCTTCTGGAATGGAGGCTTAGGTGTGTAACCAGGCATGCTATGTCCTCCTGTAAAGGCATTCTTTTGATTGTTGTTGTTGTAGCCTCTGTTCCACTGCTGATTTCCATACCTTAGACCCTGAAAACCGCCAGAATTTATAAAATTCACATCTTCCTGATCAACTTCCTCTGAACCTTTGAAAGTCTCCACTTCTGCAGCGAAATGAACTGACTTCTTTCCCACCAAGAGGCTGTGCATACTATCCAGCTTAGCCTTAACTTCAGCAATCTGATTTCCATCATCCACACCAGCTTGTTTCATCCTCTGAAAATCTGTATTCTTAGTGCTGTTGCTGCATACCAGATTCTCAATCAACCTGATCGCCTCTTCTGGTCTGTTGGTGTTGAAGTTTCCAGCACTAGCTGCATCCAGCACCATCTGGTATTTCCAGTTGATGCCTCTAAAGAAGATCCCAAGTAGTTGCACCTGACTGAAGCCATGATGAGGACAGTCCCTTTGGTAAGACTTGAATCTAATCCAAGAAGCCTTAAAAGCTTCAGTAGGTCCTTGTGTAAAGGATGCAATTTTCGTCCTCATGTCTTCTGATCTTGCATCATCATAGAAGTTGTTCAGAAAAGCGTTCTTAGTGTCTTCCCAAGTGGTCAGTGAAGCAGGTTCTAGTTGCTTCAGCCAATATGCAGCCTCTCCTCCAAGAGAGTAATGGAAAAGCTTGCAGAACAGAAAGTCATTAGTGACTCCATTGGCTTTGGTACTTGAAGCTAAATCCTCAAACCTCTCAATGTGATCCATAGGATGCTCATGAGGTAAGCCATGGAATGGATGTTGGCCAACCAGCTCAAAATCGTTCCTCTGGAAGGCAGGAGGGCGAATTGCAGCTCTGTTGGCATAGAACTGATCTGGTCTATTGTATTCTCCTAAAGTCCTCTGCACAAAATGCACAGCAGCGTTATCAGCAGCAGCAGGGACTCCAGCGTCTTGTCCCACTTGTTGAACCTGCTGTTCAATAATGACGTTCCCATCTTGATCAATCCTCTGCCCCTCTTCGTTCCTCCTGTGTCCTTCTCTGTCAACTAAATGACTTTCAGCATCTTCAACCAAGATAAGTGGAGCGACCATTGTAGATTACTTCTTAGCTTTCCTGTTAGTTCTCTCCAACCTAGCGAGTTCGTCGATGCTCAAAGTCACAAGCTCCTTCTATTTGTTGCTTCTGGTACTGCGATTAGGCATACACCTGAAACATGAACAAAGAAAAGTAGCAAAAAGTTAGTAAACAAATTAACACTTAGACAAAATCCTAATACTAAAAATCGATAGACAGCTATTACTCCACGGCAACGGCGCCAAAAACTTGATAGGGCTCAGGTTTTACCCAAATAAAACTACTGTAAGTGCACAACAAAAGCAGTTGTAGTACAAGGAGTATCGAATCCCAAAGGAGTAATGCAGACTACACTATCGAATGTAGGTTCGGATTAAGCTAAGCAGAATGTAATGTATGTAATGCGAATGATAAAAGTAAGCAAGCGAATTTGTTGTTTGATCTAAGTTTCAGAAGACTAAAAGCGCTAAGTCAGGACAGTTCGCAGGTTGAATCCAAGAATGTAGAATGCATGAAATCAGGAATGATTAAAAACCGTTTTGAACATGAATTGCAAATATATAACTAATCAATTCTCATTGCAGAAGTTAACTATGTTTAAATCACAGAGGTTTAAATCTCTTTGCAAACCCTAACAATCTAAACATGCAATATGATCAGATTCAATTGTTCACAAAACTTCTAAGCCAAATCTCTTTGCACTAAGTTGTTTTGCTCATCAAATACTAGTTCAGGTTATCAATAATGCTCTCACATATATTTAACAACCTATGATTTTCGGATTTCTAGATGATGTGTCTAAGAAATTCGATTTTAAAGCAAGCAAAGATGAAAAACCAAAAGATATTCCTAACAGGTAGCGATCCTATAAACTCTTCACCAACCCTTGAAAAAGCCCTAACTTAACTAGCAGATTACTCAGACATGATCATGGAATCACAAAACATAACTGAATAAAATTGCATTAAGAGAAAGAGTAAAAGAATAAGAGGGTTCGAAATCTTCTCAAAAGAGTACAGAATCTGTCTCCCAAAAAAGCTCTGAAATAAATCTCTCTCAAACTCTCTGAATTCTAAAGTCTAAGATAAAATCAAACAATGGCTGAAAAACCTAATAAATAGAGGCTAAACATGATCTGGGGCTTTCTTGTAAATATTGGAACTTCTGGGCTAATTCTGCAAATAGTCTTCATACTTTTAATAAAACTGGCCACGCTCCTTCCTTGGTGGGTGACGAGCGTCACCAATAGTGGTGACGAACGTCACCAATTTGCATACTTTCTTCTCCGAACTAGGCACTTAGTGGCTTCAACTTGCAATACTCCAAAAAGCTTCAATATCCCCAATTATGCTCCAGACATGATATAACCTGCAAAGACTCTACTAGGACTCTAAAAAGACCAAAAAGACTCAATAAAAAAGACTTACATCATGGTTAAAAACCATAAAAACCATGATATATCATTAGACAGCTTGGTTAAGGTTTCCAACTCTTTGCTCCTCTTCAAATTAGCTCCCACATTCTCAAGTATTGGCTCCACATCCTCTAGCTTGTCAAATACTTCTTTGAGAAACATGATTTGATCCTTTACTTCGAGCAATGTGGTACCATGAGGAAGCTTTATGCCAGCATCTTCAATATCCTTTATGAACTGTGAGTAGACTGCTCTTTGAGCCTTTGTAAAGTGCATTGTGGGGGTATCAAATTGGTGGTTTGAAATCTTGAATCTCAGCAGCTTTACCCTTATCATTGTATCTTGAAGAAGTCCCTTCTTGGCATTCATACAGCTCTTTGAAGTCTTCAGGACTGTCCTTGGCATAAACCATCAAAGCTTGGTATTCTTCTACAAGTTCCTTATCAGCTTCATTAAGCTCTGGTTTGACCTCTTCTTTAGGTGAAACCAAGGCTTTCTCAGCCTCTTCCTTCTCAGACGCTTCTTTTTCAAGTCTCTCCTCCTCTAAGGCAAGCTCTTCTTCTCTGTCCAAACCTTGAAGAAACTCCTCAACAATGTCCACAACTTCTTGATCATCAATGGTAATGTTTAAGACATCTCCCCCGCGTCTAGATTCCTCCATGTCCCTATGGAGTAACAGCTCTTGAAGCATAAAAAGACAGAAGAGTCAAAGATTAATGGCTTACTAATTTTTAGGAAACAATTTTTTTTTTTGTATTTTTAAGACTTTAAATGGACAGAATCAAAAGACAAAATATTTTTTTAAGTTTTTATGAAGTTTTAAAATTTATACAAGAAAAATCAGTGGAAGAACAATTTTTTTGGGCTTTTGGTTTTAAAACTGAAATAACTTAAACAAGATAATTTGAAATAGCAAAAAACAAAAGCAAAAGATATGAATACACCTAGATAGGAGCTTTTAGCTCTGATACCAATGATGTAAGAATGGAATCCACCAATTCTTAAAATACTTGAATCAAGATCTTTCAAGCTAATTTAACGGAGGAATGGATTGTTGATTGATAAACCTTTTGTGCTTGAATCCCAAACACCAGGATTTAGACGCTAACTCTTCAAGGGCTTATCTTCACAAGAATATTCAAACTCTATACGAAATACAAACACTCTGATCCCACAAAGGGTTTAAATTCGCAGGGACAGGTTTGATGCAAAGAAATCTTCTTTGTAAACAAAACAAAAGGGTTTTCTTGATTATTTCTTGGGTGGTTTCGAAATACAAAGTGTTGAGCTTATATAGTGCTCATGTTAAAGGCATAAAACGGAAACTAAAACAATAAAAACATAGCATAAAATTTGGTGTAACAAGATAATAGAAGAATGCTTAAGTTTGGCTTGATTGGATCTTCTAGCCATTATCATAATGGGGAAAAGGGGGTGGCTTGATTGGTGGTGATGAAATAGAGTTAATCTTTGACTCTTCTGTCTTGTAGGGACGGTCAAGATCATCTTGAGAGGATGGAGGGTCGAGATGAGTTGATGAAAGTGGCATTTGGTCATAGTTTCCTTTGGAGGTAAAGTTAAAGAACTTATAAAAGGAAACTTCTTCTTTGGTGGATTCTCCTTGGTTTTGAAGTGGTTTAGCTCGGCTAATGATTTGGTTTGCTGGTCTAGGACTTCTGTTATCTTATTTGATCTCAAGTAAGGCGAATAAAATGTCTCTCCTGGTCGCCAAAGTTTGGTTTGCAAGTAACTAAACTCGCCAGCTCCCATATAAGGCAAGTGAAACAACCTCCGGTTTAGAAGTTGAATAACTTTTAAACCATGATGAATTTTGATATGAATCCAATGCGTAGCATGCCTCTGATGAGTTGAGAATCTGAAGCATCAGGTTTTTTTGCTTGGTTCATCTTGGTTTGGCCGGAATGATTTAACTAGTAGTCGTATGTCTCCATCAGGTCTATTGAAAATCTTCCAATTTGTATTTTCAATATATTCTTCATAAGAACTCCTTTTTGGCTGATTCTTCTTCGTGGTGAACTCTAAATGAGTTGAGTATACTCTTCCATGGTCTGCTGAGTTTGAATATTTGTTATTGGCCTTCATTTGAGCAAGACAAAGCTCGTATATCTCCTTGGACGTCCTCAGCTTCATGTTCTCCACTTCATGCTTCCTGATTTCTTGATCCTTAGCTGATGATGACTTCATGTCCTCATCACACTCCCATGCTTCAGAAAATGTCTCATTTTCATGTTGTGTGAAACACGACTTTTTGGTCACTAGATCAAATGTCCTTAGCCTCTAATCAGTTGTAGAATAGGAATCAGGTATCAATCCATTTGTGGAAGATGAGATGCAAACAATGACATAAGGTAAGCAATGATGGGGTTTTGATTGAACAAGGACAAATCTAACAACCTAGCAATGCAATGGAAATAAAGCATAAACTAAATGCAAGTGAAAAAAACTAAGCAATGAACTTCGGGCAATGACTAAACAAGAACTAAACAAGAATGACTACTAAAGCAAGAACTAAGCAAGATGATCTTAAAGACAATTAATTAAAAGCAAGACTCAAGGTTCTAAGCAATTGTGGAGCAGTGGCTTTCAAGAGTGAAAATGGGGATTTCTAACAAAGGCAAACATCGAGCATTCATAACAAGCAATTCTCAATGTTGTACTCCTAGACAAGGTATCTAAAAGAAACCAACTTGGCGTCCATAAGCAGTTCATATTCAACAAGATCGAAGTGCCAGACCCACTTGTGATGGCGTATCCTTCAACCATGAGCATAAAGATCAGAACCATTCTAGCCTAAGAGATGTGCTAATCAAGCAATCATTCTCTCACCCAAGCAAGAATTCAGATCAACTTATCAATCTTGTGATCATGAGCTGCTTCCATCTCTTTTCCAACTCCAAGAAACTCCAAAAACACCTGAAAACCACCACAAGCATGCACATGTATGCAATCCTAAGCTAAATGCATGCTATGTTGATTCTAAGTGCAAATGATGCTAAAAAGCTAAACTATAATGCAAAAACAGAGGAAACGATACATGAAATGCAGCCTAAAATGGTCTAAAATAGCAAGCTATTAACACCCCCACACTTAGTTTTTGCTTGCCCTAAAGCAAACAAACACTTAACATGGTGATGAGGTTTTAAATGGGAACTCATATCTTTGAAAATGCTAACAATAAATCAAAATGAAGTCCATGTTCTCAATTCTAGAGTGCACTTGATGGAAGAATACTTTAAATAATTAGCCATTTTCATCACAAAACAAGAATGGTCACAAAGCTATCAACCTACACATGCTCATCAAATCAAACAACCTTTTTAACATTCAATTATGCTCAAACCGCGAATCATGCTTATGCAAATACGAAATTGTCATTTGGATAAGGGACAAGGCTTAGTGGAATAAAAATGATCCCACTTCACAAACCGGTTTTGGTGTTTAAAGGGTTCTCTCAAGAAAAAGCATGGTTGTGCTTTGACAAAATGCTAAGGGTCAAAGAACAACTTACACATACACAAGAAGACTCCCATCTACCAAATATCTATAAGATGTGTTCCTAACTCTAGCCTATCAGTGTAAAACCCACTTATGCTACCCATTTTAAGAATTTAAACCCTTTAAAAAACCCAAAAACTTTTTTCCTTAAAGCGTTTTGGAGGACACTTCTTCTTTTGAACTTCAAGTGGTGGCGATTTGCTTCTTTTGAGTTTGGCTCATTTATTTGGTGATGCTGGTGCTTGATTCGCCTTTGGATTTTTGATTTACTTGTTTTGCACTTCTTGCATCTTCTTTTCTTCTTTGAACATGAGCCTTCTTTCTTTTAGTTTAGAATCGCCATTTCTGCCCTTTTGCATGTGTCACACTCCTTTTTCTTTTGTGCATTAACATCTTTTCTTCTTTGCTTCTCTTAAAAACTAATCCCAAGATAAACCCAAACCATTCCCCAAACATCCTACCCTATCTAACTCAAGAGTGAGCTAGTTCTACAATGGGAGTAGTTCCCTTGTAGTTCCAACCCAACACTTTTTGCTAAGCAACAATCATGATGGAAGAGGCCTCACAAATCACATAATATTAATGTCTTGGCTTGAAATAAGGTTTAGTTAAGGGTGGGAAAATCTAAATGGATCTGTTAGAGAGTGGCAAAGGAGAATAAGAAGATCCAAATATTTTAAACTATCCATGACATCAATTACAAAAGCATAAAGAAATGATAATTGCGAATTCAAATTAGGTTCCACTTAAACAAAGGTTTAAATGATTTCAAAGCATGCTTCAGTCTCAAACAAAACTCACATAAATGTGAATTCCAGAAGTGGTTCAGCTTTATTTCTAGTTCAACATCAATTGCACCAAAGGATTAAAAACAAGGTCTTCATTTTCATAAATCACTAGCATTAACAAAGATGTACTATCATAGTTCCCAAATTAAAAAAGCAAGCTAGTCCTATATGAATGCATGAAGTCTAAATCCTATAAGAATGCATGAACTCCTTTTGTGAAGTAATTTTTTTGAAATTTTTGAATTTTTTTGGTTTTTTCTAGGACTTAGATGCTATGTAATCATGATGCATGATTCCTATTCTAGTATGCAAATACAAATGCAAGCATCAGTCCATCATACACCCTCCCCAACACTTAAATTACACAGTGCCTGTGTAATAAAAATGCTAAGGAGAGTGTTCACAAACATCCAGCAAACAATCGCATGAAATTAAAAAAAAAATGTGTGGTATTTACAATGGTTAGTGTGGTGTACCTCACTTCAGGTGGAGGAGTGGTGAGAGTCTGAACTCTCAATGGCATGGGAAGGTGAAGCTTCCTCCTCTAATGGATTTTGCTGTCTAGTCCTTCTCTTCTTTCCTTTTCGCTACGTGAGATGAATGCCTGGCCGGTTGAGAAGGTTGTGTCCTTGGTTGCTCACTTATGTGGAATGAGTGTCTGTCTTGGACTGTAGCCTCTGGTGTGTCCTCAGACATGTCTTCAGTATCAGATCCTCCTCCTTGTGGCTCTGCTTGGACCGCTTGATCAGTTATCTTGGCTGATGAAGATCCTCCCAACTTCTTCTTGAGCTTCCTCACTTTCTTCTTCAATGAGTCAACCGATTTCTTGCTTCCTTTGACTGTCTTCATCAAACCTCTGATGGCTTTGTCCTGGAAGTGGTTCCACCTCTGAAGAAGCCTAGTGTACTGGTGAGGACTCTATGAACATATCTGATAGCTGGATGGCGGATGCTAGCATTCTTCAGATGACCAGCTCTATAAGCATCATTCGCTATCTCCTCCGATACATGCCTTATCTCATCATGCTTGAAACGCATATTTTGTGCTCTTAAGCCTTATCAAATAATTTCTTCAAGCTGAGTGAACCCCATGGTGTACCATGCTTTGTTGGCTCTGAACTTGATGAATCCATTGCAAAAGTCTTCCTCTCCTTCATCATATTCTTCATCGAACTTGTAGAAGTAGACTTTGAAGCTTGCAAGGAACTCACAAGAAAGTTGCTTGTAAGTTGGATAGCCAAGACTAGCAAATTTCTCCAGTCCAATGTTGCTCAACAGCTCATCCACTTCAGTCTCGATTCCTAGCTCTCCCAACAGACCAGGATCAGCATATCTCGTAGGAGTGAAGTCCACTCTCCTCATTGCTCTCAAGTAGTCCTTTAGCTTTGGTGCTGCATCTTGGATTGGTTATTCTACAACAACTGGCCTTTTTCCCTCAGCTCTGTTTCTTTAAGCAGCATTTGAGTCAGAAATCTCCTTATTTCCCCTAGTGTTCGACATAGTACCTGAAAATGCAATGCTTGAAGCAAGAATTAGTATATTATCTTTTGAGAGCACTGTGCAGAAAATTAATTTTCAAAATCCAAGCAGGCGTTGGAAAATTCCGTAAAGATTCACACTGATTAGCAAGAAACATAGTCGAATTTAGAAAATATTTTCAGCTCAAAAGGATAGACACAATTAAAACTAAAATCGCACAGTAACAAGCACGATTAGAGCAAATTCAAGCATATGCAGCAAAAACATCATTCTCTCTCCACCAAACTATGAAAATGCATCAGATTCACCATTATTAGTCTAATAAGAAATATTTCAATGGTCAATATGCTGGAAAAACAATAGCATGCCTAGATCTGGCCATAATCTAAACATAATGTCAAACTAAGCACAAAAACAATATTTTTCAAACATTTCAACCATTAATTTTCAAAGAAGTGCAACAATGGTGACATGCAAATCAAAACCATAGACAAAATTGTGCAAAACAACCTCAATCAATCATTCTAATGCATCCTACTTCAATTTGCCAAGATTAAACTCAAGAAAAAAGGAATCTAGCAAAGTTTACCTTATTTCTTGAACCAATGATGAAGTTCTAGGACAGAGAATGCAAGAGAGAAAGAAAAGATGTTTGGCAATGGATATTTAGCTCGATATGGATGTGTGGAGAGAGATGAAAATGCTAGTTTTAAGGCAAGATGATAAGGGAAATCTAAAATAACTAAGGATAATGCAAGAAAATCTCATTTAAAATTCAAAAAATGCATGTGAGGGGGAAAGAAAAGATTCTTTTACTAGTCATCAAGGCCCCCAAAAAGGTTTTACTCGATTTACCCATGTAAAAATTATAAATATTTTTTACACGGATCATATCGAGCAAAACACTCGATGTGGTACCTCGATGTGTACCATATCGGGGACGTCGGGTCCTGTGGCTCGGCGATGATGCTCCTCTGCCTCAGGGGTTCTGTATTCTGGTCAGCTTCTCCTTCAGAGCACCTTGCATCAAACAGTCTCAGTAGATGTTCTGCTCGATGTTGTTGCTCGGTGTAGGGAGACACCTCGGCTTGCATGATCCTTCTCGTGGGCAGTACATGGCATCGTCTGGATGCTTGTTCCTGGCTCGGCCATTGTGCATCGAGCAAACATCTTGGTTTTTTTGCTCGATGCTACACCTCGATGTGGAACGTCTCGTACTCGGCTGCTGTTCTCCTCGGTGGTTGTCGTACCGGACACCGTCTTGCATCGAATTGGCTGATAGCACCCATATCGAGCAGAACCTTGGATGTTCTGCTCGATGCAACTCCTCGGTGTGACTCCATCGAGCAATCTCGTCGATGTACGGGCTATAGCTTCTCGATGTACAGATTGGTGATCACATCAAGCAAAGCTTTTGATGTTCTGCTCGATGATATACCTCGATGTGATCTCCACCGTGCATCTTGGTCGATGTACGGTCCATGCTCCTCGTTGTACGGACTTGTGCTTCAGGAGCGATCACATCGAGCAGGGCTTTTGGTGTTCTGCTTGATGCTACACCTCAATGTGATCTCCATCGTGCAATCTGTTATGTGTACGGACTGCTCCTTCTTCGAGATAAGCTGTATCGAGCAGCAATGACAGATGTTCTGCTCGATATGGTACCTCGATATGAAAACAGAGTTTTCTTTCCTTGGTCTTTAAACCATTCTACACATCCATGGACCTGTTCTTTGACTTCTGAAACACTAAATAAAGACAATAGTAATAAAAGAAAGCATATATTTACAAGGATAGTCATGAGATTACCTCCCAAGTGTGCTGGTTTTAAGTCACTAATCTTGACTTTGATGGTTTGAGGACTAGTGATAAGAGGTTGATGGAGCTGGTGCTCCTTCCTCTTTCTTCTGGTAAACCCAAGTACCTACTGATATCAGTTTCTTATTGTCACGAGCTGTCTTCCTGGTTCTCCTCTTCTTCACACTTGGTGTTATCAAAGGCTTCACTTCTTTAGTGATCAAGCCTTCATCCTCTCTCAAACCATCTTCAAGCTTCAATTTAGTGTCAAGCTTCTGCTCAGGCTCATCAGGGAGAGTGTCTCTCATCAACATACTCATTGTGAAGCTCATAGCATGCTCCACACGCTCTGAAAGTTGCTGTTACTCACTCTCTTCTTCAATAATTGTTCCACAAAAAGCTATGGAAGGAGAAACAATCTTGTAGACTTTGAACTCATCAACATTCTTCAAAATCACAGAGCCTCTCTTGAAGTCAACTTGAGCTTCTGCTGTTGCCAAGAATGGTGTTCCTAGAAGAAGTAGCACCTCTCTTGAATATGTCTTCTCCATAACCACAAAATCTGTTGGCACCAAGCAATTCTCAATCTTCAAAGGGAAATCCTTTACCATGCCCAAGGGTCTTATTGAGGTGTTATCCACAAAATTGATAGAGGCTTTGCAGGGCTTTAACTCCTTGATTCCTAAGGTTTGGCTTAAGTGGAGAGACATGACATTCACAGTTGAACCTGGATCACACAAAGCTCCAACATTGTCTAGCATCTCAAGCTCACAAGTGATGAGAAACTTTCCTGGATTGGGAAGCTTTGTCAATGTCTTCAGCTCCTTGTTTCTCCTTAGATTAGCCCCCACATTCTCTAGAATTGGCTCCACTACTTCCAGCTTGTCAAAAACTTCTTTGAGGAACCAGACTTGATCCTTCACTTCAAACAAAGTGGTACCATGAGGAAGCTTTATTCCAGCGTCTTGTATATCCTTCCTGAACTTTGAATTGACTGCCATCTGAACCTTTGTAAAGTGCATCGTGGGGTAAGGGATTGGTGGTTTATAAGCTTGAACTTCAGAAGCTTTAGCCTTCTCAATGCTGCTTGAGGAGCTGCCCACTTGGCGATCATACAATTCCTTGAAGTCTTCAGGACTTTCTCTAGCCAAGACCATCAAAGCATGGTATGTCTCTACAAGCTATTTATCAGCTTCGCTGAGCTCTGGTTTGGCTTTTTCTTCTTAAGCAACTAAGGCTTTCTCAGCCTCTTCCTCCTCAGCAGCCTCTTTTGTGGCTCTTTCTTGCTCTTCTTCTCTGTTCAAGCTTTCATCTAGCCCTCAGAGGAACTTTTCTACAATATCAACAGCTTCTTGATCATCAATGGTGACATTGATGACATTCCCCCCACACTCAGCCTTTACATGTCCACATGTAACAATATCTCTTGGAGAATAATGCCAAGGTCTTCCAATGAAGCATCTTCATCATTAAACTCTTCATCCTCTTCAGCAAGCAAGTGGCAGAATTCCTTTGCTTTCTAGTGACTTGACTCTTTGGTTCAGAGCACCTAACTTGCCATTCAGATCACAAGTAGTGGCGTCTATCTTGTTGTGCACTTCACCAAACTTCTTGTGCTGCTCTATAGTAGTGTTGGCTTGACCAGTCAACAGCTGTTGCATCATCTGCTTCAAATCAATATCTTGAGTGCTAGAAGAGGTTTGTGTATTGCCAAAACCTGGTGGGAAAAAAGCTGGTCTTGGCTGAAAGTTAGCTTGTTGAAAACCACCCTGAAATGGTGGTCTTGGAGCAAAGTTGTTCTGGTAGTTGAAAGGAACAAAAGGTTTGGTTCCTTGGTTTTGTTGAGCAGCTTGTGATGGATTGACTTGATCATGAGGGTCGTTGGTGCTTCTATAAGAGAAATTGGGATGGTTCTTGTAGTTGTTAAAACCGCTTCCTTGTTGATTCATGTAGAAGGCTTCTTCTTCTACAATTGTGCCATCTTCTTCTTGTGTAGCAAGACTATCACCAACAAAACTGACATTCTTGAAAGACACACTCAGCAGCTTGTCTAACTTGTCATTCAAAGCTTTAATCTCCTTCTTTGTTGTGCTCTCACCTTCAGCGCTTACAACAGCCCTAGAAGTTCTGTCATATTCTTCACCATAGTTTCCATCAGAAAGCGCCGAGTTCACCACAAGAGCTGGACCATCTACAACAGTATTGCCCATGAAATTTCCATTTCATGCTGTATCTAAGAGCATCCTGTACTTTGGCGTCACTCCTCTATACAAAGTAGACATCAAACTTTCATTTGTGAAGCCATGGTGTGGGCACTGCAAAGTGTAAGACTTGAACCGCTCCCAAGCTTCAGCGAATGTCTCATTCCCATGCTGAGTGAAACTGCTTATGGTGTTCCTCAGCTTTTCTGTTCTGGTGGAGCTGAAAAATTTGTTAAGGAAAGCTGTCTTACATTCATTTCAAGTAGATATAGAGCCTTGTGGAAGTGTCTTCTCCCACTGATGTGCTTTGTCACCTAAGCTGAAAGGGAACTAGCGCAGCTTCAAAGCATCTCCAGACACTCCTTGAATCTTGGTCATACCACACACCTTATCAAACTGGTCCAGATGATCCAAAGGGTCTTCATTGGGCAAGCCATGGAATCTGTTGCCTTGCACCATGTTGATCAACCCAAGCTTGATCTCGAAGTGGTTTTGATGTACAGCTGGAGTGTGAATGCCATTCCTGTTGTGGTGAGTATCAAGCGCATCACCAGCTCCTATTGGTCTTGCAGCTCTAGGTGCGTGAACTGGTACTCGCAATCCCTGAACTCTAGCCGCTTGGTTCAAAGCATATTTTTCTTTATCTATGTATGCTGCAGTTTGTTGTAATGGTGCTTTTCCAACAACACCAATATGTGGTAACTGAGCTTCTTGCTCTGCCATCCTCTGTCCTTCTATCTCTTGAACTCTCTGTCTTACAGCTCTTCTACTATGAACGTTGTCAATGAAATGAGTCAGATTTGATGAGCCTTTATACCTCAAATTCATACAAGTGCCTGAAAAAAAACAGAGCACAGAAAACAGAGCAAATTAGTTATTTGAAAAGTAAAGAACTTAGTCTAACAGCAATGTTAAACTCAAACAATTCACAAATGGCAACGGCACCAATTTGAAACACGACTTTTTGGTCACTAGATCAAATTTCCTTAGCCTCTAATCAGTTGTAGAATAGGGATCAGGTATCAATCCATTTGTGGAAGATGAGACGCAAACAATGCCATAAGCTAAGCAATGATGGGGTTTTGATTGAATAAGGACAAATCTAACAACCTAGCAATGCAATGGAAATAAAGCATAAACTAAATGCAAGTGAACAAAACTAAGCAATGAACTTAAGGCAATGACTAAACAAGAACTAAGCAAGAATGACTACTAAAGCAAGAACTAAGCAAGATGATCTTAAAGAAAATTAATTAAAAGCAAGACTCAAGGTTCTAATCAATTTTGGGGCAGTGGCTTTCAAAGGTGAAAATGGAGATTTCTAACAAAGACAAACATCAAGCAATAATAAGCAAGTAATTCTCAATGTTGTACTCCTAGACAAGGTATCTAAAAGGAACCAACTTGGCGTCAATAAGCAGTTCATATTCAACAAGATTGAAGTGTTAGACCCACTTGTGATGGCGCATCCTTCAACCATGAGCATAAAGATCAGAACCATTCTAGCCTAAGAGATGTGCTAATCAAGCAATCATTCTCTCACCCAAGCAAGAATTCAGATCAACTTATCAATCTTGTGAACCAATAATGAGCTAGTGATAGGGTCAGGTTTTACCCAAATAAAACTACTGCAAGTGCACAACAAAAGCAGTTGTAGTATAAGGGGTATCGAAATCCCAAGAGAGTAATGCTAACTACACTATCAATTATAGATTTGGACTAAGCTAAGCGAAATATGATGTATGTAATGCGAATGAATAATTAGAAATAAGCAAACGATGGTATGATATGTTCTAAGTTCAGGAAGACTAAAAGCGCTAAGCTAGGGTAATTCGCAGGTATGAATCCAAGAATGCAGAATGCAGGGAATCAGGAATGATTAAGAACCGTTTTTAAACATGAATCTCTAATGCATAACTAATCAATTCTCATTGCAGAAGTTATCTATACCTAGATCACAGAGTTTCAAATCTCTTTGCAAACCCTAATAACCTAAGTATGCAGGAATGATCAGATTCAATTGTTTACAAAACTCCTAAGCCAAATCTCTTTGTACTAAGTTGTTTTGCTCATCAAATACTAGTTCAGGTTATGAATAATGCTCTCACAAATATTTAACAACCTATGATTTTCGGATTCCTAGATGATGTGTCTCAGAAATTCGATTTTAGAGCAAGCAGAGATGAAAAACCATGAGATAATCCTAACAGATAGCGATTCTACACTCTTTTCATCAACCTTTGAAAAACCCTAACTTAACTAGCAGATTACTCAGACATGATTATGAGATCACAAAGCATAACTGAATAAAATTGCATTAAGAGAAAGAGTAGAAAACAAAGGGGGTTCGAAATCTTCTCTAAAGAGTACAGGATTTGTCTCCCCAAAAAGCTCTGAATAAAATCTCTCTCTAGCTCTCTCAATTCTCAAAACTAAGATTCTTGCCAACAGTGGCTGAAAAACCTAATAAATAGGGGCTAAACACGATCTGGGGTCTTCATATAAATAAAGGAAACTTCTGGGTAAGTTCTGCAATTCTTCTTGATACTTTTAACAAATAGCCACGCTCCTTCCTATCTGGGTGACGAGCGTCACCAATGGGGTGACGATCGTCACCATTAGTGAATACTTTCTGCTTCGATCTTGGTACTTCGTGGCTTCAACTCAGAATGCTCCAGAAGGTTCCAATATCTCCAATTATGCTCCAGACATACTTTAACCTGCAAAGACTCTTCTAGGACTCTAAAAAGACCAAAAAGACTCAATAAAAAGGACTTATATCATGGTTAAAAACCATAAAAACCATGATATATCAACTCCCCCAGACTTAGCTTTTGCTTGCCCTCAAGCAAACATCAGATAGAGTACAGGGTCGAGGTTTGAAAACAAGAAACAGTCAGTCAGCCATCAGAAACACCACACTAGTTAAAGCTTTCGAATCCACATACCACAGAGTCAACACAAGATCAAATTTCAGTCTAATTATCACAAGCTTAGCAAATCTCTCAAGTCCAGTCCAAATCCCTTCAAGAAATCCGAAATTTCTACTGTTAACTCCTTATTTTTTAATCTAAGTGTGAAGTCTCATCAAGGCTCTATCATCTTAATCACTTTACAGATTCTTTTCCCTTCCTAACAACTGAACAAATCAATCTCAACACAACTCTCCTATTTTCTCTTCCCTTAATCTTTTTCCTTAGGATATTTTCGATTTTTCACTTCTTTTTCTCAACTTTTACAGTCTAAGATATGGTGCTACTCAATACTTGTGTTCCTTGTGAGGAGACAGGTTCTTGAGTGTGTTCACTACTGTTGTTCCTTGTGAGGAGACAGGGTCATGAATGCACCATTCTTTGGACTTAATTTCTTTTAAAAACTACATCAGGGAAGATCAAAGAGAGACTGTATCTTAACCTTATTGTCAGTGCTTAAAGAGAGAATCAAGATCAATAAGAATCAATCACCAAGACAAGAAATTTAAAATTCATTAAGGTGGAGCTAACAGCAAATTTTCCAGATTCTCTAAGAATCTAAACCTTCATTGCTAGACTGATCTACCTATGACTTTCAACTTAGTAAGACTTGTAATCAACTACTGTGGTAATGGTTCTTATCAGCAAAAACGTCCTATGGCTAGTTCCAAGAAAAACTAACAGTTTCAAAAGTTTTGACTCTAGAAAAACAGGTTTTTGACTCAACTTTAAGACTCTATAAACATGACACAAAGCACACAACGTCAGTAACCACCTCCCCCAGACTTAAACAACACTGTCCCCAGTGTTATTAAGCCAAGAGTTGGTCAAAATGAAGCATGAGAACATGTAAAACCAAGGTGGAAAGTGGTACCTCGCGAAGGACCTGGTGACGAGCGTCACCGAATTGGTGACGAGCGTCACTACTCTGAAACTTCAGAAATCGTCATGTTGGATGTTTAAATGCTATGCCATCATGTGTAGTCCGAAGTCAAACTGTAAGAGCACTCAAAACACACATCAAAACATCCAAACAAAACATAATCCATGGTCCAACAAGTTCACAAGACATCATCCAAGCAAACTGAACAAAGTGACTCTTTTTTTTTTCTTTTTTTTTTTTTTTTGCATGTTTTTGGGTTTTTTTTAGCTATGTAATAGAAAACTAAACTAATATATGAAAAAGAAAACTTACTAGTGGGTTGCCTCCCACTAAGCGCTTGTTTAAAGTCATTAGCTCGACTTTGAATGCTGCTCAGACAGCTGGTGGAACAGAAGGTGGCATTGAATGTCTTGGAGAAGAATGTCTCCTCATCCATGGTGGTTTGTAAGCAGTAGATGTATGAACACTTCCAAGGAAGTGAGGAACATCAGCAGAGTGGGTCGTGACTGTGGGTGGGATACTTCTTTTTCCTGCAGAATCATCAAAAAAAAACACCAAGCATTCTACGAGAATCTCGTTGCTTGCATAAGTGTGAAGCAGCTTTTTCACCTTTTAAATTCTTATTGATGAGATTAGGAGGTTTGGAACTGGTTCCAGGAAATGCATACCTTTGCCTAGTTGCAGGTTTCTGGGTTGTAGACTGTTGAATTTTCGGATTGGCAACATATGATGGACTTGTAGAGCAAATATCACGTCTCTCCTTTGTGTCCAGGTTGGTGACGAGCGTCACCAGGTCAGTGACGCTCGTCACTGACTCTGCAGTTCGAGTTTCTGCAGTTTTCCTGCAATTCAGCTCTGCAAGTGTTGCTTCCATCACAAACACGTCTTCCTCCAGCAATTTGGCATTCATTGGAACCTCTTTTTCAAGCCCAGTCATGAAGATATGATCCTCACTGCAATCCTCAAACCCAACAGCTTCTGCAGAAGTTTCAGATATTGGCTCTTCAACAGCCATCTTGCTCACTTGCCCACTAATATCTGATTCATTGACACACTCAGCAATAGTGTCTTCTGAATGTTCCATGACAGTCTCTTCATCTCTAGAAGTTCTTACAGAAAAGGTCTGACCATCAATGGTAGAACTCCCTCTTAACTTATCCATGTCAAAGTTCATGACAACATCACCAAGATCAAGCTCAATGTTCCCCCTTCTAACATCAATGATGGCTCCAGCAGTAGCCAAGAATGGTCTTCCCAGAATAAGAGGATCTTTAGGTTCTTCAGCATATTTCAGAACCACAAAATCTGTAGGAATTATGCAGCCTTCAATGTTAACATGAACATTCTCTAACATGCCTTCTGGGGTCCTTATGGATCGATCTGCTAGGATGAGAGAGATCCCAGCTGGCTTGAAATCAGTCATTCCAAGTCTAGCAGCAACAGAGAAAGGCATCAAGTTAATACTTGACCCTAGATCACATAGAGAGTGGGGAAAACGTCCTGCATATATTGAGCAATCAAGCACAAAGGTCCCTGGATCAGATAGCTTCTCTGGAACTCTGCTTTGAGTGATGGTATCGACTTGTTCAGAAACAGTCACCTTCTTCTTCTTCTTTGGAACTGTGCCTAAAAGAATTGCACTGATGTCTCTGGTAAGCAATGCTCCTTCCTCAGGACTTACACCATTCACAACCATTCTCTTTACATACCTTCTTAGAGCTGGTGAAAGCTTGACTGCATCAACAAGAGGGATCTCAAGCATCAGCTTGTCTATCATAGCTTTACATCTGGCTTCTTCTATCTCCTGTTTAGACTTCCTAGGATGCTTGGGGAATGGTGTTTTGGGTTTATAGACACGTTCCTGGTCATAATTTGCAGTTACAGGCGAAGCAGCTTCGTTCTGGGGTGGGTGACGACCGTCACCAGGGGGGTGACGCTCGTCACTCACCTGTGACAACCCCCGATTCTCTTCTATGTTGGTGACGAGCGTCACTCCTCCTTGGTGACGCTCGTCACTCACCTCTGAGACAGAAAAAATTTCATCTTCAGACTCCATCAGTTGCACGATCTGCTCTGCACTCAGCCTCTTTTTCTGCACTGTTTTAAGCTCCTTTTCATTCCTGACTGTGATGGCATTAACCTGATGCTTGGGATTGATATCAGTCCTTCCAGGAAGGAATCCCTCTTGCCTTTGAACAGCTCCTGCAGTTTGAGCAACCTGCACATCAAGCTTCTTCATGTGAGAGTTCAGACTCTCAATTTTTCCATTCAGGTCTTGATACAGCGAATCTAGCTTGCCATTGAAGTTCACTGTCATCTTCTGTTGTCCTTCAAGTACCTGCTCCAGCATAGCTTCCATTTTATTGTCTTGTGGAGGTGCAGTTTGATAGGAAGAAGAACCAAAATTCCTGCTGTTTTGGTAAGGTTTCTCAACTTCAGTCTTCTGGAATGGGGGCTTAGGAGTGTAACCAGGCGTGCTCTGTCCTCCTGTAAAGGTACTCTGCTGATTATTGCTGTTGTAGCCTCTGTTCCATTGCTGATTTCCAAACTTTTGGATCTGAAAACCCCCTCCATTGATGAAATTAACATCTTTCTGCTCAAATTCTTCAGGATTTTCGAAACTCTCCACTTCTGCAGCGAATTGGACTGACTTCTTTCCCACCAGAAGGCTGTGCATGCTGTCTAACTTAGCCTTAACTTCAGCTATTTGGTTTCCATCATTCAAACCAGCCTGCTGCTTTCTCTGAAAATCTGCATTCTTAGTGCTGTTACTGCAGGCCAAGTTTTCAATCAATCTTACAGCTTCTTCTGGTCTGTTAGTGTTGAAGTTTCCACTACTTGAAGCATCCAGCGCCATCTGGTACTTCCAGTCAATGCCTCTGAAGAAGATACCAAGCAGCTGCACCTGATTGAAACCATGATGAGAGCAGTCCCTTTGATAAGACTTGAACCTGATCCAAGAAGCCTTAAAAGCTTCAGTAGGGCCTTGTGTAAAGGATGCAATTTTCGTCCTCATGTCTTCTGCTCTTGCATCATCATAGAAGTTGTTCAGAAAGACGTTCTTGGTGTCCTCCCAAGTAGTTAATGAACCAGGCTCCAGTTGCTTCAGCCAATATGCAGCCTCTCCTCCAAGAGAGTAAGGGAAAAGCTTGCAGAACAGGAAATCATTGCTGACTCCAGTAGCTTTGACACTTGAAGCCAGATCCTCAAACCTCTCAATGTGATCCATAGGATGCTCATGAGGTAAACCATGGAAGGGATGCTGACCAACCAGCTGGTAGTAGACAGGTTTGACCTCAAAATCGTTTCTCTGGAAGGCAGGAGGTCGGATTGCAGCTCTGTTGGCATAGAACTGATCAGGTCTGTTGTAGTCGCCTAGAGTCCTCTGAACAAAACGCCCAGCAGCGTTATTGAAAGCAGCAGGGACTCCCACGTTCTCAGCCACTTGCTGAACCTGCTGTTCAACAATGACATTCCCCTCTTGATCAATTCTCTGCCCCTCTTCGTTTCTCCTATTTCCTTCCCTGTCAACCAAGTGACCTTCTGCATCTTCAACCAAGATCAGTGGAGCGACCATTGTAGATTGCTTCTTAGCTTTCCTGTTAGTTCTCTCCCAACCTAGCAAGCTCGTCGATGCTCAAAGTCACAAGCTCCTTCTCTTTGTTGCTTCTGGTTCTGCGATTAGGCATACACCTGAAACAGGAACAAAGAAAAGTAGCTGAAAGTCAGTAAACAAATAAAAACTTAGACAAAATCCTAATACTAAAAATCGATAGGCAGCTATTACTCCCCGGCAACGGCGCCAAAAACTTGATAGGGTCAGGTTTTACCCAAATAAAACTACTGCAAGTGCACAGCAAAAGCAGTTGTAGTATAAGGGGTATCGAAATCCCAAGAGAGTAATGCTAACTACACTATCAATTATAGATTTGGACTAAGCTAAGCGAAATATGATGTATGTAATGCGAATGAATAATTAGAAATAAGCAAACGATGGTATGATATGTTCTAAGTTCAGGAAGACTAAAAGCGCTAAGCTAGGGTAATTCGCAGGTATGAATCCAAGAATGCAGAATGCAGGGAATCAGGAATGATTAAGAACCATTTTTAAACATGAATCTCTAATGCATAACTAATCAATTCTCATTGCAGAAGTTATCTATACCTAGATCACAGAGTTTCAAATCTCTTTGCAAATCCTAATAACCTAAGTATGCAGGAATGATCAGATTCAATTGTTTACAAAACTCCTAAGCCAAATCTCTTTGTACTAAGTTGTTTTTGCTCATCAAATACTAGTTCAGGTTATGAATAATGCTCTCACAAATATTTAACAACCTATGATTTTCGGATTCCTAGATGATGTGTCTCAGAAATTCGATTTTAGAGCAAGCAGAGATGAAAAACCATGAGATAATCCTAACAGATAGCGATTCTACACTCTTTTCATCAACCTTTGAAAAACCCTAACTTAACTAGCAGATTACTCAGACATGATTATGAGATCACAAAGCATAACTGAATAAAATTGCATTAAGAGAAAGAGTAGAAAACAAAGGGGGTTCGAAATCTTCTCTAAAGAGTACAGGATTTGTCTCCCCAAAAAGCTCTGAATAAAATCTCTCTCTAGCTCTCTCAATTCTCAAAACTAAGATTCTTGCCAACAGTGGCTGAAAAACCTAATAAATAGGGGCTAAACACGATCTGGGGTCTTCATATAAATAAAGGAAACTTCTGGGTAAGTTCTGCAATTCTTCTTGATACTTTTAACAAATAGCCACGCTCCTTCCTATCTGGGTGACGAGCGTCACCAATGGGGTGACGATCGTCACCATTAGTGAATACTTTCTGCTTCGATCTTGGTACTTCGTGGCTTCAACTCAGAATGCTCCAGAAGGTTCCAATATCTCCAATTATGCTCCAGACATGCTTTAACCTGCAAAGACTCTTCTAGGACTCTAAAAAGACCAAAAAGACTCAATAAAAAGGACTTATATCATGGTTAAAAACCATAAAAACCATGATATATCAGCTAGTTAGCTAAACACCAATCAAGAACATGGATTTACGCACACAGCTACAACATCCTAACAATGCTAAGCAATGAACAAGAATGAAACAAAGGCACGATCTTTTAATGCATACTATCTAACCATCAAGCAAGAATCTCAAAAAGCAGCATTATCTAGCCCTAAGCAAATCATCTAGCAATGGTGAACTATCACTTTTGTGTCACTGAACAAAGGAAACATAGACCAAGCCAAACTACCAAGACAAATACGCGAACAATACTTGGAGATGAGTTAACAAGCCATTTAGTGAACCATATGCATCAATCAATACCATATTCAATCAAAAAGAGCAAGCTTTATGAACAATAACCACTTTGCAAGAGAAGAAGACATCAGAGAATAGTTAAATAAGCCTAATCACCCCTTAATCACATCTTAATCACCATTTTCCCTACTTAGAACCCTAAATCTAAAGCAAACTACTCACTAATCATGTTTAATCCCATTGGTTTGGAGTTAAACATAACTAGATGAGATTAAAATGCAAAGATGATAAATATAAACTACCAAGGTGCAAGAACAAAGATTAAAAGACAAGATTAAACCATAAAAATGTAAACTTTATTAAAGATTAAGATCCTTAAGGCAAATCACCCTTTAAGGTTTCGAAAAGAGAGAGTTTTTGATAGATAGCTAAACTTGGATAAAGATAATGTTTTGTGGCTTCCCTTTTATAGTAGGGAGCCAAAAGAAGCATGAAAAACCTAAAAAGGGATAAGGTCAAAGAAAATGAAGTGTTCAATGCGCGGATAAGTTGCATCGAGGTCGTACGGACGATGTTCTGCTCGATATGTGACCTCGATATGGTCCGTGCATCACGTATCGACTTCCTTCCTCGATGCTGGTCCTCGATGCAGAACAACGGCTTGGAATACTCGTGCTGATCCTCTTCCTCTCGTCATGATGCTTGCATCGAGCATACTCCACGGGTGTTCTGCTCGATATGGACCAGACTTTGCAAGAGCTCCATTATTGACATCTTCTTTGATCATGAGCGGCTTCCATCTCCTTCCCAACTCCAAGAAACTCCAAAAACACCTGAAAACCACCACAAGCATGCACACGTATGCAAATGTATGCAATCCTGAGTTAAATGCATGCTATGTTGATTCCAAGTGCAAATGATGCTAAACCACTAAACTATAATGCAAAAAAAGAGGAAAAGATGCATGAAATGCAGCCTAAAATGGTATAAAATAGCAAGCTATCATTGTGCAAAGCTGATGATTGTATCCCTGAGCTTTGCTGTTCTTTTTGAGTTAAAGAACTTGTTGAGAAATACTGTTTTGCAGTCATTCCATATGGAGATTGATGCTTGTGGAAGGATTTTCTCCAACTGATGTGCTTTGTCTCCTAAGCTGAAAGGAAACAGGCGCAGTTTCAAAGCATCTTCAGACACGCCTTGAATCTTCCACACACTTTGTCAAACTGGTCCAAATGGTCCAATGGATCTTCATTTGGTAGACCATGAAATCTGTTTCCTTGCACCATGTTGATGAGGCCTTGCTTGATCTCAAATTGATTCTGGTACACAGCTGGAGCATGAATCCCATTGCGGTTATGGTGTGTATCAGGCGCATCACCAGCTCCTATAGGTCTCTGAACTCTTGGTGCATGAACTGGTATTCCCAAACCCTGAACTCCAGCCGCTTGGTTCATAGCTTCTTGAACCTCGTCAATGTGTGCAGCAGCTTGTGGTATTGGTGCTTGTCCAACAACACCAATGTTGGTAATTGAACTTCCTGCTCTGCCAGTCTCTGCTCTTCTTACTCCTCAACTCTCTGTCTTACAGCCCTTCTTTTAACCCCACGCTCTACATGATGAAGGTTGTCTATAAGAAGGATCAAATTTATTGAGCCTTTGGACCTCAAATTCATACAAGTACTTGAGAAAACAGAGCAATGAAAACAGAGCTGATTAGTAATGAAAAAAAAAAATCTTAGTCTAATAGCAATGTCAAACTCAAAGAATCCACAAGTGGCAATGGCGCCAATTTAAAAGAAGGGGTTTTACACCCTTGGAACCAATGTTCCTCAGTCCTAATCAGATGTAGTATAAGTATAAGGTGTCGATACAATTGTGGATGATTAGATGCAAACAATGCCAAAAGTTAAGCAGGATAGGGGTTTTGATTATGCAAGAGCAAACTAACAACCTAACAATACAAGAAAGATAAAACAGGACAGGAAATGCAATTAACCAAAGACTGAACAAGATGAAACTAAAGCAAGTACTAAGAAAGATGAAACTAAACAAGATATTTACTGAAAATAAGCAAGCTAGAAAAACTAAGCAAAGCGGTTTTAAGACAATTAATAAAAAGCAAGATCTAAGATCCTAAGCAATAATGGTCAAGTGGTTTTCAAGAGTGACTAAGGGGATTTTTAGCAAAGGCAATCATCAAGCATCAAACAAGCAAGCAATTCTCAATATTGTAATCCTAGACAAGGTATCTAAGGAAAGATCATCCTAGTGGTTAATAGGCAAACCCAATTCAACAAGATTAGAGTGTCAAACCCACTTTTGATGGTGTATTCTCTAACCATGAGCATAAAAGCACAGAACCATAAAGTCTAAAAGATGAACTAATCAAGTAAACATCTCTTATACAAACAAGAATTCAGATCAAGCTATCAATCTTTGGAACCATATAGGGACCTAAGTAGCTAACTTAGCCAATCAAGAATATAGATTCAAGCTTACAATTGCAGACCTAACAATGCTAAGCAATCAACAGGATTTAAGCAAAGGCATGATCTTTCAATGCATACTATCTAACCATCAAGCAAGTATCTCATAACAAGCATTATCTAGCCCTAAGTGAATCATCTAGCAAGGTGAACTATCACTTTGGTGTCACTGAACAAAGGAAACATAGACCAAGCAAAATAGGCAAATCATGCAAAGAACAAGACTTCAAACCATCAAGTGAATAATATGCATCAACAATACCATATTCAATCAAAAGGGAGAAGCTTTATGAACAACAATCACTTTGCAAGAGAAGGAAACAACAGAGAATAAACTAAACAAGCCTAATCACCCCTTGATCAAATTTAATCGCCACTTTCCCTACTTAGAACCTAAAATCTAAAGTAAACTACTCATTTATCATGTTTAATCCCATTTGATTAGAGTTAAACATGATTAGATGAGATTAAATGCAAAGATAATGAAACTAAGCTACCAGAATGAGAAATCAAATATCAATAGATAAGATTAAACCATAAAAATGCATACTTGATAAAAGAAAATAAAAGTTTACAAATCTAAGGCAAATCACCCTTTTAGGTGGTGAACAAGATAAGAAAAGCTTAGAATGGATAATGACATAAGGATAATGATTTCTGGCTTCCCTTTTATAGTAGGGAACCAAAAGAAGGATAAAAAACCCAAAAACAAGATAAAGTCAACGAAAAATCCGGTCAAACACGTAGATAAAGCATATCGGGGTTGTATGGACGGTGTTTTGCTCGATTCACCACCCCGATATGGTCCGTGCTCGCGTATCGGTCTGTACAGCTTTTCCTGCTCGATGCAGCACCTCGATGTAGACCAAGGCTTTAGGATCCACGAGCTAGTCCTCTTCTTCACGCACCACGACTTGCATCGGGCATACTCCATAGACGTTTTGCTCGATGCTTCATCTTGATATGAGACCAGACTTGGAAAATCTCCTTCTTTGGCATCTCTTCGAACATGAGCTGCTTCCATCTCCTCTCAAAACTCCAAGAACCTCCAAAAGCACCTGAGAAACACCATAAACATGCAAATGTATGCAATCCTAAACTATATGCATGCAATGTTGATTGTAAGTGCAAATGAGACTAAAATGCTAAACTGATATGCAAAAACAAGGGAAAAGATGCATGAAATGCAGCCTAAAATGATATAATATAGCAAGCTATTAGATGCACATCTTGATCCAAACACAAAACATCCATTTTTCTCTATTACTTCTTCAGCATGCTACATATGATAGAAACATAAACTCAATAGCCTATTTTGTTACCTCAAGATTACAAAAACCAGAAAATATATACGATAAATACAAAAGCAAATAATATACTCACTTTACTTTGAATTTCTCAACTTTTATAATAATGGGATTTAATAAAACCTGCATAGGATCAACTGTTGATTAGTCACATTCCCTAAAATATTAGTTAAAATAAACATTATTTCTCGAAAAAATCAATATGGATATAGAAGAACGTAATTAAATAAGTCATAATTATACTTGCATGAACATCAATAATGCCCCACCGAATTACACAGACAACAACCCGAGCACAACAACATAACCAATCCGTGTAAAACTTAACGGCCAATTCATGAGTCAACTCACACTTCAAACAATCATTGCTACAATCGATACAATTTATAATCAAATTATAAGTCCAAAAAAAAATATACAACAAATTAACCATTAGACACGATAAACAACCTTATATTCTTCAATTCGAATGCAACAGTCTCACCGTTGAAACTCACATCAGACACATGCCCACCCCATGAATTATATCCTCTAATATTGACAACATGACCAATTAAATTTGAAAACAAAAAAATTTCATCAATACCAAAAATTGCAAAATGAAATCTGAAACAATGACGACCATATATTACTTTACCAACTAGGTAGTCGTTGCCTCGAATTCGATCCAAGATCATATGGTAATTAACAAACTGAAAAAAAAGTTTCTACCACAAGAGTGAGATAGTTCATCAAGAGCTGTTGTTTCTATAAAGAATATTCTACTAAGGTGTGTAGTAGCATGATAATCTCCAACTGCGTCTACCACCATGAGATGGATACTATAAGGTGGATATTGTGCCTTGTATCTTAACACCCTTATAAAAGAATACAAAATAATAACCATTATAAAACTGGCAATGACCAAAAGGTAAAGATTATGTAAAATTTCAAGCACACCTTATTTTCACTCAAAATAACTTCCATTCTTTTACCTCTTGGATAAGTAGTATGTGTCCAGACATGCAATATCTTGACAGAAATCGAAGACTCAAACATTCCAGGATGCAAAAGAGAAATAACCGATCAAGGTGTAATATTTCTAACTGTTGAATCCTGCAGCGAGTCAGGAAGACCTTCACCATAGTTAGGAAAGCAACTATCAAAATTCATAGGGGTTGCAGGGCTAACAAGGGTAACAATGCAAGAATTTTCAGTAGCGACCCTAGATGATAGATCACACGCCACACTAAATTTTTGCGTTACCAAATCATCAACATGATCATCACTAAAGAAACCTTCGACGCTTGGTTTGTAATCAGGATCTCCGACGATATCAGAATCAGAACTATAAACATCACCATCAGAACTCTCATCAGCCGAGTTATCAGGACACCCATCATTGACTACCTCTTCATGAAGATTTTCGAAATCCTCATCTTCATCTTCGTCCTCATATCCATCTATATTACAATCAAAATCGCGATCCATATCATTATCCTCATCACTATGATTATCATTGGATGAACCATCATGTAATGTAACAATATGGAAATCATCATATTCAACAGCAACTATATTTGCCCACGCACAATAATTTATATGGGAAACATTTGAACCTAGTTTTTTTTTTCTTTTGGCAAAAAAATAACGAACTGATCAGAGGTTAATGGAATAATACTACATAAACTTGGAAAAAATCATATAATAATAAACAAAAAAATTATTCACTTGTCTTCATCCCACCAGTAGATCGTATTATACTGTCGCAAGTGATTCATAGACCTTTAGCAAGACCTCTCCAACAATAATTTTTGATTACAAAAGTAATATTAAGTATGTTTAGATAATAGTATGAAGTTGTTAGAACCATGTTTCAAAATTCAAGTAATCATAAAAGCATTTTTGTATTCACAATCTCAAGAAAGCAATTACCATAGCCAGAAGACACAATCCTGCGAGTTTTGAAACCACGAGGAAGATAAAGAGAGAGAACCGTGATTTCAAAGTAGATTATGTTTTTGAATGCATGCCAAATTATCAAACCAAGAGACGTATTTTTAGCGTATACAAATTAGGGTTTCATAAACATGATTAATATTTTAAAAATAATAACAATAAAACATATGTATCTACAACATGTAATTTAAAAGTATTAATAATCTAAGATATAGAAAATATCCAATTATATTTGACGGTATATTAATCTTAATAAGCTGAAATATTATAAAATTAATAATATACAGAAGTTTATGTTTTTGAATGCATGCAAAATAGTCAACCCAAGAGACGTATTTTAGCGTATATAAATTAGGGTTTCATAAACATAATTAATATTTTAAAGATAATAACAATAAAACATCTGTATCTACGACATGTAATTTAGATTTATCAATATTGTAAGATATAAAAAAATCTCCAATTATATTCGACGGTATATGAATCTTAATAAGCTGAAATATTATAAAATTAACAATATACAGAAGTTTAACATAATTTTGTGATACAAATAATAAAGTTTACATTTACTAATAGTAAATAGCCTTTTTATTTAAACATATAAACATACATTAATATTATACTATGAGCATAAACATTCGGTCTATTAACAAAACTATTTACTGACCACATTGGTTACGATAATTTAAATGATATGAAAATTAAGAAAAACTAAAGTCACATATTTAGGTTGTAACTGAAAGCAAAAAAGACTTATAAAGTAGTTATATTATATTCTGGACACATGCAAGATAAACATACCAAAAGACCTATTTAGAGCGTAAATATATTAGGATATCATTATCTGGGGCTAAATGGTAAATTTTCATTTTAAGTTTCTATTTTTTATATATAGTAATCAAAATTACCATTTAGCTACAGATAATGAAAATCAAAATTTATCACAAAGACAAAATATTGGTGTTTAAATAAAGCTCCGTACCGAAGACAACAAATAAATTTGATTGTAAATACTATAAATATTTAATAAATTTAATATCATGTACATGAATATATTTATGCTGTATTATCAGCAAGCAAACTTCTAAACTCATCAACTTTCGTAAAAAGGAGATCAATAAAAACTTGTGTACAATTATATACTATTGTTACAACCCAAACACCTACGGAAAATAGAACAAACATATTGGTTAGTGTATTCACTAATAGTTATTGTTATTACCTGAAACATAATAAGGTAAAGATAACCTTTACGAATCTCGATCTTTGAAAATCGAATGACACAAATAACATTATCCCCACGACAATTCCCGAACAAAAAAAGAAATTTAGAAGCATAGTCTTTTATTAAGCGACATGGCATATGACAATTTCTAGAAACAAAATAACCATTGTGAAGACGTTGTATCATATAGCACAATAAACACGTATTAAGAATAAAATTTATAGTAGTGTACCTACTGTTCACAAGATCAAAACACATAGACTTTGATTCCGAAATCATGAAAAAATCTTTTCGCAATAAGAAATTTCCCACATTGGTGATCCGTCCAATCAGATCTAAACCACATCATCGATATTATAAAAATCTATCAAACTAATATCCGTCATGTAGACACGCAAGCTGAGATATACCCATTAGTCATAATTTCAATAAACACGAATTAATTTTAGGTTGAATAATTGCAACAAAACATATAAATATACCACCAATAAAACACAAGAAGTACTTGTAGCTAAAATGCTTCTAAATCTCATCAACATCATCCCTGGTTTCTATCGCCGCTCTAACATAATCAGATCCCTTGTTGATATACTTAAAAAGATACTTAACTGACGTCTGAATGCACCATTCAATATTAACATGTGCTCGATAACGGATCAACAACTGTTTGTTATATAGCACGACGTACCCACTATCACAATTAAACCCCGTATGAGTAACAAATCTGCCATCATCACGTCTCCTATATTTAAGATAACGAACATTTGCTATTATTGTAACAGCAACGAAGTGTTTAGAAAAATACTTAGTACACCTCCCATATGCCATGCATGCATTATGTTTATTATATGTACTAAATGGTCCATGTATCATTGATTCACCTACAATTTCGTACAACAGTGGTTCAAGAATCTTGTCAGGAATTTCGGCAGTTATAATCATGTCAATGTTTTCACCAGTTGGAAATTTATTGTCTGGATGCATAAAAAGAATAATTTGTGCATGTGGAAGACCTTTCTTCTGAAACTCGAGCGTGTATATTGCTGATCGAAAACAAATTAATTCACTAAAATCATGTATATAGCTGATCCAAAAAAGTAATTCATTGAAAACCTAAATTAAGAAAAACACACGCACACATACCATAATTAACAGCTCCTAATATAGATTTTTTACTGAGATGATACATGAGATCATCAAGCTTCATCTTGAAGACACAACAACATATATCTTGTTATTTCTCTCTAGATGTCTTGTTAAATCAGACCGTTTAGGATTACATTATGTCTCTCTAGATGTCTTGTTATTTCAAACCGTTTAGGATTACAAGTAACCGTGATAAAAAGGTAAAAAAACCATAATACTTGCACATAGCCATATCATCAAGATAATGTTGCAACATATAACGTGAACCGCTGGTTAATGATGAAGGTATGCAAAATATGTCGTCCCTAGCCCGATAAATCCAAAACTCGCTCATCAGATTTTTATTTATTTATTGAATAGTATCTTTCAGAATGAAGTATATGTTGTCTTAAAGACACGTACCGAAGCCTATAAGTCTCAACCATGGTAAATGAATCTACCAGAAATTGCTGGTATAACCTACCACACATCAGGATAATATGAGATTCAGCATATCTTTCTTAAATACGATATGCAAAAAACTCGCGCATAGTAATTGTTGTCCTTTTTCTTCTAGCAGTATCAACAAAACCAATATCAATCCCCAACCTAAATCTATCTTCACTACAAGGAAACAACAAAGGATACTGCAAAGGCATATAAGAAGGATGTAATTCACTAATCCGTTGGAGATCACCATTTGTAGTCTCCAAAATGATATCACGCCCTTGAACATCAGCGCTATAATCATTAGGAACTAACGCGGCCGCCTCATTTATAGTAGGTTGATTATTAGTTCTTCTATCAGGTTACCTTGCACAAATTAATATCATTTTCACATCTGCTATACCTGCACTGCTCGGAACTTATCACGAGCCGTCCTGAATGCTTTAACTTCGAAATTATGCATATCTAACATAAGCTGGATCATTATAACTATTGATTCTCGCAAACCAGTGATAGCTTGCATAATTACACCATTTTAGGCTTCATTTAGTATAAATTTTTATCCCATTTCATTCATTTTAGAGTCCAAATTGTCCTATTTGCATTCATATTAGACTTAGGGTGCATTAGGATTAGGAATGATGCATTGCTGTATTTGGAGTGTATTTCAGGTCTTTATGGAGCTTAAGAGGTCATTGGAAGAATGCTGGTTGAAATGGAGAAGAGGAGCCAAGCTGAAGGCAATGATGTAGGTGTTTTCAGACCATATCGACCAGCTGAATCGTGGAGAGCACCTTTCACCCCGTCTGATGCGTACCACATTTGAGGGGTTATGACAGATGTGCTGGACCAGATGATGCACCGAGAAGATACACTGTGGAAGTCCAGCTAACCGACCCCGATATCCAGAGACACATGACATACCGTGGTATTAGACCGAGGAGAGCCCGTCATACACTGCCCAGTGCATTCTGAACCGAGCCAAGATCAAAAAGTCTGCTGAACCAAGTTTCAGACGCAGCACCTTCCACACGTACCGAGCAAGCTTACCCGAGCAGAGCATCTTTTTAACCTGCTCGATATAAATAGCTAAACTTAATAACCTTAAGCGTTATCTATTATCCATATTTTCTATTCCTCTTGCTATCTCTCTTTCTTAAGAACAAAGAACACAGTTTAGGATTTATATTTTGGATCATTGCATTTGTCTTAATCTTTTCTTCTTGTTTATCTCCTCTTAATTATGTTTACCCATCCTATCTTTATAGATTTCGTGGCTAAGGTTATGGTTAGTGAGTAGTAGAGATAGATTAAGGTGGTTCTAGTGATTGTTTAAGGTGTTAAGATGTTAGATCTTTATATTTTCCTTCTTGTGTTATTGTGTTTAATGCTTAATAAAAGTTAGCCTGTTTATTTTTTAAATTTCATATAAACTTTGATTTTTTTAGGTCAAACAATTTGTTAAATTCACAAATAACATGCATAAATTACAAAGAAAAAAGACTTTATGTGAATTAATTGTTCAATTCGTGAAATCTCTTTTATAAATTTACATGCGTGTTAGTTATTGTTTTTGCTTCTTATGAGTTAGACATGTATATGTTATAATTATGAAAGAATATATTTTTTATTTGATCAAGGTTTTAGCTCATTTGTGCTGATTTCATGTGGGAAAATATTCACTTCTTCTGTTGTTTATGAAGAATGGGTAAATATTTTTGAACTTGATAAAAGAATCTATAGCATGTGGGAAAATCTTCTTGAACTTAATATGAGAATCTGTAGTATATGTTTGGACTTTGAAGTAAGTAATTTCAGTAATCGGTTTAAAGCCAAATTAACAGAAACAAATATAGTGAGAGATGTTGGTGACCGAATTTTCATTTTGGACAGAAACGTATCATAACTATAATGTGTTCTTCGTATTGATTTAGGAGAAACTTTAAAACACAAAAATGAAGTAAACAGGAACAATGCCAGTAAATGGCTAAACAATCAAAACTTTTCTTGAGAGATCAGCGAGTACGTTCACGTTTATCTTCCAATATCTCCACAGCTTCAAGGATAGTAGCTCCGGAGGTAGTGATCTTGTAGACTAAATTTTTAACTAAGAAGGACAAATAACAACAAACTCTATAAGGCTTTCTTTCAGATAGATTCAGGAAACGAAGGGTAAATCAATTGTCAAGAAAACCTTAGGCTTGATGAATATCCCTAAATCTTAATTATCCAAGTATTAACTCACATATTCTACAAAGAAGCTGCAAAAAACACGAAACTATATTCTTGAACAACAAAGGTCGCTGCAAGCATTTAAGGAAATCAATGGCAGAAAAAAGCGTTGCCAAATACAAAGATCGAGCAGAAGAGAACATACAGCACACAGCTGATAGAGTATTGATACTCAATCTCTCTAGAACTATCCTTCTTTATTGAATCAAACAACATATCAAGAGAATTAAAGATGTAGATTCAGATCACATATGATCTTGAATCTCTGATCACATCGACCAGTGAATTGCATATCACAAAACCAATTACAACAATAGTTCTTTGATAAACCTTTTCTACACTTGCGAAATTTTATTTATATCACACACTTTACTCTCTACTCCACTTGCATTCACACCCTAGCTTGCCAGCTCAGCCTCCAGGTCATCATATTCTTTTGATGATACTTATCAATACTTTCCCTTTTGAAAACAAGCTTGCCCTCATGCTTGATGTGAAAAACTTAGTAATAGCTTGCCTTTTGTTCCAGCAACAAGTGTCGAATCTCTTGGTTCATATGGGTCATCAATCTCCTGCAAACTTGTTCCCTTCACATTGCCACCTATGTTCCCTCAGATATTCAAGTAGACATGTTTCTTTTCTTGCACAAACCATCACTTCCTGCCGAAACTGAGACATAACGATGTTACCAGAGACACGGAGACACTGTAATCCAAGTTTTGGACTTAAACCACCAATTTTTGGCAAAGTTCCTCTTGCTGAATCGTTCTTCTTTCACAGATAGCACCCCAAACACATGACAAGGAAAACTCTCAAAATTATTTCCAAGCCATTGTTTCGATTCAGTAAACTTCTCATCCAACCTGCTGATTGATAGAAAACACATTGGTGATCCCTTTAGCCAAACCTGATCGTCCCAAACATTCTTAGAAGTTCCAGTTTGAAGGCGAGCCTCATGAATCTGCTGCTCCATCACTAAAATAAATTCCATACATTCTCTGTGATTTTGCAGAATCTTTGTAAGTTTAAACTCATAGAGAAACTTGAGAATGACCACAACCCACATTTGGAGTTCTGAAATAGTCTTATCTCCGTTTCTGTCTGTGAAGGATCTGAGAAGTAGTGGGTAGTAACAAAATGATTTGAGATTTACTGCTGTTGCAAATGTAACGGATGGAAGCTTAGAGTCTCCTGAATGCCACAAATTGTTAGTCCTTTCATCCTTTTTAATCAGTCGCAACTGTCTCCAATACTTAAATTTGTACCCTCTCCACTTCATTATGAAAGCTATGTTGCTTCACAGCTTGTAACTACACAACAGCCCAGCACTTGGAGTCTCATAAACCAATTTCATTAACTCTTCACAAAAGACGTTTGCTTGTATCCATCCTCTTGTGTGCGCCTTGTTTTTAAACTTGAATCTCCAAGCTTTGGGAGACTTACTCCTTTTCTTCGTATTTGGCATTCTGAGAGCCCTTTTGTCAAGCAATTGGCGTGTAATGTGTGTATCAGTGTCTCATGTTGATTGCAGAAGTAACTCATCCCTCTCTTTGCTAACGGAAACTTGTAATCTATCTCCTTGGCGTGTACTTGTAACACTTGTATGTCTAGGCTGAATTGCTTGTATTGAGTTATATGCTACACTCAAAGCACTCATCTGCACGGAAGTAGTGAATTCTAATTCACATTTTGAATTTGACGCTTGCACAATCTCAGGAGTTGATTCCTCTTGAACAGGTGCATAAACTTTCGTCATCTTCGCCGGGAACTTCTCATGTTGTTCTCCTACCATTGGTGATTCCGGATTCTGCACGACTTCTGTAGCATGAACAACATATCTGCTTTATTCTCCAAACCTCAAAACCAGTTTTTTCTTGATATCAGCCCAATCGTGAAAGCCGTTTTTCTTCCATTCCTTAACCAGCCATTTCTTAACCTTTCCTTCCCAACTGAAAACAACTGATTCTAATTTCTCTTCATCATCATAGCCACCCTTTGAGAAAAATCTTTCAACATCTTGGATCCAACAATCCAGTTTTGTTCCATCAAACACAGGCATCTAGATTTCTTGTTGCATACTATGGTGATTCTCAACATTAAGAGAACCAGATCGATAACCTAGTGACTTATCGTTCCGGTTTTGTTCCAGATGAGTAGAGCGTACCTGATTGTAAACTCGCGACTGTGTTGGATCGGAGTGATGATAATCTGTTTGATGATCACTGTTTCCCAGGAGTTTGATAAATGAATTCATTTTCCCATCGATATCAGATATCTTGCCATTCAAATCTGCTAATTTGCCAACAATTCCCGTAAATCGCATCTCAGTCTCTCGTTGAGATTCATTCAATCGTTTATAGCCGTTGTTCAAGAACCGCAAGCTCATATTGCTCTTCGTGATATCCTCATCCTCTTTGTACTGTGATTTACTCGCCAAATCCTTAATCGGAGTTACCGCCGCTCCGTCGCCATCTTCGGAATCGGGATCGAGTATTCTGGTTGGTGTCGTCATCGCCGTCGCTTCGAATTACTGATCGTCTTCTTTGATTCGCAAATCGTCGCTGCTCCATCGCGTTGGATTCGCTGGTTTCACCGCACCAATGATAGAGTATTGATACTCAATCTCTCTAGAACTATCCTTCTATATTGAATCAAACAACATATCAAGAGAATTACAGATGTAGATTCAGATAACATATGACCTTGAATCTCTGATCACATCGATCAGTGAATTGCACATCGCAAATCCAATTACAACAATAATTCTTTGATAAATATTTTCTACACTTGCGAAATCTTATTTATATTACACATTTTACTCCCTACTCCACTTGCATTCACACTCGAGCTTGCCAGCTCAGCCTCCATGTCATCATATTCTTTTGATGACACTTATCAACAGCTTATTCGTGCTCTTTACCGCTATCTTCAGATTAGCCGACATCTCTTGGTGATATTCTGCATCGCACCTAGAGAAAATGAATAAAGCCTCAACAAATCACAACAAATAATCAACTAGAGGAAACCCCAAGCAAATCACTGCTACTTTTGAATTTAATATCTCTAGTATTTAATTCCATTTAAGCATCAGACAAGAGTAAGTTTGGCCAATCTTTTATTGGACCTTTTATGTTGCACCAGATCGTCAGACGGTTTGAGATTAATACTACGGGCCACAATTAATCAAACATGTTTGTAAAAAAATATAATGATAACATATTTCCCACTGAAACCTTAACAAGGTTACGCAAAACAAGTTCAAGTGTATTTAGCAAAAATTAGACTAAAGATCAGACTTTGTTGTGTTGCGTCAGATTACAAAAGACTCAGCAACGGCCTTTAAAGCCTAAGCCAGGGATAACTGTATTTTGATTTTTGTTTCTCATCATCCACAATCACAACTAAATAAAACTTCTCAAAACCCAATAACATACATATAAGTTTAAACTTCATAAGAATACAGGAGAAGCCTCAGACCGTCCTAGTCAAGTTAGATGCTTTTCAACACTGGAATTTTCAGCAACCATTCAACCTAATCTTCTTCGGCTTTTCACATTAAAGCACTGGAGAGCAAACAAAAGACAAATCTAGTATTGAGAGAGCCTAAGCGAAATCATCAGATCTTTCTATATAAGGAAGAACAGCTTGGCAAAGTGTTCTTTATTTGATTCAATTGTAACAAAAACAAAGCGCAAAAACCCGAAATTAGATATCGTTCCCCGACGTCCTAAGTAACATCATCGAAACTGACGAACAGGATAGCGAGGGAAACTAAATTTCATGTAGGCTAATACACTCGCAACAAGCTTCATATGTAAAATATTCAAAGCATGAAACTCTAAAACATGTAAAAGCCACTACTTTAAGACACAATAAATTGGGGGGGAAAAAAACAAAAAAGGAAGAACTCAGTCCCTTAGATGTTCATAATGAAAAGCGATCATTACCGCTATCATTACAGGTCTGTAAATTGACTCATCACTGTTCTTCCAGACTTCCACAATAAACATTATAATATAATCTAAAAGATATATAGTTGCTCAAGTTATGCTCCCAAATCAGCATCATACTAGAATTAACAGTATGATAGTTTAAGATGATTAGGGAGGAATATAAATAACAAGAGAAACACGATTAATATTGCTTCAAGGGAACGAATCATATGGGAACGGACAAATCCACATCGACTATCTGATGAAGCCAATCAAAACCTGATTTACCCAGACGAACACAAAACCTAAATTCCAAATAGACATAAAGAGAATCAAGATCAACCATACAAAAAGCAATGAGAAATCTTGATTGAGACCAATCGGAAGATTCGATTGACTAACTAAAAACTAGAAATCGGCTGAAGAAACTGTGATATGAATTGAAGGTGTGTGTCATCTATACTATTATTTGAGAAGTAGATTTCCTATATGTCGCTCCCACGTTCGCTCTCAGCATACTTTAGTCATCGTTTTTTTCCATTTATGTCTTTAATAAAAAAAAGCGTGATCTAATTATCGGTTTAGTGCTATATACATTTTATTAAATTGAATAAATGGTTAGTTTGATAGAGATAAAATTGATTGATCGGTTAGCTGGATAATGACAGTTCTTCTTTTCGAATCGCCGACTTATATGGTAGTCGAAATATTCATTTATGAATTCGTTGGGTAAGGATGGTTTCATTTACGAATTAGTTGGATAAGGATGATTTTTCTTTTTTCGAATCGCCGACTTATATGGTGGTCGAATATATTCGTTTCTTAATATTTTTAAGTTGCCCTAGGTTGCCGAGTGTATAAATACTCTTGCTTCCTTTCAAAATCTAAACTTCAAGCCATTGCATTTTTTAGGTTTTTGTCTTTCCTAGGGTTCGCTTTTGTTGTCTACATATATATTGCTTTTTTATGTTTTTATATTCGCCTCTCCTAGCGTCCTAAATGATTATAGCTCATGCTGTTTTCATATTTGTTTTTTGTTTGTGTAGGCTGCTGGTCACTGCTGCTTGGTCTTCTGGTTATCAAGGTAAGTTTAATGTAGTTATTGTATTTTTGTCTCTCTCTCTCGCGTCATCGTATTTCTTTCATGGTATGATTCCCTCTTTTTGTATTTCCATGTGTATATTCATGTTTCTTTTGAGTAGGCTGCTAGATGGATCTGATTGATCTTCGTGTTCTACGATTCTTCTGTCTTTCGAGGTAATAAGAATGTACTGTTTTGTTTTAAATCTCTTTTTTTTGTTTTGCCTGTATTTTTCTATTATGTTTTGATTTTGTTAAATCTTTGTTATTTTGTTTACCCCTTTATGTAGGTTATTCGTTGTTGTTTGCTAAGTGGGTTACGTTTTATCGCACGATCTCTTTATTTGGTCTATTCTTGGGTAATGTTTTATGTCTTTGCTGGATGACAATGATATGTGTGTTTATTTGTTAATGTTTGTATTGTTATCGTATCTAACTGTATGTCTTTATTGATTGGTTTTGCAGTGTGTTATAGTATTCACGATGCGTTATATTGGTTAGTTGATCGTTTTGTCATTTTTTACGTATATATCTTTTACGTGTTTATAGATTACACTTTGTGTCGTATTTGCTTTAAATTTTTGTCATTGTGTGGACGTTCTTAATTTTGGTTGTGTCTGCTGTAGGAACTAATATTTTATCATATCATCTTCCGGGTGCAAATATCAATGCGAATTCGTTGAAGTTCACTGCTTGGATGGAGTGTAATAGGGTTTATCTGATGCAGCGCACTTGACTTACACGAAGTTTTTTACGAAGTGGGTATGGGATCGGAATAGTAAGTGTTGGAAACCTAGATGCCGTGGTGGCAGGAAACCGGGTCATTTGGCATATTGTCCTAATACTTCTAGAGAGATTTATTACTTAATGCTTTTATTCCTTAGAGTAAAGGGCACAACATCTTTTGATTCTATAAAGATGGTGGCTGGTATCGTTTACCCGACATTTGAGGATGCATGCCGTGTTTTGGGTTTAGTCGATGATGATCAAGAGTATGCTGCGACGTTGTGGGAGGCAAGTCATTGGTGCAATGGTTCAGCGGTGTCTGTTTTGTTTGGGGATTAGTAGTTGTGATGTTGTTTTTTGACGCACATATGATCCTGTTATAACTTTATGTTTTGTTTTGGTTTTGATTTTAGAGGATTAATTATTATATATCTATAAATTATTCTAATCTTTAATGTCTTATTTATCTTTGGTTTTGTGTTTACAATATTTTGGTGAAGTTTGGTTTTGACTGTTTCAATATATATGTATTATATATTTGAAAATGTAGATATCTATGATTAATATATTTTCAAATATGTGATTCATGTATATCGATCGGTACATGGTTATTAATGATTCACAAAAGTAATAATGGATATTCTTATATATCAACATAGTTGGGTATATTCAAAATGGTTATTCAACATATTTTGGAATATCCAAAATGGTTATACAGTACGTATAAGATGGGAAATATGTATATTTGTAATATAATAATTGAGATTTTTATGTATAATTTCCCATGTCTCTAGCGTGTTTATTTCCGTTTGTTTATATATTCAAAAATATTAGTATATAAACGTAACAAATGACCATATATTTGATTCTATTATTATGTTAATATCTTCTTGTGATTTAATTGTTATTTGAAACTAAATGTTTTAAGGCCCAAGTTACTGAACGTAAAAATTTAAAAATGTTCTAAGGCCCAAGTTACAGAACGTAAAAATATAAAAATGTTCGAAGGCCCAAGTTACTGAACGTAAAAATGTAAACCATAATTTATCACTCATTCTTAGGTTAGATTGACAAGATATATATATATATATATATTCTCTCTAATTATTAGATTCTATTCTACTACGATAGGCAATAAGCAACAGCACTGAGAATAACCTACTTTGATATCATGGTTCTTTCTCTCTATGTTGTTGCATCGTCATCCTCCTCTTCTGTGTTCCCTGAACATCCTACCCGGTCATTGCTGCATGCGTGTAAAGGAACTGGTATTTTTTTTTTATATCATGGATACGTTGTGATGTGGTTTGTGTTGGTTATTATATATTTCAAAATTTCTTTTCGATTTTTTGGAAGTTCCTTTGGTGAGTCGAGTTAAACGATTTTTTGATGACAGTCTGCGATCGTATAACGTGCCCTATGTGTTTTTAAATGCCCGAGGTATGCTCGTGGATTATGTGTTTATGTTATAGTAGAAACCATGTGTGCTGGCTATATTGTTACTGAAGCGTTTAAGCAGTTGCTCATTTATGTAGATATGGATGATAGACGTTGTGCACATCACGAGGTATGGCTCGGTGAAGGCGATTTTGTTGACATGGGTTGTGATTTTTTGGATGTGGGCTGTGAAAGCGAGGCCCCCGAGTTATCTGGTGGTGATTGTAACGCTTCCGACGATGAGTTGGTACGAGGCTCCCGAGTTATCTCGGACACTTTCCGTTATTGTTTCACATCCACTCGCAAATAATGGCTATCGCTTTGATATGCAGTTCACACGAAAAGAGTTCTTGTATGATTTAGGTTCTCTTGGTATCTCACAATTAAGACCTGGTTTTGTTGGGGCAGTAGTGTTCGTGAAGGTGTTACGAGTTTGGACTACTTCATTTCATTCATCTGGTAAGAAATTGAAATTAGTTTTGTGCGATGATAAGGTTTGTTTAAATGATCTGTTCTTGTATTCTGTGTTGTTATTTTCGTTGTTGGGTACTTCAGTGTTTGCTTCGTTATTGTGTTACAGGGTGTGAAGATTTGTGGAACCGTTTATGCTGCTGATTACGACCGTTTCTCTTCTGTACTGTGTGAGGGTGTTTTGGTTATAGTTAGGAAATTTGTTGTTATTGATTTAAATAGCAGTTTTAGAATTACATTCCATCGCAGTGAGATGCTCATTCTAGGTCCGACGGTTGTTGATACGCAAGTTCATCCATTTGATCAAAATTTTTTAATTTCTTAAGCTTTGAGCAGATTCTCGATAGGGCTCTTTCAGATCGGTCTTTGGTTGGTATGTTATTGTATAAATGTTCGGTTGCTATAAAATATGGCGTTGTTTTGGTTTGACTTAAATATTGATTGTGTCTATTTTTGTTTTCTAGATTTAATTGGGGAAGTTGTGTACGTAGGAGAGTTGAGATTACCAAATAAAGATACTGGTAGATATGCAATGTTTGCCTTCGAACTAAGAGATCTAAGGTATGTTGTTATGTTACACATATCATCTCTGCCTGACATTTTTAATTGTTAATTCATATGATATACATCCTTCGCTTGTGCAGTAACGTATGTATCAAATGCGATATGTTTGGCGGTGATGCTTAGAAGTTTTATAATGACTGGTCTAGCTGTAGCAGTGATGTGGTAGTTCTTGTTGCAAGATGGGCTATAGTTGATGTCTATGCAGGTTTGTCGGATTTAGTTGTTTTCTGTATTCTTGTGTTTGTTGCTAAAACTTAATTGTTTTTTACTATTTTTGCTTGTATACATATTTAGGAAAAGTCACTATATCTACTACACATCCCACCATGATCATGGTGAACCGTCGCCTTGCTGAAGTTACCAGATTCAGGTCCATGTAAGTTCTCCGAGCAATATGAGTTTTTTGCCTGGTTGTATTTATGAATAATGTTTTTAAAATATTTTACAGGATATCGAAGAAACGCTCAAGAAGCAAAATCGAGAATAAGCATGCCAATCTTTAAAGCGATGACCTGTTTCAAGAAATGGGATGATTAGTTTTGTTCTTTTAGGGAAATTATGTGCTTTCGTTTTATTTACAGGTTGTAAAATTATTATTATTTTCATAAGCTTTCAAACATTTATTTGGTTCTTCAGTTGTTTTATTTAACTTCAGGATTATTATATATTGATTTATAATTTTGCAATGTGTAATTCAGTATGTTTCTTTGATTATATATTGATTTATTAGTAATTTATATATGGATTATATTCATTTTAATTTGAATCGTACTATATATTGTGTTCTGTTTCGCAGTCGATGATATGTACAATAACACGGAATTTATATATTTTGGGATAGATCGGCATATTATTATGGATATTGATGTTTGACGGTTTTAAAAAGTGAAAAGTTCTCTTTGTTTACACTTTTTTTGACGATGTGTGTGTTTATTTATTTTTCACATCTTGGACAGATAAAAACCCGGGTCGAAGGTTCTTCGGCTGTGAATTGTACAAGGTATGGAGAAGAATGAGGTGATCATAGATTGATAAAACACCATTACATAGAAGTTCATAGAGAAGACGACAGTACAAAGAATTTTAACAATGGAATTCGACATCATCTGGGCCAAATTCCACAAACATATCGACCAAATTATTCCACACTATCCTATTAATCCACTCGGGCTTATCGCCACCACGCGCCCATATCCTCTTCAACGCACGCATCTGGTCTCGGAATAACGTTCTAGCACACAAACTAAACTGCGTTCCAAACCATTGAAGTATATTTTGGGTCCCACATGTATTTACGCTACAAATAAAGAAAAGAAAAGAAGTTATAGGAGTATAGAACCATATTAGGGTTTTTGTTTTAGTGTGCTTTATATCAAAGATCGGTGCTTACTGCGAGGAGGAAAAACTATCGTGTCTTATAATGGACGGGAATCAAGCGGTACGTCGGCCACTCATGGTGCCAGTTGTGTTGAAGGATCTCTCTGATCGCGACATAGAGAAAGTGATAGAACTTGAACCACGTAACAGTGGTTTTGTCAATCCAGAAACCCGCACCAGGGTATAGAACGGGAAGATTCTCCCAATCAGCAGCGTTAATGATCGCTTCAACATCTCTGAAAAAATTTCCTGTGATGGGAGGAACAACGTCCATGTCGAAAGGTTGTAACGGAGAGAATGAGATGGAATATAAGATTTAGGAGAATCTGATATAAAGAGAAAAAAGAGAAAGAAAGACGAAGGGTTGCGTAGATTAACAAATTAGGATTTCCATTTGTTCGTTTTGTGTACCAGATTTTGTATATTGGATTTAATATATATACAATTTTATATATTACTCTTCTATTTAAGGTAGTCTAGCTGTTATTAATGTTAGTAATTTTGAATTTCCAAATTACTGAATATTGTATCTATCTACATATGATTTAATACCAAATATTTTTTTGATATTTTCTGCTATAAATACACATTATATTTAGCTGTTTCGATTCATTATACCCTATTTTCGCTATAGTAGACATGTAATCTTCTCTATCTTTTTGGCATGGAGCTTACGCAAAAAATACCCCTCTAACCCACCTTCGTTTGATATTTCACATTTAGAACCTGGTTTTATCGAGGCAACTGTTTTATTGAAGATTCTACAAGTGTGGACTAATTCGTTTGATCTGTCTGATGTAAGATTGGAATTAATTTTTTTGTGATGGCGAGGTTTGTGTTATGTTGTTGAATAGAGTCTGATGTGTTGTTTTCATTGTTGTTATTTCATTATTAGTTTAATGTTATGGTGCAGGGCGTGGAGATTTGTGGTAACGTTTATGCTATTGATTACTATCGTTTCTCTACTCAATTACGCGAGGGTGTTTGGGTTACGATTAAAAGATTTGTTATTGTTGATATGGAACATCCATTGTGAGTCCGACTGATACTGATATGCAAGATTATCCGTGTGAACGAAATTATTTCAAATTTATTGACTTTGATCGGCTCCTCCTTAATGTTCCTATTGGGAGTCCTACAGTTGGTATGTTAATTAGCTGATCATGTGTTTGTCTACTGTAAATTTTGACATTGGTATATTTTTTTAATGTACTGGCTGCGGGAATTGTGGTTATTTAGATTTGATTGGAGAGGTTGTCAATATTGGAAAGTTGGAAATCTCAATAAGACAATATGATTATAAGGGTTGCGTCGATGCGCAATGATAGCATTCGAACTAATAAGTCTGAGGTACGATGTTGTAAGAAAAATATTGTTTCTTATATTTGATATATTATATTTAATTGCATTAATGCAGTTACGTATGTATGAAATGCAAGCTGTTTGGTAGTGATGCTCTCGCGTTCCATACTGATAGGCTTAAATGTGCCGATGATACATTGATTTTTGTAGCGAGATGGGCAATCGTTGATGTCAACGAAGGTTTAATAAGGTTTGTTTAGTGTTTAATAATTGATCCAATTTATATTATGCAATGGGATAGTGTAAACTAACATAGTCTTAGTGAACGAACGATAACATGTTTTGCACATGGGAAATTGGCGATTGAGTTCAATGATAGATGGTGTTGTCGTGATGAACAGTTGGTCATTTGTGTTCTGAGTGACTGGCGTGTCGTTATACACAATGGTAAGACGCTGGAATCATACTATTAAGTATACTTATTGGCACAAGAGGTTTTGTCTCTATGTGAATTACTTGTAGTATAGCAAGAGTTTTATGTCAATCCAAATGGGTTTTGTTGAAAGCAAAAGAGTTGTGAGTAGGAATCCTTAAGTCAAGCAAAGTAAAGAGAGTTTTTGTTGCCTAAGCAACTTATCTAACAAACTAGAATGATCAATCACCAAAGAGAACTCAAAAGAGACAGTTTAGCTATGATCAAGAAGTAAAATAGAGCAAAATAAACAGAGTACTAAGCAAATTCGAAATTCAATAAAAGAGAAAGGAAGTTCCTAGATGTGGTTATTGATTTTGGGATATCTAGAGACTAACTAAGGTTGTTTCAAACAGCATTGATCAAGAAACAAGCTAGCAATTGTGGTTCCTAGACATAGAGTTCACAAACAAGCAAGCTAAGTCCAATCTCTTGGTAAATAACACTTTACTAAACACCTTAGCAAGAACTAACTCTCATTAGTGCTAAAACATCTAGCAAGCAATAACAATCAACTCTATTCATGTCAAAAATGCTCCTCAAACAGTCAATCTCTTGAGCCAAGACCTGCAAATCCTCTATCAAACAAGATCAGCATTTCATCAAACACTCCGTGGGCATAAGAGAAAGCCTAAATCATAGATAAGTGTGATCAAGACAAATCTAGCTTAAAAACAGATTAATAGAGAGGAATCCATCAAATTAAACACTAAACAAACCTTAATCAATCCCTAAATCCCCTTAATCTACCACATCTAAGAACTCTAAGCAAACTACTCACTAATACTCATTTTTAACCCCAAATCACAAGAGGAAAAGATGTTAATCATGATTAAAAGAGAAATTAGAGAAAGATTAATGGAAAATACAAACTTATATTAAATAAAGCAAGAAATTTCTCTTACAAACCCAGAAAATAAACTCAAGAAAAGTATTATGAGGTGACTTATCGAAAATCTCAGAAAAAGAGGTATTTATACATAAAAGAAGGAAGCCCTAAAGTAATGGCAAAAGTGTAATAAAAGGCAGGCTCGGACTGGGTTCCTATCAGTCAGCTGTGTCCGATAGGGATGATCGATATGGATCCTATTGGTCTGGAAGATGACCGATGGAGTGACCAAAATATAAACGGTGCACTGCTATCGGTCACTTCATTGACCGATAGGCCTGGTCGATAGGAATCCTATCGGTCAATCCTTGACTGATAGGTCTTGTGCCTTGATCGATAGGCTCAACAGGGATCGTCTGCCTTGGTCCCTTTTGCTCCTCTTGGCCCAGCTAGCTTCCTGGATCATCTCCAAAGCTTCTCCAATGCTCCTCTGAGCTTCAAAGTACCTAAAAACATCCATAATGCATAGAAAATGCAAATTATGTCCTAAATGCAACCTAAGTCTAAAAGGAGAAGAAAATGGGACAAAAGATAAGGAAACCATGCAAAAGAGAACCAAAACATGTACTAAATGCAAGCCTAAATGGTGTAAATACAAGAGATATCAACACCCCCACTTTTGCCTTTTGCTTGTCCTCAAGCATATAAGAACAAATGAGAGAGTGAGGTTTAAAGGTGGGCATTCAAATCCAAAAGTGCAAAGGTAAAGAGATGGTATCAATGCTTAAGTGGCTAGTTGTAGGATGCAAACATAATCAGCTATACTTTAAAGAACCTAGCCTTGCTCATCATGTTTCAAAATGACCTCAAATCTCAACTTAGGCAAATGCTCAAATCAATCAACTCTTTAACATTCAATTAAGCTCAAAACCATGAATCATGCTTATGCAAATCAAGTGAAGACATTTGGTTCAAAGGGTAAGGTTATGAGATAAAAATGATCTCATTTAAGCAAAGGATATTCAAACATAACGGATCACTCAATGAAAAAGATTCCATCTTAGACAAAATGCTAAAGGTAAAAGCACACTTATGCATGCAATTCAAAGCTCCCTTCTACCCAAAGATGAATCCTAAATACTTCTAAACCCAAAGTGAACCCCTAAGTCTACCATTTTCCTAAACTCTACCCTTTACCCTTCTTCATGGCTGGGGAAACTTCTTCTTTTTGCTTGTGTGGCTGCTTCTTTTTGGTTGGGACTTGCTCTTCTTTGTTGCATTGGCACCTTCATCACCTTTGGTGGATTTTTTTGGGTCTGATTTCTTCTTTGGATTGATCCTTCAAAACTTTTAAGATGCTGGCGTCATTCTTTCTAAACACTTAGAGCTTTGACTTCTCTTTACTTAACCACAATGCTAAACTGTTTCCCCTTTTCTACCATTTCAAATTTTTTTTTTTCTTCCAAAACATATATACATAAAGTTCAAACCACTTAACACTACCTTTTTAACCCAAAACTCCTAACCTAGAATCAAGCTCAAGATGCAAGCTGATATCTACAAGAGAGCTCATTATTGCCAGCCTTATTCCTAACACTTTTTGCCAAGACAAAATCAAAAATGATATGCAAAGGCCTCACAGCTCTCAAGATAGTGTTTAAGTTCAAAAGGAGGTTTTGGTTAAGGGAGTGGATTAACTGTCCCATAAGTATGAGAATCAGCTATTTGGATCAACAAGAGTGGTAGAAAGGAAAAAGATGATCCAAATATGTACATGGTAGCCATGAATTCACTTTTCAATGCACAAGACATGATAATTAAAAGTCCAAATTAAAGTTCAAGTTGATAGAGTTGATTTTCAGAGAACAAGTGCTTTCAGATGAGATGAGATGATCAACATTAGCATTCTAAGCATGGTTCAGTCTTAACTTCTTGCTTTCTTATAATGCATCAAAAAACTAATCACTTAAACACTGAAATCATCTTTAAACTCTAAGCACTTTACAAGGAAATTTCATCATTATGCCCTATGCAAATGCAATGCAACCTATATGTCAACACTAGACTCAATCCTAAGAGAATGAAATGCAACTACATGCTTTCTTTTTGGTTTGAAAAAACATGCATAAATTTTCAAACTTTTCAATTTTTGTGTTTTTAATGCCTTAGATGAATGCATGATGTGCATGTGACTCAAAGTGAAAGAAAATGAAAAACTAAGAAAACAAAACACAAAGTCAAACCCCAAATCTCTCTCCCACACTTAAATTACACAGTCCCTTGTGTAATGAAAGCAATGAGAGAGAGAAGCAACAAAATATAATACATAATTGAAAAAAAATGCAATGGTATAGACAATGAATAAGATGTGGTACCTTGTTTAATAAGTGGAGTGGTGGGAGGATCCAGATGTCTGAGGATACTTGCTAGCTCTCCTCTTTTTCCTCCTCTCATAAGTCCTTGAAGGTGGCACTGCTTCTTGTGGTGGGGGAACCCAGCTTGACCATAACTGCTCAGCTTGAGAAGAAGTACCTTGGTGACCCCATTGCCATGTTTGTTGAACCTCAGAAGGGATGGGAGTTGGCGCTTCCTATGCTTATGGAATATGGGTCCTTGGCTCATATGATGAAGCCCTTAGTTGTGCCCATGTCCCCCATTGATCACTTGGCTGTGCATGAAAGGAATGTCTTCCATGGGGGTTCCAAACAGGTTCCTCTTCTTCAGTTGGGTCAGCTTGTGGCTTTGGCCCTTCTTGATGAGAAATGTGCTCATGAGTGTGGCTCTGATGGGAAGCTCCTCCTGATGTAGCTTTGTTCTTCTTGAACTTTCCTTTAACCATCTTCACCAACCTCTTAATGGCTTTGTCTTGCCACTTACACCATTTTTGAAGGTTGTTGATGTGCTCATGAGCAGACTTCATAGAGCTCTCTTGGCATGGGCCTTCATAAGGTTTGAAGTGGAACTGCTTTGAGCTGTAGTTCAACACTTCTTCTTCATCAAGCTCCTCTTCTTCTTCTTGGGTTTCCCTTTGGCTTTCAGCGCAAGCAGGAGCATCTTCATGGACTTCTTCTTCACCTTCTTCTCTTCTCTGTTCTCTAACTTCTTCTTCAATCTCTTCTTGTTCTACTTCCTCACTAGCTTCTTCTCTCTCTTCAGGGAAAGAGCCTCCATGGTAGAGCTGATCTTCACTTGGGTTGAAGCTGATGTTGCTCTTCATGGTGATGGATGTAATCCTTGGATTAGGGAGGAGGACTCTTACTGTGTCTTCTAAGTCATTGAAAAACTTGTAGACATGCTTGTCCTGGATGCTCTCCTCAATGAAATGGCTTCTCTTAAGATAGTCCATATCTATCCACAATGGCTCCAGAGCATCATGTCCCTCAAGGTCTACTCCACTAGCCATAAGAACAGCTGTCACAACTCCTCCAATGTAAAGCTGTGGTTTATTCTCCCTTTTCCCTTTGTGTAAGACCCAGCTCTTGTAAGTTACAAGCTGTTCCATCAGCATGGTGACAAAGCATGGGAACTTCATTGGTGGCTGTAGTATAGTTCCATTTCTGCTGGTGCCTACAAGCTCATACATTCTGATATGCTCAAATTAACCCTTAGAGCTACTCTCTCAAATTAATAGATCACGGTAGTACTTAGGGATCGAATCCACAAGGACTTAAGACTATTACTCAACAGACTTTAGATTCAAATGAAGCTAAGCAGTCGATAATAAACAAAACTAAATAGTAAAATGAAAGTAACAAGATCATGAGCGGATTATGAGTTCTTAAAATCAATAGAGACAAGGCGCTAGGCAATGGGAAATTCACAGGTTGACATAAATCGCAGACTACGGACTGAAAGGAATATTTATTAAAACCGTTCTAGAACTCGAAAACACGGATGTAAAACCAATCGACTTCCGTCGCAGAGATTAACTATGATCAGATTCTATAATTCCAAATTCTTTTGCAAACTCTAACAACCTAAGCAAGCATTATAGTTCAGGTTCGATATGTTCACAAAATCACTAATCGAAATTCCTTTGCAATCAGTTATTTTGCTCATCTAAGATAGTTCTGGTGATTAACAATGTTTCCACATCTATTAAACAACCTAAGATCTGATTTCTAGGTGATCAATCTTAAAACCAGTGTTAAAGCAATCTAGATGAAGAACCAAATGATTTATCCCTTCAGTTTTGTAGTTATAACAATTCATTATCAACCTCTGAATAACCCAAAACCTAACTAGCAGATTACTCAGATATAGCAAGTGAGACACAAATCATGACTGAATAATCTTGCATTAAGAAATAGAGTAAAATATGAAGGGGGTTCGAAATTCTTCTCTACAAAGTATGGATTTGTCTCCCCAAAAGCTTTCTATCAAATCTCTCTCTTTTGGTCTCAATGAAAACAAGATGATAGCCTAACAATGTCTTAGAAAACTTAAATACAAGCCTAAACACGAACTGGGGCAAAAGTGCAAATAGTGGGAGACTTCTGGGCCAAGTTACAATTCTTCAAAAGAGTTTTTAATGCTTCTTCTCGTGACCACGATCGGTGTCGATCGACACCAAGTGGCTGGTGTCGATCGACACCCTGTTTCATAATGCTCTCCGACTTGGTCTTTTCAGCATCAGCTTCAACATAGCTCCAAAAGGCTCCAAAACTCACAGTTATGCTCCAAACGTACCTAGACCTGTGAAGACTCTATAGGACTCGAAAAATACTAAAAAGACTTTATAAACAAGACTTATATCATGGTAAAAAACCAGCAAAAACTATGATATATCAACTCCCCCGACTTATCTTTTGCTTGCCCTCAAGCAAACATCAGACAAAGCATAGGGTCGAGGTTTGAAAACACAGAAAAAGTCAGCCAGACATCAGGAACACCACATTGATTAACACTTTCGAATCCACATACCACAGAGTCAACACAAGATCAAATTTCAGTCTAATCGTCACAGGCTTAGCAAATATTTCAAATCTAATTCAAGCTCCTTCAAGAAATCCGAAATCTCTACTGCTAAACTCCTTATTTTTATCTAAGTGATGTCTCATCAAGGTTTTATCATCCCAATCACTTATAGATTCTTTTCCCTTCCTAAACAACTGAACCAAGCAATCTCAACACATCTCTCCTATTTTCTCTTCCCTTGATCTTTTCTTTCTGATGATTTTTTTTATTTTAAGCTCTTTCTCAATTTCTTATAGCCTAAGATATGGTGCTACTCAATACTTGTGTTCCTTGTGAGGAGACAGGTTCTTGAGTGTGTTCATTACTGTTGTTCCTTGTGAGAAGACAGGATCATGAATGCACCATTCTTTTGACTCAAACTTTTAAAGCTATATCAGGGAAGATCAAAGAGGGTCTACGTCTTAACATACTTATCAGAGTTAGAAGAGAGAATCAAGATCAATGAGAATCAAGCACTAAGACAAGAAGTTTTAAGTTCATTAAAGTGGAGTTAACAACAAATTTTCCAGATTCTCTAAGAACCTAAACCTTCATTGCTAGACTGATCTACCTATGACTTTCAATCAACATCTGTGGCAATGATTCTTATAAGCATCAAGGTTTTGTGGTTAGTTCCAAGAAAAACTGACAATTTCAAAAATTTTGACTCAATAAAACAGGTTTTGACTCAACTTTGTGACTCTAAAAATCAAAAACAATGTACACAATGTCAGCAACGACCTCCCCCAGACTTAAATAACACTGTCCTCAGTGTTATTAAGCATGGAGTTGGTACAGATAAGCAATGAAACGATTTGCACATAGATGAGAAAATGGTACATGTGTCTGCGCGTGGTTTCGATCGACACCACATGGTTGGTGTCGATCGACACCCTGTCCGTGTCGACTTGGTGACGAGCTTGCTGTCAATCTTTCTCGATATTGGTCTACCTCGAGATTGGTGTTGATCGACACCAAGTGGTGGGTGTCGATCGACACCAAGTGGTGGGTGTCGATCGACACCCTGTCTGCAGTTCGAAAAAGCTGAAAATCTTCCACATCTGAAGGCTGCAACCTTGCCTCAATGAGGTATATATTCTCCTCTAGCAGGAAATCATCAATGGGGACGTTGTCTTCAATCATGATTCTTGAGAGATGATCTGCTACCCCATTCTCAATCCCTTTCTTGTCCCTTATCTCAATGTCAAACTCTTGGAGCAACAAAATCCATCTCAACAGTCTTGGTTTTGCATCTTTCTTCTGCATCAGGAACTTGAGAGCAGAATGGTCAGTGTGTACAATTACCTTAGCTCCAACCAAGTACTGTCTGAACTTCTCAAATGCAAATACCACAGCCAACAGTTCCTTCTCTGTGGTTGCATAATTCTTTTGAGCATCATCCAAGGTTCTGCTTGCATAGTAGATGGCATGAAGCTTCTTCTCCTTTCTCTGACCCAAGACAGCGCCCACTGCAAAGTCTGAAGCATCACACATCACCTCAAATGGTAGATCCCAATCAGGAGGTTGCATAATAGGGGCGCTTATTAATGCTTGCTTGATCTGCTTGAAGGCTGAATGACACTCTTCAGTAAATTCAAACTTCACATCCTTGCAAAGCAGAGCTGTGAATGGTCTTGCAATCTTGCTGAAGTCCTTAATGAATCTCCTGTAGAATCCAGCATGTCCCAGAAAGCTCCTCACGGACTTCACACAATCTGGTGGCTGCAGACTTGTCATCACTTCGATTTTGGCTTTGTCCACCTCAATGCCTTCTCCAGAAACTCGATGGCCAAGTACAATCCCATCTCTGACCATAAAGTGGCATTTCTCCCAGTTCAGAACTAGGTGCTTCTCTTCACATCTTGCAAGCACTTGACAGAGGTTGTCAAGGCAGTCTTTGAAGGAGGATCTATATACTGAGAAATCATCCATAAAGACCTCCATATACTTCTCAATCATATCAGTGAAGATGGATAACATGCACCTCTGGAATGTCGCAGGTGCATTACAAAGTCCAAATGGCATTCTGCGATATGCAAAAATGCCATAGGGACAAGTAAATGTGGTCTTCTCCTGGACATCTGGATGAATGAGGATCTGAAAGAAACCAGAGTAGCATCCAGGAAGCAGTAGTAGGAGTGATTTGCCAACCTTTCCAGCATCTGGTCAATGAATGGCAATGGGAAGTGGTTCTTCCTTGTTGCAGTGTTGTAGTCAATGCACATTCTGTGTACAGAGATGGTGCTTATAGGAATCAGCTCATTCTTCTCATTTTTCACCATTGTGACCCCTCCTTTCTTTGGAACCACATGTACTGGACTGACCCAAGTGCTGTCTGAGATGGGATAGATGATCCCAGCAGCTAGAAGCTTCATGATTTCCTTCTTAACTACATCTTGCAAATTCAGATTCAGCCTCCTCTGGTTCTCAATTGATGACTTTGACTCATCCTCAAGGTGTATCCTGTGCATGCACAACTCTGGAGAGATACCTGAAATGTCATCAAGAGAATAGCCAAGAGCCTTGCGAAAAGTGCGCAGCTTGCTTAGCAGTAAAGTGAGCTTTGCATTGTTTAAGGTAGCACTAACTATAACAGGATATGCAGAGTTAGGTCCCAGAAAAGCATACCTTAGACCTGCAGGGAGCTGTTTGAGTTCGATTTTAGGAGCTTTTTCTTCACTCCAATCGCCCAGTTTTGCAGCCTTTACAGAGGTTCCAACCAGCTCTTGTTGTGCCACTAGCTGCATGACTTGCTAACTTGCATCCATCATTCTGACATAACCAGCAGCAATGTTGTCTAGATGCTTTGTTGCTTCTGCAGAAACTATCAATGCCCTCTCCAAAGGGTCTGTAGGATGCATCTCTTGAAAGATCTCTTCTGCAAGACTGGTGAGGGAGTCTACATAGAATGTGTGGCCATCTATTGTTGGCCTCTTCATCAACTTGTCCATGTCAAAGTTCATCACCAAATCGCCCACATTCAGAGCAATGCTCCCTTTCCTGACATCTATGATGGCGCCTGCAGTAACTAGAAATGGCCTTCCCAAAATCAAGGGGTCCTTTGGTTCTTCCCCATAAGCTAGAACCACAAAGTCTGTGAGAATCACACAATCTCCCACCTTAACTGGCACATCCTCTAAAATGCCTTCAGGAATTCTCACAGATCTATCTGCTAAGATAAGAGATATTCTGGTTGGCTGGAAGTCAGTCATGCCCAAGCTGACAGCAACTGAATGAGGCATCAAGTTAATATTTAACCCCAAATCACAAAATGACCTCTCAAACCTTTCAGAAAAGATTGTGCAGTCTAGAACAAAGCTCCCAGGATCAGTCAGCTTCTCTGGTATCTTGTTCTGTATCACTGCACTCACTTGCTCTGAAATCAGCATTGTCCCTTGCTCCAGTCCCAGATTCTTGGTCATCATTCTTTTCACATATCTCTTGATCACAGGAGTAGTCCTTATAGCATCTATCAAAGGAATCTCCACCACAAGCTTATCCATGATAGCTTTGATCCTAGCATCCTCCAGCTCTTGTTTAGTCTTCTTCTGGTTCCTTGGATAAGGCACCTTTGGCTTGTAGACCCTTTCTTCTGCACTTTCTGGAGTCTGAAAAATCGCAGCTTTCTTCTGTGGTGGGTGTCGATCGACACCAGGGGGTGGGTGTCGATCAACACTAGCCTCTGCAGTTTGTGTCGAGCGTCCATCGAGCTGCTCGTCGACCTCGCTAGATATCTCTTCGCCTCGAGTCGAAGAACCGTGAAGTTCCTCTAGTGTCGATCGACACCGAGGGGTTGGTGTCGATCGACACTCTTCAAAATTGGTGAAATCTTCATCTTCAAACTCCTGCAGTTGCTCGAAATCCTCTGTACTCAGGCCCTTTTTCTGCACTGGTTGCAGATTCTTTCCACTCCTCAGCATGATGGCATTGACAGAGTGTCTTGGGTTGGTATCTGTTCTTCCTGGAAGAAATTCATCTTGCCTTTTCATAGCTCCAGCAGTTTGAGCCACTTGAGTATCCAAAGTCTTGACATGATTGTTCAGATCTTCGATTTTCCCATTTAGATCCTGATAGAGAGCGTCAATCTTGCCATTGAAGTCAACTGTGATCTTCTGCTGACACTCTAGCAATTCCTCAAGCATGGCTTCCATCTTGCTTGAAGCTGATGGTGCTGGTGTAGGCTGATAGGATGAGGAGCCATAGTTTCTGCTGAAGTTGCTGTTCTGGTAAGGCTTCTGGTATTCAGTCTTCTGAAACGGAGGCTTGGGAGTGTATCCAGAATAACTATTGTTTCCTGTGTAGTTGTTTCTCTGCATGTTCCCACTGAATCCTCTGTTTCCTTGCTGATTGTTGTACCTTTGACCCTGAAAACCAGCTTTATTGATGTAGTTGACATCTTCTTCTTCAAACTCTTCAGCTGGCTCAAATGTCTCAACCTCAGCAGCAAACTGAACAGACTTCTTACCCACCAAGAGGTTGTGAACAGAATCCAGCTTAGCCTTCATCTCAGCAGCAAAAAGATTGCTCCCTGCATTTCCAGCGTATTTCTGTCTCTCAAAATCAGCATTCTTTGTGATGTTGCTGGAAGCTAGGTTCTCTATCAGTTTGATGGCGTCAGCTGGGACTCTAGTGTTGATGTTCCCATTGCTTGATACATCCAGAGCCATCTGGTACTTCCAATCAACACCTCTAAAGAAAATACCCAGCAGCTGTACTTCATTGAAACCATGGTGTGGACAGTCCCTTTGGTACAGCTTGAATCTCACCCATGCTGCTTTGAAAGCTTCCGTAGGACCTTGGGAGAATGTTGCTATTTTCGTCCTCAACTCCTCTGACCTTGCATCATCATAGAAGTTGTTAAGGAAAGCAGATTTGGTACCCTCCCACGTGGTCAAAGAGCCAGCTTCCAGCTGTTTCAACCAATGTGCTGCATCTCCTCCCAAAGAGTGAGGGAAAAGCTTGCAGAATAGGAAGTCATTGCTGACTCCATTGGCTTTAACACTTGTAGCTAGGTCTTCAAACCTCTCTATATGATCCATAGAGTGCTCATGGGGAAGCCCATGGAAAGGATGCTGACCCACAAGCTGGTAGTAGGTGGGTTTCAGCTCAAAGTCATTCCTCTGAAAGGCAGGAGGGCGGATTGCAGCTCTATTTGCATAGAACTGATCAGACCTGTTGTAATCTTCCAGGGTTCTCGGTGGAAGACGCCCAGCAGCATCTCCGGCAGGTTGTTGTTGCACATCCTGTTCCTCGATCACAACACCATTCTCATCTATCCTCTGCCCATCCTCATTTCTTCTGTTCTCTTCTCTGTCAACCAAATGACCCTCAGCATCTGTCCTCAAAACAATTGGTCCAACCATCTTATTCTGCTTCTTGGCTTTTCTGATGGTTCTTTCTAGTTTGGCGAGGTCGTCGATTCCTAGGGTCACAAGCTCTTGTTGCTCCTGGTACTGCAATTATGCATGCACCTGAAACAGACAGCAGAGAAGTAACGAAAGTTAGTAAACAGAAAATCAAAGCTTAGTCAAAATTCTAAAACTAAAAATCTGAAAGTAATATCTAAGTCACCGGCAACGGCGGCAAAATTTGATATGCTCAAATTAATCCTTAGAGCTACTCTCTCAAATTAAGAGATCACGGTAGTACTTAGGGATCGAATCCACAAGGACTTAAGACTATTACTCAACAGACTTTAGATTCAAATGAAGCTAAGTAGTCGATAATAAATAAAATTAAATACTAAAATGAAAGTAACAAGATCAGGAGCGGATTATGAGTTCTTAAAATTAATAGAGACAAGGCGCTAGGCAATGAGAAATTCACAGGTTGAAATAAATCGCTGACTACGGACTGAAAGGAATAATATTAAAACCGTTTTAGAACTCGGAAACACGATTGTAAAACCAATCGACTTCCATCGCAAAGATTAACTATCATCAGATTCTAGAATTCCAAATTCCTTTGCAAACTCTAACAACCTAAGCAAGCATTATAGTTCAGGTTCGATATGTTCACAAAATCACTAATCCAAATTCTTTTGCAATCAGTTATTTTGCTCATCTAAGATAGTTCTGGTGATTAACAATGTTTCCACTTCATTTAAACAACCTAAGATCTGATTTCTAGGTGATCAATCTTAAAACCAGTGTTAAAGCAATCTAGATGAAGAACCAAATGATTTATCCCTTCAGTTTTGTAGTTGTAACAATTCGTTATCAACCTTTGAACAACCCAAAACCTAATTAGCAGTTTACTCAGACATAGCAAGTGAAACACAAATCATGACTGAATAATATTGCATTAAGAAATAGAGTAAAAGATGAAGGGGGTTCGAAATTCTTCTCTACATAGTATGGATTTGTCTCCCCAAAAACTCTCTATCAAATCTCTCTCTTTTGGTCTCAATGAAAACAAGATGATAGCCTAACAATGGCTTAGAAAACCTAAATACAAGCCTAAACACGAACTAGGGCAAAAGTGCAAATAGGGGGAGACTTCTGGGCCAAGTTGCAATTCTTCAAAAGAGTTTTTAATGCTTCTCGCGACCACGATCGGTGTCGATCGACACCAAGTGGCTGGTGTCGATCGACACCCTGCTTCATAATGCTCTCTGACTTGGTCTTTTCAGCATCAGCTTCAACATAGCTCCAAAAGGCTCCAAAACTCACAGTTATGCTCCAAACATACCTAGGCCTGCAAAGACTCTATAAGACTCGAAAAATACCAAAAATACTCTATAAACAAGACTTATATCATGGTCAAAAACCAGCAAAAACCATGATATATCACATTCCGTGGTACATGAAGTCTTTCTCCTTTCCAGTAAGGTTTGTTGTTTCCTTTCTTGCAAAGAATGTATTTGCAAGCGCCTTATGAGCATACCTCACTGCAGGATTCTTCAGATGTTGATTCCTTGTGGCTCCAGCTGTGAAGTTTCCAGCCCCAATCATTTCCCATAGCAGCCTGTGCTCCTTTTGGCCAATGAAGAACTTGTTCTTCTGGTGAGCATAAGATATCAGCCCAAGGGCTTGGGAGATAACAAGGAAGGGTGTTGTAAACCTTTGCTTTCCAAGCTTGAAGGAGATCCATCCATCTTTGTTGGGGAGCTCACTTTCATCATATCTAACCACCTTGATAGTAGAGAGGAATTGATAAGTGAGCTTCTGGTAGGAGGGAAGTGGCATGGCCATGAACTCACCAAGCCCCATGTGATCAAAGGTACCCTTGCAATCATGATAGATCCCAAGTGCTTTCATTGTGTTAGCACAAGGGTATCTGGTGGGCTTGAATGTGCACTCGTTGAAAGCTTTCATGAGCTCCCTAGCACTTGGCTCATGGTATGGGACTTCATCCTCCACAGTTTTTCCTTTTCCTTTCTGCTTGGCGCCCTTGTCTCCAACTGGTCTCTTCCCAGCAGCCTTTGATGACTGTTCACCAGCAGCACCCTTTCTTTTATCTCTTCTTGCTCTAGGAGAAGTGGGCGCTTCCTCCTGTGGTGCCTTTCCCTTGCTTCCAGCAGCAGCTCATGTTTTACCCATGGTACCTACAAAAGCAAAGCTTGAAGATACTATAAGTACAAGAACAAAAGTTTGAGAAACCAATAACTGCATGCTTTAGAATGAATTTCTCTAAGCTAAATGAAGTTTATCTAGTCACTAAACAAGATTAAACTTTTAAAAAGCAAGAAGAATTCACAAGCTAACAGGTTAAACATGCTAGAGTTCATAAATAAAATTCAAACATTCATGCATGTGAACCTAGCATGTTGGCTCTAAGCAAAAGAGAAAATGATTATGCAAAGAGATATTAAACAAGGAAGAACTGAGATTAAGGAACAGTAAACAATGTTTTAACAGTTAATTTACTCAATTTAAACATATCCACCATGCAAAACCAAAGCACAACATCTTAAGCTAAACAAAACTTATTCTTAAAACCATAGTTTTAACAATATTAAGCACATGAAAAGTGTAAGAGCAAGAAGTGAATAGTTGAGAAGGCAAACCCCAATGAAGCTTCTGAGCACTTAGAAAGGATAGATAAAAGAGACATAGAGCTTATGAATTCAGATTTTGGTGAGAAAAGTAGTAAAATGAAGTGTGAAGAGAAGAGAAGAGATTGTTGGTTTTTAAAGAGGGGAGTGGGGAACCAAAGGAATCAAAAGTGCGTGGGGAACAAGAATGAAAATGCTCAGGAGCTCTGTAAAGTGTCAGGAATGAGCCAAAATTTGAATTTAAACCTCCTTGGCTCCAAACCAAAGGAAGGAAAAAGTTTTGAAAATTTTAGACACTTACCTCGCGAGCTATCGGTCATGGTTCACCGATAGGAATGACCGATAGGTTGCCTATCGATCACGAAAAACAACCGATACATTTCCATCGATCAGTGTATGATCGATAGCTAGATCGATAGGAACCTCACTTAGCAGACTCATTTCCCTATCGATCACAAGTGATCGATATGTTGACTGGTAGCATCATGGCTTTACTACTATCGATTACATCATGACCGATATGGTTTGTATCGGTCTTGTCTTGACCGATATTGTGATCGATAGTAGCCAGAATGTACCTGGTCTTTGTCCCTTAGACACTTTTTCAATCCCAAACCGAACTCCTGCTTCTATACACATGAACTAAACATAAAAATAAATTAGAAAGCTTAATATATACAAAGGATACCATGGGACTACCTCCCAAGTATGCTTGTTTAAAGTCACTAAGCTTGACTTTGCTTACCTCACTAGTGGAGGTGATGGGAAGGAGTCTTGGAACTCCTTGGTGTTGCAGTGTCCACTTTGATCTTCTCGGTGACTCTATCAATCTTCAACACAACAAAGGGCTTTGGCTTGTTCCTCCCTTTCATCTTGTAGTGGACTTCACCATTCTTAGACACAAAGGGCTTCAAGACAACCCCATCTTCTTTGTTACCCAACAAAATTTCATTCATGCAGTCAGAAACACTCACTTTGAGGACCTCCTCTTCAGTAGTTTCAACAAACAACTTGGCCAAGCAGCAGCCATCAAAACTCTCTCCTTGGTAGCCTTCAAACTCTTGCCAGTTCTTATCAATCATTTTCACCTTGTTAAGGTCCATAGAGAAAGCATGTTCATGCTCTAGCTTGTTACCCTTGCTGTCAAACTTCAAGACCTTGTTCTTTGAAAGCCTCAGCTCTGTTGTGCACTCTCTAGCATCAAATACAACACCAGCTGAAGCTAGAAATGGCCTCCCAAGAATGATAGCATTCTTTATCTGTCCTTCCACATCAAGCACCAAAAAATCAGTAGGGATGGTAACTCCTTCAATCATCACTGGCACATCTTTGAGGGTCCCTAGTGGTGTCTTGACTGTCCCATCAACTATGGTTAGAGACACATTACTCTCTCGAAGTTGAGTGTAGCCAAGAGCCTTAGCAGTAGAGGATGGGAGAAGGTTGATACTTGCTCCAAGATCAGAAAGACAGTTCTTGAAAGTCTGTCCTTTAAGCTCACATGGTAGAGTGAAACAACCTGGATCTCCAAGCTTCTTGATGTTAAGCTCCTTAACCTCAGATGCTCCAGCTTTAGCTCTTAGTTTCTCAAGCTCCTCTTGACCATTCAGACCTCTCATTTCCATTTGAGAAGCATAGAGAGTCTGATACTTCTGTACTAGCTGCTCTTTGAATCTTCCTCAAAAAGGGATAGTGGGCTGACAGATAGGGAGAACAGCAACTTGAGTTTTCTTCTTAATATCAGAGACTTCAACAAATTCTTCCCTTGTAGCATCAACAACTTCATGTGGCGCCCACCACTCTTCTTCTTCCAGAGATTCTTCTTGTGCAACTCCATGGTTAGCATCAACTTCCTAAAACTCTTCCCCCCCCCCCCCCCCCCCCCCCCCCCCCCACTCTGAAGTTCAGTGTCCTCAGTGAACAGTGAGAGAAACTCTTCCATGATAGCTTCCTCTTCAGCTGAGAAGCTATCCTCTTCAGTGACCATGGCATTGCAGAACTCCTTTGGGCTAGCCTCTGGTTTTCTAGGAAAGTGTCCTTGAGGTATTGAACCAGCTATATCTTTGTTGTTCTCCAGTGTTTTGACTCTTGCAGCTAACCCATCAAACTTGTTGGTTAGTTCAACATGTACTGAGTCTATTTTGTTATGAACCTCAGCAAACCTCTTGTTCAATTCCAAGTTGTTGGTAGTCTGATTCCGAAGCAGCTGCTGAACCATAGTCTTGAGCTCAGTATCTTAAGAGCTGGAAGAAGCTTGAGCTGGAGCCTGTGCACTGAATCCTGGAGGATGGTAAGGCGCTCTAGGCTGGAAGTTGTTGTTTCTCTGCTGAAAACCTTGATTGTTGTAGGGAACATAAGGTCTTGGAGCAACTTGGTGTTGTTGTTGTGGTGGGTACACTTGATCCTGTGAATTGGCAACATTGTTGCTTCTGTATGACAGGTTGGGATTGGGTCTGTAGTTCTCATATCCATTGTATCCACCTTGATTACCCAAGTAGTTCATCTCTTCCACGTGGCATGTCTCTTGATCATCAAGCTGAACCATATGACCAACAAAGTGAACATCTTTCTTTTCCCTTAGAAGCATATCCAGCTTCTCATGTAATGTTTTGATCTCTTTCCTGCTAGACTCCAGTTCATCTTTAGCACTTCTTGGAGCTCTGTCATATTCCTCATCGTAGTTTCCATCAGACTGAGCTAGATTCTCAACAAGCTCCAATCCTTCATCTACATCCTTTGACAAGAAATTCCCATTTGATGTAGTGTCCAGAAGCATTCTTATCTTTGGCAAAGTTCCTCTGTAGAGAGTAGAGAGTAGAGAAGCCTGTGAGAAGCCATGGTGAGGGCATTGCAGTGTGTAGCCTTTGAATCTTTCCCAAGCTTCACCAAAGCTTTCATTGTTCCTTTGTGCAAACCCTGAAATCTCATTCCTGATTCTTGCAGTTCTTGAAGTTGAGAAGAATTTGCTTAAAAGGCTCTCTTGCACTCATCCCAACTAGTGATGCTTCCTTGGGGCAAGTTCTTCTCCTATTGGTGTGCTTTGTCTCCAAGAGAAAAAGGAAACAACCTCAGCTTTAAGCCATCTTCACTCACTCCATTGATCTTTGTTAGTGAGCATAGTCTATCAAAATTATCCAAATGATCTAGAGGATCTTCAAGTGGCAAACCATGGAACTTACTGCCCTGAACCATTGAAATCAATCCAGACTTGATTTCAAAGTTGTTGTTTTGCACTGCTGGTGGAATGATGCCAGTTCACTTGTTGTAGGCATTTGGTGCATCACCAGCGCCAATGGGTCTAGCTGCTCTTGGAGCTTGTGCAGCGCCTCTTGGTCCTTGTTCACCTTGTAAGACCTGAACACCTTGCTGTCCCTGTATACCCTAAGCGCCAGCAGCTCCTTGAGGACCCTGAAATCTGATATCATCCATAACTGGTTCCTGATTGTTCATCCCAAGTCTGTGCAAGTGCTGCTGCCTTTCTTGCTGTCTCCTTGCTCTCTGACCTCTGTCCAACAGATTGATGTTGTCTATGAAGTCCACAAGATTGCTTGAACCTCTAGATCTCAAGTTCATATACCTGAAAGACAGTAATGAGAGTCAAAGGAGATTAGTAACCAAATAAAACTAAAAACTTGATCTTAAAGATTCTACAAACTCTAATGATTCAAACAGAAAACCCAATTGGCAACGGCGCCAAATTGACACAAGACGGTTTTGTCTCTAAGTCAATCACCCCTCTATGTGAATCAATTGTGGTATAGCAAGGGCTTTATGTCAATCCAAGTGGGTTTTGTTGAAAGCAAAAGAGTTGTGAGTAGGAATCCTTAAGTCAAGCAAAGCAAAGAGAGTTTTTTGTTGCCTAAGCAACTTATCTACAACCATGAATGATCAATCACCAAAGAGAACTCAAAAGAGACAGTTTAGCTATGATCAAGAAGTAAAACAGAGTACTAAGCAAATTCAAAATTCAAGAAAAGAGAAAGGAAGTTCCTAGATGTGGTTATTGATTTTGGGAAATCTAGAGACTAACTAAGGTTGTTTCAAACAGCATTGATCAAGCAAACAAGATATCAATGGTGGAACCTAGACATAGAGTTCACAAACAAGCAAGCTAAGTCCAATCTCTTGGTAAATAACCCTTTACTAAACACCTTAACAAGAACTAACTCTCATTAGTGCTAAAACATCTAGCAAGCAATAACAATCAACTCTATTCATGTCAAAATGCTCCTCAAACAGTCAATCTCTTCAGCCAAGGCCAGCAAATCCTCTATCAAACAAGATCAGTATTTCATCAAACACTTGGTGGGCATAAGAGAAAGCCTAAATCCTAGATAAGTGTGATCAAGAGAAATCTAGCTTAAAAACAGATTAATAGAGAGGAACCCATCAAATTAAACATGAAACAGACCTTAATCAATCCCTAAATCCCCTAAATCTACCACATCTAAGAACCCTAAGCAAACTACTCACTAATACTCATGTTTAACATCAAATCACAAGAGGAAAAGATGTTAATCATGATTAAAAGAGAGATTAGAGAAAGATTAATGGTAAATACAAACTTATATTAAATAAAGCATGAAATGTGTCTTACGACTTGTCGAAAATCCCAGAGAAGAGGTATTTATACATAAAAGAAGGAAGCCCTAAAGTAATGGCAAAATTGTAATAAAAGGCAGGCTCGGACTGGGTTCCTATCGGTCAGTTGTGACCGATAGGGATGATCGATAGGGATCCTATCGGTCTGGAAGATGACCGATAGGGTGACCGAAATATAAACGGTCTTCACTGACCGATAGGCCTGGTCGATAGGAATCCTATCGGTCACTCCTTGACCGATAGGTCTTGTGCCTTGATCGATAGGCTCAGCAGAGATCGTCTGCCTTGGTCCCTTTTGCTCCTCTTGGCCCAGCTAGCTTCCTGGATCATCCCCAAAGCTCCTCCAATGCTCCTCTTAGCTCATAAATACCTAAAAACATCCATAATGCATAGAAAATGCAAACCATGTCCTAAATGCAACCTAAGTCTAAAAGGAGAAGAAAATGGGACAAAAGATAAAGAAAACATGCAAAAGATAACCAAAACATGTACTAAATGCAAGCCTAAATGGTGTAAATACAAGAGATATTACTTATGTATTATTGATCTTCGGTTTCTTAGTTACCATGTTCTTTTTATAGAAGAATATCACGTGTCTGATCATGTCGGTATCTCGAGGGTTTTATTCAACCCAGACCATCAATTGGCGCACGAGCTACGTGATATGTTGTAAGATGGTTATATGTTTTTTAAAACAATTATTTTATATGCATTATAATAATCAATTGTTGTCGTAATTGGAATGCTTGTATATGTTTAATCAGGATTGGAGAGAGTGAACAGAGTGATGAGGACGAAGAAGGCAACCCTTTGTATATCATCGATTAGATTGACACAACTACATGCGCAATGATCTTTGTTTCATTCTCTTTTTATGTTTTAACCAGATGTTGTTTCTCGGCAGACTTTAACCACAATACAATAGTTTTATTGACCTTTATATGATATTTTATATTGTTTATTAATGGTCATAATATATCTCTATGATGCCGATGATTACATTGTATGGTTGATCTATAAGATCCATTCTGGTGTGTTAATATATGAAATGGTTAGTTTAATCGTAATGTGTGCTTTGTTTAGGCTTGGGATATTTATAACCTCTAATCATCGATTTATAGATTTAATATATTCATTTATTTTGGGTATATAATATACAATAAAAAGAGGTAGATTGCCATTATCTATGAATATATGTGACTAGAAAAAGGATAATATCTAGGTCAGTACATTATTTGATTTTGTATATATGTGCTAGAGTTGTAGATTTAGCGAGTTACATTTTTTTATTGTTGGTTGGGGTTATAGAATGTCTCACCTGCTCTTTTATGCTGCCCATCGATCTTATGCTTCTCATATGGTCAATGTCTCTGAATTAGATCCATTAAATTATGTGTGGGTGATCAGGGTTAAAGTATTGCGAAAGTTTGGGCATTTTTCTGGTGCTGACGATATGCTGCACTTGATATTGGTTGATGTTAATGTAAGTTGAGTTTGTTTATTGCACAGCTAAGTTTAACATTATTACAACTCACTTCACTTCTCACGTTCCTGGCGTAATTGTTTGCTTTGATATTTTGGGTGATAGAATTAGAACCACAATCAAAGACCAATATGTCGAACGTTTTACTGGTTCTTCGTTGGATGGTGGTTGGGTGATTATCAGGGATTTTGATATCCTTCCTGTTTTGGATACATTTAGACTTCTACCTCATCCTTTTATTATTAGTTTCAAAGAGAGGACTCAGTGTGTGGTCAATTTTGTAAACATTGTCTCGTACAATGTTGGTAACTTCGATACCCGTAATGAACTTTTCTTGAATAAGAATAAGAGAATTATGTGATTTGATCTTGTGAATCAGAGGTGGGACTGTACATATAATCTATCTATACTATTACTGTTTTAACTTTCTATTGTTCTTTTCATGGTTTCCTTTGCTGCAAAAGATAGATATATTGACTTGACACTGGATGATATGTTAGTGTAGGTGTGCTCATATGCCATGCCAGCTGCCCAGGGATTATGCTTCTGATTTTTTCTTTGGCGAGCATTAGTGACAGAATTGTGATTTGCATCATTAGGTTTGCAAAGATTGAGATTCACAGAGGTAGTGTATTTTGATGCATATTTGGTTTAATAATTAACTATATTTGGTAAAGAACGCTGCATGACTATTGTGTTAATAATTGTTGTACATGTTTGTATATCGGTGGTATTGACTATTTGCATGTTACCGATGATCAGGTCGTTGGATCACAACTTCGGCATATAATTGTATCCAAGTCATGCTGAATCCTCCGTACTCAGAAGTCCGTGAGCTATAAACCTTTGGTCTTTTATGAATTGCTGGTTATTAATAATCTTTCTAGTATTTTGACTTTTTATAAATATCGTTAGTTTATAATATTGTTGAATACTGATTATTAATATCGCTAAGTAAGGTGTTGCTGCTTACGAAAATATACAATTATATTTTAACGATATATGTAAAAAAATAAAAAATAAAAATAAAAAAATCATAATTTAATAATATCGCTTTCACTATTTAAAAATGATACTTAATGATTTTGAATCATATTTTAAAATTAGTCTAATTTTTTTTAAATCGTTAGATTAGTGGTTCTCTATTCTAATTAATAATATAAAGAGATAACAGCTGCGTATTATATAATATTAGCAAATAATAATATAATGTGATGTATATATATTTGAATTATATAATATTAGTTAATAATAATATACTGAGGTGTAGATAACTTTGAATTATATAATATTAATCTATTAGGTAGAATAATTTATCGTTCATGTGATTATCGTAAATGGATAGTTACTATTTTATTAAAATGGTAATTTTTATCGCCGAATTTATTGGTTTTATATATTTTGCTAAAGATTAGGTTTTGGGGTTGGTTATATATACTTGGCTAAAGGTTAGATTTTATGTGTCATCGTCGCAACCATGTCTTGTAGCCTTGATGCGAGCAATTCTGATCATGGTTTCTATGATGTATCCGAGCTGGACGAAAGTAGTTGTGCATGAAAAATTCGAGTTAAGATCCTTCGTGCATTTATTCATTTTTATGGAGTTGTTGGGACGTGGAATCTGATATTGGTAGACGACAAGGTAATTTTTTTGTTATTATGTATATATTTGTTCAATGTTTATCATGTAGTAAGAACTCCTCTTATGATATTACTTAATAAGGCCATAATGTTCATGCTGTTCTGGACAACGACATAGATACTGGTGCCACACCGGCAATCGTTGAGGGTAGCTGGATAAGCCTTGCTAATTTTAAGGTTTCATGCGTGTCTAGAGAGTTTCGACCTACTTCCCATGCCTTCAAAATTGAATGTACGGCGAACACGGCTTTTGCGCCGGTTACGCCCAAGGGGGATGGATATTACTTTTCGTTTGTTGAATACCGTAGTATAATTAATAGTGAAATAGATGTCGGGTTGTGTATCGGTGAGTTTTATTTACTCAGTTTTTATCGTTTCTGTTTTAGTTTCCTGACATAGCCAAATTATTTTAGTTTTTATATATAATCGGTCAGGTGGTCAATGTTGGAACTTATGTTGATAGCCGAAGTCTACTTACAAGTAGATATGGTGATATATACTTGGAGCTAATGAACAGGTGGTCTGTATAATCGTCACACGTATTACATATTATATATTTTTATATAGAAATATCGTGTGTTTTTAGAAAACGTGTGGTAAATTGTTTTTTTTGTTTTTAATGTATGCAAATCCAGTGGTTTACGTCTGCCGGTTATTCTAAGACATTATTGCACCAAAGACTTTTTGGGGGCGTTGGGGAAGTGCAAAGACAATGTTATTATCTGTGTTGTTAGGTTCGCAACCGTGAGCCAAGACAATGGTGTTTGGACGGCGTCGACTAATCATAAATGTGCCCAGTTGCTGTTCGAACCGTCTTCTCCAGAAGTTGATGAACTTCGATCTTTGATAGTTAGCCAAGATGATTCAATGATTTAGGTTTTTATTATTATATGTTGCTGGTTTTTTTCCAGTAATATGTTCCAAGTGACACGTTTATTCTTTTGTTTACGCTTTTGAATTCGAATAATGAAATTAATATTTACACTTATTTAAAACATTTATTTTCTGTCTTGGATTCCTCCCACGTTGATCAAGTGTTAGTTTATATGTCGAAACTCATGACCTGAATGGCAAAATCTCGTGATTCATTTTATAACTTCGTCTGTATAATATTCCGACATTAATCCCTCGTGTGGAAAGACTGCCATGTCCCTAATGAAAATGTTCGAATCTCAAACTGACTGGTTTGGAATGGTTCATAATTGAAAATCAGCTGTATTACGTCGGTTCTCCGATGATGTATAAATTATGGCTTTTTTAAATTGGTGTCTAGTGTACCATATTAAAAATTCAGCTACCACTCAAAACTGTGTTTCTAAACGAAAAACCCTTGAATTTTAATATATATATACTCACATATGTCTCAATCATCTAGACAACCGCTTACGTTTATTTATTTGTTAACGTGTAAGTCATAGTTTATGGTTTTGTTTTTGTTCGACGTGAGGTATATTTTCTTGCTTCCAATCCTAAATTTGTCTTCTTATGTTTTCGTTGTGTCGCAGTTAACTTGCAAGAGAGGATAGTTAATTAGGTTTTATCATTTCATTATTGGTTATATAGCTTCTGGGGTTATGGCTGCTGATGGTCGTGAGTTTAATTTGCATAAAAGGTATTGCTGCTTAGAATTTTTCCACTTAAACTCATCGTATGTCGATTACAACTAATACTTTGTTTATATATTTTATTTGTTTAGTATATTTTATCTGTTGATACTGTCTTATCTTAGAAATATGAGGATTGATCTTATGATAGTGTTGTATCATATCATTAAGCTTCGTTGTGTTAATTATCAAATTTAGGCTTGTAGGTGAAAACTCTGGATTTGGGTATATTGTGTTTGTTGGTATGAGTCTTATTGTTCTGAGCCGATTATATCAATTTTTTACTCTAGATTTCATAGCTCCGTTTTGTTTTTAGTTGGTTTGTGATATTGGTTTCTTGTGGATTTGGTCTTTATATGAAATTGTTTTTTATTTATGAACTTATCTTATTTTTTTGCTTTTAGGTCTCACGAGAATTCTTATATTTGTTTCGTCTTATACAGAGGTACGGATGACTATCTTGCCTTTCCATCTAACGAGGAACCAGACCATAATTTTTTCGGAAGAATTTTCAACCCCTGGTCCTGAAGATACTTTTCAATAGTCTCAGTTCCAGCGTTGGATGGACTACAACAAACACCACCCCGAATCGAAGCATCTCCTATACACTGACTTTCCATTCTTGTATGTTTGGCATAAGAGCATCAGGAAATGGCACCTGCGATGTCGTTGTACGTCTAAGAGGAATGCGGTGATGCTTCCCTACATGAAGCCATAATGTGGTGAGCTCTATCACCTCAGAATATTGTTAGCTGTTGTCAGGGGGCCGACGTGTTTCGAAGATATTAGAACAATTAATGGTGTTTTTATACTCATCATTCGATGAAGCCGCTGACATCTGTTTTCGCTTGGGGTTGGTCGATAGACCTTCCGTTACAAATTAAAGAATATTATGGGTCACGATTTTTTTTATTTTGCAGTTTGAGTTTTGCTTTTTTTATTTTGGTATCTTATATACAAGATTTTAATTTATTAGTTTATTATGTATGACATTGTCGTGCATCCATTTATCGCATAAGTTATGGAGTAATATTATGTTCTGCTTTTGACTTAGATGTTTGTATTTGTGTTGAAAAACGAGACACTGGTATGTTTAATTGTGCAAGTTTTATGAGACTGTGAAGATGTTATCGTGTGAATATATAGATGTTAACATGGACTCTGGGGTATGAAAATTTGGCTTCGATAAAGACTATGATATTCTAAGACTCCTTTTGGATGGAATAATATGTGCAATACGATTTCTAGAATATTCTACTTCATGGAGTCATTAATATATACTGCACGGAATATGTGTTATATATATTAAGATTTGTTATATCTTTTATCCTTATCGAAATATTTTGTTTTTTGGACGTTTAGCGTTATCAGAAATTTCTTAAAAATATCATATAGGTATATCAGGGATAAATATGTTATATTTATAGTGTTTTGGAGAATATACTATAAGTTATAGTGTCAGTTATAATTAATTTCTAAATTTTATGATGATTGTTTGTTCTAGACAAAATGTTATGATAATAATATAGTTGTCTAGGGTATTAGAAAATATTTAAGTTGGCACTCAGTATAGATATACATTAACAAATTAGTATCGTGGTTTTTTGTCTACTGAATAGGATATTAAGCAAGATAATTGTTGTTTTTTAGTTATTAGATTTGGTGTATCTAGATATATATATATTTACCATATTAATATTTTTTTGGATACTGAATATTTAATAATATCAATAGATTGTATTAATGAACTATATATGAAATGGCAGTTTTCGGATATGTTAGTTATATTGTATATAGATTTGGTTACTATATGATGTTTATTGTATGTATGTTTATTATAAGCAGTAAGGATTTTCTTGATTTGTTTTGGTAGTTATCATAAATTAGTAAATCTACCATATTTATCGTTCTCAATATATGGGTCTTTCGTCTGTTTATCACTTTAATTTCCTCAAAAACGAGAAATATAGATTAATATAATTGGCGGTGTATTGTTCACTATATATAATTGGTGTTAGTGTCCATCTTTTGTATAACTTTCTTAGCCTAGGTTCACCGAAGAAGATGTCGCTCGTCCGAAGGAAATCCTCAGCCTTGGTTCTTATCAATGATATCAATCCGGCTAATGATAAGATCAAGCTAAAAGTCCGTGTTTTTAAATTGTGGAAGGTTTTTAAAGTGGCTTAAGTTGTGTCCATCGAGATGTTATTGGAAGATGAAGTGGTAAGTCTGGTTTATATATAATGTTTAGGTGTTTTTATATTTTCAGTATGTTATTGTACTATAACTGATGAATCTTTTGTTTAGGGTACTCGGGTGCACGCGTCTGTTAATGAGAATTCGGTCAAGAAATTTGGTGATTCTATCAAGGAGGGAGATCAGTTTACAGTCAGCAATTTCTCTATTGTCAAGTATACCATCAATTATAAGACATGCCCTTTATCGTTTTAGCTGGTCTTCTTTCGAACAACAAATATTGTCCTCTGCAACGACTTTCCGTTGTGTTTGCCTAATGATTATTTGAAGTGTTTTGGTGAAATCCTCAACGGCAACGTGAAGAACGATGTTTTGTTTGGTAAATATATTATATTTTGAGTATTTTATAATAAGAATCTGTATTTTTTTCAACAATGTTTTACATCTATTTTACGTTTCTGTTTGGTAGATGTGGTTGGTCAGGTTATTAATGTCGGTGAGATAGCCGAGGTCAGTGCGAGGGGAAAACCAACTAAAAAACTTGATGTGGTTTTTCGTGATACGGCGTGAGTTTTGTATAGTGTCTTAGTCTTTGTTTTGGATTATTTTATATGCTCAATAACATGTTTTTCTGACTTAAAAAACATGGGCCTGAATTTGGTATGTACTCTTTGGTCTAACTATGGACAACAAGTTCTTGATTATGTTGAGAAGCGTTTAGCTTCTGTGGTGGTGTGTGTTATTCAGTTTGCATGTGTTAATCACTACAAATGTGACATATTTTGCTTATCTTTATAATATTTTTTAGTTTTATTATATTTTTGCTGTTATAATGATTTTACGCATTTTATTCCTGCTGTCTCATGGAATGATTGGCTATTTGTTTGTAGATACGTATCGTGTGTCGAATGCATTCAACGCTACCCAGTTGTTGTTTGATCCTAAAGGTGCTCCTTATGATGAATTTCGGTCCATGTGAGATATCTTTCTTTGACAATGATGATTTTGAATTCTCACAATGTTGGTTTTCATGGTTTCTTTGATTACTTCTTGTAGGTTGCCTAAAGATAATCTTATTATCACCCGTGATGATGATGTCCAGTACTCGAGCGTCTCTTCTGTGTGTTGGGAAGATGAGTTCTTTACTAAAAATGATAGGAATTCGATAAGAGAGATTGTGGAAGCTATCGAGGTATTTCTCTTACTGTTTGTTACATGGAATATATCTGTTATTATTGCTACTTATTTTTATGTTCTCGATCCTTGTTTGGTTGTGTGTAGGTTGGGAAGTGTGTGATGTCTGCTACTGTAAAGTCAGTTGAGACGAATCCAATTTGGTATTATGTTGCATGCAAGAGGTGTAAGAGGAAAGTTCGTCAGGTTGAAGATGTTAATGCTGGGGTTGATGATCCAATATTGTTTGATTGTCTCGAGTGTGATAAGCATGTTACTGATGTCGTGGCTAAGTAATCTCTCATCCTCATATATAGCCTGTTGGTTCCCACTTGTATTATAATATTTTAAGCGTTTAATTAGACCTTGTGTTTGGTTTAGGTTAAAGTTGGTGCTGTTGGTTGGTGATACAAGCTTTTTTGTGACTTGATTTCAATCACCCTTGTACTAGTCAGTTGTAGTAAGGGTTTTATATCAATCCAATGGGAAGAGTTGAAAACAGAAGAGTTGAGAGTAAAATCTCTAAGTCAAGCAAGCAGAGAATTGGTTTTGTTGCCTAAGCAACAGTTCTAGCAACCTAAGTGAAACAAGCAACATACAAAGTGAAAGCAAAAGCAAACTAAGCAGTTCTAAACAAGAAAAACAGAGTAAAACAGAGCAAATCCGAGATTCAAATAAGAGAAAGGCAAGTCTCTAGATGTGGTTATTGACTTTGGGGAATTTTAGACATTAACTAAGGCTGTTTCAAACTACATTGATCAAGCAAACAAGCAAGCAATGGTGATTCCTAGACATAGAGTTCACACTTAAGCTAGTTAGATCCAATCTCTTGGCAAATAACCCTTTGCTAAACATTCTAACAAGAACTAACACTCATTAGTGCTAAAAAATCAAGCAAGCATGATTAAACAACTCTATTCAAGTCAAAATGCTCCTCAAACAGTCAATCTCTTGAGCCAAGGCCAGCAAATCCTCTATTAAACATGATCAGCATTTCATCAAACACTTGGTGTAAGAGAAAGCTAAGAACTTAGTCAAGTTTGATCAAGACTAATCTAGCATGAATAACAGATTAATAGAGAGGAACCCATAAACTGAAGCACTTAACAAACCTTAATCAAGCCTTAAATCCCCATAATCTACCACATCTAGAAACCCTAAGATAACTACTCACTCATAATCATGTTTAACACCAAATCACAAAGGGAAATGATGCTAATCATGATTAAAAGAAAGATTAAAGCAAATATTTGATTATATTAAATAAAGCAAAGAAATTGTCTTACAAACTTAAAGAAAGTGCTCAAGAACAGTAAAATGACATGACTTCTCAAAAATTTGGAAAAAGAGGCTATTTATAGCCTAGAAAGGAAAATCCTAGAGTATTGGCATAGTTGTAATTAAAAACAGGTTCGGGCTGGGTCAGTATCGGTCAGTCGTGTCGATCTTCAGTGACCGAAATGGATCCCTATTGGTCTGGAGTGATCGACACATGAGACCGAAATCCATCTGTTATGTCTGTGTCGATCACACTTGACCGATACTGGTGATCGACACTGCTCCGTATCGGTCACACTTGACCGATACTCACCATTCTCTGACCGAAAACTTCTGCAGAGATCTTCTGCTTCGATCCTTCTTGCTCCTTCTTGCCCAGCTAGCATCCTGGATAGTCCTCAAAGCTCCCCCAAGCTCATTTTAGCTCCAAAAGTACCTAAAAACATCCAAAATGCAAGGGAAATGCAAACTATACTCTAAATGCAACCTAAGTCTATGAGGAGAAGAGAATGGGACAAAAGCTAAGGGAAAACTTGCAAAACAGGACCAAAACATGTACTAAATGCAGCCCTAAATGGTGTAAATACAAGGGATATCAGTTGGTGACGATTCTGGAAGGGATGCTAGGTTTTTGATTTTTGATGGTGTTGCGAGTCCTTTTCTCCATAGCACAGCTGAGGACCTTGCTAATGAGATAGCCGATGTATGTGTTTGAAGTTGTTAGTTTGATTGGTTGTTATTTTTTGTGGTTTCGTCGATCTGATTTTTTTTTTCTGGTTAGGGTGATGATTCTGTGTTGCCTGAGGTTCTTGGAAACCTAATCGGTCAATATTTCTGCTGATAATTTAAAAAATTGGAATTCAACTTTTAAGATTGACATTATTACCGATGATGGTGCTCTTATGGATCAATATGAACGGGTTAGTAAGTTTATATGTATAATTAATTTATTGTGATGGTTTAGAATAATTTGCGTATCTTGAGACAATGTGTTTATTTGGTGTTTGATATTGTGGTTTAAATCTTTTGTTAGCTTGATATGCGTGGAACTGGTGGGAATATTTATGATGGTTCAGCCATTTCTGAGATGGTCGAGATAGGGAACAAGAGGCAGGCTGGTTATGTGGAACGTCGAGAAGGTCTTAAGAAGTCGACATCAGCCGCTCCTTTGTTTTATCAAGTTTTGTTGGATTTATTTGAGTCTTGGGTTTTTATTTCTTTTGTTTTTAATGTTTTTTGTTTTGGAGATTTTTAGTATTTTAATGGTTTGTGAAGCTCGATAATTATAAGAAACTCGATAATTGATCAGACATCATTTGTTGTTGTTGAAATATAGTATACGAAATGACTTGGATATCTATATTATTATTGTTGGGTTCTAGATAGATCCATTATTATTCAGGTGTCTTATAGTTAAAACTTGTGCATTTATATTTTTAACTGGATCAAAAAATATGGTTTGTTAGTGATCAACAATTTTATGCATTTAAATTAATGGGTTCGAATAGTTAAATATTTCTCCAGCTGGCAATGGTTTGTCTCGGTACGATCCCCTAATACGGATAGACAAAGGGAATGTGAAAAGTTATCGAATTTTTTATTAAAGAATAATTAATTAAAATATTGGAAAGATGTGACTGTCTTCTCCCTCTATATAAGTGAACACACCCATTTAGGGTTATTTTACACACTTAATTTACGCTTCCTTTTGTCACTGCCGATAAACTATTTGCTAGATTAACGGAAAACACTATCTTTGCTAAAATCCGGCATGGATTCTCTTCTCGGCTTGAAAAATGGGGTCGTGCGTAGGTCGAAGTGTATCAAGATTCTTCGTCGATGGAAACAAGACAACTGCTTTGGTCGGACTTTGGAGGTTATCGGCTGTGACAATCGGGAATTTGTTTACGAAAATCTATCTTCTGTTCTTTTTGATTTGCATCCAGATCTGTTTAGTTGGCTTTTTTTATTTTTAAAAATTAATGATTAGGGAACTCAAATATTGATAACCATCATGTTGGAGGAATTTCTCATTTTTTGAAACTATTTCAAGCCGGATTCTTGGTATGAGATCTCTGACTTTATCGTCAAGCGTGAAAATGGATGTGTGATATTGTCCGGTTACGGTCAAAGGATCCAGTTTGATCGCTCAACAAAAGTCAGGAGATACAAAGATGGACCTCCCGGTCTTTTCCTTCACTGTCGCCGGCTGTTTGATATCCACACCCAAGCCTTCGAATGTGGATCTTTAGTCGGTAGTGTTTTACTCAATTTTCCTTTTTTTCTGATTTTATTTGCATTTTTCTTTGTCTTCTACTTATAGGCTTAACGTAATTAGACGATTTTGAATTTTGCTTGCTTCAGATATCATGGGGACGGTCATACGGATGGGCACGCTTCAGGATGTTAGCAACGATGCATGTGAGGATGATCTCTTTTATGTTCGTTCCGAGCTCTCGGATGCGAGGTAAAAAATAATACTTGTTAGACTTTTTGAATAATTAAAATAGTGTATATTCATTGTTGCATTTTGGTTGTTAATAAGTGAATTTGTTATTCTAAGAAGGAGGGTACGGTAACCTGTTTTGCCATTGGTGGTATTGCTAGGGATTTCGTTCATGCCTATGGACAAAATCTGTATGAATCATCTGTCTGTGTCTTGAGGTTTTGAAGGGTATCGGAGGGTAAAAGTGAGTAATGTATTTGTGTATTTTGTTAACAGATATAGATACTCTATTTAATTTTCAAAACAAAAATTCATCGCCTTCTAATAATGTTATAGGTGCTGAGGCCAAGGGTGTTGTTCTACGATCTCACTATCCCTGTTCTGAGTTCGTGTTCAACCCTATCGACGATGATGTCCGTGAGTTGCAGGAAATGTAAGTTTTTTTTTTGTCTTTTTGGTTAATTTGTTTTGGTAACCAAGACATACAAACTTGCTAGATGATCACTTGGTTTTGTTTCTGTTTAGTGTTTAACTTGATAATATATTGGAACTATTTTGCTGCAGCCGTAGTGATGTTGATGGGCATGCCATGAAAGGATGGCTCGATGGTGACAGACGGGTTTTCTCATGGTGAACAACACGGCCAAATCCTACGCTTCTCTTTATGAAAATTACGTTTTATTTCGGAACACTTTAATTCTCTATCTATCCTACTATGGAGTGGGATTGTAATATTCGCTACTTTGCGTTTTTAATTTACTCTTATCTTTTGTTTCTGCTCTTATGAACATGAGCAGATTGTCTAATATTAAGTTCGTTATTATGATTTGTTCTTGCTATATTTAGTTAGGTATTATGATGTGTAACGTGTTGCATTAGTCTCGAGAAGCATATAGTATTGATTCATGTAGTATTAATTCTACAGAATTACCGGTTCATATTATAAATATTACTTGTTATTTGTACTTATGATTACTTGGGATATTATAAAAAATTATATATAGACCATAAAAATTCTTGATTGTAAACATGATGGTTTTATACCAAAGAGAATTCGTGGATTATAAAAAGATTTACGATGATATAAATGATCTATTTTCTCATAATGTTTTTGAATTCTTGCGCTATACAAAAATTGGATTCAGAGTATACGAGATATACGAAATATGTTTTGGGGTATAAAAGATAAGGACAATTATATCAAAGTTATATCTGATTAGTTCATTTGCAAGACAAAAATTATATATGCGATTCTATTGCTTGTAGTTGATAACTATTTAAATTACTTCTATTTTTACGTTGTATTTCACTGAATAGAATTTTTTTTTTATTAGATTAGGTTATAATATATGTAAGATATGTTTGTATATTTACACTAATGGATATATTCTTTTTAAACAATATACCTAATATACATTTATATGTGTATAAATAGTAAAATTACACAAATTATTATCTGTAGGTCTTAGTTATTGCTCTTGTTCTTGATAATGGCTCCCAACAAAAAGCCTACAATATTCATAGACCAAAGCGGATACCTACTCCAAATAGGCGTATAAGTTTCTCTTCCTTTGTCGTTTTTCTACGTTTGAATGATCTAACATGCATCTGATTTATTTACTACCTCTGGTAACAGGATATACGACCAGGTCTCAGCAATATGCGCCATCTTTAACCGTGAAAAAACCTGACCGACGTACTGTTATCGACCATAATAGTATTAGTAGAGCGGGTCTTAGTAAAATCGCAAGGAAGAATCGTATGGACATTATAAGGTCCCGACGTTTGGAGAAAAACAACGGAACTTGTAGCATCCGTATCCGAGAGAATTCGGAATGATCGGACCGGACAAGGCAATGTCCGAGGAATGACCGAGCCAAAGGTCGGATATTGGCTGGGAAATGGACGTTCGGACTATGGTCGGTGATGTTATTGCATATTGCATACATTTTGCATATTCATTAGTTAGTTTTTCATGCATTTGTATCATGTTTTAGGTTAGATTGCATCACTTAGGGTCCTAGAGCATTCTTGCATCAGCATATGTATTTTCCTTGCATTTTGCATCACATTCAGGTTGTTTCTGGCTGCTATGGAGTCATGGAGGTTCGTGGGCGTGTGGAAGCTGATGTAGCAGTTCGTGGGAGCTCGGAAATATGCTAAGGACCAGTGATCAAGCAGCAGATCGAGCATGGCCGGTCGATCCAGGAGTTGATCGACCAGAAGATCGAGCCAACTAGGCGATCCAAGGAGAATGATCGAGACAGAGATCGAGTGAAGCAATCGATCAATCGGTACAGACGTAAATGACGCCATGCAGAGCGAGAGCTAGATCGAGTACACCACTCGATCCACCCGAAGATCGATACCGAGATCGGATGCAACACTCGATTCGCCGAAGAAAATCGAGATCCGGATCGAGCCGAAGACACGATGCCCGGATGTGATCGAGAGAACCACTCGATCCAGTGGTCGATTTCTGTCCTTTCAACCGTTTTTGGCTGTTAGCGAAGGGGGGACCATTGGATTGTTTGGGCATTTTAGGCAAGGCGGCGAGATGCTTTTTCGATAACTTTTAGATTTCTTATCTTTTCTTTCAAGTTTTCTCTCTCGTTTAGCGAAGAACACCATGGTTGAACCAGTTTTCTTTTGAAGCTTTTGTATTCGAATCTTTATCTTTTAATCCAGTTTTCCTTTCATGTTTATCGTCTCATTTCTTCTGCTTTGCTTGATTTACTCTATGTGTAGCGAGTAGTTTACTTTGGGTTCAGAGTTGAGAGGATTAAAGGGTAGAAAGGGTTCGATCTTGGTTTGTTTTCTAAACATTTTTTAAGGCTATCTCTTCTAAGGTGTTGAAAGCTTAATGCTTGAAGACTCTCACGCCAAGAGCTTCATGATCCGAGAGGTTCCTTACCTTGACAAGATCCAGGAGCCTCGGAAGATCACACCTTAGAGATTAGTTACCCCTTCCCAAAAGCCATGGAAGTTTGGGGGACTAGTTAAGCCATCTACTTGAAATCTGTTTTCCTTGCCTTTCGACCTCTCTTTCCACCAAAAGCCATGGGTTTGGAGGAGAGGATGAAAGAGTGATCTATACTGAAAGCCACGGATAGATCTTGTTTTGTTTTCAAGGCTTAGAGATCTTCACCAAGTGAGTCGATCTAAAGTTTCAAACCCAAGATCGATCCTTTGAAACCCTCAACTTGAATCTCAACCCTAGACCCTTTCTTTTAGAATTTTTAAGTCTTATTTCATCCTTCGCTTGTTACCTGATAGCATCCTGGTCATTAGATTTGTTGTTCTTACGGTTTTAGACGAGATCGATCGTTACTGCTCGATCTAGTGGTCGATCTTGTGGTCGATCCACTAGTCGATTTTTAACAATTCGAAGCTCTTTCCTTTAATTAATCTGTTTGTTTCTCGTGGTAGTTGCTTCCTTTCTAGTATTTTTAAAATAGGTTTCGCTCTGTTCAGGTTGTTGCATCTAGTTTTTAGTTATTTCTCATAAACTGTCTCATTCTGCTTAGATTTGCCTAGTACCTTGCATTCTTTGTGCATTCTCTGCCTCCTAGAA